>CM060701.1:28056818-29380409 GCA_030686995.1 Artemisia argyi
TTTGTTTTTTCCTCTTATATATCTACAAGCGGGCAGAGAAAGGAAAGAAATGCGTTTGTTTTTCATCTTATGTAAGCAAGCGGAAAGAGAAAAAGAAACACGGGCATTCGTTTACTTTTAGATATAATATAAGAAGCAAAAATGACTTTTTCTTCTTCAATTTTGTTGATTACTTTTTTGTTGATTATCACTTTTTTATTTTAAAGAAATCAGATTCATTTTTTTTTAATTATTATTTTTTTAACATGATTTTGTAGATCATACATAAAACATTTAAAAAAACAAACGCAACCTTAGGTATTATTGTGTAGAAAACATTAAATTAATTTAGATTTAGTCTCTCACGAGCGCATGACTTTGACATAAGTCATACTAACGGAGTTAGGACATAACTCAAATTTAGCAAATATTCGTAGATATATACATGTTATAATTGCGTTCTTACATGAGGTTAAGTACAAAAGTTATTTTAATTTAAGATCATCATAGTGGTTTATAAAAAAAATTTATAAAAAGATGAAGAGGTCCAAAAATATGCAAACTATAGTGGATGTATATTTCAAGTTTATGTGGCATGAATTGGTCTAGAATTTTGAAGAGGTCCAAAGTATTAATTTTTTTCAAAGTGTTGATTGTGTTTTATGGTTTAAAAAGCTTTATGAATAGATTAATCTATAGTATGAGTAGGTTTATAATATGAAAATGTTTATAAATTAATAATGTTTTAATTGTATAAACTTTTTTAGAAATTCATCATAATAGATGCCCTAATAAACAATATTACAATCAGATTGTTACATTTAATAAAGTGAAACATATTTTAATAACAACAATTTTAAAACAATATATAAAGTTTAGGAGGTATAAAGTTTATGATGTATTTAAATTTTATGTAATTATTAAAAAACATAGAAATTGATAAGTTTACGCATGTCTTAAAAAAAATCCAAAATTTAGCAACTATATATATATATATATATATATATATATATATATATATATATATATATATATATATATATATATATATATATATATATATATATATATATATAATCAACATATGCATTTTTACACATATTTATTTTTTTGGATGAAGTTTAGATGAATTTGACCAAATTGAAATTAATTTTGACTTTATTAACAAATCAGGAGGCTCGATTTCAGAATTGAGCTCTTCTATTGGTTAATAGAAAATTTAGACCAAACTACTTCAAAAACTAACGTTTCGTTTTTGATTTTTACAAACCGAATGTTTTGGTTTGGTTTTCGGTTTTCTATAAAAACCCAAACCGAAAAAAAATCCGAACCGCCTTATACAAACGTTTATTAAACTTTTGCACATTATACATATAAATTTTTATACAAGTAGTCACAAAAGTATAAAATAAAATACATATATTATATTCGTAAAACATATCATTTTAGCTAACATTATAATAGAACCATAAGGTTTATCTCACGTTAATTGTTACACATATATAACGTTTCTCTCGTAGTTATACAATCTGCAACAGGTTATTTTTTCTTTACACAATGAGTTTTCCATGACGGACCTTGGACCTCTCAACTATTTTCTCGATATCTCGGCTATTCACAACTCATCAGGATTGTATTTTTCTCAGTCTAAATACGCTTGTGAGTGTCTTGAGCGCGCTCACATGTTTAATTGTAACCCATGTAGAACCCATGTGGTCCACTTGTTAATGATCCCACATTATAACGCAGTCTTGTCGAGGCTTTACAATACCTCATGTTCACTCGCCCTGAGATGTTGTCTAGCAATTGTGTTTATTCATGCATGATCCGGGTGGACCTCTCCTAAATGCTTTGAACCGTGCGCTTCATTATGTCCCTGGTACTATTGATCATGGTTTATTATGACACAAACTGGGCAGGGTGTCGGAATACTGTATTTTCCTTAGAAATAATTTGTTGTCTTGGTCTCTTAAGTGACAACACAGTCTTTCTCCGTTGTAGCGCCGATGCTCAATATCGTGGTGTTGCAAACGCCGTTGGTGAGACCGCTTGGATTCGTAACATGTTGGGTGAAATTCACACACCACTATTTCTAGCAACTACTACTCCTACTTGGTTATTGTGACAATGTAACTGATATTAAGCTCGACATGAGTCGATGAGTACACATATTTTTGTTATGCAGTAACGATAAGTAATTAAATGCATATTTTGTTATCTAGTACGTAAAGATAATTAAGTAGTTTTATGTAAAATACAAAACTAAAAGTGTAAATTTTCGACACTGATGTTGATGTTGTGTCTTAACAAATCGGGGGTTTACAAACCAATGCCACAGGTGTCGTCGTGTTGTAGGCTTTCATATATATATATATATATATATATATATATATATATATATATATATATATATATATATATATATATATATATATTTTTTTTTTGATAAAAGTATAATTTTTTAACAAAAAATCAAATAATTGTGTTACACACACTACCTACGCCATATAAACACACACACAACATCCAATCTACACCACTGAATAATCAAACAAGATCCACACCATTGATAGGATTACAATCTCGTTCTTTCTCTTCTCTATATAAAAACATACGATCCTCATGAGCCCACACACCTCCTCGTCCTTGAATAGCTTCTGGTTAGTAGAAATCATTTGTCTAATATTAAAATGTGTCGCCTGTTGAGAAAAGTGACACCGGACTGAAGCAAACCCGCTACTAAAATATGAAATACTGTAAAAGATGACACACGGATATAACGTGGAAAACCCCAATAGGGTAAAAACCACAGGCAAGGAAAGATACGTTTCACTATGTAAACTAGGAGTTACACCTTTTCTCTAGTTACAAGGATAATACAACTTTATATCTCTTGTACTAGGAAATATACCAAACTCTCTAATTGACTCACACTAGGAGATAATAGAAATGAGATACAAAGACTAATGTGAGTTTTGTACTCGTTGGAAATGGGATGCCAAATGAAGCTGCCTTCACTGCCTTTTATAGGCATGCTACTTGCCCATTTACATCATGTATGACATCTTATGCCTACTTGTATGATATTCCACCATTCCCACTTGCATGGCTATTATCTTATCCAACAAGATACACTGCATCTTCCAACAATCTCCCACTTGAAGATCCGATTGAAGCTAAATCGATCTTCACACCGTTATCCTTCCTTGCACTTTCATGTTGCTTACGTTTCTGCTAGGTCGCATGAGGATCGGCACCATATAAACTTGTCATTGTTGATTGCTTTCGTCAGATAATCTGCCACGTTATCATCAGTATGAATTTTCTGCATATCCACGGTTCCTTCTTCCACTTTCTCGCGAACGAAGTGATATTGAACTCGTATATGCTTTGTCTTTGAATGAAATGCTGGATTCCTTGCAAGATACAAGGCACTCTAGTTGTCACAAAAGAGAGTAATCATCTCTTCGTTTGTGCCCAAGTTCTTCCAACAACATCTTCAACCATACTGCTTCTTTGCTGGCTTGAGCAGCTGCAACATATTCTGCTTCTGTTGTTGACATAGCGACAACTGACTGCAGTTTTGAAACCCAGCTTACTGTTCCGCCAGAAAGTGTAAATGCATACCCGGTGGTTGATTTACTTCCGTCAAGATCACCTGCGTAATCAGAATCAACATATCCCTTGACAGTTAAACCCGATTCCCCATAACATAATGCAACATCCGAGGTTCCTTTAAGATATCTAAAGATCCTCTTCACAGCTTCCCAATGCTCTCTACCAGGTTCCGCCATGTACCGACTCACTACTCCCACTGCATGTGCAATGTCTGGTCTTGTACAAATCATCGCGAACATTAAACTTCCCACTGCTGATGCATACGGTACTCGAGACATCTCCATCCTCTCTTCTTCACTGCTAGGGCTCATCTTGGAGGATAACTTGACATTAGTAGGAAACGGGGTTGATATTGGCCTACAATCTTGCATATTGAACCTTTGCAAGATTTTCTTCACATAACTTTTCTGTGAAAGCCAAACTTTCCTACTGACTCTATCTCGGTGAATTTGCATCCCTAGAATCTTGTTTGCGGGTCCAAGGTCTTTCATCTCGAATTCCCTAGCGAGCTGTGCCTTCAATTTACTGATACGATCTTTGTTGGGGCCTGCAACCAACATGTCGTCAACATATAACAGCAAAATGACAAAATCATTGTCTCCAAACCTCTTGTAATATGCACAAGGGTCTGCGTGTAGTCTGTTATATCCAAGGCCAATGATGAAAGAATCAAATCGCTTGTACCAACACCGCGACGCCTGCTTTAAACCGTACAGAGATTTGTTTAACCTGCAAACCAAGTTCTCTTTTCCTTTTTGTTTTAAACCTTCTGGTTGGAGCATGTAAATTTCTTCCTCAAGATTTCCATGAAGAAATGCAGTTTTCACATCTAGCTGCTCTAGATGTAAATCATACGTAGCACACATTGCCAGAACTACTCGAACAGTTGTCATTCGAACCACAGGGGAAAATATTTCATTGAAGTCGACTCCCTCTTTCTGAGCATATCCTTTGACTACCAATCTTGCACGATACCTCTCCACCTGGTCATCACCGTTCCTCTTGATCTTGTACACCCATTTGTTTCCAATGGGTTTTCTACCTACTGGTAGTGGCATCAGTTCCCACGTTTTATTCTTATGAAGAGCTTCAATTTCTTCTTGCATTGCTTCCCTCCAGAACGAAGCATCTGAATTATCCAGTGCTTCTTGAAGAGTTGATGGCTCTCCTTCCTCTGTGAGAAGACAGTATGCAACATTGCCCTCCATAACATAATCTGTGACAACCGGCAGTTTAGGGAGTTATTTTAAAAACCCGCATTACGTTAAAGTTCGTTTATAATTTTTATTTGAAATTTTATTTCACAACGAACTTGTAAAACCTATTTTATGGATATTTATAATTAAAGATGTTATGGAATTCGTGAATTATGTTCATAATTCATTTTTGATTTAATGCTCGGTGATGTATTCTTAAATTCTCACTTGGTACTACGTTGACTCTGGCACTAGGTTACCTAATGAAAATATTTATGATTCGTTTTACGAGTCCGACTATATTTTATTTATTTATGAGATGTTTCGTGAGATATTAAACGTTTGAAATGAGTTCGGGTTCGGGCCACATGTTTTACATTTACCCACGTTACCCGCTCCACATCGTTAGTAATATTATTATTATTATTATTATTATTATTATTATTATTATTATTATTATTATTATTATTATTATTATTATTATTATTATTATTATTATTATTATTATTATTATTATTAACATTTAAAAAAATAAAATAAAAATAATAATAAACTACAAAAGTTGGTCCTTTGTGGTTCGGTTCACACAACAACACCAACACCTCACCCACTCATCTCTCTCACTCTCATCTTCCCCATTTTCTCTACAACCCTAGCCGCCACCCATCTTTGGCCGGCCACCGCCGTCGCACCGCCACCCTCACGACAAAACAAACACCACCACCTTAACCACCATCTTTAGATCTATCTATTGGTGTGCACCACGCGCTTCACAAACATCATAACCCTCGTTTTTAATCACCACCGCCACCTAAACACCACTAGTTCCGTCATTTCATTGTTGGGTTTTTGAAGAAAAAGTTATTTGGAACCGTTTGGAGGTGAGTGGCCACGATTTCTATGTCGTGTGCCTCGATTTAGCTTAAATCCGTGGCTACACGAGCTATATTCTTGTTGGGTTCGAAGATTAATAAATGGGAAATGTTGTTTTCATAATATTGATGCGTTTGGTATCCGGGTTTTTGGTTTTGTCGATCGGGTCGAGGCACGACCGAGAGCCAATGCTCCCGGCTTGTGTTCTTGTTGGTTTGATCTTGAGTCTTGATGATTAGTTGGCCCTCGATTTTGATTTGTGGATGTTTGGATTAATGCTTTGATATTTGGATGACTTGGGATGATTGGAACATCCATTTTTGTTGGTTGTTTTGGGGCCGATGACCCCTATGGGTCTGTTGAATTTTTGGTTCGAGCTCTCAAGAGCTAGCCGAGGCCATAAAGGTCTCGGGTGGGACCCACACGAGTTGTGGTGAAGTTTTGACTCGGGTTGACTTGGTATTTGACCCGAATACGGTTATTTTTGAGAACCGTGGTTGATGTCGAAATATATATATTTCGGTAAATTTTTATTTGTGATGATTATTTTTGGTATATATTGATTGGTTAACTTGGTTTTGATTCGGCATTGGTTGAATAATTCGGCCGAATACTTGTGGGTCGAGACCACGTTTGGTCTCGACAATGGGTAATGATTTTGTGAAGTTGTTGACGAAAAGTGTGATTGGGGACCGATGTGAGACGGTCACTTAGATTGACGGAGATAGGTTAGTCGGGTGCCGTAGTCGGACCCTATTGTTGTAGCACGTGGATTGAGATTGTGTTGGACGGAGATATTATTGATTGTTATGACTTTTATATTATTTTGGACTTGGACAATGAGCCGAGAGTCATGACTCGGACATGTGACCATTTCGTATGACTCGATAACTATTACAATTAAAACGTAAATAATAAAACTCGTAATAATAATTATTGATAATATAATCGTTTATATGAATATATAGACGTGAATAACGTATATATAATTATATAGGCGCGTATATTAATAATAATAATCACGAGTCGTATTATAAATAATACAATTAGATATATATTAGGCTACGAAAGTGGCGTAATATTATTGAACGTATTATTATTATAAAAATGTGTTATAAAACGAGAAACTCTCGACAGATTATTAAATATTAAATAAAATGTCATTTTATATGTATAACGAGTAAACTTATCGAGTTATGCGGAATCGTTGTCACTCAAGTTCAGGTAAGTTTTATTTGTGACTTTCGTGTTGTCACGGATATATGACGATTAATATAAACGTTTTATATAACTAAATAACCACTTAACCGTAGGGTTGAACCGGGTTATTTGGCTATATGAAATGAATATATTAATGGGCATCGTATCCTACGACGCCCATAGGTTGTGGTATATGTAAAGTGTAATAAATTGCGAGTGTATATATCGGGAAATCTGGCCAATTTGACGATATATATGAGGAATTTATTAGACTATGATATCTACCATATAGTATTTATGTGCTATGTGCTTTAGGATGAGGTGTAATCTTGGAACGGTATGTTACGTAAATAAATATGAGGATTATCAAATCGACGGATTCGATAAACTTCGGCGATTTATTTAAATGATATATTGGGCTAATATTAGATTCATAGTATATTTTTATTATTCTTTGTGTGATCATTTTGGTTTGTTTTGAGTCGACCCACCACCCGTATAGATACCAAACGCAAACACACCAAACTAATACGAAATGGATTTTCGGAAATAAAACGGATTCTCGTCCGGGTTTGGGAATATTCTGAATTTGAGGAAATGATTTCTGAACGAGTTAATATTGTTAGGTCGTGCCGAGTCCGTAGTTGCTGTTTCGTGAGTTACTATACATCTTATTTCTACCGACTTCTTCTTGCTATTTTCTGGACTTGAGGTGAGTCATAGCCCCACTTTTTACTCTTAAACTATGTTTTCAATACTTGGGGTGAGAAACGTGCAAATTATTTTATGTGGACTATTATCGCTTTTATATTCTTTCTAAACTTGCTATGCGTATGGACTAGGATGTATTGTCAGCTTTAGTCACACATTTTGTGTGTACTATTCAAGGTTGGCTTATTTGGTTATTGATTGATTGTCAGCTTTAGTCACATATTTGTTGTGTGTACTATTCAAGGTTGGCTTATTTGGATATTGGTGAACTGTCAGCTTTAGTCACATATATGTTGTGTGTACTATTCAAGGTTGACTTATTTAGATACTATAGTGTGCACCTATAGGTTATTAATACTTCGGAGGTTATCCGAGTATTTATTGGTATTGCGGGGGTTACCCGAATATCTATGTTGGAACGGAGGGTATCCGTGTGTTAGGTTGGAGCGGAGGGTATCCGCAGGCTTTTAGCGAATCCTTAGTCTAGCTAGCAAGCGTTTTGCGTATATGTCCACTATATTGTTAGATGAATTTAAACCTATGATCTCACCAGCGAAAGCTGACTTTTAGCACGTTTTCTCAGGTAATTAAGTGATGAGATGCATGCTTGGAATGGAAGGCTCGGCCAAGGCTCATGGTTTATGGATCTATTTTTCTAAACTCTGATAACTAAATTTGGACCTACTGTTATTTTATTTTTGGCCTGACTCTGAATGATGTTGGGATAAATGTAAACCTTAAAACCCCGTTTTGGTTGTGTTTTTATTATGTTTACTTTATCTCGTTCTATATTGTCTTGTGTTGGATACCAATCCCCGTAGCACCCCGAAAGCTTGTTGAGTCTTCCGCTGTATCAAATTTTGGGGGTGTTACATAATCCTAGTGCCACACCGGACGTTTTCTTTCACGATTAAGAGTACGAGTCGTTGGAGCTTGAGACTCGGTTGTCTCATTCACCTCGTGTTGTGGTACGGCTCCAGAAGAATCACTCGACTGAAACTGCTTTTCTACCTGTATTGATGTAGTTTCACTTGTAGTGCTATCACCTTCTTCATTCTCTTGAACTTTGTCTTCCATAAAGACAACATCTCTGCTGACGACTACTTTGTGGGCAGTGGGGTCCCACAAGCGATACCCCTTTACTCCGTCAGCGTACCCTAAGAACAAACATTTTTTGGATTTCGGATCCAGCTTTGTAGTTTCTTGAGAATTGTACATCACGTACACAGGACTTCCAAATATATGAAGGTCTGAATAGTTGACCGGCTTTCCCGTCCACATCTCCATCGGTGTCTTCAACTCAAGTGCAGTTGAAGGTGACCGATTTATCACATAACAGGCGGTATTGACTGCTTCTGCCCAGAACGACTTTTCCAAGCCTGCAGTTGCCAACATTGCTCTTGCTCTTTCTAACAAGGTTCTGTTCATCCGCTCTGCCACTCCATTCTGTTGAGGAGTGTATGCCGTCGTGAACTGCCTTTTGATTCATTCTTGCTTGCAAAAGGAATCAAATTCATCACCTGTATATTCACCTCCATTATCAGTCCTTAAACACTTGATTTTCTTCCTAGAATCAAGTTCAACCCGCGCTTTGTAAACTTTGAAAACTTCAAACACATCAGACTTCTTCTTGATTGGGTACACCCAACATCTCCTGGAATAGTCATCAATGAAGGATACAAAATACTTTGCTCCTCCCAGGGATAGAACCGGTGCTTGCCACACATCAGAATGAACCAATTCTAGAACAGAGACACTTCTAGAATTTGATGTCTTGAATTTTAGGCGATGCTGCTTGCTGATAACACAATGCTCACAGAAAGGTAAAGAAACCTTTGTGAGGCCAGGAATTAACTTCCTTTCAACAAGAATCTTCATTTCTTGTTCTGACATATGTCCAAGCTTCTGATGCCATGTTACTGCAACTCTATGACTTGGACTATGTGAAGCAACAGATGCTTCCGCCTCCTCCACTATCTCTGCCTTCAGTTGGTATAAGTTCGCAGCCACCATTTCACCTTTCATAAGAACAAGCGCGCCTTTTATAATTTTCAAAATCTTGTTTTGTATTTCAACCTTACAACCAAGATTATCAAATTGTCCTAGAGATAATAAATTCTTTTTCAGGCCCTCCACGTGTCGCACATCCCGAATAGTACGAACGTTACCATCATGCACCTTCACCATGACACTTCCAATTCCAATGATCTTTAGTTTTTCATCCTTGCAACTGTACACAGATCCGCCTCCAGAGATAGGTTTATATTGATGAAACCATTCTTTTCTTGCGGTCATATGAAAAGTTGCTCCCGTATCGAACAGCCATACATCTGCAAATCTCGTCCTGCCTTCATTTGCAACCGCTGCTTCACAACACAGAGCATTACCATCTTCTGAAGTGCTGGCGACATTTCCTTGTGGATTAGAGTTTCTTAAACTCCTACAATCTTTCTTCATGTGACCCTGCTTGCCACAGTTGAAGCATTTAAAATTCTTCTTCTTTCCTGTTTTAGATTTACCATGATTGTGACTCCCACTGGAGCCAGGTTCCATTGACCTCCCTCTCGTTACCACCAACGCCTCCACCTGTCTTGAACTGGCCTGTCTGTCCTCCCTATTGTTACGCCTATTTTCTTCTTCCAGAATAGCGGCTGCAACATCATCGAAGACTAGATAGTCCGAAAGAACATTACTGGTTAAGTTGATTATGAGTTGGTCATATGAGTCAGGTAAACTTTGAAGTAGAATTTCAGCACGTTCTTGTGGCTCTATTTTACAACTCAAAGATGTGAGCTGAGAAAATAGAGTATTCAGGTTATTAACGTGCTCAGTCACTGAAGTAGATTCCGTCATGCGAAGAGCATAAAGTTTCCTCTTGAGAAATATTTTATTGTGGAGCGATCTTGCCTCATACAATCGAGCAAGATGATCCCAAATCTCCTTTGCACTTTTCTTCTCCTCTATGCTTGACAAAACTCCATCTGCTAATCCCAGATGAAGATTTGCAATAGCATTTCCATCCATCTCGTCCCATTTACTGTCATCCGTGACCTCAGCTGGCCTTTCGTCAATGGCCGCTAAACATTTATCCTTTCTAAGGATAGCCTTCATCTTTAATTTCCACAACGAGAAATTATTCCCATTGAATTTTTCGATTTCAAGTTTTGCCGCCATTGCTACAATCACAATCTACTTTTTGACAAAACTATTATTTGTTAATAATAGTACTGAACACCTTTTGAGTGAATATAATCTTATTTATCTTTTGATGTGGAGGGTCCACTAATTAGTGGCAACCACAGAGCATACGATAAATAATTATACACACACCCAACCTTAGCTCTTGATACCACTTGTTGAGAAAAGTGACACCGGACTGAAGCAAACCCGCTACTAAAATATGAAATACTGTAAAAGATGACACACGGATATAACATGGAAAACCCCAATAGGGTAAAAACCACGGGCAAGGAAAGATACGTTTCACTATGTAAACTAGGAGTTACACCTTTTCTCTAGTTACAAGGATAATACAACTTTATATCTCTTGTACTAGGAAATATACCAAACTCTCTAATTGACTCACACTAGGAGATAATAGAAATGAGATACAAAGACTAATGTGAGTTTTGTACTCGTTGGAAATGGGATGCCAAATGAAGCTGCCTTCACTGCCTTTTATAGGCATGCTACTTGCCCATTTACATCATGCATGACATCTTATGCCTACTTGTATGATATTCCACCATTCCCACTTGCATGGCTATTATCTTATCCAACAAGATACACTGCATCTTCCAACATCGCCTAATAATAATTTCGACTTTGTTGAGATTTTTAAGGTTATTTATTTGCGTACTTTTAAGCTCGCTCTTTAATATGTTGATAAGAGAGATACTACTAGTATTACCACATTTAACAAGTATAACAAGTATAATATGCTAGTATTAATCAACTAGCATGTGGTCTAGTTGGGTAAAGCTTAAAGAGTTAAGCGAGCCAATTGTGAGAGTAGTACCGGTTTGGGTGACTTACCGGGAAGTCCTCACATGGGGGCAGGACCACATGCTCTGTTGATACCATCTCTCCACCGCAAATGCTCAGATTGACTGGTCAGCGAGGGGCCTCTTTGAGAAAATGACCAGGGTTTATAGCCCACCTCCTGATAAGTGCAGTCACTGGATAGGTGCTCATTGCCTGAGGCCGAGTCCTTGGGGGAGGGTCCGGTTGGCATCCTTAGGATGCATGGGACCAGGGTGATCCCACCGATGTTCACCTTTTTGAGAACATCCTAACGCATTTTTTATGTTCATAAAGGATATACATACCAATACATTCCGTTAAAATGTCAAATTTGAAAATTTCTGCAAATACGTATAGTGTGTAGACAGTGGTTTAAGGGCTGCAAGTCAATGTGGTATAGATCCTATGGCCGCAATTTGTAGTTCATGACAGTTTGGTGCTAAGTCTGAAGTGCAGTATGGTTCTATGATCTATGGCAATGTTTATTCTCATGGTATGAGTGTTTGGTATAATGGGGCAGCATGTTAGCACATTTATACAGGTTAGGGGTGTTCGGCACAGATTTTAGCAGCAATTATACATGTTAGGGGTGTTTGGCGCAGTGGGACAAATGGAAATTTATACAAGTTTAGTGTGATCTGCACTAAATATTTAGAACTTTATACAAGTTAGGGGTGTTTGACACAGTGGGACAGCAATTGCACAAGTTTACTGTGGTCTGCACAACAAGATGAGCTTTTCCTTTGTTAAGGGGTGGGTTGGCAGTAGTGTTCATGGGCCAAATTAATGTGTGATAGTGGTGTTCAAAGTTGTAGGGATGATGGTGCATGTTATTTTTGTGTTTCTTTTTCCTTCAAGTTAATTTTGGTCTTTTTTTGTTTCTTTGTTATTTCTTGGGTCCGCTATACTTAATCTCCTTGTTAATATAGTGGGCGCCTTTGTTTGTATTTGGTTTGTTCGGTTGGTATAAATTGCCTTTCAATAAAAAAAATAAATAAATAAATACATTCTTATTTAAATCATATCACACTTAGTTAATACACACTAGTTGCATCGTAAAATTACACCCATACACATCTACACCATCCATTTATTTTTTGCCATTCGTTGAGACAAGTGATAAGATCCATCGTTGCATAAGCTATATGCTAAAGATGTGGTTGTACAATTGGGAAGAGTGGTTGGTTTTTACTTCTTTGTTAAACTTCCATTGCAAATCGATTGGTTCTTTAGAAAACGCCAAAAAATTCAAGGAGGACCATAATTGTAAACGATACAGTAGAAATGATTGTTATAAAAAAATAATGCTAATGGGTTGATATTTGTATAAATGATAGGTATAATGCTCAAGTGACCATAAATCCATAATTGCAAATCCATTAAACTACATACTCTTAATAAGTAATGGTTGATCATATAGCAAAAATCTAGCTTCAATAAATGAGGTCTTTTGGCTAGTGAATTATGACGTGCAACTTTAATACTCCGTAACTATTACAAGTAATCTTCAAATATATTGGTTTATTAAGTAGCGGCAAATCTGATAGAACTTGAGAAAAAGACCTCACTGAGTTGGAAATGTTTATTAAATGGAACATCATGTAGAAATCAAACGTGGCCAACCTTTCCTATGTCCAAACGTGTAATGGGACCATTCCATTTGTTGTTATTTTGAGTAAAAAGTTTTGTTGTCCAAACGTGTAATGGGACCATAGATGCAGGGCGGTGCTGAGAACGTCAAAAAAAAAATTAGGTCCGGCACAAAAAGAAAAAAAAAAGTGCCCCTATAATGGGTATAAAGGGTTGGGCCTAGTACATATAATGGGTATAAAAAGTACCTCTATAATGGGTTTGGCCTAATACATACATATAATGGGTATAAAAAATTTTAGTGCCCCTTAGTGGGTTGGGCCCGGCTCGGTTGCTGATGCTGCGCCGGCCCAAAACCGCCCATGCATAGATGAAGTACTTGTGGAAGAAACTTTGATACATTTCTATTTGTTGTTACTTTGACTAAAAAGTTTTTGTTCATTTTGACATTCTTTGTCATGTTTGTATTTCTTTTTCGCACACTGCCATCAGATATTTTTAAAAAGTAATTACTAAACAAGACTAATGCAAAACCCACTTTACGAAACCAAACCGAAATTTAGAGGTTTACGAAAAAAGACCTCGGCGCACGCGCCGTGCGCCTATACTTTGCAACCCGCTCACATTCCATTAAAAAACGCTCCGTTGTTGTTCATCTTCATATCTTCATTATATAACGGTAATGGGGGTGTGTCGTGATGCAAGAACAAGAGCTTGGTGTTTAATGGTGAAGCGGAAATATTTAAGACAAAGTGAAAGTGAATAATGTTTAAGAGTGTTAGAAAAAATAATGTGGAATAATGATATTATAATGGGCCAAATTAGAGACCGGCCCGGTCGCTTAAGTCTTAGATGCTTTTGTTGGGTCATTGAATTCCCCAATCTTCCTCTAACTACGATTTGAACATAAAATAACCTAAGTGTTTAATATCCGCAAACACAAACAAGTCACTGAGTGAATAGTAACTTAGTGAGTCACCTTCAGGATGCTTAGAACGAGGTTATGATGAAAGGTTCACCATTCAGTGAGGCGGAACTCAGCAAGTGGCATCTAAGCCAAGAAGAAGGTGATGGGTCCAGTGAGGATGACAATAACTCACTAAACCCCCAAGACTCCTCAACAACTATTGAAGTACTGAAGACTGAAGACCTGAAGACTGAAGTATGGGCGGGACAAAGCGGGAAAGTTTGAACATATCAACAGATTTCCTTATCAACCTGAAGTCAAACTTTCCCTGAATGACATAACGTCAGGATGGTGTCATCACTGTGCATCAAAAAGGCACATTGTCTTTTACCTAATATAGTCTATTGTAACAGAGACAACATATGTAAGTATTTTGTCTCTACTAGATAGATCATCAGTTTGTCTTTATCAGTAACGTTGTAATTTACTTGTGTATAAATAGGTAGCATAAATGAGGAGTAAAAGTGGATAAGTTTGTACAATTAATGCTTAGCATTCACAAACCACTTTTACTCCTCCAAAAAACAACACAGTCTCTGAGATTGCTCAGTGAGACCTTTAGTTGTCACTCAAACTTTGTTTGGGTTTAGTGAGGAGTCCATACCATACTTGTCGTTTTAATCCCAAGTGTTATTCCGCAAACACTTGGGTATAATTCTTTGATTAACTTTTAATAAGAATTAAACGTTGAAAATATTGTGTCTCTTTTCTTTATGTTTATCTTTGTTGTTAATCATTTATATCTGTCTTAAATAGTCATGGAACTTGGTTAGATTAACCCTCTATTTAACTTTTAACCAAGTAAAAGGGACCAACAAGTGGTATCAAAGCCTCTGATTTGTAAAACTTCTCTAAATCTGTTTTCAAAACACAAGAGTGCTCAAAAGTCTTTAAAATTAAGATCCCACCATGGCTGACTCAGATGTTCCCCAACTTGTCGATAAAAAGGGTGGAAGCTATTCAACTACTGCCCCTCGACTTGAGGTTGGAGAATTCAACAAGTGGAAAAAGCGCATGCTTTGCTACTTGACTGGGATGGAACCATATTACATTAAGCTTATTAATGATGGTCCATATGTCCCAACAACTGCCCAAGGTTTAGTCAAACCTGAAGCTCAGTGGACCCCTGATTAGAGGAGGGTTGTCAATCAAGGCCAACGCCTGAAAAGCATCATTATATCTTATCTTCCTGACGATATAATGGAATCAGTCATCAATTGTCCTACTGCTAAGCAGACATGGACTGACTTGGTTCACAGCTATGAGGGTCCATCAGATACCAAGGAAAAAAGGATCATGGACCTGAAACTTGAGTACAATACTTTGAGGGCCAAAGACTCTGAAAGTCTCTCAAAGACCTATACCCGATATAAGACCCTCCTAAATGAGCTGACCAATGATGGTGTCACCCTGTACAAGCATGAAATCAATGTTGGCTTTGTCAACAGTCTCCCTGAGAAATGGTTAAACTTCTCTTAGGGTTTGAGAAATGCTAATCATATCCAGAATCTTGAGCTCCCTGAAATTTATGGGAAGTTTGTTTATGAAGACAATCTTATCACCAGGAGATACCCTGGTAATGCTCAGGAGACCAAAAAGACTCTGACCTCCTCACCCATATTCACTGCTTTCTATTCAAATGGTGTTGTGCAGGATTTCAAGATGGATATGATGATGAGGTTGATGAAAGAACCTGTGAGGAGTACCTGAATGATTTACAAATTGAATTTCATGAAAGGGCACTCCTTCCAAACTCAAGAAGGTTTATTAAAAGAAACAAAAAATTTTCTAACTCAAAGGCAAATGACAATACTGAATGTTTTAAATGTGGTAAAAAGGGTCATTTTGCAAAAGTCTGTTTCTCAAAAACAACCTCAGAACCATCTTACAAATTCTCAGGAAACAACTCTTCCTCAGGAACTAGCAAGCTTCAACCAAAATTGCTTCAATCAAGTCAGTTTGTTCAAAACAAAATTGAAAAAAATTCCTCTAAAAGATTTTGAAGCCAAATACAGAAAGGCCAAGGCCAAACTTGCTCTTCTTGAGTCTGCCTCCTCAGTCACTCAGTCACCTCAAGCTCCTAAACCTACTCAGGCTAAAAACAAGGGGCTGGTTGTTGAAACATTTGACTGGGATGAAGTTGAAGTATCTTCTGATGATGAAGAAGTTCACATTGCTATAGGAAAGAGTCATGCAAGAAATGGAGAGTGGGTGAACATTACTATGAGAAAGGTAAACATCTTACTTTCTATGGATGATGATGCTGATTGGAAATCTTATTTAGATTATATAAATGTTGATCTTAAGTATGTTGAAGAACAAAGATTAATTTTGTTTTAAAAATTTAACAAACTAAGTTTTGAACTAAATCAGTGTAGAGATGAGCTTCTTGCTTTTAAACAAGCTAAACTTGTTAGTGTCACACTTCAAATTCAAAATTCTGAACTTGTAAAACAAAATCAAGCTCTTCAGGAAGAACTTAAGAAAGAAAAGGCTGTCATTTGGAAATGGACTCAGAAGAACGCCAAACTTTTTGACACACTGAGTCTCACACCAAGCACCAAAAAGGCTGCCCTGGGTGAAGATCAACCCACTGAAGTGTCAGGGGAGAGTAGCCATTCAACAGCCTTTCTATCAGCAAACAAACTCTTTATCAAAGAACTTGTTCCTAAGCCCAGTGATTGGATTGAAAGAGTCAATCCTGACAGTAAACTGCCAAATTTCAACATTGGAAGAATTCTAGAGCCTGAAAGTCAGGCTATTAAGGAGTTGCTAGGAGTTACTGATGAACCCAGTCATACTGAGTCCATCACTGAGTCTAAACTAGATTCACAATCACCACTCCCTCCACTGAAACAAATTCAGGGGGCAACACCTAAATCTGATCTAGCACCACCAGTCTATCAACCTCACTCTTCAAAGGAGAAAATGAATCCATGAATAACCATCCTAAAAAGACCTACCTCAGTACCATCTGAAACCAACACACCTTTAGTATCCACTGAAGTGAAACCTGAAAGCACTGATTCAAAGTTTGATCATGTCACACCCCCAATTTACCTGACTTGCAGCGGAATGGAATGCCTGGGGGTGTAACTGTCATAGTACCACAACAAGGAGATATTGAACGACCTAAAGTGTCATTTGGAAAATACATCGTTTGATTTATTTAAAAACATCCAGTGTTACAAAACATAGGTCCCAAAGTCTGGAAAAGTTTAAGTAAATAAGTCTGGTACTATCAAACAATAATATACAAGTGCATGAAAAATCCAAAATGTAGTGCGTCATCCCTGGCACACCCTAATGTGACTCCATGCATATGATATGATAATGCCTTTAGTTACCTGAAAATACATTGCGAAAACGGTCAACATAAAGTTGGTGAATAATCATAGGTTTATGAAATGTAATGTTGTACAACCACCACAAGTATAAGTGCATGACAAAATGCCACGTAAAATAGTACAATAGACCTTAAGCTCATGACACCGAAGCTAGACTGATGAAATATATGCCCCTCCTGAATGTTCTGCCAAAACACTCAAATGTGACAGACATGAAATGCATCCGCTTACTGTTGGTAAATACTACCACGGATGGAGGTGTCACCCTCAATAGATCTATCCACTCACTCTCGCTAAGTAGGCAAATTAACGGTTCATGATGATAATAGGGGACTATCACAAGGCAGATAAGCAACTTAAGCAATGTACATAAGTTTTGATACTTGGGCTCGTACTAAAATGGTGCAATGTATTCTCCCCCGTGGGATTTGAAAACAATCATAAAATGTATACGGGGCTATGAAAACTCACCTTAAACTGATGATACTGTGATGAAGTGAAATGAACAACAATGAACGGTTAGCTGGCTCAACCTAATATGAAGGATGAACGATCTAATTTAGATCACAAAATGATATTATGAATGTCCATGCACATGTCTCCTATACCACTCTACTCTTGAGAAAATACTTGTTGTTATCAAAATAATACATTTTCCAAAACTTAGGAAAATAAGGCAACTAGAAAATAAAACTAGTCGAAATGTATATATATCGTATATATAAGTGTTAGTGTTGAAATCCTCGATTTGAAATCCTTGAAATAACGCCTTGTAGTAATAAAAATATACTTGTATTCACTAATACTTCATTAGTTGTGAATTTGGGTACTTGGTATTATTTCTAGATTCTAGAGTTACTACGTAGTATTAGTATTATTTTTGGTCCAAAAGCTGTCAAAATAATATAAGTTTTGCCGATATTGAAACGTGAATATCTTTGTCGTTATAAGTCCATTTTGCTTGTTCTTTATATCCATGGTTACGTCTTAGTATGTAGTAATATATTTTGGAAAGCTTGACTCCTCCGGGTTACGTCTAAAGCCTCGTATTGTCCGACGAAAAACGTCCAACAGCATGTATTTTCAGAAAATATACTTTTCGTCAATAAACTTGCAAAAATCATAACTTCTTCGTTATAAACTCTTTTTAATCCGTTCTTTCGCCTACGGCTTCGTTTTTGAAAGTATTTTCTAAAATTTTTGCCAAAGTTTACTTTATGTTTACTGATTTTCCTGGATTTACAAAAATGGGACAGTAGGTTTATATACTTGTTACAAATCCATTTCCAAGGTTCAAAACTAGTTTAAAACATCACCAAATCTCTTGTAACCACCACAAAGCTATACTAATCCTACCATACACCTTCTTAGGGTGCCATGGGTTCCTAATCACTACTAATCATGTTGATTTAACAAAGGAATACCTAAATCAAAATCTAGGGTTTGTGTTCAAAAAGTTAACAAAAATAATGTGGTATAGCTAACTTGTACATGAAATTAAGCATGAAAATAATAAGATACAAGTATAAATTAGATGAAATCATGAAAATAAATTTGATAACTTACTTTGAAATAATAGGTGATTAGATGATGAGAAATCTTGTGTTACTTGAGTTTATATTGCAAAACTCTTGATTAGAATGATGAAAGGAACAACTTTGTAGCTTTAAATCTTGAAAAATAATCACTTGATCATGGAGCTTGGGTTTGGGTCGTGGGTTAGAGAGGAGGAAGGGAAAGGATGAAAACTTTTTGATCTTGAAATTGTCATAATATGATTTTGGTTTTTGGTTTTGGTATAACTTTAGAGGTTTATGGTATAATATTAGTACATAAATGCATGAGGTTAAGAAAATATAAGTCATGTGTCTAGGGGTGTTTGTATGGCCGGTTAGGGGTGAGCAAGGGGGGGGGGGGGGGTTGGGGTACTTGTGATTTAATTAGGATTTTGAGTAGAGTTTAAGTGTAGATTTTTGTTATTAGTTAAAATCGGGGTACCGGGTTTGATAGAAATAAATGTTAACGAAGTTATTCGGGATAAAATAAAGTTGTAAAAATGTTAAAAATATGTTGGGTACAAGTACTGAGTGTTCGGGTGATTATTGTTTAGTTTACACGAAAACCGTCGTAATATTTATAAACTCACGTTATAAATAAAATAAATTTCCAAAATACTGGGTAAATGAATTTTATAACTTTTATGATGATATAATGGATATAAAAATATGTCGGGACCATTGTGGGAATATTTAGATATATTCGTCGTGTTTATTAACCCGGTGTTAACGTTTATTTATAAATAATTATACGTAAAACGTTAAATATATCAAATATATAAATTTGAAAATCCTAAGAGTGGTATAACATGAAAATGCTATTATGATGATATGCAGACTGTCTCTAGTCCGTATGCAGTGTCCTTATTGATAATGAAATGAATTCGCACCTAAACCAATCCGGTTACGCGAATTTTAATACCCGTAAACTAAATTTACGATGAAATGAGTAATGCAAGTAAATAGTGAAAATTTCCCGGAAATGAATAGTGTTCAGTGAATAGTAGAATTTTCAAATGTTTCTCAGAATATCAAATTGACCTCGAAATGATGAATAGTAAAATGATGAATAGTGTTTTGATGAATAGTGATTTATGAATAGTAAAATGTCGAAGTTTGGGAAATGACCTGAAATGGTGAGTTGTGACACATCAGTTAGCTAAACTTGTCAGGAAGTTGAGTGAAAAGATTGAGTCCACTGAGAAACACACTGACTCAAAATCTAAACAACCAGCAACTTCCTCAAGTTCCTCCAAACCAAAACCCTCATTCAGATCTTTAGTGAGATGTGAACTATGCAATCATCCAAACCACTCCACTGATAATTGCTATAGAATCCTGTTCTGTATGATATGCAAAAAAGAAGACCACATGACTTCTGGTCACAACTCTCACACTGCTTCTCGAAAAGCACAAGGTCTTTACAAAACACAAGGCTATCAGTATGCCTCATCTTCCAAACAAAGACAAAAGGCTAAGCCTTTCTTGCCATGTCCTCACTGTGGGTTCAATGATCAACTACCCGATGATTGTATGATGAACAATTGTTGTAACATCTGTGGAGACCCCACACATGATGACAAGAGACATGACAAGATCATTCAAGCCAGAAGAAACAGCTCTACCAGCACTTCTCAGTCAACTGAGTCTTCAACTACCACAAAATGTAAAACTTGTGGAAGCTCAGTTCACTCTACCTCATACCATGATTCTTTAGCTAAGTTCAAAAAGTCCCTGAGGACTAAGCCCACTAGGAGGTGGGGTAACAAGAAAAACTAACCCAGTTTACTATTTATACAGAAACACATCAGGGATCCTACTTGGCACCTCGACAGTGGATGCTCAAGGAGTATGACTGGTGAGAAGAGTTATCGGCACAAATATGTAGAAGAACCAGGACCCAAAGTAGTATTTAGAGATAACTCATTAGCTCCCACTGAAGGTTATGGTTCAGTAAACTGCAGTGGTATAGTTTTTACAAGAATAGCTTATGTCAATGGTCTCAAGTACAATCTGATAAGTGTGAGTCAACTATGTGATGCAGAATACATAGTTCAATTTGATGATAAGAGAGGGACCATCTTCAATGCCAATTAGGAAGTTGTGTTGATTGCTCCCAGGAGGGATGATGTTTATGTATTAGACATGTCATCTTTTAATCAAAATGGGACTTGCTCTTCTCTAAGGCAAGTGAGACAATCAACTGGCTCTGGCATAGGAGACTCTCTCATCTCAATTTCAAAAACATCAACAACCTGGCCAAACAGAACAAAGTTCTTGGCCTTCCATCCCTGGTGTATACCAAAGACAAGCCATGTTCTGCTTGTGAAAAAGGAAAACACCATAGGGTATCATTCAAAACCAAACAATCATTCTCAATCAAAAGCTGCCTGCATCTTCTCCATATGGACTTGCCAGTCCCATGTCCATTCACCATGAGAAGTATACTCTGGTTATTGTGGATGAATACTCAAGATACACTTGGGTTTACTTCCTGACCAAAAAGAGTCAGGCAGCTGAAACAATCATGTCATTTGTCAAGAACATTGAAAATCAAAATGATGTCAAAGTTAAACAAATTAGAACTGACAATGGCACTAAATTCAAAAACCATGATCTTGAGTGTTTCTGTGATGAGAAAGGGATTTCTCAGAATTTCACTTCTCCCTATACTCCTGAACAAAATAGAGTAGCTGAAAGGAGAAATAGAACACTCATTGAGGCTGCAAGGACAATGTTGAATGGCTCAGTCCTCTCAAAACACTTTTGGACTGAGGCAGTCAGAACAACCTGCTACACTCAAAATAGGTCCATTATTATGAAAGGACACAATAAGAATTCCTATGAGATATTTAAAGGAAGGATCCCTGATGCATCAGCTACTTTCATGTATTTGGGTGTCCTGTGTTTATTCATAATCACAAGGATCACTTGGGTAAATTTGATGCCAAAGCTGATGATGGATACTTCTTGGGATACTCTCTGGTTTCCAAAGCCTACAGGGTGTTTAACACAAGGAGACAACAAACTGAGGAAACTTATCATATAACAGTTGATGAGAGCACAGAATCCATCAGGTTCTCTAATTCCTCAGTTGAAGAGATTGGTATTGATGATTCATCAAGGTATCCTCCTGATGAATATCTCCCTGAGAATCACACTTCAACTCAATACCAAGCTGATGCTGATGTCTCATACTACATCATCCCTCACAATCTACCCCAACCAAACACCAGTGAATTCATTGAAACCCAACAAGTCTCCAATGAGACTACTACCACTAAACCAACTGTTCAGGAACCCTCAAACCAAGCCGTTAACATTGAGGTCACTGAATACCAAAATCTTGAGTTACCTCAGGTTCCTGTGACTGAACCCACTCCAAAAAATCAAGCTTCTACAAGCTCTAACTCTTATCCTAGACCTCAGGATAGCTGGACAAAATCCAAAACAATTGAGCTTGTGAACATCATTGGTGAGCCCACTGAAGGCATGTTTACTAGAAACAAGGCTGCCAAACTCAAGGCAGCCTCAGCCAATGTTTGCCTCTATGTGGATTTTCTTTCTGACGTAGAGCCCAAAAATGTTAAAGAAGCTTTAACTTATGAGAGCTGGGTTCAGGCCATGAGAGAAGAGTTGGAAAAATTTGACAGGAATGATGTCATGACCCTAGTTGAATGCCCTAAAGGTGTTCTAGTCATTGGAATGAAATGGGTCTACAAAAACAAGACTGATGAATGTGGAACAGTCATCAAAAACAAGGCTAGACTTGTCGCAAAAGGATATAACCAACAGGAAGGTATTGATTATGATGAAACTTTTGCACCTGTTGCTAGAATGGAAGCCATCAGGATCTTCCTAGCCTATGCAACATACATGAACTTTAAAGTTTACCAAATGGATGTAAAAAGTGCATTCCTAAATGGTAAAATTAAAGAATATGTCTATGTGCAACAACCTCCTGGCTTTGAAAGCAGTGAATTTCCTAACCATGTCTGCAAGCTTAACAAAGCCCTTTTTGGACTAAAGCAAGCACCCAGGGCATGGTATGAAACACTTCCAGCCTCCCTGATCCAAAACAAGTTTGTCAGAGGAAAGATTGACAACACCCTGTTCATCTATAGAACAAAAAGTGATGTCATCCTTGTTCAAGTATATGTTGATGACATCATCTTTGGCTCAACAAGTTACAAACTTTGAAAACAGTTTGAAAAACTGATGCTTACAAATTTTGAAATGAGCATGATGGGTGAACTCACTTACTTTCTTGGACTTCAAATCAAACAGACTGACAAAGGAATATCCATTTGTCAAGAAAAATACATTAGGAACCTATTGAAGAAGTATGAGCTTTCTGATTGCTCTTCAGTGAAAACCCATATGGTTCCTCCAAACAACCTTGGTCCTGACCTCACTAGTAAATCAGTGAATCAAACCCTTTACATAGGAATGATAGGGTCACTGATGTACTTACTTGCCTCAAGGCCTGACATCCAATTCTCAGTCTGCCTTTTTGCTAGATATCAGTCTGAACCAAAAGAGTCTCATCTCACTGCTGTAAAGAGAATCATCTGATACCTGAAGGGTACACCTAACCTTGGTTTGTACTACCCCAAATGTTCAGGGTTTGATCTCAAGGGATACACTGATTCAGACTATGCAGGCTATAATATGGATAAAAAAAGCACTTCAGGATCCTGCCAATTCCTTGGTGGCAAACTTGTGTGTTGGAGTACAAAGAAACAACAGTCAGTGGCCATGTCCTCAGCTGAAGCTGAATATGTGGCTACTGCAGGGTGTTGTGCAAATGTACTTTGGATGAAGAGCCAACTGAGTGACTATGGCATTCAGTACAAGATGGTACCCATCTTTTGTGACAACACCAGTGCCATAGCCATCTCCAATAACCCAGTGCTTCATCAAAGAACCAAACACATTGACATAAGGTACCATTTCATCAGGGACCACATCATGAATGGAGAAATTGAATTACATTTCATCCCCACTGAGTATCAATTAGCTGATATCTTTACCAAACCCATGGATGAACCCACTTTCACCAGAATGAAAGCTGAGTTGGGCATGTTGGACATTGAATTAGGCAACTGATTAAAATTATTCCAACATGATGTAAATTCTCTTAGGTCCCTGAATAAACCCATTTCTCAGTGATATACACCTCATCACTGATCATCAACACACTGAATGATAAATCATTCAGGGGGCTCAAGATATCAAATGGCATTGAATACCCTAACTAAATGCTCTAAGTACTTAGTTAGTAAATGTCCCAGGTGGGTAACAGATTCCTATTAAATATAGGAATATATGTTGCTTACACAACTGGCATCCACATCTTGGGCCCCCACGCCTACCTCACCAATACCACTGAGCATTAAATGCTCTCACTCACATAATTATATATGTGGTGACATCACTCTGCAAAAGTGTCTTTTGCAGAGCCGTGCAACTGTTCATATGATAATGTTACGAAAAAAGAGTAGAGATGGGAAATGTGGTTTAATGCGGATATCAAACCTACTTTTTATCAAAATTCAAATTCATAAAAACCAATTGATATCTGCATCATTCTAACCTTAATTCCATCTCCTATAAATACCCTCACAAAAAGAAACACACACACGCTTTTAAAAATTAAGAAAACTCTTGCAAATTTTCTCCAAGAAACTGTGTGTGTTCCTTCTTTGAATCAAAGCCTCTTTTTGAAAAAATAAAAACCAGACCAATTTTCTCACAATGGCTTTTTCTAAAGCTATTACATATGCCCCCAACGTGGAATTCCAAGTTGAGGGTGTTGACATGACCAAGAATAACGTAGTGGGAAACTTTTCTTACCCAGAAGGCTTTCCTGCCTATAAGGGTGTAGTAAAATTTCTTCAAAACTGTTTCCTCTCCATAGCCTTTACCAAATCCCCCTCTGTCATTTATCATGACCTATTGAGGGAGTTCTGGTGCACATCGAGGGTTGAAAAATCCGATGTCACCAAAGAAGCGACCATTAGGTTCTCAATGTTCAATGGGAAGAAAACCCTCTCACTTGACTACAAAACCTTCATCAAGGCCACATGTCTTGATTACACTGAGACCTTTGTACCTCTACCCAAGGCTGAAGAAGTAACAGCCTTACTACTGGAACTTGCGCCTTATGACAAAAAACATCCTGAGGTGTCACCTGAGGCCCTGTTAAAGAAGGCCCCAATTGCCAAAACCTGGTTCCCTGCTCCACGGAGGATCCTGATGTCATTTGTCATTCAGGTCCTTGGGGGCAATAAATCCTCCACTGAGCAATTGAATGCCACTCAAGCAATGATGGTATTGTGTCTCATGGAGGGTAGAAAAATAGACTTTGGAGAAATCATCTTCAAAGACCTCATCACCAAACTGACCACAGGAAAATCTAGGCAAAAGCTTATGTCCTTTCCTAGGTTCATTTCCTGTGTGCTTCAGGATCTATTGGACATTGAGTACGTTAGGCTTGATGTCATGGGTTTTTCCCCTGAGGTCCTTCACAATGCAAACTACTCAAGAGACCCTACTGAGGTCACAGAAGTCGCCCTGACAACCAGTGTTCTGAAAGGCTAAGGCGCACTAAGGTGCAAAGGGGGGCAAAGAACCTCGAGTCGAGGCACATTCTAAGGCGCGGGATTCATGAATGCGAGGCGCACTAAAAACATTAAGTTTTTTATAACATATGTGACCATTTATGTAGCTAAAATAACACAAAATAACATTAAAATACTTAATGCATGGCATATTGCCATTATAAATATTAAAATGGATGAGTTTTCACTTATAAAACGGATCAACTCTTGGCTCGATGGCCTATATAGTGATTAAAATCCATGTCAAACTAAATATGCTTGTGTCCTACACTTTTTTGGGAATTATACTATCAGTTACCACGGCTAGTGAAGATATTACAACTGCAGAAGATTGTACTTGCAGTGGAAACTCATTACCACTGCAAGAACAAATATTACCACTGCTCACTTGTTAACTGTTAGAGAAACGCGCATAGATAAACATAGAAAAGATTTTGTGTATATCTTATTCTATTAGTATTATACTTATCTTGTACAAGAGGACTCCTTGTTGTATAAAAGGAGATCCTAGATCATAGTTAGAATATATCTTTCTAATACGTTTTTCCCAGAGCTTCAAGGTGTAACCCTAGTGATATCATAGATCACTCGTATTATTATCTTTAATAATATTGGAGCTATTTGTTTGTTACATACATTGTTCTTTCATACATACTGTTTCATTTACAATCAATCTTCTAAGTATCATTAAGTAGATTCCGCATACTTAGTGGTATCACTCAAAGTATCAATATTAACACAAGTTCAAGGTGTACACGATCCAACAAGTGGTATCAGAGCAAGGCTTTGATATTTTGATTTAGAAGACCCTATGGCAGACTCAAAAGATACGATGGAGACAGAAACAAGCCAATCAAACATTGCTGCAAAGCTTCCTAAGCTTAAGATAAATGACTTTGAGATGTGGAGGCTTATGATAGAACAATTCTTTATGGTTCAAGACTATACATTATGGGAGATCATAATGTGTGGAAATTCATTCAAACCTGGTACAACTGTAGAGCAGGTTGGTGACAAGACAGTAACAAAAGTTAACACTGGTCCTGTTACTAATGAAGAAAGAAGCCAACTAAAGAATGATTTGAAGGCTAGAGGTTTGTTATTGATGGCTCTACCCAGAGAACAAGTTCTGGCTTTTAGCAAATACAAGTCTGCAAAGACTCTTTTTGATGAGATCTGTGAAGTGTTTGGTGGAAATATTTCTACCAAGAAGACTCAAAAGACTTTACTGAAGCAGACTTATGAAAACTTTGGTTCAACAAGTAATGAATCTCTTGATAGCATATTCAAAAGGCTACAAAAGATTGTTACTCAACTCACTGCTTTTGGGATTGAGGTGGAAAAGGAAGATCTCAATCTTAAATTCCTAAGAAGCCTACCTTCTGAGTTTGACACCAATGTTGCTGTTTGGGAAGATAAGTCAGATCTAGAGACCATGAAGCTTAATGATGTGTACAATAATTTCAAAGTTATTGAACAAAGGTTAAAGAAAGCTGGAAAATTAAGAACAAGTTCTGCAAGTGTAGCACTCATATCATCATCAAGCAATGATAGTTCAGATGAAGAAAGTGATAGTGATGATGACAGTGGTAACATGATTGTTTCCACTGGTAATGGAAGTGTTTCCACTAGGAGCCTAAAGAAACAGATTGCAGGACTAAGTGATGCTACTTTCTATGCTTTTATATCAAGCCATGTGGGTGGTTCAATTCTCAATCATGAGGATTTTGATCAAATTGATGAAGATGATATGGAGGAGATGGACATTAAATGGCAGGTGGCATTACTAAGCTTAAGATCAAAGAAGTTCTGGAAGAAGACAGGGAGAAAGATACATATAAGTGGTGATGAGACTGTAGGTTTTGATAAAAAGAAGGTGGAGTGCTATAATTGTCACAAGAAGGGGCACTTTGCCAGAGAATGTAGAAAACCAAGGAAATCTGACAACAAGTCAACTTGGTACAAGAAGGATAAGAACAAAGAACCTACAACAGAAGAGCCAAAGGTGCTATTGGCTATTGATGGAGTAAGCTTTGATTGGAGCTTTATGACTCAGGATGGAGAAGATGATTCAGAATCTGCAATGCTTGCTACTGAGCATGCACTCATGGCTTTTTCAGACTCTGAGGTACATACTGATAATGCTTGTTCTAAAAACTGTAAGGCCTTAAAAGAGTTAGAGATCTCTAAAACAAAATATGATGAACTGATGCTAGATTTACATCATACTAATTATAATTTAGCAAATCATAAAAGAGGTCTAGGTGTTTTAGAAAAACAGATAGAGCATTATAGGGCTAATGAATCTAAGTTCAGTGATGACATTGCTGTTTTAAAAAGAGACTTAGATTTTTATGTTGAAGTAAATAAAGCTCTTAGGGAAGAAATTGAAAAAGTTAAAAAGGCTAGTGAGAATATTCAGATAACTAAGCAAACACTAGACCATCAATCCAAGAGCATTGACAAAATTTGGGAAGCCCAAGTTGTGAGCAAAGCTAAATCAGGTCTTGGATACAAATCTGTTCCACCACCTCTAAGAGGTGTTCCAGCACCTCCTGACATTGACCTAGCTCACACAGGCTTAGAAGAGTTTCAGGATCCACCCATGACCTATGGACCAAAATTTGTTAAACCAGTTGAAACTGAAAAGGTTCAGGTTGAGGTTGAGACTTTTGATAGTGCTAGTGACTCATCTCTTAAAGATGAATGTTTGAATGTTGAGTCTAAAACTAGTGTTACTGAAGATGTTAAAGTTGAGGAAAGAAAAAATATTCCTGAAGAAGTCAAAGAGAAGCCTAGGACACAGTCAAATTACACTAGGCCTACCACTAGATATGCAGAGATGTACAGAAATAGGTCTAAGTCTCCTAGAGGGAACATGAGAAGTTGGAATCATGTTAAAACTAGGCAGTTTGGTAGTGATTTTGTGTTCAACAATAAGGCTTGTCATATATGTGGCAGCTTTGACCATTTAGCTAAAGACTGTACCTACCACATGGGAAGAAGGGAAGTATTTGTGAATAAAAGGGTGAATGGACATAATTCTAATAAAATGACTCACCCAAACTCCCTAAGCAAGATGGTTCCCAGGTCTGTTTTACTTACCACTGGCATCAAACCAGTTTCCACTGCTAGACCAGCAGTTACCACTGCCAGTAGTAAAAACAGAGTTTATCCTAAGTCCCCTGTCACTTCTTTTGTTAAATCTTATCAAACAGGGAAAAAGACTTATTTTGAAAAGAATGATCACAAGAATCACATGTGGAGACCCAAATTTACTAATCCAGCAGTTTCCACTGCTAGGCCTGCAGTTACCACTGCAAGACCAAATGTTTCCACTGGTGTCTATGTGAATAAGAAAAGGGTAAACATGGGTAATGCTGTTAAGGCCTCAGCTCGTTGGGAATGGAAACCAAAAGGAACAACAACCTCAAACAATCCCAATGGTGTATCAATGACCTTTGATAGATATAATTATATTGATACACGAGGCAGATCCAAGTCATTTGTGGCTTGGGTCCCCAAAGGTACTAATTGTTTTATGTTGAGTGCAGGGACAGTCAAAGACTACTTATGGTTATGAATGACTTGATAATACTTTCTGAGTTTTTCAGTGACTCACTAATATGTTTGCAAGTTGTTTAGTATATGTCTGTTCTGCAAATGTTAAGAGATTGCAAGTAGTGTGTTTAAGTCATCAAGAGTAGTAGCCAAGGGAATGTGGTCAAATAAGCTGAAGGTCTTACAATATTGATTAATTAAAGAAGATCTTTTCATTCATTCAAAGACACAAGTTACAGCTTACATTCAAAGTTCCAACTGAATTACAAAGACCATTCCTAAAACATTTGGCTAATTGAGAACTACTAGCTTCTATCAATTATTACATAATACTTGAGGCTATGACAAGTACAATGAAGAAGCTGAAGATGAAAATGGAAAAAGAAGAGAAGGAAGACTGTGAAGATGCTCAAGTAACAAAGTCAAGAAAATACTCAAGAACTTTGTTCCTTGGCAACATTCTTCAGTCATCTATTTCTGCTTCTCCTTTCCCTTATGTGTGATCTGAGCCTTCTTGCTCTGTCCAATATGTTCTTGATGCAGAAGACCAGGTTTTGGAGCAGGAAGATCCAACACCAAATTTGATGATGTTAGGAGAGATGGATCTCCTTTACTTGATCTTGGTTGGGATCTCTCTGGTGTGGAAGGAGGAAGAAAGGTTGGATCTTCATTCTCTTCTTCTGAAGATTCTTCATCAGAGGTCCAGATAAAAGGAGAGACAAGCTCTCTCTCAGCAGGATTCGGATCATGGCTTGCTTCACCCTTTATGTGTGCATTCCATTGTTTTTCTTGCACATCCCATCGTTTCTCCATCTCTCTCTTATAGTCAGAATCTTCAAGTCCCCATGGATATGGTGGTAAATCTTCTTCTGATGTTGGAAAAGAAGAGTGTTGATCAGAGGTTTCAGGGTTTGATGACATGGTTTTGGAAGAAAATTGGGTTGATTGGGATATTAGGGTTTGAAAGATTATTGGTGACTGAGATATGGTGTTTGGAGGTGCTTAAATAAGCCAAGGTTGGGTGTTATGCTAATTAATGAAGGTTATTTACTTTCATCTGTTTTGGTTGGTTTGAGAAGTAACTGTGGTTTGACTTTTAAGAAGATATTTTTGTGTATAGTAACTTGGTTAAAAAGTTACTTGAGTTAATCTCTATGGGTTAAGATGAGATTTATTTTGTGTTGTAATTTACAACCCATATCATTGGAGTAATAAGATGTGTAATTTAAGACACATAACAAATGGTTATTGATTCACCATGTCTAATCCACATAAGAATCAACTAGTCCTGAGCAAACGGCTACAGGTAAAGACACATCAAATCCGTTCATGGTTGATAGTTTACCAAAAACTAGGTTATCAACTCACCATACATCCTTGTGATCAAGAGTTGGCTAGTCCATAGCAAACGGCTCATGGTAAAGACATATCAAATCCGTTGATAGCTGATAGTTTGCTAAAAACTATGATCAGAGCAGAAAATTTTACATGTTTTACTTATCATTGCTCTTTGAAAATTCTGTTGATTTTTACCACTGCAGGTTCATATTTACCACTGACAGTGTAAAATTTTTCCTTAAAATGTGTAGATGCAGGACATGACAATATCATTCATAGCTCTACCATGGCAACACTTCATGTGTCTGATTCTAAGGGATTGGATACAGGTTGTGAAATCCCTAGCCAAATTTAAACATATGGGTGGTTCAGAAGTACTATCTAGTATCACTAGGTAAGAAACTGAATCTTTGTCTAATGATGCACCTCTCTCAGAAGGTAATACATCTGGAAGTGCTGAAGGCAGTATGTTACAAAAGGAATTGATGGAACTGTGTACCATAACAGGTGGATATTAAAGAATTGATAGAAGTTCTTCTGAATTTTATCTGATTGTGCTGATTTTGGTGGAGATTCTCCCAAACAGGGGAGGATAAGAAAAATGGTAATCAGATTAGAGCTTTGATTCAGAAGATTCAAGATCAATATGCAAGAGCTGATAAAGTGTTGAGAAAAACAAGATAAGTGTTTGGAAGAATTACCATATCCTCAGGTTTATTGTATACTTGAAGAAACTTGTTGATTTACAAATAAATCATAAGTTTAGGGGAGGATTGTTGGGAATTATACTATCAGTTACCACGGCTAGTGAAGATATTACAACTGCAGAAGATTGTACTTGCAGTGGAAACTCATTACCACTGCAAGAACAAATATTACCACTGCTCACTTGTTAACTGTTAGAGAAACACGCATAGATAAACATAGAAAAGATTTTGTGTATATCTTATTCTATTAGTATTATACTTATCTTATACAAGAGGACTCCTTGTTGTATAAAAGGAGATCCTAGATCATAGTTAGAATATATCTTTCTAATACGTTTTTCCTAGAGCTTCAAGGTGTAACCCTAGTGATATCATAGATCACTCGTATTATTATCTTTAATAATATTGGAGCTATTTATTTGTTACATACATTGTTCTTTCATACATACTGTTTCATTTACAATCAATCTTCTAAGTATCATTAAGTAGATTCCGCATACTTAGTGGTATCACTCAAAGTATCAATATTAACACAAGTTCAAGGTGTACACGATCCAACACACTTGTAGCTTACATCTAACAAAACTCACAATTTAACCCAAAATATCAAGCAAACAACATATTAATATTCAAGGCATAATGCTATATTTTCATGATAATATTTCGTAAAGAAAATACTTAATGAAACAAAGTAACTTCTTAAAGAAAATTTCAATCAATAAAATAAACATAAAATTAATTCAAATTTACAAATCATACAAATACTAACCCTATGACTTAAAAGGCTCATATATCTTATCTTAATACTAAAAATAAATAAAAAATAAATAAATAAATTTAAAAAAACTGTTACATCTCCTAGGTGCAAAAAGCCCCAAGGCGCAAAAAGCCCCCAAGGCGCGCGCTTTTTATGGGATTCATGCATGTCGTGAGCCTTGATTTGAAAAAAGCCCAAAGGCTAGAGCCTTGCGCCTTGGCGCGCCTTAGGCGCGATTTTGACAACTATGCTGACAACATATATGTTGACAACTATTCAGGGCGCAGAGAAAATTTCACCCATTCCTTCTCCCTATAAGAGAGAGAAGAAGAAGAAGCAGAAGGGACAGGGGTCCAGGAAGGTGGCTCAACCCAAGTCACTCGCCACTGAGACCTCTGTCCCCAATCCTGGCCAAAAGGGGCAACAACAGACCTTGACTGCTGACACCCTCAGAGTTATAACCGAGTCACTGACCTCAAAACAAAGGCCAACGAAGGGCATTAAGACATCACACTCAGTGTCCTCGGGCAAACCCATTCCCAAAGGCTCTGCTGACATAAACAAGTCAGTGGAGTTGGAATCAACCCAACCTCCACATCCTATTAAAGGCTCTGGCAAATCACAACCAGAGTCTCAGGGAGCAAGGGGTCCTAAATCCTTGGTGGGGCAGCACTACTCCACGGAAAAGGGGACCCACACCCTTTCACATCCTGCTAAAGGCTCGGGTAAATCATAAACCAAGCATCAGGGAGTCAACGCCCCTAAATCTTCGACAGGCCAGCGTAAGCCTATTGGAAAGGGGGCAAAACCACTCAGGTGCCTGATGAGGACATTCGCAAATCAAAGCTTTTGTTTGAGGGCACAACAACTCTTCCCAAAGACTCAGAGGGACTTATACAACCCGCTGATAGGGACACAACAATCACGATTCCTAAGGATGGCACTGGAAAACACCATCAGTGTCTGAAGGGATCCTGGGGGACAAAACTCAGAGGGAAAAATATCACCCGCTGATATGGAACCCAAACGCACTCATGGAGGTGACCACAACTTGGGAACTGGATCTAAGGACCAGGAAGATAAAACCCAGTCTGCTGGATTAGGCAAGTCTTCTTATGAAGAGGAGCTGGATAACCTTCTTTTGCAGATTCAGTCAATGGCTGATGTTCAGGCAGCCTTATTCTTAGATGATGAATTCCACAGTGATGAGGAGGTTTTTGAAGCCGGAGATGACATGGAGGTTGAGGAGACTGTCCCTGAACCAATCTCTCAGTCTCCTCAATCTTCTAACAATGAAGCTGCTGAGTCCCACTCCGAGTCAGAATCCTCAGAAAATGATCAAGCTCCCTCACTGGGAAGTTCTTTACCAAGTTCATCAAGAAGGCCACCAATGACTTGTTCAGGGGTGTTGCTGATGAAGTTTTTGACATGCACACTGAACAAGCTGTTCATTACTTCAACCTCAAAGATGCAGTTGAAGAATTTAATGACGATGTCAGGGAATAGAATACCTCAGTTACCTACTCCCTGACACAAATGGTCTCACACCTCAACCAGTTCCTTGAATCTCTTACCAAAATGAATACAGGAGTTCAGTCTATTCAAGAATCGGTTAAGGATGATCCTAAACTCACCAGGAAGCTCCTTCAGGCATCAGAGACCTATCAGCTCAACTCTGTGCATCTCACTGAGCTACTCAACCTGCTGAAGTCCTTCAATCTTCAGGCTCTCAGTAGCTCAGTGGAGTCTGTCAAAACCTCCCTTGCTGACTTGGATCAATCAGTGGTAGTTTAGTCTTAGAAGTCAGCCTCTATTGCTTGGAGTTTTGGTTCTCGATTGACAGCAATGGAAAGTGCTCAGGCATCACTTGAAGCCAAAGTGTCTATCATTCAGCAGGACACCTCAGACATCAAGACTATGATGACTGAGATCTATCAGGCCTTCAAGGGTTCCTCTCCCTCTACATCAGTCACTCCAACTCTTGCCATCACTGCAACTCAGGCAACAGTTGAGGGGGAGAATGTCACTGGTGTCCCTCATACTGATGCACAAGAAGAAGCTACCGATGTTGCTTCAAGAGGACATCCCTCTCACACTAAGGGGGAGCATGTCACTGAGGCCACTCCTATCTCATCAGTTCAACCTCAAGAAGAAACAGTCTCCTTATCTCATCAGCAGGATAAAGGCAAAAGCATTGCTACAACACCTGAACCTGAAATAGTGCTGAAGCCTGCCTCCACCTTAGTCAGACAGGACCCTGATGAACCCATCAAAGTTCCATTTGAGATAAATGGAGTGATTCATCACCTCACTGATGCTGAAATTCAGGCCTATTTGGAAAGAGATGAGATACTGAAAATGGTGGCTGTGGAAGAGAGGATGAGCAAACCTGTCCTTATAAAGGTTGTTCATGAAGAGCCTCAGAAGATTGGTTTGGCCACTGAGGAACTGGCTTCTGGGCAAGCTGGTGCTGTCTTCAAAAAGGCTTAGGAGTAAGAGATGAGTGCCCTGAAAAAGCAAAGAGAACAAAAGCTCAGGAAGGACGCTCAGATCAGGAAAACCAGGATTGAGAGGTACACGTGAGTAATGAAAGAAAGACTGAAACCTAAAACCATCACTGACATCCAAATCCATCGCAACACTAATCCTGCAGTTGTCAGTGTCTTCAGGGGACCAGACCAAAGAATAACGGACATCCATGATCCATTCAGGTTCGCTGACTTTGGCATCTCCGAATTGGATGAGCTTCGACCAATCATCTCCAAGAAGCAGAATATGGTGGTTCCTAATCTCTTGAAATCACTGAAGCCAAGGTATGAAATACTGATGAACATGCCTGAAGCTCTTGGCATTCCTTCCCTTCTTCCTGCTTCATCTACACAGACTGCTCCATCAAAGGCCTCCAAAAGGAAGAGGAAGCAAATTGAGTAGGAGCCTGAGATCAAAGTCCCAGGACTGGAGTGTGACAGATCTCTTCCTGAAGGGATCACCTTTGTGAAAAACAAGGTTCTTGAAGCACCTGAAAGAGGCATGTGCTTTACTGATGAATACAGGAACCCTGCTTTCCAAAGATGGTTTGACATTGATAAGGCTGGGATTAAGGCGATGCTAATGTACCTTATGCTGGCTTCCCCTGTCAGGTGTGCTGAAAATATGAGGTTCTGCATGGACCTAAAAGTTAAGATTGAGGAGCATCCTGAGAAACATCTCCTGAGATCTAAGAAGGCAAAGCTTGAAGCTCTTGGTTACCAACTGAACATCTGAATCTGCAACAACTACCTTTTTTGTTTTTGTATTATCAGTAGGATCTGTAATAACTATTAATAAACATTGAAGTTCTCTTAAGTTATCAGTGTCCTACTTTAATTACATTAACACTCAGTGAGAGATGAAGACCCCTGTCGACTCACACTGAATCATGAAACACTTAGGCTATTTGTATATCCAAATAGGGGGAGACTGTTGGGTCACTGAATTCCCCAATCTTCCTCTAACTAGGATTTGAACATAAAATAACCTAAGTGTTTAATATCCGTAAACACAAACAAGTCACTGAGTGAACAGTAACTCAGTGAGTCACCTTCAGGATGCTTAGAACGAGGCTATGATGAAAGGTTCACCATTCAGTGAGGTGGAACTCAACGAGTGGCATCTAAGCCAAGAAAAAGGTGATGGGTTCAGTGAGGATGACAATAACTCACTGAACCCCTAAGACTCCTCAACAACTATTGAAGTACTGAAGACCTGAAGACTGAAGTATGGGCGGGACAAGGCGGGAAAGTTTGAACATATCAACAGGTGTCCTTATCAACCTGAAGTCAAACTTTCCCTGAATGGCATAACGTCAGGATGGTGTCATCACTGTGCATCAGAAAGGCACATTGTCTTTTACCCAATATAGTCTATTGTAAGAGAGACAAAATATGTAAGTATTTTGTCTCTACTAGATAGGTCATCATTTTGTCTTTATCAGTAACATTGTAATTTACTTGTGTATAAATAGGTAGCATAAGTGAGGAGTAAAAGTGGACAAGTTTGTGCAATTAATGCTTAGCATTCACAAACCACTTTTACTCTTCCAAAGAACAACACAGTCCCTGAGATTGCTCAGTGAGACCTTTAGTTGTCACTCAAACTTTGTTTGGGTTTAGTGAGGAGTCTATACCATACTTGTCGTTTCAATCCCAAGTGTTATTCTGCAAACACTTTGGTATAATTCTTTGATTAACTTCTAATAAGAATTAAACGTTGAAAGTATTGTGTCTCTTTTATTTACGTTTATCTTTGTTGTTAATCATTTATATCTGTGTTAAATAGCCATGGACCTTGGTTAGATTAAATCTCTAGTTAACTTTTAACCAAGTAAAAGGGACCAACAGCTTTTTAGACACAAGTTGGTTAGTTTCTTAGTTACCAACAAACAGCGTAACCACAACTTCCACTCCCTTCCCCAAAACCCCAATTCCCCAAACCCACATCATCCCACATCTCTTATACCAACAAACAGCGTAACCACAACTTCCCAACTAACCTTAATTGTCAGCTCTAAGACAACGGGGCCCACAGTTACAACCAACAATAGAAACAATGGACGGTTGACTGTGTGAGTGCTGATGGAAATGACCCGATTCATATAATTATTAAGCCTCCTGTTAATTCGACAGTGAATTCGTTAGCTATGAGTAGTGGCAATTTGAAGAATGCCAAGAAAGTATGTTTGTTTTATGCTGTGGAGATGGAGGAGCTTGCGAAAAGGATTGCGGCCCAGTCTAATGCTATTGAGCTTCGTAGTATTAATTGGAGGTAGTTTATGGTATATGTTATATGGCATTGTGTTTTTAAACTAATTATTGTGCTTTTAAACTAATTAATTGGAGGTAGTTTATGGTATATGTTATATGGCTTCGTAGTATTAATTGGAGGTTGGTGGTGGTGGTGGTGATGGTTGTGTGGTGGTAAGAGGGTGGTGGTGATGGGAAGTGTTCGGAAGAGGCAAAAATATTAAAATAATATTATTAGAAGTCGCTCAAACTTTTAAAAGTCGCTAGTGATAAGTAGCTCAAAAGGAGCCCTTACACAAATGATTAGGCGCGAATTTTCTTATGACACATGTCGCATTTGTGTTAAAGTCGCAAGTCGCTTGGTCCATTTCAAGAAAATAACCAACTTGTGTCTAAAAACCATCTAAGACTTGAGCGACTGGGCCATTTGTAGAATTGCCCCTATTATAATTACTATAAAGTAGGAAGTATGTGGTTGTAAAATGCATAAAACATTGAAAAGTAGTACGTGTATAGCAGTGAAAGTTAGAAGAAACAATCCTAGAAATACTACATTTGCTGACAGACAAAAAGTGTGAAAAGTATAAAAAAGTGTCACTAAAGATAAATTAGCTTCTCCTTCACATATGATAAGTGTCGGCAGAATTCCAACGGTAAAGGTTTATGGTGACACACCTTCCTGACACATAGTGTCTATACGTGACATCAAAAGTTTAGATCTTTGTCTACACAAGGGTTGTGTCAGTATATACACAAACATACTTTTACATAGCATAGCAGAATTCAAAACTTCCAATACCATAATATCATACATAAATTAGAACTTCCAATACCAAAATATCATACAAAATCAGAACTTTAGAAGGCTCATTATCCAGAAATCATTATACTGAATCACAACTTTAGAAGGCTGATTATCCAGAAATCAGAATCCAACATTACAGCAAAAGTTCAGATCTTAGTACTAGTAAAATGAGATAGTCAATCCAACTTTAGAAGGCCGGTTTTCTCTGAATACTTTTGTCATCATTTCCTGTAGTCAAACCAACAAAGGATCAAAGATGTTAAACTAGTAATATACTATGCCATCATTTACTTTGATGGGCCTTTTCATGTATTTAAACAAAAAGAACTAAAAACAATTTATAGATCTTGGCTTGTATATATTTGAAAAGTAGAAAAAATGCAATAGATTTGAATATTTTTTTTTTCCAAATGCATACCTGTAAATTGAACATTGATGACTTGCACCAGATGTTCGATTCTTTAGATGAGGAATCATACCGGATCTAGGATTCTTTGGATGAGGACTTGTAGCAGTTGCTCTTGAATTCTTTGTATGAAGACTTGTAGCAGTTGATATTTGACTCCATATATTGTGTTACTCTACATGATTGACATATTTACATGGAGAAATGTATCAACTACTGTTAAGATTTATTTGGACATCAACATTACAACTTGTTTAACATGTATACACTTCACACATGGCAGGAGAGAAAGCTATAAAGGCTTGTCATTGACGGCCTCAATAGAAGAATTTTTCAGACTTATTCTACAATCAGCGTCTTTCACAAGTCAAGTTGAAAGTCAAAAAGAGAGAATGGTTCATGTACATGCAACCAGTCAATTTAATGTAGTAACAAGCAATGATCATTCTGTCATGTCAAGAATAGGTAGGAGAAGTACTCTATTCATGTATTAAGTAGCAACTATGACCCACGGAAAATTCGAGCAATAAAATGGTCTTAAAGTGACTAAAACTAACATTAATATTTATTTAGTGAGCCAATTCATGTATGTCTAACCTACTTTATACGACCGACTTATGCATCATGACACCTGAATGGCATTAGCATATATACTTGCATTAGGGATAATATGTCTACTTTAGTGGGTTTAAGAGATTTGCCTTTGGTGTGTACTTAAGTGGCGGAACAAAGAATTAAAACATACTATCAGGAATGTGTCCAGCAAGATGTTACAACTAGGGTGTAAGGTGTTTGCTACATAGCTTATAAGTTCTTTCATATGGCCTCACACAATTGTTATATTAAAAAGAAAAATCCTTTACATGACTGCATCTGGCCTTACAAAAACAGTCATTGAAAGAATGCGAAGATATTGAAAGAATGGGAATTTTTGGTGTAGGGATATGTTACCAATAACATGGGAACTTTGTTAGGAAATATTGAAAGAATGGGAAGATAATCGATATAAACTTTTTACTGATAATTTAATTTGTATTAATCATACCACAACTTGAGCACCTGAGCATTCACAATATTCCCGTCTTTACGAGTACGAGTCAAACAGTACATTCCCCCACATGATGGTTGAACACCATGGTTCTTTTGGGTCTGCGACAATAGAAAAGTACATTTTGTTAAAGTTAGAATTTCCAAAATTGCAATGGCTTTATGTATTTGAAAATGACAAGATATAGAAAAAATAATGTGACCTCCTCATCACTTATACGTGCAAATGATTTGCTCCCTGACGTGAGGCTCATCTGACTTTGAGCATTTAAGGCTTATCACTTATACGTGCAAATGATTTGTGATTACTCATACATAAATTAAAAAAATTATAATTTATATAATTTTAGGACAATTTACCTTCACAATGCTCCATAAATCCTCTTTTTTATTCTAAGGAACCTTCCTCCACTCCTCATAATGGATTCCAATATGTTGAGACATCTTCATAAGTGTGCCTAGGAATTCGGTCAGCTGCTCATTTCACTGTTCGTATAAGATAACCTTAGTACACTGATCTCTTCCATAAATAATTTCGTAGATAACTCCGAAGTTTTCTAGGGCTTAGCCTATTATACATGGATGGAAAAATGACACTAAATTGTTTATTGAAGTTAAAAATCGAACCTGTTCTGATTTATGAAGTATAAATTAGAATCAAAGTTGCCTTACTATCATGTCACCTACCCCTGTTTTTTGTTCTAAACAAATCTAATATGAACCTTTACAATACCCCCAAAGATGTTTCTACAAAATATTTGTATTTTTGGAACTTCCCCTTTACCAAAGCATGACTGAAAGTTTAGGATTGCGTCTATTAAACATAGTACATGGTACCAATAGCTATCTTCTAAAGTTAATATGGTCATTAAGATGGTATATGATTATTTAGAAGCCACTTGGAAAAGCCTGTGCACAATGACTCTTTTATAAATCATAATGTGGTTTGCTTTAGTGAAGTTTCTATAACTTGTGTGAACCTAACGTTCTGTAAGAACTGAAAAACTGAACCGTAACTGATTTAACCAGAAAAACCAAATATAACTCAGAACTTACTATAACCGAAAGCGAAAAACCTGAGCAGCAGGTCTCACTACGAGCACATAAAGAACTATTTCTTCTTTATGCTACCTATATTAACCCTTGCTGTGACTAATTCTAGCAAAACTCTAACTATGTATCATCTAAATGTTAAACTTTTTTCTCATTTTTTTGGAAATCAAGTATTAGACAACTAGTATCGAGGGCTTGAAAGTTCCAGTAATAAACAAAAGTGTTAGCAATAGGGCTTGAAAGTTCCAGTAATAAACATAAAAGTGTTAGCAATGGTGCAAATAGCAAATTTTAAAAATACTCTTACAATAAATACTGAAAACGCAATAAAAAGAAATGCAAGAAAAATGAACCAAGAATTCTCTTTCTCGAGTCTTCTATTTCATTGGCTGAAAAGACTAGCAACGACAAAAACCATAAATGACCTTTTTCTTGGACTAAAAAGACTAAGTAAGTATAAAAACCCCTTGAGCAAACGGTTTGCATTGACGTAAATGAATATTTGAAATAGAGACAAAAACTAAAACTGGCTTGAAATGGGACAGTTCGAGCTAATACATTAACTATCGGCTTCATTGCCATGTTAATTGTTACACCCTTGTTATCGATTTCCATATGCTTCAATGTGCTAATAGTCGTAAAGATAATGAATATGGCTTCTTTATTGTTCAAAGAGTATCCACAGTTGATTTCAAAAAAGTAAATATTTCAAGGGGTGAATAGGAAGATTTACAAGAACTTGTTACTGCTTTGGTAAGAAACTAACACTATAGGATTATAAGAAGCATGGATATTAGCATGTCTGTCTTTTGTTGTCTTTTATATGCGCTTCTTGTAACTTAGCATGGGCCAGGATGATAGGATCCCATAACTTATATGTTTCTTTCCTCCTTATAAGTGCCAATGTGGAATTTTAAAGTGCTGACATCCAAACATGAACAGGGTCTGCGAGGAGGGGAAGTGATCATATCATGACTTTCCTAGCTAATAGACCCTATACCAGTAAGGTCTCAAATGAGCAAATCATGTATGTGAAGAGCCGAATCCATTACATCCCCATCCAAAACCTTAATCATCTCTATTAACTCCTTAATCCTCCTACACACTTCCACTAATATAGTCATTCCTCCAATGGCGTTTCATCTAATATAGTTTCATTGAGGCGATTCTAGCATTTGAAAAACAAAAAGCATGTAGCGTTTCAAATTCATTCTTTCACAAAACTTAAGTTAGGCATATCATCAAACATCTTACATGCTTCAGATTCAACTATCAATTTGAGTTAGGCATATCATCAAACACCTTATATGCAACAATTAACACAACTAACAACAACAATTTTAGAGCACAAATTCAACGAATCAAAACTAAATAGCTGTAACTCCAAACCTCTAATGAAGTAATTAACTAAATTCAAATAAATTTCAGTTCATGAAGTAATTAACGAATACCTGAGCAGGCTTGTTAAGCGCGGGTGAAGGGTTATGTGTAGAACATGAGGACGTTTGAGCAGATAGTTTAAGCGTAGGATGTTTGTTAATGGGGGGTGTTAATGGGGTGTTTTAGCGGTTTGTTATTTTGAAGGGAATTAAGAAAAGATTTTTATAAAAAGAATTTTATAATGTAAACTCCCTCTTTATATGACATATTTCTATCTATCTATCTATCTAATAATATAATGTAAAATTGTGGTTAAACTTAAACATTTACTTGCACTTCTTAAAACTCTAGATAAAACATAGAATTTTTATTCACATTTTCTCAGTGTTTTAAAACCCGGGTTGACCCGGCCGGTTAAACCGTGAACCGGCCGAAAGATGGTTTTGAGCGAAAAAAACCCGGTTAAATATGTTAAACCATGACCCGCTGGCTTGGTCAGGTCAATTAGAAAATGAGTTTTTAAAACATTGTATTTTTCTAAAGTGGTGGTGAAATTATACCTTTGCTCACACTTACCTAAAAGTGTAGGTAAAATTATAGTTTTGCTCATATCTTTTAAAAAGTGTGAGTAAAACACTACACTCTTACTCACACTTTATAGAAAGTATAGGTAAAACTTCATATCTCCTCACACTTTTTATAATGTGCAAGGAAAACTTACACGTTTGCTTACACTTTTCAAAATGTGTGAATAAAACTAAAATGATGCTCACACTTTCTCTAAAAGTGTAAGGATATGTGAACTTTTGCTCACACTTATTATATGAGTCAGTGGCGAAGCTAGAAATTTTTCAGTGGGGGTTCGGGATCTAAATTTTTTTTCCTAACGCTATTTTTCGGGTAATACCAAAATTTTGGGGGGTCGAAACTGAATATACCGGAATTTTTCTACACGAAAACTATATACCCCCTACATCGCAAAAAAAATTTCGAGGGGTCGGGCGCCCCCTCCCGTCCCTATGTAGCTGCGCCCTTGATATGAGTCATTATAACAAGTGTTACTAAAAGACCTTTTTCTTGTAGTAAAATAACTGTCAAGGACACGTGCAACAAAAGTGTTGGTTTCGCATATGGGCTGCGCACATGGCTAATGCATTTTGATCATTTTTGAAGTTTTCTTTCAATGGTCCATATTTGTAATCTACGATTAAAATAGTCTGGTTTGGTAATTTTTGAACATTCATGCTAAGTGGTGATGGAAGAAATAGTAGTGGTGGTGGAAGAAGGTTGACCGGAGAAAGTAATTTGATTGGTTTGTGCAATGAGTTTTTTTAATTGTATTCTTCATTGAGGAGATTTAAAAATAACTTTCATTGGAAGTGTTTATTGATATATGTGTTGGTGCATCAATTGATTATACACATTGCATGAATAGTTATATACTTCAATTTTTACATTAGGAATGTCTTAGGGTTTGTTTAGTTTCTACTTAATAGGGAAAAAATTTGAGCCCAAACCCTTAAAGTCTCTCTTAATTGGCAGACTCACCAAAGCCAAAGTCTCTCATTTAAGAGGCTAATTAAGACATTCTTTACAAAACCGCTTAATTTAGTAAACAAACTGACCTTTAGTATATTTAATGAAGGGAGGATCATCCCTCTATTATATGTAGTGTAGATATATACTTACAAAAACTTTATATAATTTCTTCAAAGAAAATCTCACATTTATATGTACAACCACCTCCAAAATAAATGGTCAAATGTTATGATATATAATAATTGCAATGACTTTTCCACAACTATTTACCTAGAATATCTTACTTAATAATATTCTAAAAACATGTTACAAACTATCTAATCTCCTAAATTCATCATCTTTTTTATAGTGTTAGTATGCATTTGAGAGAAAAAGATCAGGATTAAACTCGACATATTGTGGCTATCACACTAAGACTTCAACTCTACATGATCCAACTTATCACAATACTGATTTTTCTTGGGTAATTATAGCCTCTGATTTCTTGGCCGACCAATCCACATGTTTTGAAGCCATTGTCACACATATTCAAATCGTTTAAAGTTCTCCTTTTTTAGAAAATTGAAGTGACTACTTCAATGTTGTTTGCACCTAGCAAAAATTGAACTTAAGACTCATAACACATTAATGATGATAGTCACAAACCTTCCACAAACGCTTTTGCATCGAATAATATCTCTCACAAGCAATCTTGCGAGTATCTCCTCGACAACATCAAACATAACCAACCACTTAAGGGTGGCCTAGTCTCAAAAGGACTTGTGACTATCACTCTAAAATGTGTGAGGTCTCAAGTTCAATTCCTGCTAGATGCAAACAACCTTAAGTGGCCACGCCGACCTCCTAAAAAGGGAGGGCTTTACCTGGTTTGAGTCTGTGTGGCGATAGGTTCGAAGCCCGTGAATTAGTCAGCCAAAAGGTTAAAAATCAGGGTAACCAAAATTTTGAAAAAAAAAAAAAAAAAAAAAAAAAATCAAATCTCTAACATGCAAATCCAAAGATAGTAACAACCTATGGTTGCCGAAAGTATATATACAAGTGTATGCACGTTGTTCAAGTCTAACCCATACACATTAGAGCAAAGGGAGCAATAACTCAAGTTATGAAATAACTCTGGCCACGTCAGCGCCACATTATCTCAACACCAAATAACATAACACCAAAAAACATCAGGAAATCATAAAACCAAATAACACCACTTTTTGGGACCCACCCTTTAAAAAAATATAATTTACAAATTAACCCCTTAACTAATATTTCAATCATTAAATAACCCTTCATTAATATTTCATTCATTCAAAACTAATACAAATTACAAAATACTTCAAGAAGAAAAAAAAAGAAAAAAAAAAAAAAAAAACCCTTAAATTTAAGCCCAAGAATTTGGATAAATTAAGGATGACAAATTAAGCCCAAGAACTTGGATAACCCACTAGACCAAAATATCACTAACCTAAAAATTGACTAGTATATAAAGACTTTTCTTGATAACCCTACACTTGTGCATTCACACTTCACACAAAGACTTTTCTTTTTTAGATCTACATCTATCCAAACTCACAAAAATCAAACAACTAGCCCTTTCATCTTCGCACCACCAACAATGTATCTCAATGGCCTTTTGTTTAACTGATCCTATAAACGACAATCAAACACACTTAAACGTTGAGGGGGTGATTTTATAATTTTGTCTTTGGCCTCACCCACGTTGCAACGTACGTTGCTCTAGCAACGTAGAAGCCAACGCCATGCCAACGTTCATGATCTCGGAGTGGGCATAACGCCTAAACGCCGTTAGAAACAAGCCACCTAGGACGAATTTGTTGCCAGCTAGACGATAACGCCGGTTCGGCGTTATTGCTCCCTTTGCTCTTAGGCCGTGGGTGTATTGGCCCACTCAAACCACCTAGCCCACTTTCTTGCATCCAAAAAATAAGTGTCATAGATTTCTTAATAAGAAACCTGTCTGACTTAAACCTGAGGCCATGCTGTATCATGCTTTATATATGTGTTTGGTGGAATAAAATTGTATTAAGGAAAAAAAAAATGGAATAAACATGACAACTATACACATGTTAGAGTTCAAGCCTTCAACTCAGACTACGTAGGGACGAAACCATCATGTCCTTTTCAACGCGAAAGTAAATCCGAGTGTTATAAATAAAACAACAATACTTCTCATGAATACGAATTATTTTCTATGCATGACAATATTTTGCATATAGTTAGCAATGTCATACTCGTAAACATTATTCTATTTTGCATAAACTTTGTTTTACTGTTTGAAATTTGGATTTTGTACAAAAGAATACTACATTGTGTTACAATCTCTAAGGTACAATTATAAACTTTTTTGAATCAAACCATGTCTAGAACTCAAACTGCAAAACCAGATGCTCCAAAACAGAATATAACTCACAAAGATAAACCAATGGTTTCAGCAAATAGTCTAATTATCATGAGATAAGCCACTTCAAATTCTTGTAGAAACAGAGCATACATCTGAACTAACCATTAAAATGAGTCGGCAATTTGATTCATGCAAATGAAATCCATAAGTATATAAAAACAGTATAACCAATCTTTCACCCTTTGAACTATCTGCAATTCCTACCCACCCTTTGAAAAGTAATATTTTACACTTCATCGTTTAAAATTCAGGAAAAAACTACCACATCAAACTACTACATTTTGCTTTCAAACTCGGTCACTAACCATCTTTCATAACCATAGATGAGCACCAATAACAAAGGTGTGTGGAGCGGGCACACAAGTCTGGAATTAATAGGAACCACAAGGATTAGTGGTGCGAGTATGGGACAGGAAATGAAATATAAAAGGGCTCTCCTTTAACTAATTAAGCACAGAAGAAAAGGAAATTGCTAGAGATTGATATGAAGCAACAAATAGATGCAGCTCAAACAGATTACATTGCGTTCAATACTTTAATGTAATATATAACATTAGTTTTTGTAGAGGCCGATGTAGATACATGTATGCAACCAGTATGTAAGAATGCTCTTTGTCATGTAAACTATCTGTTTGCAAAATGCTCTTGACTATTACTGGTATAACCCTATTATTTGATCAATAGATGATTCAATGGTAAAGCTGCCCATCAAATAAACATCATGTAACCAGCCAACTACGAGTCAACAATTCTACGATTAACATTCATCATCTTATTACTCGAACAACAATACCTTAAAAAGCATTTCATCATTAATGTGATATACCAACAACAAAAAAAAGAAGAACAGGTCAGAATTACAATATTAAAGACAAGGATCAAACAGAATTTGCGGAAACAACAAAGTTTGCGAGTGCTAAATTAAAATGCATTTGGAAGGCGTTAAACCATGTCTAGCCTAAACATGAATTCGTTGTGATATCCATCAAATTAACTTCATCACCTTTAGGACCATGATCAAGCAACAGTTTTTTCTAGTGTCTGCTTCAATTTTAATCAATATCTTCAAGAACCTCCAAGTTCGATGGAAATTTGAAACCATTAGCTTTCAAACGAGCGAGATCCTGACAACAAAAAAAGTAATGAAATGATAACAAAAATGAGAATGGAACTTGCAGTTATACACCCCTCAAGAACAAATGAAACACCCGAGAGTAGGAAAGAAAAACATTCATACTGCATGGAAGAGTTTTAATCAGAAAATAAAGAATCACCTATAACAAACACCAACAACAATAAATCACATAAATGTATTTGTGTCAAGGACTGCTGAGGCGGGTTCAGAGTTTGGGTAAAGTGATTCTAATTTTCATTTTCTGAATATTTAGGGTAAAAAAAACATTAATTAAAAAAGATATTAGAAAAAAGAATTGGTATAACTTACTATCTAAGATTATCTACATATTGCTAGCTTCAAACAATGGATGATCTGACTCTAACTCTAAATAGTTTTGTGTGTTGCAGTATGGTGATGCCGTATTTCATATAAATATGATTATCACAGTAAAAATCAGATATGAAGAGGCGGGTGCGGCAGTTATACCAAATTGTTTCTATACATACAAGTCACATTAATCGCATTCAAAAAGCATATCCAAACAGCCACTAAGATACAAATTGGCAAAGTAAAAAGAAAGTTGTACCTCTAAGCATAGTTTCCCAATTTTAAGCTCCTTGACATGGCGAAGGCTTAGTATTAATCCTTTGAGCATCTCTTCATTTGTTTCCTGAGGGTTATAGTATGTCTTGTTGGAATAATTTAATTCAGCTTTAGTTGCAGAAGACACGTTTAGCAACAAAAGCTTATATAGCATAAAATCATTGCTGATTGTTAGCGACAAAATATGTGGAGCATTGATTTTTAGTGACTCCACATGCTCTCGATCATCCAGGTCTCCGGAGAACACCAAGTTCTTAACACTCTTGCTAGTAATATCAAGCCTCTCAAAACCGTAGCAATTGTTCAATACCAAAGTTTCCAAAAGAGGACTTCCCGATAATATATTTTGAATCAAATCTTCATCTAAAAGAGTATATGTAAGGCTCAAACTCTTAAGGTTTTTCCAACTAATGACACCGGTTTGATCAAATGTGCACTCACCCAATTTGAGATGAATAAAACTTGAACTGCTGAAAAATAACCGAGGTAAAACAAACCCAGTGCACTCAGAGTAATCCCAAAGATAAAAATCAAACTCTTGAACGTTATGATCGATAGCATAACGAATACAATTGTTGACATGCGATTTAGTCTCGTTACTGAAAGAGCAATGCAGTTTGAATTTGTTGATGTTCAACTGGCCACATTGTTTTAGGGTTTCGTCAACAAACCCAGTGCACTCAGAGTAATCCCAAAAATTAAAAATGAGATTATGAGCTTGAGGCCAAAGATGTTGCCATCGTTTGGAGAGTGTACCTGTTCTTATGGCTTGTTCTGTGTCGAATAAACGAGAGATGATTTCAATAAGTAAGCAATCTGGTAACGAACTTATCCGATCTTCTTCACATTTGACACGTCTTCTTCTGTGGCGTGTTTTAGGTTGTTTACTTGTTTTACGTTTCATCATTTCAATGGCGGCTACAGAGCCTCTCTACCCAAAACACAATTCGTCATGTTTAAGGGGAAAAGTGAAATGAAGTTTTGTTTTTGCCACTCAATGTTTCAAAATTTACATTTTGGTTCTACAAGAAAATTTGCACCACGTCAAATCTACATATTGAGGTTTTGCTTTTGCCCCTCAACTTTTTGAGCATTATCATTTACATATATTGCCATATGTGTTAAGTTATAAATCACTTCCTTTCAGATTTATTATATTTTACACCAATTTTTAGTTTTAGCCATGGGTAATATCAACTAGGTAAAAGCTACCTATTATTCTTGACTCATTATATGCTTAAGGAACTTCGAATATTGTCATTCTACATCCGGCCCCTAAATTGTTTAGTTTAAGCTAATTTGGTCATATCTCACATCTTCATCTTTCTACATCTCTTAAGTCCGACAATTTCTGGCCAAAACCATAAACCAATTTTGGAACATCAAATTATGTATTCCTCGTACAATCTTCAGATTTTTTTTTTTTTTTTTTTTTTTTTTTTTATAGTTTTATGAAAAAAAAGATAGGTAATGGTGTGGAGACTTCTTTTTGGGATGATGTGTGGTGCGGAGAGAATGCGTTAAAGCATACATTTCCTAGACTTTATAGTTTGGAGAATAATAAGGAGATTGATGTGGCCTCTAAACTTATGCAAGAGAACGTTTGGAGCTCGTTTCGGCGGATACCTCGGAGTGGTGTGGAATCCGAGCAGTTGCAACATTTGTTGGATGCTCTCGGTAATGTAGTTCTTGGAGTGGCACAAGATAGATGGTATTGGGCTTTAGAAGGCTCGGGGGAGTTTTCGGTATCCTCGATACGCAAGGCAATTGATGATTTATAATTTACCTAATGTATCTTCTCAAACACGGTGGATTAAGGAGATCCCTATTAAGGTGAATATTCATGCTTGGAAGGTTCAGTTAGATTGCTTGCCTACTCGTATCAAATTGTCGCGTAGGGGTTTAGATATTCCTTCGATGATGTGTCCCATATGTGGTAAAGGAGTTGAATCGTCGGCTCATCTTTTTTTTGCGTGTGACTTTGCCAAAGATAATTTTCGCAAGATTTGTCGTTGGTGGAATGTGGATTTCATGGAGCTTAGATCGTTTGATGAGTGGACGTCTTGGTTTGGTAATATAAGGATGTCGAGTAAGCACAAGAAGTTATTAGAGGGGGTTTGTTTTGGTTTATGGTTGCTTACTTGGTCTTTCCGTAACAAGATGGTTTTTGGCGTAGATCCTCCTTCAAAGATGGCGCTTTTTGACAACATTCTTTTATCTTCGTTTTATTAGAGTAGATATAGATGCAAAGTGTCTTTTAGTTGGGTTGATTGGTTAAAAAACCCATATCTTGTTTCCTTGTAATGTTTTAGCTCCTTGCTAGATTTGTTTCAATAAAATGTCGTTAAAAAAAATCTTCAGATTATTTTTTAGTGGTGGCGGTGACGGCTAAAATTGGTGGTGGTGATGACTGAAAGTTTGGCGCGTTGCTTTGATCCGCGTTGTTATTACATCCATATATTTCACTAGGAAACACACAATTAGATGCAATTGAGTTAAGCGAGTCCGAGCTCGAGTACTCTAAGAGGCTAAGTTCAAGCTCAAAAATTAATTAGCTCAACGGGCTTTCTTTATGATGTACGATCAAGCTTGATTAAAGAAGGATTCATAATTAGCTCGAGATGGCTCTTGGATCTAAGATATCATTGTTATTTGGGGCACATGTGTTTTTGCAAAATAATATGGTAAAACTACTAAGAGTAAGGATCAAGTGAGAAATAAAAGTAAAATAAGAAGAATGAGAAGTAACCACAACCGTACATTTCAGATGCATGTACAATAAAAGATGCAACTCCCATGAATTTCTCCTTATTCAATTGAAATGTGTGGCTAAAATTATTTCTCGTTCTTTTTATTATATTTTCTCTTCTCACTAGATCTCTTCCCAAACTACTAAAACCAAAAATGAAAGTTAGAAAATATTTTAGGGACCATTTCGGCAATGCTTCAAATCACATGCAGTTCCAAGCAGTTGGACACATTCCAACATATTTATCAACAACGATCAAAACCCCAAAGACATAAATTCATTTGCAGGTGGTCGGCAGTTGAAACAATTAAGATCCATATTTCAGTCATGGTTTTAACGTCCAAAATAAAATCTGTCGACTTTTTCAGGTATTATTACTTTTAGATAATATAGTTTAACATGCTAATATATGTGTCATCATCAACATTTGTTATTACTTATTAGTTGTGTTTATTGTCTTATACAGTACTTGCTTTTATAAATTGCATGCATGTATGTACCTATTTTGATCGTCGAATGTCGTTAAACAAAAGTTTAAACGCTTTTAAAGATCGAATATGTGTAAATTTTTCTCAGTTTGTTCGTACATACTGTAAATTGTTTGCATGAATAGAAAGGTGCATACATTAGAAAGGTAAAGGTAAATTCACAATCAATTTTACGTGTAAAAAAGTTAGATGTAACAAATTGATGTCGACACTTTAAGTGTAAGCAACCAGCTATAGCTCGCTAGACAAACTAGAAATCTACAATGGTTATTTTAAAAGTATGATGTACTACACTTAAGCTTACGTGATTTTTCTACCATAAATTTAAATTGAATCAGGAAAATTCCAAGGGATTTGACCGAGGCATCACTTTCAGGTGCCGGATTGTCCCTTGTGGCAGCTTTCTCTATGATGTTTCTATTTGGAATGGTAAGAAGCTCATTTCTTGCTCTTGCTTACAGCTTTCTGTGTCTGTATACCTTTTACGTTCATCATTCCTGTGGCACAGTGTTCCATTTAATTTGTTTCGTTGCTGATATATATATGTAGAGACATTCGGAAAGGTTTATTTTGCTTTTCATTTCATTCTTGGTCACCAACCATTCTAATGAAGTGTTAGGGGATAGTTCTGTGCCTAAAATTTGATGATAATTTTACTCTTTCAGGAGCTACATAATTATCTGGACATCACTACTACGACTTCTGTCATAGTTGACCAAAGTTCTGACTCAGACTTCTTACTCATTGGGTTTAATTTGAGGTATGCTACATGAAAGGCGATCCAGTCTTAATTTGTTGTTTTAGAGGTCATTAGTAAAACTTTGGTTAACTACTATTAGTTGCTGGTATAATCCGGCATATTGCATAAAGTATCCAGCTTTGGTCTTATTTCTGTTTTGGGTCACCAACTATAACTGCACGTCTGCACTCACGAAAAAGCTCGAGCTTTCAAACAAAATTCAACTGGATATATAATTTTGTATGTTAATCGGTTTCCAAGCGCCAGTATACATGGTTGAACTTACCAGCACATCAGCTAACAGATCACAAGTTGATTGATAACCGGTTCAAATTTCCACACGTCGTGAGTTTGAGGTTTTATCAATGTTTTTGAAAGTTTAAGCATTTTGTGAGTAAACATAATGCTGGTCATTCAAAATAGTAATCAGAGAAAGTTTGTTGCTTTTATGCAAATTTGTTTACCCATACGTTTTAGTTTACTTGGACAGATGCAAGAAAACCGTACCTTTGGCACTCACATATCTTAAAATCTATTAAAACATGAAGGCATGAAGCCCTTTTAGAGATAGTGTTTGTATTCGCTCTTTCAGCAATTTGATTGAATATATGATGTTTACTTCTGTGTGTTTCATATATGTTCATTATACTTCGCTGTATTGCTAACATCTTATCTTAAATCATGGCAATGCAGTTTTCCAGCCTTATCATGCGAGTTTGCATCTGTAGATGTCAGTGATGTATTAGGAACGGTAACTTTCATCGCCTTTATTAGCCAACAAGGTCTATTAAACTGTGTGTTCAAATCAAACATTGCAACTTATATCCGGAATGAGGGAGCATTGCATTTTAAATGAAGATTTTGGACCAAAGTTAATTTAATCAAACATCATGCTTCATAGCTTCATTTGCGTCTCTTATTTGCAGAACAGGCTCAACATAACTAAAACAGTAAGGAAGTATTCGATCAATAAGCATTTAGAATCTACAGGCCCTGAATTTGACCCTGTACCAGTTTCTACGATAGTTAAGCATGATGATAAGGATGATGAGGAATATGGTGAAGGATCAGTTACACTAAATTCACAAAATTTTGATAAAATTGCCCATCAGTAAGTAGACTAAATTCATATTTGCTGAAAGTGTTCCTATAAAACTGACTGTATAACTTTTAGTAACAACATATTGTTTGGTATTGTAGGTATACAATTTTAGTTGTGAATTTCTATGCACCTTGGTGCGATTGGTGTAACCATCTGGTATCTTCTAAACTGTTTGTTCCGATATTTTGAGTTTTTCCATCAAAATTATCTTACACTTCATCGCAGTGTCTATATTAAGAACTGTGCTTTCAAATTTTCATATGAATTTTTGGAATTGAACTTTTTAAACTCGGAATTTGTCTATTGACTTGTAAATTCTACTTAAAAGTTGTATCTTTGATGAGGTTGGGGAATTAAAGCTATCGAAACAAAAATTATATATTCATTTAGTTTTCGTTTTACTTACTTGAAATGAAATAGTATTGTCAAACAAATATTAGTTTCATTACCAACTAACATCAAATTTTGCTTACATTACAGAAATATATAAACAGAATACAAAAACAAATTAAAAATAAAAACGTAACTTGCATAGACTCGGGTCATATGCTTCTTGTAAATTGGGTTATATTGCCTCTGGATTTGCACATCTAAATTATGGCTTCATGTTTATCTTGGCACCGCTTTATATCAATAATTTCTTTATTGTTTATGTCAGAAACCCTCGTGGGAGAAAGCGGCCAAAATTATTAGAGGAAGGTCTAAAGTTTCTTTTCATCACATTCCTCAATAATAATTTTATAGTTCATTAAATGGTATGCATTTTCGGCTTCTTAGCTACCTCTGTTGTTTCCATTACCAGACATAATCTGGAAACAGATGGACGCATTATTCTGGGAAAGGTGGACTGCACTGAAGAACGTGATCTTTGTAAAAGGTAAAGACATTTGTTTCAAGGTTAATAGCCATGCCAACATTGTACTGGTCAGTGTGTATAGATTATATCCATCAACAATTTTGAAAGATTGAGAATTTTAATGGTTGAAAACAAAATTTAGAAGTTGAGAACTTTTTATTCAGTTAACCTTATGTTATTTGCTTGGTTTCATACTTTCATATTGTTACGATGGATGCTCATTTTCTACTGCTTTTCAGCCATCACATACAAGCTTATCCATCTATTCGCATCTTCCATAGGGGGAGTGATATTAGGTAAATAACTTATGCCACTTTCTCTATGTGCATATAAATTTTATATGGCATATATAAATAAGTTCTAGAAATGATTTTTTTCTCCATTTGAAGTACTTTAATTATGAATCCTATTTCCTTTTTAAATAAGGGACGAGCATGGGAACCATGATCATGAATCGTATTATGGAGACCGGAATACTGATAGCTTAGTTCAGGTAAGAACACTATGATAAATATTCTCAATAATTGTACATATACGAAAACTAGATATTTGTGTATTTTATTTTGAAGTATTTGTAATTAGTAACAGTTATACCCTACAGGCAATGGAACATCTTGTTACACCAAATGATTTAGAGTCCCGAAAATTGTCTTTAAACGATAGATACAGACAAACCAAGTTTTCTGAAAAAAGACCCGCACCACGTGAAGCTGGATGTAGAATTGAAGGGTTTGTAAGAGTAAAGAAGGTATGCTTTACAATTTACCCACATTATAGTAAAAAGATGATCCTGGTATGATGATCTCCTATTTCTTAACAAAATGTGTTTAAATATAGGCTAACTGCATTAGAATTTAAGGAGGAAAAAAAAAAAAAAAAAAAAAAAACCTTCAGTCAAATTTCTTGTTTCCGATAACCAACTATTTTTTATGCTAGGAAAAACCATCAAAGTTTCAAAAAGTTGGATCGAGGTAAATTGACCACGTTAGGTAAAAAATGATGCAGAATATGTCAGTAACTTTAATTTGACCATGTTCATTCCCCCCCCCCCCCCCCCCCCCCCCCCCCCCTGATGTGGCCTCTAGAAATAGACAAATAGTTAACGTAGAAGATCACCCTTAAACTGTAGAATTTTTTTCCCCAACTGTTGGCTATTCTATCTTTTCTAGGCAATTTACGTTTTGAACGCTCACTTGCTTTGAAAGTATGGTTAAAACATTCCATGTACTATGCAGGTTCCAGGCAGTATTATTGTATCAGCACGTTCAGAATCACACTCTTTTGATGCTTCCCAGATAAACATGTCACATGTGATTTCTAGTTTTAACTTCGGTAAGAAGGTCACTCCAAAGACGATGAGTGATCTTAAGCGACTACGACATTATATTGAAAGCCATGATAAGTTGGCTGGCAAGTCATATATCAATATAGAAGATCGTGCAAATGTTACCGTAAGCTCCCTAATGCAACCTTTATAATTTTTTCTTCTTTATATACTTCTGAAACTTACTCGGTATATAGAGATTTTTGTACGCTTAAGTACTAGATGGGAATATTGCATAAAAAGATAACCAACTTTGGTCAAATTATATTTGCAGTAGAAAAATATTGAACATGCAAATAATTTGATCTAAGGCATTCTTCTAAGTTACTCAGAAATGTCAACATGGTCAAATTACCGACACATCATCATTTTGACAAGTCTTACCAGTTGCCACTTTCCAGATTGGTTATAATTAAAAAAAAAAAAAATTCGAAAGTTGATTACCTTCATTCGATTTTCTTTTTGGAACATGTGATATAGAATTTGAGAAGTAGTAATATGCCAATTTGACAATAGATCATAAGGTACCATGATTTGTGAATGCATATTGCAGATCGAGCATTATCTTCAAGTTGTAAAAACTGACGTGATGAGTTCATCTTATCAATTAATCGAGGATTACGAGTATACTGCACATAGTAGCTTGGTTCATGCGCTTACGATCCCTGTTGCAAAGTTCCATTTTGAGCCTTCTCCTATGCAGGTTCAGTATTCAAATACCATTTGACAAGTTTTCTTTTTGAGAACATCTTTAATTACTTCTAACTTCTGTACTGGTATATTTTATTTCTTTGTTTGTGGACAGATCTTGGTAACAGAAGATCCAAAATCATTTTCTCATTTCATCACCAATGTCTGTGCCATTATTGGTGGCGTTTTCACGGTTTGTCATCATTTCGTTTCCGTGTGTGTGGTTCAGTCATGTGCGCTCCTTAATGCGCAATCAGAATCAGATAACACTGACTATTTAATTTATGTGCAATTATTCAAATCTGATTACTTTTTACTCCAAGTAACCGGAAAATCATAGTCATTACCACTTTTCTATTGAAAACTCAAAACTGATTATTACCATTCTACCCTTGAAAGTTGCTTATACTTCCCTTGTGTACCATTGATTTCAGGTTGCGGGAATATTGGATTCACTTCTGCACAACACAATGATACTGGTGAAAAAAATTGAACTTGGCAAAACCATCTAGTCTCACTACAATAGAATATCTTGATTTGAGACTTTCAGTTTTCCAAATGCCCTGGTGACTCGCTTTATTGGTTCATCATTGCTTTGTTGTGAAGTTTGCAGTTAGATACATGAAATTTGTATCTGTCGATCACTAAAAGATTGAAGATTGGGAAGTTTATTATAATAAACAACAAGTTAACATTATAGGCAGAACGGAGTTACCAAAGGGTCAAGGTCCAAAGAATCCTTAGACAGATGTATGTATGCAGGAAGGACTGCTGGAACGGGTCAAAACGGGCCAGGTTGGGCATTGAGATAACTTTAAGAAGATGTTTCATGCTTTTTAATCCATTCTTAAATTTTCAATAAGTGGTGTACTAAAATGTTTACATTATGTTTTGCACTTCAAATTACTACTAATCACAAATTACATACAAATGATTTGTTCTAGAACAAAATGACACTTAGCTTTAGTCCACTGTTTCCACACAAAACAAATACTAGTACCAATTTATTCATATTCAAAAAATTTCATACTTGATACTCCAACGCAAGACAAATGAAACTCTATGCAAATCACCAACTCAAAAACCAAGTGAAGGCTCCAATGAAGCTAAGGAGGCTCATGACAATTGAAGATGCACCATTTGGAGAAGACGGTTGTGGCTTATCATCCGATGGAGGAGAAGGAGACTCGTCGCTAGTTGGAGATGGAGACTCATCACTAACTGGAGGCGGAGGAGGTGGAGATTGCAGTGATGGTTTATGGGTTCGATCTGCCAAAACAACAATCAGCACTTTCTCATTGTTTTTGCAATGGTCAGAAACTCCACTTATGAAATAATGTGGCCCAGACCGGTCAAACTTGATCACGGTGCGACCGTCATCGTGCCTAGCAATGGGTGATGTAGTATTGCAGTTGTTGTAATGGTCTTCACTTACTTCAAGAACCGAGTCCTTTTCTCCTTGGTATTTGAAAACTGAAAAGGTAAACAATATTGGTATAAAGCAGGAATGTAGCAATGGAGCTTTTGAAAAATGAAGAAACTTACACAAAGTGTCTCCAACTTGAATTCGAGTTTTCTCGGCCCATTGATTATACGAAGTAGACGTGAGGGTCCAGTCGCCCGAGCCTCCAACCTTGAATTCATACCCGTCACCTTTCTGAATTAACACCAAAATGCTTAAAGCTCCCACGACAACCACAATCATTGTTGGATTAGAGTTGTGTGTGATGGCCATCACTGCGTAAAGCTAGAAACAATGCTAAGACAATTTAATGCAGAATGTGCGGGTTTAATATAGTGTCATATGAAGTGAGTTTTTGTAAAGGGATCGAAGGAGTGAAAAGATGAAGTGGGGATTAAGTTTGTGGCTATTTTCTTATTCCCAGCATATTCCTTGAGTCTCATACAGTAGAAAGCATATTTATGAACTTTATTATAAGCATATTTAAATGGACTGAACATACATATCAGCTAGATTGACATAAGAGGCATGCTTGATATATAGATTGCAAAGTGTAATGTCATATAGATTATCAAAATACTGTGGGTCTGGTTTTGTGACATGTAACTGGTTAAATTTATAGCTATGTTTTAAGCTTCTAATTTTAGTTTGACTCGTTGGAAACAAAATATACCCCCCACACCAAAAATGGTAGAAATTGCCACCATTAGAGTTTGCTGTCAAAATGGTGTCAAATGGTAAAAATTGGTTAAATGGGTCAAAATCTGTTGGGTCAGACTAATCTTATCAAGTGATTTAGAAAGTCGTAAACCATTGAGTTAGAAAATCTTAAAAACTTAATAAACTTCAGTCTTCAGACAACTTTTAACTTTCGGACAGTTACTTTTAAACTGCAATTTCTAATTTTGATATCATAAGTTTAATTCTCTAGCTTCATTGCCCTAAAAATTGACTTTTTCAATGTAGTTGCCCCAGTTTTCCTAAAAAACAATACGCAGTGATAAAATTAGTACAAGAATCTCAAATAACATTATTGATGAGATGAAATGACAGACAAATAAGTAATTATGGTTCAAGTTTTACATTAGAGCAAAAACTCTTTTGTTATATTTACAATTTGGACTTATGATGCAAGAACACGGACTAATTATCATTTAAATCTTTTTCCTGTATGATTTTTTCCATTTTTTAATCAAACATATACTGATGTTAAGAAGATGAGAAACGATATAATCTAAAGTCGGAATCAGAATCATTAATTTATCTTGGAAATATAAAGATCAGCTATAACTTGAAACTGCTCAAGGATAAAATTGTTGTCATTCTTGTGAAGATTATGTCTCATCTGTTATCCCACTATTACTAGTGACCTTTCTTTATGTGAAATTGACATCATGTGATATATCTTAATCACATGAACCATTTGATTTTTAAGTTTTGTTGATTTTTTAAAAGCAATGATCTTGAAAAAGGCTAATTGCCTTGTCCGGATCATTTTGCAACCAATGTAAATACTTTTGTTTCTTCTCAAAACTATATTGATCATTTGGCCAAATAGAAAGCAAATATATAATATTTGTTATTCTCCGGCTTTACTCTCTTTTTAGGTTTCATACTTTGCTTTGCTATTTCTCTAAGAATGTTCCTTTATATATAAAAGCTAATGGATTCACTTCTGCACGAATACAATGAGACTGGTGAAAAAAATTGAATTTGGGAAAACCTTCTAGTCTCAATACAATAAAATATCTTGATTTAACGGACTTTCAGTTCTCCAAATGCCCTGATGATCCGCTTCATTGGGCCATCATTGCTTTGTTGTGAAGTTTGCAGTTAGACACATGAAACTTGTATCTATCAATCAAAAGAAAATTTCTGCACAACACATTACAGGCCGAAATGAGTTACCAAAGGGTCCAAGTCCAAATAATCTTTAGTCGGATCTATGTAGGCAGGCACACAGTTGGAACGGGTCAAAACAGGTCGGGTTGGTCATTGAGATAACTTTCAAAAGATGTTGGATAATTTTCTATTCATTTTTAGTTTTAAATTAGCAATGTAATAATTGTGCTTACTATATGTAATTGCAAATAATCATCTAATTTTATTTAATAAACAGGCTTTATACATTTGAATTTTAACAAAATCGGATAACTTTAACCTCTTTGACATGTTGACTGATTTGACCCATTTTTAGTTATATTTAATAAAGTTTGACACGTGATTTTTTACAGATACGGCCAGACACAGATCAACCATTTATAGGTAAATATGTCCTTGTTACTTGGCAATTGGCTTTAGTTCAGTGTATCCACACAAAGAAAATACCAATTTATTCAGATACAAACATTTCCACCATACTTGATACTCGACACGATACCAAAAAAAAAAAAAAAAAAAAAAAACCAACAGCAAGGAAAGGCTCCGGGGAGAAACAGAGGCTCATGACAACTGAAGACGCACCATTTGGAGAAGATGATGGCGGGTGGGGATTCTGATCAGATGGACAATAATCAACACTTTCTCATTGTTTTTGCAATGGTCAGAAACTCCACTTATGAAATAGCGTGGCCCGGGCCGGTTAAACTTGATCAAGGTGCGACCATCATCGTACTTTGCAATGGGGGATGCAGTATTACAGCTGTTGTAATCGTCTTTACTTACTTCAAGAACCGAGTCCTCTTCTCTTTGGTATTCGAAAACTGCAAAGGTGAAAATGGTAATTTATGTATAAAGCTTGAATATAGGAATGGAGCAATGGAAATGAAGAAACTTACACAAACTGTCTCCAATTTGAAATCGAGTTTTCTCGGCCCATTGATTATAGGAAGTAGACGTGAGGCTCCAGTCGCCCGAGCCTCCAACCTTGAATTCACGCGCGTCACCTTTCTGAATTAACACCAAAAGGCTTAGAAATACCATGATGATGGAAACAATTGTTGGATTAAGGTGGCTTGTGTGGGCATTTGCCATGTAAAGTGAGAAACAACACAAAGACAATTTAATGCAATATGTGAGGGTTAAAATGTGTGTAATATGAAGTGAGTATTTGTAAGGAAATGGGAGTAAAAAGGTGAAGTGGGAATAAAGATTTTTGTTATTCTCTTCTTCCCACTATTATTAGTGACCTTTCTTTATCTGAAATTGACATCATGTGATATATCTTAATCACATGAACCATTTGATTTTTAAGTTTTGTTGATTTTTTAAAAGCAGTGATCTTGAAAAAGGCTAATTGCCTTGTCCTGATGGCTTCGCAAACAACGTAAATACTTTTGTTTCTTCTCAAAACTATATGGTTCATTTGGCCAAATAGAAAAGCAAATCTATAATATTTGTTAGACTCCGGCTTTACTCTCTTTTTAGGTTTTATACTTTGCTTTGCTATTTCTCTAAGAATGTTCCTTTATATATATATATATAAACTAATGGATTCACTTCTGCACAAGACAATGACACTGGTGAAAAAAAATTGAATTTGGGAAAACCTTCTAGTCTCAATACAATAAAATATCTTGATTTAACGGACTTTTGGTTCTCCAAATGCCCTGATGATCCGCTTCATTGGGCCATCATTGCTTTGTTGTGAAGTTTGCAGTTAGACACATGAAACTTGCATCTTCCAATCAAAAGAAAATTTCTGCACAACATTACTGGCCAAAATGAGTTACCAAAGGGTCCAAGTCCAATAATCTTTAGTCAGATCTATGTAGGCAGGCACACAGTTGGAACGGGTCAAAACAGGTCGGGTTGGGCATTCTAACTTTCAAAAGATATTGCATAAATTTCGATTCATTTTTTAGTTTTAAATAAGCAATGTACTGTTGTCCCATAATTCTTAACCTAGTCATATAATCTAGAGATCAGTGGGTGAATGTCTATAAAAACATGAAGGCATGAAGACTCAAAACTGATTACTTTTTACTCCAAGTAACCGCAAAATCATAATTAACACTTTTTTCGGGGAACACTTAAAACTGATTATTACCATCCTACCCTTGACAGTTGCTTATTCTTCCCTTGTTTACAACTGGTTTCAGGTTGCTGGGATATTGGATTCACCTTTGCACAACACAATGAGACTTGTGAAGAAAAGTAAACTGGGGAAAACCTTCTAATTCTGATGATCCGCTTCATCAGGTCATCGTTGCTTTGTTGAGAAGTTTGCAGTTATATACATGAAACTTGTATCTATCAATCAAAAGAAAGTTGAAGGTGAGAAGTTTACTAAAATAAACAAGTTAATATTACAGGCTGGAAGGAGTTACCAAAGGGTCAAAGTCCAAAAAATCCTTATTCGGATTTATGTAGGCAGGCAGGCGGTTGGAACGGGTCAAAACGGGTTAGGTTGGGTATTGAGATAACTTTAAAAGGATGTTGCATGCTTTTTTAATCCATTTTTGAATTTTAGATAAGTAGTGTACTAAAATGTTTACATTATGTTTTTGCACTTCAAATTACCTCTGATCACAAATTACATACAAATGGTTTGTTCTAGAACAAAATGACAGGTACCTTTAGTTCACTGTTTCTACACAAAAACAAATACCAGTTTATTCATACGCAAACACTTTTCATACTTTATACTCCAATGCAAGACAAACAAATATGTAAAAAAAAAAAAAAAAAAAAAAAAAAAAAAAAAAAACTCTTAATTATTGCAAATCACCAACTCAAAAAACAAGCAAAGGCACCAATGAAGCAAAGGAGGCTCATGACAATTGAAGATGCACCATTTGGAGATCGAGACTCATCGCTAACCGGAGCTGGAGAAGGTGGAGATCGCCGTGATGGTTTGTGGGTTCGAGCTGCCAAAACAACAACCAGCACTTTCTCATTGTTTTTGCAATGGTCAGAAACTCCACTTATGAACAGATATGGACCTACATGGGTACCAGGTGTGGCACGGGCCACACCCGATTTCGAGTCACGAAGAGTAAGCTTTTCCGAAAAGTGTCATTTTTTGGTATGTGCAACACCCAATAATGTATTTGCGCTACTTACATTCTTTATAGTGGGACTTTAGTTTAGTCCAAAAATTCTTAATGGTGCAAATTTTAGTACTATGATAAAAGAAGAATTGTACAAGACCCTCACGAAATTTTTTGTGCCAGAGCCTCCTAGAAATCCTGAGTGTGTCCCTGCTTATTAAATAATGTGGCCCGGACCGGTGAAACTTGATCACGGTGTGACCATCATCGTGCCTTGCAATGGGTGATGCAGTATTGCAGTTGTTGTAATCGTCTTTACTTTCTTCAAGAACCAAGTCCTTTTCTCCTTGGTATTTGAAAACTGCAAAGGAAAACAATATTTGTATAAAGCAGGAATATAGCAAATGGAGCTTTTAAAAACTGAAGAAACTCACACAAACTGTCTCCAACTTGAAATCGATTTTTCTTGGCCCATTGATTATATGAAGTAGACGTGAGGCTCCGGTCACCCGAGCTTCCAACCTTGAATTCATACGCCTCACCGTTTTGAATCAACACCAAAAGGCTTAAAAATGCCACGATGACGGCAGCCATTTTTGGGCTATGGAGGCTTGTGAGGGTGTTAGCAATGTAAAACTAGAAATAATGCAAAAACAGTTTAATGCAATATGTGTGGTTTGAAATATGTATGGGAATTAATATAGTTAAAAGATGAAGTGGGGATAAAGTTTTTGGTTATTCTCTTCCTACATATTTCTTAAGCTGTAGTACAAAGGATATTTGGAGAACTTTAGAAAAATAACAAATTTAAGAATAGCTAAAGATATAGATTGCTAAATGACATAATAGAGAAGTTAGCTACAACGGAAAAATAAGCAGGTCGGGTAACATGTCAAAACAGGTCATGTTTTAACACGCGTCAAAGCATGTCGGGTCGGGTTGACTCATTTGTTGTTGATGCGTCATCATTACATACTCTTAGTTTTATGTCACTAATTATTACGTATTATTATTATTATTATTATTATTATTATTATTATTATTTTGAAAGACAGATATATGTCGTAAATTGCTGATATTGAATATAAAAATGTTGAATCAAAAGCGGGAAACTGCACTTAGAAGTTATTGGGTCAAAATGATCAAGAGTGTATCTGAATACTGATAAACTCAAACAACCCTGAAGTGGCCACGCCAAGCTTTTGAAAAGGGAGGGCTGGTTCGTCGGCCAAAAGGTTTGAAACCATGGTTACCAAAAAAAAAAAAAAAAAGAAAAAAAATACTGATAAACCGGTAAATTACTTAAGAAGAAAACGAAATGAGGGATTTAATACAATGATCCCAATTACAATTAGTAATTGTAGTTTAAATTTTATTCAAGAGCAAATATGCTTTGTTATATTTAGAATATATGGACTTATGATGTAAGAAAATTGTTTGATTATAACTTTAGTCCCATTTAAACATATAATGATATCAAGAAGATAAGGAACAATATAATCTCAGCTAGAATCTTTAATCTATCCTGACGATAAAAAACCAGTTATAACTTGAAACTGTTTAAGGATAAAATGCGTTGCCAATTCTTGTGAAGATTAGTATGTGTGGGAAACGGTGAACACTTTTATTTATAAAATCAGATTACAATAAATAAATAACAGAGATTAAATAACAGAAAAATAAATACAGACAGAATGGAGTAGAAGCAGAAGACAGACACTATATATAACGTAAATAAAGAAAGCAGTAAAGGTAACAAAACGAGGCTCGTGTTAAACACGATTCTCTTAAAACAGATTCGCCGTCTGTTTCCCAGGGTACAACGTACAAAGCTGTTGTACAGCCGGACTTGACTGAAAGATCACGAAATTCTTGTGTGCTTCTGATCGAAAGTCTGCTGGAAATCGTCTGGCTCTCTCAACCGAATGAGACTATGGCTATATTTATACTGAAAAATTATCTTGTCCTCCAAACGTAGGCGAGGTTTCGGAGCTGCATTCGTGTCCGCAGGTCGCGCGGGCTCGCATGAGTTCAGTAGCTTCGAACTCATTTTGGTCCAGAAATCCCACAATCTGCACCCCCCCTGCGCGCGCGCACGTAGGAGTGGGAGCATAGCTCACCTAAAGGAATTTGAAAGCTAGTACAAGGATTACCTTATAAACTAGTCTCCACTTCCTTCACTAAGCTATGTGGGATGTGTTTTTGTTTCCAAGTTTTGTGTTTCAAGTGTCCCACTTTGAGACACAATATCTCATTCATCTTAGCTCTATTTTGGACATACTTTAGCTTGTTACGAAGCCCTCTTGGAGGAGAACACAACGCCCCCAATAATCATTAATATATATAACATATACATATATTAAATTATGTCCAAACTTTGCAAAAACTCATTTTGCAAAAACCATTTTTCCAACAGTATGATCATCTGTTGTTCTGCTAATAACCTTTCTATTTAACACTTTATGTCATCATGTGATTTTTATATCTTTATCACATAAACCATGTGATTCTTAAGTTTTTTCAGTTTTCTAAAAGCAGATCTTCAGTAAGGAAGCATTGCATTGTCCTCATCTCTTTGCAATCCACATAAATACTTTTGTTTCTTCTCAAACACTAAAAACTTTTCTCATAAAATAAGATGACTAAACCATAAAAATATAAAGCAAACCTATAAGATTCATTAGACTTGGGTTACTCTCTTTTTGGTGTTATACTTTGCTTTGCTTCGCTATTTCTCTAAGAATATTCCTTAGACTATACAACCTTTTTTCACGAAAAGTAACTAACTTATACTTTGTATTTGGATTTTCCTGAATATAACCTTAAGAACATGGTTAAACGGTAACTTTTCATTACCACTGAGGTACAAAGTAATTAGTTGCAAGAAACAGTTTTATTAGATCATATCATCCGTAAGTTTTGATATGATCCACTAATTGATCAAAGTCATTTTTCTGTTGGAAATTACAATCTAAACCATAAAGACTTAAATATGTTCTCCGAAAATTACTTCATTTGATGTGTAGTGTAAGAGACGCTTTTCAGGAATTATAGAAAAACTTATATGAACAAAAAAAAAAAAAAAAAAAAAAAAAAAAAAAAAAAGATATTACGAAAACAAAACCAAGTAATTAAGGGGAAATAGGGGAACCATTAATTCACATAAAACATCCTGAGCAAACCATATGAACATGAAAACAAAAAGGCTTCACATAATTCACCAACAACCAAACCACCACCCCTATCCCACAATTCACAACTTTTATTCCTCACACTAAAATTTTACAGCATTTACGCTTCAGCAATCTCAGGACCATCTGCCGCAGCAAACATCAGCTCTGGCTTGCCACTTCCAACGTATGATCCATCAAGAGCGTTAGGAAGGCCTAGTGCCTTCAAAGCCAAATGGGCAGCCTTTTGGCCGGAAATCATCATTGCACCAAAAGTGGGACCCTGCATATCATCAAAAGTATTTAAAACACAAGTATTAAAACTATATCCTTATATGTCGTAAACTTGTAATTTACTATTATAATGGGTTAAAAACTAAACTGTATAAGAAATTTAATAAAGTAGACACCATACTAGATATTGTTGGTTAGACCAGCCCCAACTTGACCCATTTTGATACCCTTTTTTCTTTATATTTGACCCAAACTGTCAGGTGGGTTGAGGCTAGAGCAGACCCAACTCAACTTGTTTTGACCCGTCATAAACATATTTATTTTGATTTGAACCCATCTCAACTATCATGAGTAAGAAAAAAAAATTAAAGAATTTGAATTTACCATTCTTGGAGATCCATCAATCTCAGCAACTTCCATCCCGGTAACAATCATACCAGGAACAATCTCTCTTGTAAGCCTAACAATCGCGTCTTCTGCAGTGTTCATGTCAAGTGCCTTCATTCCAGGAACACTCTCAATCATACCAACGCTCCTAAGCCTCTTGACTCCAGTTGCACCCATAGGACCATCATGCCCACATGAACTCACAACAACCTTAGCTTCCATCACATTAGGGTCCATACACGATTGTGTGTCGTGGTTCATTGTCACAAGAGCCCAGTTAGTCACCACACCAGCAACTCTTCCTTCTTTGATGATCAAGTCCTCAGCAGCTACTGCGTTGAAGAGCTTAACATTTGGACGAGCCAAGAGCTTGCTCATGATGGTGGATGTGAATAAGGCGGCATGTTTGATGACGACGTAATCTTCTTGCTCATCATACTCGATTTCTAGCTCGTCAAGGAAGTGGTGTGCTGGCTTGCGGACAACCATGGCCGAGAAGAGTTGTCCTCCTAGCCACGCACCACCTCCTGGGCTCACAGATTGCTCAATAATCGCAACCTGGGCAATAGTAATAATGACTTAGGATTGAACTTTCAAACTACAGTTTCATAAAAACTACCACTACTGTTAGATACATTACTGAAATAATACGGAAAGGATCTAATTATTAACATTCAAACAATAAATCCTTGAACCAATCACATCTAATTAATTATATTGCTGTGATTAACATTTTTTACTATGTGGGGAGATTTTTGTACTATTTTCTAATCAGCTTTTTCGAAACACCTTTTTCAAGCTGTTTTAAGTTACATGTGATTGTATCGGGTCCAAAATGGTCCCTGGATAGGGTTGCCCGTTGAGCCAAACTTATGTGAATAAGGTCCTAAAATAAACTCACACACACCTAAGTCTTACATAAATTCACACAGATAAGCTGTTGTACTATATGGTCTCTTAAGTCCTAACTTAATTACTTGAGTGACATACTTAATTACTCATAGATCATCACAAAACAAAAGTAAGTTACTTCAAACAGTACTTGTACAAAGGTATGTTACATCAAATGAAAATAGAAAATACTCATGACAGTAAACATTAGTCTGTTACAGTTAGATGCAATTTTCTTGATCATGATACTACAGTGTAAATAACACAAGTAAATATTATACCTGAACATTGGGGTTCTTACTGAGCTCATAAGCACAAGACAAACCAGCAGAACCAGCACCACAAATAACCACATCAGTATCAGCATAAGTAATCATATCAGTCATGTACCTCCTGATCATTTCACGAGCCACAATAGATTCCTTAATGGGCTGAAACTTAAATGACCCAAGATCATATTGCTCAGAAGAAGAAGCTGCAGACATAGTAATGGACATATTTTTTTGTGATGATTTAAGTGGTTGCATGCGAACTGGCGACGTAACTGGAACTCCATGGAATGAAGATTGGTCTAGAAAAGTGTTGGTTTTTGTGGTGAAAGATTTAGTGAAAGATGTAGCCATGGTTGCCATTGATATTATAAAATTTTGATATTTAAGTATTAGTGACTACTGAAATGAAGTAGTTGATGGCAAAGTGTTAGTGACTCATATGGGTATTTATAGTGGCTAAAGTAAAATATCATATGAAAATAAGGATAGGGTGTGAGGGGTGTAGAATGTGTACTTCAAATCTTTGGCTCTTTGCCACTACTTTATGGATTTTTTAATTATTGGAAAACTACTTTATAGATTTTTTATAGAGTGAGTGGGTGTTTAATCATTCAAGATTATTAGATGGAATTTTTTATATTTTTTTAGATATTTCTCAGGTAGAATGTTATATATATGTAATTGTTTTGTACCATGTTTAAAAATATATACTACTTCCTCCGTCTTAAAATAATTGTCAGAAGACAAAAAACACAAATTTTAATAAAAGTGGGGTCACTTTATTTCTCAACCATTCAAATAGAATATTCCCTCATTAAATTCTCTAGTTTTTACTAAAAAGGGAAAATGGACAATTTTTTTGAGACATCTATTTTAAGAAATATGGACAATTAATTTGAGACGGATGTAGTACTTTTTTATGATTCATTTGAGTTAGAATATATAGAGTTATTTTATTGGATTCAGAATAGTGTGGGTTGCAACTTTTTTCAATTTTTTTATGAGATTGGTTATTGTTGGTACACAAGGATATCCATATCCCCTAAAGTGATTCGAATACTTTTTGTAATTTATTTATTTATTATTTATTTTTTAATTTTTCTTTTTATTATAAAACTAGGAAACAAAAAGTACGGAACAAAAAATAAAAATGTTGACAAGAAATATGAAACAAAAACTTATAAAAGACGAAAAATACAAAATAAAAATTGATTAAAAATTGTCTCATACTATTAACAAAAAAAGTAAAAGGTGAGTCGGTAAGCCATAAAGGGTATGCATAACAACACCCGCAAAGATATTATCACATGCATCCGCCACCTACACAGACACTATACCCAAAAGCAATAGAGAACCCGAAACATAAGCTAAATTTGTTAAATTTCACAACATAGCTCGCTGGCAACACACGTGATGGCAAAGCTTAGAAACCAGGAATCTTGATATGATATTTCTAAACAGGTTAATGTCCACAAATCTATATATGATACAATAGGACCACTTTATTTATATTTATTGTTATAGCCAAATAGCGAGTTACATCACCCAAACTACACTCAAACGATCACTGTACCTATTGTCATCATAATTAATAACTGTATATGAAATTCAATAGAAAGAAAAGATACAGATTATGACCACAGATGACAATTTAGACCCACTTGACAATTGCTTAAATTTATGGCCATATGTCCATATGGTTCGATTTGCATTAGGATATATCTCAGACAAGTCGATCAAAAAAATTAGATAAAAGGGAACAACTCAGATGAGTCTAAAGCTTAAGTTGAATGCGTCGATAGTTGCCCTAATTGTATTCAACCACACAACCTCTCCAAATGAATTATAAATTAAGTTAGCAAAACCCTTTCTTAATTATGTTGTTAGCAAAACCCATTAAGAAAACTATTAAACATAAGAAAAAAAATGTGTTGCAGTTCATTTCGGGGAACACAGGCCATCTAGTACCAAAATATAACCAATGTTGACCCATTACCCAACCCGATTTTTCCCAAATTTACTTTTAATGCCTACAACCTCCTATATCATTTTGTCAAAAATAAAATTATTAATAATGCAATATATTGTTTTGCCAATTCTAAAGTCGACATTATACAAGGAGCCGAAAGGTTCACAATATAAACTCTTTTTGAGGTCTTTTAAAATCTTATTGTAGGTAAAATCCTTTTTCAGTCCCTGAACAGTTGTCAAGCTTTTCCTACCATTTCTCTGTTGGACACGAATATGTAAGCACTCCTTTGAACCAGAGAATCGCAATATCATACGGTTATTGATACGCCTGGGTCGAGCCCATGGCTTATTTAGGTCTTAGGGTTTTGTCTTATAAATACTCTTGTAAACCTTTATTATAATCAATCAAAGTTTAAGATAAACACATCTCTAATTCTTCTGTCTATTTTCTTAAGGAGCTCGCACACTAAAAGTGGTGCCTTATCCCGATACAACCCCTAACCGGGTCGTATCAATTGGTGCTTTCATTGAGAGCTCTCGTTGAGAGGGTTTTTGATTAGGGTTTCCAATTAAAAAAAAAAAAGAAAAAAAAAAGTTACTTTTCACGACACTATTCATCGCACTGTTCACTGGTACTATTCATCGACACTGTTCCCCCCGGTACTGTTCATAGTACAGTTCATCATAATTTTTTTCCCTTGTTATTCGAGTTACTGTTCATGGCATCGGGCAACAACGATCGGGACGCATTATCTAAGCTTTTGCAAATGGGTACGGTGGCCGAATACGAGAATGATTTTAAGATTCTTAAAAATCAAGTAACAGGGATCTCAGAATCTTTATTTAAATCAATTTATATCTCGGGACTTAAACCGCTTCTACAATGTGCACTCTTAAGGTTAGCGCCTACAACTTTAGGAGAAGCCTATTCTATGGCCCGTATAATGGAGGCTCGTTTTGAGATAATTGCAGGGAAAAATCTGAACATTGAAGAGAAAATAGATATCGTTCTATCATGGCCAAGTGAAGAAGCTCCATATGTGATTAAAGAGTCCTTGGATGCTAATGAAGATATTCGTGTTATTGAGGTTAGTAGCCTGATAAACGATGTTTTTGATATTAGTGAGAGTAATGTGGAAGTTCGTAGTGAGTTTAGTGAATTTTCAGAAAATAAAAAAAGTGTGAAAGATGTTGTTGTGGGTGGTGGTGAAGCGTGTAGGGCTGACAAAGGTGAGTCGAATATAGTGATAGCGCTACTTAAGGATGGAGGTGGTATATCTGATGGTAGTATAGATGAAATAAATTTGGGTTTAATCAAGGAGTTTGTGATTAAGATGTTGGAGGGTAGAGATGTTCTCGGCGAGATTTTAGTTGTTAGTTTGAAGTGGGTATATCGCAAGAAGGGTCGTGGGGCAGCAAAAGATGGAAGAATGGTGTTGTGTTATGTTCACGGCAAAGGAATACGATAGAAGAAAAAGGTGAAGGCTGCAATTCAAAGAAGATTATGGGATCCCGGATTACGCCAATATTGCAGGAGGATTGACTGCCCAAACTACTCAAGAAGTCCAAACGTATGGCATAAAGATTATGTCATATAATCTATCTTTATTTACATGTCTTTGTTTAGGATTATTTTCATGTTTCTTTAGGAAAGTCGATTAAGAATGTTTTAAGACAACACCTTGAGGGCAAGGTGGTTTTGAAGGAGTGGGGAATGATACGCCTGGGCCGAGCTCATGGCTTATTTAGGTCTTAGGGTTTTGTCTTATAAATACTCTTGTAAACCTTTATTATAATCAATCAAAGTTTAAGATAAACATATCTCTAGTTCTTCTGTCTATTTTCTTAAGGAGCTCGCACACGCTAAAAGTGATGCCTTATCCCGATACAACCCCTAACCGGGTCGTATCAGTTATTCATGAAGGTTTGTCATACGGCCGGACGTGCATCTGTAATAAAACCTGATAAAAATTGCATAAATGAAAATAGATGTTGCATAGCTAGACGAACGAGAAAATGAAATATTAAAATCACAACTGGTGGTACACGAAATTAGCTAACTATTAGACGGTTGAAAAGTTGCCTAACGCATAACACCCTAAACTATCGTATTATTGATAAAAGCAATAAAATAATGATTAACATAACCTAGTATTGTAATATAAAATGAACAAATAAAACAAATTCAAGATAACCTGAAAATATTCAAACTAGAGTAATACTCGGTCCTCCAACTCCTTGATCATCTCATCCCGTTATTTTTGAAAGATTCGTTTAACACACTTTTATATCACCTTCACATCCACTCTTTCCACACAGACTTATGATTGGCACACTCCAATTTCTTATTTGCACACTCTTTACCGCATTTGAGTGTGCAAATAACAAATGAGAGTGTGTCAATCAATTCTCTTCCACAAAGCCCACAGAAGTCTTTAAAATTAAACTCAACACAAAATTCCTTTTAGCATGACAATCAATAGTGAGTGTTTGAGAGTGTGAGTTTTGGGTTTACGGCTTACTATATTATAGCTTCAAGTACGTACCAGTTTCGTTCGGGTTGTGGTTCGTGCTTAGATTCGGTTTCTGTTCGTGAGTGGGAGGGTTTTGGTTCGTGACTGGTACGTGTGGGTTTGGGTCTCGATCATATCTCGTTGAATCTTAGTGTTCGTGTTCGAATTGCTGTTTGTGTTCTTGTTTCAGTTGGATCTATCACTAGAGGTATGTATTGAACCATAATTTTATACATAATCAAGCGTTACATATAAGTATTATGTTAAGAAATCTTGTTGTATTATATATAGTATGATATATATACTTATCATTATAATATAATCAGCTTAGAACATGTTGATTATAATATGCATGCATTAATGTACGTCAAGAGCTATATATACATAAGATTTAGTATCTAAAATGGAGTAAAGATGCCTATAACTAGCTCTCGTATAATTCGTTTGAGGAAAAAGAAAAACTTTGCATGCATCTGTGAACGTACTTGGCCTTTATGTATGAGGTATAAAAAGAAAAAAACAGTTAGTTATATATCCTCCCTCACTGGTTTTGTTAATATAAGTGTTTTAACACTAGTCCTTTTCAATGTTAATCTTTGATATGTGTTAAATAAACAATATGTATAGTTTGAATAATTTAACTACAGATTGTCAACATGAGTACATACAACTTTAAGTAACTAAGAATATTGATGAGGCTTGGATATCACGGAACATTGAAAATGGAGACCTCTAAGATTATCTACGTTTATAAACCTAATAATGGACGTGTTATTATTCGCTGCTGCGGAGTAGTTTGCTAGAATTTGATTCTACATAATTTTACTAATTCACTAAACCACATTTCATTAACAGATTAACAATAATGATGAAAGCCAACCATCTACTCATCATTTTTCTTCTCATAACCACCATTGTAACACAATCTCTCGCAACCGAACCCACGGGACAAGAATCAAAAACCCTCCTCGAAGAATGCCAAAAGGCCACGGGCGGACCGTGTCATAGCAAAACCGGATCGTTAAAGCTTAAACTAATAGCCATTGCTGCAATTCTTGTAACTAGTATGATGGGTGTTACTCTACCTTTGGTTTCTAAGTCTGTGCCAGCTCTACACCCTGATACAAAGCTATTTGTGTTGGTTAAAGCATTTGCTTCGGGTGTGATTCTTGCAACTGGTTACATGCATGTTTTGCCTGATTCTTTTGAGTGTTTGACGTCCGTATGTTTGCCTGAAAATCCATGGAGTAAGTTTCCTTTTACTACGTTTATTGCTATGATGTCGGCTGTGGGAACTTTGATGATTGATTCATATATGATGAGTGGGTTCAAGAAGTATAGCAGGAACAATAATGGGATAAAAAATTCGGATCCAGAAATGAAAATAGTGGGTCATTGCCATGGTGATGTAACGTCTAGGGTTGATGATCGTGCATCACAGTTGAGGCGGTACCGCGTGGTTGCTCAGGTACCTTATAACCTTACTATACAAAGTATTACTCTTAATATTTGATGAATGAATGGGTACTAAACATTGATTTTATGGCGCATATATGCAGGTATTAGAGCTAGGAATAGTTGTCCATTCGGTTGTGATAGGACTATCAATGGGGGCATCGGATAATATGTGCACTATAAGACCATTAGTGGCCGCTTTATGCTTTCATCAGTTCTTTGAAGGAATGGGACTTGGTGGTTGCATTCTTCAGGTACCTAATTAAGTTTTCCTAATTATAATAACAAGCATTCTATTTTAATCGTCTATAATTCATTGATTTAGTTTGGTGATGGAATGTTATAGGCCGACTATGAGATGAAGATGAAGGGGATATTGGTGTTTTTCTTCTCAGTGACAACTCCACTTGGTATAGCACTTGGGATATTGCTATCCAACGGGTACCAAGAAAATAGTCCGGCTGCATTGGTAGTGGTTGGAGTACTAAATGCAGTGTCAGCGGGGCTGCTGAATTACATGGCATTGGTGGATCTACTCGCAGCTGACTTTTTGGGCAAAAGGCTTCAAGATGATATGAAGCTTCAAGCAATTGCATATCTTGCTGTATTATTAGGTGCCGGAGGCATGTCTGTCATGGCAATTTGGGCGTAAACAATTTTATGTAACTCTTTAATTGAATACCTTTTCTCGATATGGTTGGTTTAGGTTGTGCGAATATTTGATGTAACGTTTCATTTCTTTTTTGACCGTGTTTCATCCCATTTCCATTTTGTTCATCTACCATATATAAAAACCATTGAAATTTTGAGATAAATGATAGCCTCAACCAGTTATAACTTACAATAAGATTCCATCAGTTGTAAGTATCTAGTAAGTAATCTATCAGAAATGAGAGAAACACATAGAACATATTGAGAAAGGGAAATTGAATTATAAAATTGTTAGTTACAAATGAGGGTTACAATCACTATTTAAATGCTGGACTAGATAGAAGCTAAAGCTAACTAATACAACTTTGCTACAATACAATTCTATATCATACTACAACTATGTAAGCTCTTCTCCAATGTAACCTTCATCTTCAGTGGAGATACTGGGTGTTTGGCACAACTCTTCACTGTTGTGGAAGCAGAGTTTACAGAGTGTTTGGCAGAGTCATTTGTGGTTACACCATTATCCCCCCCCCCCCCCCCCCCCACCACCACAAGTTGGCAGTGTGTAAGGATTACACATGTTCAACTTGGATAAACAATTGTAGTGAAGTGGTTTTGCTTAGACCTTTTGTAAGAATATCTGCCACTTGATGCTTTGTAGAGATGTAGGTTGGTGATATTTGCCCTGCTTTGACCTTGTCCCTTACAAAGTGACAATTAAGTTCAATATGTTTAGATCTAGCATGGTGGACAGGGTTTGATGCCAAGGCAATAGAGGATATGTTGTCACACAAGACTGGTATTGGAGTAGAAACATTGACCTTGAATTCTTGAAGTAGACATTTGATCCATGTGATTTAACAAGTTGTGTCAGCCAAGGCTCTGTACTCTGCCTCTGTGGAAGATCTTGAGACCACATTTTGCTTCTTAGATTGCCATGAGATTAAGCTTGAACCAAGAAATAACCCATAACCAGTGACTGACCTTCTAGTGAATGGGCAACTAGCCCAATCACTATCACAATATGCAGTAAGAGTTAGGTTGTTGTTGGTAGGAAAAATCAAACCTTGACCAAGTGAGAGCTTAATATATCTGATAACTTTGGTGAGAGCTGCCATGTGAGAGATCCTTGGTGCTTGAAGAAATTAGCTCAAAGTTTGTGCAGCAAAAGAGAGATCAGGTCTCGTGATTGTCAGATATATAAGCTTACCAACCAATGTTCTATACTGAGAAGGGTCAGAAAGTAGATCACCATCATCCATATAGAGCTTTTTGTTGGGATCAAGAGGAGTAGCAGAAGGTTTTATGTCTAACAGGCCAGCATGAGTTACTAAATCGATTGCATACTTTCTTTGAGTCATAACAAGATTGTCTTTGTTCTTGAGAAACTCAATACCTAGGTAGTAATGCAGGGATCCAAGATCTTTGATGCTAAACTTTTCATGTAGATGGCCTTTAATCTTCTGAATAAGATGTTTGTCACTACCAACAATAAGTACATCATCCACATATATAAGTAAAGCAGTGAAGCTGTTTGTAGTCTGTAGGGTGAATAGGGATGTATCAACATAGCTTTGTTTGAATCCTAGGTTGATGAGAAATGTTGTGAGTTTCTCAAACCATTGTCTGTTTGCTTGTTTTAATCCATAGAGGGACTTTTTGAGTCTACAGACAACATTGGATGGTAGAGTGGTGGAGTAACCTTGTGGAACTTGCATGTACACTTCTTCATTGAGGTCCCCATGTAAGAAAGCATTATTGACATCAAGTTGTTCAATTGTCCAATTAAAATGAATTGCAACAGCTAGCAAAGTCCTAACTGTGGCCATTTTTGCAACTGGTGCAAATGTCTCATTGTAGTCCACCCCTTCTTTTTGATTGAATCCTTTGGCCACTAGTCTAGCTTTGAACCTCTCTATGGTGCCATCAGCTTTGTACTTGATTTTGAAGACCCATTTTGCACCAATAGGAACTTTGCCATGTGGAAGAATTGTGAGTTCCCAGGTACCATTCTGTTCCAAAGCTGCTATTTCCTTATTCATTCCTTCTCTCCATTGTGGATGTTTGGATGCTTGGTGAAATGTGGTTGGTTCTATGATTTGGTTGATGGTGTTGATGAAATGAAGTGATTGAGGTGAAAGATTTAGATAATTAATATAATGTGAGTGGTGAAATTTAGATCTGTGAATACTGTGAAGTTTTGACTTGGGAAGTTGACAATGAAAATATTTAAGCTTGGATGGAATTTGTTTGATTCTGGTTGACACTCTAGTAACTGGAGGATGTGATGGTGTGGGTTGGTTTTGTGTTAACTGTGTGGGTTGATTTTGTGTGGACTGGTTCTGTGCATCTTGAGTTGGTAATGTAGAAGTGTGGATGACAGGTTGTGGTGAGGTTGTTTGTGTTTCAGGAGCAGTGGGAGTGGTGTGTGGTGTAGGTGAGGGTGATTGATGTGATGAAGATGGTGATTGAGCATTTGATGGTGTTGTGGAAACAGGTGCAGGAGTGTTTGGAATAGAAGATGTTGGTGTAGTGTGTTGTAATGGTTGAGTAATAGGAGATGAAGGATAAATAAAAGATGATTCTGAATGAGAATGGGGAGTAGGAGCAGTTGTGGATACTTGAGGTGTTGGTTTGGAGAATGGAAATTTTGTTTCATCAAATAAGACATTCCTACTTGTGATGGTCTTGTGTGTGATAGGATCATATAGCAGCTATCCTTTTTGGTTGTGTGGATAGCCAATTAGAATTGTTGGTGTGGCTCTTGGATCAAACTTGTTTGTGGTATGATGATAAGCATAGGCTTGACAGCCTATGATCCTCATGTGATCAAGTGAAGGTGGTGTGTCATGTAAAACTTCATAAGGACTTTTGTTTTGAAGGGTTGAAGTTGGAATTCTGTTGATTATGTAGGTTGAGGCTAGAAGGCTGTATCCCTAAAAATGAATGGGAAAATGGGCTTGAAATTGTATGGATCGAGCCATTTCAAGGAGGTGTCTGTGCTTTCTCTCAACTCTGGCATTTTGTTGAGGTGTATAGGGGCAGGTGGTTTGATGTGTGATACCATGACTTTGAAGGTATTCAGTGAAATTGGAATTTAAGAACTCAGTGCCATTATCACTTCTCATAACTTTGATATTGGTTTGAAATTGTGTTTGAACTGATTTGTGGAATATTTTGAATGTTGTAAATACATGATGTTTGCTAGGTAACAAGTAAGTCCATGTAGCTCTTGAGAAATCATCAACTATGGTAAGAAAATATGTACATTTGTTTATTGTGGGATGCCTATAAGGGCCCCATACATCAATGTGAATGAGGTCAAACTTTGACTTTGCATTTGATGTACTAACTGGAAAAGGTAAGATTTGATGCTTAGCTAAAGGACATATTGTACATTTACTGTCTGAATTACATGGAGAAACAGAGATATTTTTTTTTCTTGAGTGTTTGTATTGGAGTATGTCCCATTCTTGTGTGCCAGAGATGAGAGTTACTGATAGAGTGGATGGATGGAGTTGTTGTCTGTGCAGATGAGTTTGAGGCTAAAAGGTAGAGGCCACCATGAAGGGTTCCATTGGTGATGCTCCCATCATGGCCCTGAAACACAAATTTATCATGAGTAAAGGTGACAGAGTATAAGGTGTTATGTAGAAGCCTGCTGATAGAGATGAGGTTATAGGTAAAGGTGGGGATATAGAGGACATTGTGAATGGTAAGTGAGGTGCTAAGATGCACTGAACCGGTGTAAGTAACTAAAGTTGTGTGACCATTAGGTAATGAAACAGTGATAGGTGCATGTAACTTGGTGATGTTATGCATCAAACTGAGGGAAATACAAATATGGTCTGTGGCTCCACTATCAATGATCCAAATGTAATGTGATTTAGAGATATTAGAAGCAATGAATGAGTGCATAGAAGCCATGGTCTGGAATGAGTGAATACCTGTAACTTTAATAGGAATTTTGGCAGTATTGGAGAATGAAAGTATACCTGCCATGTGTGTCATATCAGAGGTATCAGCTTGAACATTTTGCATCATGAGAAGAACTTGGTTCAATTGATTCTGGAGCTGATCCATTCTGGCATGAACATGAGATTCAGAAGTACCAGCTGCACTTGAAGTAGAACATTGATCAAGAGGACTCATGGGTGGTAGCGTGGATGGAGTAGGACCTTCATCTGCCTGGTTTGTTCCACCCATAGCCATGTGAACTGACCTATTACCTCTATGTGGTGTAGCTGTCCTTTGTGAGGGTGGTTGATACTTGTTGTGGAGTGGGTGGCCAGGTGGATAACCAAGTAATTTGTAACATTCTTCCTTTGAATGACCCTCCTTTTTGCAATAAGCACAATATACCCCTTTCCTAAAAGTTGCTCTTCTGTCATTTTGAGTGTTTGAAACTGGGTTGTTTGGTGAATTGTTGAAGTTATTGGTCCTGTGTGGTGGTGTGTATATGTTCCTGTAGGTATTGAGAGCAATGGGAGTAGCAGATTGATGTTTTGGTTGATCTCTTTGCTTCTCTTCCTGTCTGAGCATACTATATGCCTTAGCTACAGTAGGTAAGGGTTGCATCAACAAGATTTGTCCCCTAATATTGGTGTAACAACTATCTAAACCCTTTATAAACTGAATCAGCCGTTTTCTTTGCTCCCTCTCACCATTTTCTTTACCATTCACACAAACACATTTACATGTACAAGCATAAGATGCCTCAATTGCATCTAATTCATCCCATAAACCCTTGAGCTTGTGATAATAGACTTCTATGGTACAATTCAGTTGTTTAAGCTCAACAATCTCATTAGCAATTTGATAGATTCTGTGACCATCTAACTGTGAATAGTGTTCATGTAACTCATTCCACAAAGCAAAAGCTGAATTGACAAAAGTAAGATGATTACCAATCTCTTCTGAAACTGTATTGAGAATCCATGAAATAAGCATATCATTAGCTCTTTCCCAATAGACTCTCAAAGATGAAGATTCAGGTGGTTCTTCATAGTCTCCATTGATCAATTTTATCTTGTTCTTAGCACTTAAAGCAATTAACATGGATCTTTTCCAAGATGAATAGTTTTCTGAACCACTAAGCTTTTTTGAGATTAGTAGCATTCCTGGATGATCATTTGAGTGAAAATATAGAGGATGAAGTGGTGAAGTAACGTCATCACCTTGTGATCCTGATGAATTTGGTGTAGATGATTCTGATGTTGTCATAGTTATCAAGATTGATGAATCTGAAGTGAGTTTGAAGGTTTATCAATGGTGATTTTGTCTAACAGAATGTTGAGGTTGTTGTAACAGAATTCTTGATGATTTTTGGAAGAATTTGTGGTGTTTTTGTTGATTTTCTTGATTTTAATGGTGTTTCTGGTGATTTATGACAGTTATTGTGCGGAATTGATGGTGGATTGTGATGGTTTTGAAGAAATTTGAGTGAAAAAATTTTGGCGGGAAAAGTAGTTGTGGTGGTTTGTGGTGGTGAAAATTAGTTATTTGATCAGAAAAAGTAGTTATGGTAGTCGGAATCTGTTATTCACCACAGTTTGTGGTGGTGATGGCTCTGATACCATATCAGAAATGAGAGAAACACATAGAACATATTGAGAAAGGGAAATTGAATTATAAAATTGTTAGTTACAAATGAGGGTTACAATCACTATTTAAATGCTGGACTAGATAGAAGCTAAAGCTAACTAATACAAGCTAACTAATACAACTTTGCTACAATACAATTCTATATCATACTACAACTATGTAAGCTCTTCTCCAATGTAACCTTCATCTTCAGTGGAGATACTGGGTGTTTGGCACAACTCTTCACTGTTGTGGAATGATGAGTTCATAAAAACTCATCATTTCTGTCAAGTCTGAACAACAAAAACATGTAAAAACACTCAGAAACACCACAAAATATTACAAATATCCTTAGAAGGTGTGTTTTATATGTTTCAAACATAAAAGAACTGAAAACAAGGAAAAACGGGCAAAGTTTACCAAATTGTCAAAATCAGTCCCTCAACTTTCAAGAAATGTCAGAAATGGTCCTTGGATGATTTATTTTAAAGAAAAGTCAATAACAGTCCTCAGGAATCATGAAATAACAATTTTTACCCTTGAAAGTTCAAAATATCAAAATTGGCAAAACAGGTCCCTGCAGTTTCAATATTGACAGAAAATACCCCTAGTGTTCAAAAATGGAATTTTATCATCAAAGGGTCCTTGGTAATTCACAAATTGACAAATTTTACCCCTAGATGATAAATTCATGAAATTTACAAAACAAGTCCCTGCACTTTGAAAATTGGCAAAATTGGTTCCCGGTTATTTTAAATTTGGAAAAATATTAAAAAGGTCCTTAAAATATTTAACTATGGCAAGAATGGACCTTTTTGATAAGTTATGGAATAATTACAGTTTGGTCCCTGGAAATTCTGAAATTACAAGTTAGGTCCTTGGGCTTAATATTATTACAAAACCAAAAATCCAATTCCAAATCCAAAATAAACACAAAGCCTAGTCCATCCCATATCTTAGGCCCAAACAACCCTAAGCCCAAACCCTTTATTAAATAAAAACGGGTCAACACCCTTTGTTTGACCCTGGCTTCTTCCACTCATCATCCCTGACCTCTCCACCTCCTGCTACGACCACCACTCCACCACCTCCTTACACCTTTCCATCACACACCCCTCTCTGTCACTCCCACATCAAAACCCACCTCCTAGGTTTTCCCTAGAAGATACCATGTGTCAAACCTACAACCTGTTAACACCTACACCCTGCCAAACCTTACACCACCACTCCTAGCTCTCATCTACATCCCAAATTGTCCCCTACAACTTACACAACATCCCAAAGGGCATTAATTGCCCTGAAAACCCTACAAGCAGCCTAAACCACTTTTGGCGCCAAAAGTGGATTTGAACGGTTTTGATGAATTGGACACATCCAAGGGCTCTAATGTAATGGAAAATGCTCAGATTGACACCTGGAACAAGTTTGGAGGCTTTAAAAGAGAAGAGAAGCAGAGATTGAAACAAGTAGTAGTAATTTAATTTTTCTTATGTCGAATTAGTTTAAACCTTAATTTTCAGTTGTAATCTTTAAGCAAAACTTGTTGTAATCAATCTTATAGTGTAATAAAATCCTTATTCACTTTTAGTTTCAAGTCTTGTTACCTTAAATTTATATTTTGTATTTTCAAGTGATTTTGATATTTTTATTTGAATGATGCTAAGATGTTAATTTTCTGTTCCAATAGATTAAATTAAGCTCTAATATAAGTAATATATAGTTTAGAAAGTGTTTAATCTTGTTTAGCTTGAAAAACAGAAAAATACTCAAAAATACAAAAAAATATAAGAAAAATAAAAAATCAGTGTGCAATGGTGAAGAAAGCATGGAGCAAGGTTTATACTGGATTGCCTTGGGTATAGTAGCTTATTGGAAGCTTTAGGAAGTGATCTTGGTTCTTGGTACTTGGTTTTCTGCTGGATATCACTTGTAAGCTCATATTTCCAATTTTAGTGATTTACTGTTTACATGCTTGTTAGTTGTTAATCTTTGTGTTTTTAGGATTGTTTTGTGTATCTCAGTTATATTGTTACTTAAAAGTTCAGGTTTATTAATTTAGATTCATAGTTGCTTAAGTTTTCAAATTTCACTGTAAAAAATTATGCTATTTATTAAACCATGAGTATATATGTTCTTATCTGTGATTTTATACTTGAATGATCATTTTTCATCATATAACATCTAGGTGGATCAAATTCATGGACTAAATCATCTTTGTGTAGTGAAAATCAAAAATTAAGTAGTTATAAGGGGTGTTTGGCATTACTGAGATCACTGTCTTGCCTTGTATCTTTGTGGTAACAAATGGTTCATACATGTTTCAAGAAGTTATATTAGGTCAATCAAAGCTTAAAATCAAGTGTGTATTTTGTTAAAAGTCAAAATCACTTTGATTCCTTCTTGTCAGTTAACTGTTAGGAGTTTTGATTCCATAATTGTTCATATCAGTTAATTTCTTGTTGTTTTAGCTTAAAATCATCTTAATATAACTTATAAACATGTTATCAGTCATTAGTGATCATTAGAAAGTGGTAAAAGTCAACTTAGCTTAATACATCAAAAAGTCAAAAGGCATGTTATTCAGAATTTCCAAAAAACTCCATGAATTGTTTTGATTTATAGGTTAAGATTAAGACCTTGAAACTTTTAGGATTTACAACCCCCCAGCTAGTCTTCAGTGTCCCACCTCCATTATATTTTTGTGAATTTTTTTGTGGGCCCCACAAGCCCTCAAAGTAGCCCCACCAGGGTTGTTTTTCCGAAATTCCAGCCATTTAGTTTTTGATTTTTCATTTCTTCGTTATAAGTCCGTTTGACCTGAAATTTGGTTTGTAGCTTATTATTTTGCTTATTTACTTAGTGGTAGTTTTAGTTTAATTTTTAGATTTTTTTTACAAGGGTAAATCACCCTTTTTAGGGCTGCAAATCTTAAAATCAGCAAATACATTAAAGGGAGTGTTTGGCTCAAGGTTGTTCACTGAGCTCCATTGTGTTTGAGTGTGAGTTTTTGGTTCAGTCAGATCCCACTAGGTTGCATTAGGACACATCAAGCTTAAAACTTAGGTCTTGTGTGACCAAAAGTCAAATTTCCTTTTTAAAAATCTAAACTTGTTATCTGTTAAGCATTTATGTTTAACAATCAGTCATAGTAGCTCACTAGTGGTTAATGTAGCTTTAGATCATCTCCTTGTAGCTTATTATCACATTCTCAGTCCATTAGAAGTAATCTAATCTCATAAAAGTCAACTTTGTAGTTTAAGTGAAAAAGTCAAAATTACCCATTTTGCAAAAATCTCAAAACTTGCAAGATTTGTTTAGAATTTTGTGTTAGGATCTAGGACTTGTGCTTTTTAGGGATTGTAGTCTACCACCTCAACTTTGAAATCCCATAGTCGTTATATTTTTGCAATTTTTCTGTGGGCCCTACAACCCCCCAAACAGGGCTGCAGGCCCTTGCTGCACCAGCAGCTCCTCCACTGTCCCAACTTCTGTGGGTTCCACAGACCTCATAAGTGGGCCCCACTTACTGATTTTTGGTTCTTTGGACTCCCCTGCTAGCCCTCTACCCATTTCAAGCTTTTGTGGAAGCTTAAGCTCCCTGGGACCCACCTGAAATCACCCCTAAACTCTGTCCCATTTTCAGTGTACAAGTAAGAAAATCAAGTGCTTATTGTGGTTCATTGGCTTATCCTGTGAGCTTATTTGTTAAATTCTTACTTATTCATGTTAAAGGAACTTACTTGAACCATAATCCACCCCTGTGGACCCCACAAAGGCTGATTTCTATCAAAAAGTCAATAAAAGTCAACTGTCCAAACTTTTTGTGTCCAAATTGCTTATTTTTAAGCTAGAAACAAGTTGTCTTCACAAAAGTTGTTTGATTTTAGATATTAAATAGGTTTGTAAAAGAAAATTCCAGAAAAATCAAATTTAAAATAAGTGATAGTTTCTATTTAATATAATTTTAATTTTAATTTTAATTTTTATATTTTTATTAAGTAACCTATATTTTTATTAATTTCCTTTTATATTAAAGTATTTTTAATAATTTTCTCAGAATTTTATTTTTTCTTTTAGTATTAATTATAATTAATATTAGTTTTATTAATAAATAATCAATAATTAAGTTATAAATAGCATAATTAATTTTTATAAGGTAACACCTAGTTTTTTATATTTTTCCTAGCTTTTATAAGTCATAATATAATTTTAGTAATTTTTCTAGAATTTTTACTGTTCATTTACTAGTTTTTATAATTTAAATAGTTTAATTGGTAATTAATTAATAAATAAAATAATAATTAGTAAATTAGTTTAAAATTTTATAAAACAAACTTTTTATAATTTTTTAGGATTCCTGTGATGGTTGATTAGTTTTATAAATTTTTCCATAATTTTCTAAGTCATTTTAGTATTATTAGTAATTTAAAATAGTTTAAATAGTTTAATTAATATAATTAGTAATTAATTTAAAGAAAATCATAAAAAGACAAAAATATTTATTTTTAATTTTTTTATACTTTCTTCAAGTTCATTTAAAGGTTTAGAAAATAGTTTTGCAAGTTTTTAAATTTAATTTATAGTCTTTATCATTTTTTGTTTGATTTAAATTAGTTGTAATTAAATAGATAAATAGTTTTTATTTAAATAATTAATATTAAATAATGAAATAATCTAAAAAATAATTTGCTTTTTAAATTAAATTTTCTTTTAAGTTTAAGTTTGTAGAATTTTCATTTTTACCCCCTGTAGTTTAAATTTTCATTAAAACTTACCTTTTTCCCCGTACGTAGACGCAAGTTTCTAATTTATAATCGTTTTTAGTTCATATAGCTGTTTAAGTATATTGTTTAACTGTTTCATTGTATAACTTAGTAACATAAGCCATTCTCACCTATTCCTGTTCATAATCACCCGTTCCCAAATTCCGTTTTATTACAGATTTCATACCTCGTTGGGATTAACGACCCGCGGATACCTTGTACTCCACGGAGCATTAGTCTAAGCTGTTTTTGACTTGTTAACCATTTAAACTTGGTTAATATTATCTGACTGTTTAGCACTGATCAAAATTTTGGCGCCGCTGCCGGGGAGGTGTGCTGCGTACTACGAATTTGGAAGCATACGTGGTTCTGAATATACACTAATTGTAAATTTACCATCTCTGTTTATATTTATATAAAAACCAAAAAGATTTTATTTTTCTTTTTTCCAGTGCATGCGCACTCGTTCTTCTAGGTCTGCAAGTCCTCACCGCGAGCTTGTCACCATTCCTCGAAGACGTACCCAAAAACATTATGCCCCGAAAATTGAGCCTGAAATTCAGACTGAACCTGAACCTTCAGTCATTATGGCAGAAGATCGCCCAATGTCCGAGCTTCTCCAGGCACCCATCGAGGGTTATGGAGATGCTATTACTTAATCTGGTAACTTCTAGTCAGTTCTACGGTTTCGAAAGGGACGATCCTCATTCGCATATACGATGGTTTAACAAGATTACATCTACCATCAAATATAAGAATGTCCCGCAAGAGGCTATTAAACTACTTCTTTTTCCATTTTCTCTAGAGGGGGCAGCCAGAGTCTGGCTAGAAAAACAACCCCCTCGTTCCATAGACACATGGGAAGATTTAGTTAAGAAATTTGTGAATGAATTCTATCCACCATCCAAAACTGCCTATCTTAGAAATGAAATCACCAAGTTTTCACAAAGACCTGGTGAAACATTCAGTGAAGCATGGGATAGATTCAAAGAGTTGCTTTGCAAATGTCCTCACCACGGATTTTCTGAGTTAATGCAACTCGACACGTTTTATAACGGAGTGAGCCAAGCAGATCAAGACTCCCTCAATGCCTCAGCTTGAGGTAATTTTTTGAGTCGTACTGTCAAAGAAGCTTTAGCTATAATAGAAAACAAATCTAAGGTTCGTACCACAAGAAACAAATAGGTCGATCCTTCTTCATCTACCGTGAATCAATCTAGCACCGATGCTAAGATTGATAAACTCACGGATGCTATACAAGCTTTGGTTCTCTCTAACCAAAAGAAAGTATCCTTCCCACAGAATCCTTCACATGCTGAAGTGAAGAAAGTGGATGTATGTGCTACTTGCGGTGGTCCTCATGCATACTATAATTGTACTGCCACCGATAGGAACACGTTTGAAACAAACGCGATTGCTGGTAGTTCCAATCCAGGAGCTAATCAATATCGTCCTCCTGCTGAACCACCATGGCGTCCGAACACTTACCCTGTACCACCTGGTTTTAACCAGAACATACAAAACTGTCCTCAAAACCAAAATAGAAGTAACCAAGGTTTTTCTAACCAAGGTAACTTTAATCAAGGATATCCCCAAAACTTTCAAAATCAGGGGAATAGAAATCAGGGACAGGGTAACTTTAACCCTGGCTACTTTCATGGAAACCCAAATCAGGGGCAATTTCAAAATCAAGGGTTTAACCAGAACAACCGAGGGCAAACCCCTCCTATCCAAACACAAGCTGTTGTTCCAAACCCTACTCCCTCTGATGAATTGTTAAAACAATTCATGAAAACCCAGGAAGAAACAAACCGGTTGTTGATCAGCCAGATTTCTGACATTAAGAAATCTTTAAATGAAAGACCCTCGGGCTAAGGTAAATTACCTAGCACCACGATCGCGAATCCGAGGGGCGATGCAAAAGCGATCACAACCAGGAGTGGAGCTTCATATAAAGGACCCAAAATTCCATCTACATCTTTCTCTTCTCCTGAGGTATTGGAAAAAGAAGCTGAGGTTACAACGGACATGATACGTCCTATTGATAAAGGAAGTACCGACGACGTCCCTCCTCCAGTTGTTCAGGTTCCAGCTACTAAAAACAAAGTAGTACCTGAAACTCCACCAGTTCCCGTAGAAAATCCAAAAACTACCCCTAAATCTTCAATTCCATACCCATCACGATTAAGTGATCAAAAGCTTCGCGAGAAAGCTAGTCATCAAATGGACAAATTCTATGAAATATTTCAAGAATTACATTTTGACATAAGCTTCGCGGATGCTATCATTTTGATGCCCAAGTTTGCATCAACACTTAAACATTTGTTGAGTAATAAGGAAAAGCTGTTTGAAATGGCTAAAACTCCGTTAAATGAGAACTGCTCTGCAGTTCTATTAAAAAAGCTTCCTGAAAAGCTCGGAGATCCTGGAAAATTTCTAATACCTTGCGTATTTCCAGGAATGGTTGATTGCTATGCCTTGGCCGATCTTGGTGCTAGCATCAACCTAATGCCACATTCAGTATGGAAGAAACTATCTCTTCCAGGACTTACACCTACTTGCATGACTTTAGAGCTTGCAGACCAATCAATATCACGTCCTCTTGGCATTGCTGAGGATGTATTTGTGAAAGTAGGGAAGTTTCATTTTCCAGCCGACTTTGTCGTTGTTGACTTTGATGCAGATCAAAGGGTTCCTCTAATTGTTGGAAGAGGATTCCTTAAAACGGGTCGTGCTCTCATAGATGTCTTTGAACATGAGATCACATTTCGTGTGGGTATTGAAGCAATCACATTTAACCTCGATCAAACTTCGAGGTACTCCTCAAATTTTGACTCTGATTCGGTTAACCGAATAGATGTCATTGATGTTGCTTATGAGGAGTACGCTCAAGAAGTTCTTGGTTATTCTGATGATTATCTGAGTGGCAATCCCACTCCATCTTCTACTCCTATAATTCATAATTCTAATCCTTCCCTCACTCCGTTTGAGGGAAGTGACTTCATCCTTGAGGAAATAGAGGCCTTTCTTAGAAGTGATTCAATTCCATCTGGAATTGATCATCAAGAGATTGACCCGGAGGGGGATATCATGCTCCTTGAGCAATTGTTAAACAAAGATCCCTCCCACCCTCCTATTCTACCACTAACACTTCATAAAGAGGAAATCAAATATGTTGAGAAAACTGATGAATTTCCTGAAGTTGAGCTCAAAGACTTACCTCCTCATCTCGAATACGCTTTTTTGGAAAGTAACGACAAGTTACCCGTCATTATAGCAAAAGATTTAAGAGATGAGGAGAGAGCTGCTATCATAAAGGTCTTAAAGTCACACAAGCAAGCAATTGCTTGGAAATTATCTGATATAAAGGGTATTAACCCTGAATTTTGTACTCACAAAATTCTTATGGAAGATGACTTTAAGCCTGCAGTTCAACACCAGAGACGAGTTAATCCTAAAATACATGATGTTATCAAACAAGAAGTTCTCAAACTTCTTGATGCTGGATTAATATACCATATCTCTGATAGTCCTTGGGTTAGTCCCATCCATTGTTTCCCAAAGAAAGGTGGCATAACTGTTGTCACCAATGAGGAAAATGAGTTGATACCAACTCGTTTGGTTACTGGGTGGCGTGTATGCATCGACTATAGAAAACTAAACGATGCCACCCGGAAAGACCATTTTCCTCTACCTTTTATGGACCAGATGCTTGAGAGATTGGCAGGAAATGAATACTATTGTTTCCTGGATGGTTTCTCGGGATATTTTCAGATTCCCATTGATCCACAGGATCAAGAAAAAACTACCTTCACATGCCCATATGGAACATTTGCCTACCGTCGTATGCCATTTGGCTTATGCAACGCTCCTGGCACGTTCCAAAGGTACATGATGGCTATATTTTCCGATACTATCGGGAAAACTATGGAGGTATTTATGGATGACTTCTCAGTCATCGGTGATTCTTTCCAAGCTTGTCTCACCAATTTGGAAATTATGCTTAAACGCTGTGAAGACACAAACTTGTGTCTGAATTGGGAGAAAAGCCATTTTATGGTCAAAGAGGGCATTGTCCTCGGCCATAAGATTTCAAAGAATGGGATAGAGGTAGATAGAGCAAAAGTTGATGTAATTGCTAAACTACCTCCTCCCACTACCGTCAAAGGTGTTAGAAGTTTCCTGGGTCATGCTGGATTTTACCGTAGATTTATACAAGATTTTTCAAAAATCTCCAGGCCTATGACCCATCTCTTAGAGAAGGATACTCCTTTCATCTTCTCACCTGAGTGCTTAGAAGCGTTTCAAATTTTGAAATAAAAGCTTACTGAAGCACCCATTCTTGTTGCCCCCAACTGGGACTTGCCATTCGAATTAATGTGTGATGCAAGCGACTTTGCAATCGGTGCAGTCTTGGGGCAACGTTTAAGTAAACACTTTCAGCCTATACACTACGCTAGTAAGACCATGACAGAAGCTCAAACACGCTATACCACCACAGAAAAAGAACTATTAGCTGTGGTATACGCCTTTGAGAAATTTAGGTCTTACTTGATCCTAACAAAATGCGTGGTGTATACGGACCACTCAGCCTTGAAATACCTATTTGCTAAACAGGATGCTAAACCAAGGTTGCTCCGTTGGGTTCTACTCCTTCAAGAATTTGACATTATCATACGTGATAAGAAAGGAGCAGAAAACCTTGCGGCTGATCACTTATCCCGTCTAGAGAACCCTCATCAGGATGATCTCGAGAGAAAGGAAATTAATGAAACCTTTCCTCTGGAGACACTAAATTTAATCTCTAGTCGGGATGATACCTCTACCCCATGGTTTGCCGATTTTGCAAATTACCATGCGGGTAATTTTGTAGTGAAAGGGATGTCGTCCCAACAGAAGAAAAAATTCTTCAAAGACGTCAAACACTATTTCTGGGACGACCCCTACCTCTTTAAGATATGTGCGGATCAAGTCATCCGACGGTGTGTCCATGGTACTGAAGCCATGGAAATCCTCAAAGCCTGTCATGATGGACCCACTGGGGGACATCACAGCTCAAACTACACCGCCAAAAAGGTGTTTGATTCTGGTTTCAATTGGCCCACCATCTATAAAGATGCCCAAGAACTTGTCAAAACTTGTGATGCTTGTCAACATCACGGGAATGTTTCTAAGAAGGGTGAGATGCCTCAAAACATCATCCAAGTCTGTGAAATATTTGATATCTGGGGCATTGACTTCATGGGCCCGTTCCCGTCTTCACGAGGGAACAAGTATATACTCGTGGCTGTAGACTATCTGTCTAAATGGGTTGAGGCGAAAGCTTTACCCACTAATGACGCCCGAGTTGTTGTAAAATTTCTGAAGTTTCTCTTTGCTCGATTCGGGACTCCTCGTGCCATTATCAGTGATCGTGGTACACACTTTTGTAATGATCAATTTGCAAGAGTGATGTTGAAATACGGTGTAACTCACCGTCTTTCTACTGCATATCACCCCCAAACTAGTGGGCAGGTGGAGGTCTCAAATCGGGGCATTAAAAGAATTCTGGAGAGGACGGTTGGTGAAAACCGTGCCTCTTGGTCGGACAAATTGGACGACGCACTTTTGGCTTTTCGTACAGCTTATAAAACACCCATTGGGTGTACTCCATACAAGTTGGTGTACGGAAAGACATGTCATCTTCCGATCGAATTAGAGCACAAAGCCTATTGGGCTTTGAAACATGCAAACTTTGACATTCAGACAGCGGGTGATAACCGCAAGGTTCAGCTAAATGAGCTAAATGAACTACGTGATCAAGCTTACGAGAATTCTTTAATCTATAAAGAAAAGACTAAGAAGATACATGACTCTAAAATAAAGAACTGCGTTTTCAACGTTGGTGACAGAGTTCTTCTTTTCAATTCAAGATTGAAAATTTTCTCGAGCAAGCTAAAAACCCGTTGGTCTGGACCATTTACTGTAGCAAAAGTATACCCATACGGAACTGTTGAGTTATTACAACCCGACGGTCCCAATTTTAAAGTAAATGGACACCGTTTGAAACACTACTTTGTAGGGGACATACCACAAGTGGTTGTCCCAGATCTCCAAACTTTCCCCACGGACTAATTAATACGGGGTCGAGTCAAGCTAGTGACTCGATAAACAAAAACATTAGCATCACATGGGTTCTCACCCATGTTTCTGACTTCTTTCTCTGTTCTACCACCCAAGTGTAGGGGAGTTGCCCTACTGTAAATAAAGTACATAAAATAAAAATGAAAAATACAAAAATAAAATAAATGTTGTTCTTACATTTAGCTTGTAATATTGCCTTTTTACGTTCAAAGATTCGGCATAATAGCCGGGACTTTGAATATTGAGGACAATATTCATTTCTAAGTGTAGGGGGGGAATTCTAGCGAATTTAATCACATTATACATCTAGTACCCCCGTTTTTTGCCAAAATTTTAAAAAAAAATTTCAAAATTTTCACTTAATGAAGTACTTGGCATTAACACAACAAATGGTTATTAGTCTACCATGTCTAATCCACATAAGGACTGGCTAATCCAGGAGCAAACGGCTCTTGGTAAAGATAACTCAAATCCGTTTATGGCTTGCAATTTGCCAAAAATTGTATGGTTCCTCAACTCCCCATATCCCATAAAGCAAATGAGTTGGCTAGCCCGCAAGATTATGGCTTGTGGTAAAGGCAGTGAAAAACCATAATTGGTAATCAGCTCACCAAGATGTTGACTATTCCATCAAGAGTTGGCTAGTCCAGAAGCAAACGGCTTTTGGTAAAGACTAATCAAATCCGTTGACAGCTGGTGGTTTGCTCAAAATCACACGGTTATCAGGTGTACCACAGTTTTCACACCTGGCTACTCCAGAAGTAATGGCTGTCTGGTAAAGAGATTTCAAAATCCATTAAATTTTCAAAAATGGGTTTTTAGTGGATGGTAGATTGCTAGGGACTTGCAATAGTTAAGTGTAGGGGATTGATGAGTTCATAAAAACTCATCATTTCTGTCAAGTCTGAACAACAAAAACATGTAAAAACACTCAGAAACACCACAAAATATTACAAATATCCTTAGAAGGTGTTTTTATATGTTTCAAACATAAAAGAACTGAAAACAAGGAAAAACGGGCAAAGTTTACCAAATTGTCAAAATCAGTCCCTCAACTTTCAAGAAATGTCAGAAATGGTCCTTGGATGATTTATTTTAAAGAAAAGTCAATTACAGTCCTCAGGAATCATGAAATAACAATTTTTACCCTTGAAAGTTCAAAATATCAAAATTGGCAAAACAGGTCCCTGCAGTTTCAATATTGACAGAAAATACCCCTAGTGTTCAAAAATGGAATTTTATCATCAAAGGGTCCTTGGTAATTCACAAATTGACAAATTTTTTCATGAAATTTACAAAACAAGTCCCTGCACTTTGAAAATTGGCAAAATTGGTTCCCGGTTATTTTAAATTTAGAAAAATATTAAAAAGGTCCTTAAAATATTTAACTATGGCAAGAATGGACCTTTTTGATAAACTTTGGAATAATTACAGTTTGGTCCCTGGAAATTCTGAAATTACAAGTTAGGTTCTTGGGCTTAATATTATTACAAAACCGAAAATCCAATTCCAAATCCAAAATAAACACAAAGCCTAGTCCATCCCATATCTTAGGCCCAAACAACCCTGAGCCCAAACCCTTTATTAAATAAAAACGGGTCAACACCCTTTGTTTGACCCTGGCTTCTTCCACTCATCATCCCTGACCTCTCCACCTCCTGCTACGACCACCACTCCACCACCTCCTTACACCTTTCCATCACAAACCCCTCTCTGTCACTCCCACATCAAAACCCACCTCCTAGGTTTTCCCTAGAAGATACCATGTGTCAAACCTACAACCTGTTAACACCTACACCCTGCCAAACCTTACACCACCACTCCTAGCTCTCATCTACATCCCAAATTGTCCCCTACAACTTACACAACATCCCAAAGGGCATTAATTGCCCTGAAAACCCTACAAGCAGCCTAAACCACTTTTGGCGCCAAAAGTGGATTTGAACGGTTTTGATGAATTGGACACATCCAAGGGCTCTAATGTAATGGGAAATGCCCAGATTGACACCTGGAACAAGTTTGGAGGCTTTAAAAGAGAAGAGAAGCAGAGATTGAAGCAAGTAGTAGTAATTTAATTTTTCTTATGTCGAATTAGTTTAAACCTTAATTTTCAGTTGTAATCTTTAAGCAAAACTTGTTGTAATCAATCTTATAGTGTAATAAAATCCTTATTCACTTTTAGTTTCAAGTCTTGTTACCTTATATTTATATTTTGTATTTTCAAGTGATTTTGATATTTTTATTTGAATGATGCTAAGATGGTAATTTTCTGTTCCAATAGATTAAATTAAGCTCTAATATAAGTAATATATAGTTTAGAAAGTGTTTAATCTTGTTTAGCTTGAAAAACAGAAAAATACTCAAAAATACAAAAAAATATAAGAAAAATAAAAAATCAGTGTGCAATGGTGAAGAAAGCATGGAGCAAGGTTTATACTGGATTGCCTTGGGTATAGTAGCTTATTGGAAGCTTTAGGAAGTGATCTTGGTTCTTGGTACTTGGTTTTCTGCTGGATATCACTTGTAAGCTCATATTTCCAATTTTAGTGATTTACTGTTACATGCTTGTTAGTTGTTAATCTTTGTGTTTTTAGGATTGTTTTGTGTATCTCAGTTATATTGTTACTTAAAAGTTCAGGTTTATTAATTTAGATTCATAGTTGCTTAAGTTTTCAAATTTCACTGTCAAAAATTATGCTATTTATTAAACCATGAGTATATATGTTCTTATCTGTGATTTTATACTTGAATGATCATTTTTCATCACATAACATCTGTGTGGATCAAATTCATGGACTAAATCATCTTTGTGTAGTGAAAATAAAAAATTAAGTAGTTATAAGGGGTGTTTGGCATTACTGAGATCACTGTCTTGCCTTGTATCTTTGTGGTAACAAATGGTTCATACATGTTTCAATAAGTTATATTAGGTCAATCAAAGCTTAAAATCAAGTGTGTATTTTGTTAAAAGTCAAAATCACTTTGATTCCTTCTTGTCAGTTAACTGTTAGGAGTTTTGAGTCCATAATTGTTCATATCAGTTAATTTCTTGTTTTTTTAGCTTAAAATCATCTTAATATAACTTATAAACATGTTATCAGTCATTAGTGATCATTAGAAAGTGGTAAAAGTCAACTTAGCTTAATACATCAAAAAGTCAAAAGGCATGTTATTCAGAATTTCCAAAAAACTCCATGAATTGTTTTGATTTATAGGTTAAGATTAAGACCTTGAAACTTTTAGGATTTACAACGCCCCAGCTAGTCTTCAGTGTCCCACCTCCATTATACTTTTGTGATTTTTCTGTGGGCCCCACAAGCCCTCAAAGTAGCCCCACAAGGGCTGTTTTTCCGAAATTCCAGCCATTTAGTTTTTGATTTTTCATTTCTTCGTTATAAGTCCGTTTGACCTGAAATTTGGTTTGTAGCTTATTATTTTGCTTATTTACTTAGTGGTAGTTTTAGTTTAATTTTTAGATTTTTTTTACAAGGGTAAATCACCCTTTTTAGGGCTGCAAATCTTAAAATCAGCAAATACATTAAAGGGAGTGTTTGGCTCAAGGTTGTTCACTGAGCTCCATTGTGTTTGAGTGTGAGTTTTTGGTTCAGTCAGATCCCACTAGGTTGCATTAGGACACATCAAGCTTAAAACTTAGGTCTTGTGTGACCAAAAGTCAAATTTCCTTTTTAAAAATCTAAACTTGTTATCTGTTAAGCATTTATGTTTAACAATCAGTCATAGTAGCTCACTAGTGGTTAATGTAGCTTTAGATAATCTCCTTGTAGCTTATTATCACATTCTCAGTCCATTAGAAGTAATCTAATCTCATAAAAGTTAACTTTGTAGTTTAAGTGAAAAAGTCAAAATTACCCATTTTGCAAAAATCTCAAAACTTGCAAGATTTGTTTAGAATTTTGTGTTAGGATCTAGGACTTGTGCTTTTTAGGGATTGTAGTCTACCACCTCAACTTTGAAATCCCATAGTCGTTATATTTTTGCAATTTTTTCTGTGGGCCCTACAACCCCCCAAACAGGGCTGCAGGCCCTTGCTGCACCAGCAGCTCCTCCACTGTCCCAACTTCTGTGGGTTCCACAGACCTCATAAGTGGGTCCCACTTAGTGATTTTTGGTTCTTTGGACTCCCCTGCTGGCCCTCTACCCATTTCAAACTTTTGTGGAAGCTTAAGCTCCCTGGGACCCACCTGAAATCACCCCTAAACTCTGTCCCATTTTCAGTGTACAAGTAAGAAAATCAAGTGCTTATTGTGGTTCATTGGCTTATCCTGTGAGCTTATTTGTTAAATTCTTACTTATTCATGTTAAAGGAACTTACTTGAACCATAATCCACCCCTGTGGACCCCACAAAGGCTGATTTCCATCAAAAAGTCAATAAAAGTCAACTGTCCAAGCTTTTTGTGTCCAAATTGCTTATTTTTAAGCTAGAAACAAGTTGTCTTCACAAAAGTTGTTTGATTTTAGATATTAAATAGGTTTGTAAAAGAAAATTCCAGAAAAATCAAATTTAAAATAAGTGATAGTTTCTATTTAATATAATTTAAATTTTAATTTTCATTTTTAGATTTTTATTAACTAACCTATATTTTTATATTTTTATTAATTTCCTTTTATATTAAAGTATTTTTAATAATTTTCTCAGAATTTTATTTTTTTTAGTATTAATTATAATTAATATTAGTTTTATTAATAAATAATCAATAATTAAGTTATAAATAGCATAATTAATTTTTATAAGGTAACACCTAGTTTTTTATATTTTTCCTAGCTTTTATAAGTCATAATATAATTTTAGTAATTTTTCTAGAATTTTTACTGTTCATTTACTAGTTTTTATAATTTAAATAGTTTAATTGGTAATTAATTAATAAATAAAATAATAATTAGTAAATTAGTTTAAAAATTTATAAAACAAACTTTTCATAATTTTTTAGGATTCCTGTGATGGTTGATTAGTTTTATAAATTTTTCCATAATTTTCTAAGTCATTTTAGTATTATTAGTAATTTAAAATATTTTAAATAGTTTAATTAATATAATTAGTAATTAAATAAAAGAAAATCATAAAAAGACAAAAATATCTATTTTTAATTTTTTTATACTTTCTTCAAGTTCATTTAAAGGTTTAGAAAATAGTTTTGCAAGTTTTTAAATTTAATTTATAGTCTTTATCATATTTTGTTTGATTTAAATTAGTTGTAATTAAATAGATAAATAGTTTTTATTTAAATAATTAATATTAAATAATAAAATAATCAAAAAAATAATTTTCTTTTTAAATTAAATTTTCTGTTAAGTTTAAGTTTGTAGAATTTTCATTTTTACCCCCTGTAGTTTAAATTTTCATTAAAACTTACCTTTTTCCCCGTACGTAGACGCAAGTTTCTAATTTGTAATCGTTTTTAGTTCATATAGCTGTTTAAGTATATTGTTTAACTATTTCATTGTATAACTTAGTAACATAAGCCATTCTCACCTATTCCTGTTCATAATCACCCGTTCCCAAATTCCATTTTATTACAGATTTCATACCTCGTTGGGATTAACGACCCGCGGATACCTTGTACTCCACGGAGCATTAGTCTAAGCTGTTTTTGACTTGTTAACCATTTAAACTTGGTTAATATTATCTGACTGTTTAGCACTGATCATGGAAGCAGAGTTTATAGAGTGTTTGGCAGAGTCATTTGTGGTTACACCATTATAATCAAACAAGCAGATCTAAGTAATTAGTATGTCGAAAGTGATAATAAAATAAAGACGAGGTGTTTAGTTCAGTTTAATTAGTAAATAAGAAGCTTTTCAAAATCCAAAACAAATATGATGTAAATATGAATATGCAAAGCGCAGTGCATAGGATTACTTGATGGAACCATATCCACTTGAACAAATCTTACTAAGTGTTCGGAATTTGTTCTCTTTGGTTAACATCCAAAATTCAGTGTTCTTTAATTTGTCATCAATCTGCACATTATATCAATTCGTTTGTATTAAGGAGTAAATTTATATGTCTATAGCTGACGATGAATTTCGACGAGTAGACTTATCAGGGTAAATTAAATGGATGACGTTTTCCCTATTCAAGTTACCCAGGGAGGGCGAGTATTTTTTACTCAGATGTACGCGGCTTTAGCAGGTTAATCCCGGGACCGTTTCCTACTCATCACCGGCCAAATGAAAATATAGACTTATCAAAGGTACAAAACAAAAAGAAAATAGACTTATTCTCTATTTTAACAATCAACTAGAAATTATCCAAAGTAGCAATACAACTCGTCGACGTGGTAATACTTTCTTGAATTCAAAATTCAAACAGATTGAGTGGAGTTGACAACGGGTTGAAAAAATATTTAAAATTACCAACACTTGAGTTAGATGATGAGGAGGACTTTGACATACTTTTATAGTGGAAATTAAATAGTCCAAGATTTTGTGAGCTACTGTAAACTTGTTATTGACAGATTTTGATTTTGTGAACAATGCTAGACTATTAGTTTTTGAAGTTGGAACTTGTTACTGGAACTACTGTGACTCAAGTGGTTTTAGTTGATCAATATTTATTTGAGAGGATGAACAACATCTTGTTAATAGGTATGTGTCGAGAACGATATATTACGCATATATGTATGGTTTATGTTTAATTCCATCAAAATGGAATGTATATTCTTTTCTTATGAATTATATGCTGTAATATACAAACAGATTATTGCACTTAAATCCATCCGACTGCTGCAAAAAAGAACCGTTTATTTAAGTATTACAAGTTTACAAGCAAAAGGATAATTTACACCCTCCTCTCCTATTCGTATACACATATGCACACAAACACATAAATCTAGCTTTGAGACCCACTAGAAGTGCAATCGAACCCTTTACCTTTAAAATGTTAAAAACGACTGTGGTTGTCAATGACACTAAAAAAGAAATCTGTTTCACGCCATTTTTGGTAAGTTGATAAATCAAATCACCAGCTAAAACTGATGGACTCAAAATGCAAGTTTGAAGCCAATCCAGATGAACATAGGTTTGCAATCTCATGCCTCATCTTCTTTGGCCCACAAACAAGAACTCCAACACTTGATTCTTTTTGCTCAAACAGCATTCCTACAAGAAGAAAAAGAATTTAAATTTATTAGTTTCCTTGTATTTGGTTTAAAATATGTATTAGTATTATAGTGATTACAAGATATAAGATCACTATGTCAGTTAAAGAAATTTGAAGATGTGCTTACTCTTTAGATCCGGTCTTTCACCCAAATGCACGTTTGTGGATTGGAAGAGCGACTATTGGGGAACACTTTCGAGCTCTCTATCCACAGTATATAACCACAAATTAAGTGAGTTATCCGATGTCGCACCTTCAATTCAATGTTTTGAATTTGCTTTGAATCCATTGAATTTTTCTTTTTATTCCTCCAAAAACTAGTGTTATATTTAGTCTTTATTTAGCTTCTATCTATGTCTAGGGTGTTAAGTGTCCGTTTTGTATTCTTAGTCATGTAGTAGTCGGTTGATTGGCTTGTGTTCCAGCCCAACCCGTTATTGTTATCACAGCCGACATAGGACTCGTGTAGAGTCGATGTTTTACCTCCCCCTCATCTCTATAAAAGGAGGTGAGGGGGGGACGATTCATGTACGTTATTCTTTCAATACTAATCAATAATCGATTAGGGATACTTACTTGTGCATCGTTCTTTACTTTCTGTCGATCCAAGCTGTGTGGTTTTCTTTAACGATCGGGTTTATTCCGTACTAGTAATCAGGTTGTAGGTTGTCGATTCCTACAAGTGGTATCAGAGCCCAGGTTCGCGGGTTTCGCTGGTTATCTAGGATCGATCGATTGAAGGGTTTTTGCTGTTTGTTTTTCTGGAAGAAGCAAAAGGTATTTTCTGTTTTGGGTTTTGATTTAGAAAAACAAGGTGCAGCAGATCGATAGGGTGTGTTGATTTTTTTTTAGATCTGGTTTTTTGGAACAGCGTGTATAAATGAAGAATAAGATAATATCTGGTTACTTTTTTTTGTTGATATATACGTGGAAGAAAAAGTCAACAACAGTATTTGAAAAAAAAAAGGGATATCTTTAAAATAAACAAATAAGGGACTTTGTTTATTTTTTTTTGTTTTTTGTTTATTTTAACAAAAGGATTATTAATTTAAAGGTGTTGCACAAGGGACTTTATTAGTTTGTGATTGTGAAGGTTTTTTACAAGGTTTAGCAAATTAATAAAGGGATTAAAGAATGACGGGAGCCAAGTTTGAAATCGAGAAATTCGATGGAACTGGTGATTTCGGGTTATGGAGAGTCAAGATGCATGCTTTATTAATTCAACATGGATGTGAAGCAGCTCTGGAGGTTTTACCCGAAAATATGGATGCTACAGCGAAAGCTGAGCTAAACAAGAAAGCTCATAGTGCCATGATTTTGTGTTTAGGTAACAAGGTTCTGAGAGAGGTTACCGGGGAGACGACTGCAGCGGGGGTTTGGTCCAAGCTTGAGACTTTATACATGACAAAGTCCTTGGCCAATAAGTTGTACCTAAAGAAGAAGTTGTATACTTTCTACATGCCGGCTGGACGTACGATTTCTGAGCATATAGATGAGTTCAACAAAATCGTTCTTGATTTAGCAAATATTGAGGTAAAATTCGAGGATGAAGATCTTGCTTTATTATTACTCACTTCTTTACCAGCATCATACGAACACTTTGTGGATACCTTGCTTTATGGACGGGAAGCTTTGACTTTGGAGGATGTGATGGCCACACTGAATTCAAAAGAAATCAAAGAAAGATCTAAGGCGAAGGGGATGATGGTGAAGGGTTATATGTGAGGGGAAGAACTGATCGCAGGAATTCGCATCAGTCTAGGGGAAAGTCAAGATCGAAGTCTCGAGGTGGAAGACTCAAGTGCTTTATTTGCCAATCTGAGGAGCACTTAAAGAGAAACTGTCCAAAGAATAATCGCAAGAAGTCAAATGGTTTCGTCAAGAAAGAAGATCAACCAAGCTCCAGTGGTTCGATTTATGACGGTTCTGAGGTGATGATGGTGATGAGTGCAGAGGCTCTGCTAGATTGGATCATGGATTCAGGAGGTTCTTATCACATGACACCGAGGTTAGATATATTTTTTGATTTTCTGGAATGCGATGGGGCAGGGTACTGTTGGGTGACAACAGGGAGTGCAAGATCAGAGGTATTGGCAAGGTAAGGGTGCAACTGAAAGATGGGTCAAGTTTTGTATTACACAATGTCAGGTATATTCCTGAATTGAAAAGAAACTTGATATCGCTGGGAACTCTTGAAAAAGAGGGATATACCGTAAAAATGCAGTCGGGCAAAATCAAGGTGATTAATGGTTCTAGGGTTGTTTTATCTGGAACTCGAAGGGATAATTGCGTATACTCTTTGGATGGCCATGCAGTAGCGGGTGAGCTTAATGCTAGTGTTGAAGAAAAAGATAGTCTTGTGCAGGTTTGGCATAAAAGACTGGGACATATCAGTGAGGCGGGACTTCAGGTGCTAGAAAAGCAGGAGCTGTTTGGAAAGAAAAGTCTAGGTAAGCTCGATTTTTGTGAGAATTGTGTTATGGGAAAGTCACATCGAGTCAGTTTCAGTGTAGGAAGGCACACTACTCAAGGAGTGATAGACTATGTTCATTCAGATTTATGGGATCCGTCTCAGGTGGAATCATTGGGAGGTAAGAGATACTTCTTATCTATTGTTGATGATTATTCCAGGAGGGTATGGGTTTATATTCTCAGGTTCAAACACGAAGCATTTGGAAAGTTCAAAGAGTGGAAGCAGTTAGTAGAGAATCAGACTGGGAGGACGGTTAAGAAGTTGAGGACAGATAATGGTCTTGAGTTCTGTAACCGGGAATTTGAGCAGCTATGCACTGAGAGTGGGATTGCTAGACATTTGACAGTTGCCGGGACGCCGCAGCAGAATAGATTAGCTGAACGGATGAATAGAACTCTCATGGATAAGGTACGCTGTTTATTAATTCAGTCTGGATTGCCCAAGACCTTCTGGGCGGAAGCAACATGTACGGCCGCATATCTTATAAATAGGTCACCATCGACAGCGATTGAGAAAAAGACACCTATGGAGATGTGGTCGGGACATCCAAGTGATTATGGGATGTTAAGGATTTTCGGTTGTGTCGCATATTCACACGTTAAACAAGGTAATCTCGAGCCGAGAGCGGTAAAATGCGTTCTTTTGGGGTATCCTGAAGGTGTGAAGGGGTACAGACTATATAGGCTTGATGATGAATCACCTAAAATAGTCACTAGCAGGAGCTTGGTCTTCAATGAAAGTGTCATGTACAAAGACACGTTGAAGGATTCTGGTGCAGGTACTGATAAGTCTATTGAGGAATTACAAGTTGAGGTGGAACTGCAGAGGTTAAATAATCATTCGCTTGAGGAAGATCTGATTGATGGTCAGGAAGATGGCGATGATGAAGATGCAGGGGATCAGGATCATGATCAAACACCGGATCTCACAGATTATCAGTTGGTTCGGGATAGAGAGCCAAGGACAAGAATGAAACCTTTGAGGTTTCGAGATGAAAGTAATATGGCTGCTTACGCGTTTGCTGCAGCAGAGGAAGAAGATACTCATGAACCATTGACATACCAGGAGGCAGTTACTTGTAAAGATAGATTTAAGTGGAAAGCTGCTATGGATGAAGAGGTGGATTCTCTGAACAAGAATGAGACCTATGAGTTAGTGGATCATCCAGCTGGGCAAAAGCTGGTGAGCTGCAAATGGCTGTTCAAGATAAAGGAAGGGATTGAAGGTGTTCAAAAGCCTAGGTACAAGGCGAGGGTGGTGGCTCGTGGATTCACACAAAGGGCAGGTATTGACTATAATGAAGTATTTTCGCTGGTAGTTCGACACACATCTATTCGGGTTATACTTGCATTGACTGCGTGTAGAGATTATGAGCTAGAGCAGCTTGATGTAAAGACGGCATTTTTACATGGGAATCTTGAAGAAGTAATCTACATGAAGCAGCCACTGGGTTATGAACAAGGTAACAAGGTATGTTTGTTAAAGAAATCCCTTTATGCTTTGAAGCAGTCACCTAGGCAATGGTATAAGAGGTTTGATGAGTACATGCTGAGTAACGGGTTCAAGCGTAGCAGTTACGACAGCTGCGCATATTACAGGAGTTATGCACCAGGTGAGTATATCTATCTATTGTTATATGTAGATGATATGCTGATTGCTTGTAAAAGCAAGGCTGAGATTGGGTCTACCAAGTCTTTGCTTAAAAAGGAGTTCGACATGAAGGAGCTCGGGGAAGCAAAGAAGATTCTTGGTATGGAGATCATCAGGGATCGGAGTCGCAAGATTCTGAGGGTGTCACAATCCGGGTACGTTTCTAAGATTTTAAATAATTATAGAATAGACAATGGGAAATCGGTTAAGATGCCATTGGGTGGACACTTCAAGCTGTCGTTGAAGGATTGTCCGGTTAGGGATTGTGATGTTGAAAGGATGAGTAGGGTGCCATATGCAAATGCGGTTGGGAGCTTAATGTACTTGATGGTGTGCACGAGGCCAGACATAGCGTATGCGGTAAGTGTAGTTAGTAGATATTTGGCGAATCCAGGTAAAAATCATTGGGAAGCAGTGAAGTGGATTTTGAAATATTTGCGGGGTACTGCAAACGTGGGTTTGGTGTTTGGGACAAATCGTGGCAACCATGTGGACGTAACAAGTTTTGTTGATTCAGACTACGCAAAGGATCCGGATAAAGGTAGGTCGATCACAGGTTACGCGTTTTAGTACAGGGATGTGTTGTTAGCTGGAAGGCAACGCTACAACACGTGGTGGCTCTTTCAACTACAGAGGCGGAGTATATGGCCCTTACGGAGGCTGTGAAGGAAGCTATTTGGCTAAGGGGACTCTTGGAAGAGTTGGGCTTGGAGCTTAACACTGTGGCAGTTAATTGTGATAATCAGGGCGCGATTCACTTATCGCGGAATCATGTTTTTCATGAAAGGACTAAGCACCTCAATGTGCGTTACCACTTTATCAAAGAGGTCTTGGAAGCAAAGACGGTTGAAGTTCTAAAGGTGGGTACTGAACACAATGCTGCGGATGCCTTGACGAAGGTGGTACCTGGACGGAAGTTACAACACTGCTTGGAGTTGTTGAAGGTCGGTATAGGCTAATATAAAGCCTAAGGTGGAAATTGTTATATTTAGTCTTTATTTAGCTTCTATCTATGTCTAGGGTGTTAAGTGTCTGTTTCGTATTCTTAGTCATGTAGTAGTCGGTTGATTGGCTGGTGTTCCAGCCCAACCCGTTATTGTTATCACAGCCGACATAGGACTCTTGTAGAGTCGGTGTTTTACCTCCCCCTCATCTCTATAAAAGGAGGTGAGGGGGGACGATTCATGTACGTTATTCTTTCAATACTAATCAATAATCGATTAGGGATACTTACTTGTGCATCGTTTTTTACTTTCTGTCGATCCAAGCTGTGTGGTTTTCTTCAACGATCGGGTTTATTCCGTACTAGTAATCAGGTTGTAGGTTGTCGATTCCTACAACTAGTACTACATGTTAGCATTATTGATATGCAAATGAGCAACATATTTAGGACGGCTCTTGACGCAAATGAGTACACTTTGTTCGTGTTTTTATCAACACGGTAGATGAAGAACCGTGTTAAAAGTCCTAGAGACAAAAGGAAAATCACAAAAGAACATGAAATAATTGCAGCAAGCCATAAGCAACCATTCTGTCCTAAAACAGGGGTTATGGGAGCGTCAGAGGGGTTTAGTTTGAGCCAAATGGTCCTTATTGATTTTTTATCATTGGCCACAGGTTGGTTCTCTCTTGTCACATACGCCTCGATTTGTAGATCAAGTTTTGTAAATTCTATTGGTGCACCAGATGATGGCAAGAGCAATTCAATCATGGTAAGATCAGAAGAGTCTTTAAATGCACTTATCAAGAGAATTTTAGGAGCTTTGCATTTTAGGGTCTCTGTAGTAAAAACAAGTTCCCTAAATATCGAAATAAAGGGTGTGATCCCACTTCCTCCGCTCACCATCACTAGCATATCGTGCCTTAAACAATAAGTAGATTTAGCATGCACAAATAAACCTAACCAAGACACCTAGCAGTTATCGTTCTTATGAACATTTTACTTTAGAAAGTTGGTTGAGGCGGGTCCATAAGGTCCTTCAATGCACACGTCGAGTTGGTCAACAGGATTTGGGGATGATAACATTTGGTAGAGCTTCTTAGACCAACTTCCTTCACCTTTGATCATAACACTTAGCTTTTCAGGATCCAAATTACTACTTGAACTAATTGTATATGGATGCCATTGAGCCTTTGAAATGCTTGGAACATTAACGAATATGATGCTTGTTGGTATAAAACTCAAACCTATATAAGAAAATCATGTTAAACATTAACTATCACTTAATTTTTTTTATGTTAAATATTTGTGTGCTCAATTGTACCTTGGCTTTTGGAGAAGTTGAGCTCAAGAGTTTCACAAGGAAGAACACGAGAAGAAATCAAACGAACATTTCCCTTTGATTGTAAGAATCTTAAAAATCGATCAATCATGAAGAGGTAGAATCTAGGAAGCATTATGGAGGCGTAAGATATGCCAACATGGAACACAAAGAACACCATGAAGAGGATGTACAAGTGGTGAGCATAGAAGAAAACCTCAAACATCTTTCGCCTAATTCTATGAAACGTTGTCGCCCACATAATCAATCCTGCTACCAAAGCCAACTCTCCGGCTACATTTGATACGCCGGTGTTTGCCCATTTCAACATCTAAAGTCACCATCAAACATAATTTGATTAAGTATATAACAGTATCATGATATGACAGTTGCATGATACATTTGACATTTTTATTTTACTAGAAACTGAAACTAATGCGTCTAGATGTCAAAGTTGTCATTATGCCATGATATGAATAAATGGCCACCATAAAGGGATTTGTTTGTGGAGATATTTGACCGGTTGGTTCATAATTTTGGACCATCATAGAAGTTTACTTTTTTAAGTGGAAAATATTCTACTCATCATGGCAAAACGGGCGGGCACGAGCTATTGTCTAAACGGGCTTGGGCTCGAACGAGCACAAGCCAAACGGGCGTATGTTATACGAATCACTTTAGAAAAGACCTAAAACAACAAAATAAATTATTCAAACGTAGCACTTCATTTATATTAAAAAAATTAAATATATTATATCCATAAATTTTACTTTAAAAACAATTGTAATATTCTCCAATTGAGAGAAAATATGTGTCCGTTAATGCCTATTTAACTTTTAAATGGGCTATACATGCCGATTTCAAAAAAAGGAGGGGGGAAATGTGCCATAATTTTTTACAAAATAGCCATTTTTTTTTCTTTTTTTTTTCCCCTTTTTTTTCCCTTTTTTTTAGCCCAAATTGCCACCTCTAACTTTATCTTATCATTGTCCAAATATATCGGGTGAGCTAAGGTAATTCAGGGGTTCACGTTTTGATATTTTGTAAACCTACATATTTGGATCTTAGAAAATATATAAAATGAGATATAAACAGAGAAAAATACCTCTGATGTTTGGTTAGTTGCGATCCAGTAAATAAAGTAACAAACGCCATGTGAAGAGAACAAGGTCATAACGATATGCCCCAGCCATATGTGTACTTGATGCTAGCCTCGGATGTGAGCCCAAATAACGACAATATAGAAGAGCCTCGAGTCACCGGACAAAACAGAAATGCTAGACACAAATTACCAATTAGCCCAAACCGTGTACAGCCACTGAATTCAACTTTGATTCCCACCTGTGTAACAAAACAATCTCGAATAAATAAAGTGAAATAAAATGCGATGTAAAGTCAAATAATAAAGAGCTAAAGAGAGAAATCAATTCACATACCCTTTTTTGCTGCTGATTTATGCGTGATTCTTGCGAAACTAACATGTAGATATGTCACAAAAGACCAGCAAGAAGAGCGATGAACATTAAAAGGAAAGCAAGCTCGATTTTTGAGACTATCCCTAGACCTTTGATGATCATTGGCCTTTTCCATATACTCAGCTTATTGTTGGTATCTTCTTTTTTCCTAAAATTTTGAAAGCAATAAATCTTAGTATCTTGGAATAATGAACTTGAACGTAAATATTCAACTGAAATGTATTATACACTTTGTCGCAGTTTTGGTTTGATTGATTCTTTAAATGTATATATACACTTGCCAAAGCGGCCATGAACAAAACCGGGAATGTGTATAGCAACATCGTTGTACCTAAACAAAATATACATTCAATAGAAAATAAGAACAACTAGAAAAAAAAATATAAAGATGTAAGTTATATGTACCTTTTTTTTTTTTTTTTTTTTTTTTTTTTTTTTTTTTTCTTTTTAATATCATGATAACCAAACAAGCTAGCTAGTAAAATGAGAGTCGATATGAATACCTGTTATGTAGAACAATGTATCTTACTTGAAGTACCTAAACTGTGAATTATTTTTCAAATACCTTGAAGTCATGCAGGGAATGTTTAGATGAATAGATGTATTAGCATATTATTCTTAGGTTAAAATCATTATGTATATATATCAGTTGATATACATAATGATTTTAATCTAAGAACAAGTAAACAATATTACTTGAAACAAATGAAATCTTTAGCTAAAAAATCAAACTTGTTTAAGTTAAGCTTGTGCAAAGTTACAAATGAGCAATGTTAATTTACAAATCCAATGAAAAAAAAATGGTATATATAGTAGTTGCACTGCTAGCTAGAATCAAACCTTGATCTCCAAAGTAAGTATAAGTGGTGTGGGCTTTAACCTTAACTAGCCACTCTGTCTTATAAACCTTAGTTGGTGTGATCGCCCATAGGAAAAGATACACTGTAAACACCAATAGTGCAATCCCTTTGATCATCTTCATCATCTTCTTGATCTTTCTATCTTTCCAGATATTCTCTCTCTCTCTCTCGTTGGTTTGCTTTGGAGTAAAGATGGAGCTTGCTATTTATACAATGAGGTATAGTTAGAAATTGAGAGTGACAAAGGGCAAATTTAGAGGTCCGTCATTTTTTTAATGTTTGACATAAGTGTGTGAACCAAGTATGTAACAGTATGTGTGTGTCTATATATATATATATATATATATATATATATATATATATATATATATATATATATATAGGGAAGGGATCCGGTGCGGATTGGGTTTTAAGTAGGGATGGTGCGGATTAATATCATAGTAACATTCAAAAAAATCTGAAAAAATAATAAAAAGAAAGATGACAAAACATAATTAAGAATCGCTGAAAAGAAACTGAAAAAAGAATCATTTTCATGGTAAAAATGTGTAACACCCCCAAAATTTGATACAGCGGAAGACTCAACAAGCTTTCGGGGTGCTACGGGGATTGGTATCCAACACAAGACAATATAGAACGAGATAAAGTAAACATAATAAAAACACAACCAAAACGAGGTTTTAAGGTTTACATTTATCCCAACATCATTCAGAGTCAGGCCCAAAATAAAGTAACAATATGTCCAAATTTAATTATCAGAGTTTAGAAAAATAGATCCATGAACCGTGTGCCTTGGCCGAGCCTTCCAATCCAAGTATGCACCTCAACACTTAATTACCTGAGAAAACGTGCTAAAAGTCAGCTTTCGCTGGTGAGATCATAGGTTTAAATTCAACTAACAATATAGTGGACATATACGCAAAACGCTTGCTAGCTAGACTAAGGATTCGCTAAAAGCCTGCGGATACCCTCCGCTCCAACATAACACACGGATACCCTCCGTACTAACATAGATATTCGGGTAACCCCCGCAATACCAAAAATACTCGGATAACCTCCGAAGTATTAATAACCTATAGGTGCACACTATAGTATCTAAATAAGTCAACCTTGAATAGTACACACAACATATATATGACTAAAGCTGACAATTCCAAATAACCAAATAAGCCAACCTTGAATAGTACACACAACCTATATGTGACTAAAGCTGACAATCCACCAATAACCAAATAAGCCAACCTTGAATAGTACACGCGACATGTGTGACTAAAGCTGACAATAGATCCTAGTCCATACGCATAGCAAGTTTAGAAAGAATATAAAAGCGATAATAGTCCACGTAAATAATTTGCACGTTTCTCACCCCAAGTATTGAAAACATAGTTCAAGATTAAAAAGTGGGGCTATGACTCACCTCAAGTCCAGAAAATAGCAAGAAGAAGTCGGTAGGAATAAGATGTATAGTAACTCAAAAGACGCCAACTACGGACTTGGCACGACCTAACAATATTAACTCGTTCAGAAATCATTTCCTCAAATCTATAATATACCCAAACCCGGACGAGAATCCGTTTTACTTCCGAAAATCCATTTCGTATTAGTTTGGTATGTTTGCGTTTGGTATCCATACGGGTGGTGGGTTGACTCAAAACAACCCAAAAGATCACATATAGGATAATGAAATAAACTATAGATCTAATATTAGCCCAATATATCATTTAAATAAATCGCCGAAGTTTATCAAATCCGTCGATTTGATAATCCTCATATTTATTTACGTAACATACCGTTCCAAGATTACACCCAATCCTAAAGCACATAGCACATAATTACTATATAGTATATATCATAGTTTAATAAATTCCTCATATATATCGTCAAATTGGCCAGATTTCCCGATATATACACTCGCAATTTATTACACTTTACATATACTATAACCTATGGGCGTCGTAGGATACAATGCCCATTAATATATTCATTTCGTATAACCAAATAACCCGGTTCAACCTTACGGTTAAGTGGTTATTTAGTTATAGAAAACGTTTATATTAGTCGTCATATATCCGTGACAACACGAACGTCACAAATAATAACTTACCTGGACCCGAGTAACAACGATTTCGCATAACTCAATAAGTTTATCCGTTATATATCCGAAATGACATCTTATTAAACGTTTAATAATTGTCGGGAGTTTCCCGTTTTATAACACACTTTTATAGTAATAATACATTCAATAATATTACGCCACTTTCGTAGCCTAATATATATCTAATTGTATTATTTATAATACGATTCGTGATTATTATTATTATTAATATACGCGCCTATATAATTATATATACGTTATTCACGTCTATATATTCATATAAACGTTCATATTATCAATAATTGTTATTACGAGTTTTATTATTTACATTTCAATTTTAATAGTTATCGAGTCATACGAAATGGTCACATGTCCGAGTCATGACTCTCGGCTCATTGTCCAAGTCCAATATAATAAGTAAAAGTCATAAAATAATACATCTCCGTCCAATCAATCCCAATCCACGTGCTACAACATGAGGGTCCGACTATGGCACCCGACTAACCTATCTCCGTCAATCTAACGACCGTCTCACAATCGGTCCCCAATCACACTTTTCGTCAACAACTCCTCAAAACCAATAACCATTGTCGAGACCAAATGTGGTCTCGACCCACAAATATTCGGCCAACAATTATCCAACCAAAACCAAAACCAATACAAGTAAATATTTATAAGCAAGTCACATTTGGGATGGTTTACCAAGCCAATCCCGGGTCTATACGACTCGAATGAGTCTCGGCTCTAAACCACGAGTCACACGGACTCGAGCCAAACATATAGATAGTCAACTAAACTCCCACGAGTACAACAATTTTAGCCATTCGACCCATATGGTCTTCGGCAACAACAATAATAACGCGGCTATGAGCCGCGACCCACAAGGGTCGAACCACAGAAATTACGAGCCCATGGCTCGAGCCACGACCAAACGAGAACCCCATATGGGTCTCGACTTGGTTATACGAGCAACCATCGGTAACCCCGAGACCTCATGGGTCTCGGTTAGGCTCGGATCGAAGATCAAGCCCTCGACATCAACCAAACTACCAAAACCAATGAACCAAAGCCCCTCCAAGGCTCGAATCAAAAATAAGCCGAGAGCATAGGCTCTCGGTTTCGAGTCAACCACTTCTAAATCCAAAAACCCGGATACCAAACGTGATTTTTATCATCAAAACTTAGATTTCCAATCGAAATATCTCGATTCCCATCAAAATAATCCGTGTAGCCACGGATTGGTCACCATATCGAGGTACCCAAGGTACCTACACGAGTTAACTCACCTTCTTGGACCTCCAAATGAATGGATCTTGTAAAAGTAATAAAAACTCGAACGGATTTTTAAAGGTTTGGTGATGTTAATGGTGGTTTTAGGGTGTGTATGATATACCAAATGAAAGAGGGTGAAATAAGGAGTAATATGGTGGTGTTTATTTTGTAGGGTGGTCGGTGTAGCGGCGGTGGTGGCTGGTTAAGGCGTTCGGCGGCTAGGGTTAAGAAATGGGGGAGGAGATGGAGATGAGTGAGTGAGTGTTCGTGTGTGTGTGGGTGAACCGAACCAAACACAACCTTTTTATTAACTTTTTTTTTGTTAGTTAATAATAATAATAATAATAATAATAATAATAATAATAATAATAATAATAATAATAATAATAATAATAATAATAATAATAATAATAATAATAATAATAATAATAATAATAATAATAATAATAATAATAATAGTAATAATAATATTATTACGGTGTGGAGCGGGTAACGTGAGTAAATGTAAAAACATGTGGCCCGAACCCGAACTCATTTCAAACTTCAATATCTCTCGAAAACATCTCGTAAATAATTAAAATATAGTCGGACTCGTAAGACGAATCATAAAACTTTTGTTAGGTAATCCTAGTGCCAGAGTCAACGTAGTACCAAGTGAGAATTCAAATATACATCACCGAGCATTAAATCAAAGATGAATTATGAACATAATTCACGAATTCCATAACGTCTTTAATTAAAAATATCCATAAAATAGGTCTTACAAGTTCGTTGTGAAATAAAATTTCAAATAAAAATTATAAACGAACTTAAATCGTAATGCGGGTTTTTAAAATAGCTCCCTAAACTGCCGGTTGTCACATCCTCCCAGTCTCAGAAGGAAACCCGTCCCGGGTTTCACTCAAAAAAATTCATCTACGAAGTGAAAAGCTTCGGATATCTCTTCCTGAACTCGTCCTCACGTTCCCACGTAAATTCTGGTCCGTGTCGAGAATTCCAACGAACCTTGACGAGCGGGATGCGACTTCGCTTGAGTCGTTTAACTTCACGATCTAAAATCTCAATTGGTTCTTCCACGAAATTCAGTTTCTCATCGACACGAATATCCCTCATTGGAATGACGGGCATTTCATCGGAAAGACATTTCTTCAAATTACTTACGTGGAACACGTCGTGAACTTTACTCAGTTCATGTGGTAATTCCAACCTATAAGCCACGGGCCCAATCCTTTCTAAGATCAAGAATGGTCCAATGTAGCGTGGGTTGAGTTTACCACGTTTCCCGAAACGTATTACACCTTTCCAAGGCGAGACTTTCAGCATTACTTTGTCTCCAACCTGGAACTCTAAAGGTTTACGTCTCTGATCAGCGTAGCTCTTCTGCCTATCTCTGGCTGCTTGCAATCGATCACGAATCTGAGCCACTTTCTCTGTAGTTTCTAAAATAAGCTCAGGGCCTGTAAGTTGGCTATCTCCAACTTCTGCCCAACCAATAGGCGAACGACACTTTCTGCCATACAAAGCTTCGAATGGTGCAGCCCTAAGACTGGTGTGGTAGCTATTATTATAGGAGAATTCCGCAAGGGGTAAATACTTCTCCCAGCCTTTACCAAAGTCTATAATGCATGCACGAAGCATATCCTCTAATGTCTGAATGGTCCTCTCACTTTGACCATCGGTTTGGGGATGATATGCAGTACTCATATCAAGCCTCGTCCCCAAAGCCGTTTGAAGTGATCGCCACAAAGCTGACGTAAAACGACTATCACGATCCGAAATAATAGATATCGGGACTCCATGACGCAAAATAATTTCCTTCACATATAACCTCGCAAGCTTATCCACACTATCATCTTCACTAATAGCTAAGAAATGAGCAGACTTTGTCAGACGATCCACAATTACCCAGATAGCGTCACAACCGCTAGCTGTCCTCGGTAATTTGGTAATGAAGTCCATAGTAATCCGCTCCCATTTCCAGACTGGAAGTTCTGGTTGCGTTAGTAATCCTGACGGTCTCCGGTGTTCAGCTTTAACCTTAGCACATGTCAAGCACTTACTAACGTACGATGCTATATCTGCCTTCATATTTGGCCACCAATAGAACTTCTTAAGATCCTGGTACATTTTATCGGACCCAGGATGAATGGAGTACCTTGACTTATGCGACTCATGCATAATCAACTCCCGAATTCCTCCATATAAAGGTACCCAAATCCGATTTCCAAAACATAATAATCCATCAGAACGCTTAACAAATCCTTTCTCATTATCAGCCATCCCAAATATATTCTCGGCAGATCTATTTTCTGCTTTCAACGCTTCCGTTTGAGCTTTGAATATTTGAGACGGTAATGGCGATATGATAGTCATTCCCAATGACCTAACTCGTAACGGTGGTACTCTTTCCTTTCGACTAAGAGCATCAGCAACAACGTTTGCTTTACCAGGGTGGTAGCGAATTTCACAATCATAATCGCTTAGCAACTCAATCCAACGTCGCTGTCTCATGTTGAGCTCTTTTTGATTTAAGATGTGTTGTAAACTTTTATGGTCGGTAAACACAACACACTTTGTTCCGTACAAGTAATGTCTCCATATTCTTAAAGCAAAAACCACAACACCTAGCTCCAAATCATGGGTAGTGTAGTTTTTCTCATGCTTTTTGAGCTGTCGTGAAGCATAAGCTATCACCTTCTCTCGTTGCATTAACACGGCTCCCAAACCTTTATGTGAGGCGTCACAATAGACGACGAAATCCTCGTTACCTTCCGGTAACGCTAAGATAGGAGCACTACACAACATTTTCTTAAGCAATTGAAACGCTTCCTCTTCTTTATCTCCCCATTCATACTTAACACTCTTTTGAGTCAATTTGGTCAATGGTTTAGCTATCTTCGAAAATCCCTCAATGAATCTTCGGTAATAACCAGCTAAACCCAAAAATTGACGAACTTCGGTTGGGGTTGTAGGTGCAGCCCAATCTTTTATCGCCTCAATCTTAGCAGGATCCACATGGACTCCTTGTCTATCAATCACATGACCCAAAAATTGTACCGTCGGAATCCAAAATTCGCATTTCGAAAACTTGGCATAAAGTTTCTCCCTCCTGAGCAATTCCAAAATGAGTCTTAGATGCTCCTCATGCTCTTTCTCATTCTTTGAATAAATCAGAATGTCATCGATGAATACAATCACAAACTTGTCTAAGTAAGGCTTACACACACGATTCATGAGATCCATGAATATTGCTGGTGCGTTAGTCAACCCAAACGGCATCACCTGAAACTCGTAATGCCCGTAACGGGTTCTGAAAGCCGTTTTCGGAATATCTTCCTCGCGAACTCGAAGTTGATGATATCCCGATCTCAAATCGATCTTCGAATACACACTTGATCCTTGGAGTTGATCGAACAAGTCGTCGATCCTCGGTAACGGGTATCGATTCTTCACCGTTAACTTATTCAACTCTCTATAATCAATACACATACGAAACGATCCATCCTTCTTCTTCAGAAATAAGACTGGGGCTCCCCAAGGTGAAGAACTTGGTCTTATGAATCCTTTTTCGGCTAACTCCGCCAATTGTTTCGACAACTCTTCTAGTTCGGTAGGTGCAAGACGATAAGGCGCTCGTGCTACAGGTGCAGCACCAGGTATCAACTTAATCTGAAACTCCACTTGTCTAGTCGGCGGGATTCCCGGCAAATCATCGGGAAACACATCAGGAAAATCACGAACTATAGGCACATCTCCAATGCACCTTTCCTTTTTCTTCGTCTCTCCCTTCTCAGAAATTTGAGCTAAGAAAAGGTAACATCCCTTCTCCATTAGCTTCGGTAACTTTGTGCAAGATATAACTGCTAATCGGGATGAGCTCCTAGAATCCTTTCGGTCTCCCAATATGTTTAGGACCTCCTTTCCGTAAGGTACACGCACGATCTTCTCGTCGCAAAGTATGTGAGCACGATACTTCGACAACCAATCCATACCAATGATGACATCAAAACTTCCTAACGTGACGGGTAGAAGATCTATGTTGAAAGGGTGGTTCAAGAAATTTGACGTACAACCGCGAATGATGGTATTAATCCTTTCTAGGTTTCCATTTGCTAACTCAATATCATATCCAATTCCTAAGGCCATCGGGGGTTTCTCTAGTAAGGGTGCAAACGTAGTGGACACAAAACTCCTATCGGCACCAGTATCAAATAGTATGGAAGCATAACAATTATTGAGAAGGAACGTACCAGTAACGACGTTCGGATCTTCTCCTCTCTCGTTCTCGAGTGCATACACTCTTCCCTGGGCAGCTCCAGCTTCCACACGTTGGTCCCCATCATCTTGTCGTCCACGGTTTCCTCCAGCTCCATGGTTTCCATAATTGTACCCATTACCACCCGAGCCTTGATTTCCACGGTTCCGCGATTCTCTACACTCATTCCTATAGTGTCCCTTCTTTCCACACCCATAACAAGTAACATCTACCTTATTCCTCATCTCAGGAGCAGCTTGAACCATAGCAAGAGGTCGAGCTCTACAGTCCCTAGCTGTGTGTCCTTTCTTTGAGCAATTTTGGCATTTCACACTACACCATCCAGTATGATGCTGATGGCAACGATCACACTTGGGTGCATCACCGTTCTGATTCTTCTTATCTCCATTCCCAATAGCATAAGCCTTAGCTTGTCTCTTGCTTCGGTGATCATTACTCTTAGAGTGACGGTCTCTCTTTCTCTTTCCATTCTTCTCCTTATCAGCTTCTTCTAATTCCAACGAATCCATAAGTTGTTGAGCAATTGTGATTGCCTCATGGATGTTTGCAGGCCTAGCAGAAATCACATCATTTCTCGTAGTTACAGGCAACCCATCAGTATACCTCTCGATCTTTTGAGTCTCAGTTTTCACCATATCTGGGCACAACAAGGCTAATTCCTGGTAACGACGATTGTAAGTCGCCATATCAGTACCTTTCACCTTGTGGTTCCAAAACTCAATCTCTAGCTTCTTGACCTCATTCCTTGGGCAATAAGTCTGAATCAGCAGAGACTTAAATTGCTCCCAAGTCATGACATAAGCTACATCACTCCCAACTGCATTTCGGTAGTTGTTCCACCAAGTCAAAGCTTCATCCTTGAAAGTAAAAGAAGCAAACTTTACCTTCGCATTCTCTGCACAACCACTGACATTAAACACTGACTCAGTCTTCTCAATCCATCTGACTAAGTAAACCACTCCTTCAGTTCCACCAAACTCAATGGGTCCACAAATCTTGAACTCCTTGTATTGACACCCATTAGCACGAACAGGTGGAAAAGTTCCAGCAGAATTGTTGGAATGATTTGACTCAGCTAGTAGTTCAGCAACTCTTTGCTCCACAAGTTGATTGATCATTGCTTGATCCACAGTAGGTGCATTAAGTGGAACATGATCATTGTCTCCATGAACATCAACATTTTGATTCCTGTTGTTGCGGTTAGTGGTGTCCAGGTTGTTAGGAGTAGGGGTTTCAACATTTCGAGTAGGTCGACGTCCTCGGCGAACAGGAGTAGTCACCGCAGGACCAGTTCTGGTAGACCTAACAGGGTTTCGTCGTGGTGCCATTGATCTGTAACATCATTCAAGTTCATGAGTCTCCAATAGAACTTATCGATATGCTCAAACAAACATTTCAACGAAACCAATCATGAAAAGAATAGCAACAATACACCACGTAACATCAATAAAGCGAATAAGGACTCAATTTCCATGACACCCAAAATCACATAATACCATATACTAATAATCATCAACCATACAATAGCGATCTAACATCGTTTCAAACTAACGGATAACACAAAACATACTAATCGTTCCAAAAGAGACGAATACTGAGCAAAATACATCAAAATATGATAAATAGCTTTTCCAACCGAACACTCCTCGGTTAAGAAAGAAACAAGACAACATAACCCAAGCGACTAGCCACGTGGCTGGCGAAGGCTCCTCAACTCCTGTCTCAAGCCATCAAGATCCCTCCATAACGATCCTAGCTCCACGCTATGGGTGTCTCGGTCTCTCTTGAGGTCAGCCACCTCCTTCTCTAGTTCGGCATTCCTTTGCCAAAGCTTGCGGTCGGCCTCACGAGCAGTAACAAATCCGCGCTGTAAACTATCGATATGCTCGTGGACATCCATCAAAACTCTCCTCAGCTCAGTAGCCCTGCCCACAGCGACAGTCAAATCGACTCTCAAATCTGCTAAAAACTCTCCAATAATTCTCTCAAGTCGGTCAGATACACGAGCAACTCTCTCACTAAGCTCAGTAATCCGAGCCCACAACCTGCCAACCTCACCCAACTCTGCATGCTCAGCAAAAACCTCAGAAGATGCATCCGACTCAACGGGACTACCAGGTGGCAACTCAAAAAAGAATGGATGATTAGGTGAATCAGGCTCAATCGGGTATACAGGTGAATCAGGCTCCTCAGCCTGAGCTGGTGGCAATAACTCATCATCATCATCATCAGGCATCTCATCCTCCTGAGGGTCATCCTCTTCCTCAGGGTCATCATCATCACCCGGCTCAGCCTCCTGAGGGTCATCCTCCCGCTCAGGGTCATCAGCCTCATCCTCACCCTCGTACTCCTCCTCCTCCTCATCGGAAGAGTACCTCATCACTCGTCGTCTCCTACTAGGTGAACCATGTGGAGATGTAGTAGGTGATCTAGGACGACGACGCAATGATGTGGGTGGCGCCTCAGACAGAAGAGAATGAGCATTAATCTGTAAAGGTGATGGAGTAGGGCGTACCGACATGCGCGCCGTAGCTCGGTGGGCAAAGCGTGGTGCCACACGAGCCAAAGCCTGATGAAGAGTAAGCTGCCTTGATGTACCAGGGAGCCCTAGAAAAGATGAGGGTCCCTGCGTAGATGCAGCAGGTAGTGCTGAAGTAGAAGCTGCCTGTGATACAGTAGCTGAAGACATGGCCATCTGGTAAGGGTCATCAGATGCCATAGTGAGCTGTGCAGGTAAAACCGGTGCAGTAAGAATATCCTCGACGACATCGGGCATATGGGAGGCCATGGTCTGTGACAATGGCGTAGGGTAGGTGTAAGTGTTTCAAAACAACCAAATCACAACTCATAATACCATACCAAATATACTTAACAAATAGTTCCATATATAATCTCAATAAAAGAATTTCAAACACCGCATTACTAAAATGTTTATAAAACATATAGACCATATAAATCCTCGAGAACGCCATCTTATTACTAAAATCCATAAACCTCAAATCATCTCAAATATCTCATAATACCTCAAATAATAGAAGATGCTTCGGCTTGGCGGGCTGGCGGGCGGTGGTCAAGGATCATTTTCTATAAAAATACGGTTATAATTTAGGCGTTTATTTACCTAGTTCTCTATAACCTTGGCTCTGATACCAATCTGTAACACCCCCAAAATTTGATACAGCGGAAGACTCAACAAGCTTTCGGGGTGCTACGGGGATTGGTATCCAACACAAGACAATATAGAACGAGATAAAGTAAACATAATAAAAACACAACCAAAACGGGGTTTTAAGGTTTACATTTATCCCAACATCATTCAGAGTCAGGCCCAAAATAAAGTAACAATAGGTCCAAATTTAATTATCAGAGTTTAGAAAAATAGATCCATGAACCGTGTGCCTTGGCCGAGCCTTCCAATCCAAGCATGCACCTCAACACTTAATTACCTGAGAAAACGTGCTAAAAGTCAGCTTTCGCTGGTGAGATCATAGGTTTAAATTCAACTAACAATATAGTGGACATATACGCAAAACGCTTACTAGCTAGACTAAGGATTCGCTAAAAGCCTGCGGATACCCTCCGCTCCAACATAACACACGGATACCCTCCGTACTAACATAGATATTCGGGTAACCCCGGCAATACCAAAAATACTCGGATAACCTCCGAAGTATTAATAACCTATAGGTGCACACTATAGTATCTAAATAAGTCAACCTTGAATAGTACACACAACATATATGTGACTAAAGCTGACAATTCCAAATAACCAAATAAGCCAACCTTGAATAGTACACACAACCTATATGTGACTAAAGCTGACAATCCACCAATAACCAAATAAGCCAACCTTGAATAGTACACGCGACATGTGTGACTAAAACTGACAATAGATCCTAGTCCATACGCATAGCAAGTTTAGAAAGAATATAAAAGCGATAATAGTCCACGTAAATAATTTGCACGTTTATCACCCCAAGTATTGAAAACATAGTTCAAGATTAAAAAGTGGGGCTATGACTCACCTCAAGTCCAGAAAATAGCAAGAAGAAGTCGGTAGGAATAAGATGTATAGTAACTCAAAAGACGGCAACTACGGACTTGGCACGACCTAACAATATTAACTCGTTCAGAAATCATTTCCTCAAATCTATAATATACCCAAACCCGAACGAGAATCCGTTTTACTTCCGAAAATCCATTTCGTATTAGTTTGGTATGTTTGCGTTTGGTATCCATACGGGTGGTGGGTTGACTCAAAACAACCCAAAAGATCACATATAGGATAATGAAATAAACTATAGATCTAATATTAGCCCAATATATCATTTAAATAAATCGCCGAAGTTTATCAAATCCGTCGATTTGATAATCCTCATATTTATTTACGTAACATACCGTTCCAAGATTACACCCAATCCTAAAGCACATAGCACATAATTACTATATAGTATATATCATAGTTTAATAAATTCCTCATATATATCGTCAAATTGGCCAGATTTCCCGATATATACACTCGCAATTTATTACACTTTACATATACTATAACCTATGGGCGTCGTAGGATACAATGCCCATTAATATATTCATTTCGTATAACCAAATAACCCGGTTCAACCTTACGGTTAAGTGGTTATTTAGTTATAGAAAACGTTTATATTAGTCGTCATATATCCGTGACAACACGAACGCCACAAATAATAACTTACCTGGACCCGAGTGACAACGATTTCGCATAACTCAAGAAGTTTATCCGTTATATATCCAAAATGACATCTTATTAAACGTTTAATAATTGTCGGGAGTTTCCCGTTTTATAACACACTTTTATAGTAATAATACATTCAATAATATTACGCCACTTTCGTAGCCTAGTATATATCTAATTGTATTATTTATAATACGACTCGTGATTATTATTATTATTAATATACGCGCCTATATAATTATATATACGTTATTCACGTCTATATATTCATATAAACGTTCATATTATCAATAATTGTTATTACGAGTTTTATTATTTACATTTCAATTTTAATAGTTATCGAGTCATACGAAATGGTCACATGTCCGAGTCATGACTCTCGGCTCATTGTCCAAGTCCAATATAATAAGTAAAAGTCATAAAATAATACATCTCCGTCCAATCAATCCCAATCCACGTGCTACAACATGAGGGTCCGACTACGGCACCCGACTAACCTATCTCCGTCAATCTAACGACCGTCTCACAATCGGTCCCCAATCACACTTTTCGTCAACAACTCCTCAAAACCAATAACCATTGTCGAGACCAAATGTGGTCTCGACCCACAAATATTCGGCCAACAATTATCCAACCAAAACCAAAACCAATACAAGTAAATATTTATAAGCAAGTCACATTTGGGATGGTTTACCAAGCCAATCCCGGGTCTATACGACTCGAATGAGTCTCGGCTCTAAACCACGAGTCACACGGACTCGAGCCAAACATATAGATAGTCAACTAAACTCCCACGAGTACAACAATTTTAGCCATTCGACCCATATGGTCTTCGGCAACAACAATAATAACGCGGCTATGAGCCGCGACCCACAAGGGTCGAACCACAGAAATTACGAGCCCATGGCTCGAGCCACGACCAAACGAGAACCCCATATGGGTCTCGACTTGGTTATACGAGCAACCATCGGTAACCCCGAGACCTCATGGGTCTCGGTTAGGCTCGGATCGAAGATCAAGCCCTCGACATCAACCAAACTACCAAAACCAATGAACCAAAGCCCCTCCAAGGCTCGAATCAAAAATAAGCCGAGAGCATAGGCTCTCGGTTTCGAGTCAACCACTTCTAAATCCAAAAACCCACCAAACGTGATTTTTATCATCAAAACTTAGATTTCCAATTGAAATATCTTGATTCCCATCAAAATAATCCGTGTAGCCACGGATTGGTCACCATATCGAGGTACCCAAGGTACCTACACGAGTTAACTCACCTTCTTGGACCTCCAAATGAATGGATCTTGTAAAAGTAATAAAAACTCGAACGGATTTTTAAAGGTTTGGTGATGTTAATGGTGGTTTTAGGGTGTGTATGATATACCAAATGAAAGAGGGTGAAATAAGGAGTAATATGGTGGTGTTTATTTTGTAGGGTGGTCGGTGTAGCGGCGGTGGTGGCCGGTTAAGGCGTTCGGCGGCTAGGGTTAAGAAATGGGGGAGGAGATGGAGATGAGAGAGAGATGAGTGAGTGAGTGTTTGTGCGTGTGTGGGTGAACCGAACCAAACACAACCTTTTTATTAACTTTTTTTTTTTTTTTTTGTTAGTTAATAATAATAATAATAATAATAATAATAATAATAATAATAATAATAATAATAATAATAATAGTAATAATAATATTATTACGGTGTGGAGCGGGTAACGTGGGTAAATGTAAAAACATGTGGCCCGAACCCGAACTCATTTCAAACTTCAATATCTCTCGAAAACATCTCGTAAATAATTAAAATATAGTCGGACTCGTAAGACGAATCATAAAACTTTTGTTAGGTAATCCTAGTGCCAGAGTCAACGTAGTACCAAGTGAGAATTCAAATATACATCACCGAGCATTAAATCAAAGATGAATTATGAACATAATTCACGAATTCCATAACGTCTTTAATTAAAAATATCCATAAAATAGGTCTTACAAGTTCGTTGTGAAATAAAATTTCAAATATAAATTATAAACGAACTTAAATCGTAATGCGGGTTTTTAAAATAGCTCCCTAAACTGCCGGTTGTCACAAAATGTATTATAATACTATGATTTTTTTTAATATCACTATAACACTCATACTTATGTTTTGAATTTTTTTAATATCACCATAAGTTTTTTAATATCGTAATGAAAAAAAACAATGATATTAAGTTTTTTACTAATATCAAAGTAACTTTTTCAATATCACGGTTTGTTTTTTCATGTAAAAAAACTTAATATCACGTTGGTTTTATAATATTACCGTACCTATCATAAAACCCTTTCATAATATCATTAATATCACGGTAGCACTCATAATCACAAAACAAAAAGTGCTCAGTAAAATCTAGAAAAATAAAAAAAGTAAAGAATACAACAATAGTAAGGATCGCTCAAAAAGAAAAAAAAAATAAAAAAATCGTTTTAATGGTGATTTGGTACCGTGATAGTTGCGTGGATCTTGACTTTTTTACAAAAAGTCAAGATCAGATCTGGAATGGACGGCCTAGATCTATCCGCACATCCGCACGAAAATAAAAAATCCGCACCAGATCCTCAGTCTATACATATATATATATATATATATATATATATATATATATATATATATATATATATATATATATATATATATATATCAACCTTCCATCTAGTTAACCATCTGAAAAAGGCTGAGTGGCAAAATCGTTAATATCCCGTCTTTTTTTAAAAACGTTAATATCACAGTAGTTTTTTTTCTCGAAAAAAATTCAAAAAAATCTGAAAAAATTAAAAAAAGAAAGAGGGTAACAAATAATTAAGAATCGCTGAAAAAAAATTTAAAAAAAAATCGTTTTCATCGTTAAAGGTATTGTGATATTAGCGTTTAATTTTGACTTTTTAACAAAAGTCAAGATCAAGATCTGATCTTGACTTTTGTAAAAAAGTCAAAATCAGATTTTGATATCACATAAACCTTTTTTTTTAAATAAAAATTTTAATATCATAATAACTTTTTTGATATCATAGAATATTTTTTTAATATCACGCTTCATTTTACATGTAAAAAAAATTAGTATCACGGTTGGTTTATAATATCACCGTATCATAATATTGTTAATATCACAGTAATTATCATGTTATCTTAATATCAAAGTTAAAATTTTTAAATATCAGCCTAAATTTTCTTAATATCGCAATAAAAAACAGTGATATTAAGTTTTTTCTAATATCAAAGTAACTTTTTAAGTAAAATATCGTTAGTATCATAGTAGGACTCATAAATATCCTTAATATCACGGTACTACTCATAATCACAAAACAAAAAATTGCTCAAAAAAATATTGTCACACCCCCAAAATCGGGTCCAGCGGAAGCATACGTGTAGCTGGGGTGTAACTCAATCGGTATTACAACACAAGTTCAAAAATTGTTTTCACTTTAATCATTTAGAATAAAATCGTTTAATCAAAAATGTTAAATTTACATCGTTAAAAGTAGTGCGGAAGTAGGCCCTTAAAAGTAGTTTAAAACGGTCCCCATATAAATTATCAGAGTCTTCTATGACCATGCCATGCCCTGCCAAAACCTCCTGTAGCGTGCCATAGGTTAAAACCTGAAAATACATGCTAAAGTGTCAACACGAGGTTGGTGAGTTCATAGAGTTTGTTTAACAAATAAAGTTTATAGAAAAATGGTCGCACAGCAAAGGCATCGTAAATCCACTCAGTTGCAAATCCCGCCATAAGAGACTTGCAACCTGTGTGTTTACAACCCACTGCTAAATAGTTTAGGTCTAGTAGTCAAACACCCGTGGTCAATAATAAGTCAAGGCCGCTCCGAACAAGGGAGACTTTATAATGTTGCTCCGAACATGGGAGACTTCAAGTCACTCCGCCACCTAGGCAAAGAATTATTAGTCACTCCACCGACTTGGTGAAGAATTATTAGTCACTCCACCATGGCGAGATTTATTAAAGATGCTCTGAACATGAGAGACTTTATAACGTTGCTCCGAACAAGGGAGACTTCATAGTGTTGCTCCGAACAAAGGAGACTTAGCACGCTCCACCAATAAGGTGAGACTTTAGGGTTAAGAACGCTCCACCAATAAGGTGAGACTTTTGGTCATAGTACATACGGTACATTAAGTTCAAAAGTTCAAGTCAAGTTCAATAGTTCAAAACAAGTTATAAGGTCAAATGAGTTCAAAGAGTCAAGTAGTAATTTATGTAAAAACGAGCATGTATTCTCCCCCAAAAAGTTCACAAAACCATTTAAAAGAGTAGGGGCTATGACTCACCTGGTACGATAGCTACGATGACAAAAGTGGTTACACAGAAATGAGGTTCGATCTCTAACCGCGACCTATAATGAACGAATGATACGATCTACTTAAATTATGAGAGGATGCGATGAATGTACATGCACATGAAGCCTATACCACTCGTAGTTTGAAAATAAGTGTTTGCGTTGATTTATAGTGTTTCCATAACTTAAAAGAATATGTGCTATTAGAAGTTGTCAAAAATATATATATAGTTCGCCTAGTTTCAAAAGTGTATAACTTGGTCGTTTTAAGCTCGTTTTCTACGTTCTTTACATTCCCGGAATCGTGGGACAACATACTAATATATTTTCAATAGCTCGGCTCCTCTAGGTTACGTTTAACGCCTCTATTTGTCCGTCTAAAAATGCCAAACAGCATGCAGTTTTCAGAAAATATAGTTTTCGTCGTTAAACCCGTTTTTGGCGTATCTCCTTCGTTATTAACTCGTTTTCATCCCCGTTTTCGGCCATAGTTCCGTCTCGGAAAGTATTTTCTAAATATTTGGTCAAAAGTTACCCCAAACCCACTGAATTGGCCACGTTTTCATTTTAGGGACAGTAGGTTTTATATTGTTCCAAAAATTGATTTCTAATGTTCCAAACTAGTTTCTAATCCAACCAAACCACTTTCAATCACCTCAAAACTAGTCTAATCCTACCATACACCTTCTTAGGGTGTCATGGGTTCCTAAACATCATAAATCAAGTGGATCTAACAAGGATCTAACAATAATCCACTTCTAGGAATCAAAAGTTATATATATATATATATATAAATGAGTGGTATATACTAACATATGCATGTAAACCTTGTATGAAATCATATGAACATAATAAGAACATGAAGAAATTATGAACAAAAGTTTGACAACTTACATAGAAAGATTAGTGAGCTTATGGAGATGAAAACTTATAAAACCTTGGGTTTTTATCACAAAACCCAAACAAGAACAACTAAAGGTACAAGATTAGAGCTTGATCTTGGAAAAATGATGGATCTTGCTTGTTCTTCATGTGTGTGCCGTGAGTGGTGATAGAGAGGAAGAGAGAATGAGTTTCTTGATATCTAGTGAAAATGAGACTTGTGTGAAGAAAAAAAATCTTATGTATACTCTTGTAAATAATTGTAGACAACAAGTACATGTCTTTAATTAGAGTTAGTGTAAGATTGTCAAATGGTGTAAGTGATTGGTATGGGAGGGGGGTTGTGTATGTAAGTAAATGTTGAGTGTGTAAGAGAGTTAGTGTAGTGGTGTAGTATTTGTGTGTAGTTGTGGTTTTAAGGTGTACCGGGTACCGGGTTAACTAAAAACAAATTGTAACGAGATAAAATAAACTATAATGAAGTTGTAAAAATTGTAAAATAATATTCGTGATGAGAATCGGAAGCTAAAATAATGATCGGGTTGAAATATCGCAAACCGACGGAGTTATAAGCTTCGACCGGAAAACGTAACAGTTGATTTGAAAACACCGGGTAAATTAATAATATAATTTTTATATTATTATTATGAGTATAAAAATGTGTTAGGACCATAGTTGAGATTGTCGGATCGATTATTCAAAATATTAGTTCATAAGATAACGTTTCTTAGTTTAATAATCGTACGTTTACAAAAATGACGCAACCCACGTATAAATGACAAATTTTCTCCGGAGATGAATAGTGTTTTATGAATAGTAAAATTTTAAAACGCTTCTCAGAATATCAAACTGACCTCAAAAATGATGAATAGTAAAATGATGAATAGTGATCGATGAATAGTAACCGATGAATAGTAAATGTCAAAGTTCGGGAAAAGACCAGAATTTACGAGTTGTGACAGTCTCTACCCCTTAAGGAACTTCGTCCCGAAGTTCAGTTAACGTTGGTCTCTGAAGTGTTATAAAGGTGAAGATTTATGAGATGAAATGACCGTTTGACGTGCTTCCGGGCGGCGGTTCACGAGGTGAGGAAAAGTATAAGCGTTCTGACAACGAGGGTACACACACACATGAAAGAAACATTTGGAAATTGAGTTGAGAATTCAATCCAGACAAAATTTTATTATAACCATTCTCAGTGTTGCAAAATTCACTTCTGAGTCAGACATAGGTGGTCAGCCTATATCTCACTATCCCGGGTTGAATATAGATGACCAGTCTATCTTCCACCGAGGTTTCATGAATTTTGAAATACTCAGCTTAGTTATACTAATACTATGTCCTTCACAAATACCAAGACGTTCAGAAAGACTAAGGCAGGTGACCAAACTCGAGGTCAAAAGATGAAACTATGCAAGGAGAAACATAACAGGGTGACATATATGATACGTGAACATGCTTATATGAAAGACAATGATAGAAATCAATTAGAACAAATGAACATAATATGCCAGATAATGAGACACAAATCTCATCACCTAAGTCAGCAACAAACCACAATGAGGCTTCAGCTTGGCAGGCAGGCACGTGACGGTCATAGGGTTAAGTTTTTCGTAAAAGTAGCTATAGTCTAGGTTTTAAAAACACTTAGTTCGCTATAGCCGAAGCTCGGATACCAATCTGTCACACCCCCAAAATCGGGTCCAGCGGAAGCATACGTGTAGCTGGGGTGTAACTCAATCGGTATTACAACACAAGTTCAAAAATTGTTTTCACTTTAATCATTTAGAATAAAATCGTTTAATCAAAAATGTTAAATTTACATCGTTAAAAGTAGTGCGGAAGTAGGCCCTTAAAAGTAGTTTAAAACGGTCCCCATATAAATTATCAGAGTCTTCTATGACCATGCCATGCCCTGCCAAAACCTCCTGTAGCGTGCCATAGGTTAAAACCTGAAAATACATGCTAAAGTGTCAACACGAGGTTGGTGAGTTCATAGAGTTTGTTTAACAAATAAAGTTTATAGAAAAATGGTCGCACAGCAAAGGCATCGTAAATCCACTCAGTTGCAAATCCCGCCATAAGAGACTTGCAACCTGTGTGTTTACAACCCACTGCTAAATAGTTTAGGTCTAGTAGTCAAACACCCGTGGTCAATAATAAGTCAAGGCCGCTCCGAACAAGGGAGACTTTATAATGTTGCTCCGAACATGGGAGACTTCAAGTCACTCCGCCACCTAGGCAAAGAATTATTAGTCACTCCACCGACTTGGTGAAGAATTATTAGTCACTCCACCATGGCGAGATTTATTAAAGATGCTCTGAACATGAGAGACTTTATAACGTTGCTCCGAACAAGGGAGACTTCATAGTGTTGCTCCGAACAAAGGAGACTTAGCACGCTCCACCAATAAGGTGAGACTTTAGGGTTAAGAACGCTCCACCAATAAGGTGAGACTTTTGGTCATAGTACATACGGTACATTAAGTTCAAAAGTTCAAGTCAAGTTCAATAGTTCAAAACAAGTTATAAGGTCAAATGAGTTCAAAGAGTCAAGTAGTAATTTATGTAAAAACGAGCATGTATTCTCCCCCAAAAAGTTCACAAAACCATTTAAAAGAGTAGGGGCTATGACTCACCTGGTACGATAGCTACGATGACAAAAGTGGTTACACAGAAATGAGGTTCGATCTCTAACCGCGACCTATAATGAACGAATGATACGATCTACTTAAATTATGAGAGGATGCGATGAATGTACATGCACATGAAGCCTATACCACTCGTAGTTTGAAAATAAGTGTTTGCGTTGATTTATAGTGTTTCCATAACTTAAAAGAATATGTGCTATTAGAAGTTGTCAAAAATATATATATAGTTCGCCTAGTTTCAAAAGTGTATAACTTGGTCGTTTTAAGCTCGTTTTCTACGTTCTTTACATTCCCGGAATCGTGGGACAACATACTAATATATTTTCAATAGCTCGGCTCCTCTAGGTTACGTTTAACGCCTCTATTTGTCCGTCTAAAAATGCCAAACAGCATGCAGTTTTCAGAAAATATAGTTTTCGTCGTTAAACCCGTTTTTGGCGTATCTCCTTCGTTATTAACTCGTTTTCATCCCCGTTTTCGGCCATAGTTCCGTCTCGGAAAGTATTTTCTAAATATTTGGTCAAAAGTTACCCCAAACCCACTGAATTGGCCACGTTTTCATTTTAGGGACAGTAGGTTTTATATTGTTCCAAAAATTGATTTCTAATGTTCCAAACTAGTTTCTAATCCAACCAAACCACTTTCAATCACCTCAAAACTAGTCTAATCCTACCATACACCTTCTTAGGGTGTCATGGGTTCCTAAACATCATAAATCAAGTGGATCTAACAAGGATCTAACAATAATCCACTTCTAGGAATCAAAAGTTATATATATATATATATATAAATGAGTGGTATATACTAACATATGCATGTAAACCTTGTATGAAATCATATGAACATAATAAGAACATGAAGAAATTATGAACAAAAGTTTGACAACTTACATAGAAAGATTAGTGAGCTTATGGAGATGAAAACTTATAAAACCTTGGGTTTTTATCACAAAACCCAAACAAGAACAACTAAAGGTACAAGATTAGAGCTTGATCTTGGAAAAATGATGGATCTTGCTTGTTCTTCATGTGTGTGCCGTGAGTGGTGATAGAGAGGAAGAGAGAATGAGTTTCTTGATATCTAGTGAAAATGAGACTTGTGTGAAGAAAAAAAATCTTATGTATACTCTTGTAAATAATTGTAGACAACAAGTACATGTCTTTAATTAGAGTTAGTGTAAGATTGTCAAATGGTGTAAGTGATTGGTATGGGAGGGGGGTTGTGTATGTAAGTAAATGTTGAGTGTGTAAGAGAGTTAGTGTAGTGGTGTAGTATTTGTGTGTAGTTGTGGTTTTAAGGTGTACCGGGTACCGGGTTAACTAAAAACAAATTGTAACGAGATAAAATAAACTATAATGAAGTTGTAAAAATTGTAAAATAATATTCGTGATGAGAATCGGAAGCTAAAATAATGATCGGGTTGAAATATCGCAAACCGACGGAGTTATAAGCTTCGACCGGAAAACGTAACAGTTGATTTGAAAACACCGGGTAAATTAATAATATAATTTTTATATTATTATTATGAGTATAAAAATGTGTTAGGACCATAGTTGAGATTGTCGGATCGATTATTCAAAATATTAGTTCATAAGATAACGTTTCTTAGTTTAATAATCGTACGTTTACAAAAATGACGCAACCCACGTATAAATGACAAATTTTCTCCGGAGATGAATAGTGTTTTATGAATAGTAAAATTTTAAAACGCTTCTCAGAATATCAAACTGACCTCAAAAATGATGAATAGTAAAATGATGAATAGTGATCGATGAATAGTAACCGATGAATAGTAAATGTCAAAGTTCGGGAAAAGACCAGAATTTACGAGTTGTGACAAATATGAAAAAATAAAAAAAGTAAAGAAAACAACAATAATAAGGAGCGCTTAAAATGAAAAAAAATCATTTGCATGGTAATTTGTACCGTGAAGATAACGCTAGATCTTGACTTTTTTACTAAAGTCAAGATCAGATCTGGAAATGGGTGGTCCAGATTCATTCGTACGTCCACACGAAAAATAAAAATCCGCACGTGATCCTCACTATATATATATATATATATATATATATATATATATATATATATATATATATATATATATAAGAGGCTAACTATGAGTTGCACTTGAAACTTTGAAGGTTGTACATAAATCAGATAATGCTGACTCATCATGTCTATTGTCCAGTCAGCAGCATTTTAATCTTCAATTGTCTAGGTGGATTGCCCAGTCAGCACTCCAATTTCAGAAAATTTTCGGAAATGTGTTAAAAAATTTGACAGTTACAAGATTCGAACCCCGGTCTCCCATGTAAACAAGCATCACCCAAACCACTAGACCAAAGCTGGTTTTGTGATTATATTTGAAAAAACATAACAATAAAGGCAATCAAATAAAGTCAATCAATTAAAAACTACCGTTATTATGTTTCCAGCTATTCCCTCCCCCCCCCCCCTCCCCTGATTTTTCTGCATTCTCTTAAAACCTAATATTCACTTTCCTTAATCCTCTCACAATTAATCACTAAAGTCAGTTATACATTTTCAAATTACATCACAATAATTTCGGTTCCTGATTTCACTCTTTAATTTTGAATTGATTCAAATTTTATTTTTCAAATCAATTCAACTTTCTAAACCCTAATTGAAATATATAAATACCGAAGGTAGTTTTATGCATCATCACATTCATCATTTACCCTATTATTTCAATTACTTAACATTAATCATGAATAGATTTGCAGGTAAAAAAAATGGTAACATGGGATATCAGAAATCACCATCTCTACCAGGTAGTAGTTTAAGGAAAAATGGAGGTTTTGGTGGTTCTGGGGGTTTTGGAGGTCCTGGAGGTTTTGGAGGTTCAAAGGGCCATGGTAGTGCCAGTGGATCAGGAGGTTAGACATGTTTTCTTTATTGTTTTTTTTTATCATTATGATCTTTTATTGAATCGCATATTTGTTTACCAGTAATCTAAAACCAACCAAGGGTTTGACATATGTTTGTGTTCTTATCGATTCATCTTCACAAACACACAGGCTCTTATGTTTATAACCTCGCATAGAAGAATTCTAATATCATCAAAATCAGATCGTCTCATCCATTAACGACCAGGTTTGTGAATTTATGATTTTATATAAATAAATTGATTATTCATTTGATTGCGGGTTTAATTGAATATTGGGTTTTCTCATCTTTGTTTGATTGATTTTAGTGTTTTCACAATTATTCATGAATTTATAAAACAACCAATTTGTTGCAATGATTGCATTTATCATTTGTGTGTTTGATTGTATTCCTGACACATTAGGAAATTTGACTCGGTGTTTTCATTTATTTGCGCATTTTGTTATTAACCAAATCGTTAGTGACGTGCTTTGGGATACCAATGATTTATGGGATTGATATTATTCATGTCTATAACGATGTTTATAAAGCTGTAATTTTTCCTCATAATCTAGGCCTTAGAGTTACCAGGTAAATCATTCAAGAGCCAAATTTACAAGTAATATGCCACTTTCATCTCATGATATACATGTCATTATAATAATAAAACTGAACAGGGATCCGATTTTGGTTAAGAAGATTGTAGGAGCTGCAACTGCATTTGAAGTTAGAGCCACTCGCATACAATTGTTGTAAGTAAATAATAGTTTTGAGAAACTATACTGTCATATTTTCATTATAAAAATGCGCAATGTTTTTACCTTTGTGATTTTTGCTAAACAGGTATGAAAAACAAATTAATTTAATTCCTAAGGATTTGTTGATAACCTTTTGATTACCTCATCAATAAAAACAGTGATTGTTTGTCTCAACCTGTACATTTTCACAAACTCACTCTCTTTACTTATACACAACACAATTACATGCTTATAAATGATATTGTTTCTTTGTGACAATTACAAGTGATGAGCTATGATTCTCATACAAATAATGTGATATTTTTGGGGTTCCAGTGTGATGAAAAATGGATGTACTCCGGTTCTAAAAACGAAATTGTAAAGATATGGGATTAATGTCAGTCAAGGTTAATTTCATTGCCTTATTGGATGGAATCACCTTCTTTCACAACTTACAAATATTGGTCTTCTTATTTGATATTGGCGTTAGGGTGCCAGCAAGAATATGAAAGTCGTGCTGCTGTTAACACCATTGTTTTGGATCCAAATCAGGTGCCTATTCCTTCTTGGGATAATTATATTATTATAAGCAAATGCTACTATTATTGTTGAACAAAGGATAATCTAAATTTGACAAGTGTAGGTGGTTGCCCTACACTATTCTGTCAGCATGGGTTAAGTGAAAGTAGCCGAAGTTTGCTTTCGAATGGTGCAAAAGAATTGGGCTAAACAAAAGGTTAAGGAAACATATGCTACAACATCCAAAAATTTGTGAGGCGAAGAGTAGTGGTGATCTCACAGAAATTATAGAACACTTTTTAAGACAAGCCGAATCAGCAGCTAACTGAAGTGGAAACTTAACTGGAAGCTGCATTGGAGGAGGTAACAAAGATACTTCGGTAGTTTGAAGTTAATCAGAATCTTCTATGAACGTCTGAGGTGATGTTAGCATAATGTGCTTCTAATTTTATATATTGGTTACTTATCAAATAAGTTTTATATATTGTCTCCATGAGACAACAATGTGATAGATATGAATTAGGATATATAATTTTACTATGTTGGGTTTACTACTGAGACCAATGTCGGAATCCATTGCTTTTAATATATACACTTACTAGACATACTATCAAATTGGTGTTATGAGTGCTTTACGAACAACAAAATTGATCTCAGTTTGAAAGACCCTAATTCAATCGTAAATTAAGCATGACAAGCTATTTGCACATGTTAATTTGTAAGGTTTATGTCGTTTATCAAGTAATCATTCTAACAAAGGCATGTGTCTATATCAGCATGTTTGTAGCCACACACAAGCATTATAGCATAAGTAAGCAATTTTTTTATTTTATTTTTTAAGAACGGCAATTTTAACTATCTCACAACATTTACACCACAAATATATCTCACATAAGCAATTTTGTAGCCATTTGAAAGAAATGGGATTTTAATGCTCATCAAGATATTGATCAAATCGTTGAATGAGGGCTCACAAGGCCAAGAATTTGAACCCATGGATGCATTTATGATCTACAGGATAACGCATACTGATTTAGCTGATAACGATCGGGGTTACCAGCAGATTACTCTGAAATTTAATTACATGGGGCATGCTAAGCATAACAACCCAATGGGATGCTCTAAACCTATTTTATATGGATTACAGTTTACATGATTATAAAGGTCACATCCACACTTGTGTACACCTTGCGTTAATATCTGTTGCTTCTAATTATTTAATCCTAAGTTGTGAACATACTGTTTGTACATTCATTCTGTTCTATCTTACAACTTTATACTAATTGCAGGTCAAGAGGACACAATGCAAGAATTATGTTGTATGGGCTAAGAATGACAATTTAACAAGGGATGTAATTTAGCAGTCATCAGATGTGACAGTAAGATTCTATTCACCTTATGTCTAAGCCTTTTAGACATAAATATATATATTTTTTTCATTTCTATATCTGTCATACAGACAGCTGGAAACCGTAGCATTGTAACTGGTATTGGTTGTTTTTCTGGTGAATTAGTCAAAAAGGTGGGAAAGGTCATTGCCCTTGATTTCATTGAAAGTGTGGTAAAAAAGGTATGGTCATTTACCCTGTCAAAGAAGTTACATCCATACTACAGTTAACCTGTTAGTAAGCGCTTCTAAATATTAGGGTTCGTATTTATGTTTCTAATCATGCTTAATTGAACCTTTTTATGAGAATAATATGAATGTCATATTAATCAAGTTCTTTGTCAAACAAATATTATGAGGCGAGTCCGACATTGGCAGCAGCATATTCAGTTTCACAGGGTTGTTAAGATCCCCATGATGTGGGCTTATGGATTAAGTGTTGTTACTGCACCAATGGCCATAAATACAGATCAAAAGTAAGATTTATTTTTCTTGTATTTTTGTGAATGAGATGGAAGAGACACCTTATATGTTTAAAGGTTATGCAATGTTAATCTTGGATTTAATTGTAGGTCAGGTTTATGTGCATAGATACCGCTTGCACCAGTTTTAACTCCTCCATATCCGAGCCAACCCCATATAACATACCCTTAGTACACTACAAATAAGAAAAACCACGGGCCTTATCAACCTCCATCTATAGGATTAGGTGTTTATCTGTACAATTTAGCAAAATAATGAATGCCTATCGATAATTCCTTACGACACATAACTGATATGAACAATTTCTTTACTCATTAAGTCAAATTCTCGGTTCAGTTATTGGCTACAAATGGAGGGTGTGTATGTATCGAATGGAGGGTGTCCAAGCAGTTGGTAGCAACTCACGGATTGAAAATTGAAGTTGCTATAGTAGTAGTACATCTGGAAAACCTGGTGCAGTAGTAAAGGGGTGTATTGGGTCGGTTTTAATGGGTATTTTATGTCTCTATCGCTATACTTTTATTCATGTATAGAACGCTAATTAAAGGTTTAAAAATGTTCAAACAGGCCGGTTATCATGATCTGTTTGTAATGCTAAAATTTTCATCTGTATAATGTGGAAATGCTATACGTTAACAGCTATCTCTATTACACCTAATGTTGGGACAACTTTAAAAAATGTTATACAATACAAATCATAATTTTTAGCTAAATACTTTTTTATTTATATCATTAGACAAATATTTATTGCTGCACATTTTTTATCTTTTTAGAAAATGAGTGATGAGGCGAAAAATGATCCGTTTTTAGGGGGTCATTTAAGCCCGAATTCGAATTTATTTGATCAAATATTGCCCTAAATCGTTCCTTTTGTGATTTTAGGTACTTTGGGAGTGAAATCTGGAAAAGGAAGCAATTCGGACGTTTTTGGAGCATAAAAGTGAAGAAAACGCCAAAGTCTTAATTTTCCATGCTGGGAACAGTGGGTGACGGCATCAAGAGTAACACCCTAACGGCGTCAAGAGCAAAATTCCATGACGATCCAGAATAGATTTGACGGCATCATGAAGGTAGGGCGTCAAGAGTAAAAATCATGACGGCCTGGAAATGATTAAGTCTTGACGGCGTCAAATGTAGATCTAGGCAGTCCGAGAATGGTTTTGGCGGCGAGGTGACGGCGTCACAATGCTTGTCTTGACGCCGTCAGACCTCTTTTCCTATATATAGTTTTCTAATTTTTCACATTTAAAGAGAGAAGTTTTGGAGAAACCCTAAGTACGAACTTGGTGCGAATTTTACAGGTTTTTCAAGGGTTCCAAGCCCTTGATACCTTACATGTGTAATTGAGATAAGTGTTCTTTCAATTCAATCAATATGTCTATGTGTTGGTTGTCTATATCTTGTTCTTGTCTTAATTCCATCATGCTAGGCTAGATCTATCTTGTGTTTGCTTGGATCTAATAAAACCTAGATGTTAATTATGTGTTGATTACTTGTTTATACTTGTTTTGGATGAATGATTTATATGTTAGGCTTAAGAAAACTGGCAGATCTCCAATTGGTAACATACTTGAACGTCTTAAGAAACATGAACCGACGCGCACTAGGTCTTTATTGGTTGTATTTAATGCATGAGCCACTGTTTACAATCCCTATAGTTGTGCTGGGCATGGTGTAGGAGGAGATAAGAGCTCATAGAATTGGGGAGTTATGTGTGCCACCCCATGAATGGTATTAAAGAATACGATCCGTCATCCATGCATTTATAACAAGTAATTAACGTGTAAAAGATGTCTAGGGAGTAGTGAAATCTAAGTAAACACATTTTCTCCACTTATTGCTCACAACCTTAGTATAATTTAGTTATTTTCATTTTTAGTATTTTATTTTGATTGCATCTTAGTATTGGGTTAGTTGATTAGCAACTAATTCCGCCCCAATCCTTCAAACCCGAGATTTTTAATTGCTTTCTAAAAAATATAAAAACACAAAAAGAATCATCCCTCACCTTTAGAACTAGTATTTAGGTTTTCTAATCCTAGCGACACTATTCCTAAGCTGAACGATCAATCCCCCGGTACTTGTCACTATACTATACTACAACGATCTGGTACACTGCCTGGTGGGGTTTGTAAGCTTCTCGAGATCCCTCAAGAGGTAAAGCTGTTGCGATTCTCACGCATCAAGTTTTTGGCGTCGTTGGCGGGGAATAGTTATTGTCTAGGTTAGAATTTCTTTTTATTAGGTCTACTTGCTAGATTCCTTTCTAGTAAGATTTTATTTTTTAGGTCCTCTTTAGTCTATCTTATTTCTTTGTGCCTTTGTTAGTAAATCAAATTCATTGACTATTCCGTTGACCATTATGGAAAACGCGAATCCACCCCTTTCCCCTAGAGAAGTGGCTTTGTTACGTGAACAAATTGAGAGTGAGATTAGGGAACTTAGGGAGCTTAATAGTTTGATCAAGGTTGAGCTCGAACATGCATTTAGTGACCTAGCGACCGCCTTGTATTCAAATGAGGACCTAGAGCCTAATGACTTTGTGAATGTTATTGAGGGACTTGAAGAGGGGGAAATAGATACGAAGCTTAATGACTATTTTAATCTATACCCCCACTAAGGAGGAGATTGCATATTATAATAATCTTATTGATAACCCGCGATCTCCTTTCACCATAATTGAACCTAAGATCAAGAGAGGCGATCCTAAGAATGCTAAGATACCATGTATGATTGGATATAGGCACATTAGCAATGCTTACATTGACTTTAAATCTCCAATCAACATTATGTCCTCAACTGTTTATAATGATATAGTGAAAACAAGACTTGAACCTAGAAGAGATCCCAAATACCCCGGTGGAGTTTGTAACTTTATCGGGAGAGTTAAAGGTTTACATGTCTTTGTTGGTAATTTCACTTTTGTCACCGACTTTATGATTGTGGAGGATCTTGCTAATATTATTGATTGTCGATTATCCAATGTTGTGTTTGGCAAACCATTTGTTAAGGAGTCTAAGTTGGAATATGATGAGATAGAAGGAATGATCCGATTTGCAAGTAACACCGATAGTATCACTTATAGGATGCCTAATAGGATGAAAGAATTTCGCTTTATATCCCGTTTTGATAAGGACAACGTTGGTGCTTTTGAGGATACTAATGAGGAGGATAAGAAAAAGGGCATGGATTATGTATGGGAAAAAAGGAGTCTTTATTACAAAGATTGCTTGGCCCTTGGACAAAGGTATAAAGTCAATGAAGAATTTGCCCAAATGATTATGGGGGCGGTTGAGAAAAAGGTGATTGGTTTCTACAAAGAATATCTACAATCAGAGAGTGGAACCAATGATGAGGTCACGTAGTAACCCATGACCTTGAGTCTAGCTACAAGACTCGTAAATAAAGAAAAGCGCTTCTTGGGAGGCAACCCATGTTTTGTGTGATTTTATTTGTTTGTTTGTTATTTGCTTCCGTATGCATGCTTTATTTTTATTATTGGTAGATCATGTTTCTAAACTAAATAGTGGAAATACTTTACTTTGTTGTTTTGGCCTAGTCTTAACTCCACTTAAAAGTATTTTTGCAAAAGATAAGTGTAAGGGGAAACCCCAAATATGTTTTTTAAGAAACAAACCGATCATGATTCTCCACAATATTAAATGAACATGTATATTCGTATTTGCTAGAGTCAAATGCTTGTATTGAGTCATAATGAAGTTTTGCAGGATTTTCCAGGAAGTAGGACCAAGTTTTTCCAGAAATTTTCCGGAAACTTAACATAAGAATTTCTGCAGGTCACTTCTGACGGCGTCAAGAGATTACTCTTGACGGCGTCAAGTGTAAAAATCTAGAAATTTTACCGGTTTTGTTTTTCTAACGGAGTCTTATGGTTTTTGTGAATTATTAAGTTTTATAATCTCCAGGAGATCTGCAAACTTCATTCCACAAGCATTATATCTTATCTTGTTTTCTAGGATTTAGTAACTTATATAGGATGCCGCTGATTTTACGCGAGGTTGTCTTGTCTATTTTTTTAGGTTTTACAGGTTATGTATGACAAGAAGATGATTTATATTCTGGAAGGGAAGCTTTGATTGTTCATTTTCTTGGAGGAAGATTTAACCTGGCCATCTTATTATCCATACCGAGCGAACCAGGGGAGTATTTGATTTCATTCTCTTTACTTTTTCACTTTTACATTCTTTACTTGAACATTGGGGACAATGTTCATCTTAAGTGTAAGGGGAGGGTAAAAAGATGATACCTTACATATGCACTTTCGCTTGAGTTTGTTTTGTTTAATGGTAGATGTGTAATAAAACTATGAGAAATACTTGTTAGTGTAATTTTAGCGCCAAATTTAAATTTTTTTACAACATTTAGGAGTGAAACTTTAGCCATAGCAAGCGTCTCATGGATAGGAGATTGTATGACTAGCATATAACCGTATATTCAGAAAAATTTTCCACCCAAATATGTGAGGTTCGCCTTTAGATTTGATAGGAAAAGCATTTACTATTAGTGCTTATGAGTGTACCGGTAGCATTTAGATTCTAGAACTTGCGTTAGTGATGCATCCCGAGACCGCTAGTGAGACTACATTCGTGTGGTAGGATTTACTACATGATAAGAGGCATTAGGATCACCCTTGTGTTAAACCCGTATTATAATTACTTGACCATTTATGTCATATTATTTGGCTAGTTAAGTCAACTAATTTTTCCCACACCCTTAGCGTTGTACTCATTTTTAGTACACGAAACCCCTAGTACACCCCTCTGAGCCTATCTTTTCGTTTCTAACTTTAAGCATTTTACTTAAAGGAAGAATTTGTTACACCCCACTTAAATGTACACCCAAATCGCCTTAGCCTTCCGTGTATGCGCTCATTTTTAGTGCATTATTGTTATTTGTTAAACCCTAAGTTAACTTTCTAATTGATTACATGGTTACTAAGTCGAGTCATATCCTTGTACATATTGTTTTGGGACGATTGGGACTCATGGGTAAGTACTTATTTATGGAGTAATGGGGAAGAACATCATATATTACCCCCATATGTACATTAATCTTAAAAGTGCTTCAAGTGTTTTGATTTTCTTAATTCGAGTAATTAGATTAGTTCATTGTAAAGTATGTAAAAATTCAAGTGTAAGGGGAATGCTCAATCCCCTATGATGTATTATTTTGGATGGTAGGGTAAGAGTGTATGTCTAAAAAAAAATAAATAAAAAGAGAAAAAAACATACGGAATACCATCCTTTTTTATTCTATGTTCATTTTATGTTTTTGTTATTTTTCATTTATTAGTTTAAGTCGAGTCTAGTCTTGGCTTAGCAACGCCATATTGTACATGTAATTAACCAAGAGTGTTAACTCGCCACCAGTAAAACTTCCTTTATCCAACAAAACCGTGTATTTCATATCCCTACACCTAACGTTACAACCCTTTAAAAGACCTCTTTGATAGTTTATCCTAGGTGCTTACGCCATGTGGTGGAGGTTTGATCCTTTCCCAAGCCTATGGTAATCTATTTTGCTATGACAGGTAGTGAGAGATATCTTCCGTTTCCATATTGTAATTTACACTTTATTACACCCGAGAGATGTGAGTATCTAAACACTATTTGTGAGGTGCTTGTGTATGACCTCCGTGCTTGTCTTTTGGTCTTTAGTGGAATGATTATTTGTTGTAATTACTTTTATATTAGTGTTAAATGACCCCTAACTTGTCTTTTGAGTAGAATAAAAGCGCATTTGCTTGAGGACAAGCAAATCTCAAGTGTAAGGGTATATGATGAGGCGAAAAATGATCCGTTTTTAGGGGGTCATTTAAGCCCGAATTCGAATTTATTTGATCAAATATTGCCCTAAATCGTTCCTTTTGTGATTTTAGGTACTTTGGGAGTGAAATCTAGAAAAGGAAGCAATTCGGACGTTTTTGGAGCATAAAAGTGAAGAAAACGCCAAAGTCTTAATTTTCCATGCTGGGAACAGTGGGTGACGGCGTCAAGAGTAACACCCTAACGGCGTCAAGAGCAAAATTCCATGACGATCCAGAAGAGATTTGACGGCGTCATGAAGGTAGGGCGTCAAGAGTAAAAATCATGACGGCCTGGAAATGATTAAGTCTTGACGGCGTCAAATGTAGATCTAGGCAGTCCGAGAATGGTTTTGGCGGCGAGGTGACGGCGTCACAATGCTTGTCTTGACGCCGTCAGACCTCTTTTCCTATATATAGTTTTCTAATTTTTCACATTTAAAGAGAGAAGTTTTGGAGAAACCCTAAGTACAAACTTGGTGCGAATTTTACAGGTTTTTCAAGGGTTCCAAGCCCTTGATACCTTACATGTGTAATTGAGATAAGTGTTCTTTCAATTCAATCAATATGTCTATGTGTTGGTTGTCTATATCTTGTTCTTGTCTTAATTCCATCATGCTAGGCTAGATCTATCTTGTGTTTGCTTGGATCTAATGAAACCTAGATGTTAATTATGTGTTGATTACTTGTTTATACTTGTTTTGGATGAATGATTTATATGTTAGGCTTAAGAAAACTGGCAGATCTCCAATTGGTAACATGCTTGAACGTCTTAAGAAACATGAACCGACGCGCATTAGGTCTTTATTGGTTGTATTTAATGCATGAGCCACTATTTACAATCCCTATAGTTGTGCTGGGCATGGTGTAGGAGGAGATAAGAGCTCATAGAATTGGGGAGTTATGTGTGCCACCCCATGAATGGTATTAAGGAATATGATCCGTCATCCATGCATTTATAACAAGTAATTAACGTGTAAAAGATGTCTAGGGAGTAGTGAAATCTAAGTAAACACATTTTCTCCACTTATTGCTCACAACCTTAGTATAATTTAGTTATTTTCATTTTTTGTATTTTATTTTGATTGCATCTTAGTATTGGGTTAGTTGATTAGCAACTAATTCCGCCCAAATCCTTCAAACCCGAGATTTTTAATTGCTTTCTAAAAAATATAAAAACACAAAAAGAATCATCCCTCACCTTTAGAACTAGTATTTAGGCTTTCTAATCCTAGCGACACTATTCCTAAGCTGAACGATCAATCCCCCGGTACTTGTCACTGTACTATACTACAACGATCAGGTACACTGCCTGGTGGGGGTTGTAAGCTTCTCGAGATCCCTCGAGAGGGAAAGCCTGTTGCGATTCCCACGCATCAATGAGTTACTTATTTATAAATGAGTTACATGGTAGGCTTTTCGCTGTGCAGAATCTAAATGATCGTATATACTTATCTGCTACTATTTTCAAGGAGTTAAGCAGTTTTGAGTGTTTATTTCATGCTTATTTTAGGGTAAATAAAGCATCTAAAGATAAGAAGCTTACATTTTAGGTATTTAAGCGGTTCTAACATCACATATGAACTGACATTGCGATATACTAAATCTAACTTCTGTTTCGGCGAATGGTAAACTGTTTTTTTTAATAAAATTTTTGCCTTCTTTTACTGCAAAGCCCACATATAAATTCAAGCACCTGAATGGGGACATTCTACTCTGGCTTATGAGTTTAAAATTTGTGATTTATAGGTTTGTGTCAAGCTGCAATTTGAAAGTCAAGGGCGCTAAAGAAAGTATGGAACATAGCAGCTGTTATACCAACGTAATTGATTCGGGTGGAACAATTTTATTTGGCCTCATTTGAAGTATTTAAAAGATCTTTTAGACCCTTTCATGCTGGTAAGCGTTCAATATTTGGTAAGCGTTCAATATTTGGTAGCCAATATTTGGTAAGTGTTCAATATTTGCAATTGCTGAGTTGCAGGATCTACAAAGTAAGGTTAAAGCTATTGAAAAGGCTGTGATCGAGCTACTGATGCTTATAGTGCTACAATGTTCATAACACCAAGGAAGTACTAAAATTTCATCTAATTTGGTGCCGGATTTCTATGGCTAATTACTCTGGCCCTGCTCTACTGGTCACACATTAATGAAACATAATCTAACTTATTAAGAAGGTGCTTTATCATTTTCATTTATCCTAGAACTTGACATAAACATATATAATTTATAGAAAATAGACAATAGAGTACCTATCCGGTTCTTCCGCTCCTTCAATTATTACAATGACATTCTGAATTGTGCTTATTACTTGCTTTGCTTGTAATACCACTTAAAATCATGATTAAGCTAATTTTTGTGACTTTTAGCTGCAATTTGCTTAAAACCGAATGTGGTCTAGGGTTCAGGTGACGGGCGTATTAGTCTTAAGGAACATGAGTCAGGTTAAGTAAGTAAGACAGCATATCCAGTTAGGTGTGATTTGTTATTTGCTGCTTTTTTTTTTTTTTTTTTTTTTTTTTTTTTTAATCGTTGTGCATAGTGTTAGTAAGGTAGTTTTAACTTCACTTTATTTTTTATGCAGGTATGAGTTAATGCTAAAGAAAGCTTCCAACGAGGGCATTGTTGTGGGTCACAATAATTTATACGATCAGTTTTTCGCTCCTAAAATAGAAGAAAATATTAAGATAACAGCAGCGCGTTTGGCATATTTTGATGGTGCTTTTTGGTGGGGGAATGCTGAAGCTTTAAGTAAGAAACTTGAGGAAAAAGAAAGCTCGGAAAAATTGTGTAGAAAGTCACTCAATAAGCGAACTTTGATGGCTCTGGGGCGAGACAATCCAACAAAGGATGTTTTAGTAATGCAACAAGTAAATTCTATCTTAAGTTTGCATAAATTTCATTGATGTTACAGTTTTTGCTTTGCCTTAATTTTAATTTTAATTTTGCTGCAGCTCGGTGATAAAGTTCGGGCAAAGAAGAAAAACCTTATGATTGTTTGTTTGTAGAACACATGCACATCTTGCCATGAAGTAATGGTATCTGGAAGCAGATGGTTTTGCAGCCAATGCAACATTCAGTTATGTTCCAGATGTTTTGATTCTGGTAAACTTCCTTCCGTGAAAAAATGCACAAATGCCAATCTGGTAAAAAGACTCGACTTTCTGAGGTGAGCCACGTTACCAAACAAGTTTGCCTGTTTTTCTTTTTAATTTTCTAAATGACTTAGTTACTAAACATGTATAACTTTTAGCTGTTTTCAGGACGTGTTGAGCAACGTACCTCATGACACCAAGGATAAAGATGGTTTGCTTATGAATAGCTTCTTTGAGACTCGAGATGATTTCTTAAACAAGTGTGAAAATTCTCAATACCAGTTTAATACACTTGGTCATGCCAAATATTCCTCTTTGATGCTACCATATCATTTCACACATAAGCTCATTATCAAACCACTCTGCACCCTTTGCAAGTGAGTCAGCGCAACATTTCCACTAGCCATTTGCTTCAAAAAATTCCGTATAAAAGTGACATTTAAGAAAAAAGAGTAGTCTTGTAACGTGCTTTTATGCATTTTTATCCTTCAGGGAGATAAAGAATCCAATAGTAAATATTCCCGATAATGAAGATGAGTGAACAAGTAGAAACCATCTAAAGAAAATGGTGCAGACGGCCAGTTAGTTAATCAGAGACAACACATATCTCTTCTGGCTAAGGAAGATGCAATCAATAAACAAACTGAAGAAAAGGAAGACATTGCTAAAGATGGAGATGAGCTGGCTGCATTCATATCCGGACGTTGTTGTAATCACTTTTTTTTCCATGTTTCTTAATTTTTGTTTCAAGTATTGTTGAACTTAACCAATATAAGTTAAAAACTCATGAAGTATTGTTTTTTTTATAAAATAACTAATGTGTTGAACAAAGTTACTACTACCTCAACTTTTTATTCATTTAGTATTATATTTTTCATATAATACATGTGTGCCGTTATTCTTTATTTATGTACATCCATTTAGAATAAATCAAATAATATAATGAAGCTAACCCGCCGATCCGGCGGGTTATGAAGCTAGTGTATATATATATATATATATATATATATATATATATATATATATATATATATATATATATATATATATATATATATATATATATATATATATAGTGTATCTTTATTTTCAGAACCCTGTTGAGTGCGGGAACTGCAAGAACTCCAATTTTGCATTAGAAAACATGCATGCTCATATAAAAATGTATGTTTTCTTACATACACCTTAATAAACATAATACATGTTTATATAAAAACCTGTTAAGTGCAATAGAGCAATGCAAAATGGTTTTATTTTTAGAACCCTGTTAAATGCGAGAATTGTGAGAACTCCAATTATGCATTAGAAAACATGCATGTTCATATAAAACATGTATGTTTTCTTACATACACCTTAATACGCAGGCATGTGTATGTAAGAAAATATACATGTTTTATATGAACATGCATGTTTCCTGATGCAAAATTGGACTTCTCGCAGTTCCCGCACTTAACAGGGTTCTGAAAATAAAACCCCCTATATATATATATATATATATATATATATATATATATATATATATATATATATATATATATATATATATATATATATATATATATATATATATATATATATATATATATAGTCTATCTTTATTTTCAGAACCCTGTTAAGTGCGAGAATTGCGAGAACTCCAATTTTGCATTAGAAAACATGCATGTTCATATAAAACATGTATGTTTTTTACATACACCTTAATACACATACATGCATAACATACATGTTCATATAAAAACCTGTTAAGTGCAATAGATCAATGCAAAATGGTTTTAGTTTTAGAACCCTGTTAAGTGCGGAAACAATGAGAACTCCAATTATGCATTAGAAAACATGCATGTTCATATAAAACATGTATGTTTTCTTACATACACCTTAATACGCAGCCATGTGTATTAAGGTGTATGTAAGAAAACATATATGTTTTATATGAACATGCATGGTTTCTAATGCAAAATTGGAGTTTTCGCAGTTCCCGCACTTAACAGGGTTCTGAAAATAAAGCCTCTCTCTCTCTCTCTCTCTCTCTCTCTCTCTCTCTCTCTCTCTATATATATATATATATATATATATATATATATATATATATATATATATATATATATATATATATATATATATATATATATATATATATAAGGTGGGGTTATTCTAAAAAGGGTCTTATAATAAAAAGTGTATGAAGGATTGTGGGAGTGACATGTGTCACCCCTTTGCCACATCATATGACACGTGTCAACCCCCCCCCCCCCCCCCCCCCCCCCCGAAAAATTTTTTTTTCCCGCCAAAATTTTTTAGTGCATCACAGTTATAAAGTTACTGCATCATGTTTACTGCATCACAATTATGATTTTACTGCATCACGGTTACTGCATTCATGGTTTTAATGTTACTGTATCATGGTTATAAAGTTACTGCATCCTGGTTATAAAAAAACTGAATTGTCATAAGTTTTATGCATCATATATGTATGTAACTGCATCACAATTAAAATACGATTCTTTTTTAAGTTTTTGTGCATATTTATTATAAGTTACTGCATCATAGTTAATAGTTTAGTGCATCAGCTATGTTGCAGTAACTTATAACCTTAATGCACTAAAATTTAAAACTATGATGCAGTAACTTTTATAATTGTGATGCAGTAACTTTATAAATGTGATGCACTAAAAAATTTTGGCGGGAAAAAAAAAATTTTTTTGCCCAAAAATTTTTTTTTTTGCGGGAAATTTTTTTTTTTTTTTTTTTTTTTTTTTTTTTTTTGCCGGGGGGTGGGTGGGGTTGACATGTGTCATATGATGTGGCATAGGGGTGACACATGTCGCCCTCACAATCCTTCCTACACTTTTTATTATAAGACCCTTTTTATTTTAACTCATACCTATATATATCTCTACATTATATATAACAGGAGGCATTTGAAGAAAATGCCACCTCATTGCCCAGTCAATGCCCAGTAATTCATTATCAGCCATGTCATCAGCCATGTCATCACATTCTCGCCATGTAAGCAATTTTTTTAATTTATTTTGTATTTTTATAATTAATTTCGAAATTGTTTTTGTCCATGTAAGCAATTCCATCAAATTCTAAAATTCGGATTAATTTGTTAAAAATTACAATGGTGGGATTCGAACATGGGTTGTGCATATGTTTGACATACATTTTACCATTACACCAACATATTACTTGGAACTTAATTTGCAACTTATAATCTATAAAGGTAACTTGGAAAAACACATAAGGAGACATTAAGAGAAAAAACACAGCCACATAACTAAACCTCTATTCAATCTCCTATCAATCTCGCTACCCTTCCAAAAAACACAAAACCCTAAATCGAAAACTTCTCATGCTAATCATAATATCAGGACGATCTAACATCTTCTTTTACGTCTTCTTTGCAGGTTAGTCATCTGCTTTGAACATATGTGGTATTAATGAATCTTAAAACAATGATTTCTTGGTGAGTTTTATTTAGTTTCAATGATTTGTTAACATATTTAGGGCCGTAAGGGGTGTTTGGATTTGCTTTTGAAAGTAATAGATGTTGAGAATTAATGTCATAATATCAGTTTTAATGTTTGGTTAAAGAAGTTATGTTTTAGACTATATGATCATTTGTGGATCAATTAATCAGTTGAAGACTGTTTAATATTGCAAATATCTAATAAGCCTCTCAACAGTTATTTATTGGCTACAAACATGCCTGATCAGACAGCCGAAGCTAGAGCAACATTCTTCGATGATGCTGCCACTGCGCTTATTGGACCTAGCTGAAAAAAATACAGACGAACATGGATACACTGATCCTAACATGCTGCCTCTACATGAAAAAAAAATTGTTTATGGTGATTGTTAAACTTATACTATGATGTTCTTTGAATGAGCCAAGAAGATGGAGGCTTTCGACAAGAAATTAAAAAACCATTTGATGCTTTAGTGAAAAGTGAGTTCCCTGAATTAACATTTGATTTCATTGCCATTTTTTTCTGTGATTGCAAGAAATTGGCTGGGCAACCAGAGGTCGATGTTTATTGACAGAAGATCGGGAAGGATCTGTTGATTATGATGTCCATAATTAATTATATGTTTATATTTAATTGTTGATTTATGTGTAAAGTTTGCTAATACATTGGGTTTGAGGGTTTATATTGTTGTTTCTTGCAGATGTGTTTAGAGTTTAGGTGAGAAGAAGATGAGTTTGGTTAAGGATGTTACGGTTTTATTGATGATGGGTTATGTTGAGTTTACGAGCAGGGAAATTTGCTGCAACAGGGAATCGGTTACTGTACCAACACGTGTAAGATGGTTGCCACTACAGAAGTACTAAAATACATATACAGCAAACAGTTGGCATCTATTTCTTCCAGTTATTTTTATACACAATTGAACTAAATTACATATACTACTTTTTCTCACAGACAACATCTGAATGTGTGGCCATAACAGAGCATCAAAGATTATGCTATGGGGTGATGACCAATGATACAATCAAGGTGGTAGGATGCAGGATGACAATTTCAAGTATAAAAAAGGTGGTGGTATGGCAAAAGGGCTGCTTCAAGCACCAACAAGGAGAGGTGGTTTACATTATAATGCGTCTGCTTGGTGAAATATTGATGAAAATAGGGCAGGACGAGAAAGATATGTTAACAGGCCAGGGTAGCGTGGTGGTGCTAGGAAAAACAACAAAATCATGCTTGAAGGTAATAGACACTATGTTGTAATAGAACATACATATTCGTGTCCTGATATTTCCATATGTTTGTAGTGTGAACTCATGGTAGCTGACGTTGCCATCACTGATAAATGAATAATCATTCGACATTACATGCTTAAAGAAATACCAGAATATCTCACGGTTTTTAACAAACATAAGCCACCTTTGAGCTAATCCCACTGTTTGGACTTTGACCCATTTCACCCATTTTAGTTTTAGCCAGTATTCTATAAAATATAAACCATTTCACCCATTTGAAGTTTGTTTAAAGAGATAAACCATAGTTTCTTTTCATATTTTAATAACTCATAGAACACGAGGAACTACTATGTCAAGGTGACCTCTTATGTGTATAATGCAATCACTATCCAAGAGAGCAATGAAATAAGCTAGAATGGTTATATCAGTTTGGTTTAGTAAAATGTAAAACAAAAAAGTGTGATATGTTGTTTAATTTTAGTACGTTGTAATAGAATAATGGTTGGTTTAGAATTTAGGAAGTTGTTTTGACAATTGTCAAAATGGAATAATTGTTGGTCCTGAGACATGTGAAAAATAAGACTGCGTACTTGATTACCCAATTTGCAGAAGTTGTGGTATGGGAATTGTAAATCAGAAGTTAGTATACTTAAATGGTTAATCCGGTTTATCATGTGGCCAATTTTGGATGTTTGGAAAGTGAGCAGGCCTTTGGGATATCTAGCTGTAAATTTGTCTTTTTTATTTCATTTTAGCATATCAATGTAACATGTCATTTGCTATCACATTGACATTTAAAGTAGGTGTTACTTTTAGTAGTGATAATAATTTAACTCATTACTTTCAAGTTTGAAAACTTTATATTATATGTTATACAAAAGTTGCAAATATGGGAGGAAATTGTAGCATTTACGGATAATTTTTCATTCAAAATTTTCTTCATTTGATCCATTTCAGTTAAACTTGTGATTTATTACGTTAGTTAGCTTATTAGACTTTTTTTGTTTCTTTTTAGTGATCTGCTTCTGTTTTGATATGAAGAGGTTTGCATAATACTAACGGATGTCAATGGCACACATAATGGCGAAAGGAAATACGTGACCATGAGCATACAACCGTTGCATAATAGCTATGGGATGCCCAGTTCAGAAACAAGTTTAAAGATGGCTGGTGATCGAACTATATTCTTGATTCGTCCACCATTACATAAATTTTGAGGTACTTATTTGATAAATAGTTCACATAGACACAATGTTTACTTTACTGGTATCGTTATTTTGAGTACCACTTTTCCTAATACCTAAAATCATTTGATCTTAAAAAGTAAGGAGACCGGCTTTTAATGCTTATAGTTGAGCTAATCCGACGAGGTCGTGGTCACAATGATGACGTAACAGTAACTTTATCAATTGTCGGCATTTTAACCCAAACACACTCGGCTATCTTTTAACAGTACTAAAATATTTTGGTTCAACGTGTAATCCAACCTGATTGGTCATATTTCCAAAAAAATGTTTTATGTAAAATGACAAATTTTATCAAAGTCACAAGTTACTTTTCGATATGTAGAGATATCAGTAAGAAAACACATATTCGTTATTATGAAATGTTTTGGAGCTTAAGATCCATACCCTATAATTCAATGAAGGTATATTGTCACACTAGATATGCAACTTATAAGAAAGAATAGACTATCGTATGTAGAGGTGGCAAAATAGGACGTTTGGCTAACGGTTAATAATGTATTCGAGCCACATCATATTAAGCTCCAAAAATTTATTTACCCACTCTTGAATCTATTTTTGATCTTTCATATCTATGATATATGAGTGATTAATTTTCTACTATGAGTGATTAATTTTCATATCTATCATATCTATCTTTGAATCTATGAGTGATTAAATTTATACTATGTGTTTGTGATATAGGCGATGGTCCGGTCTTCAACTAATGATAGTATCCAAACACCCCCTCACAGCAACCATCCAAACAGTGACAACGGTCAAACACCCCCTGACAACAGCAACCAAACACCCTTCTGACAGCAACCAAACATCCTGGACAGCAGCAGCCAAACACCCCTTCACAGCAGCATCCAAACACCCCTAGCCATCCATAGTTGGTTAAGTTAACCGAAGGTAGGAGGTTCAATCCTAAGATAAGTAAGCTTGGTTTTCAATGTTATCTTCTTGCTTTTTCTTTTTTCAGTTTCAAGCCATAGGGTGTCACTATTAGGAGTTTTATGTATTTTTTTAATAAGTTTAATTTGTAACAGGTACATGTATTCCTTGAATCAAATTTGGTGCTGCAAAAATAAAGTGTGCTCGGATCAGGCTGTAAAAGATATGAAGAGTGTTTAAAGTGGACTCCCACTGTTCATATCAACTCACTACCTAAGTTAAGTCTGTTTGGAATAGGCTACTGCACCAGTAAGTAGTTTACACATTCACAAGAAGTCCTATAGGAAGGGTTTTAGCCATTGTTTATTTTAGGTATTGATGTGTTATTTGTGATTGAATTGATGTAATAGCTAATGTGAAAGGATTTATAGCTTATTATTTATTAGCTTTTTTATCAACAATATTCATAAGCCTCATTACGTCTTTGTTTTCCAATTATTGTATCTCTAAATATATCATTCATTTACAATCAATAATAAAAACATTTAACACCCTTCTTTTGTTAAAGAAAAGTATGCTAACGATACTCATAAACCAAAAGATACTTGACAATGATGGATTCGGTGACTAATGTAGGTCAGCGAATTAGAGTTGGCAAGACGAATGTGCTAATTAACGGGTCAAAACGGTTGGGCAACAACAAGCCTTTTGGCATGTTAAAACGGGTTGGGGTTTGGATATTTATCTATTAAAAAAAAGCATTAGCATCGAAAGTATCTCCTTATATTACTCCATTGGTTCTACGGCCAAACTAAAGGAGGTAATTAATACATTGTCGAAAGATGAGCTTGAGCTGCTAAAAAGGATGAGTAATTGAAAAAGGAATAGATTGTCGCAAAGTTAGAAGAACAATTGTGGTTCGAGGCACTAATATGCATAATTTATGATGGACGAAGTGACAATGTGTAGTTTCCATGAACATTGGTATATATGCATGATACATTACACTTTTTTTTTTTTTTTTTAGTAGTAGTTGTTTTAATTTTCTCAAAACCTATTTACATATTATCCGTAATTAGTATAATATATAGCATTTGCTGTATCAATATTAAAAAATTAGTTTCATTATATGTTTAATGGCCTTCTTTATATTATATTAAATATTTTTATAGGTACACGGAATGAGTGAAACCATTAAATCTGATATTGAGGCTGATCATTTAATCGGTTATATCAAAAACTTCTCATTGTGTTGATCCAGTTACATGAAAGTAAGTATTATATGTTCACTATGGTTAAATCAAACTTGATCCTGGAACTTAAAATTTTAATTTATTATATCTAACAACAGTGACATGACAATATCAACATTTCTAAGTAGGCTAAGAACAATATAAATGATATACTAAATGAGAACGTGAGAGTTACGTAAAATTTTTACTCCATCAATCCAAAAAGATTCCAGCTTTGACTTTACGAACTTCAAATTTACATGACCTATTATGGCTTGATGTTGGCGCTATGAAATTTAACTATGATGTCTGCAACAATTTCTATTAAATGGATGGAGGCATTGATCATCCTCGCAAGTTGACACATTATCTAACAATTGTTGAACGTGTTGCACAAAATAAAGAAGCTCGCCAACAACGTGTTGTACAGGTATAGTACCTAATGTTATTCTATAATATTTCATGTTTAGAAAAGTGAAGAAAAGTGTATAAGTTGGGTTTAAACGGGTAATTATTTAGTATGGGTCATAATAGGCTATGTTGGGTTAAAATGAAAATTACAAATGCCAACAATAATTATAAGTCATGCCCGCCCAACGGCCGGGCTTATATTCCCGGGAGGGCTTACAAGTCATGCCCTAACTAAATTAAAATATATATATATAACAAATATTCATACATCATTAAATTCAAATTAAAATTACAAAAAACATTTCATGTACAAACGTTTTAAATTAAAACGTAAAATTACAAATCATGCCCGCCCATCGGGCGGGCTTAAAAAACTAGTATATATATATATATATATATATATATATATATATATATATATATATATATATATATATATATATATATATATATATATATATATATAGTGTAGGGTTATTTTCAGAACCAAATAAATTGCGAGAACTACGAGAACCAATCTCAACCCTTAAATAATTTGATCAATGGCTAAAAATATGAGTGGCATAAATGTAATTAAATAACAAATTAAATATTGTTTGATAAAAGGATGAGGGCACTATTGGTATTTTATATTCCACTCTTTTAAACCGTTCCATGATTAATGTAGTTTAATTCCAGTATAATCTAAAATCTTTTATGCATAATCATCCATACCCATCTCTCTCTTCCAAACCTAGCCGCCTCTAATCCTCCATCTCCAGATCTCCTCACGTCTAATTGTCTAAACACAAAAACAAGACATTTTTATTTTCATTACAACAACGTTACATTGGTCCAAGACATAATTAATTCACAGGTAATGAGTTATCCATTTAAAAAGTATTATTTCAATGAAAACTACATGTGGTTTTGACGTTTTTTTTGTTCTGTACATATTTAAGGTTTGGTTTTGTTTTGTTAATTATAAATTCCCATCTAGTTTGAGGTGTTGGACTAAACTCAAATGAAATTTTAAATAACACATATATTATATTCTGGTAATGATTTTGATTCAACTATGGGCATGAGTCTTGTCTTTAATTTCATTGATAAAAGAAGTATTACAATTTCATTTATCGTTTTTGTTTTCGAATCAGATTTCTGATAAATGAAGATGGTGTAATTGGTAAACACAATGGCGACCGGTGTACATGTGCACATTCATACGGTTTTAGAGTATTGAAGATGACGAAGAAATTAGTTAGTTTATAGTGATAAGTTTAATTTTGTTTGAATGAATCTATTTAGTTTATAGTGATTAGTGAAGATGACACATACGGTTCATCGATGACTATACATGTGCATACCACAAAATGGACGTAGTCGCTGAAGAATATACATATGCACGCCTCAAAATGAATGCCGTTGTTGATGAATATACTTGTGTTTTTGTGAAAACGGTATGCACATGTGCTCAAAGTTAATTAATTTCTAATTAACTCTATTTGTGAAAGAATTGTTGGTGGATTGAAATGGTACAAATTTGTTTGGCATTTTTAGTAGTAAATATTGAACAAATGTTTGTGTGAAATAGGTGTTGGACGCGGATTTGCAACGAGAAATCAAAGATGGTTTACGTATGCAAACAAAAGTTAAAGTTTGGCATTGTGCATATATGCATGATCAAAGTTGAAGTTGTTGCGGATCAAGATAAAGTAGTTGTTGTTCAAGATATTACAGAGTGAATGCACATGTGTTATATGTACATGTCTCAAACAAGCATTTAATGCACATGTGTATTTTAATGCACGTGTGTATTTTTATCGTTAGGCTACTATAAGCCGCTGGTTAAATTTTATACTAAATGAATCCAAATTATGAAAAACCATGCTTTAAAATAGAAATCAATACAAAGGGTAGCAGCTTGTTAGTAAATGCACATGTATTCTTTTTTTTTTTTGAACATCATATGCACTTGTATTCACTTACGTAAATGTCTAAGGCATCATGTCGACAACATACGATGTTAAAGTTATTATTCAAGACAATCATGTATGCATATGGATTACGTTAGATGAAAAGAAAGATGTACAATTTACTTGAATAATAAAAGCCTTATACTTTTGTTTCCACTTAAATTATGAAATCGAAAATATTATTTAATATACACATGCATAAAAACTTTTATCAATACATCCACTCATGCACATGCATCCACCTTTTTTTTCTTATTTATTAATACAAAATTTAGTTCTCATTTCATATTTTGAATAAATAACACATCCTAATGACTGTTCTGAGTAATGAAAATGACGAAAGCAAAAAATAATATTATATATGAATTGATGATGATATTACGGTAAGTAAATAGTTTCGGTAGAATTAATATAACAAAAAAGTCAACCGTGTTTCTCGGAAGCCATAAATGACGTGAAATGTGTAAATACCATAATGCCCTTTTGATTATAAATAAATATTTTAATACTTCAAAAATAATGATTGGTCCATAATGGTTCTCGCAGTTCTCGCAATTTATTTGGTTCTGAAAATAACCTCACCCTATATATATATATATATATATATATATATATATATATATATATATATATATATATATATATATATATATATATATATATATCTTTTTGTGATAGTTGTGAAAAAGAATGGCAAACATACTCTATATTTTATTTACGAGAATAATATAATCTTAGACAAATTGTGAAACATTAAGTCCATACCATTAAAGCATCAGATTTATATTTTGATGAAGAAAATGAACAGGTTATCTAAGGAAAGGAGCAACAGAGAAAGCGATGGTTATCTATAATATCGTAAACCGTATATTCACACGTACCGGCCAGTCATGAACCAAAACCCTCCCACGCACAAACAGAAAGTGAATCTAAGCATGAACCACAACCCGAACGAAACTGCTACTTACTTGAAGCTATAATATTGTAAGCCGTAAACCCAAAACTCACTCTCAAACACTCACTGTTGTCATGCTAAAGGAATTTTGTGTTGAATTTTAGTTTAAAGACTTCTGTGGGTTCTGTGGAAGAGAATTGATTGGCACACTCTCATTTGTTATTTGCACACTCAAATGTACAAAATGCACAGATTAGAGTGTGTAAATAACAAATTAGAGTGTGTAAATCGTTAGCCTTTGTGGAAAGAGTAGATGAAGGTTATATAAAAGTGTGTTAAACGAATTCTTTCAAAAATAACGGGATCAGATGATCAAGGAGTTGGAGGACCGAGTCTTACTCTGAGTTTGAATATTTGGAGGTTATCTTGAAGTTGTTTATTAGTTCATTTTATTTATGTTAATATGTTAATTAAGTAATCATTTTTATACGTTAGCCAACTTTTCAATTGTCTAATAGTTTAGGGTGTGATTTTAATACAAGTATTTCATTTTCTCGTTCATCTAGCTATGCAACATCTATTTCATGTATGCAATTTTAATCAGGTATTATTACAGCATATGACAAATCTTCATGAATAACCGTATGATATTCCAATTTTCTGGTTCAAAAGAGTGCGGACATATTCGCGTCCAACAGAGAAATGGTAGGAAAAGCTTGACAACTGTTCAGCCGTTCAGGGACTGAAAAAGGGTTTATATTGTGAACCTTTCGGTTCCTTGTATAATGTCAACTTTAGAATTGGCAAAACAATTATGTCTATAAACGATGAATTTCGATGATTAGAATGGATGAGGTTTTCCATGTTCAGGTTACCACATTCATGTTACCCGGAGTGGGCGAGTCTTTTTGACTTAGATGTACAGGGCTTTAGCGGGTTAATCCCGGGACCGTTTCCTGCTCATCACCGGCCAAATGAAAATATAGACTTATCAAAGGTACAAAAAGAAAATATAGACTTTTTCTCTATTTTAACAATCAACTTGAAAATACTCAGTAGCAAAGTAGCAACACAAGTCGTCGGCGTGGTAAATACTTTCTTGCCTTCGTTTAAAAGTCAAAATTCAAATAGATCGAGTGGATTTGACGACGAGTTGAACACATATCTAAAAGAACCAACACTTGAGTTAGATGATGAGGAGGACTTTGACATACTTTTATGGTGGAAATTAAATAGGCCAAGTTTTGTGAGCTACTGTGAACTTGTTATTGACTGTTTTTGATTTAGTGAACAATGCTAGACTATTAGTTTATGAAGTTGGTTTGTTCAAAAAAAGTTTATGACACTACTACAAAAAGTGCTTTTGAGACCTGTTTCAGATGAAATCGAGACCGGTTTATGATGAGGTCTCTATGTGGGGGGCTCTCCATGTGAAATCAAATGGAGACCGGTTTTTAACCGGTCCCAACAAGGTAATTGAGACAGGTTCAATGTTTAACACAGGCTTCTAAAGCAAACTAGACACCGGTTATTTTCATAAAAACACGCCTTAAAAACCTAATAGAGACCGGTTTTTGAATAAAAACCTGTCTCGATAATAATTATTTTTAAATAAAAAAAATGGGGTTGCCTGAGCTTGCTAATTAAAGCTACTATTAGCGCTTTCAATCAGCAATCCCCAACTCCTATAAGTGTATTCAATAAGCACTAACAAACAGCCCCTACATATCATGCATTTCAAGTAATAGGACGACGAGTAATATTGAGTTATAGCCAATCAAAAAACATCACTAGTAACTATACATGAATGTGCTACCTAACTAACTCTAAGTTTCTCACATAACCTCTATTTCTTATGAGACAACCACCACTAAAGTAAGCTAGCTTTAACATATATAACCCATAAGTCAAAAAAATCTATTAACTGGTCTAACGCAGGAAGTAGAAAACCAACAAATAAGCTTAAGAAAATACATAATAATTACAAAAATGACAGATTTAGTTCAACTTTTGCAAACCTTTGATATAAATATGCCAATAAATAAGAGTGATGGGCAGTGGCACAAGTGGTGGTGCGCCGGTGGAGGAGGTGTGCCATAGGCCCATAGTGGTATGACGGTTGTGTTTGTGGGTGTTAAAGAAAAGGGATAGAAAAAGGAACTAGTTTTAGTTTGAAATTCATTGAAAATATTTGAAAAGAATAAAATGGGAAAAAGTCCCGCTGAAATTTTTTGGGGAATCAAGACCCGTTTCTTGCTAAAAACATGTCTGCTTGTAAAGAACAAATAGAGGCCTTGTTTCAAAATTAAAACCGGTCCATATTACGCCTAAAAGAGACGTGTTTTTTTATTAAAAAACCGGTCTCGAGTTGTTATTTTATATTAAAACCGGGTTTTTTCATTAAAACGGGTCTTGATATGTTTGTGATGGCTGAAAATGATAATCGAGACCGTTTTTTTTAAGAAAGGGTCTTAATGAAGGGGTCTCTAAACCCAATTATGTAGTAGTGTGAAGTTGGAACTTGTTATTGGAGCTACTGTGACTGATCATGTGGTTTTTGTTGGTGATTTTAGTGTCATCAACTATTTTAGGTAATTGTGATTTACTAGAGACTAGTGGAAAACATATTAAGCTCAGATACGAGTTAGGGAAGTGTGGAGTACACACTCGTTGAGCTAGTATGTTTTTGCCCAGACCAAGACAAATATGCAGGGGTCAAGGGGGTTGCGCCTCGTCGGGGTCTGGGGGCGATGACTCCAACAAGGTTCGGGGCAGCGCCCCGGCCCAAAACGGTATATAGTTGGTGCTCCAAATGACTTACCAGGTTTTTCCCCACCAAAATCCAACCGACATGTCTGTTGGTTGTGACCCTTCGGTTTTAACTGAAAATAACCGCATTTAACTGCCATCTAACTGTCACATATGTCTGTTATTTTTAACATTCATATCTGCTCTCAAAAGAACATATGATTTGATATAATTCTCTGTCTTGCTTTGTTCTCTTGTGCCTAGAAACAAAGTGTTCTTCTCTAATTATCCCGATAAGGATTTTGTGATACCCAGGCACCAATAGGCTCGAAATATTTTATACGGAAAGTGAACTTACGCGATTCGTGAAGATATCCAAGATTATCATCACCCTAACCAAATTTACTAACAGTTTTAGTTGCTCAATGTTTATTTAGGGGCTCTGTAAGCAATTGTTCTACTGTGACTCAAGTTGGAACTTGTTATTTAGAGCTATAACTCTAATATGAAATGTAGTATTTTGTTTTATACTTGAAAGTTGAAACAGAACATGAATCTATGGCATAAACGAAAATGAATTGGTTAAAAGCAATTCATTTTTGGTCTTAGTAAACGTTGCATATACTGTTTGAACTTTGAAGTCATTCTTTATGGTTTATACACCATTTTGAATCTTTCCCAGGAAAGATATAAATATAAAATAAAATAAAATATATACAGAACCAGATTGTAAGTTATAAGCAATGCACAATAACGTTCATCATAAAGTTCTCTAGTGTCCATAACATAAATTCTGAACGCTGCAATATCTGAAAGAGACTACAGCATTTGGCTTAACTTGGGACGTTCGCAGATTGACCTTTAAGAACTTCAGTGCAACGTCTCATCTCAAACTGATTTTGAGATTCTGAAATGTTGCTTACAATATCCACAGTCACTGTCACATAATTAGGCTTTGTCAAGTTTTCGGTCCATCATGTCCAAAACATAGGACTGAACCGATTGACCTGAGAAGCCATCGGTCCAGTATCGGTCTTTTGAATTAGTGTTCTCGGTCTTCGGGTTGGGTCGGGTTTGAACCGATGCACACCCATACTTAAACATGTAATTGCAAATTATAACCAATATATGTCAAAAGAAGGGACAAAGAAAAGCTATATTATATAAACTTCATTCACGGCAATAAACATGATTTATAATTCCAAACAGAAATGAGTTACACTAAATAGCACAGAAAGTTAGAAATTATTTTCCATGTGAATCATTGACACTAAATCTCATCGTTCGTTCCCTCTCAAGTTCTTGTAAAGAATTAACGTTTGGTTTTGGTTTGGTTCGTTTTTTTATTTTTTTTAATGTTGTGAAACCCAAATTCTGCACACCCCCTAGTTGTTATGGTCTTTTGGACATATACGGTTTTGGGCTATCACAATTGGGCTTGTGAGACCTCTATCATGTTATTACTATATTTAAGTTATAAACCATAATAACTAGATTAGTACTCTTAAATAAGGTTTGTTAATCATGGTCGCCTATAAGGGTGAGCGAAATGGGCGACTGCCTTGACTCATCAACTTTTTAGGGCCCAAAATTTATATCTTACATAAATTATAAAGATGCTATAAATATGAATAAGAACAAAATCATTTATCATAAAAAAGTTAAATGAACTCACATTTTTATACGATACTAAGGTATAACATTTTATGTGCACATTTTTCATTTAGGGAGGTGATTTGCACACTCCACTAATTAATTTGCACACTCAAAAATTATTATATCTTGACAATTATATCCTTATAAGGGTGGAAATGAGTAAAAGTGATGTAATGGCAAGACACAAGTATGTCTTAACTCTTACCTTATCTAGCACTGACACTTGCTTACTAATATATAACACTAATAACATTTGATCTAGTACATTCTCTATAGATTTGATGGTTAGTGAGTCATAGCTAGCGTCATCGGTCGCCTTGAGCATAGATCGGTCACACTACTGGTTGTTTGTACTTTGAAACACTAAGGCTGAAAGGTAGGCGGTCGAGAACACTAAAGGCGCTTCCTCTGGGCACCAGGGCTGTTGCTCACGCATGCGAGACAATTTAGTCCTACTCCTGATTCATTTTGTTACTAAATAAAAGGAAACTTAGTACTACATGCTTGGCAACCAAATTGATTGACGAAAAGGAAACCCAACGACTAAACACTCCCGCCCCGAACACAATAAAATTGTTCAAAAATATGTCAAAAGGTTATAAAAAATAATCAAAACATCAACATAAATTATGAAATGATGTAAACTTAAAACATGCAAGAGTTTTTTTTACTCGAAAACATAAAACAAGGAGTAAATTGCATAAATTGTCCTTAAAGTTTGGCCAAATTGCATTTTTCATCCCAGTTGTTACGGAAGTGCAAGGATAGTCCTTATGGGGAAACCTTTGGTGCAAGTATCGTCCTTTATTGGGAAACTTTTGGTGCAAGTATCATCCCTGTGAGGACGATACTTGCACCAAAGGTTTCCCCACAAGGACGATCCTTGCACTTTCGTAACATCTGGGACGAAACATGCAATTTGTGTTAATAATTAGGGTTTCCCATATCAGGGTGTAGATAATCAATAGCACCGGATATTCACTTGAAATTGTGTTATCACTTTCCAATAGAAACTGTTCGACCCTATGCCTGGGTTACACGAATATCTCTATGGGATAAGACAAAGTGATGTTCTTGTTTTAGGCACAAATCAAGAACCAGATTCATATTTAGCGTTTAGGGTTTGTGTTCAGTATATCCATGCAGTTATGATATGACCTCTATTTATAATAGAGTTTACTCAAACCCTAGCCAATGGAGTTATGTATAATTAACGGCCTATTAATTATACCATAATAGTTTCCATAATATCAGGGATCAAAAAACGAGCAGCAGAAACTCTAGCAGTAGAATCCACTGACAGCAGAATCCACTATCAACAGAATCAGATTCACACTAGCAGCAGAATCAGATTCACACTAGCAGCAGAATTAGATTCACAAAAGTAGTAGAATCACTTCATAGCCACTATTAAGTCAGGGTATTCAGGGACCTAATGGGTGTACACTCCGTACCTCCAAACTCATTACCAGGTGTGAATTAATCCCTCAAGTGCACTAAATTTTCCAACAATTTGGCCAAACATTAAGGACGATTTATGCAATTTACTCTAAAACAAGGTACGATGATTATATATGTAAGTATATAACAGTACCCTTGGAGGACATCACCTCAAATCACTCATAGCAAGGGATGGCACCCGTGGGCAATGGGCACGGGTACCTCTAACCCATCACCCGCCCACATAGTTTTTTTCTCACCCATCACCCACCCGTCACCCACCAATGGGTAAAAATTTCTACCCATGCCCTTGCCCGCGGGTATTTGTTGCCTTAGTGTTATGCAACAAAATTACAAAACGATGATATGAAAACTAACTATGAAACAGCGTAATAAGATACCAATCAATTTGCCAAATACAGCTTTGATTATTTGATCTTTCATACTCTCTTTTTAGTGTTGAAACTCAAACAAACTTTTAGATTAATGTGTTTTTTTAGACTTGGTGGTAACTGTTAAATGAATACCTGCAAGATCATAAATATTTTAATTAGTATAATTAATTTTAACATGAGTTTATGGGTACACCTACAGGTATTTTGACGGGTATACCCGTGGGTATTTTAAATGGGTGTCATGGGTTTACCCGCGATGGGTATACCTCACCTGTCACCCACCCACCACCCACTGATGGGTAAAGATTTTCACCCACGACCCACCCGTGGGTGAAACTTGACGCGTTTATCCACCCATTTATGGCGGGTACCCGTGGGTTGTGGGTTTTTTCTGGCCAAGACCCAGTTAGAAACGGGTAAGACTCAACTATTTTGGCCAAGACCCAGTTAAAACCATGTAAGACTCGGTAAGACTAGGTTATTCTAGCCAAGACCCAGTTAGAACTAGGTAAGACTCGGCTATTCTGGCCAAGACCCAGTTAGAACCAGGTAAGACTCGGCTATTCTGGCCAAGACCAAGTTAGAACCAGGTAAAACTAGGCTACTCTGGCCAAGACCCAGTTAGAACCATTTAAGACTCGGCTATTCTGGCAAAGACCTAGTTAGAAACAGGTAAGACTCGTCTATTTTGGACAAGACCCAGTTAGAACCAGGTAAGACTCGGCTATTCTGACCAAGACCCACTTAGAACCAGGTAAGACTCGGCTATTCTGGCCAAGAACCAGGTAAGACTCGGATATTCTGGCCAAGACCCAGTTAGAACCAAGTAAGACTCGGTAAGACTAGTCTATTCTGGCAAAGGCCCAGTTATAATCAGGTAATACTCGGCTATTCTGGCTAAGACCCAGTTAAAACTAGGTAAGACTAAGCTATTCTGGCCAATACCCAATTAGAACCAGGTAAGACTCGGCTATTCTGGCCAAGACCCAGTTAGAAAAAGGTAAAACTCGGCTATTTTGGCCAAGACCCAGTTAGAACCAGGTAATACTAGGCTATTCTGGCCAAGACCAAGTTAGAACTAGGTAAGACTCGGCTATTCTAGCCAAGACCCAGTTAGAAACAGGTAACACTCAGCTATTCTGGCCAAGACCCAGTTAGAACCAGGTGAGACTCGGTTATTCTAGCCAAGACCCAGTTAGAACCAGGTAAGATTCGGCTATTCTGGCCAAGACCCAGTTAGAACTAGGTAAGACTCGGCTATTCTGGCCAAGACCTAGTTAGAACCAGGTAAGACTCGGCTACGGGTATACCCATGGGTATTTTAAACTAGGCTACTCTGGCCAAGACCCAGTTAGAACCAGGTAAGACTCGGCTATTCTGGCCAAGACCCAGTTAGAAACAGGTAAGACTCGGCTATTTTGTGCAAGACCCAGTTAGAACCAGGTAATACTCGGCTATTCTGACCAAGACCTACTTAGAACCAGGTAAGACTCGGCTATTCTGGCCAAGAACCGGGTAAGACTCGGCTATTCTGGCCAAGACCCAGTTAGAACCAAGTAAGACTCGGTAAGACTAGTCTATTCTGGCAAAGGCCCAGTTAGAACCAGGTAATACTCGGCTATTCTGGCTAAGACCCAGTTCAAACCAGATAAGACTAAGCTATTCTGGCCAATACCCAGTTAGAACCAGGTAAGACTCGGCTATTATGGCCAAGACCCAGTTAGAAACAGGTAAGACTCGGCTATTTTGTCCAAGATTCAGTTAGAACCTAGTAATACTAGGCTATTCTGGCCAAGACCCAGTTAGAACCAGGTAAGACTCATGTATTCTGGCCAAGACCCAGTTAGAAACAGGTAAGACTCAGCTATTCTGGCCAAGACCCAGTTAGAACCAGGTAAGACTCGATTATTCTAGCCAAGACCCAGTTAGAACCAGGTAAGATTCGGCTATTCTGGCCAAGACCCAGTTAGAACTAGGTAAGACTCGGCTATTCTGGCCAAGACCTAGTTAGAAACAGGTAAGACTCGGCTATGGGTATTTTGACGGGTATACCCAATTACCCATGGGTATTTTAAACTAGGCTACTCTGGCCAAGACCCTGTTAGAACCAGGTAAGACTCGGCTATTCTGGCCAAGACCCAGTTAGAACCAGGTAAGACTCGGCTATTCTGGCCAAGACCCAGTTAGAAACAGGTAAGACTCGGTTATTTTTGACAAGACCCAGTTAGAACCAGGTAAGACTCGGCTATTCTGACCAAGACCCACTTAGAACCAGGTAAGACTCGGCTATTCTTGCCAACACCCAGTTAGAACCTGTTAGGAATATGAATATTCCTATGAAAGACTCGGTCACCCCGAGGATCTAATAGCATTAAGATAGCTCGTAGTTACATTAATATAGTTAGTACGTAGTAAGTATGTAAATAGTATTCGTAGAGTCGTTCGGGTCTTTACCCAATGTTAGCTCACTCTACGGCCCGTTTCATGGGGCATTTTAGTATATAACTATAAATACCTGATGAGGCGAAAAATGATCCATTTTTAGGGGGTCATTTAAGCCCAAATCCGACTTTATTTGATCAAATATTGCCCTAAATCGTTCCTTTTGTGATTTTAGGTGTTTGGAGAGTGAATTCTGGAAAAGAAGCCATTTTGGACGTTTTTGGAGCATAAAAGTGAAGAAAACGGCAAAGTATCAATTTTCCATGCTGGAAGCACTTGGTGACGGCGTCAAGAGTTATACCCTGACGGCGTCAGACATCATGAATAAAACACCGTAGTTGATGACGGCGTCAAAAGTCATCCTGACGGCGTCAAAATCCCAAGAATAAAATACCGTAGGTGGTGACGGCATCACACAGGCCGTCATAAGGAGATCAAGGCCGTCCGAGGAAGAATTTGGCGGCGAGGTGACGGCGTCACATGTTTGTCTTGACGCCATCAGCCCAGTTTTCCTATATATAGTTTTCTAGTTTTTTCATTAAAAAGAGAGAAGTTTTGGTGAAACCCTAAAGACGAATTTGGTGTATCTTTTACAGGTTTTTCAAGGGTTCCAAACCCTTGATACCTTGCATTGTAATTGAGATAAGTGTTCTTCTAATTCAATCAATATGTCTATGTGTTGGTTGTTTATATCTTGTTCTTGTCTCAATTCCATTATGCTAGGCTAGATCTCTTTTGTGTTTGCTTAGATCTAATGAAACCTAGATGTTGATTATGTGTTGATTACTTGTCTATTCTTGTCTTGGATGAATGATTTTATATGTTAGGCTTAAGAAAACTGGCAGATCTCTAAATGGTAACATGCTTGAACGTCTTAAGAAACATGAACCGAGGCGTACTAGGTCTTTATTGGTTGTATTTAATGCATGAGCCACTGTTTATAATCCCTATAGTTGTGCTGGGTCATGGTGTAGGAGGAGATAAGAGCTCATAGAGTTGGGGAGTTATGTATGCCACCCCACGAATGGTATTAAGGAATACAATCCGTCATCCATACAAGTATAACAAGTAATTAACGTGTAAAAGATATCTAGGGAGTAGTGAAGTCTAAGTAAACACAATTTTCTCCAATTACTGCTCACAACCTTAGTATAATTAGTTTATTTTCATTTTTATTATTTTATTTTGATTGCATCTTAGTTTTGGGTTAGTTGAATAGCAACTAATTCCGCCCACTCTCCCAATACCCGAGATTTTACTTGCTTTCATAAAAATATAAAAACACAAAAATAATCATCCCTCACCTCTAGAACTAGTAATTAGGTTTTCTAATCCTAGCGACACTATTCCTAAGCTGAACGATCAATCCCCCGGTACTTGTCACTATACTATACTACAACGATCAGGTACACTGCCTGGTGGGGGTTGTAAGCTTCTCGAGATCCCTCGAGAGGTAAAGCCTGTTGCGATTCCCACGCATCAAGTTTTTGGCGCCGCAGCCCGGGGAATAGTTATTGTCTAGGTTAGGATTTCTTTTTATTAGGTCTACTTGCTAGATTCCTTTCTAGTAAGATTTTATTTTTATTTTTAGGTCTTCTTTAGTCTATCTTATTTCTTCGTGCCTTTGTTCGTAACTCTTTACCATCCGACATCATGGAAGGTGGTAACATTTTTGAACCCATCATCCCACCACAACAAAACCCACCATTAGAACCCCTTAGGCCCCGAACCTTAGGAGAGTATTCCCGACCTAGCCACCAAGGCTACCGAAACACCATTGAGCTCACCGGAGACAATGTGACCCCCTTGCGATCCGACACCATCCGGTTGGTGCAAAGCGGATGTGCATTCCATGGACTTCGTTCCGAAGATCCAAACCAACACCTTAAGGACTTCCTCAAAATCGTAGATTCCATAGACCTAGGTGTTGAAACTAGAGAGACTACCCGTTTACACCTATTCCAATTCTCTCTACGGGATCAAGCTAGTCAATGGCTTGAGCGTTTACCCGCGGGATCCATCACCACATGGGATGATCTCACCACTCGTTTCCTTGCTCAATTTTTCCCACCGGGGAGAACTACTAAGCTCAGGAATGACATCTTGATGTTCCAACAACGTCAAAATGAATCTCTTTATGAAGCATGGACTCGTTTCAAGGACTTACTCCAAAAAGTCCCTCATCATGGCATAGATCTTTGGCTCCAAGTCCAAATCTTCTATGACCATATCGACATCTCCACGAGGCGAACCATTGACCAATCGGCCGGTGGTAAGCTACGTGTTCTTAGTGCGGAACAATCATGGGAACTCATAGAAGATCTTGCTCTCTATGACAACGAAAGTTGGAATGATCCCCGTGATTTAAACAAAACGGTCAAGGCAATATCTTTGCCTTTGAACAATTCTAGCACTCCCGACCGTAGGATCATGGAACTTGAGGACCAAGTCAAGTTTCTCATGAAATCTTACGAAGCTCCGAAGCATTCAAGCCAAGTGAACAAAATCACTTCTTCATGCGAATTATGTAGTGGTCCCCATGACACTCGTGATTGTGTGGAACTCCCCGGAACAGCTTTTGCGGACTACGCATCCACGCATACCGACGAAGCGGGAGATAAGTGGTACACTTTCAGGCCCGAGCCAAACACATACGGTAATTCATACAACCCCTCATGGAAAAATCACCCAAACCTTAGGTGGAAACAAAATCAACCCAATTCTTCCAATCCGCCTAATCGTTATCAACCAAACGGTCCACCATCCAACCGTACATTCAACAACAATCCTTCTAACAACTATGGTAGTGCCAACAATCTTGAAGGATTGATGTCAAAATTCATGGCATCTCAAGAAGCCCGCATAGCTAGGTTCGAAACCGAATTCAACCAACAACAAACGGAGATGACCAACAAGATTGACAACTTGTTGAAAGCCCTCAACAACCAAACATTAATCACACCTAGGAAGGACACTAGGGACACCAATAGCGGAATCCAAATTAAGGACCCCTCATCATCCAAACATGTCCACTTTGTCAATGTTGTTACCATTAAGCCGATAGATAAGGAGATAGAGAAGAGTAACAAGGATGAAGTTAGAGTAGAAGCCGATAGTGAGGATGAGATTAGGGAAGTTGAGGTTAATAAGGATGAGGAATTGGAGGAGGTAGAACCTATAGAGGAATACTTTGATAAGTTTCCAACCGAGGAAGAACGGGAATACCATAAGGATTTATTCGATAGTCCTGAGAAAACATATATCTTTGGCAACCCCCTGATCAAAATGGGAGACCCCTCTAACATTAACATCCCATGTAATATCGGGCACATGCATATATGGAAAGCCTACATCGACCTTAGATCCCCCGTGAACATCATGACTAGAACTTATTACAATTGGGTGATGAAGAAGCAACTCAATTTTAGGATGATGCCCGGTAAAAATTGGATAAGTAATTTTGCAGGAAGAGTTAAGGGAGTACATGTGATTATAGGGAATCTCACCTATGAGATTGATTTTATGATAGTAGAAGATACTCGTCCGGTGATAGATGCTTGCCTAAGCCAAATAATATTCGGGAAACCATTTGTTGAGGCCACTAGGATGAGTTATGATCCGACTTTAGGGATAGTTAGGTTCAAGAAAGATAATGATGAGGTTGCTTATCAAATGACCTACAAGATCGAACAATACCGCCTTCTCTCTAATTTCAAAAAGGAACATAAGCAAGCGGCTTATTATAGGAATGAGGAGGATAGACGTAGAGGAGTAGAGTATGTTAGAAATAGGATGCTTGGTTTCTACAAAGAGTGCTTGCAACTAGGTCCGGAATACAAAACTGGTTTAGAAGATGACCTAGAGAGTGGAACCAATGATGAGATCACGTGGTAACCCATGACTTTGAGTCTAGCTACAAGACTCGTAAATAAAGAAAAGCGCTTCTTGGGAGGCAACCCATGTTTTGTGTGATTTTATTTGTTTGATTGTTATTTGCTTCCGTATGCATGTTTTATTTTTATTGTTGGTTGATCATGTTTCTCAATTAAAATGTGGAAATACTTTATTATGTTGTTTGGCCTAGTCTTAACTTCAACCTAAAGGTATTTTTGCAAAAGATAAGTGTAAGGGGAAACCCCAAATATGTTTTTAAGAAACAAACCGATCATGATTCTCCACAATATTAAATGAACATGTATATTCGTATTTGTTAGAGTCAAATGCTTGTATTGAGTCATAATGAAGTTTTGCAGGATTTTCCAGGAAGTAGGACAAAGTTTTTCCAAAAATTTTCTGGAAACTTAACATAAGAATTTCTGCAGGTCTATTCTGACGGCGTCAGAGTATTACTCTTGACGGCGTCAGGAGTTAAAAATCTGGAAATTTTACCGGTTTTGTTTTTCTAACGGAGTCTTATGGTTTTTGTGAATTATTAAGTTTTATAATCTCCAGGAAATCTGCAAACTTCATTCCACAAGCATTATATCTTACTTTGTTTTCTAGGATTTAGTAACTTATATAGGATGCCGCCGATTTTACGCGAGGTTGTCTTGTCTATTGTTGTCAGGATTTACAAGTTATTTATGACAAGAAGATGATTTATATTCTGGAAGGGAAGCTTTGATTGTTCATTTTCTTGGAGGAAGATTTAACCTGGCCAACCTATAATCCATACCGAGCGAATCAGGGGAGTATTTGATTTCATTCTCTTTACTTTTTCACATTTACATTCTTTACTTGAACATTGGGGACAATGTTCATCTTAAGTGTAAGGGGAGGGTAAAAAGATGATACCTTACATATGCACTTTCGCTTGAGTTTGTTTTGTTTGATAGTAGATGTGTAATAAAACTATGAGAAATACTTGTTAGTGTAATTTTAGCGCCAAATTTAAATTTTTTTACAACATTTAGGAGTGAAACTTTAGCCATAGCAAGCGTCTCATGGATAGGAGGTTTAATGACTAGCACATAACCGTATATTCAGAAAAATTTTCCACCAAAAAAATGTGAGGTTCGCCTTTAGATTTGATAGGAAAAGCATTCATTATTAGTGCTTATGAGTGTACCGGTAGCATTTAGATTCTAGAACTTGCGTTAGTGATGCATCCCGAGACCGCTAGTGAGACTACATTCGTGTAGTAGGATTTACTACATGATAAGAGGCATTAGGATCACCCTTGTGTTAAACCCGTATCATAATTACTTGACCATTTAAGTCATATTACTTGGCTAGTTAAGTCAACTAATTTTTCCCACACCCTTTGCGTTGTACTCATTTTTAGTACATGAAACCCCTAGTACACCCCTCCGAGCCTATCTTTTCGTTTCTAACTTTAAGCATCTTACTTAAAGGAAGAATTTGTTACACCCCACTTAAATGTACACCCAAATCGCCTTAGCCTTCCGTGTATGCGCTCATTTTTAGTGCATTATTGTTATTTGTTAAACCCTAAGTTAACTTTCTAATTGATTACATGGTTGCTAAGTCGAGTCATATCCTTGTACATATTGTTTTGGGACGATTGGGACTCATGGGTAAGTACTTATTTTATGGAGTAATGGGGAAGAACATCATATTATTACCCCCATATGTACGTTAATCTTAAAAATGATTCAAGTGTTTTGATTTTCTTAATTCGAGTAATTAGATTAGTCAAATGTAAAGTATGTAAAGACTCAAGTGTAAGGGGAAGGCTCATACCCCTATGATGTATTATTTTGGATGGTAGGGTAAAAGTGTATGCAAAAAAAAAAAAAAAAAAAAAAAAAATCGAAAAAATTAAGAAAAAGAAAAAAGAAAAAAAATACAAAAAAAAAAGAGAAAAAACATACGGACTACCATCCCGATTTTATTCTATGTTCATTTTATGTTTTTGTTATTTTTTATTTGTTAGCTTAAGTCGAGTCTAGTCTTGGCTTAGCAACGCCATCTTGTACATGTAATTAACTAAGATTGTTAACTCGCCACCAGTAAAACTTCCTTTATCCAACAAAACCGTGTAATTCATATCCCTATACCTAACGTTACAACCCTTTAAAAGACCTCTTTGATAGTTTATCCTAGGTGCTTACGCCATGTGGTGGAGGTTTGATCCTTTCCCAAGCCTATGGTAATCTATTTTGCTATGATAGGTAGTGAGAGATATCTTCCATTTCCATAATGTTATATTACTTTATTACACCCGAGAGATGTGAGTATCTAAACACTATTTGTGAGGTGCTTGTATATGACCTCCGTGCTTGTCTATTGGTCTTTAGTGGAACGATTATTTGTTGTAATTACTTTTATATTAGTGTTAAATGACCCCTAACTTGTCTTTTGAGTAGAATAAAAGCTCATTTGCTTGAGGACAAGCAAATCTCAAGTGTAAGGGTATATGATGAGGCGAAAAATGATCCGTTTTTAGGGGGTCATTTAAGCCCGAATCCGACTTTATTTGATCAAATATTGCCCTAAATCGTTCCTTTTGTGATTTTAGGTGTTTGGAGAGTGAATTCTGGAAAAGAAGCCATTTTGGACGTTTTTGGAGCATAAAAGTGAAGAAAACGGCAAAGTATCAATTTTCCATGCTGGAAGCACTTGGTGACGGCGTCAAGAGTTATACCCTGACGGCGTCAGACATCATGAATAAAACACCGTAGTTGATGACGGCGTCAAAAGTCATCCTGACGGCGTCAAAATCCCAAGAATAAAATACCGTAGGTGGTGACGGCGTCACACAGGCCGTCATAAGGAGATCAAGGCCGTCCGAGGAAGAATTTGGCGGCGAGGTGACGGCGTCACATGTTTGTCTTGACGCCGTCAGCCCAGTTTTCCTATATATAGTTTTCTAGTTTTTTCATTAAAAAGAGAGAAGTTTTGGTGAAACCCTAAAGACGAATTTGGTGTATCTTTTACAGGTTTTTCAAGGGTTCCAAACCCTTGATACCTTGCATTGTAATTGAGATAAGTGTTCTTCTAATTCAATCAATATGTCTATGTGTTGGTTGTTTATATCTTGTTCTTGTCTCAATTCCATTATGCTAGGCTAGATCTCTTTTGTGTTTGCTTAGATCTAATGAAACCTAGATGTTGATTATGTATTGATTACTTGTCTATTCTTGTCTTGGATGAATGATTTTATATGTTAGGCTTAAGAAAACTGGCAGATCTCCAAATGGTAACATGCTTGAACGTCTTAAGAAACATGAACCGAGGCGTACTAGGTCTTTATTGGTTGTATTTAATGCATGAGCCACTGTTTATAATCCCTATAGTTGTGCTGGGTCATGGTGTAGGAGGAGATAAGAGCTCATAGAGTTGGGGAGTTATGTATGCCACCCCACGAATGGTATTAAGGAATACAATCCGTCATCCATACAAGTATAACAAGTAATTAACGTGTAAAAGATATCTAGGGAGTAGTGAAGTCTAAGTAAACACAATTTTCTCCAATTACTGCTCACAACCTTAGTATAATTAGTTTATTTTCATTTTTATTATTTTATTTTGATTGCATCTTAGTTTTGGGTTAGTTGAATAGCAACTAATTCCGCCCACTCTCCCAATACCCGAGATTTTACTTGCTTTCATAAAAATATAAAAACACAAAAATAATCATCCCTCACCTCTAGAACTAGTAATTAGGTTTTCTAATCCTAGCGACACTATTCCTAAGCTGAACGATCAATCCCCCGATACTTGTCACTATACTATACTACAACGATCAGGTACACTGCCTGGTGGGGGTTGTAAGCTTCTCGAGATCCCTCGAGAGGTAAAGCCTGTTGCGATTCCCACGCATCAATACCCCTCTCCACATGTGGAGAGGGTTGGAGCTTCTAATTATTCAACTAGTTTTTTTTTCTTTCACTTTCTCTCTCTTGAAAACTCCCAACTTCTTTCTCTCTCTAAATTCTCTTTCTTTCTTCTTCTTTAGTTCTAACCAAACATATTATTACTTGTTTGTTATAATAATCAATCTTCTACAATTGGTATCAAGAGCCATGGTTAGGTTCGATTGATAAGATTGGTTATTGTTGCTTTTTGTTTTGGTTCGAATATTAGCTAGAATCACCCAGTTCGAATTTTGTTTGTGGGTAGACATGCTTTATGGTTGTACTTCCATGTTTAGGAATGTTTAATTAACTTAGTTTGGTGCTTGGATAGGCTGCTTCTTGTGTTTATTGAAATATTTGGTGATTTTCGTGGGTTTTTAGTGACTTGTTCTTCATAACAAGTTGTTATTTGGTTTATTTTTCTTCGTGGTGATTTGAGTCCCTACCTAGCTTTCTTGTTGGCGATTTGTCAATTTAATGGTCAAGTACTGATAGCGATTTGCCAAGTTTTCTAGTTGCTGTTTTGATTTATTTACAAATCGGCTAAAAGACAAAAAAAGGTGACAGCCTTTGTCCTTTTCATGGTAGCAATTTGTCCAGTTTATCTAAGTAGCGAGTTGAGTGGTGCAATTAGTGATCAGCGATTTGCTTTTACTGATAACTAAAGTCAAACATTAAGAACAAGATCTCAAGGTTTATACAACCCATCATTGATTTACATCAAAGCTTTACATCTGCTTAATATTAGTATTGCACAAGAAAAGTTCAAAACAAGTTTACTCCTCCTACTCACACCTTATACCACTCATCAATTACAACTATAACAGAACAAGAATCGGGAAAAAAAAAAGGATCTCTGTCCTTGTTCACTTTGTACCAACCTCTAAAGATTTTCATGAGTGAACAACAAACATCATCATCGATCCTAGCTGATTAATATTCAAAGATAAAAGGAAAGAAACAATAACAACACCTTCATCATCTCTTCCTTATTTCGTTGTGATAAAACAAAAACGTTTCAAAACCAATACAATTTACCTTCGATTCTGTTTGATGAAAAATTCGTCTGGTAATTTCCGAATCCTAAAGTAAGCACAAAACCAAAGGTTTCATGCCCTCTTTCATTCGATTGATTGCAAAACAACAAATACGTGTAAAAACCTACCTTAAGTTTTTTTGTCTTGCCGCCGTATCCTTAAATCATTTCAAAAGGGTTGTCTGCTTGTGCTACTGGTTTCATTGGTCAAGGATAACAAGAAGATTGAAGGAGTTAGTGTTTGTTATTCGGATAATTTACATAAGGGAGATCGGTGTTCATTTTTTTAAGGATAAGAAAATTGGGTGAGAGGATTTTTTATGTGACTGCGTATAATTTTTGAGGGGTGCTTAGGGTTTCGAATTATTATGGCTTAAGTGGTGATTAGTGTGTGTTAAATACAAAAATTTTAGGTTAGAATAAGCTTTAATTGGATCAGACTTTTTGTTGATTGGGCCGGCTGAACACGTTGGGCTCATAAAATCACAAGGAACGTAAATTGCATTTGAGTGTTTGTTGGATTATATTTTGTCCTATTTTTTGTGGTAAATCTTAGTTGGTCTCAAATCTTGTGAAAATTTGTGGGATTAATTTTGGACTACGGTTTACTCGAGCTTCAAAATTCCGTGATTGTGAATTATTTGTGGGTTGAGATATTCTCGAGTTTATTGAATATAATTTCGGGGTTTATTCAGATTTCGATCACACAATCATCGAGTTCATCAAACGATCATCTACTCATTTTACCGACCCAACAGTTTCTCATGACACACTCAATCAATCATTGTCTCACGGTTTCTTCTTGATTTTGTAAAATCCCGCGAAAGAATCTATTTCTCGGTTTAAATCATAGAATTGTAAAATCCCGTGCTCGCTCATAACATGTCTACTACTTCAGACTCTGTCAGATCTGAGAGTGTGCTTCACCAGCCACTTAAATTGCTCGATAATGCAAAAGATTGTTGCATAGAATTTCAACAACTTCATTCACACCTATCGGTACTTTTAGAGGGAACTGGATTCAAGATGGGATTCAATCGTGCATTTGCAACACTCTTTGGTCAAGATGTTCAGACTTTCACAGGCACAATGATTCTTAACTTAGATCAACTACAACAACAACTTAACCAAGGAGAATCTTCCAAAAATGGATCCATGGCTGCTTTCAGTGTGATCAACAAACAACTCCGAGCGTTCATCGACTCGAAATTCACACTGGAATATGACCATTATAGTCAGATGATGAAAAAGTGTTTTGCTGATCACACGGGAATTGAGGTTGATACGTTCAGAGACACACTCATCCAACTTATGGATAAAGTGAAAATATTCATTGAAGAAAAAGCACATCATATACCTGCATATGATGACAAGGTGAAGGCATGTAGGGAGCAATCATGTGATGGTATTGACGATTCGGGTAAAGCATCGGATGTTGGTTCAGTTGTCATGATATGCAAAGGGTCAGAGACTGAAAAGCCTGACACTACCAGCAGTTCAGTGACTCTTATTACACATGACATGGATGTAGATTTCAGACCAATAAAAGAACAAGTGTCATGTGCTGAGGTACCCCTAACTGAACATCATAATGTGCTTTCTGATGAACGACTACATACTGATCAAGTTATACCCAGTTATGACACATATTTATTGAAAAAGATTGATAGCAATACCATTTCTAATTTAACAAATATGAATCATAAAGGGGGAGAAAGTGATCAGGATGCTGAACGTGATGATGAGTCAAGTTCTTTATTTACAGCTAAGTCTTTTAAATCAAATGATATGGTTGATAAAGAAACTTTTAATGAACTTTCAAAGAGATTCTTACAACTTGAAAAATATTGTATTTCACTTGAAATCGCAATGCAACAAAAGGAAGAAAGTTTTCAAACTAACCAACCATGTAAAGATCCGGAACTTCCTGATTTCCGTGAATTCTTTTTAATTAATGATTTGAAAGCTCAGCTAGAAACCAAGGACTTGACAATCAACAACCTGAAAAAACGTATTACTGAGTTATGTGATATGTGTAATGAAGTTAAAGCTAAACATGACTGCAATGTTATTGAATTGGAACATAAGGTGGCTAAATTACATGATGAAAATTAGTCTTTAAAAATTCATTGCAAAGAACTGTGTGATTCAATCAAAGAAACAAAAACTAAAACTGTTGAACAAACAACGTCTTTGATTGCAAAAAATAATGAACTCAAAGCTCAAGTTCAGGAAAAGGGTTTCACAATAACAGCATTAAAGAACGAGCTAAGAAAAGCAACAGGGAATAGTGTGAACACTAAGTTTTCAAAACCATCAATCTTGGGGAAACCAGTTTTTCAATCGAATAGAAACCAATCAATTGTTAGACAATTGACTGCGTTTAGATCTGAACGACCAAAATTTTCAATAAAACGGTTTGCCTCCCATGTTAATGCGGAACAAGTTTTGACAAAACCAGTCACTCCACATTATTTGCCCAAGGTAACTGCTTCTAGTTTTGTTCAACCTCAATAAGTAGCTACTCCCACTTCTAGTGTCTCTAGGATTAGTTTAAGAACATAGTCGAAACCAAGCATTAAGATTCAAAAATCTTATGATATCAAGGACTTGTACAAGAACTATGATCTAGAAAAGGCTAGGAAAAGGGCGTTACTTCAAAAGGATGGAATCTTAGTGATGCGTAGGGATTGCACCAGGCTTTACCTCTCGAGGGATCTCGAGAAGCTTACAACCCCCACCAGGCAGTGTACCTGATCGATGTAGTATAGTATAATGACAAGTACCGGGGGATTGATTGTTCAGCTAGGAATAGTGTCGCTAGGATTAGAAAACCTAAAGACTAGGTCTAGAGATGAGGGATGATTCTTTTTGTATTTTTTATATTTTTATAAAAGCAATTAAAAATCTCGGGTTTGAAGGAGTTGGGCGGACTTAGTTGCTAGTCAACTAACCCAATACTAAAGATGCAATCAAAATAAAATACTAGAAATGAAAATAAACTATATTAAACTAGAGGTGTGAGCAATATATGGGAGAATTGTGTTTGCTTAGATTTCACTACTCCCTAGATATCTTTTACATGTTAATTACTTGTTATAGTTGCATGAATGACGGATTGTATTCCTTAATACCATTCATGGGGTGGCGTACTTACTTCCCCAATCCTATAAGCGCCTACTTCACTCCTATGTCGAGCCGGCTAAGAAGCTCCTAACATGGGATCATTAGAATTTGCTCATGCATTAAATACAACCAATAAAACCTAGTACACATCGGTTCATGTTTCCTAAGACGTTCAAGCATGTTACACAATGGAGATCTGCCAGTTTTCTTAAGCCTAACATTGAAATCATTCATCTAATACAACTATAAACAAGTAATCAACACATAATTAACATCTAGGTTTCATTACATCTAAGCAAACACATGATAGATCTAGCCTAGCATGTTGAAATCAAGACAAGTATAAGATATATTCAAACAACACCTAGACATATTGAATGAATTAAGAGAATACTTATCTTAATTGAACATGAAAGGATTCAAGGGGTAAAAACCCTTGAAAATACTGTAAAATACGACCTAGGGTTTACAAAGTTCGGCCCTAGTATTCTCCACACAAGTTCCTCTCTAATGAATGAAAAATAGAAAAGTATATATAGTTTTTCTGAGGTGACGGCGTCAAGAACAAATTTCTGACACCGTCATCTCGCCGCCAAATAGTCTCTCGGACTGCCTAGATCTGGGTTTGACGCCGTCATGTGTATTCCAATTGTAGGCCGTCACCATAATAACTCTTGACGCCCTTCTTGTAACGCCTTCAGGTTTTCACTGGGTCATCACGGATTTTACTCTTGACGCCGTTAGCTTTTTCTTCTTAACGCCGTCAGGTACTGTTCTCAGCATGGAAAATTAAGTCTTTGCCGTTTTCTTCACTTGTATGCTCCAAAAACGTCCAAAATGCTTCCTTTTCCAGAATTCACTCCCAAAGTACCTAAAATCACAAAAGGAACGATTTAGGGCAATATTTGATCAAATAAATTTAATTCCGGGCATAAATGACCCCCTAAAAGTGGTTCATTTTTTGCCTCATCACTTAGGCTCACAACCTTGTATGATGCCTCCTAGGTTATTGAGGAACACTGCTAAGGTTCAACCTGTTATGTCTAGGATTTACAGTAAGTCATCCACAATGCATAAGAAGCAAAACAAACCTAATATTTCTCCTAGGTGGATACAAACTGCTAAAGCTTTGGAGACTATGTATATTGATAAGCCTTCTATTATGCATAAGAAGATTAGTAATCCTAGACCTTGCCATAAGTGGATTCCAACTGGTAGAATTTTTAAGTTCGTTGGACTTAAGTGGATACCTACCGGAAAGGTGCATACTGATGGCAATGACATGGTTGACCGTGAAACCCCTAAGGGTTTGGATATGATTTCACTAACCCATATATATGCAATCAAGTTTGTAATGTTAGTGCAGGTAGTCCTTACTCAGTTTCAGGTACATCAATCATTCACAACATGAGAAGACTCAAAGTCTGGAGGCCTAAAGCAAGCATATCTCCTGCTTCAGGAGGTCTGGCAAGTCAATGTTGATGTATGTGTGGACTATTACGTTGGAAAAAAACAGTTCAAGCCTCGTTCTTCAATGACTATGACATATGTTCACATCAGTTCAGGCCTCGTTTCTTCAAAGACTATGACGTTTGATCACATCAGTTCAAACCTCGTTTCTAAATGTCATCATTATGGAATCTGCTGACAACACTTCAGGCCCCTTTCATCAAAGAAAAGAAAGGTGTACGATTCAGTGCGCCTTATCTTCGGAAGAAGAGAAATCTTCTTAGTTTTGACCATTCTCAACAATACGGTTCGTGCTTCCTCCATGTTCGTTCAGTCATCAAGTGGATCTACTCATCTTTGCTTGAATTCACATTCACTTGCTCATTCAAAAATGGCAAACATCATATGCAATTTTTGAGGGGGAGAAGAATGAATAAACTACATGATTGAGTGTATTCTTATTCACCTGCTTAATCAAAAATGGCAACCTCGTATGCAATTTTTGAAGGGGAGAAGTGTGAATAAAATACAAGATTGATTGTATTCTTATTCACTTGCTCAATCAAAAAAGGCAAACCTCGCTTGCAACTTTTGAGGGGGAGAAGTGTGAATATACCACATGTTGATTGATGCTTGAAGAATGGTCTTATGACTCTCCTCCAACACCTAATGTTCCATTAACTAAGGATGACTGGGATTTGTGTTTGATGAATACTTCCAAGCTTCAACGAATGTTGATCATCTAGTTCCTGAAGCTCTTGCTCCAGTTCCTGCTGACTCAACTGGTTCACCTTCCTCAATCTCCATTGATCAAGATGCACCATTTAGAAGTATTACTCAGATTACTCTATAACCCAATCTCTAGTTACACCTCAAGGTGTTGATGTTGACTATCATGATTGTGAAGTTGCTCACATGAATAATGATCCGTCTTCTTTGTTCAATTTCATCATGGATTGTTGTTCCTCCAAATGTGCACTTTGTAAATCAACCACAAGAACATAAAGGAAAATGTCGATCATAATGTCAAAACGGCTAAGAATTTGGACATGGAATGTCAAGTAATCACGGAGTTTATTTGGTATCCCTTATTTGAAATTGAAGTTGACTTTCACAAAGGCATGATCTTATTTTATCTTGAAGTCGGGGTTGGTTGGATGAAGATTCTTCGATCTTTTACCTTTACAATGACGAAGACTTGGATATCTAGTTATTTTGGTGATTCCTCATTTTTTTATTACCACTAAATAACTATCACTTTAAGGAGTGTCACAACTCACACGAAGTTTTCGGTAGTCAAGAGGTGATGTACGTCTTATACTTGATGGTTGGTTGGTTGAAGAGTATAGAGTACTTAGGGATTCGATGTTGTACGAACTCTCTACACCGCTCTTTGTCACACATTAGTGCAAGCTTAAGTCATAAGAACGGGGAATTCTACTTCAGTTTCAAGTTTGGTATATTGGGTTTACTACATCAGTGGTCACTTCAAATAGCCTACAAAAGGGTTGATTAAGATAGTCATTAGAGAGTTTTTGAAGCAATTGATTCTCATATAATACATCTGTGCCAATGTTAATTCTTATCACAAGATTTCAAATACGTGTGCGTAAAGTGTGTTGCTGATTCTGAGGTATCAAAACCAGCAAGGGGGAAGGAGACATACATTTGAATGCATAATGAGTAAATATGATGAACTTAAAACTTCTTCCTAATTGAAGTTATCCCGGGAAGACAAATGTCTTAATCGCAGAGAATATCAGTGTATTAACTCGTGGCATTTGGTGTATCATTTCAACTACATGGGGGAAGTGGTCTTCTGATACTTGTGGTATGTACTACTTCAGCTTTCAGTGGGAAGAAATATGAGAAGAACATTTGAAGTATGAGATGATATTGCTTATCGACGTCTTCATACGAGCTAATATGGTTTATGGTAAAGTGCTTTTGGTTAATGCTTCATGTACACAATGGTATGATGATTCCGATGAGATCGCAACCATCAGGAGAGAGATTTGTGTACATCAAGGACGCGCAACAGGTTCACGTGATCAGGCTTAATCATATATTCCGGAGGAGATATCCGCAGAGATGATCAGTGCTTCAACCTGTTACTTTGGTGTCATCATTTCTTCTTGTGTTGGATACATGCGTACAATATGGATTGAGTTGGTATGTGTAAGTTAACTGGAAAGCATTTGGTTAAATGAAGATGTTGATATCTTATTCCCCCGAATAGACAACTGCTCCAAACCATAAAGTAATGTGTACATTGGGGATGTACAACAGGGTCATGTGATCGGGATTCATCATACATTCCGGGATTGATAACCGCATAGATGATCCGTGGTTCACCTTGTTACTTCGGTGCTATCATTTTCTTTGGGTCTTTGAGCGTCATACAATGAGACCTTTTGCATCACTTCAACTACTTGGGGAAGTGGTCTCATGAAGATGATTGTCGGTTTGGGGGGAAGCTACCAAAGCCTCACATTGAGGAGGCTAAAACTCAATGATTTGGTGGTGTCTAGCGATTAACTCAGTTGTGAGATTCTAGTGATTTGTTAACTACTTGTGTTTGGTGAATTGTTGTGACTTAAGTCGTTTCGATTAGCCTGATTGTAATTTGACGTTTTGAGTTAATCTTTACGACTTGACTTATTACGATCGGATCTATTGGAACTTGACTTGTCACGACTTAACACTTAATGCAAATTGTCACTTATCCAAGATCTCTCTCTAAGTCTAACTCGCATATTACATCTTTCGGTTTCTTTTGTTGACTTTAGTAAAATCCCGGGTGGAATTGATCTCTCGATTTAAGTCACAAGAGTTGTAAAATCCCGTTTAAGGTTATATCATGGCATCAACAGCGTCAGACGAGTATTCAGGAGCCTCGAAAGCTTTGGTGGTGAAAGTTTAAGAGATGTTGACTACTGACTTCTACAACGAGCTGAACGATACTTTCATTTTGGTACTCATGTCAACATCTTCTTAAACTAATTAGTATCCTTTGTACATATATTATACTAAATTGTAAATAGATATATAAAATCAACAAAAACCCATAAAAAATCAGCAAATTAGAAAATACCAAAAATAGTTTTTTTTAAGGCATGTCTTCTAGCATCGATAACATTTACGGTCCTAGAAATGTCATTCAATAATGACACGGGTCTTTAAATGAAGTTCGAACAGAAGTTCAAAAAGTTTTCAAAACATGCCTAAATGGCTTACAGTTATTTCAGACTGTAACCCGGATTTAAACTTATGGCTTACAGTTATTTCATACTGTAACCCGGATTTAAACTTATGGCTTGCTATTACTTCAGATAGCAACCCGGTTTTCAAAATGAGGAAAACACGTCGCCAAAAAGACGGTTGTTCCTAGTAAAGGGTGTCGTTCATCCGAGTGTGAATTACTTTATATTCATGCACCCTCTATCTGATGTACGCTTCAGTGCATCATTTCTTGCATAAGAAGAGAAATCTTCTTTTTATCACCAATACTTTCCCTTCTATGATTTTTTCAGAAAGTATTTGTGCAAAACTTGGTGGTACCATGAGATTTTGGTTGAAAATCAAACTGAACTCAAATTTTGACAAAATTTTTCACTCAATCAATGACATCAATTATTTCTATTTTAACTTCCGTCATTGATTGAGGGGGAGAGTGATTTCTCATAATTTTATGTATCATCAAAACTCTCCACTCTTTACAAAAACCTTGCAACAATACACTCTGTGATGGTTATGTGTCAGGATGATAAATTTTCAAAGAGTTTTCGTTAAAACTTCAAATCTTTTGTAAACTCATCAAATCTGACACATAACAACCTCCCTCACCGATTGAGGAGGAGCAAGAAAAAGGTTCCTCTTATCATAAAATATTTAAACTGACCGCATTTCTCTCCCAAACGTTTCCTAACTTATTTAAATCAATTGAGATCCAAAATCTCGAAAGATTTGAATTTTTTGATCGGGGGAGAGAATGTGATTTAAATATGAAATTTGATAATCAAATGTGATCTTTTGGACTCAATAATAGGCTCCCACATATGAAATCTGATAATCAAATGTGATCTTTTGGACTCAATAATAGGCTCCCACATATGTGCTAAACACTTTCGAATATCGATGCACATATTGAAGGGGAGCAAAAGGAGTTTGTGGAAGCAATACCAAAGACCGACCATTTATCTTTATGCATGGTGTTATAAGGATGATTAAGGTTAGGTATGAGTTCCCATGATCCACCAGAACCGGAAGGATCTTCCCAGGGACAATCCATAGATAGATTAGAAGTCCTTAGGAATGATTGAAAAAAAAAGGAGAAAAGTGAGAAAAGGAAGAGTGCGGACTGAGATAGAGCTAGGACTGGAACAAACCCAACAAGGTTCTAGTGATGAAGTCTCGGTAAGCACTGAAGGGGTTGAAGAATGAAAAAGAAATGAAATGAGAAAGGGTGATAAGAAATAGCCCTCCATATATTCAACCTTAGGGCAGAAACCAGGTTCAATTCCTAATCTATTGGCGGTTACTAATGTAACACCGGTATTAAAGACAAGACGTCATGGACCCAGTGACGCACTGCACCAAACTTCCCAACCACTCAATTTCTCTTAAAAGGGCTTGTTTCATTCTCACGGGGAACCCTGTGCAATGTATCGACCGCTCATTGCGAGCCAAGTTGGTACCTAAACAAGAGACGCCTCCCCAGTCTCCAGGAGCGGATCAAAACGCATTATTGAGTCTAGAGCCATGAAATTATCCACAAATCTCGTTAGGACACACTTCCAAATATGCTTATTGTTTCACAAAATTTGGAAAATAAGATAAAATATTTAGAGTCCTACACATTATCCTTGTGGTATTGCCAGAACATCCGAGTGATATGAAAATACTCACAATGAATATGGAAATCCTTCTAGAGCGAACATCTCTCAAGCTCTTGGTAGGTGACATGTGAGATCCATCTTAGATCAATGATCAAGTGACAACTGGAAAGCAACAAAGGTGCGATTCAACATTGAATCAAACTTGTCCCAGGATATGAATTGACGGATACATTTGCAAAAACCTTTCAACGTGCTCATCAACTAATTTTCGATCACATTGATTGTGTATATTCTTTCAAACAAAAGTATTTTTGATGGAAATGTGATTCAAAGCTTAAAACTCTCGTCGTGTCTCAAAAATGTTTATCATATGACACGCGAGTGATTTCTATAAATCAATTTCTCATTAATCTGTGAATATGTATTCACCGATTCACTCTATCGTGCTGTCTGCTTTGAGACGTTCCGGTTTGAGAACATGCTTAGTATGAAGATTCCAAAGTGGATTCTTTGGAAAATTCATTACTACAAGCTGGAAATTCCTGTCAAGGAGAGTCTTCTTTAATAGAGACTCTACCTGATCACAGGTCGGTTTTCACAAAACCGGAGGGTAGTCTGTCCTCGCAGAACGAATGACAAAGCCATATTTGTTCTCTATCTTTATTGCTAACTGTTTTATTTTAGGGACACATATAAATATGGCGTTGATGGTTCCTATTTCCAGCTGAATCGGGTCAATCCATACCTCATGCTCACATATCCTACACGCTATCAATGATGATCATGAATTATGAGAGACTTACTACAACGAATGTTGAGAGACTACCAACAACGTTTCCGCAACTCTGATGAAAAGTCTCTTAATACAGAAGGGTGTGAGCATGACGGTCCAAAAGTCACTACATCACATGAAGGTGATACAACTAAGGATGAACTTGGAGATTTACTGTGACTGATGATCTCAAAGAAAGCTCAAAGATCAAACTTATGCCAAAGGAACCACAAATAACAAGATCATTGTTTGATGTTCAAAGTGAGCTCAAAAGTGAAGAATCAGAACCGACGAGCTACAAGATCACAAGAATGCCTGAAGTCAAAGTATAATTTCAAGGGTGACCTCGCTTAGGGGGAGATTGTTAGGAATAGAAAAATATTCCTATGAAAGACTCGGTCACCCCGAGGATCTAATAGCATTAAGATAGCTCGTAGTTATATTAATATAGTTAGTACGTAGTAATTATGTAAAGAGTATTCGTAGAGTGGGTCGCGTCTTTACCCAATGTTAGCTCACTCTACAGCCCGTTTCATGGGGCAATTTAGTATGTAACTATAAATACCCTTCTCCACATGTGGAGAGGGTTGGAGCTTCTAATCATTCAACTAGTTTTTTTTCTTTCACTTTCTCTCTCTAGAAAACTCCCAACTTCTTTCTCTCTCTAAAATCTCTTTCTTTCTTCTTTAAATCTAACCAAACATATTATTACTTGTTTGTTATAATAATCAATCTTCTACAGAAACCAAGTAAGAATCGGTAAGACTAGTCTATTCAGGCAAAGGCCCAGTTAGAACCAGGTAATACTCGGCTATTCTGGCTAAGACCCAGTTCAAACAAGGTAAGACTAAGCTATTCTGGCCAATACCCAGTTAGAACCAGGTAAGACTCAGCTATTCTGGCCAAGACCCAGTTAGAAACAGGTAAGACTCGGCTAATTTGGGTATGACCTAGTTAGAACCAGGTAATACTAGGCTATTCTGGTCAAGACCCAGTTAGAACCAGGTAAGACTCGGCTATTCTGGCCAAGACCCAGTTAGAAATAGGTAAGATTCAGCTATTCTGGCGAAGACCCAGTTAGAACCAGGTAAGACTCTGTTATTCTAGCCAAAACCCAGTTAGAACCAGGTAAGATTCGGCTATTCTGGCCAAGACCCAGTTAGAACTAGGTAAGACTCGGCTATTCTAGCCAAGACCTAGTTAGAACCAGGTAAGACTCGGCTTTGGGTATTTTGACGGGTATACCCATGGGCATTTTAAAATAGGCTACTCTGGCCAAGACCCAGTTAGAACTAGGTAAGACTCAGCTATTTTGGCCAAGACCCAGTTAGAAACAGGTAAGACTCGGCTATTTTGGACAAGACCCAGTTAGAACCAGGTAAGACTCGGCTATTCTGGCCAAGACCCACTTAGAACCAGGTAAGACTCGGCTATTCTAGCCAAGAACCTGGTAAGACTCAGCTATATTCTGGCCAAGACCCAATTAGAACCAAGTAAGACTCGGTAAGACTAGTCTATTCTGGCAAAGGCCCAGTTGGAACCAGGTAATACTCGGCTATTCCGGCTAAGACCCAGTTCAAACCTGGTAAGACTAAGCTATTCTGGCCAATACCCAGTTAGAATCAGGTAAGACTCGGCTATTCTGGCCAAGACCCAGTTAGAAACAGGTAAGACTCGGCTATTTTGGCCAAGACCCAGTTAGAACCAGGTAATACTAGGCTATTCTGGCCAAGAACCAGTTAGAACCAGGTAAGACTCGGCTATTCTGGCTAAGACCCAGTTCATACCAGGTAAGAATAAGCTATTCTGGCCAATACCCAATTAGAACCAGGTAAGACTCGGCTATTCTGGCCAAGTCCCAGTTAGAAACAGGTAAGACTCGGCTATTTTGGCCAAGACCCAGTTAGAACCAGGTAATACTAGGCTATTCTGGCCAAGACCCAGTTAGAACCAGGTAAGACTCGGCTATTCTGGCCAAGACCCAGTTAGAAACAGGTAAGACTCAGCTATTCTGGCCATGAACTAGTTAGAACCAGGTAAGACATAGTTATTCTGGCCAAGACCCAGTTAAAACCACGTAAGACTAGGCTATTCTGGCCAAGACCCAGTTAGAACCAGGTAAGACTCGGCTGTTCTTGCCAAGACTCAGTTAGAAAATGATAAGACTCGAATATTCTGGCCAAGTCCCAGTTAGAGCCAGGTAAGACTCTGCTATTCTGGCCATGACCTAGTTAGAACCAGGTAAGACTCGGCTATTTTGGCCAAGACCCAGTTAGAACCAGGTAAGACTCAGCTATTCTGGACAAGCCCCAGTTAGAAACTGGTAAGATTCGGCTATTCTGGCCAAGACCCAGTTAAAACCACGTAAGACTCGGCTATTCTAGCCAAGACCTAGTTAGAACCAGGCAAGACTCTGCTATTCTTGCCAAGACCTAGTTAGAACCAGGTAAGTCTAGGCTATTTTGGCCAAGACCCAGTTAGAACCAGGTAAGTCTCGGCTATTCTGGCCAAGACCCAGTTAGAAACTGATAGGACACGGCTATTCTTGCTAGGACCTAGTTATGCAACAAAATTACAAAACGATGATATGAAAACTAACTATGAAATTGCATAATAAGATACCAATCAATTTGCCAAATACAACTTTGATTATTTGATCTTTCATACTCTCTTTTTACTCTTGAACTCAAACAAACTTTTAGATTAATGTGTTTTTTTGAGAATTGGTGGTAACTGTTAAATGTATACCAGCAACATCATAAATATTTTAATTAGTATAATTAATTTTAACATGGGTTTATGTGTAGTGTGTACACCTACGGGTATACCCATGGGTATTTTAAATGGGTGTCATGGGTTTACCCGTGATGGGTATGCCTCACCCGTCACCCACCCGCCACCCACTGATAGGTAAAGATTTTCACCCACGACCCACCCGTGGGTGAAAATTAACGCGTTTACCCACCATTTAGAACAAGGTAGAACCAGGTAAGACTCGGCTATTTTGGCCAAGACCCAGTTAGAACCAGGTAAGTCTCGGCTATTCTGGCCAAGTCCCAGTTAGAAACTGATAAGACTCGGCTATCTTGCCAGGACCCAGTTAGAACCAGGTAAGACTCTGTTATTCTTGCCAAGACCCAGTTTGAACCAGGTAAGACTCGCCTATTTTGGCCAAGACCCAGTTAGAACCAGGTAAGTTTCGGCTATTCTGGCCAAGACCCAGTTAGAAACTGAAAAGACTCGTCTATTCTATCCAGGACCTAGTTAGAACAAGGTAAGACTAGGGATGGCACCCGTGGGCAATGGGCACGGGTACATCTAACCCGTCACCCGCCCACGTAGTTTTTTTCTCACCCATCTCCCACACGTCATCCACCAATGGGTACAAATTTCTACCCATGCCCTTGCCCGCGGGTATTTGTTGCCCATGGGTTAGTGTTATGCAACAAAATTACAAAACGATGATATGAAAACTAACTATGAAACTGCATAATAAGATACCAATCAATTTGCCAAATACAGCTTTGATTATTTGATCTTTCATACTCTCTTTTTACTCTTGAACTCAAACAAACTTTTAGATTAATGTGTTTTTTTTAGAAGTGGTGGTAAGTCTTAAATGTATACCTGCAACATCATAAATATTTTAATTAGTATAATTAATTTTAACATGGGTTTATGTGTACACCTACGGGTATTATGACGGGTATACCCATGGGTATTTTAAATGGGTGTCATGGGTTTACTCGCGATGGGTATGCCTCACCCGTCACCCACCCGCCACCCATTGATAGGTAAATATTTTCACCCACAACCCACCCGTGGGTGAAAATTGATGCGTTTACCCACCATTTAGAACCAGGTAGAACCAGGTAAGACTCGGCTATTTTGGCCAAGACCCAGTTAAAAAAAGGTAAGTCTCGGCTATTCTGGCCAAGACCCAGTTAGAAACTGATAAGACTCGGCTATTCTTGCCAGGACCCAGTTAGAACCAGGAGAGACTCTGCTATTCTTGCCAAGACCCAGTTAGAACCAGGTAAGACTCGGCTATTTTGGCCAAGACCCAGTTAGAACCATGTAAGTCTCGGCTATTCTGGCCAAGACCCAGTTAGAAACTGATAAGACTCGTCTATTCTTTCCATGACCCAATTAGAACAAGGTAAGACTAGGGATGGCACCCGTGGGCAATGGGCACGGGTACATCTAACCCGTCACCCGCCCACGTAGTTTTTTTCTCACCCATCACCCACCCGTCATCCACCAATGGGTACAAATTTCTACCCATGCCCTTGCCCGCCGGTATTTGTTGCCCATGGGTTACTGTTATGCAACAAAATTACAAAACTATGATTTGAAAACTAACTACAAAACTGCATAATAAGATACCAATCAATTTGCCAAATACAGCTTTGATTATTCGATCTTTCATACTCTCTTATTACTCTTGAACTCAAACAAACTTTTAGATTAATGTTTTTTTTTGAGAATTGGTGGTAACTGTTAAATGTATACCTGCAACATCATAAATATTTTAATTAGTATAATTACTTTTAACATGGGTTTATGTGTATACCTACAGGTATTTTGACGGGTATACTGATGCGTGGGAATCGCACCTTGCTTTACCTCTCGAGGGATCTCGAGAAGCTTACAACCCCCACCAGGCAGTGTACCTGATCGTTGTAGTATAGTATAGTGACAAGTACCGGGGGATTGATCGTTCAGCTTAGGAATAGTGTCGCTAGGATTAGAAAACCTAATTAATAGTTCTAGAGGTGGAAGATGATTATTTTTGTATTTTTATATTTTTTTGAAAGCAAGTAAAATCTCGGGTTTTGGAAGATAGGGCGGAATTAGTTGCTATTCAACTAACCCAAAGCTAATATATAATTAAAATAAACTAATGAAAATGAAATTAAACTAATTTAAACTAAGATTGTGAGCAGTGGTTGGAGAAATTGTGTTTAGTTAGACTTCATTACTCCCTAGATATCTTTTACATGTTAATTACTTGTTACACTTGTATGGATGACGGATTGTATTCCTTAATACCATTCGTGGGGTGGCATACATAACTCTCCAACTCTATGAGCTCTTATCTCCTCCTACACCATGACCCAGCACAACTATAGGGATTGTAAACAGTGGCTCATGCATTAAATACAACCAATAAAGACCTAGTACGCCTCGGTTCATGTTTCTTAAGACGTTCAAGCATGTTACCATTGGAGATCTGCCAGTTTTCTTAAGCCTAACATATAATATCATTCATCCAAAACAAGAATAGACAAGTAATCAACACATAATCAACATCTAGGTTTCATTAGATCTAAGCAAACACAAGGGAAATCTAGCCTAGCATAGTAGAATTAAGATAAGAACAAGAGATAAACAACCAACACATAGACATATTGATTGAATTAAAAGTATACTTATCTCAATTACAATGCAAGGTCTCAAGGGTTTGGAACCCTTAAAAAACCTGTAAAAGAGGCACCAAAATCGTCTTTAGGGTTTCACCAAAACTTCTCCTTTTTTTAATGAAAAAACTTGAAAACTATATATAGGAAAAACAGTCTGACGGCATCAAGAGTTAATTCTGACGCCGTCACCTCGCCGCCAAATACTTCCTCGGACGGCCTTGATCCACTTGTGACGGCCTATGTGACGCCGTCACCACCTACGGTATTTTATTCTTGCCACTTTGACGCCGTCATAAAGCCTTCTGACGCCGTCACCACCTACGGTGTTTAATTCTTCATGTCTGACGCCGTCAAGATGTTGGTCTTGACGCCGTCACCTTGTATCTTCAGCATGGATTTTTGGTACTTTGTCGTTTTCTTCACTTTTATGCTCCAAAAACGTCCAAAATGGCTTCTTTTCCAGAATTCACTCTCCAAACACCTAAAATCACAAAAGGAACGATTTAGGGCAATATTTGATCAAATAAAGTCGGATTCGGGCTTAAATGACCCCCTAAAAACGGATCATTTTTCGCCTCATCATATACCCTTACACTTGAGATTTGCTTGTCCTCAAGCAAATGAGCTTTTATTCTACTCAAAAGACAAGTTAGGGGTCATTTAACACTAATATAAAAGTAATTACAACAAATAATCGTTCCACAAAAGACCAATAGACAAGCACGGGGGTCATACACAAGCACCTCACAAATAGTGTTTAGATACTCACATCTCTCGGGTGTAATAAAGTAATATAACATTATGGAAATGGAAGATATCTCTCACTACCTGTCATAGCAAAATAGATTACCATAGGCTTGGGAAAGGATCAAACCTCCACCACATGGCGTAAGCACCTAGGATAAACTATCAAAGAGGTCTTTTAAAGGGTTATAACGTTAGGTATAGGGATATGAATTACACGGTTTTTGTTGGATAAAGGAAGTTTTACTGGTGGCGAGTTAACAATCTTAGTTAATTACATGTACAAGATGGCGTTGCTAAGCCAAGACTAGACTCGACTTAAGCTAATAAATGAAAAATAACAAAAACATAAAATGAACATAGAATAAAACGGGATGGTAGTCCGTATGTTTTTTCTTTTTTTTTTCTTTTTCTATTTTTTTTTCTTTTTCTTTTTATATATATATATATATATATATATATATATATATATATATATATATATATATATATATATATATATATATATATATATATATATATATATATATATATATATATATATATATATATATATATTTTTTTTTTTTTTTTTTTGCATACACTCTTACCCTACCATCCAAAATAATACATCCTAGGGGATGAGAATTCCCCTTACACTTGAATCTTTACATACTTTACATTAAACTAAACTAATGACTCGAATTAAGAAAATCAAAACACTTAGAGCACTTTTAAGATTAACGTACATATGGGGGTAATAAATGATGTTCTTCCCCATTACTCCATAAAATAAGTACTTACCCATGAGTCCCAATCGTCCCAAAACAATATGTACAAGGATATGACTCGACTTAGCAACCATGTAATCAATTAGATAGTTAACTTAGGGTTTAACAAATAACAATAATGCACTAAAAATGAGCGCATACACGGAAGGCTAAGGCGATTTGGGTGTACATTTAAGTGGGGTGTAACAAATTCTTCCTTTAAGTAAAATGCTTAAAGTTTGAAACGAAAAGATAGGCTCGGAGGGGTGTACTAGGGGTTTCGTGTACTAAAAATGAGTACAACGCTAAGGGTTTGGGAAAAATTAGTTGACTTAACTAGTCAAGTAATATGACTTAAATGGTCAAGTAATTATGATACGGGTTTAACACAAGGGTGATCCTAATGCCTCTTATCATGTAGTAAATCCTACCACACAGATGTAGTCTCACTAGCGGTCTCGGGATGCATCACTAACGCAAGTTCTAGAATCTAAATGCTACCGGTACACTCATAAGCACCAATAATAAATGCTTTTCCTATCAAAACTAAAGGCGAACCTCACATTTTTGGGTGGAAAATTTTTCTGAATATACGGTTATGTGCTAGTCATACAACCTCCTATCCATGAGACGCTTGCTATGGCTAAAGTTTCACTCCTAAATGTTGTAAAAAATTTTAAATTTGGCGCTAAAATTACACTAACAAGTATTTCTCATAGTTTTATTACACATCTACTATCAAACAAAACAAACTCAAGCGAAAGTGCATATGTAAGGTATCATCTTTTTACCCTCCCCTTACACTTAAGATGAACATTGTCCCTCAATGTTCAAGTAAAGAATGTAAAAGTGAAAAAGTAAAGAGAATGAAATCAAATACTCCCCTGATTCGCTCGGTATGGATTATAGGTTGGCCAGGTTAAATCTTCCTCCAAGAAAATGAACAATCAAAGCTTCCCTTCCAGAATATAAATCATCTTCTTGTCATAAATAACCTGTAAATCCTGACAAAAGTAGACAAGGCAACCTCGCGTAAAATCGGCGGCATCCTATATAAGTTACTAAATCCTAGAAAACAAAGTAAGATATAATGCTTGTGGAATGAAGTTTGCAGATTTCCTGGAGATTATAAAACTTAATAATTCACAAAAACCATAAGACTCCGTTAGAAAAACAAAACCGGTAAAATTTCCAGATTTTTGACTCCTGACGCCGTCAAGAGCAATACCCTGACGCCGTCAGAATGGACCTGCAGAAATTCTTATGTTAAGTTTCCGGAAAATTTCTGGAAAAACTTTGTCCTACTTCCTGGAAAATCCTGCAAAACTTCATTATGACTCAATACAAGCATTTGACTCTAACAAATACGAATATACATGTTCATTTATTATCGTGGAGAATCATGATCGGTTTGTTTCTTAAAAACATATTTGGGGTTTCCCCTTACACTTATCTTTTGCAAAAATACCTTTAGGTTGAAGTTAAGACTAGGCCAAACAACATAATAAAGTATTTCCACATTTTATTTTAGAAGCATGATCAACCAACAATAAAAACAAAGCATGCATACGGAAGCAAATAACAATCAAACAAATAAAAATCACACAAAACATGGGTTGCCTCCCAAGAAGCGCTTGTTTTTGTTCGAGTCACGAGCCTGACTCTACCCTTATTTTACGGAAATGGGGGAGGTTTTTCCTACACTTAGGATTAAGTGCGGGTGGAAGTAGCGATACACACCCTTAGGGTGGAAATATGCCTCATGAGGAAAGAGTGGTGGATGAATTATATGCTCAAAGGGGTGTGCTCCTATCATCATAACCTTACCTAATTCAATCGGGTTAATAGGTGAATTAAGATTTTCTCCTAGAAAGGGATCATTTTCTATCAACTTCAAGAGACTACTAGTTGGGGATCCATCTTGACCTAATAAACCCGGTTTAAACCCATAATGTTTCTTGTGATCAATCATAAATGGGTGATGTAAGCATGTAAGGCCATTTTCCACTCCTATATTGGCTTCCTCTCTACAAGGCTTAAAGTCCATTACCTTTATCCTAAGACTACCCGGACTACATGGGTTGATGGGTGGGTCGGCTCCTCTTTTGTCTCCTAGATGTATATCTAAGGATGGAAAGTTGTGTGAAGATTGAGGTTCCGGTTCATCAACACTAGGTAATTCCCTAGAACTAAGAGTAAGGTTATCACTACAAGTATTCAAACCTATATCCTCTAGTGGTGTTTGGTACAGGGGTTCTACCTCTATTGGGGCTCCTATAGTCTCTTCTACTTCTTCCGGGTAAGTCACGGGTGGTGTGTATTCCTCAAGTGATGGTAGGACTTGTGGGGTACTTATTGGGCTTGGGTTTTCTACTATCTCTTCCATTTGTGTTGTGGTGAAATCATACCACCCCGTATGCCCAGTTATCTCATCTATAGTTTTATCCCCAAACAGTCTTCTTGCTTGTTCCCTTAAACTTGCTATCAATTGATCCGTAACAACGTTTGTTGGGTTGTCCATTTTTTTGGCAAGTATGGCACAATTCTCTATGGTTTGCCATGCTTCATCAGCACTTAATCCCCAAAGGTCCCCATGTGCGGTATGGTCAATGTCCATTTTGGTATAGTGGTCGACACGATGGTAAAATATTTCAATTTGGGACCACAGATCAAAATTATGATGAGGGACTTTTCGGAGTAAATATTTAAAACGAGCCCATGCATCATAGATAGGTTCATCCTCATGTTGTTTAAACATCAAGATGTCATTTGGAATGGGTGAATTTCGTGGTTTGTAGTATGGTGGATTCGCGTTCTCCATAATGGCTAACGGAATAGTCAATGGAAAGGTTTTTACTAACAAAGACACAAAGAAAAGATAGACTAAAGAGAACCTAAAAATAAAAATAAAATCTTACTAAAAAGAAATCTAGCAAGTAGACCTAATAAAAAGAAACTCTAATGTAGACAATAACTATTCCCCGGGCTGCGGCGCCAAAAACTTGATGCGTGGGAATCGCACCTTGCTTTACCTCTCGAGGGATCTCGAGAAGCTTACAACCCCCACCAGGCAGTGTACCTGATCGTTGTAGTATAGTATAGTGACAAGTACCGGGGGATTGATCGTTCAGCTTAGGAATAGTGTCGCTAGGATTAGAAAACCTAATTAATAGTTCTAGAGGTGGAAGATGATTATTTTTGTATTTTTATATTTTTTTGAAAGCAAGTAAAATCTCGGGTTTTGGAAGATAGGGCGGAATTAGTTGCTATTCAACTAACCCAAAGCTAATATATAATTAAAATAAACTAATGAAAATGAAATTAAACTAATTTAAACTAAGATTGTGAGCAGTGGTTGGAGAAATTGTGTTTACTTAGACTTCATTACTCCCTAGATATCTTTTACATGTTAATTACTTGTTACACTTGTATGGATGACGGATTGTATTCCTTAATACCATTCGTGGGGTGGCATACATAACTCCCCAACTCTATGAGCTCTTATCTCCTCCTACACCATGACCCAGCACAACTATAGGGATTGTAAACAGTGGCTCATGCATTAAATACAACCAATAAAGACCTAGTACGCCTCGGTTCATGTTTCTTAAGACGTTCAAGCATGTTACCATTGGAGATCTGCCAGTTTTCTTAAGCCTAACATATAATATCATTCATCCAAAACAAGAATAGACAAGTAATCAACACATAATCAACATCTAGGTTTCATTAGATCTAAGCAAACACAAGGGAAATCTAGCCTAGCATAGTAGAATTAAGATAAGAACAAGAGATAAACAACCAACACATAGACATATTGATTGAATTAAAAGTATACTTATCTCAATTACAATGCAAGGTCTCAAGGGTTTGGAACCCTTGAAAAACCTGTAAAAGAGGCACCAAAATCGTCTTTAGGGTTTCACCAAAACTTCTCTTTTTTTTAATGAAAAAACTAGAAAACTATATATAGGAAAAACAGTCTGACGGCGTCAAGAGGTAATTCTGACGCCGTCACCTCGCCGCCAAATACTTCCTCGGACGGCCTTGATCCACTTGTGACGGCCTATATGACGCCGTCACCACCTACGGTATTTTATTCTTTCCACTTTGACGCCGTCATAAAGCCTTCTGACGCCGTCACCACCTACGGTGTTTAATTCTTCATGTCTGACGTCGTCAAGATGTTGGTCTTGACGCCGTCACCTTGTATCTTCAGCATGGATTTTTGGTACTTTGTCGTTTTCTTCACTTTTATGCTCCAAAAACGTCCAAAATGGCTTCTTTTCCAGAATTCACTCTCCAAACACCTAAAATCACAAAAGGAACGATTTAGGGCAATATTTGATCAAATAAAGTCGGATTCGGGCTTAAATAACCCCCTAAAAACGGATCATTTTTCGCCTCATCATATACGCATGGGTATTTTAAATGGGTGTCATGGGTTTACCCGTGATGGGTATGCCTCACCCGTCACCCGCCCGCCACCCACTGATAGGTAAAGATTTTTTCCCACGACCCACCCGTTGGTGAAAATTGACGTGTTTACCCACCATTTATGGTGGGTACCCGCGGGTTGTGGGTTTTTTCTGGCCAAGACCCAGTTAGAAACTGGTAAGACTCAACTATTTTGGCCAAGGCCCAGTTAGAACCAAGTAAGACTCGGTAAGACTAGGCTATTCTGGCCATGACCCAGTTAGGACTAGGTAAGACTCGGATATTCTGGCCAAGACCCAGTTAGAACCAGGTAAGACTCGGCTATTCTGGCCAAGACCCAGTTAGAACCAGGTAAAACTAGGCTACTCTGGCCAAGACCCAGTTAGAACTAGATAAGATTCGGCTATTCTGGCCAAGACCCAGTTAGTACCAGGTAAGACTCGGCTATTCTAACCAAGACCCACTTAGAACCAGGTAAGACTCGGATCTTTTGGCCAAGAACCAGGTAAGACTCGGCTACTCCAGCCAAGACCCAGTTAGAACCAAGTAGGACTCGGTAAGACTAGTCTATTCTAGCGTAGGCCCAGTTAGAAACGTGTAATACTCAGCTATTCTGGCTAAGACCCAGTTCAAACCAGGTAAGACTAAGCTATTCTGGCCAATACCCAGTTAGAACCAGTTAAGACTCGGCTATTCTGGCCAAGACCCAGTTAGAAACAGGTAAGACTCGGCTATTTTGGCCAAGACCCAGTTAGAACCAATTAATACTAGGCTATTCTGGCCAAGACCCAGTTAGAACCAGGTAAGACACGGCTATTATTGCCCAGACCCAGTTAGAAATAGGTAAGACTCAGCTATTCTGGCCAAGACCTAGTTAGAACCAGGTAAGACTCGGCTATTCAGGCGGAGATCCAGTTAGAAACTGGTCAGACTCGGCTATTCTTGCCAGGGCCCAGTTAGAACCACGTAAGATTCGGCTATTCTGGCCAAGACCCAGTTAGAACCTGGTAAGACTCGGCTATTCTGGCCAAGACCCAGTTAGAAACTGATAAGACTCGGCTATTCTGGCCAAGTCCCGGTTAGAACTAGGTAAGACTATGCTATTCTGGCCAAGACCCAGTTAGAACCAGGTAAGACTCGCCTATTTTAGCCAAGACCCAGTTAGAACCATGTAAGTCTCGGCTATTCTGGCCAAGACCCAGTTAGAAACTGATAAGACTCGTCTATTCTTTCCAGGACCCAGTTAGAACAAGGTAAGACTAGGGATGGCACCCGTGGGCAATGGGCACGGGTACATCTAACCCGTCACCCGCCCATGTAGTTTTTTTCTCACCCATCACCCACCCATCATCCACCAATGGGTACAAATTTCTACCCATGCCCTTGCCCGCCGGTATTTGTTGCCCATGGGTTACTGTTATGCAACAAAATTACAAAACTATGATATGAAAACTAACTACGAAACTGGATAATAAGATACCAATCAATTTGTCAAATACGGCTTTGATTATTCGATCTTTCATACTCTTTTATTACTCTTGAACTCAAACAAACTTTTAGATTAATGTGTTTTTTTTAGAATTGGTGGTAACTGTTAAATGTATACCTGCAACATCATAAATATTTTAATTAGTATAATTAATTTTAACATGGGTTTATGTGTATACCTACAGGTATTTTGATGGGTATACGCATGGGTGTTTTAAATGGGTGTCATGGGTTTACCCGCGATGGGTATGCCTCACCCGTCACCCGCCCGCCACCCACTGATAGGTAAAGATTTTAACCCACGACCCACCCATGGGTGAAAATTGACGTGTTTACCCACCATTTATGGCGGGTACCCGCGGGTTGTGGGTTTTTTCTGGCCAAGACCCAGTTAGAAACTGGTAAGACTCAACTATTTTGGCCAAGACCCAGTTAGAACCAAGTAAGACTCGGGAAGACTAGGCTATTCTGGCCATGACCCAGTTAGGACTAGGTAAGACTCGGCAATTCTGGCCAAGACCCAGTTAGAATCAGGTAAGACTCGGCTATTCTGGCCAAGACCCAGTTAGAACCAGGTAAAACTAGGCTACTCTGGCCAAGACCCAGTTAGAACTAGATAAGATTCGGCTATTCTGGCCAAGACCCAGTTAGTACCAGGTAAGACTCGGCTATTCTAACCAAGACCCACTTAGAACCAGGTAAGACTCGGCTCTTTTGGCCAAGAACCAAGTAAGACTCGGCTACTCCGGCCAAGACCCAGTTAGAACCATGTCATACTCAGCTATTCTGGCTAAGACCCAGTTCAAACCAGGTAAGACTAAGCTATTCTGGCCAATACCCAGTTAGAACCAGTTAAGACTCGGCTATTCTGGCCAAGACCCAGTTAGAAACAGGTAAGACTCGGCTATTTTGGCCAAGACCCAGTTAGAACCAATTAATACTAGGCTATTCTGGCCAAAACCCAGTTATAACCAGGTAAGACTCGGCTATTATGGCCAAGACCCAGTTAGAAACAGGTAAGACTCAGCTATTATGGCCAAGACCCATTTAGAACCAGGTAAGACTCAGCTATGCTGGCCATGAACTAGTTAGAACCAGGTAAGACATAGTTATTCTGGCCAAGACCCAGTTAAAACCACGTAAGACTCGGCTATTCTGGCCAAGACCCAGTTAGAATCTGGTAAGACTCGGCTATTCTAGCCAAGACTCAGTTAGAAAATGATAAGACTCGAATATTCTGGCCAAGTCCCAGTTAGAGCCAGGTAAGACTCTGCTATTCTGGCCATGACCTAGTTAGAACCAGGTAAGACTCGGCTATTCTGGCAGAGATCCAGTTAGAAACTGGTCAGACTCGGCTATTCTTGCCAGGACCCAGTTAGAACCACGTAAGATTCGGCTACTCTGGCCAAGACCCAGTAAGAACCAGGTAAGACTCGGCTATTCTGGCCAAGACCCAGTTAGAAACTGATAAGACTCGGCTATTCTGGCCAAGTCCCGGCTAGAACTAGGTAAGACTATGCTATTCTGGCCAAGACCCAGTTAGAACCAGGTAAGACTCGCCTATTTTAGCCGAGACCCAGTTAGAACCAGGTAAGACTCGGCTATTCTGGCCATGACCCAGTTTGAAACTGGTAAGACTCGGCTATTCTGGCCAAGACCCAGTTAAAACCACGAAAGATTCGTCTATTCTGGCCAAGACCCAGTTAGAACCAGGTAAGACTCGGCTATTCTGGCCAAGACCCAATTAGAAACTGATAAGACTCGGCTATTCTGGCCTAGTCCCGGTTAGAACCAGGTAAGACTCTGCTATTCTTGCCAAGACCCAGTTAGAACCAGGTAAGACTTGGCTATTTTGGCCAAGACCCAGTTAGAACTCGGTAATTCTCGGCTATTCTGGCAAAGACCCAGTTAGAAACTGTTAAGACTCGGCTATTCTTCCTAGGACCCTGTTAGAACCAGGTAAGACTAGGGATGGCAACCGTGGGTAATGGGCACGGGTACCTCTAACCCGTCACCCGCCCACGTAGTTTTTTTCTCACCCATTACCCACCCGTCACCCACTAATGGGTACAAATTTCTACCCATGCCCTTGCCCGCGGGTATTTGTTCCCATGGGTTAGTGTTATGCAACAAAATTACAAAACGGTGATAAGAAAACTAACTATGAAACTGCATAATAAGATACCAATCAATATGCCAAATAAAGGTTTGATTATTTGTTCTTTCATACTCTCTTTTTACTCTTGAACTCAAACAAACTTTTAGATTAGTGTGTTTTTTTGAAAATTGGTGGTAACTATTAAATGTATACCTGCAACATCATAAATATTTTAATTAGTATAATTAATTTTAACATGGGTTTATGTGTACACCTACGGGTATTTTGACGGGTATACCCATGGGTCTTTTAAATGGGTGTCATGGGTTTACCCGCGATGGGTATGCCTCACCCGTCACCCACCCGCCACCCACTGATAGGTAAAGATTTTCACCCACGACCCACTCGAGGGTGAAAATTGATGCGTTTACCCACCATGTAGAACCAGGTAGAACCAGGTAGAACCAGGTAAGACTCGGCTATTTTGGCCAAGACCCAGTTAGAATCTGGTAAGTCTCGGCTATTCTGGCCAAGACCCAGTTAGAACCAGGTAAGACTCGCCTATTTTAGCCAAGACCCAGTTAGAACCATGTAAGTCTCGGCTATTCTGGCCAAGACCCAGTTAGAAACTGATAAGACTCGTCTATTCTTTCCAGGACCCAGTTAGAACAAGGTAAGACTAGGGATGGCACCCGTGGGCAATGGGCACGGGTACATCTAACCCGTCACCCGCCCATGTAGTTTTTTTCTCACCCATCACCCACCCATCATCCACCAATGGGTACAAATTTCTACCCATGCCCTTGCCCGCCGGTATTTGTTGCCCATGGGTTACTGTTATGCAACAAAATTACAAAACTATGATATGAAAACTAACTACGAAACTGCATAATAAGATACCAATCAATTTGTCAAATACAGCTTTGATTATTCGATCTTTCATACTCTCTTATTACTCTTGAACTCAAACAAACTTTTAGATTAATGTGTTTTTTTTAGAATTGGTGGTAACTGTTAAATGTATACCTGCAACATCATAAATATTTTAATTAGTATAATTAATTTTAACATGGGTTTATGTGTATACCTACAGGTATTTTGATGGGTATACGCATGGGTGTTTTAAATGGGTGTCATGGGTTTACCCGCGATGGGTATGCCTCACCCGTCACCCGCCCGCCACCCACTGATAGGTAAAGATTTTAACCCACGACCCACCCATGGGTGAAAATTGACGTGTTTACCCACCATTTATGGCGGGTACCCGCGGGTTGTGGGTTTTTTCTGGCCAAGACCCAGTTAGAAACTGGTAAGACTCAACTATTTTGGCCAAGACCCAGTTAGAACCAAGTAAGACTCGGGAAGACTAGGCTATTCTGGCCATGACCCAGTTAGGACTAGGTAAGACTCGGCAATTCTGGCCAAGACCCAGTTAGAATCAGGTAAGACTCGGCTATTCTGGCCAAGACCCAGTTAGAACCAGGTAAAACTAGGCTACTCTGGCCAAGACCCAGTTAGAACTAGATAAGATTCGGCTATTCTGGCCAAGACCCAGTTAGTACCAGGTAAGACTCGGCTATTCTAACCAAGACCCACTTAGAACCAGGTAAGACTCGGCTCTTTTGGCCAAGAACCAAGTAAGACTCGGCTACTCCGGCCAAGACCCAGTTAGAACCATGTCATACTCAGCTATTCTGGCTAAGACCCAGTTCAAACCAGGTAAGACTAAGCTATTCTGGCCAATACCCAGTTAGAACCAGTTAAGACTCGGCTATTCTGGCCAAGACCCAGTTAGAAACAGGTAAGACTCGGCTATTTTGGCCAAGACCCAGTTAGAACCAATTAATACTAGGCTATTCTGGCCAAAACCCAGTTATAACCAGGTAAGACTCGGCTATTATGGCCAAGACCCAGTTAGAAACAGGTAAGACTCAGCTATTATGGCCAAGACCCATTTAGAACCAGGTAAGACTCAGCTATGCTGGCCATGAACTAGTTAGAACCAGGTAAGACATAGTTATTCTGGCCAAGACCCAGTTAAAACCACGTAAGACTCGGCTATTCTGGCCAAGACCCAGTTAGAATCTGGTAAGACTCGGCTATTCTAGCCAAGACTCAGTTAGAAAATGATAAGACTCGAATATTCTGGCCAAGTCCCAGTTAGAGCCAGGTAAGACTCTGCTATTCTGGCCATGACCTAGTTAGAACCAGGTAAGACTCGGCTATTCTGGCGGAGATCCAGTTAGAAACTGGTCAGACTCGGCTATTCTTGCCAGGACCCAGTTAGAACCACGTAAGATTCGGCTACTCTGGCCAAGACCCAGTAAGAACCAGGTAAGACTCGGCTATTCTGGCCAAGACCCAGTTAGAAACTGATAAGACTCGGCTATTCTGGCCAAGTCCCGGCTAGAACTAGGTAAGACTATGCTATTCTGGCCAAGACCCAGTTAGAACCAGGTAAGACTCGCCTATTTTAGCCGAGACCCAGTTAGAACCAGGTAAGACTCGGCTATTCTGGCCATGACCCAGTTAGAAACTGGTAAGACTCGGCTATTCTGGCCAAGACCCAGTTAAAACCACGAAAGATTCGTCTATTCTGGCCAAGACCCAGTTAGAACCAGGTAAGACTCGGCTATTCTGGCCAAGACCCAATTAGAAACTGATAAGACTCGGCTATTCTGGCCTAGTCCCGGTTAGAACCAGGTAAGACTCTGCTATTCTTGCCAAGACCCAGTTAGAACCAGGTAAGACTTGGCTATTTTGGCCAAGACCCAGTTAGAACTCGGTAATTCTCGGCTATTCTGGCAAAGACCCAGTTAGAAACTGTTAAGACTCGGCTATTCTTCCTAGGACCCTGTTAGAACCAGGTAAGACTAGGGATGGCAACCGTGGGTAATGGGCACGGGTACCTCTAACCCGTCACCCGCCCACGTAGTTTTTTTCTCACCCATTACCCACCCGTCACCCACTAATGGGTACAAATTTCTACCCATGCCCTTGCCCGCGGGTATTTGTTCCCATGGGTTAGTGTTATGCAACAAAATTACAAAACGGTGATAAGAAAACTAACTATGAAACTGCATAATAAGATACCAATCAATATGCCAAATAAAGGTTTGATTATTTGTTCTTTCATACTCTCTTTTTACTCTTGAACTCAAACAAACTTTTAGATTAGTGTGTTTTTTTGAAAATTGGTGGTAACTATTAAATGTATACCTGCAACATCATAAATATTTTAATTAGTATAATTAATTTTAACATGGGTTTATGTGTACACCTACGGGTATTTTGACGGGTATACCCATGGGTCTTTTAAATGGGTGTCATGGGTTTACCCGCGATGGGTATGCCTCACCCGTCACCCACCCGCCACCCACTGATAGGTAAAGATTTTCACCCACGACCCACTCGAGGGTGAAAATTGATGCGTTTACCCACCATGTAGAACCAGGTAGAACCAGGTAAGACTCGGCTATTTTGGCCAAGACCCAGTTAGAATCTGGTAAGTCTCGGCTATTCTGGCCAAGACCCAGTTAGAAACTGATAAGACTCGGCTATTCTTGCCAGGACCCAGTTAGAACCAGGTAAGACTGTGCTATTCTTGCCAAGACCTATTTAAAACCAGGTAAGACTCGGCTATTTTGGCCTAGACCCAGTTAGAACCAGGTAAGTCTCGGCTATTCCGGCCATGGCCTAGTTAGAAACTGATATGACTCGGAAATTCTTGCCAGGACCTAGTTAGAACCAGGTAAGACTAGGGATGGCACCCGTGGGCAATGGGCACGGGTACATTTAACCCATCACCCGCCCACGTAGTTTTTTTCGCACCCATCACCCACCCGTCACCCACCAATGGGTACAAATTTATACCCATGCCTTTGCCCGCGGGTATTAGTTGCCCATGGGTTAGTGTTATGCAACAAAATTACAAAACGATGATATGAAAACTAACTATGAAACTGGATAATAATATACCAATCAATTTTCCAAATACAGCTTTGATTATTTGATCTTTCATACTCTCTTTTTATTCTTGAACTCAAACAAACTTTTAGATTAATGTGTTTTTTTGAGAATTGGTGGTAACTGTTAAGTGTATACCTGTAACATCATAAATATTTTAATTAGTATAATTAATTTTAACATCGGTTTATGTGTACACCTACAAGTATTTTGACGGTTATATCCATGGGTATTTTAATTGGGTGTCATGGGTTTACCCGCGATGGGTATGCCTCACCCGTCACCCACCCACCACCTACTGATAGGTAAAGATTTTCACCCACGACCCACCCGTGGGTGAAAATTGACGCGTTTACCCACCATTTATGGCGGGTACCCGTGGGTTGTGGGTTTTTTCTGGCGAAGACCCAGTTAGAACCTTGTAAGACTCAACTATTTTGGCCAAGACCCAGTTAGAACCAAGTAAGACTCGGTAGAACTAGGCTATTCTGGCCAAGACCCAGTTAGAACTAGGTAAGACTCGGTTATTCTGTCCAAGACCCAGTTAGAACCAGGTAAGAGTCAGCTATTTTGGCCAAGACCCAGTTAGAACCAGGTAAAACTAGGCTACTCTTGCCAAGACCCAGTTAAAACTAGGTAAGACTCGACTATTCTGGCCAAGACCAAGTTAGAAACAGGTAAGACTCGGCTATTTTGGACAAGACCCAGTTAAAACCAGATAAGACTCGGCTATTCTGACCAAGACCCACTTAGAACCAAGTAAGACTCGGCTATTCTGGCCAAGAATCAGTTTAGACTCGGCTATTCTGGCCAAGACCCAGTTAGAACCAAGTAAGACTCGGTAAGCCTAGTCTATTCTGGCAAGGGCACAGTTAGAACCAGGTAATACTCGGCTATTCTGGCTAAGACCCAGTTCAAACCAGGCCAGACTAAGCTATTCTGGCCAATACCGAGTTAGAAACAGGTAAGACTCGGCTATTTTGGCCAGGACCCAGTTACCAAGTAATACTAGGCTATTCTGGCCAAGACCCAGTTAGAACCAGGTAAGACACGGCTATTCTGGCCAAGACCCAGTTAGAAACAGGTGAGACTCCGCTATTCTGGCCAACACCTAGTTAGAAACAGGTAAGACTCGGCTATTTTGGCCAGGACCCAGTTACCAAGTAATACTAGGCTATTCTGGCCAAGACCCAGTTAGAACCAGGTAAGACACGGCTATTCTGGCCAAGACCCAGTTAGAAACAGGTGAGACTCCGCTATTCTGGCCAACACCTAGTTAGAACAAGGTAAGATTCGGCTATTCTGGCCAAGACCCAGTTAGAACTAGGTAAGACTCGGCTATTCTGGCCAAGACCCAGTTAGAACTAGGTAAGACTCGGCTATTCTGGCCAAGACCCAGTTAGAACCAGGTAAGACTCGGCTATTCTGGCCAAGATCTAGTTAGAAACTGGTAAGACTCGGCTATTCTGACCAAGACCTAGTTAAAACCACGTAAGACTCGGCTATTCTGGCCAAGACCCAGTAAGAACCAGGTAAGACTCGGCTATTCTAGCCAAGACACAGTTAGAAACTGATAGGACTCGGCAATTCTGGCCAAGTCCCGGTTAGAACCAGGTAAGACTCTGCTATTCTGGCCAAGACCCAGTTAGAACCTGGCAAGACTCGGCTATTATAGCCAAGACCTAGTTAGAACCAGGTAAGACTCGGCTATTCTAGCCAAGACCCAGTTAGAAACTGGTAAGACTAGGCTATTCTGGCCAAGACCCAGATAAAACCACGTAAGACACGGCTATTCTGTCCAAGACCCAGTTAGAACCAGGTAAGACTCGGCTATTCTAGCCAAGAGCCAGTGAGAAACTGATAAGACTCGGCTATTCTTGCCAGGACCCAGTTAGAACCAGGTAAGACTCTGGTATTCTTGCTAAGACCCAGTTAGAACCAGGTAAGACTCGGCTATTTTGGCCTAGACCCAGTTAGAACCAGGTAAGTCTCGGCTATTCTGGCCAAGGCCCAGTTAGAAACTGATAAGACTCGGCAATTCTTGCAAGGACCAGTTAGAACCAGGTAAGACTAGGGATGGCACCCATGGGCAATGGGCACGGGTACATTTAACCCATCACCCGCCCACGTAGTTTTTTTCTCACCCATCACCCACCAATGGGTACAAATTTCTACCCATGCCCTTGCCCGCGGGTATTTGTTGCCCATGGGTTAGTGTTATTGATGCGTAGGAATCGCAACAGGCTTTACCTCTCGAGGGATCTCGAGAAGCTTACAACCCCCACCAAGCAGTGTACCTGATCGTTGTAGTATAGTGTAGTGACAAGTACCGGGGGATTGATCGTTCAGCTTAGGAATAGTGTCGCTAGGATTAGAAAGCCTAAATACTAGTTCTAAAGGTGAGGGATGATTATTTTTTGTGTTTTTATATTTTATGGAAAACAAATTAAAATCTCGGGTTTGAAGGATTTGGGCGGAATTAGTTGCTAATCAAATAACCCAATACTAAGATGCAATCGAAATAAAATACAAAAAATGAAAATAAACTAATTTATACTAAAGTTGTGAGCAGTAATTGGAGAAAATGAGTTTACTTAGATTTCACTACTCCCTAGATATCTTTTACACGTTAATTACTTGTTATAATTGCATGGATGACGGATCGTATTCCTTAATACCATTCATGGGGTGGCACACATAACTCCCCAATTCTATGAGCTCTTATCTCCTCCTACACCATGCCCAGCACAACTATAGGGATTGTAAACAGTGGCTCATGCATTAAATACAACCAATAAAGACCTAGTGCGCGTTGGTTCATGTTTCTTAAGACGTTCAAGCATGTTACCAATTGGAGATCTGCCAGTTTTCTTAAGCCTAACATATAAATCATTCATCCAAGACAAGAATAAACAAGTAATCAACACATAATCAATATCTAGGTTTCATTAGATCTAAGCAAACACAAGATAGATCTAGCCTAGCATGATGGAATTAAGACAAGAACATGATATAGACAACCAACACATAGACATATTGATTGAATTAGAAGAACACTTATCTTGATTAATCATGCAAGGTATCAAGGGGTTGGAACCCTTGAAAAACCTGTAAAGTTACACCAAAATCGTACTTAGGGTTTCTCCCAAAACTTCTCTCTAAATGTGAAAAATTAGAAAACTATATATAGGAAAAGGGGTCTGACGGCGTCAAGACCAAATAGGTGACGCCGTCACCTCGCCGCCAAAACAATCCTCGGACTGCCTAGATCTACATTTGACGCCGTCAAGAACAATACATTTCCAGGCCGTCATGACTTTAACTCTTGACGCCCTACCTTCATGACGCCGTCAAAACTCTTCTGGGTCGTCATGGAATTTTACACTTGACGCCGTCAGGAAACTACTCTTGACGCCGTCATGCACTGTTCCCAGCATGGAAAATTAAGACTTTGGCGTTTTCTTCACTTTTATGCTGAAAAAACGTCCAAATTGCTTCCTTTTCCAGATTTCACTCCCAAAGTACCTAAAATCACAAAAGGAACGATTTAGGGCAATATTTGATCAAATAAATTCGGATTCGGGCTTAAATGACCCCCTAAAAACGGATCATTTTTCGCCTCATCATATACCCTTACACTTGAGATTTGCTTGTCCTCAAGCAAATGCGCTTTTATTCTACTCAAAAGACAAGTTAGGGGTCATTTAACACTAATATAAAAGTAATTACAACAAATAATCGCTCCACTAAAGACCAATAGACAAGCACGGAGGTCATACACAAGCACCTCACAAATAGTGTTTAGATACTCACATCTCTCGGGTGTAATAAAGTGTAAATTACAATATGGAAACGGAAGATATCTCTCACTACCTGTCATAGCAAAATAGATTACCATAGGCTTGGGAAAGGATCAAACCTCCACCACATGGCGTAAGCACCTAGGATAAACTATCAAAGAGGTCTTTTTAAAGGGTTGTAACGTTAAGTGTAGGGATATGAAATACACGGTTTTGTTGGATAAAGGAAGTTTTACTGGTGGCGAGTTAACAATCTTGGTTAATTACATGTACAATATGGCGTTGCTAAGCCAAGACTAGACTCGACTTAAGCTAATAAATGAAAAATAACAAAAACATAAAATGAACATAGAATAAAAACGGGATGGTAGTCCGTATGTTTTTTCTCTTTTTCCTTTTTTCTATTTTTTTTTCTTTTTCTTGATTTTTCGATTTTTTTTTTATTTTTTTTTTATTTTTGCATACACTCTTACCCTACCATCCAAAATAATACATCATAGGGAATTGAGCATTCCCCTTACATTTGAATCTTTACATACTTTACACTAAACTAATCTAATGACTCGAATTAAGAAAATCAAAACACTTGGAGCACTTTTAAGATTAGCGTACATATGGGGGTAATAAATGATGTTCTTCCCCATTACTCCATAAAATAAGTACTTACCCATGAGTCCCAATCGTCCCAAAACAATATGTACAAGGATATGACTCGACTTAGAAACCATGTAATCAATTAGAAAGTTAACTTAGGGTTTAACAAATAACAATAATTCACTAAAAATGAGCGCATACACGGAAGGCTAAGGCGATTTGGTTGTACATTTAAGTGGGGTGTAACAAATTCTTGCTTTAAGTAAAATGCTTAAAGTTAGAAACGAAAAGATAGGCTCGGAGGGGTGTACTAGGGGTTTCGTGTACTAAAAATGAGTACAACGCTAAGGGTGTGGGAAAAATTAGTTGACTTAACTAGCCAAGTAATATGACTTAAATGGTCAAGTAATTATAATACGGGTTTAACACAAGGGTAATCCTAATGCCTCTTATCATGTAGTAAATCCTACCACACGAATGTAGTCTCACTAGCGGTCTCGGGATGCATCACTAACGCAAGTTCTAGAATCTAAATGCTACCGGTACACTCATAAGCACTAATAGTAAATGCTTTTCTTATCAAATCTAAAGGCGAACCTCACATATTTGGGTGGAAAATTTTTCTGAATATACGGTTATGTGCTAGTCATACAATCTCCTATCCATGAGACGCTTGCTATGGCTAAAGTTTCACTCCTAAATGTTGTAAAAAAATTTAAATTTGGTGCTAAAATTGCACTAACAAGTATTTCTCATAGTTTTATTACATATCTACCATCAAACAAAACAAACTCAAGCGAAAGTGCATATGTAAGGTAACATCTTTTTACCCTCTCCTTACACTTAATATGAACATTGTCCCCAATGTTCAAGTAAAGAATGTAAAAGTGAAAAAGTAAAGAGAATGAAATCAAATACTCCCCTGATTCGCTCGGTATGGATAATAAGGTGGCCAGGTTAAATCTTCCTCCAAGAAAATGAACAATCAAAGCTTCCCTTCCAGAATATAAATCATCTTCTTGTCATACATAACCTGTAAAACCTGACAAAATAGACAAGACAACCTCGCGTAAAATCGGTGGCATCCTATATAAGTTTCTAAATCCTAAAAAACAAGATAAGATATAATGCTTGTGGAATGAAGTTTGCAGATCTCCTGGAGATTATAAAACTTAATAATTCACAAAATCCATAAGACTCCGTTAGAAAAACAAAACCGGTAAAATTTCCAGATTTTTAACTCCTGACGCCGTCAAGAGTAAACTCCTGACGCCGTCAGAATTGACCTGCAGAAATTCTTATGTTTAGTTTCCGGAAAATTTCTGGAAAAACTTGGTCCTACTTCCTGGAAAATCCTGCAAAACTTCATTATGACTCAATACAAGCATTTGACTCTAACAAATACGAATATACATGTTCATTTAATATTGTGGAGAATCATGATCGGTTTGTTTCTTAAAAACATATTTGGGGTTTCCCCTTACACTTATCTTTTGCAAAAATACCTTTAGGTGGAGTTAAGACTAGGCCAAAACAACAAAGTAAAGTATTTCCACATTTTAGTTTAGAAACATGATCTACCAACAATAAAAATAAAGCATGCATATGGAAGCAAATAACAAACAAACAAATAAAATCACACAAAACATGGGTTGCCTCCCAAGAAGCGCTTTTCTTTATTTACGAGTCTTGTAGCTAGACTCAAGGTCATGGGTTACTACGTGACTTCATCACTGGTTCCACTCTCTAGGTCGTCTTCTAAACCAGTTTTGTATTCCGGACCTAGTTGTAAGCATTCTTTATAGAAACCAAGCATCCTATTCTTTACATATTCTACTCCTCTACGTCTATCCTCCTCATTCCTATAATAAGCCGCTTGCTTGTGTTCTTTTTCAAAATTAGAGAGAAGGCGGTATTGCTCAATCTTGTAGGGCATTTGATAGGCAACCTCATCATTCTCTTCCTTAAATCTAACTATCCCTAAAGTCGGATCATAACTCATCCTAGTGGCTTCAATAAATGGTTTTCCGAATATTATTTGGCTTAGGCAAGCATCTATCACCGGACGAATGTCTTCCACTATCATAAAATTGATTTCATAGGTAAGATTCCCTATAATCACATGTAATCCCTTCACTCTTCCTGCAAAATTACTTATCAGATTCTTACTGGGCATCATCCTAAAATTAAGTTGCTTCTTCATTACCCAATTGTAATAAGTCCTAGTCATGATGTTCACGGGGGATCTAAGGTCGATGTAAGCTTTCCATATATGCATGTGCCCGATATTGCATGGGATGTTAATGTTAGAGGGGTCTCCCATTTTGATAAGGGGTGTGCCGAAGATATATGGTCTCTCAGGACTATCGAATAGATCCTTATGGTACTCCCGTTCTTCTTCGGTGGGCAACTTATCAAAGTATTTTTCTATAGGCTCTACCTCCTCTAACTCCTCTTCCTTGTTAACTTTAACTTCCCTACTCTCATCCTTAATCTCGGCCTCTACTCTAACTTCATCCTGGTCACTCCTCTCTATCTCCTTATCTATCGGTTTAATGGTGACAACATTGACAAAGTGGACATGTTTGGATGATGAGGGATCCTTAATTTGGATTCCACTATTGGTGTCCCTAGTGTCCTTCCTAGGTGTGATTAACGCTTTGTTGTTGAGGGCTTTCAACAAGTTGTCAATCTTGTTGGTCATCTCCGTCTGTTGTTGGTTGAATTCGGTTTCAAACCTAGCTATGCGAGCTTCTTGAGATGCCATGAACTTTGACATCAATCCTTCAAGATTGTTGGTACTACCATAGTTGTTAGAAGGATTGTTGTTGAAAGTACGGTTGGATGGTGGACCGTTTGGTTGGTAACGATTAGGCGGATTGGAAGAATTGGGTTGATTTTGTTTCCACCTAAGGTTTGGGTGATTTTTCCAAGAGGGGTTGTATGAATCACCGTAAGCGTTTGGCTCGGGTTTGAAAGTGTACCACTTATCTCCCGCTTCGTCGGTACGCGTGGATGCGTAGTCCGCAAAAGCTGTTCCGGGGAGTTCCACACAATCACGAGTGTCATGGGGTCCACTACATAATTCGCATGAAGAAGTGATTTTGTTCACTTGGCTTGAAGGCTTCGGAGCTTCGTAAGATTTCATGAGAAACTTGACTTGGTCCTCAAGTTCCATGATCCTACGGTCGGGAGTGCTAGAATTGTTCGAAGGCAAAGATATTGCCTTGACCATTTTGTTCAAATCACGTGGATCATTCCAACTTTCGTTGTCATAGAGAGCAAGATCTTCTATGAGTTCCCACGATTGTTCCGCACTAAGATCACGTAGCTTACCACCGGCCGATTGGTCAATGGCTCGCCTCGTGGAGATGTCGATATGGTCATAAAAAATTTGGACTTGGATCCAAAGATCTATGCCATGATGAGGGACTTTTTGGAGTAAGTCCTTGAAACGAGTCCATGCTTCATAAAGAGATTCATTTTGACGTTGTTGGAACATCAAGATGTCATTTCTAAGCTTAGTAGTTCTCCCCGGTGGGAAAAATTGAGCAAGGAAACGAGTGGTGAGATCATCCCATGTGGTGATGGATCCCGCGGGTAAACGCTCAAGCCATTGACTAGCTTGATCCCGTAGAGAGAATTGGAATAGGCGTAATCGGGTTGTCTCTCTAGTTTCAACATCTAGGTCTATGGAATCTACGATTTTTAGAAAGTCCTTAAGATGTTGGTTTGGATCTTCGGAACGAAGTCCATGGAATGCACATCCGCTTTGCACCAACCGGATGGTGTCGGATCGCAAGGGGGTCACATTGGCTCCGGTGAGCTCAATGGTGTTTCGGTAGCCTTGGTGGCTAGGTCGGGAATACTCTCCTAAGGTTCGGGGCCTAAGGGGTTCTAGTGGTGGGTTTTGTTGTGGTGGGATGACGGGTTCAAAGATGTTATCACCTTCCATGATGTCGGATGGTAAAGAGTTATGAACAAAGGCACGAAGAAATGAGATAGACTAAAGAAGACCTAAAAATGAAAATAAAATCTTACTAGAAAGGAATCTAGCAAGTAGACCTAATAAAAAGAAATTCTAACCTAGACAATAACTATTCCCCGGGCTGCGGTGCCAAAAACTTGATGCGTGGGAATCGCAACAGGCTTTACCTCTCGAGGGATCTCGAGAAGCTTACAACCCCCACCAGGCAGTGTACCTGATCGTTGTAGTATAGTATAGTGACAAGTACCGGGGGATTGATCGTTCAGCTTAGGAATAGTGTCGCTAGGATTAGAAAGCCTAAATACTAGTTCTAAAGGTGAGGGATGATTATTTTTGTGTTTTTATATTTTATGGAAAACAAATTAAAATCTCGGGTTTGAAGGATTTGGGCGGAATTAGTTGCTAATCAACTAACCCAATACTAAGATGCAATCGAAATAAAATACAAAAAATGAAAATAAACTAATTTATACTAAAGTTGTGAGCAGTAATTGGAGAAAATGAGTTTACTTAGATTTCACTACTCCCTAGATATCTTTTACACGTTAATTACTTGTTATAATTGCATGGATGACGGATCGTATTCCTTAATACCATTCATGGGGTGGCACACATAACTCCCCAATTCTATGAGCTCTTATCTCCTCCTACACCATGACCAACACAACTATAGGGATTGTAAACAGTGGCTCATGCATTAAATACAACCAATAAAGACCTAGTGCGCGTTGGTTCATGTTTCTTAAGACGTTCAAGCATGTTACCAATTGGAGATCTGCCAGTTTTCTTAAGCCTAACATATAAATCATTCATCCGAGACAAGAATAAACAAGTAATCAACACATAATCAATATCTAGGTTTCATTAGATCTAAGCAAACACAAGATAGATCTAGCCTAGCATGATGGAATTAAGACAAGAACATGATATAGACAACCAACACATAGACATATTGATTGAATTAGAAGAACACTTATCTTGATTAATCATGCAAGGTATCAAGGGGTTGGAACCCTTGAAAAACCTGTAAAGTTACACCAAAATTGTACTTAGGGTTTCTCCCAAAACTTCTCTCTAAATGTGAAAAATTAGAAAACTATATATAGGAAAAGGGGTCTGACGGCGTCAAGACCAAATAGGTGACGCCGTCACCTCGCCGCCAAAACAATCCTCGGACTGCCTAGATCTACATTTGACGCCGTCAAGAACAATACATTTCCAGGCCGTCATGACTTTAACTCTTGACGCCCTACCTTCATGACGCCGTCAAAACTCTTCTGGGTCGTCATGGAATTTTACTCTTGACGCCGTCAGGAAACTACTCTTGATGCCGTCATGCACTGTTCCCAGCATGGAAAATTAAGACTTTGGCATTTTCTTCACTTTTATGCTCCAAAAACGTCCGAATTGCTTCCTTTTCCAGATTTCACTCCCAAAGTACCTAAAATCACAAAAGGAACAATTTAGGGCAATATTTGATCAAATAAATTCGGATTCAGGCTTAAATGACCCCCTAAAAACGGATCATTTTTCGCCTCATCAGTTATGCAACAAAATTACAAAACGATGATATGAAAACTAACTATGAAACTGCATAATAATATACCAATCAATTTGCCAAATACAGCTTTGATTATTTGATCTTTCATAATCTCTTTTTACTCTTGAACTCAAACAAACTTATAGATTAATGTGTTTTTTTGAGAATTGGTGGTAACTGTTAAATGTATACCTGTAACATCATAAATATTTTAATTTGTATAATTAATTTTAACATCGGTTTATGTGTACACCTACAAGTATTTTGACGGTTATATCCATGGGTATTTTAAATGGGTGTTATAGGTTTACCCGCGATGGGTATGCCTCACCTGTCACCCACCCGCCACCCACTGATAGGTAAAGATTTTCACCCACGACCCACCCGTGTGAAAATTGACGCGTTTACCCACCATTTATGGCGGGTACCCGTGGGTTGTGGGTTTTTTCTGGCAAGACCCAGTTAGAAACTGGTAAGACTCAACTATTTTGGCCATGACCCAGTTAGAACAAAGTAAGACTCGATAAGACTAGGCTATTCTGGCCAAGACCCAGTTAGAACTAGGTAAGACTCGGTTATTCTGGCCAAGACCCAGTTAGAACCAGGTAAGACTCGGCTATTCTGGCCAAAACCCAGTTAGAACCAGGTAAAACTAGGCTACTCTTGCCAAGACCCAGTTAGAACTAGGTAAGACTCGGCTATTCTGGCCAAGACCCAGTTAAAAACAGGTAAGACTCGGCTATTTTGGACAAGACCCAATTAGAACCAGGTAAGACTCGGCTATTCTGACCAAGACCCACTTAGAACCAGGTAAGACTCGGCTATTCTGGCCAAGAATCAGGTAAGACTTGGCTATTCTGGCCAAGACCCAGTTAGAACCAAGTAATACTCGGTAAGACTAGTCTATTCTGGCAAGGTCCCAGTTAGAACCAAGTAATACTCGGCTATTCTGGCTAAGACCCAGTTCAAACCAGGTAAGATTAAGCTATTCTGGCCAATACCGTGTTAGAAACAGGAAATACTCGGCTATTTTGGCCAAGACCCAGTTACCAGGTAATACTAGGCTATTCTCGCCAAGACCCAGTTAGAACTAGGTAAGACTCGGCTATTCTGGCCAAGACCCAGTTAGAAACAGGTAAGACTTAGCTATTCTGGCCAACACCTAGTTAGAACAAGGTAAGATTTGGCTATTCCGGCCAAGAACCAATTAGAACTAGGTAAGACTCGGCTATTCTGTCCAAGACCCAGTTAGAACTAGGTAAGACTCGGCTATTCTCTCCAAAACCCAGTTAGAACCAGGTAAGACTTGGCTATTCTGGCCAAGATCCAGTTAGAAACTGGTAAGACTCGGCTATTCTGACCAAGACCTAGCTAAAACCACGTAAGAATCGGCTGTTCTGGCCAAGACCCACCAAGAACCAGGTAAGACTCGGCTATTCTGGCCAAGACCCAGTTAGAAACTGATAAGACTCGGCTATTCTGGCCTAGTCCCGGTTAGAACCAAGTAAGACTCTGCTATTCTGGCCAAGACCCAGTTAGAACCAGGTAAGACTCGGCTATTTTAGCCAAGACCCAATTAGAACCAGGTAAGACTCGGCTATTCTGGCCAAGAACAAGTTAGAAACTGGTAAGACTCGGCTATTCTGGCCAAGACCCAGTTAAAACCACGTAAGACTCGGCTATACTGGCCAAGACCCAGTTAGAACCAGGTAAGACTCGGCTATTCTGGCCAAGACCCAGTGAGAAACTGATAAGACTCGGCTATTCTTTCCAGGACCCAGTTAGAACCAGGTAAGACTCTGGTATTCTTGCCAAGACCCAGTTATAACTAGGAAAGACTCGGCTATTTTGGCCAGGACCCAGTTAGAACTAGGTAAGTCTCGGCTATTCTGGCCAAGACCCAGTTAGAAACTGATAAGAATCGGCTATTCTTGCCAGGACCCAGTTAGAACCAGGTAAGACTAGGGATGGCACTCATGGGCAATGGGCACGGGTACCTCTAACCCGTCACTCGCCCACGTAGTTTTTTTCTCACCCATCACCCACCCGTCACCCACTAATGGGTACAAATTTCTACCCATGCCCATGCCCGCGGGTATTTGTTGCCCATGGGTTAGTGTTATGTAACAAAATTACAAAACGATGATAAGAAAACTAACTATGAAACTGCATAATAAGAAACCAATCAATATGTCAAATACAGCTTTGATTATTTGATCTTTCAAACTCTTTTTTTACTCTTGAACTCAAACAAACTTTTAGATTAATGTGTTTTTTTGAGAATTGGTGGTAACTATTAAATGTGTACCTGCAACATCATAAATATTTTAATTAGTATAATTAATTTTAACATGGGTTTATGTGTACAACTACGGGTATACCCATGGGTATTTTAAATGTGTGTCATGGGTTTACCCGCGATGGGTATGCCTCACCCGTCACCCACCCGCCACCCACTGATAGGTAAAGATTTTCACCCACGACCCACCCGTGGGTGAAAATTGACGCGTTTACCCACCATTTAAAACAAGGTAGAACCAGGTAAGACTCGGCTATTTTGGCCAAGACCCAGTTAGAACCAGGTAAGTCTCGGCTAATCTAGCCTAGACCCAGTTAGAAACTGATAAGACTTAGCTATTCTTGCCAGGACCCAGTTAGAACGAGGTAAGACTCTGCTATTCTTGCCGAGACCCAGTTAGAATAAGGTAAGACTCAGCTACTTTGGCCTAGACCCAGTTAGAGCCAGGTAAGTCTCGGCTATTCTGGCCAAGACCCTGTTAGAAACTGATAAGACTCGGCAATTCTTGCCAGGACCCAGTTAGAACCAGGTAAGACTAGGGATGGTACCCGTGGGCAATGGGGACGGGTACCTCTAACCCGTCACCCGCCCACGTAGTTTTTTTCTCACCCATCACCCACCCGTCACCCACCAATGGGTACAAATTTCTACCCATGCCCTTGACCGAGGTTATTTGTTGCCCATTGGTTAGTGTTATGCAACAAAATTGCAAAAAGATGATATGAAAACTAACTATGAAACTGCATAATAAGATACCAATCAATTTGCCAAATAGAGCTTTGATTATTTGATCTTTCATACTCTCTTTTTACTCTTGAACTCAAACAAACTTTTAGATTAATGTGTTTTTTTTAGAATTGGTGGTAACTTTTAAATGTATACCTGCAACATAGTAAATATTTTAATTAGTATAATTAATTTTAACATAGGTTTATGTGTACACCTACGGGTATTTTGACAGGTATACCCATGGGCATTTTAAATGGGTGTCATGGGTTTACCCGCGATGGGTATGCCTCACCCGTCACCCACCCGCCACCCACAGATAGGTAAAGATTTTCACCCACGACCCACCCGTGGGTGAAAATTGACGCGTTTACCCACCATTTTGAACCAGGTAGAACCAGGTAAGACTCGGCTATTTTGGCCAAGAGCCAGTTAGAATCAGGTAAGTCTCGGCTATTCTGGCCAAGACCCAGTTAGAATCTGATAAGACTCGGCTATTCTTGCCAGGATCCAGTTAGAACCAGGTAAGACTCTGCTATTCTTGCCAGGACCTATTTAAAACCAGGTAAGACTCGGCCATTTTGGCCTAGACCCAGTTAGAACCAGGTAAGTCTCGGCTATTCTGGCCAAGGCCTAGTTAGAAACTGATAAGACTCGGCAATTCTTGCCAGGACCCAGTTAGATCCAGGTAAGACTAAGGATGGCATCACCCGCCTATGTAGTTTTTTTCTCACCCATCACCCACCCGTCACCCACCAATGGGTACAAATTTCTACCCATGCCCTTGCCCGCGGGTATTTGTTGCCCATGGGTTAGTGTTATGCAACAAAATTACAAAACGATGATATGAAAACTAACTATGTAACTGCATAATAATATACCAATCAATTTGCCAAATACAGCTTTGATTATTTGATCTTTCATACTTTCTTTTTACTCTTGAACTCAAACAAACTTTTAGATTAATGTGTTTTTTTGAGAATTGGTGGTAACTGTTAAATGTATACCTGTAACATCATAAATATTTTAAATAGTATAATTAATTTTAACATCGGTTTATGCGTACACCTACAAGTATTTTGACGGTTATATCCATGGGTATTTTAAATGGGTGTCATGGGTTTACCCGCGATGGGTATGCCTCACCCGTCACCCACACGCCACCCACTGATAGGTAAAGATTTTCACCCACGACCCAGTTAGAATCAGGTAAGACTCGGCTATTCTGGCCAAGACCCAGTTACAACCAAGTAAGACTCGGTAAGACTAGACTATTCTGGCAAAGGCCCAGTTAGAACCAGGTAATACTCGGCTATTCTGGCTAAGACCCAGTTCAAACTAGGTAAAACTAAGCTATTCTGGCCAATACCCAGTTAGAAACAAGTAAGACTCGGCTATTCTGGCCAAGACCCAGTTCAAACCGGGTAAGACTAAACTATTCTGGCCAATACCCAGTTAGACCCAGGTTATACTAGGCTATTCTGGCAAAGACCCAGTTAAAACCAGGTAAGACTCGGCTATTCTGGCCAAAACCCAGTTAGAAACAGGTAAGACTCAGCTATTCTGGCCAACACCTAGTTCGAACAAGGTAAGATTCGGCTATTCTGGCCAAGACCCTGTTAGAATTAGGTAGGACTTGGCTATTCTGGCCAAGTCCCAGTTAGAACTAGGTAAGACTCGGCTATTCTGGCCAAGACCCAGTTAGAACCAGGTAAGACTCGGCTATTCTGGCCAAGATCCAGTTAGAAATTGGTAAGACTCGGCTATTCTGACCAAGACCTAGTTAAAACCACGTAAGACTCGGATTTTCTGGCCAAGACCCAGTAAGAACCAGGTAAGACTAGGCTATTCTGGCCAAGACCCAGTTAGAAACGGATAAGACTCGGCTATTCTGGCCGAGTCCCGGTTAGAACCAGGTAAGACTCTGCTATTCTGGCCAAGACCCAGTTAGAACCAGGTAAGACTCGGCTATTTTAGCCAAGACCCAGTTAGAAACTGGTAAGACTCGGCTATTCTGGCGAAGACCCAGTTAAAACTACATAAGACCCGGCTATTCTGGCCAAGACCCAGTTAGAACCAGGTAAGACTCGGCTATTCTGGCCAAGACCCAGTGAGAAACTGATAAGACTCGGCTATTCTTGCCAGGACCCAGTTAGAACCAGGTAAGACTCTGCTATTCTTGCCAAGACCCAGTTAGAACAAGGTGAGAATCGGCTATTTTGGCCAGGACCCAGTTAGAACTTGGTAAGTCTCGGCTATTCTGGCCAAGACCCAGTTAGAAACTTATAAGACTCGGCTATTCTTGCCAGGACCCAGTTAGAACCAGGTAAGACTAGGGATGGCATCCGTGGGCAATGGGCACCGGTACCACCCGCCCACGTAGTTTTTTTCTCACCCATCACCCAACCGTGACCCACTAATGGGTACAAATTTCTACCCATGCCCTTGCCTGCTGGTATTTGTTGCCCATGGGTTAGTGTTAGGTAACAAAATTACAAAACGATGATAAGAAAACTAACTATGAAACTGCATAATAAGATACCAATCAATATGCCAAATACAGCTTTGATTATTTGATCTTTCATACACTCTTTTTACTCTTGAACTCAAACAAACTTTTAGATTAATGTGTTTTTTTGAGAATTGGGGGTAACTATTAAATGTTTACCTGCAACATCATAAATATTTTAATTAGTATAATTAATTTTAACATGGGTTTATGTGTACACCTATGGGTATACCCATGGGTATTTTAAATTTGTGTCATGGGTTTACCCGCGATGGGTATGCCTCACCCGTCACCCACCCGCCACCCACTCATAGGTAAAGATTTTCACCCACGACCCACCCGTGGGTGAAAATTGACGCGTTTACCCACCATTTTGAACCAGGTAGAACCAGGTAAGACTCAGCTATTTTGGCCAAGACCCAGTTATAACCAGGTAATTCTCGGCTATTCTGGCCAAGACCCAGTTAGAAACTGATAAGACTCAGCTATTCTTGCCAGGACCCAGTTAGAACCAGGTAAGACTCTGCTATTCTTGCCAAGACCCAGTTAGAACTAGGTAAGACTCGGCTATTTTGGCCTAGACCCAGTTAGAACTAGGTAAGTCTCGGCTATTCTGGCCAAGACCCGGTTAGAAACTGATAAGACTCGGCGATTCTTGCCAGGACCAGGTAAGACTAGGGATGGCACCCGTGGGCAATGGGGACTGATACGTCTAACCCGTCACCCGCCCACGTAGTTTTTTTCTCACCCATCACCTACCCGTCACCTACCAATGGGTACAAATTTCTACCCATGCCCTTGCCAGCGGGTATTTGTTGCCCATTGGTTAGTGTTATGCAACAAAATTACAAAACGATGATATGAAAACTAACTATGAAACTGCATAATAAGATACAATCAATTTGCCAAATAGAGCTTTGATTATTTGATATTTCATACTCTCTTTTTACTCTTGAACTCAAACAAACTTTTAGATTAATGTGTTTTTTTTAGAATTGGTGGTAACTTTTAAATGTATACCTGCAACATCGTAAATATTTTAATCAGTATAATTAGTTTTAACATGTGTTTATGTGTACACCTACGGGTATTTTGATGGGTATACCCATGGGTATTTTAAATGGCTGTCATGGGTTTACCCGCGATGGGTATGCCTCACCCGTCACCCACCCGCCACCCACTCATAGGTAAAGATTTTCACCCACGACCCACCCGTGGGTGAAAATTGACGCGTTTACCCACCATTTGTGGCGGGTTCCCACGGGTTGTGGGTTTTTTCTCGCCCATTGCCATCCCTACTCATAGCAACTCTTCATCACTCTATTTTAGCAATTGTTTTTTTTTTTACCGGAAACATAGTACAATATATGACATTTCCTGATTTAACTAAATCCATATATATCTACCATTCAAAAGATAAAACATTCAAGTAATATGCAACTACTGTCATTCTTTGACATCACATTTTGCTTATTTTTTACATCCTCACCCACAATTGCCTAAGTCTTAAAGTTTTTTTTTGGGTAAAAGTTTATATGGCATAAGCGTATCTCTTTTCACTTATTTTGACCAATTTCAAAAGCCTCATCATCACATTATCGATCTTCAGGATCCAATATGTGCAACACAAAAGTAGAAGTGCATTATAAATTATTGTATCATAAAATATGTAAGAATAGGAATATGCATGAGATAAGGAACTTACATGGCAATGATAGACATAGCCCGGCTCTGCATTTGCATAAAAGGGATACGATGCATTTGTATGTGTGTAAGCAAACTTCACAATGATCTTTGTGAGAACTCCAGGTTGCACCTTATACACATTCTTCCACCCGTTTTCATAAGGTTCCACACTTAACTTTTTTTCCAGTTGCATATTTTTTCAATATTACATTTTTCAACATTTTGTTAAGTTTATTCATAGAATCTCTAAACTCATAGATATTTGTTATATTTTTCTGATCCAACACTTTGAACAGTCGAAGATGGATATGTAATGGGTGATTAGCCTCTGTTAGATTGATCAGGTTCCAAATCTTCCAAATCTACTACAGAGATTTGGAACCTGATCAATCTAACAGAGGATAATCACCCTTTGCATATCCATCTTGGATTTTTCAAAGAATTGGATCACACAAATATAACAAATATCGACGAGTTTAGAGATTGTATGAAGAAACTTAATAATGTAGAAAAATGTAACATTGGAAATTGTGGAGAGAGAGTTGTAGATGAATATGTTTTGTGTGTACTAATGGAATTAGATTCATATGTATAATCAATGTGAATGTGATACTTATTGGGTTGTGTATGAAGTGTAAAGAGGGTGGTTGGGTGGTGTATGAAGTGTGAAGAGGGGCCCGGGTTTTGGAGGATGAACAAGGATAAACTGATAACGTACACAGTACACCATCAATCCACATTCATGACAAGGATCAAAGGCCCAAATGATTTCGATCAGAGTGTTCCAGCTCGCTATCTTGATTAAACAAAGCAGTTTGAATGAGTCAAGACAGCAGTTAATTGCATTGCATTTTAGTAAGCATAATTCCTACTTTGTAGGCACGTCATAAGTATGTACTTCACTATGGAAGTATAATACATGCATCTTATTTCCCACATTTAACTTCCATGCAAGTTTTCACTTGAATAGGCCAGTGGCTGAAGTAGTTATTTAAATTTCTTATACATTGTACTGTTGCATTATAAATGGATATGAGAAAATTGTAGTCATGATGTAGCCCCTGATAATAAGTAAGTGTTGCTTATAAAGATGAATGAATACCATAGGAAGTTCAAAACGAGACTTACACATATTGCCCAAGCAAGAAAATGCACTCAAGAACACAGATACACCTAAGTAGGGATGAACAAGCTATGTTGGGTTAGACAAAAAGTTAGTGCCACTGATGCAAGATTTAGAAAGACGGTAACTAGAGTTAGCTAAGTTGGAGTGTAGGCGTTCAAAGCTCCACATATTTGCCAGGTTTATAAGATAACGATTTGCGAGTTTAAAGGAGTTGAAAAATCAGCTTTATGACAAACATAAAGCTTTGGTATGGGATATAGCATAAATTTTTAAGTATTTTGGTTTGTCTATTATGTTCCAACAACTATATCTCTTGCATGAACAGTTAGCAAAAGAAAAAAGAAATGAAAGCTGATAGTACTTATTATGTAGCGGGAAAAGATCTACTCACAATGTGTTTTGGAACTGAGCACTCGTGGCAACCAGGTGTGTATCAAATGTGGTTGGGAATAAGAAGGCATTAGGGATCTCTAAGAGAGCAAGGAAGAAGATGACAACAGTGGAAGATTTGGATGTCCTGAAAGATGAAATAACGAAACCATTGAGGGAAACAATGAAACTAATAGAGGCAGACTGCCAGACTTGGAGATACTTCAAGCGACCTTGAACATGGGTGGATCATTTACGGATTTGCTTCTGGGGTACCTCAAGCTTGCTGGATCTTTTGATAGATTTGATGGCATTGAGGTATCCAACCTACTTTTAAGACACCTATATAGTGTTGTATGCTCAGAGTTTTATAGGCGTGGATCTTTTCATTTTGCAAAATGTCAAAACCGTTTCATTTTTCGCAGACACCTATTCCATGTGACTTGTTAGTTCCCTATGGTGACATTGAGGAAACAATGGCTAAAGCCATGTTATATCCAAGACTTGATGGGATGCATATAAGTTCTTTGATTTTCTATTTATCATGATATGCAAATTTTTATTTATAATTCATTGTTAAGCAATACAGCTAATTTGATAAAATTTATGTCGTATCTCAGAGATGTCTCAACCCTAATTTTTTTCAACAAAATATTTGCATCATCGGGTATGTCCACATCTTCCTCTTGACACCTTATATCATGAATCTTGCGAATGTCATCTTCAGAGTGTATGGTTGTGTGGAGATGATGAGAAGGCGATCCAGGAAATCGATTGGAATCCCGTGGGGGGTTTGTAGTTTGTGCCTCGAATAGTTGTGATTCCTCAGTTGGTGGCAACAAATATTGGTGACTTGTCGTTTTCTAAGGCACGGTTCAGGAACACAAAGCACCCGATATCAAGCATGTGGTTTACCACCACCACCCTTTATTTTCTTTTTGTAAAACCGATTAAAAGACACCTTTACAATTTACTACTTAATAATTAATAATTCCATTTTAATTTTGTAAATGACTTTGACAGAAATAGAAAAGGACCCATGCCTTATCTAAGGAAGCTAGTTGTTGCACATATAGTGGAGGATCAGAACACCCATATTAAAACCCATAGTTTCAAGAATATCAGGGTACATTTCCAAGAGAAGAGTGTGTATGCGTTGAACAGACTTGTGTACTCAAGGTGAACATACACGGAGCTATCCCTTTTCTTTCCTGACCCTCTTCACATAGCCGCCATCAATCTAGCCGCCGGTCGTTCGACCACTGCCGTTGTATTTGCCTGAGTTAATTAAGTTTGGGTTGTCGCTGGATCTGTATGAATTTTTTAGGAGATGATTGTGTGTGTGTGTGTAGATCTATGATAGGATTTGAGAGTTAAGTTTGGGTTATCACTCCCTCGTCACCCTCTGGATTGCTTGGAATGCTAATCTAATGTATATTCTTTAAGTTCTTTTTCCTCTTTTATGTCGAGGCTATAGCATTCACCAAGTAAATTTATTTTAATGCCACGAATTACATGCCCCTGTGATTATAAAGATGCGAAATTATACAGTGACAGATTAGCTATGGTATATTGGTACATTGGTACGCATACTATATTTTGGTCACCAGAATCTGGATTTGGTAAAGGGTGGTTGTCTGGTGGTGGTGGTAGAGGCTGGTGGTGGTTGTGGTGCCGGTTGTGTGGTGGTGCAAAAGAAAATAAAAGTGGGGAAGAAGACAAGGGTAGATTAGTCATTTCACAGGCCTTTGACTTTGACTAACGTGAAAAGTTAACGAGTGTTAGCCCAAAAACATTTTTTGCAACAACAATAACGCGGGAAGGACACAACTTGCAAAAACCTGAAACATTAGGGACAATATTTGCACTTTTTTTTTCTTTGAGGACAACTTTCGCAATTTTGGCAAAGTTCATGGACATTTTTCGTAGTTTACCCTTATTTTTTCAAAAGTAAATGGGTGCACCGTGCATCAACTTAGCAAGTGAACAACATATTACTTTATTGCAAATATTTCTAACACTTAATCACTGTTATAAAGTAATGAGTGTGACAATAATTAGTTTCTATCATATCTCTTCTCTTACAATCATTTGGTCTTTTGATCGATTTAGCATTCAATCGAATCAAATAGTTTGCCCAATTTAACTTATTTTATGAGTTAATACTCAGAATGATCATTAATATTTGAAAGCAAATATGTAATCAAGCATACAACAAGTGATAAATTAATAATCATACAAGGCTACAAACAATTAATACTTTAATAGTTATCAAGTGAATGAAGTGAGCATTAATGAAAGAATAAAAGCTATTGACTAAATCACAATTGAATATTTCAAAGAGTTGAAGACACAATGATTGAAAGAAGTGAATAAGTAATTGTGATCATTAATGAAAAAACAAATCAATAAAGTCATTCAATACCTTATCAGAAAAAACAATTCTTTTGATTGGTTTATTCATTTGTTACACTCGTTTTCCTCTTTACTCTTGAGTTTCACTAGTTACAATTTTTTTTATCCAAAAAACGCAAATTTGAATCGGTAATATTTGTAGGTGCCGATTGCTCTAATTCTTAAAATATTGGGCTTTTAGGCTATATTATGGTGGACTTATTGGGCTAGTTGGGGAGGCCCACTAGTCCCCCTATTGCTTCTGACGTGTACAACTGTTTCATTGTATTATTACGTGTGTGGTCTTATTGACATTGCAGGTCATTACATATAGCGTCCTGTGTCTTTCAAAAACTTATTAGGTCATGTTAATACAAATATCGCCTAAAAACGTTATTTATATTTTACGATCTTCGCTAAGTTTTGTTAACGACAAAATGTAAACTTTAGTTTCTAAGCAAAACATAATCTTAGTTTTTAAGACTTGCATAAACTAGACTTTTGCTACATTTTACATTTCATAAAACACAACACAAGTTTATTTCTTAAATTAGAAATAGTCACATCACATTTATGGCAAGTTTTGTCATCATGTATTTATGGAAAGTAATGTGTTTGACTTGCTTTGATGTTGCTTACAAGTTTCATGTTTGACTTGATTTAAGTGATGTGACATTGTTTGGTTGCTAGGAGTTATGAGACAAGACCTTGTTGGTTTGAAGAGTTATTGCAAAAACCTACTGCAGTCCCGGCGGTACCCTGGGGGTACACGGGCGGAACCCATCTGAGGGTTCCGCCTGATCCGCCAAGCATGCAGTTTGATGTGCTATAAATACCAAGCCATAACTTGATTTTTGGCTAACCTCTTGAGATCATATTTTACACACACACTCATCTTTTCTTCTAACCTCTTAACATTGTTAATGTGAAGTTTCTCTTTGTAGCAAAGAAGCTCACAAGGTCGTGAAAAGTTACAAGTTTCCAACACAACGTTGCAAGACTTGGTAGCTTAGTATTGTGTAAACTCGTGTTGTTTACACTTCATTTGTTAGTGTATATTCTGTAGTGAGTGGTTAGTATTTTAGTCCTCAAAATACAAAGAGTGTTGGGAGTTGTTGTACCCTAGTAAAAGAACTAACGGGAGTGGTTGTGCCCTTGTAAAAGAACTCGACATTTAGCTTTGTGTCGGTAAAAGTATAAGCGACGTGTAAGGTTTTCTCCGCCGATGAAAGGAGCTTGTTGACTAGTGAAAGAAACTCTCGAGTTGGATACTCGGGGCGTGGACGTAGGGCAAGGAAAAAGAGTCCTTGTAGCCGAACCACGATAAATACTCGTGTTGTGGTTTGATCGTTTCTTTCATTTACTTGCATGTTATATATTGTGTTTGTTGCATATATCTTTGATCAACCGGAAAGTTTCAAAGCTAACTTAACAAGTTAAAAAGATTTTAATCGGTAAACTATTCAACCCCCCTTCTAGTTTTCCACAATTGGCATCAAGAGCTACGTTACTCAAGCTTTTAAAATATATTGTGTTTTAAAACTTGAAACGATCCATGGATTTTGAAAATTACAAAGAAGGGCAATCTATGCAAAGACCACCACTCTTTGAAGCAAATGGTTTTATATATTGGAAAAACCGTTTTGAAACTTACGTGAAATCTAAAGATATAGATTTGTGGTATATAATTATTGATGGTGATAACGTAGTTACTAACATCAAAGATGATGATCAAAAGAAATTAATAGGTAAAAATAATGAAGCTAAAATGACGCTTTATAATGCTTTGCCTAAGAAAGAATATGAAAGAGTCTTTTTGTGTAAAACCGCCAAAGATATTTGGCAATCTTTAATTGTCACTCATCAAGGAAACTCACAAGTTAAAGATAACAAAATTGATCTTCTTGTTCAACAATATGAACAATTTGTTATTTCCGAAAATGAGATTATTGATAATGCTTTTGCTAGATTTAATACCATTATTACTTCACTTAAAGCACTTGACGAGTCTTTTTGTAGTAAGAACTTTGTCAGGAAATTTCTTAGAGCACTCCATCCGAAGTGGAGAGCAAAAGTGACGGCAATTGAAGAACCCAAAGATCTTTCAAGCATGTCACTTGATGAGCTAATTGGAAACCTCAAAGTTCACGAAATGGTAATGGAAAAAGATTCGGAACTAGTTAGAGGCAAGAAAGAAAAAGTTAAATCCATTGCCTTGAAAGCTAGAGTCCAATCAAGTGATGATGAAGAATCTACTTCGGATAGTGATGATGAGGAATATGCTATGGCCGTGAGAGACTTCAAGAAGTTCTTTCGTAGGCGAGGGAAGTTTGTAAGGCAACCTAAAGATGACAAGAAAACCTTCCGGAAAGATCGTGATGATCGAAAAGGAAAAGTTGAAAGAAAATGTTATAGGTGTGGAGACACAAGTCATCTTGTAGGAGAATGTCCAAAACCACCCAAGAGCAAACCTCAACAAGCTTTTGTGGGTGGTGCTTTGAGTGACTATGAAGGAGATGATGATGAGCCAAAGAATGATGATATTGCTCTCATGGCTCACAACTCAAATGAGGTACTCTCCGACTCATCTTACTCCTCTATTGATGATGATACTTTACAAAATGAATATAACAAACTTTGTGAGTTAAGCTTAAAAATCATAAACAAAAATAAATTTTTGAAAACTAAAAAGGAGTTTTTAGAAAATGAAGTTTATGAGTTAAAAGAAAAAGCTAAGAGATTAGAAAAGGGTAAAGGTATTGACACATCATGCAAATCATGTGAAAAACTTAAACTTGAAGTTGAGAAACTTTAAATTACTCAAAATGATCTAATCAAACAAACCACAAAGTTCAAAAAGTTCGATAAGAGCATTTCGTGTACGGATGAAATTATGAAACTTCAAAAGTCACCCTTTGATAAAACAGGTCTAGGGTTCAGGAAAGTAGAAACCGTTAAGGGTCAAACGAAACAAGAAAAGAATGCACATGAAACAAACAAAACTGTTACAGCAACCTGCGGATCAGACGGAACCCAAAATAGGGTTCCGCCCGTTGGTCCCGAAGGTTCCGCCAGGTCTGCTGCAACAGTAACTCCATCCACTTCGGATCGTTCAAAATTTGTTAAAGTTACATACAAAAATGAAACAAAACCTGTGTTTAAAACTGAAGTAGGATTTAGTAAAAATGTATTTAAAGCTAAAACTACTCAACCAAGACCTAAGACTCCTATTCCCAAACGTCCCTTTCCAAAGAGCAACTTCAACGCTCGACCAAACTACCCACATGTTTGGAACCAAAACCCTCCTAGACATTACCAAACTCAAAACCACATGCCATGGAACCCTTATGCTCTATTTTCATACTTGGAACAAATTAATGGCATGCTTAACCAAAATAGACCCATGAGAAATTGGGGACCAAATGTTTGAGTGTTTTTCATAAAATAGGTGTGCCTCAAAGTTTGTTTGGAACCGGATGAATGGATTAAAGATAGCGGTTGTTCAAGGCACATGACGGGTAATAAAAGCCTCTTCTCAACATATCACAAATGTGATGGAGGTAATGTTACGTTTGGTAGTAATGCTAAGAGCAAAATCATCAGAAAAGGTACAATCTCTCATGACTCCCTTTCTATAGACGATGTTGCTCATGTTGATAACTTAGGATTTAATCTTCTTAGTATTAATCAACTTTGTCGTAATAAGTATAATGTCCTTTTTAGTGAAAACGGTAGTAAAATTCTTAAAGATGGTATAACCGTAGCCAAAGGTGTCCTTAAGAACAACGTATACGTCATGAAGTTGGATTCTACATCTAGAGACAAACTTTGTCTTACCTCATTAGATGAATCTTCAACTTTATGGCATAGACGTTTAGGACATGCTAACATGAGACTAATCCAAAACCTCTCCTCCAAAGACTTAGTTCGAAACCTATCCAAGTTGAAATATGACCAACACTTTTGTAATGCTTGCAAAGTCGGTAAACAAGTCCATAGTAGCCATAAGGCTAAAAACATGGTGTCTACATCTAGGTGTCTAGAACTTTTGCATATGGATTTATTTGGTCCATCCGCTATACAAAGTTATGGAGGTAACTTCTATACTTTGGTCATAGTAGATGATTACTCACGTTATACTTGGACAAAGTTTTTGAAAAATAAAAATGAAGCTTTTGATAAATTTGAGATTCTAAGTAAGAAAATTCAAAATCAAGTAGGGTCTAATATAGTGTCTATTAGAACGGATCATGGTCGTGAATTTGATAATGAATTTCAATTTGGAAACTTTTGTGATAAAAATGGAATTAATCATAACTTTTCGGCTCCACGTACTCCTCAATCTAATGGTGTAGTAGAACGTAAAAACCGGACATTGCAAGAGATGAGTAGAACAATGCTAAATGAATAAACTATTCCACAAAAGTTTTGGTGTAATGCCGTTGACACATCTACATTCTTAATCGAGTCCTAATTAGACGATTTTTGAATAAAACTCCTTATGAACTTTATAAAGGTAAAAAGCCTACATTAGGATACTTTAGAGTGTTTGGGAGTAAATGTTTCATTCTTAACACCAAGGATTATCTCACCAAATTTGACCCAAAGTCTTATGAAGGTGTATTTCTTGGATATTCACAAAATAGTAAAGCTTACATTGTTTTGAACAAAGAAACCTTAAGAGTCGAGGAATCGTTAAATGTAACATTTGACGAAAGTCCACCTCCCTCTAAGACATCACCTTTGGTAGATGATGACTTAGTTGAAAGCCAAGCAATTGAATGTCAAGAAATCTTAGGTAATGACAAGGAAGATGAACTATTAAACAAAGAACTTGTCAATGTCAAAGAATCTAAAAGTCATCCATTAGACGGTGTCATAGGCAACATTAACGAAAGAACACTTAGATCAAAAGTTCAAAATGAAAGCAACTACTTTTGTTTCGTGTCAACCATTGAACCGAAAAACATTAATGAAGCCATTAAAGATGAATCTTGGGTAATTGCAATGCAAGAAGAATTAAACCAATTTGTTAGGAATGATGTATGGACATTAGTTCCTCAACCTAAGAGTCAAACAATAATCGGAACAAAATGGGTCTTTCGTAATAAAATGGATGAAAATGGAATTGTGTCTAGAAACAAAGCTAGGCTAGTAGCACAAGGATATAATCAACAAGAAGGCATTGATTACGATGAAACTTTTGCTCCGGTAGCTAGGCTCGAGTCAATTAGAATATTACTTGCTTATGCGTATGCACATAATTTTAAACTCTTTCAAATGGACGTCAAAAGTGCATTTCTAAACGGAGTCATTAATGAAGAAGTGTATGTTACACAACCACCAGGCTTCATCGATTTTGAAAAACCAAATCATGTTTATAAACTTAAAAAGGCTCTTTACGGACTTAAGCAAGCTCCAAAAGCATGGTATGATCGACTTAAAACATTCCTAGTTGACCATAAGTATACCATGGGCTTAGTTGATAATAATCTCTTCACTAAGAAGAAAGATTCACATATTATCATAGTCCAAATCTATGTTGATGACATTATATTCGGATCAACTTGTAAAGAATTATGTGTGGATTTCTCAAAAATCATGCATGACGAGTTTGAAATGAGTATGATGGGAGAACTCAACTTCTTCTTAGGACTCCAAATCAAACAACTAGAAGATGGTATCTTCTTTAACCAATCTAAATATATTAAGGATATGCTTAAGAAATTTGGACTAGAAGATTCGAAACCTATCAAAACTCCTATGTCCACGGAAACTAAACTCACCAAGGATGAGGAAAGTGAATCCGTAGATAGCACTAAATATAGAGGTATGATTGGTAGTCTACTTTACCTAACGGCTAGTAGACCCGACATTATGTTTAGTGTTTGTCTATGTGCTCGTTTTCAAGAAGATCCTAAAACTACCCATCTCGAAGCCGTAAAAAGGATTTTTAGGTATATTAAGGGCACTACACATTTAGGTTTATGGTATCCCAAAGGAATGGGAATAGACACCATAGTGTATGCCGACTCGGATCATGCCGGTGACTATGTCGATAGAAAAAGCACAAGTGGTATTTGTACTTTTGTTGGACATTGTCTCACCTCATGGTTCTCTAAGAAGCAAACGGCTCTTGCTATCTCAACAACGGAAGCCGAGTACGTTTCGGCCGGAAAGGCATGTCAACAAGCTCTTTGGATGAAGCAAGCTCTTGTCGACTACGGAATTCAACTCAACGACATCACAATTCTTTGTGACAACAAAGGTGCCATTGATCTTAGCAAAAACCCGGTTCAACATGCTCGTACCAAACATATTGAAATCCGTCATCATTTCCTTCGTGACAACGCCCAAAAAGGAAATATCTCAATTGAGAAAGTTTCTTCCAAAGATAACATAGCCGACATTCTCACAAAACCTCTTAAACGTGAACCTTTTAATCTTCTTAGGCTAGGCTTAGGACTCATGGAACCTACATTGTAGTTCTGGACATTAGACAAAAATCACAAAAATCAAAACAAATCCAAAACCATTTTTCTCAGCAGGTTCGGCGGAACCTTCAGTCATAACGGACGGAACCCAACCCAGGGTTCCGCCGTGTCCGTCGACCTGCAGAATCATTTTCTTTGTTTATATTAAACCAAACACCCATTATTTCATACCACCACTTCAAGGCTGCTACTATTCACTTCACCACTCATCCACACCTACGAATTCTTGGTCCTCCATTCATTTACATTGCAAATCAATCATCATTGTAAGTATTCTAAACATGATTACAATCCTGATCTGAGTTTAGGAATTCTATTTCTTGCACAAAAACAAAAACTTGGGGTTATGCATTAACTTAAGAAATTCATGCATGAGATTAGGTAATTAATAAAACTAATCATGTTTCCCATAGTTAGGAATTGCATCTTTAATTAGTATAAACATGTTTGCTAAAACACCCCATGTCAAATCCTTTCAAAAATTTCTCACAAGTAGGACAAATATTTTTTCGTCTCACATTGAGAATACAAAATCAAAACGTTATGCTTAAAACATCACTTGCATAATGTCTCTTGAATGCTAAAGGGAATACATAACCAATATGTATTTTCGGGTACATTCAAACGAAGCTACATTGAACTAGGAGCGTTTGGGTTATCTTTTGTTTTATAACAAAATTTGCATAAAACGATTTTGAAGCATCAAAATGAGTCAAGATAACCGCACCTCCACATTGTTTTCATATAGGCACACACTAGAACTTCCACATTATAATAGTGGTTTACGTAAACTAAAATGTGAAATTTTGTTGTTCTAGGAATCATCATGCCTCCTCTAACCCACTACGACCACAAGGACACCATTAAGTACCTACCAAAACACCACAAAACCAAAGGCCTTACCGCTAATCAAGTAAACGTTTTCAAAGCCCTAGAAAAACACTATGTCCATGAGGGTAGAACCATAGACCCATCTTTCCTAGAAGGCACAAACCTTTACGCCGATTTTGCCACAATCAAATTTGAGTGTCTTTTGAATATCGACGAGCCTATTTGTCCTAGGTTCATTCTAGAGTTCTATGCGTCATGCGTCCTCTCAACGGATGATTATGGTCATATGTCTATCCACTTTAGGGTTAGCGATCACCAATACTCCTTCACTCTTGAGGAGTTTGCTCAAATCTTAGGTGTTCCAAACCATGGTACTTGCCTCTATTCCGACTTGCACTCCCTCTCAACTCTTGACAACCTTCAAGACCGTATCCACCCTTATGACATACCTCTTGTCTCAAAAGACGTTCTCCGTGACCACCTCTTTGTTAGGACCACCACCACTAGGAGAACCCGTTCGGGGAATGAGGTCGATAAGGACCCATATGGAATGGAAATGAATGAACTTAAACCTCAATTCAAGAAATGGGAGGAAGTCCTTAGAGCCAATGTCATTAGCACAATAGGGAACCGTGACCATATCAACCTTTGCCTTTGCTACATGCTCTACTCCTTGTCCGTTAGGCAGACCTTCAACCTTGCCTACTACATGGCAAAGAGAATGGCCGACATTCCCGTGCATGGCACAACGGCTATGCCATATGGAATGCTCTTGACCCGTCTCTTTAGGTTCATCTCACCCATTCCACCAACTTCAAATGGTCTTCGTCTTGACTACACTCTCATTCCACACACCTTTGTTCCACTTAGTGATAAGAGAGTTTACAAAGCCCAAGGAAAACGTCCACATCCTCCTACCTCATCATCTTCTTCCTCAATGAGTGAAGATGACAATTTGCCAAACTCTAGGCTCCCACCTCTAGAATACATTTCCCAACTTCCGGATATTCCAAATGAGTCGGAGGAGTTCAAGCAAACAAAGGGGATGTTCAAAAACATCGGGAGATTCCTCGGGAAGATGAAGAAGAAGATGGACCGTTAATGAGTGCGGGTATGTTAGGAGTGTTTGGCACAAGGTGCTATTGGAACTATTTGGTAGTTTAAACAATCTTTGTGATGTATTTGTGTGTTAGTACAATGTTTGATACACTTTGGAACATGTTTCAACTAACAATGTTGCAGGAAGACAACTTTTGGCAAGTTGTCAAATTTTCATGGTTATGGAATTTTCACTAAGTATGGTGAAATTCTCGACCTCAAGGTCAAACTCCTATAATATGTGTGTTTAGGTGTCTAATTTTTGCATTGCCTAACCAGAAATGAAGTATCTCTTTGATTTTAGGAGTTTTCGAAAATTTTGAAAATCGTTTCGCGGGTCAAAAACGCGGACTGTGAACTTTTTCAGCACTGGCGGATCCCAAATTTGGGTTCCGCCAGTACAAATTCTGGGTAACCCAGATTTTGCCCAACGGACCAGACGGTACCCTAATTTGGGTTCCGCCTGTGTTATCTGAGGGTGCCGCCATATGCCTGCAGAATTTTTGTTTTCTTTTTCGCCAATTCAACATTAAAACACCAAAATCCTATCCTTTTAGGTAGAAACCCATTACTTGCAATGTGTTTAGCATGATAGGATACTCCTCCTTCCATGAACTTAAACAAAACCAATTCCCCGCCAAAATTCAAATTTAACCATAACAACCCCAAGGACCCCTCAAACATAAAGGAAGGAACCCTTTTAAGGGATCCTTGAAATCCCTGAGATTTATACTACCAAAATTCCACCAAAACCACTATGCATTTAGTGCAAAACTTGTCTTCTCACTTCACCATTTTCATTGGATTGACTTCCATGACATGACAACCCACAATTAAGTTTTCCAAATCATTAGGAACCACCATTTTTGTATGGACTAACATCAAATCCAAACACTCCTTCCCACAAATCTTCATCACTATAAATTAAACCATCCTAAACACTATCAAATCACACCTTCTTCATCAAAATTTCTGAAACTTTAAACCATTTTTACCATGAACAAGTCAACAAACACCTCTCAACCATCACGACCCATCCGGAGAACCGCCCGGATAAGTGTGAAACCACTATGGTGCAATCAACCCATCAACCTTAGCTCCTCATCATCGGAGGAATTCACATCACCCATCAAAAATGAACATTTTTTGAACCTTGCATCTCCATCACCATCACCTAAACAACCAAATGAGCACACTCCACCACCTACTAAATCACCTATTGACCCAACTCCACCAAGTGCTCCAACCCAACCATCAAAGACTCCATCACCATCACCATTACCAAAAATTGAGCCAATGGAACTATTTGGGTCTCCTCCCACATCACCACATCCATTTGTCCAAGATTTAAATGATCTTCCACCAAGACATACCCAACCACCACCTTTTGCAAATCAATCACCAAGGTCAATTCTTGACCTTGATGAACATCTTGAACTTACCCAACCACCACAACAAGTGGAACAACCACCCAAACCGTTGTTATTTCACCCTATCTACCGTGAAATCCATGGTCCTCTTTATGGAGAACCAAATTTTGAACACCATGATCACCCAACTCCACCATCTTCTCAAGCCCAAACCTATGAGACTTTCTTTCCATCATATGAGGAAATCCAAAGCATGGTTGAGAACCACCTTCATCAAGCAATGGAATTTCAAACCACCTTGCTTGACTCAATACCAAATCCATCCTCCACCCAAGAACCAAAAACCAACCAACCATCAAACCAAGAAACCAAAACCAACCCTTTTCAACCCACTCATCCCCATGCTTGTTCAAATTGTGAGCAAATGGGTGAAACCATCAAAACATTGCTTAACCAATTTCAAAACGAAACCCGTTTTGCATTCCAACACGTCATAGAACGTTTCGATGCACTTTCCCACCCCAACAAATCCTAGACAACCTTTGGCGGCCATTTGCCCCACTCTAGGAATGTAGGATTTTATTTTATTTTCTTGGTTATTTTTTAGTTTTTGTGTACAAGTAGAAGAATAGTTCTCATTTCTTGTCTTTTGACTTTTATAGTCAAAATTTTACTTGGAATGAAATTTCTTTCTACATTGTTGGTTGATCATGTTTGTGTTGTGGTTGCAATGTGTGTGGTAACTACAAGCTTGACTATATATCATCAACTAACCATTTTTTTTTGTAGGTCTCAAAATCCATGTTTCCCATATTGGTACTCCATTTAGAGGGAGTATCGATCAAGGGGGAGTATGGCTATTATTCCGCTTCGCTACTCTACTTTTTGTTTCGACAAAAAGGGGGAGAAATATATTAAACCTTCAATACTTGATATGCTTTTTAGTCTTTTAAGTAAAACAAGGTTAATATAATTTTTTTTTAAGTCTTGAAAACCAAGATTTTTTACTTAAAAACAAAGTTTATGTTTTGTCATCAACAAAAAGGGGGATATTGTTAATACAAATATCGCCTAAAAACGTTATTTATATTTTACGATCTTCGCTAAGTTTTGTTAACGACAAAATGTAAACTTTAGTTTCTAAGCAAAACATAATCTTAGTTTTTAAGACTTGCATAAACTAGACTTTTGCTACATTTTACATTTCATAAAACACAACACAAGTTTATTTCTTAAATTAGAAATAGTCACATCACATGTATGGCAAGTTTTGTCATCATGTATTTATGGAAAGTAATGTGTTTGACTTGCTTTGATGTTGCTTACAAGTTTCATGTTTGACTTGATTTAAGTGATGTGACATTGTTTGGTTGCTAGGAGTTATGAGACAAGACCTTGTTTGGTTTGAAGAGTTATTGCAAAAACCTACTACAGTCCCGGCGGTACCCTGGGGGTACACGGGCGGAACCCATCTGAGGGTTCCGCCTGATCCGCCAAGCATGCAGTTTGATGTGCTATAAATACCAAGCCATAACTTGATTTTTGGCTAACCTCTTGAGATCATATTTTACACACACACTCATCTTTTCTTCTAACCTCTTAACATTGTTAATGTGAAGTTTCTCTTTGTAGCAAAGAAGCTCACAAGGTCGTGAAAAGTTACAAGTTTCCAACACAACGTTGCAAGACTTGGTAGCTTAGTATTGTGTAAACTCGTGTTGTTTACACTTCATTTGTTAGTGTATATTCTGTAGTGAGTGGTTAGTATTTTAGTCCTCAAAATACAAAGAGTGTTGGGAGTTGTTGTACCTTAGTAAAAGAACTAACGGGAGTGGTTGTGCCCTTGTAAAAGAACTCGACATTTAGCTTTGTGTCGGTAAAAGTATAAGCGACGTGTAAGGTTTTCTCCGCCGGTGAAAGGAGCTTGTTGACTAGTGAAAGAAACTCTCGAGTTGGATACTCGGGGCGTGGACGTAGGGCAAGGAAAAAGAGTCCTTGTAGCCGAACCACGATAAATACTCGTGTTGTGGTTTGATCGTTTCTTTCATTTACTTGCATGTTATATATTGTGTTTGTTGCATATATCTTTGATCAACCGGAAAGTTTCAAAGCTAACTTAACAAGTTAAAAAGATTTTAATCGGTAAACTATTCAACCCCCTTCTAGTTTTCCACATGGCAGGTAAAATCACCTTTACCATTCAAGTTTATAAGATTAAAGCGGGTGATTCCACAATGTTACAACCAACAGTATTTGCGACTATAGCCTTCAAAACCACCAGAACTACGACACCTCGCCAGTTAACCTTATTGATTAGTGGTTTCAGGTTATATATGAGTTTTAGTGACTATGCATTGATCACTCTTGCAGTTCGAACAACTGCAAGGCATTCACAAGGATGTTGAACTCCTGTCCGAATTATTTTATTTATATATTTTTTTTTAACCGTGATTTCCGATCTTTTGTACCATTGTGTTTTGTTTTAGTTTTCATCTTAATTCAACAACACGTTCATTTAGTCTTGGATTGAATAAACTGGAAACCAGTTTGTAGACTTAAGTTGCATTTATTTAATCCTTTTAAATAACATGATTTACATGGGATTAACTTTTCGGTTTGTAGAGTTGTTAATCGAGTTGTTAAGAATTTTAGATACCCCGCAAACTTGGAAAATAGTTTACATGAACTCCACCAAAACTCAAAACACAACTTCGGATTTGGTAACACATGCATGTTCAAATCTAAAAAAGTTACAAACCAAATAAGTTTGACAAACCCAAAACCAAAACGATAAATGTAATGCACTTGATTCTATATTTAGAAGTTACTATAAATTACATGTTCAAATCATCATGAAAAACACTTCATTTCCATTTGTACACTTTCGAAACAAACACGTAGCACATCCCGTGCACAAATATGAAACCCAAACAAAACCACCGTTTCCACATCAGACTATTTGACGTATAAAACCTTAAACGTGTCAGTGACATGTCACCAAAATCCTCCACGTGGCAACCCAATTCTTAATATGAACCCAATTATTCCACCATAAATAGCAACTTCAGCTAACCCTAGATAATCACACCACCTCACAATGGCGAAACTTGCCGTACTAGCACTTGCTTTTGCCACTCTTGTTGCGTTTACTTCGGTGACCGCGTTAAGGACCACCATTACCACCACCACAATCGGAGTCGGTGACTTTATCTTTGCCGATGAAGAGCAAAACAGACTTGCCACAGGCAGGTCCAGAAAGAATGGGTACGTATAATGACACCAAACATTTTTGTCCTTGTTGTTTAAGCATAAGCATATAGTTAGAAACTCGTTAAATACTTTTTCGCATTGTAACATAGCGTAAAGAAATTGATTCGTGCATACAAATGGTGCTATTTTTGATAACTACACGGAGTATGTTATTTGTGGCTTGTCTATGCAGGTAAGGGACTGTAAGAAGTACCTAACGAAAAGCTCTCCTTACGCGGGCGACGTGCTGAAGATGCCTGTCATGGACCCTTGGCAAGAACAAGAACAGGAGCACTTGTTTGAGTGTTGCGAAGAGCTAAGAGGAGTGGACGAGGAGTGTCAGTGCAAGGCGGTTCGTTTGGCTTTTCGACTTGCCCAAAGGGAGCAACAAAGTGGACACCGTGCTGGTGATGAGCGTCAACAACAACAGATTTTGAAGAAGGCTCAGAATATCCCAAGCAAATGCCACTTGAGTGTTAAGGATCGAGTGCTCGATCACGTCTTTGATGTTTTGAAATGTATGTAAATCGATGAATAAATTGTAATGTCAATAGGCCAGTTGATAGATTGGTCAGCGACAAGTTCATGCAAATAATAATATAAGAACGTTACCTTGTTGTGTACTCCATTTAATTCGACTTATTAAAGATTCAATAGTAATGCAATAAAAGTATCATTTACCAATTTTGCATTATGCTATAAACTTTAATTACATTCGGCTAAAGTATTGTATGTGTTTTTTGTTCACAAAAAAAGGTGTTGATAAGAAAAGGTTAACTGCTCAAAATAGAAACGAATTTACTCTCAATTCTAATTATAGAAACATAACCAAGTTACTACATCAAATAATACGGAGATTTTTTATTATTTATTTTTTTTATGAATGAAAATTTGTATAGACAACATAGCAAGAAGCTAGTAAATAAAAGTTACAGTGTGTTTCGAAGAGTGTTACAAGGACTGTCAAACCACTTAATCCAATTTTGAGAGACTTTTTATGTCTATTGCATATCCAATTCAAGGGGTACTATAGCTTTGGATCACTGAATAGAAGCTTGGTTTTTTGCCTTTTCAAACAAAGAGTGAATTCATTTCTATACCTCCAAAGAAGCGAAAGAGTGAAAGTTACATTATCCAGTAATGTTCCACCAAAGTAGAACGTCCTTCCAAACTTTTTTAGCTAGGATACAAGAGATAAAAAATAAAAAAGATATTCTGTTTCGAGCTCCTCATTTTTGAAATAAAAATAATTTTAAAATCGCTTCGCTGTAAATACTTTTGAAAAAAAACAAAATACAAAATTTGAAAAACCAACAAAAACAAAATACAAAAATATAAAATCAAAAAATCCAAAAACATCCTTCTCACGACATGCCTCTCGTATAAATCAATATTTTGTACGTGTCTAGAAATGTCTTTCAACAATGATACGCACATGTACAGATGCTTGAACGGGAGTTCTTTAAATGTTTTTCTAAAACATGTCGTTTCTCAAAAGTTTCTTCACTATGGCTTTCATATACTTCTGTACGAAACCTGGACTTAAATGATGACCTCTGATTATTTTCAAATCAAGGACTCGTACATTCAAAGATGAAATCATTTTCAAAAAGTTCGAGTATAAACAAACGAAAAAGATTTCAAACATAAACTCGTTTTCAAAACAGAATTCTTGAGCACTTTTTCAAGATTGTTCAAAAGATTTCTCAAAATCTCTCAAAATTAGTGCTCAAGATAACTCCCGCCAAACCCTTAATTGATTTTAAAATGAGCTATTATTAAGGGGGAGTATAAAAACAAAAATGTTCCGAATTCATGCAAAAATAAATTTGTCTTTCTCTCCAAAAGCTTTTTCTTAATCAGTTGATATCAAAATGTAACACCCCCATTTTTCACTGATCGCAACGGATAAAGTGTTTGGGGTATTACTTCATAAAATCACAGATACAGTAATAAAAAACGACTCGAAAAAAGACGTTTTGGAAATTTAGTTATCATTCATAATTATCAGAGTTTTAATTATAAAAGATATACTTTTATTTTTGATGAGGTCCCAAAAATCTAAGAGTCAGGTTGTGTTTGAATGATAACCATGAAAAGTCCTCCGAGTTCAGTACCTCCTTCTGCCATGGATCCATAGAAGTAATATACCTAGAATACATGCTTAAAAAGTCAACACTAGGTGTTGAGTGAAAATCATAAGTTTAGGGGTTAGTGAATACAAGTTCCCTGGGTTCAGTTGTTACACCCATCTAGGAAAATGTAGGTTTTGTGATAATTGTGATGCATGCACAATTATCAGGAGTTTAGTATGTTGCACTAAGCTCATGAATCACACCTTAACGATCCAAGTCATGTGGGCTGCAGACCCAACATGAGGGGATAGAAGGATAACTTGCCAAAGTTATACCTTGAGTGGATTCAAATATAGTACTTATTGGTATCATCTAGTGGGGTATTAATACCAACGGGAGTTGTCAAACTGATCTATCAACTATATTCGCGTTCGCGTGGGTAAAATATCCCAAACGATTAGATTCATGAATTTTGGTTATGTAGTGGTGGCAGTTAGTTTACTCGTGCAAACAACCAAAGAAAAAGACTTGTATTCGGTTTTAAGTAAAGCATTTAGCATGTATCCCCCTCACAGGGTTTATAAAGCATTTAGAGTGATAGCATTTTTAAAAAGTATGAGGCTATGAACTCACCTGGGTTTAGAGTAATCTAAGTGATGTAAATAGTGACTTGGAAACTAGACCGCCTTACTCACGTATCCTAGTGTGTTGTTGGTTTTGTATGTATGTCAAGCTTTAGTTATCATGTTTATGTTTCTCAGGTTATTGTTTTTAGGTTTGTTAATGTTTTATATATAACATAACACCGTTCAGGCCATTGTAATTCAGAAGTATATGACTCCTCACATGAAGCTCCCTACTATTGTATTATGTTATCAACATAATACCGTTTGGGCCATCATAATTCAGAAGTTAATACTCCTCACACAAAGCTCCCTATTATTGAGTTATGTTGTTATTAGGGTTTAGTTATAATCATATCACCGTTCGGGCCATCATATCTCAGAAGTATATGCAATAATCGTTCGAGGAGTCAGGGCACTTTAATTCGTAAACCCAACAAACTTGTCAAAACGAAATATCCACATAGTACTCCTGGCATGAAGCTCCCTAGTATTGTGTTATGCTTCTAACTTTATTTAAGTTTTATACTTATATGATATTTTCACTTTTGACCCTTATAGTATTTATATTTACGTTTTCTACCCTAAATTTATATTACTTATACTAATAACTATCTATACTATCATGGGGCTTTGTGGTCCACTGGGTGAAGCTTATTAAGCTAAGCGAGCCTAGGTGAGAGTAGTACCGCGTTAGGTGACCTACCGGGAAGTCCTCACTTGGGGACCACAAGCTCTAATGATATCAACCAGCTACCTTAGAAGTCTGGCCCCAACCATGTGATGTCTTGATCCTACTAAAGGACGCGAGTTCGATTCCGTTCCGCAGCATGGTTGGGTATTGGGTGGAGGTATTTCACAGGCATCAAACCTTTGCTGGGTAGGGTTGATGGGTATCATTATGGTACACAGGGTTGAGGTGTCCCTGCCAATCTACACTTTTTGATCCAATCCAACTATCTATACTTGACACAACTAGTCCCTAGACATCTATATTTTAAGTAACTAACCTAAGACTCTTAAGTTTTCTATATTTACCATTTTAGACCTTTAACTTAATAATATTTATGTTTTTAGTCCTTTTTAGTTTATACTTATTTTAATATCTATCCTAGGGTTTTAATATTATGCAAAACTAGTGCTTACACTTATAACTTCTAGGAAATGTCAAAAACAGTCCCTATACTTTATAATTTCAGGAATTTATGATATATACCCTTATGCATGTAAAGTTTTGCAAAACTAGTCCTAATATGCATGTAACTTATATTTTATCTAGAAACTAAGTTTTATATCTTATGTTTTACTTATTTTAACTTATCTAGGTTATTTATATCTAGTGTATGACTTATAAAAGTGACTTATAGCATGCATGCAAGTATACAACTCAATCTTGGGTTTCAAAATGTAAACTAGTAAATGAAATGGTTCAAGGCTCATGCAAGGGTTCCTAAGTTATCTAAGGCATCCTAAATCTATCCTAAGACTAAACTAAAGCTAAATAAACTAATATGTAAGACTTACTTGGCTAGGGGAGGGTTACATGGGTTTTAAGGTTTTCTAGGGCTCGTATCGACTCAAACCACAATACAACTCGACCAAGGCCTAGCTACTTGACTCCAAGGTCTCCTAAGGGCTAAATATTACTGTACTAATGTAAGGTGAAGAGAAGAAAGGGTGTGAAGAAGAATGGAGGGGAGGAGGGGGTATTTATACCTTCGTTAAGGCGGTTTGGGGTGAAAACAGGGTGTAGGTGTCGAACAAGGGGAGGGGTGAGCAAGCAAGGATAGAGGGAGTTGTGGTAAGCCTAGTGTTGACGAGGAGAATCTAGGAGGTAGCTAGGGGGCGGAGCTAGGCCGGTTGTGGTCGTAAGAAGGCCGAGAGAGGCGATTTGGTGGAGTAGCTTACAAGGAGGTGATGCACCTCCTTGCTTGGGTGCTTGGAGGTGCTTGTAAGCTGCTTAGGGTGTTTATGGGTGGTTTAGGGTGATTAGGGGTGGATTAGTGGTGGTTTAATGGTGGATTAGTGGTGGTTTAGGGTGGATGATTAGTGGTGGATTAGAAAAGTAGGTGATGCACCTACTTGTGTGGGTGCTTAGAGGTGTTAGGGTGTGTGTTTGGGTATGACTAAGGTGTTAGGGTGCTAGGTTGAGGTGTTTGAGGTGCTTATGTTTAGGTTTTACTTGTTTTAGTAAAGTTTAGACCTAGTTCTACTTATTAAGTGTTTAAGGTTTTACCTAGGGTTTAGTGCCTAAGTTAAGTTCCTAAGGGTGTCTAGTGCCTAATCCTAAGTCCTAAAGGGTTTATTGTAAGTGAGGGTAACTTATGGGAAAGGTTTGGGAAGGTTTGACCGAGTTTTGTAACCTAATGACCTAAGTGTGTTTAGTGAGAGACTAGGGTTTATCCTATGGTTTAGTGCCTAGACTAGTGTCCTATGAGTGTCTAATAACTATTCCTAAGTTCTAAGAGGCTTATACTAAGTGGTAGTGACTTATGGGGAAGTTTTGGGATGGTTTAGACCTAATTCTAGTTAACTATGACCTAGTTATGGGTTTGGGCTTATGGGGTTTGTATCTAAGTTCTAAAGGTTTATTCTATAGCCTAATGGTTCTAATATATCCTAATATTCCTAAGGAAACTCATACTTAAGCCTTGGACACATTCATACTATTTAAACTAAGCATATAGGTTCAAATAAGCACATAATCCTACTTAAGTTTTAGTTAGTGTTTATTAGGGTTTTGTGTTATGTTTAGTATTTTAGATTGGTGAATTACTTATTATGGTGTTGTTATGATTTTATGCTTGACATACCTGGGGTTTATAGGATGTGAGTGTTGAGTTATTTGGCTTATGTAGATACATGAGCAGGTCTAGTGAGTCATGCAAGTTATAATGCATATAAAAAGCAAAAATTTACCTGTGAAATACCTACTATAGGTATTTATAATGGGAATGATAGTAATGGGTGTTTGTGGGTTGTTTTTGTCTTACCCCCTTAGAGAAAATCTCGTCTCGAGATTTTGACGATTATAAGAGTAGGGGAGAGAATAAGTCGAGAAAATTGAGGAAGAAGAGGATTATCTTCTCATACCGAGGAAAATGATGTGAAAAGAAAGAAGATTTTGCACAAGCGAAGTAGGAATTGCTTGTACAGATACCAGATACTTAGTTTTTTATATCTCATTATTTGCAAATAAAGATGTCCCAATATTTGAAAACAGGAGCGTATAAATTCTTAACCTATTTGACTTATAACTTTCTCATTAAAATGTAGGAACATCCTAATTCATTTTAAGAGGATAGTCATCATAAATCATCCTTAAGTAGTATCGGTGGAAAATGAAGAGAGTTTTACCATATTTAAGGATATATGGTAAGGGAATATTTTAGAGACAAGTTTCAACCGAGATGACAACTAGTTCTCATCATGGTGAAGACAAGTTCTAGATACGGTAGAGGAATATTCTAGTCAAGGTAGAGACAAGTTCTAGTTATGATAGAGACAAGTTCTAGTCATGATAGAGACAAGTTCTAAAGTTCTCCGGTTTAGCAACTTGTCACATGGTAGATTCCCATGTTAAGACTAGAATGACGGACGTAGAAGATCTCATTTTTTTGCAATTTCTTACAAAGTGAGATTTAATATCATAGTCAAACATAATGAGGATTAAAGTTCGATGTAGATATTTGATAAGGCAAAAAGTGTACTGATTTTAAGGGGTCATTTAAGCCCGAATTCGTGATTATTTGATCAATTATTGCCCTAAATCGTTCCTTTTGTCATTTTAGGTACTTTTGAGGAGAAATCAGGAAAAGGAAGAGTTTTGGACGTTTTTGGAGCATAAAATGAAGAAACCGGTAAAGTCTCAAATTTCTTGCTGGGAACAGTACCTGAAAACGTCAAGCCTTAACACCTGACGGCGTCAAGAGTGACAAAAGAGGTGGATGTGGAACTTATAACGTGACGGCCCAGAACATTTTCTTTGTTAATGGCCTGACGGCGTCACCAAGGCCGTCAGGGTCCAAATACAAGTGACGGCCCAGAGAAGATTTGCACATGAAGGCGTCAAGACTGGATCTAGGCAATACGAATTTTAATTTGGCGGCGACTTGACGGCGTCAGAGGCTAATACATGATGCCGTCAGGATGCTTAGTCTATATATTTTTTTTTTTCTAATATTTCATTGTAAAGTGTGGAACAAGTTGTGGAATATCACACACAAACCCTAGGTCGAATTTCCTGCATATTGAAAGGGTTTCAAACCCTTCTTTCTTCCATATTTTAATAAAGATAAGTTCTCCAATAATCATTCAATATGTCTATGTATTGTTTGATTCTATCTTATGTTTATCTTTCTTTTAACATGTTAGGCTAGGTTTTTATTGTGTTTGCTTAGATGTGGTGAAACCTAGATGTTGATTATTGGTTGATTGTTTGTTTATAATTGTTACGGATGATTGTATTTGATGTTAGGCTTAGGAAAACTGGCAGACTTCCAATGGTAACTTGCTTGAACGTCTTAAGAAACATGATCGGATGTGTACTAGGATTTTTGGTTGTATTTAATACATAAGAGAATTCTCATGATCCCATGTTAGGAGCTTTTAATCGGCTCGACATAGGAGTGAAGTAGGATCTTATAAAGTAGGGAATATTGTACACGGCCCTACTACTAGTATTAAGGAATATAACCCGTCATCCATGCTATTGTAACAAGCTAATCAACCGGTAAAAGATATCTAGGGAGTAATGAAATCTAAGTAAACACAACTTTTCTCATTATTGTTTCCACCACATTAGTACATTAGCTTAATTTTCATTTCTTTTATTTTATTTTTATTGCATCTTTAATTAATTGGGTTAGTTGGCTAGCAACTAATTCCGCCAACTCCTTCAAAACCTGAGATTTTACTTACTTTCATAAAATATAAAAAATATAAAAAGAATCATCCCTCACCTCTAGACCTAGTTTAATAGGCTTTCTAATCCTAGCGACACCATTCCTGAGTTGAACGATCAATCCCCCGGTACTTGTCACTATACTATACTACAACGATCAGGTACACTGTCTGGTGGGGGTTGCAAGCTTCTCAAGATCCCTCGAGAGGTAAAACCTGTTGCGAGGGCGCAATCCCACGTATCAAGTTTTTGGCGCCGCAGCCCGGGGAATAGTTATTGCTTAGGTAGGAATTTATTTTATTAGGTCTACTCATTAGATTCCTATCGAGTGATATTTTATTTTTCTTTTTATTAGCTTTCTCGTAGTCTATCTTTTCTTTGTGACTTTGTTCGTAAAAACCTTTCCATTGACTCTTCCATTCACCATTATGGAGAACGTGAATCCACCAAGTCCGACACTAGAGTTTTATCAGAAAAAATATAATTACACCAATTTGGATATACCAAGATGGAGAAATCAAATGAGGAGGACAGGATCTTATATTGATTTTATTGAGTACCTTGAGAAAAGAGGCCAAGTGCATAAGACTTTTAAAGAATTCACCTTAGGAGCTATATCAACCACTCAAAATGCCTCACTTAGTGAAACCTATGCACCATATGAGCCTTCACCTAGGATAGTTTCGTATGAGCCACCTAGCTGCATGTCATGGTTAGGCACTACCATAATACAGGATGAACACATAGGTAACCTTGATGTGATGGAGGATGTAGCCGAACATGATCACATTGATAAAAAGACCTAGGTTTCATGATCGATGATGATGAATCTCAAGAAACACATGATGAATCTTTTGGGCAATTTGAATATAGCAGTCAGAATATTGAGGATGATCCTTATGATTCGGATATAGAAGTTGAGATACCTAGAGAAGCACTTGAGATACTTGGGAAAATGTTAGGGTTAGATTATAATAAAACATATGTTGAGGATATAGGTGATCTTGACACAAGGAATGATGAAGTAAATAACATAATCTCACAAAGTACCCCACAAGTCCTACCATCATTTGAGGCACACACACCGCACGTGACTTACCCGGGAGAAGTAGAAGAAACTTTAGGAATCCTGATGGAGGTAGAACCCTTGTACCAAACACCACTAGAGGATATAGGTTTGAATACTTGTAGTGATAACCTTTCTCTTAGTTCTAGGGAATTTCCTAGTGTTGATGAACCAGAACATCAATCTTCACACAACTTTCCATCCTTAGATATACATCTAGGAGACAAAATAGGAGCCGACCCACCCATCAACCCATGTAGTCCGGATAGTCTGAGGATAAAGGTGGTAGACTTTAAGCCATGTAGAAAGGAAACCAATATAGGAGTGGAACATAACCTTACATGCTTACATCACCCATTCATGATTGATCACAAAAAACATTATGGGTTTAAACCGGGTTTTTTAGGTCAAGATGGATTCCCAACTAGGAGTCTCTCAAAGTTGATAGAAGATGATCCCTTTTTAGGAGAAAATTTTAACTCACCCATTGACCAAAGTGAACTAGGTAAGGTTATGATGAAAGGAGCACACCCCTTTAAGCATATAATTCATCCACCACTCTTTCCTCACGTGGCATATTTCCACCCAAAGGGTGTGTATCGCTACTTCCACCCGCACTTAATCCAAAGTGTAGGGTAAACCTCCCCTATTTTCGTTAAATAAGGGTAGAGTCAGGCTCGTGACTCGAATAAAAACAAGCGCTTATTGGGAGGTGATTGAGCCTAAACCGTCTAATTATTATTGACCAAGGTCAACAAGTCAAAGATAGCCTAGAATCAATACTCCGGTGATAGTGTAGTGTTTCCCCGGGTCGTAAAAGTCCCAGCGAGATTGAAATGGTGCTTTTTGGAATCGTTTATGAGAAAGTGGCACTGAGGACAGTAGCCAGATGATATGGGATTGGTATTGCTACTGTTATTTTGGTATTGACAAACAGATATAATATTCACAAAAAATCAGATACCAGATATATGCACAAATTCACAATTAAGATCACGTATCGGACTGGAAAAGTGGGTTTTGGTGAATTACAAACTACAGGGGGTGCTTTTGACACTTTTTGAAACTTAAAATTAAAAATGAAAAATGAAATTATAAAAGTGATTAAAATAATATTAAACTATTATTTAATTAATTAAACTATTTAAAATCTAAATTAAAATCTAATTTAAATAAACTAAAAATGACAAGTGATTTAAATTAAACTAAAAATTAACAAAAATATTTTCTAAACCTAAATTAGAACTTGAAGAAAGTATAAAAAATTAAAAATAATATTTTTGTCTTTTTGTGGTTTTGTAATTAATTAAAAACTATTTAACTTAATTTAACTAATTAAACTACTTTTAATTTATATTAATACTAAATTAACTTAGAAAATTAAGATAAAATTTATAAAATTACTTAACCATCACAGGAATCCTACAAAATTATAAAAACTCTAAAAATTATGTTTTAAGATTAAACAACTAATTATTTACCTTTTAATTAACTTAAGTCTATTTTAAACAAATAAAATAAGAAAAATGGAAAATGAACAGTAGAATCTCAAATTATATTTTCTAAAAACTTATTATACTATATTAGAACTAGGAAAATTATAAAAACTAGATTTAACCTTATAAAAACTAATTAAGCTATTTAATACTTGATATTAATTAATAATAAAGAAAATAAAAATTAAATCTAATTAACACTAAATGACAAAATAAAAATCTGAAAAAATTATCAAAATTACTTTACTATATAAGGTATTTAATAAAAATATAAAAACACTAGGTACTTAATTAAAATCTAAAAATGAAAATTAAATTTAAGTTGAATTAAATAGAAACTATCACTTTTTTAAACTTGATTTTTTTTTGGATTTTTCTTTTACAAACTAACTTTATACTTAAAATCAAAGACTTTTTGTGAAAACACTTTGAAAATTAGCTTATAAATAAGCTGTAAACACCCCCTTAACCAAATCAGTTGACTTTGGTTGACTTTCAAGAGAAATAGGCTATGGTGGGGTCCACAGTGGTGAAAATCAGCACAAATAAGCTCAACAAACTACAATAAGCCAGAAAGATCCAACAATGATCACAATTAAGCTAAATAAGATTAATTAAGCACTTTGCAAGTTGCAATTTAACTCAGATTAGGGACAGAACTGAGAGGCTAAACTAGGTGGGTCCCAGGGGTCCTAGAGTCAAACTAATGGTCAAGGTTTGTTCCCTGGTAGGAGGGGGGTTGGGGGAACCTAAATACTAGGTGTGGGGACCACTGGGTTGGTCACAAAACACCACCAAAGTGGTGGTGTTGGGTGGATGGTCTGCTGCACAGGGCAGCTTGTTGCCCTGCAGTCCTCTTTTGAAGGCTGTGGGGCCCACAATGGTAAATCACAAAATTCTAAAATCTATGGGACATGAAAGATGAGATGGTATACTTTGAGTAGCAACTTGATTCAACACCTAAATCAATACACACAATTCTAATTAAATCCTTGAAATTTTGCAAAAAACTGAAAACATGACTTTGACTTTTGAAGAAAACTTGGCTAAGTTGACTTTTGTGAGATTTGTTTGATTCCTAGCTACTGATATGGATGAATTATCCTTAACTAAGACTAATTTAAGTGAAAGTAGCAAGTTCTAAGTAAATGGGTGGGATTTGGACCCTAACTGATCCAACAGTGAACTGCCAAGATCAAATGAAGATGATTTTGACTTTTGTATGTTCAAGGTGCCAATCTTACAATGCCTAAGGCCTTACCAATCCTAATGTGAGATATTGAAACAAAGATTAAGGCTAAAAATCCACTGGAAGCCTCAGTACTTACCTAAACCAAACACTCTTGAACCTTTGACTGTTTTAAGTTTTCAAAGCATATGACTATTTTAAACCATGGAACTGACTTCTAATACTTGATTATGATGAATTAAGATCAGATAAACACTATTACACAGTAATTAACAACTATAACCTACGAATCACTACTAAGCTAATTTTGACTGAAAATATGAAACAATTAGCAATTATGATTTTTAACTAACAACTTACTAATTTTACTTTATATTATCACTAACTAACAACAACTAAGCATAAAACAAGAAAGATTAATTTAAAATAAGAACTAATATAGTAAGATGCTAAAAATAATGAAAATGCTTACAATTTGGAAATGAGATGAACACACAGAACCAAGAACCTTTCCTAACATCCCCCATGGGATTCTAACCCAAGGCCTTCCATGATACACCCTGCTCCAGCCATGAATTTCAAGAACTTGTCGTGTTGACTTTTGTTGACCATTTGTTGTTTTTGAGTTTTTTATAACTAGGTTGATTTTAATTGTTACTAATAGCTTAAATAAGCTATAAGGGAGCTTATATGTTCCTAGGAATCCAGTACATTACATAATAACAATAATTAAGCTTAATGATGATATAAAACTTGAAATAAAATTGCATAAGATGAAATAATAAAGGAAGCTTGAAATTAATAACTGAAGTGAAGTACAATGCACATAAAAAAGAGGTTACCACTGCTTAAGAGCTTGGGTGTACCTAATATTGAAAACTAAAATTACACGACATAAACTAAAAATAAAATTAACTACTACTTCATCCTTGTGCTTCCTCTTCTACTTATAGCCCCCAATTAGGGTTCCCAGATGCACTTCAATCATTTCCCACCTCCTCTTGATAACTTAGGTCCAATCATATGCCTCCACGTATTTTGGCGGGAAACAATTCTTTTGCAAATTGCTCTCTGATAACGTGCAGAGGAGGGGTTGCATTAATTGTGGTGTGAAAAAGTAGGTGTAGAGGGATGAGAGCATTTATTGTGGGGGGCTTTGGCTTGTGATTGGAGGAGAGGGGTGGCTGCAAGTGGTGGTGTTTGTGGGGGAGGTCTGAGAGGGAAGGGGAGAAGGAGTTGGGAGTTTGACCGAAGTCAAAATTAGCTTCGGGTCAAAAGTTTGGGTGTGGACTGGGCTAAGGATAACTTGGGCTTGTGGTTGTAACTGGGTAGGGAGTACTGGATCAGACAAAAGGGTGGGTTGGGTTGTTTATTTTTGGATTGGATTTTTAGGTATTTAAAGGTCCGTTTGGTATTATGGTTTAACAAGGTCCAAAATTGTAATTTTTGCAAAGTATAGGGACTGATATTGTAATTTTCCCAAAGTGTTCACAAGGACCTAATTTGCCATAGATGAATAGTACATGGGTATTTTGGATATTTTTCATTTTTTAAACACCCGGGGACTATTTCTGTAAATTCACCAAACCTCAGGGACCTTTATTGTAATTTTCTGAATCTTGAAGGGCTTAACCTGTAAATTCTCAAAAGTTATCATAAGGACCAATTTTGTCATTTTAGAATAGTATAAGGTTTATTTTTCACATTTTCCATTTTTCAAAACCTTAGGGACTATTTTTGACACTTTTCAAAGTTGAGGGACCAAAGTTGTAAATATGTGATTTTAAACTTAAAAGGACTATTTCTTACAACTTATGAATCCCAAGGACCTTTTATGACATTTGTACAAGTTTTGATTCACCAGGGACTAGTTTTGCAAATTTATGAAACTTGAGGGACTGAAACTGCCAATTATGCAAACTTTGTACGTTTTTCATTTGTTTTTGCATATTTTGTGTTTGAAACATATAAAACACACCTCTAAGATATTTTAAGTATTTTGATACATATTTGGGTGTTTTTGTATGTTTTGGCAGTTCATATAAGACAAAAATGATGAGTATTTACACACTCATCAGGAGGCAAACCAAGCTTTATTTGTTTGTTTGTTTGTTTGTTTGATTTTATTTGTTTCCGTATGCATGTTTTATTTTTATTGTTTGTGGAGCATGGTTCAAAGTAAATTGTGAAAATGCTTTATTTTGTTTTTAACTTCGTCTTAATTACATATAAAGGTATTTTGCAAAACCTAAGTGTAAGGAAAACCCAAATTTGTTTCTAAGAACGAAATTGAGCATGAACCACAACAATATTAAATGAACATGCATATTAGTATTTGTTTGAGTCAAATGCTTGTATCGGGTCATAATGATTGTTTTGCAGGATTTTCCAGGAAATAAGGCATGAGTTTTTCCAGAATTTTTCCAAAAACTTGACATAAGATTTTTCCAGGAACATTCTGACGACGTCAGGAGTTAAAACCTGACGGCGTCAGGTACTAAAATTCTGAAAAATTTTGCGAGTTTTGTTTATACCGGAGTCTTAAAGTTTTTGTTAATTCTTTAGTTTTGTAAACTCCAGAAAATCTGCAAACATTCATTCCACAAGCATTATATCTTAAATTGCTTTCTATGATTTGTTAGTATATATAAATTGCCGCCGATTTTACGCGAGGTTTGCCTTGATTGTTTTCTCAGGGTTAACAGGTTATATATGACAAGAAGATGATTTATATTTCTGGAGGGAAGCTTTCAACGTTCATTTTCTTAGTGGAAGATCTAACCTTGTTAACACACTATCCACACCGAACGAGTCAGGAAAGTATTTGTTTTCATTCTTTTACCTGTTTTACTTTTACATCCTTTAATTGAACATTGGGGACAATGTTCATCCTAAGTGTAAGGGGAAGGTAAATGATGATACCTTATAGGATACAATTGCACTTGAGTTTGTTTGTTTGATGGTAGGTGTGTAATAAAACTAAGAGAAATACTTGTTAGTGCAATTTTAGCGCCAAATTTAAAATTTTTTACAACATTTAGGAGTGAAACTTTATCCTTAACAAGCGTCTCATGAATAGGAGTTGTATGACTAGAACAAAACCGTACCACTTAAAAAAATTTTACACCCAAATATGTGAGGTTCGCCTTTAGATTTGATTGGAAAAAGCATTCATTATTAGTGCTTATGAGTGTACTGGTAGTATTTAGATTCTAGAACTTGCGTTAGTGATGCATCCCGAGACCGCTAGTGAGACTACATTCGTGTGGTTAGGATTTACTAAATTATAAGAGGCATTAGGATCACCCTTGTGTTTAAACCCGTATCATAATTACTTGACCATTTAAGTCATATTACTTGACTAGCGAAGTCAATTAGTTTTTCCCACACCATATCGTTATACTCATTTTTAGTACACGATACCCCTCGTACACACCTCCGAGCCTATCTTTTTGTTTCTAACTTTAAGCATTTTACTTAAAGGAAGAATTTGTTACAACCCACCCAAATGTGCAACCAAATCGCCTTAGCCTTCCGTGTATGCACTCATCTTTAGTGCATTATTGTTACATGTTTAAACCCTTACTTAATTATCTAATTGATTACATGGTTGCTAAGTCGAGTCATATCTTGTACATATTGTTTTGGGACGATTGGGACTCATGAGTAAAGTACTAGTGTTATGGAGTAATGGGGAAGAACATCAAATTATTACCCCCATATGTGCGTTAATATTTAAAAAGTACTCCAAGTGTTTTGATTATCTTGATTCGAGTCATTAGAGTAGTTTATTGTAAAGTATGTAAAAATTCAAGTGTAAGGGCAATATACATTCCCTATGGTGTATTATTTTGGATGGTAGGGTAAAAGTGTATGCAAAAAAAAATCGAAAAATCAAGAAAAATAAAAAAAAAATAGAAAAATAAAAGAGAAAAAACATACTGACTACCATCCCGTTTCATTCTATGTTTGTTTTATGTTTTAGTTACTTTTGATTCATTAGCTTAAGTCGAGTCTAGTCTTGGCTTAGCAACACCATATTGTACATGTAATTAACCAAGATGATTAACTCGCCACCAGTAAATATTGCCTTTATCCAACAAAACCGTGTTTTCTATATCCCTACACCTAACGTTATAACCCTTCAAAAGACCTCTTTGATATTTTATCCTAGGTGTTTATGCCAAGTGGTGAAGGTTTGATCCTTTCCCAAGCCTATGGTAATCTATTTGCTATGACATGTAGTGAGAGATGTTTTCCATTTCCATATTGTGATATATACTTTATTACACCCGAGAGTTGTGAGTATCTAAACACTATTTGTGAGGTGCTAGTGTATAACCTCCGTGCTTGTTTTGGTTTTTAGTGGAATGATTATTTGTTGTAATTACTTTTATATTAGTGTTAAATGACCCCTAACTTGTATTTTGATTAGAATAAAAGCGCATTTGCTTGAGGACAAGCAAATCTCAAGTGTAAGGGTATTTGATGAGGCGAAAAGTGTACCGCTTTTAAGGGGTCATTTAAGCCCGAATTCATGATTATTTGATCAATTATTGCCCTAAATCGTTCCTTTTGTCATTTTAGGTACTTTTGAGGAGAAATCTGGAAAAGGAAGAGTTTTGGACGTTTTTGGAGCATAAAAGTGAAGAAAACGGCAAAGTCTCAAATTCCTTGCTGGGAACAGTACCTGACTACGTCAAGCCTTAACTCCTGACGGCGTCAAGAGTAACAAAAGAGGTGGATGTGGAACTTATAACGTGACGGCCCAGAACATTTTCATTGTTAATGGCCTGACGGCGTCACCAAGGCCGTCAGGGTCCAAATACAAGTGACGGCCCAGAGAAGATTTGCACATGAAGGCGTCAAACTGGATCTAGGCAATACGAATTTTAACTTGGCGGCGAGTTGACAGTGTCAAAGGCTAATACATGACGCCGTCAGGATGCTTAGTCTATGTTAATAAAAATATCGCCTAAAAACGTTATTTATATTTTACGATCTTTGCTAAGTTTTGTTAATGACAAAGTATGAACTTTAGCTAAGAGTAAGTCATCACTTTAAGTGTTTAAGTCTTGTGTAACTAAGATTTAGATTTCCTTTTAAACAAAACATTGTTTTTATTTCTTAAATTAGAAAGTGTCTTGTCACATCACATTTATTTCTTTAAATAGAAATATCACATCACATTTATGGTAAGTTTGTCATTATACATTTATGGAAAGAAAGTGTGTTTGACTAACCATAAGTTTTCTTGTGCAAGTTGTGTTTGACTAGTGTTTATGTGATGTGACCTTGTTTGGTTTGGAACATTTATTGCAAAACCAACTGCAGCCCTGACGAACCCCTGGGGATACATGGGCGGATCCCTTCTGAGGGGTCCGCCGTATCCGCCAGGCCTGCAGAAGGCTTTGCTATAAATACCAAGCCACAAGTTGATTTTTGGCTTATCACTTAGAGTCATATTTTACACATATTCTCTCATTATACTCAGTAGCTACTAACTTGTGTGATTCTCTTATGTAGCAAAGGAGTTCACATATTCATCTAAGAAGTTACAAGTTTTAACTCTAAGTTGCAAGACTTGTTAGCTTTGTTGTGTATAGACTTTGGTAGTTTCTACTTCATGTGTATCTTGTATAGAAGTGATCGGTTAGTATTTTAGGCCTCAAAATACGTAGTGTGTCGGGAGTTGTTGTACCCTTGTAAAAGAACTAACGGGAGTGGTTGTACCCTTGGTAAAGAACTCGACATCTAGCTTAGTGTTGGTAAAAGTGTAAGCGACGATGGGAGTGGTTGTACCCGTGTAAAAGAACTCGACATCTAGCTTAGTGTCGGTAAAAGTATAAGCGACGTTGTAAAGGTTTTCTCCGCCGGTGAAAGGAGCTTGTTGATTAGTGCTTATAACTCTCGAGTTGGAAACTCGGGGCGTGGATGTAGGGCAAGGAAAAAGAATCCTTGTAGCCGAACCACGAAAAGCAATCGTGTTGTGGTTTGATCGTTTATTTCTTTATCTTTGCTTATTACATGTTGTATTTTAGTTAGAATTGCTAGTCACATATAAAGATTTTCAAAGAATTAAACATGTAAAGTTGTGTTTATATCTTCAAACAAAAGTAAAGCTTTTCAAAGAACTAAACAAGCAAAGTTAGGATCATCACAAGCAAAGCTTTTCAAAGTATGAAACAAGTAAAGTTAGAATTGTTATTCACATTAAAAGCTTTTCAAAGAATCAAACATATAACATTGTGTTTATATCTTTAAGCAAACGTAAAAGTTTTTAAAAGGATATTCAAGCTAAAAAGGATTTAAAAAGCGGTAAACTATTCAACCCCCTTCTAGTTTTCCACAATTGGCATCAGAGCTACGTTACTCAAGATCTTTAAAATAGAATGTATTTTAAAACTTGGATCGATCCATGGATTTTGAAAATCTCAAAGAAGGGCAACCTATTCAAAACCCACTGCTATTTGAAAAAGAAAACTTACTTGAATGAAAAAGTAATTTTGAAAACTATGTGAAATCAATTGATCAAGATCTTTGGCATGTTATTTCTTTTGGTGATTTCAAACCAAAGAAAACAAGTTTTTGAAAACCAAGATAACTATCTTAAACTTGATAAAAATACTAAAGCTAAAACAATGATTTATAAAGCTTTAGTACCGAATATGAAAGAATGTATTTTTGTCAAACGGCTAATGACATTTGGAAAAATATGTTAAACTTTCATCAAGAAATATGTCAAGTCAACGAAGATCAATTTGATCTCACATATGAATTAGAAGTCTTAGAAATATTAATTGATAGACATTTAGTTGTGATGAATACATGTGCTACTAGTTTAAATGTTTTAAATGAAGGTGCAAGTGAAGATGATTACTCATGTCGAGCTCATAGTGGACTTGCTTACGGTTCATGGAATAACACGGATGAAGATGAAGCCAACCATCCGGTTTGTGATTCTCAACTAGATAAAACATCAAGCAAGGTACATTTTGAAACCAAACACTTTTGCTTTGAGAAATTTATCCTAGAGTTTTCTTAACTAGAAAATGAGTCTAAACGTTTATGCAACATGGACCTGAAAACTATCTTTAACAATGAGTCTTCAAAATCTTTTAAGAATATCTTTGAAAAGGAAATCTTGTTAGTAGATAAAATGTCTAGGATTGAGAGTAATGTTGAAATTGATCTAGAATGTAAATTATGTCTAGATTATAAACATGAGATTAAAAAGCAAAATGAGAAAGGAAAAATATTAGTTAAATTTGATGAAAGCTCAAAATCTCTTGAAAGATTGTTGAGGAGTCAAAGGGTGTTTAAAGATAAAACCGGATTAGGATTTAACTCAAAAGCACCATCAACTAGTAAAACAAAACAAGTAAAATTTGTCTAACCTAGAAGAGAGATTTAGAGATAATTCAATCTCTAATAGAAACTCATGATAAAAAGTTTAAAACTATCATGCTTTATGCTTTTATATGATTATCTAACCTTCTTGGATACATGAGTAATTGAGTTTCAAAGCGTGTCATCAAACCAAGATTTTACGCGTAGTGTTTATCCTCTTGATAGCATCTCTATGCAATTTAAAAGGTACGCATTAGTTCAACTTGACTTTGATTGTCTCTTGTTTCTAGCATTATGTGTTGGAATACGTGTTATTAGTAATACTCTAAAAGTGTTTACCTGCTATTAGTAATAACTAAGATTAGATTCTATGCAACAAGGAATTTCGTCATTAGTTCTAGTAGGAGATATAAGGTGTTTTGGTTCTTTAACCATCAAGAGATAAACACGAGAAACTCTTCAGTGAGTCTCACTCAAATCTTGCTTACAAGTGAGCTAACTAAGAATTTCCTAAGTGTTAAAATGTCTAACACTTTTGTGATGCTTGCAAAACAAACCTTTGTTAAACAACATTCTCAAACACCATACTTTGAGTCTTAAATTATGTTTTTCTTCGATCACTCCTTTATGATAATCTCACATAAAACACACAAGGTGAAATAAATCACATTAGCATACATTAGGATGTGTGGAAGAAAATGAGTTTTCAACATCAAAGATTTACACATCAAATGTGACACTTAGTCTTCTGATGTTGTACCTCTTGGACTTTTTCAAAACAAGTAGAGTTCATAGTGTCTTAAGTAAGAAAACCCAAAGAGTCAAGGAGTCGTTGAATATAACATTTAACGAGTGATCTTCTCCTTCTAAGATATCATCTTTGGTAGATGATGACTTAGTCGAATGATTAATGATGGCAAGACAAGTATGTTATGTAAAACATTAAGGATAAAAGTACAAAATAACATCTTCTCACCTTGAGTCAAACATTGAATCAAGCAAAATTGACATAAGTTATAAAACTTGATTTATAGGTCATAGTTGTATCTAAACAAATTCAACAAAAACAGTTTTTGGAATTTAGAGTAAAAAAAACTAGGGAAACAAAATAGATTTTTCAAAGTAATCAAGTGATTATAGTGTCAATATTTTAAAGACTTTTTGATAATAAAAGCAAGCCCCAAAAGCAAGGGATTTTAACTCAAAAACATTCCTAGTTACTCTCTTGTTCTCAATGGTTTAGTTATTGATGACTTATCAAGAATGAGATTAGTAAATCCGTAGGTAAAACTAAACGTAGAGAAATGTTCGGAAGACTACTTGTTCTCATAACAATTAGATCCAACATTATGTTTAGCTTTTGTCTATGTGCTCGTGTTAAAGAAGATCCTAAAACAACTCTTTAGTTGAGCTTGTTTGGATACATCATAAGGTACTATACAACTAGGATTATGGTATCCCAAAAGAACGGGAATAGAAACCATAGTGTATGCCAAATGGAATTATGTCGGTAATAAGTTGATAAGAAAAGCACAAGTGGTACTTGCACTTTTATACTTACTTACCCAATGATTCTCCAAAACACGTAAGGTTCTCAAATTAGTTTCAGATGGAGAAGCACATCAACAAGCTCCACTTGAACAAGCTAACTCACATCGACAACGGAATTCATCTCATCAACATTGTTATCCCTTCAACAAAGGAAGCATCGACTTCAGCGACAATTCAATCCATTATGTTCTTAATTGACATATTGTGATCCATCATCATTGTCTTGGTAAAAATGTTTATTGAGGAACATCTTAACTAAGAAAGTCGTATATGTTAACCATTCTATCAACGTTTTCACAAAACCTCTTGAATGAGAAGCATTCATCATCCCTAGGCTCAGTCAAGGACTCATAAGACCTAAAACCTTAGTTTTGAACATTAGGATAAAACCACAAAAATCAAGACAATACCTTTTGAATTTTTCCCTGCAGTTCCCACGGAACCCTCAGACCATACGGGCGAAACCCTCCCTTTGGTTCCGCCTGGTCCGCCAAATCTGTAGGATGTTTTATTTTTAATTTCAAAACCAAACACCTCTTTACTCAAAACTCCAACTTATCATCAGCCCATAAGATTCATAAAATGAGCAAAACTTCAAGCATCTTCCTCATAACCTTTCATCACTCAAACCTCAAACAACCAATGTGAAATGAGAAACCGAGTTATCCTTTGTCCTATCAATATCGAGTCATCCACCATTTCCATGCCCTCAAAGAAACCAAGAGTCAATATCATCTTCACCATTAACTCCACCTAGTCATCTTCACAAGAAGATTCCACAATGTAACCAAACAAGTGTGTCATCCCCACTATAACCTAACCTATTAAGATTAAACCACCTTTCATGATACATAAACCTATGTTCACCTTTGTGTCGCTCTTTGAAACAAAGGGCAATTGTCATATCCATACTCTCATTAACATATTTGTCTATGTCGTCAAAAGTCAAGTGTATTTCATTATGAAATGCGTCTCTTCCACTTTCTAGCAAGTGAAGAACACAAAGAAGATATCCAAGCTTTAAGTGTTGTCAAGCAATCACCACCTCATTTCACATATCCACTCTCGGTCATCAACCATACTTTACCACCGTTCACCACATTGTTAAAACAAATGAAAAACGTCATTAAAACATCACTTGCATTATAAAACGTTTTTAAGCATCAAAATGAGTCAAGGTTAACAGCACCTCCACATTGTTTTCATATAGGCACACACTAGAACATACACATTACAATAGTCATTTACTTAGACTAAAATGAGAAATTTTGATTTTCTAGGAATCATCATGCCTCCTCTAACTCACTACGACCACAAGGACACCATCAAGTACCTATTCAAACACCACAAAACCAAAGGTCTTACTCAAACTCAAATCGTTGTTTTCAAAGCCTTAGAAAAACGATATGTCCATAAGGGTAGAACCATTGATCCATTCTTCTTAGAAGGTAAAAACCTCTATACGGAATTTGCCACAATCAACTTTGAGTGTCTCTTATAAATCGACGAGCCTATTTGTTCTAGGTTCATTTTAGAATTCTATGCATCCGTCACCCTCTCCAAGGATGAGTATGGTCACATGTCTATTAACTTTAGGGCTAGTAGTCAGCAATACTCCTTCACTCTCGAGGAGTTTGCTCAAATCCTAGGTGTCCCAAACCATGGTACTTGCATCTACTCCGACTTGCACTCCCTCTCAACTCTTAACACACTCTTTGACCGCATCTATCCCTATGATACCCCTCTTGTGTTCAAAGATGAACTTCGTGACCACCTCTTCATTAGGACCACCAACACTAGGAGAACTAGAACCGGAAATGAGGTCATTAAGGACCCATATGGAATGGAATTCAATGAACTCAAGCCCCAATTCAAGAAATAGGAAGAACTCTTTAGAGCCAACATAATTAGCACCATAGGAAACCGGGATCACATCAATATTTGCCTTTGCTACATGCTTTACTCCTTGTCTGCTAGGTAACCCTTCAACCTTGCCTACTACATGACCAAGAGAATGACCGACATTCCCGTGCAAGGCACAACGTCTATGCCGTATGGAATGCTCTTGACCCGTCTCTTTAGGTTCATCTCTCCCATTCCATCAACTCCTTGAGGTCTTCACCTAGACTACTCTCTCATTCCACACGCTTTTGTCCCACTAAGTGATAGGAGAATCTACAAAGTCCAAGGTAAACATTTTCCAACTTTAGGCTTTGCCCAACTCTAGGCTCCCACCTCTAGAATACATTTCCCAACTTTCGAATATTCCAAATGAGTCGGCAGAGTTCAAGCAAACAAAGGGGATGTTCAAAAACATCGAGAGATTTCTTGGAAAGCTCAAGAAGAAGATTGACCGTCTATGAGATCGGGTGTGTAGGAGTGTTTGGCACTAGGTGCTATTTGAACAATTTGGTCGTTTAAACATTAAGTGTTATGTATTTGTGTGTTGGTAAGACATTTGGTACTATTTGGAACTTGTAGGAACTAACAATGATGCAGAAAGACAACATTTGGCATGTTGTCAAATTTTCATGTTTATGATAATTTCACTAAGTATAGTGAAATTCGCTAGCCCCCTGTCAAAGTCCAATCGTATACGTCTTTACAAGTCCAATTTTTGCATTTCCTAACTAGATATGAATTATATTTTTGTTTTTAGAAGTTTTCGAAAAATTTGAAAATTGTCTCGCGGGTCAAAAATGCGGACTGCCAAGTTTTTCAGGTATGGCGGATCTGGCGGCACCCAAAAATGGGTTCCGCTAGTGTATTTTCTGGGCAATCCAGAAATGGCCCAACGGACCAGCCGGAACCCTCAGGAGGGTTCTGCTTGTGTTGTCTCAGGGTTCCGCTAGTCACCTACAAAAAATTTTTGTCATTTTTTTAAGTTCAAAACTTGTAAAGTGTCTAACCATTATCTTTAGTGAGAAACATCTTCCCTTAACTCCAATAACCATATTAGGACAACTCTCACTCACTAAAACAATTTGGAAGTTACTTCCCGCCAAAAATTCAAATTCAAACATAACTAACCCAAGGAACCCTTTTAAAGGATCCTTCAACCTATTGGAACATTTTCAACCAAATTACATCCCATGATCATTGAGTGCATATGTTGGTCTTTCACTCCACCTTATTCCATTGGATTGATATCAAATCATTTGAAACCTCAATCTTTGAATGGTAGAACATCAAATCCAAAAACCCCTTCCCACAATTCTTTTTAAGTTTGATCACTTTAGAATACCCCAAAACTCACACCAACACCATTACTGTTGGATCTAAACACCTTGAACTTATGTTAGATTGATACTTTGAGTTATATCACTAAGTATGCGGAATCTACTTAGTAACACTTAGAAGTTTGATTGTGAGTAAGACAGTTGTTTATGAATAAGAACAATGTATGTAAACAAACTATTAGCTCCAATATTATTAATGATAATAATACGAGTGATCTTGATATCACTAGGGTTACACCTTGAAGCTCTAGAAACGTATATCAAACCTTTAACCTAGGATCTCCTTTTATAGCACAAGGAGTCCTCTTCTACAAGATAAGTATAAAGCTAATAGAATAAGATATACACAAGATCTATTCTATAATTATCTAAACACGTTTCCTAACAGTTATCTAATAAGCAGTGGTAATATATGTCCTTGCAGTGGTAATGAGTTTCCACTGCAAGTACAATCTTCTGCAGTTGTAACATCTTCTCTTAGCCGTGGTAACTGTTAGTATAATTCCCAACAATCCTCCCCTAACTTATGATTAATACATAAATCAATAAGTTTCTTCTAGTATTCAGTAAACATGAGGATATGGGAATTCTTCCAAACACTTATCTTTTTCTTCTTAACTCTTTATCAGCTCTCACACTTTGATCATAAATCCTTTGTAGCAAATCATCTATGATTTCAGTTCTTTCCCAGCACCTAAGCTTCACTATTTTCATCACATCCAATACTCCAGCTCTCAATGGATATTCTTTCTCAGCCAGCATAAAAACATCAATTCCATCTTGAGTAGAAACATGATGCACAGAACTTGAATCATAGAACTTCCACAAGGTTCTTTGATCATGAGCTTCAAATCTCCAATATCTATCACTTGGGTCAGGTTCATATAATCTTCTGAAGTGAACCCATAACTCTTTAGCCTTGACATCAACAAGTTCATCCTTCTTGAACTGATCTTGAACAATCCTCCACAAAGTATCCAAGTCTTCTCTATCACAAGATCTAACAATATCTTCAAAATCTCTGCACATGCTTGTGACACTTCCAGTTCTGATGATCTTCCAAGCTACACCAAAACTATCAGAAAAGATCTCCCAACCAACAACTGGATATTTTGCTTGTAGAGGTTCAATATTAAGTACATCAGTCTCTATGAACAACATGTTTGTAACTTGCTCTTCTGTCAACTTGCTAGGACCCTCTTCTGCTTGAGATGATTCTTGAGTCTTCAACTTCTTTGCATCTTTTGATCCAAGACTCACTCCAGACCTTTTATCTTCATAACTATAGGTTCTTGATCCATTGGAATGAATTTACTATCTTGTCTTTTGATTCTGTAGTAAATACCTTCAATTTGATCATGTGACATTCCTTTGAATTGACCCATCTTCATATTACCAACATGGAAACAAAAAGTCTTCATCTCAGCAATGATCTGTGCCTTTGTAAGCTTTCTTGGCTTCTTTTGACCTTTTTTAACATCCCCAATGATTTCATCAAGAGCCTGCTGATTCTTCATTTGAATGAAATCTCTAAGTTTAGCAGACTTTTGATCTTCATTCAAGGTTGTATTTGTAATAAGTTCAATGGCCTTCTTCCTAATTATTTGATCATTGTTAATCAAATAGTCAATCTCTTCTTCTGTAGGCACATAAGTGAATAAAGGAGGTTTCTCATGTATGACAGTTGGTGAGACACTTGAAATTGGTTCTGCCATAACAGCTTCAAATTTATCCAACCTCTTTGCTTCCATAAAACTAGCAACTTCATCTTCCTCTAGCTTTCTTTTTCTTTCATTCTCTGCTGCTTGCTGTTGCTCTGCCAATCTTGCATCGAAAATAATTTGAGCTTGTTCTTTCTTAGAAATCTTTCTTGTAAGCTCTTGTTCTGAACCAGTCACAATAGCTTTTCCTTTGACTGATCTTATTCTTGCAGCCTCTTCCTCTGCAGTGGTAATTTCTTGAGTAGCAGTGGGAACTTTTTCACTTGCAGTGGTAATTGGTTGATCAGTGGGAACTTGTTCTGCTTCAGTGGAAATTGGTTGAGCAGTTCCAACTAAATCATCAAAGATAAAACCAGCATCAACATCCATATCTTCAAAATCCAATTTCCTCCCCTCAGTCTCAGCAACATCATCTTTTGCTTGAGCATTATCAGAATCAGTGAGCTCAGCAAACTCTTTTTCAAAATTTTTACTCCTCCCCTTAAGCTCTACATGTGTTTTCCTCCCCTGTTTGGAAGAATCTCCCAAAACTTTCGTAGAACTTGCAGAAAACTCATCCTGAGGTGAAGATGATGAAGATAACACAACTTTAGCAGATCTTTTCTTCTTGAGATTCTCAACTTCATTCTGCAATCTTTGAATCTCATCCTTCAATTGATTCAGCTCTGTGGCATGTTGTTCTTTGGTCTGTGCCAGATCTTTCTCCAGAGCTTGAACCTGCTTGACTAATTTGGTACAAATGTCCATCAATTTATGTAGTTGCACACTGCCTTCATCACTTCCAACTGTGTAACCTGTTGGGAGAGGTGAATCATGAGGCATATTCAGGCTCTTCCCTAGTTGGACTAGGATTAAGCCTTGAACCACCACTACTTGTTCCTAAACCAAAAGGTTCAGCAACATGCAATATTGAGATGAGAGAAGTTGGCTGTTTAGACCTTCTCTCATAAGTGTGAGTTATAGCAGGGGTATGGTGAATTGGGGGAACAACAATATTGGGTGTGTTATGGGATACAACTGGGATGGTTGCATCTTCACCCTGTACTTGAGCAATTTTAGCAAGCATTTGAGGTAAAAGTGGATGAACCTCCCCATTCCAAAGATCTGAAGCCTTACACATGTTTTGAAAAACTTTTGGCTTAAGAGTGAAAGGTTCATAAATTCTATTGTGAGGGTGCAGTTGAAACTCATTTAACACTGCTTGCACAAACCTTGGATACATCAAAAATTTATATTGACTCTTTACATTGCCTTTCATATTATTGAAAATAAACTTTGAAAAATTGAAAGTCCTATCAGTTGCCAAACAAACCAAAGGATAAGCCATGGTTGATGCAAATTGTTCATAAGATGTTTTCTTAGGACTTAGGCAATGTAAAAGAGTGTGAATTAAAAATCTCTAATGGGGACAAAAACATCCTTTTCTGAAAGTAACTTTTTGTTCAGATGTATCATACCCCATTAAAGCAATATTAGTGAAAATTTCTGAATTAGGTAATGTGATGATACCATTGAGATCATCCAATTGGAGAATTCTCCTCAAGGATGACTCAGTAACATCAATAGTTACCCCATCAACTGTGGCTCTTAGAGCATCCACAGATTCATGTGTGTCTCCCTGTTCAAGAGTTATGGACTCCACAGTATTCCAGAACTGTTTGATATGAGAGACATAGATTGTGGGATTAATAGTTAAGGCATACCTTATATGAGTTGTGTTTAGAAAATCCACAATCTGATGAAAAACAGGGCCACTCTTCTCGTTTGACTTTTGTAAGTAGGCCACTTGGTTGTGCTCCTCGACAAATTTTAGAATCGCCATGATATTTGTGAGAAAGAGAATAAAAGTGTTAGTAATCAAAATAAAAAGCAAGCCGTATGATGATCAATTTATACTAATAGGGTTTGAGGAGGTTGCGCAATGTCAGTTATCTTTAGAAAGAATTATCTTTGAAAAAAGAATAATTTATAATAAGTAAGTAGATAATTCACAAAAGATTTTACCCTATTAATAAGGAAAGACGGTTATTTTTACAACGGCTAGTAAAAAATGGATTACTGACACAACAGTTGTAATGGCTAGTTCATCAGTGGAAAAATTACTCTTGCAGTGGTAACTAATGAACTAGCAGTGGTAAAATTTTCACAACATATCAAAGAGCAGTGGTGAATAAAACATGAAAAATTTGCTGCTCTTATTATAGTTTTTAGAAAACTACCAGCTATCAACGGATTTGATATGTCTTTACCATGAGCCGTTTGCTATGGACTAGCTAACTCTTGATCACTTGGATGTATGGTGAGTTGATAACCTAGTTTTTGGTAAACTATCAACCATAAACGGATTTTATAAGTCTTTACCAGTAGCCGTTTGCTCTGGACTAGTTGATTCTTATGTGGATTAGACATGGTAAATCAATAACCATTTGTTGTGTTTCTTTGATACATACCTTATTACTCCAATGACTCCAATAATATGGGTTGTATGCTGCAAACCAAAGTAACTTTCAACTTAACCCATAAAGATTAACCCAAAGTAACTTTTTAACCAAGTTACTATTCACAAAAATATCTTCCAAAAGTCAACCCGATAATAACCAAATTTACTCCTCCAACCTACCAAAACAGGTAAGAGTAAATATTCTTCATTAATTAGAATTCGACCTTGACTTTGCTTAAAAAAGGGGGCTCAAAACTTTTATCTCTCATCAACAAACAACTTCAACAACACAAACCCTTAATTAACACAATGAGCTGGTTCCCAATAGTCTACATATCTTCTGATGATTCATCTGATGAGGAAATCAGCTATTGTTCAAACTTAGAGGATCTTTCAACAGGATGGAGTGATTACTTCCCACCAAGTGCAACCACTTCCACAGCTTCCAACAAGCCAACCAAAAAGACTGAAGCTTCCCCTGCTCCATCTTTGGAGTTCTATTCTAGTTCTTCCTCTGATGATGATAATGATCCAAGCTTTGATCTTTCCAAAGAGCTTCCAAAGGCCCTCACCACAGCATTGAAGACTGCCATAAGCAACATGAAGTGGCCTGCTGTTGAGAAGCCTACCCAAGCATCAAGGCCTCCCAAGCAAGTTCTGGGACTTGCTTGTCCAAGGAAACAACTCTCTTTTGATGACAAGAGAAAGAAAGCTTCCAAAGGCAAGCATGACTATGAAGGAAAAGGAAAGAAACCCATGGAGTAGGTGTTAGGTTGTAGGTTTATGTCTTTTGTGATGGTTTTATGTGTTGGTGACAATGTTTTCTGTATGGATGTGATGTACTCTCTTTTATGATCAAATAAAAGTACTCTTTGTTCTTGCTATTATCACCAATCTTTCCATTGTTGTATGTTTGTTAGCATTAAATATATGTATTGAGAAGTGATGGTCATTCTCATATTAGGAACTTTGTCTTTGTGTCGTTAAAGTATGTAATTGTCTAAGATAGTTGGGCATTGGACTTGGTAATCTAATATGTTAAGAGTTATGATAGTAAGCCTTTTGTAATTCATGTAAACCAAGTCCAAGCCCAAGTCCATTAGAAAGCCCATGAGGCCTTTTTGTAAGGTGTGCTTGTGTGTGTATTGTGTGTGTTTTTTAATAAAAGTTCTCTTCATCTTATTACTCTTTTTCATATAATCTAACGCCACACATATCTCATCAAGTCACCATCTTTCCTTCTTCTAGTGCTTATATTTGTGATAAAGTTGATATATCTAAGGTCTAACAAGTGGTATCAATCGCCAAACAATGATTTAGGAGTGTTTTTATCAAGTTTTTTGTTAAAAAAAAGTCACACTTTTCATTCATTTGTGTACTTTTTCTTCAAAAAGTTTTGATTTTTACGTGTTTCTAGTGTTAAAGTTGTTGTTTTATTGAAGTTTTAGTGATTCTAAGTGTTTTGGGAAAGATTTGATCAAAAGAAACAAGTGGAAAAAGTGTTTTTGGTTGAAAAAATCGGATTTTTCAAGCTTTCTGGTCACCTTACGCGTAACTTGGGTGAATAGTACGATTTCTTAGCTGTCTACAGTACTTTCTGTCCTTTCTACGCATAAAAAGTACTGTTTACGCGTAAGTTTGAGGTCAAAACCCTTTTCCTACGCGTAACTTTAGTCAAAACCCTCTTTCTACGCTTAACTTGGAAGTCTACGCCTAAGTCCTACGCTGAAGTCAAATCCTACGCAGAAGTCGCCTTTTCTACGCAGAAGTTCATATCTTACGCATAAGAGTTAATCTTACGCGTAAGTTGCTGGAATCTACGCATAAGTTTCATCAAAGGTTTTCTCTTCGTGCTACGGTTACCAAAATTCCATAACAAAAGATTGTCTGAATTTCATAACAAAAGATTGTCTGAATTAGAAACTGGTTACCAAAATTCCGTTTCAAGGGAAAAACAATTGCAACTCAAGTTTGATACACTTGATGTTAATTCTTTCAAAAAGATAAAATCTTTAAACGCGGAAATTTCTGATTTACAAAACCAACTTTCTAAACAAAAAACAGCTTATACCAATCTTGAAAAAGAAAGGGATGAGTTGAAAAAGGACTTTGCAAAGAAAGAAGACAAACTTTTGGCCGAAATCGTAGAGTCAGAACACATGATTGCTCATTTAGAAGAATTAGTGGTTAAATCGGGCCAGTCAAGTCAAACAATGAAAATGATTTCAAATCAAACTAATCCGGTTTACCATACGAAACATAAAGTGGCTCTTGGTAACAACACCCCCAGTAATCTCAAAAAAGCTCAGCAAGAACAGAATGTTTTGTATAATGGTAATATGATTTACACCAAACATGATCCTCCCGTCGTTCGGGATTCTGTGCAAACGATTGAACATGTCGAAGAGAGCATTACTAAAATGAAACAAAAGGATTTGAAACCCATTGATTACAACAAATTGAACAAACTTTTGGGAATTACTTTTGTTCCACAAAAAGAACCATCTGTGTTTTCCATAAAACGACCATTCTCAAAAATATTTTCTAAGAAAGTAATTGTTTCCAAATCTCTTTCAAAAATGGAACAAATTTCTTCTAACAACACTTTTAATACAAGTGAGGCTAGAGAAATTTTGGATGACGTTAAAAAGAGAATTCAAGAACTTCAAAATATTGTTGCTTCTAAAACTACAATCGATATTAACAACTGGCATTCCAGTTTTCATATTGAGCAGAAAAAAGTTTTTGAAAACGAAATTACTATCCCACTGAATAACATCAGTGCGAGGGTAATCCATTTTGAACGTGCTTTCTTAAAAGAAACGGCCGACTTTGTCAAGGACCACAAATCCCTGGTAAACGAAACTAACGAAACTCGTGAAAACATGAATGTTTTGGAAAACCTAAATGATTCTCTCTTCGAAGCTGTTATGACCACTGATATTATGTCCATCATTTTACAAACATATTCTGTTCAAGACGATGAAAGACTGAGAGCTGAGACCTCCAAAATTGTTTCAAAATATGAAAATGCTCTTATAAAGCTTGAAAAAGAAAATGTGTCATATTTTAAACAACTTGATCGAAAAAAGGAAGAATGCAAGTATGACAAATTGTCGTATGAGCGTGCCTTAAAGAACATGAAAGAGCAAAATGATCTTTTGAGGGCTCAGCTTGAAAGTCAAAAAGGAAAGGGTGAGGAAACTAAGTTTGCAAAACCATTGACTTCGGAGAAACCAAATGTTTCAAACACGGTTCAAAAACCAAAAATGTCAATTTCACGGTTTGCTCCAAAAGTCGATGAGAAAAAGGATTTGACAAAACCAGTCACTCCAACACCCTTGCCCATGAAAAGTGATAATGAAAAAATTGTTGATAAAGGAAAAGCGGTTGTCGAAACACCAAAAGTGATAGCACCTGGCCTTTTTAGGATTAGTCCCACTAATGCGTCTGCCTCCACTTCTAAGACAAATGCGTGCAAAAAGGATAATTCTAAAAAGTCTAGTGATCCTAATAAGGACAACAATATAAATCCTAACGAGTGTGCCTTACCTTCTACAGGATTAGAAAGCACCTCTAGGAGCAGCAGACTAAAGCCTAGGAGCAATACAAGGAACAATAGAGTCTCGCCTGTTTCTAAGAGTAGTTGCAAGAATAAAGCTGAAGAAGTAGAAGAACACCCTAGGAATTTATCGCTTTGTAATAAGAGACATGTTCCATCTGAATGTAATGTCACAAGTACTGTTTCTAATGCATGTAATGACTCTGTTTGTTTAATATGCAAGAAATGTTTAATTAATGATGTTCATGATGAATGTGTTTCTAAGAAGGTGAATGTTATGCCTAAACAGAAGTATGTTCCAATGGGAACTAGTGCCAGGTCAAGATCTATAGAAAGATTAGTTGCATGCTTTAGGTCTACCACTAGTAGTCGAATGCCTAGGAACTACCTTAAGCTTTGTATGTGGATACCAACGGGTAGAGAGTTCACTCTTAAGGACGGCAAATTAGAAATAACTCAAGCTAAAAAAGTAGCAACTGTCCATGAGTGTGATTCTGCTTTTACTCCTAACCCCATGGAACCCAATTCAACACGGTTTCCAAATACAAACTCTTCTGTTCTTGGCAGGTTATCGAAATATGTCTTTGGATCGTCGACTCGGGTTGCTCCAAGCACATGACCGGGAACTTAAAGCTGTTGATCAATTTCATATGGAAATTCATGGGAACTGTACGCTTTGGAAATGATCATGTAGCAGCTATCCTGGATTTTGGAGATCTTCAGTTTGGGAATTTTTTGATCACTCGAGTTTACTACGTCGAAGGGTTGGGACACAACTTGTTTTCAGTCGGGCAGTTTTGTGATGCAGATTTAGAAGTTGCATTCAGGAGAAACACGGTTTTTATAAGAAATTTGGTTGGTGATGATCTCTTAACTAGTAATCGTGGTACAAATTTGTATGCTATCGATATCAACCAAATGGCTTCTACATCACCAATTTGTCTTATGACAAGGGCAACCGAAACTAAGTCCTGGCTGTGGCATAGAAGATTATCCCATCTCAATTTCGACACGATCAACAAGTTAGCCAAAGACAACATCGTCACCGGACTTCCTAAGTTCAAATACACCAAGGAACACCTATGTCCATCATGCGAACAAGGAAAAAGTAAAAGAGCATCATATAAACCTAAAACCGTACCTAGTTCGGAAGCAAGGTTACATATGTTGCACATGGACTTATGTGGCCCAATGAGAGTTGAAAGCATTAATGGGAAGAAGTATATTCTCGTTATTGTTGATGATTATTCAAGATATACTTGGGTAAAGTTTTTGAGATCAAAAGACGAAGCACCAGGCATCATCATCACCTTTCTGAAGCGTATTCAAGTTCTACTTCAAGCTCCAGTAAGGATTATAAGAACAGACAATGGCACAGAATTTACAAACCAGGAGTTAAGAACTTACATTGAAGATGTTGGAATCACACATCAAACATCAGTTGTTAGAACTCCACAGCAGAATGGGGTAGTTGAAAGAAGAAATCGAACTCTTGTGGAGGCTGCTCGCACAATGCTGATTTTCTCTAGTGCACCTCTATTCTTATGGGCAGATGCTGTAGCCACTGCTTGTTTTACTCAAAACCAATCCCTAGTCCATCCGAGATTCAATAAAACCCCATATGAGCTAGTGAACAACCATAAACCTGACATCTCTTACCTTCACGTGTTTGGCGCTTTGTGCTATCCGACGAATGACAGAGAAGATCTAGGGAAGTTAAAAGCTAAGGGTGATATTGGAATCTTCATTGGATATTCAGAAAACTCGAGGGCATTCAGGGTGTATAATAGAAGAACGAAAAAGATAATGGAGACGATGAATGTGAAGTTTGACGAGATTTCACAAATGGCTTCTGAGAGATACGCTCTAGAACCCGCGCTTAATCCAATGGCTTCTAATCAAAACGGATTAGGACCCGAACCAAACCAGCAGACTTCTGGACACATCAGTTCAGGACTCGTACCTCAAGGAGCTCAGTCAACAAACACGGATAAACCTTCAGAACAAGAACTGGAAAACTTCTTCGAGTTAATGTTTGATGAATATTATGGTGGAACTTTGACTAATGAAACTCAACAACATTCCGCTGCACCCGCTCAAAACCATCAACCACCACCACCATCACAAGATGCATCTACCACAATCGAAGCTGGCGCACCAACTACATCAACATCATCTACATCTACTCAAGCAACTCCATTACTTGAAACTGTCATACCAAACGTTGATGAGCAAAATAAAAACAAAAATTTTCAAGAAGAACCAACAAATAATTCAAACGATGTTACGTTAGAAGAAGAAGAAGAGGTATTTGAAAACCCGTTTGCATCAGACTCTGCTGAATCTTCTTCAAGGTTACAAGAACCATCTAACACACATTCGTTCAACCAAAGGTACCCTTCTACGTTTCAATGGACAAAAGACCATCCGTTAGTACATGTTATTGGTGATCCTTCAATGCCAGTTCAGACGAGGAGACAACTTGCCACCGATCTCGAATTGTGCATTTACATTTGCTCAATAAGCACCAAAGTACCTAAGAACATTCGGGAAGCAATGGCAGAAAACCCATGGATTGAAGCAATGCAGGAGGAATTTCTTCAATACCTGTTACATGATAGTTGGGAACTTGTTGAACGACCACTTGATAAACGAGTCCTTGATCTCAAGTGGTTGTGGAAGAACAAACTGGATGAGGAAATGACTGTCATTCGCAACAAAGCTCGTCTCGTGGCTAAAGGATATCCACAAGAAGAAGGGATAGATTTTGAAGAATCATTCGCGCCTGTAGCTAGACTTGAAGCAGTCCGGATTTTCTTAGCCTATGCCGCTCACAAAAACATCACAGTCTATCAGATGGACATTAAGACAGCTTTCTTGAATGGAACTCTGAAAGAAGAAGTGTATGTAAGTCAGCCAGAAGGATTCGTTGATAAGGAACATCCAAACTACGTCTACAAGCTTAAGAAAGCCATTTATGGTTTAAAACAAGCTCCAAGAGCGTGGTATGACGAACTATCATCTTTCTTGCTCAAAAACAATTTCACAAAAGGAACGGTTGATGACACCTTGTTTATCAAAAAATTTAAAGATGACATTTTGATCGTTCAAATTTACGTGAACGACATTATTTTTGGATCAACCAATCCTAACCATTCAAAACATTTTGAAAATCTCATGAAAAGTAAATTTGAAATGTCCATGATGGGGGAACTAAAATTCTTTCTTGGTTTACAAATACATCAATCCCCTCATGGTATTTTTATCAATCAAGCTAAATATACAATCGAGATTTTGAAAAAATATGGAATGGAAAACTGTGATTCTGTTGGTACACCAATGGTCACTTCACCAAAAATAGGTGCTGATTTGTTTGGGAAACCTATCGATCCGAAAAAATATCGGAGCATGATCGGCTCTCTCATGTACCTAACTGCTAGCCGACCCGATATCCAATTTGCTGTTTGCTTGTTAGCACGGTTTCAGGCAAAGCCTACCGAACTTCACCTCAAAGAGGTTAAATGGATCTTTCGGTACCTACGAAGAACCATTAACATGGGACTTTGGTATCCGAAGGATTCGGAGTTTAATCTAACAGCATTTTCAGATGCAGACCATGCTGGTGATCAAGTTACAGCAAAGAGTACATCAGGTGGAGCACAATTTTTGGGTGAAAAGCTAGTAAGCTGGTCGTCAAAGAAACAGGATTGTACTGCACTATCAACCGCCGAAGCCGAGTATGTGTCTCTATCTGCGTGTTGTGCCCAAGTTCTTTGGATGCGGACACAGCTCACAGATTATGGCTTTACTTTTGACAGAATACCTATGTATTGTGACTCAAAAGTGCCATAGCCATCTCGTGCAATCCCGTACATCACTCTAAGACGAAGCATATCAAAGTCCACTACCATTTCATCAAAGAACACGTGGAAGAGGGTACTGTTGAATTATTTTTCGTTAAGACTGATTATCAACTCGCCGATCTTTTTACTAAAGCCCTTCCAAAAGAACGGTTTGACTATTTAGTTCGACGAATTGGCATGCGAAGCCTAACTCCTGATGAGCTAGAACGTCTTCTCGAATCTTCTTGAAAAAGTTTTCAAACTCGCTTCGCTGTAAATATTTTTGAAAAACAAAATACAAAATTTGATAAACCAACAAAAACAAAATACAAAAATATAAAATTTTCAAAAAATCCAAAAACAATATAAAATCAAAAAATCCAAAAATATTCTTCTCACGACATGTCTCTCGTATAAATCAATATTCTGTACGTTTCTAGAAATGTCATTCAACAATGATACGGACATGTACAGATGCTTGAGCGGGAGTTCTTTCAAATGTTTTTCTAAAACATGTCGTTTCTCAAAAGCTTCTTCACAATGGCTTTTGTATACTTCAGTACGAAACCCGTACTTAAACGATGACTTCTGATTATTTTTCAAATCAAGGACTCGTATTTTCAAGGACGAAATCTTTTTCAAAAAGTTCGAGTCTAAACAAACGAAAAAGACTTCAAGCAAAAACTCGTTTTCAAAATAGTAATCTTGAGCACTTTTTCAAGATTCATCAAAAAAAATTTCAAAATCTTTCAAATGAGTGCTCAAGATAACTCCCTCAAATCCCTTAATTGATTTTAAAATGTGCTATCATTAAGGGGGAGTACAAAAACAAAATGTTCCGAATTCATGCAAAATGAAATCTGTCTATCTCTCCAAAAAGCTTTTTCTTCATCCGTTGATATCAAAAATATCACGATATGCTATTTTTGAGGGGGAGAAGACATGATTAAAATGTGATCAAAGATGTTTAAAGCTTGTGACTGAATCTCAAAAGAGCTAGACTCAGAATGTACCAATGAATTGACGAAGCTTAAAATGTCAGTAATCGAAAAGACTTGTCCTGTACGGGTAATAATTTCAAGCTAGTCTAACTAGTGATGTAAGCGTGTCTCGAATAGGACTTGTCTGAGTAGAATGTACCGTATCGAGATACTTTCTTTGGACTTGACCAGGACGGGTAATAACTTCAAGCTAGTCTAACTAGTGATGTAAGCGTGTCTCGAATCGGTCATGTTCACTGAAAGTGGATCAATTCAAAAGTAAAAACTCCTCCCGCATGTACAAATTTCTTAAAAATAACATGAGCACATGTGAAGGGGGAGTCCTTCAAAAGTTGCAAAACTCTCAAAGTGGTAACAACAATGTGTTTTATTATCATAAACACTTTGAGAGATTTTCAATAAATGGTTTCATGGCAACAATAGGATAGACATGGAGTTATAAGGTGACTAAGGTTAGGAAAAAACCGTCCTATGATCCGCCAGAGCCGGAGGGATCTACCCAAAGACAAATCCAATAGATTAGAATTAGAAGTCCTTAGGTATGATTGAAAAAAAGGAGAAAATGAGAAAGGAGAAAGAAGGGGTTGAAGAATTAAAAAGAAAAGTTATGAAAAAGGGTGAAAAGAAATAGCCCTCCATATGTTCAACCTTAGGGCAGACACCGGGTTCAACTCATATGCTACTGGTTGTTACTAAGGTGACACTAGTATTGAAGACAAAGACGTCATGGACCCAGTGACGCACTGCACTAAACCTTCTTAACCACTCAAGTTCTCTTAAAAGAGCTTGTTTCATTCTCACGGGGAACCGGTGTAATCTATCGACCTGTCTCTTAGAGATGGTTGATATTGAAGCAGGAGACCTCTCCCTAATCTCCGCATAGGAAACCAAATGTGCACTTATCGAGTCTAGAGCCCCGAGATTCATCAAAAGATCTCATAGGAACACATAATATCTCTACACTGGTTGTTCATCATTAAGGACGCCAGATGTAAATTAAGAGTCCTACGTAGATCTTAGCAATCTGCCAGAACATTTATGAGAGAATTCACACAAGTGATTCTCAATGATTGAATGGAAATTCCTGCCAGGGTCAACATCAAACAGCCCTGACAGCAGGTCACTTCGGTAATTCTTTATGGGTTACGCTTAGTGTTCGTGGTGGTTTCAAACGGTCTACAGTCGTGGAGTGATCCCCAGCGACTCACCCAGTCATTGAGCTACTTAGTAGGTCTCGTAAGCTCTCTTAAGAGTATCTGACATGGGAACGGCCTTGGTAAGGGTTAGAAGGAGTCTTCACACTATGTTGTTGACGATCTCTAATTCTTATCTGTAAGTACCGGATGTTTTATTGCTAACTGTTTATATGCAGGGACACTTCATCTCCATGGCGACAGATTCCACGTGCTCATACATACATCTGGAAGTTAAAGAAAGCTCCCTCAAAGATCTATACAACACAAAGTTCAAAGAAAGATTCTACGCCAAAAAGAAGAATCTACAAAGTATAAAGACTAAAGATCAAAGTGAAAGAAAGGGAACTACGTGCATATGAATATCAAAGTCCAAAGATGTATGAGCATGTTGGAATGGCAAACAACCACCATAGACGCTGAAGTGACGAAAGGCAGATAACTCCACATCACAAAAGAACAAAGAACGATGAAAAGTCAGTCATCAAAGATCACAAAGCATGAAGGAACAAAGACTAAAGACTATTCTACAACAACACACAAAGTTAAAGACAAAGAACACGGAAGACCCACTCACGTGGAGCATCATTCGAATGACCACCCCTTAGGGGGAGATTGTTAGCATTAAATATATGTATTGAGAAGTGATGGTCATTCTCATATTAGGAACTTTGTCTTTGTGTCGGTAAAGTATGTAATTGTCTAAGATAGTTGGGCATTGGACTTGGTAATCTAATATGTTAAGAGTTATGATAGTAAGCCTTTTGTAATTCATGTAAACCAAGTCCAAGCCCAAGTCCATTAGAAAGCCCATGAGGTCTTTCTCTCTAACTATAAAAGGCACCTTACCTCTCATTTGTAAGGTGTGCTTGTGTGTGTATTGTGTGTGTTTTTTAATAAAAGTTCTCTTCATCTTATTACTCTTTTTCATATAATCTAACGCCACACATATCTCATCAAGTCACCATCTTTCCTTCTTCTAGTGCTTATATTTGTGATAAAGTTGATATATCTAAGGTCCAACAATGTTAATTTCCACTGTGCTCTTGATAACTCTGCATACAAGTTAGTAGAAAACCATACATACAATACAAACAATATTAGTACCTAAAAACTATCCTGCAACACTGAAAAGTATTAGACATCAATGATTTATGGATTGAGCATTCCAATACCTGTTACCAAGTATTGAAACCTACCCACATCAAGCCCTTTTGTTAATAAATCAGCATAATTGTCATCAGTATGAATTTTGACAACATTAATAAGCTTTTTCTCAAAACAATCTCTAATAAAGTGATGTCTAATTTAATATGTTTAGTTTTAGTGTGTTGCACAGGATTTTTAATAATGCATATGGTAGTACTATTGTCTCTATAGATAATGGTGTTCATGAAATTGTACCCATAATCCAATAATTGATTCTGAAGCCAAAGGATCTGAGCACAACAACTAGCAGCTGCAACATATTCTGCTTCAGTGGTTGAAGTAGCAACCATAGTTTGCTTCTTGCACTGCCATGACACCAATCTACATCCAAGAAATTGACATCCTCCAGTAGTTGATCTTCTATCCAAACTTGCACCAGCGTAGTCACTATCTGAGTATGTGATCAATTCCATTGGAGAGTCTCTTGGATACCATAATCCTAGATTAGGATAAGTCTTCAAGTACCTAAAAATCTTTTCCACTGCTGTCATATGTGATGTCTTTGGAGTCACTTGAAATCTTGCACAAGCACATACAGCAAACATAATGTCTGGCCTTGATGAAGTAAGATACATCAAAGAACCAATCATAGATCTGTAAGTGTGAACATCAACATTAGCACCACTAGCATTCTTCAACAATAGGTGAGTGGTCTTGTCGGCAGGGGTATTTGAGGATTTTGCATCAGTAAACTTGAACTTCTTAATGATCTCAGCCACATATTTGTCTTGACTGATAAATATGCCTTCCTTACTCTGTTGTACTTGCAGCCCCAAAAAGAATATAAGTTCTCCCATAGATCTCATTTGAAATTCATCCTTCATCAGCTTCTCAAACTCTTTGCACATCTCTTGTTTAGTAGACCCAAAGATAATATCATCAACATATACTTGCACAAGTAGAATATCACCCTTGTCTTTCTTGATGAACAAAGTTTGATCAATCTTGCCTCTATGAAACCCATTATTCAACAAATAATTAGCTAAGGTTTCATACCACTTCCTTGGAGCCTGATGTAAGCCATAAAGAGCCTTAACCACTTTATATACTTTATTTGGGTGTTGAGGATCTTCAAAGCCTGGAGGTTGAGAGACATATACCTCTTCATCAATAGTACCATACAGAAAGGCACTCTTAACATCCATTTGATAGACTGTAAAGCCCATAAAGGATGCATAGGCTAAAAACAATCTAATAGCCTCAATCCTTGCAACAGGAGCAAAAACTTCTTCATAATCAATACCCTCCTCTTGAGTGTATCCTTGAGCAACCAATCTAGCTTTGTTCCTGATTACAATACCTCTTTCATCTTTCTTGTTTTTGAAAACCCATTTAGTACCAATGACCTTCATACCATCAGGCAAATCACAAAGAACCCAAACCTTTTGAAGTTTAAACTGCAGCAACTCATCTTGCATAGCTTCAACCCAGCTAGATTCTCCTAGAGCCATATACACATTCTTAGGCTCCACCTGTGAGAGAAAATAGAAAAACAAACACTCATTCTTCTTACTATGTTTCTTGGACTCATACACTTCACTTATGAACCCATGAATATCATCTTTCTTTGTCTGTCTTCTAGTCTTCAAACCTGATTGAAGTTCACCAATAACATTATCAAATGGATGCACTTTGTGAATTGAAGACTGTGATGTGCTAGGAATATCATATGTTGTAGGAATGTTTGAGATCTCTACATCATCACTTGGTGATTCCTGAGAAGTATGTTCCACATTTGGGCTGACAGTGGAAACTTCTGGTGTAGCAGTGGGAATGGAGTTACCACTGCTAGTAGGAATATCTTTATTTACATCAAAATTCACACCATCTGCATCACTTGTCTTTTCAGAATTATCAACAAAGTCCCAAAGTGGCATAACAATTTGATCTTCATCATCTTTACAAGCTTCATCTTCATCAATGAATTCTTCTGAATCTTCAAGATCTTTGTCTCCAGTGCTTGAAGTGAGAGGAACATAATTCATTGTATTTGATAATGTTTTAAGATCAAATAGCTAATCTGGTCCTGAACCTGCCATGTTTGCTTTATTTTCAAGAAATTGAACATGCAAGTTCTCTTCAATCTTCTTTGTTCTTAAGTTATAGACTCTAAAAGCCTTGCTAACCATAGAGTATCTAACAAAGAAGCCTTCATCAGACTTTTCTTCAAATTTACCCAGATGATCAATGGTATTGAGAATGGTAACATGACACCCAAATGGCCTCATAAACTCCAAAGTAGGAGGTCTTCCTCTGAACAACTCATAAGGTGTCTTGTTCTTTGTTTTGACCACTAAAACCCTGTTCTGTATGTAACAAGCAGTGTTAACTGCTTCAGCCCAAAAAGTAACTGGAAGCTTTGAATCAGCTAACATGGTTCTAGCAGCCTCAATTAGTGTTTTGTTTCTTCTTTCTGCAACTCCATTTTGTTGAGGAGTTCTTGCAACACTAAATTCTCTTTTAATACCTTTGTCTCTACAAAAATCATCCATAACTTTATTCTTGAACTCTGTCCCATTGTCACACCTGATGATCTTGATTTTCTTTTCATATTGATTTTCAACTTCAGTGATGAATGTCTTAAGGATGCCAGTGGTTTCATCCTTGGTTCTTAAAAAGAAAACCCATGTGAATCTACTAAAATCATCAGTCACAACAAGACAAAACTTCTTCAAATTTATGCTGCTTACAGAAGTAGGACCAAACAGGTCCATATGCAGCATAAAGAGTGGATGATCAATAGAATTAAATGCTTTGGTCTTGCATGAAGCTCTGTGTTGCTTTCCTTTAAGACAGGCAACACAAGTTTGGTCATTTTCAAATCTTTTCTCTGGTAGACCTCTGACAATTCCATCTTTCACAATCTTGTTGATGGTCTTGAAGTTGACATGACCAAGTCTTCTATGCCAAAGCATTGATTCATCCAAAGTAGCTTTAGCAAGCAAGCAAGTAACATCATTATTAGCCACTATGTTCTTCATGTCAATGCTATACAGATTACCTTTTCTAGGGATTTTAAGCAAAATGTCACTTTCATCAGGAAGCTTATAATCCTTAGATAAGATATAGCATTCACCTTCTGTGAATAAAACTCTATGCTTCTTGTCACACATCTGTGACACACTAAAGAGGTTGTACTTGAGTTCTTTCACATACTGCACATCTTCAAAGTCAATGTTTCCATCCTTGATTGTTCCGTTGCCAGAAACTTTGCCACCAATTCCTCCTCCAAAGCTGACAAATTGTCCATCATAAGGTTGAAAATCTGAAAGATAGGACATATTACCAGTCATGTGCCTGGAACATCCATTGTCTGAGTATCCTTGATCATTAGTAGTCTTTGAATGTCCCGGCACACAAAATAAAGGAATTAGTTCCTTTTGGGGACCCAAGCCACAAATGACTTGGAACTGCCTCGTGTATCAATATAATTATATCTATCAAAGGTCATTGATACACCATTGGGATTGTTTGAGGTGATGGTTCCTTTTGGTTTCCATTCCCAACGTGCTGAGGCCTTAACAACATTTCCCATATTTACCCTTTTCTTGTTAATAGACCCACCAGTGGTAACCTTTGGCCTTGCAGTGGTAACTGCTGGCTTAGCAGTGGAAACTGCTTGTTTTGAAACTTTGGGTACCCACTTTTGATTATTGTTAACTTTCTTTTCAAAATTGGTCTTTTTCCCTGTTTGAGTAGATTTAACAAAAGTAGTAACAGGGGGCTTAGGGTAAACTCTGTTTTTATTTCTGGCAGTGGCAACTTAGCAGTGGAAACTGCTGGTCTAGCAGTGGAAATAGGTTTAATGCCAGAATGAAGCAAAACAGACCTGGGAATCATCTTGCTAAGTGGATTTGGGTGAGTTAAGTTATTAGCATTTTGTCCATTCACCCTAGTATTCCCAAACACTTCCCTTCTTCCCAAGTGGTAGGTACAGCTATAAGACAAATGGTCAAAGCTACCACATATATGACAGGGTTTGTTATTGAACACAAAATCACTACCAAATTGCCTAGATTTAACATGATTCCAACTCCTCATATTACCCCTAGGAGTTGGTGACCTACTTCTGTACATCTCTGCATATCTAGTAGTGGGCCTAGCGAAATTAGGTTGTGACCTAGGCTTCTCTTTGACTACATCAGGAATACTTCTTTTAACCTCCACTTTAACATTCTCAGGAACACTAGGTTTAGACTCAACATTTAAATTTTCATCTTTAAGAGATGAGTCACTAGCACTATCAAATATATCAACCTCAACCTGAACCTTTTCAATTTCAACTGGTTTAACAAACTTTGGTCCATAGGTCATAGGTGGTTCCTGGAATTCCTCTAATCCTGTGTGAGCTAAATCAATACCAGGAGGTGATGGAACACCTCTTAGAGGTGGTGGAACAGTTTTGTATCCAATTCCTGATTTGGCTTTGCTCACAACTTGGGCTTCCCAAATTTTGTCAATACACTTGGATTGATGATCCAGTGTTTGCTTAGTTATCATTATATTCTCACTAGCCATCTTAACCTTTTCTAGTTCTTCTCTAAGAACTTTATTAACAGCAACCTGATAATCTAAGTCTCTTCTTAATAATGCAATATCATCATTGAACTTAGATTCATTTGCCCTATAATGCTCTAATTGAGTTTCTAAAACACCTAGGCCTCTTTTATGATTTGCTAAGTTATAATTAGTATGAGTTAACTCTAGGCATTGTTCATTAAATTGTGCTTTAATTTTCTCATACTCTTTTAAGGCCTTACATGATTTAGAACAAGCATTATCAATTTGTACCTCAGAGTCAGAAAAAGCCATTAGTGCAAGCTCAGTGGCAACCATTGCAGACTCTGAATCATCTTCCTCATCCTTGGTCATAAAGCTCCAATCAAAGCTCACTCCATCAATAGCCAATAGCCCCTTTGGCTCATCAGTAGTAGGTTCCTTCTTCTTGTCCTGCTTATACCAAGTTGACCTGATGTCAGATTTCCTTGGCTTCCTGCACTCCCTGGCAAAGTGCCCCTTCTTATGACAATTATAGCACTCCACCTTCTTTTTGTCAAAACCTACTGTTTCATTGCCACTGATGTTGATCTTTCTTCCAGTCTTCTTCCAAAACTTCTTTGTCCTTAAGCTTAGTAAAGCTACTTGCCATTTAATGTCCATCTCCTCCATATCATCCTCATCAATTTGATCCAAATCCTCATGATTGAGAATTGAACCACCCACTTGACTTGATATAAAGGCATAAAAAGTAGTATCACTAAGTCCTGCAATCTGTCTCTTTGAGCTACCAGTGGAAACAACAATGTTAACACTGTCATCATCACTATCACTTTCTTCATCTGAACTATCATCAAGAGATGATGATATGAGTGCTACACTTCCTGAACTTGAGCTTATTTTGCCAGCTTTCTTCAATCTTTGTTCAATAACCTTGAAGTTATTGTACAAATCATTAAGTTTCATGGTCTCCAATTCTGGCTTATCTTCCCACACAGCAACATTGGTTCCAAACTCAGAGGGTAAGCTTCTTAAGAACTTTAGATTAAGGTCTTCCCTTTCCACCTCAATCCCAAAAACAGTGAGTTGAGTAACAATCTTTTGTAGCCTTGTGAAGATGCTATCAAGAGATTCATTACTTGTTGAACCAAAGTTTTCATAAGTCTGCTTTAGCAAGGTCTTTTGAGTCTTCTTGGTGGAATCATTACCACCAAAAACTTCATAGATCTCATCAAAAAGAGTCTTTGCAGTCTTGTACTTGCTGAATGCTAGAACTTGGTCTCTAGGAAGTGTCATCATCAACAAACCTCTGGCCTTGAGATCATTCTTCAGCTGAAGTCTTTAATCATTAGTAACAGGTCCAGTGTTGACCTTAATTACTTCCTTGCCACCAACCATCTCTGAAGTAGAACTTGGTTTGAAAGAATTTCCAACCATAATTATCTCCCAGAGTGTGTAGTCTTGGACCATAAAGAATTGTTCGATCATTAGCCTCCACATCTCAAAGTCATTCAACTTAAGCTTTGGAAGCTTAGCAGCAATGTTTGAGTTACTGGTTTCTGTCTCCATTGATTCTTCTGAGTGAACTAGAGTCTTCTAAATCAAAGTATCAAAGCCTGGCTCTGATGCCACTTGTTGGATCTAAACACCTTGAACTTGTGTTAGATTGATACTTTGAGTTATATCACTAAGTATGCGGAATCTACTTAGTAACACTTAGAAGTTTGATTGTGAGTAAGACAGCTGTTTATGAATAAGAACAATGTATGTAAACAAACTATTAGCTCCAATATTATTAATGATAATAATACGAGTGATCTTGATATCACTAGGGTTACACCTTGAAGCTCTAGAAACGTATATCAACCTTTAACCTAGGATCTCCTTTTATAGCACAAGGAGTCCTCTTCTACAAGATAAGTATAAAGCTAATAGAATAAGATATACACAAGATCGTTTCCTAACAGTTATCTAATAAGCAGTGGTAATATATGTCCTTGCAGTGGTAATGAGTTTCCACTGCAAGTACAATCTTCTGCAGTTGTAACATCTTCTCTTAGCTGTGGTAACTGTTAGTATAATTCCCAACAATTACTTCTCTCAATCTCAAAACTCTTGCAAACCAAAGATTTGAGATGACTTAATCAAACACCTCATCCGAATCATCAAGCTAAAACCACTAGGATTAGTGTTAAACCTTGTTGCTTCAACAAAACCATCAAATCAAGCTCATCACTTGACATTTCTTCACCTATCCAAAACTTCCTTAACCTTACTACCTCAACATCATATTCAATACCTTGCAACATCAACATGACCACTATTCAAGATTTCCTCAATCTTGCTACTCCAACATCCTCTCCCAAACATGGCAATACAAACATATACACTTTTCAACCATCAAAAACTTTTTCAACCATCGATCACCAACACTTACACCAATGGAACTTTTCCATACACCACCAACATCACCACATCCACTATTGGAAACTTTTGAAAACTTTTGAAAGCCTATCACCTAAACCATCAAGCCCTCCATCATTTGTCACTTTTTGACACCATTGCCGAAACGGAAACCCAACAACAACCAATATTCAACCAAATGAGTCATTGGATGATGCACCTCATCCACCGTCATTGCTTGAGAGTTTGGCTTACCATTATGCTAGACCCTAAACTTTTTTTTTATCAAGGTCATACACACCTACAATCATTTGTGTTTCACCCCATTTACAAAAACCTTCATGGTAATCCTTCCGGAGAACCAAGCTTCCATCACTTTGTTCAACGACAACAACCACAAGAACCTTCCCAACACTTTGAATCTCTATTTTCTTCGTATAAGAAAATAGAAGCATCTCAATGATCTTTCACCAAGACCAACAAAACCACCACCTTTCACAAATGAATAACCAAGTCATTGTTTGACCAAAATGAGTCTTTTGACCACAACCAAACACCACAACAAGAATATCACTACCCAAAACCATTGTTGTCTCACCTTATCTACAAAGACATCCATGATCCTCTAAACAATGAAATGAGGTTTATCCTAAACCACATTGTGGAATGTCTCAAGTTTAGAGTTTCCAAAATGAAACAAAACCGTTTCTTTTGGAAAATGTTGCTCATTAAAACCAACAAACCAAGTTTAGAGCACCAACACCACCTCAAGTTTAGAGTCTCCAAAATGAAACTAAACCGTTTCTTTTGGAAAATGTTTCACCATTTAAAGCAACAAACCAAAACCGTGTCACCTCTACAACATTCAATACAAAACCCACTACACCCTCCAACACACATTTTCATCCTTAAACAACCTTAGCCTTGTTTTTGGAAAATGTTTCTTATTAAGGAAAATGATGATTTCCTTGTAGCTTTTTATGTTCTTATTTTATTTTTAGTTTTCCTTTATTTTTAGAAGTAGAATGGTGTCATCCAAATTTCATGTCTTTGACTCTTTAAGATTCAAAATTTTACATGGAATGAATTTCATTCTACTACAAGGTTGTTGACCATTTAGGTATAATAAGTGAACTATACCTTGCTATAGTAGCATACATATATCTTGTGTTTTAGAAACTAACTTTTCTTTTTGTAGGATCATTATCCATGTTTTCCTTCCTTGATACTCCATTTAGGGGAGTAATATTCAAGGGGGAGCATGAGTGTTGCATTATACCACTTCACAACTCTTAGTTGTATTCTAGACATGAAATGCTTTCATGATTTGTCTTGTGCGGCAACTAACCTTTTTCTAGTAGGTTCAAAATCCATGTCTCCTCTCTTGGCACTCCATTTAGGGGGAGTATTATCCAAGGGGGAGCAAGTGCTTACTTCCGCTTCGCTACTCTTCTTTTTGTTTCAACAAAAAGGGGGAGAATTTATATGTAAACTTGTTTCAAAAAAAATTTTTTTTTTTTTTTGCATATCACATCATCCTAGCAAAAACAAGTTTTTATACTAACTTATAAGACTTAACACTAAAACTAGTGACTTACTTATAAATAAAGTTTATGTTTAATCATCAACAAAAAGGGGGAGATTGTTAATACAAATATCGCCTAAAAACGTTATTTATATTTTACGATCTTTGCTAAGTTTTGTTAATGACAAAGTATGAACTTTAGCTAAGAGTAAATCATCACTTTAAGTGTTTAAGTCTTGTTTAACTAAGATTTAAATTTCCTTTTAAACAAAACATTGTTTTTATTTCTTAAATTAGAAAGTGTCTTGTCACATCACATTTATTTCTTTAAAAAGAAATATCACATCACATTTATGGTAAGTTTGTCATTATACATTTATGGAAAGAAAGTGTGTTTGACTAACCATAAGTTTTCTTGTGCAAGTTGTGTTTGACTAGTGTTTATGTGATGTGACCTTGTTTGGTTTGGAAGATTTATTGCAAAACCAACTGCAGCCCTGACGGACCCCTGGGGATACACGGGCGGATCCCTTCTGAGGGGTCCGCCGTATCCGCCAGGCCTGCAGAAGGCTTTGCTATAAATACCAAGCCACAAGTTGATTTTTGGCTTATCACTTAGAGTCATATTTTACACATATTCTCTCATTATACTCAGTAGCTACTAACTTGTGTGATTCTCTTATGTAGCAAAGGAGTTCACATATTCATCTAAGAAGTTACAAGTTTCAACTCTAAGTTGCAAGACTTGTTAGCTTTGTTGTGTATAGACTTTGGTAGTTTATACTTCATGTGTATCTTGTATAGAAGTGATCGGTTAGTATTTTAGGCCTCAAAATACGTAGTGTGTCGGGAGTTGTTGTACCCTTGTAAAAGAACTAACGGGAGTGGTTGTACCCTTGGTAAAGAACTCGACATCTAGCTTAGTGTCGGTAAAAGTGTAAGCGACGATGGGAGTGGTTGTACCCGTGTAAAAGAACTCGACATCTAGCTTAGTGTCGGTAAAAGTATAAGCGACATTGTAAAGGTTTTCTCCGCCAGTGAAAGGAGCTTGTTGATTAGTGCTTATAACTCTCAAGTTGGAAACTCGGGGCGTGGTTGTAGGGCAAGGAAAAAGAGTCCTTGTAGCCGAACCATGATAAACAATCGTGTTGTGGTTTGATCGTTTCTTTCTTTATCTTTGCTTATTACATGTTGTCTTTTAGTTAGAATTGCTAGTCACATATAAAGCTTTTCAAAGAATTAAACAAGTAAAGTTGTGTTTATATCTTCAAACAAAAGTAAAGCTTTTCAAAGAACTAAACAAGCAAAGTTAGGATCATCACAAGCAAAGCTTTTCAAAGTATGAAACAAGTAAAGTTAGAATTGTTATTCACATGAAAAGCTTTTCAAAGAATCAAACATATAACGTTGTGTTTATATCTTTAAGCAAACGTAAAAGTTTTTAAAAGGATATTCAAGCTAAAAAGGATTTAAAAAGCGGTAAACTATTCAACCCCCTTCTAGTTTTCCACAGTCTATATATATTTTTCTAATTTTTCATTGTAAAGTGTGGAACAAGTTGTGGAATATCACACACAAACCCTAGGTCGAATTTCCTTCATATTGAAGGGGTTTCAAACCCTTCTTTCTTCCATGTTTTAATAAAGATAAGTTCTCCAATAATCGTTCAATATGTCTATGTATTGTTTGATTCTATCTTATGGTTTAGTGAGAGACTAGTGTCTTATGAGTGTCTAATAACTATTCCTAAGTTCTAAGAGGCTTATACTAAGTGGTAGTGACTTATGGAGAAGTTTTGGGATGGTTTAGACCTAATTCTAGTTAACTATGACCTAGTTATGGTTTTGGGCTTATGGGGTTTGTAACTAAGTTCTAAAGGTTTATTCTATAGCCTAATGGTTCTAATATATCCTAATATTCCTAAGGAAACTCATACTTAAGCCTTGGACACATTCATACTAGTTAAACTAAGTATATAGGTTCAAATAAGCACATAATCCTACTTAAGTTTTAGTTAGTGTTTATTAGGGTTTTGTGTTATGTTTAGTATTTTAGATTGGTGAATTACTTATTATGGTGTTGTTATGATTTTATGCTTGACATACCTGGGGTTTATAAGATGTGAGTGTTGAGTTATTTGGCTTGTGTAGATACGTGAGCAGGTCTAGTGAGTCATGCAAGTTATAATGCATATAAAAAGCAAAAATTTACATGTTAAATACCTACTATAGGTATTTGTAATGGGAATGATACTAATGGGTGTTTATGGGTTGTTATACAAAAATATCACGATATGCTATTTTTGAGGGGGAGAAGACATGATTAGTGATCAAAGATGTGTAAAGTTTGTGACTGAATCTCAGAAGAGCTCGACTCAGTAAGTACCAATAAATTGACGAAACTTAAAATGTCAGTAATCGAAAAGACTTGTCCTGGAGGGGTAATAATTTTAAGCTAGTCCAACTAGTGATGTAAGCGTGTCTCGAGTAGGACTTGTCTGAGTAGAATGTACCGTATCGAGAGACTTTCTTTGGACTTGACCAGGACGGGTAATAACTTCAAGCTAGTCTAACTAGTGATGTAAGTTTGTCTCGAATCGTTCATGTTCGTTGAAAGTGGATCAATTCAAAAGTGCAAACTCCTCCCGCATGTGCAAATTTCTTAAAAAAACACACGAGCACATGTGAAGGGGGAGTCCTTCAAAAGAAACCAAAACTCTCAAAGTGTCATCAAATATGTTTCATAATCATAAACACTTTGAGAGATTTTCAAATGACTGGTTTTATGGCAACAATAGGATAGTCATGAAGATATAAGGTGACTAAGGTTAGGAAAAACCGTCCTATGATCCGCCAGAGCCAGAGGGATCTACCCAAGGACAATTCCAATAGATTAGAAATAGAAATCATTAGGTATGATTGAAAAAAGGAGTAAAGGAGAAAGGAGAAAGAAGGGGTTGAAGAATAAAAAAGAAAAGATATGAAAAAGGGTGAAAAGAAATAGCCCTCTAAATGTTCAACCTTAGGGCAGAAACCGGGTTCAATTCATATGCTACTGGTTGTTACTAAAGTGACACCGGTATTGAAGACAATACGTCATGGACCCAGTGACGCACTACACTAAACCTTCTAGCCACTCAAGTTCTCTTAAAAGGACTTCATTCTCACGGGGAACCGGTGTAATCTATCAACTTATCTCTTAGAGATGGTTGATATTGAAGCAGGAGACCTCTTCCTAATCTCCGCATAGGAAACCAAATGTGCACTTATCTAGTATAGAGCCTCGAGATTACATCAAAAGATCTCATAGGAACACATGATACTTCTACACTGGTGATCTAACATTAAGGACACCAGATGTAAACTTAAGAGTGTAACAATTCACATTTTCAGGATAATTACTATTCCCGGAAAATTTCACTATTCACTTTTACTATTCATTTTTCCCGAAATTTTCCCGAAAGTTGATTTTTATTTGATATTCTCGAGTGATAAATCATTTCCACGGCAAATTAAATGTTTGACATTCGTCAGATCATTTTCGTGAAAGTTATTAAGGAATTACCCGTTTTAGGGTAAAACGTCATTCAGAAATTCCACGCACAACGAAATTTGATCCCGTCAGGTGACCCCACATCAGAAAAATGTTTAACACACTCATGATTTATTTGAGAATAAATCATGACTGAGAAAAAAATATGACCAGAATAAACCTCGGCCGTGAAAAACTGGAATTTTCAGTTTTGCGCGTTTTTACTCAGCCGTAACCCTAGCCTATACCTGCACCGCGTTTCTAAGACGATTTGAGTTTTCAACTTATTAGAATAAGTCAACATATTTTTCCCTCCTTCATTGACCAAAAATCATCCCTTGATGTTATAAGTCATTTCGTGATTTTTAGGCTTACGGTTTGATGTCTAAAAGACATTTAATACCAACCGACACTAGACTGAGCCCAGTCTAGACATTATAAGTCATTTTAAATCATTTATAACATATTAGAAAAGTAACATTTTTCTTTTCTCAATTTTACGCAATATTCGTACATTTTACGTATTACGCGTTTTCGACCCGTGTTTCCAGTTTTTAGCAGGGTTTACCACCCAAATGACACCTACCACTCATTTTATATTTTATTATGGGACATATGGACATGTCTAACAATACTTTAAAGTTTCATAATTTTACGACACCCGGTTTTACGTTTTGAGGCCTAATCATTTACGGTTGGCATTTCCCGGAGTCAAAACTAACAAATATCTAGATATTATCATCCAAGCCAAGCCAACTCACCCCTCCTAGGCTTGTGAACCGCCATTAGGGGGGGGAGTCATCCCTTGTGTGGCTTGATCCTAGGCTAAGTGATCTTGGATGAGTTACATGTGTTGAAGCTTGTTTAGAAAGCTTTGACTAGTCATGAAATGTAACCTCCTCATTGAGCTATAAAAGCCCCTCCCCTCCCCTTTGATGCCGTGCACCTCCAACACCATAACCACTCACACTTAGCTTCATTTCCTTCTAATTTCTTGCAAGGTTCAAGTGCTTCTTCAAGTAGAAACCCTAGTTTGATCATAAGTTACCAAAAATCTTCCAAACCCTAGAATACTTGGTGATTTCTCTTGAGTTTAAATCCACTCAATTCACCTCAACTTTCATTACATCTCTTTCAAGAATACCAAGGGTAGAAAGGTTGCATGAAGTGAAAAGGGTTGAAGCAAGTCTATCAAAGTCCATTTCCTTACTTGTTACTCCTTTCTTTAATTAGAAAGCCAAAAGTTGTAAACCTAAACCTAACATGCTTCTTGTTAATTTCTCATGTTCATATCATTTACATGTTATTCTTGCTATATTATATCTTGTATGAATGTCCATGGTGTATAAAAATGACTAAAACATGTTGTTGTACTTGATTGTTAAGATAAGTTACTAAAACAAGCAAACTAGTGAATTTCTTGGTAAGACCTGATCAAAATGGTAAAAATTTGTTATTGGATTATTAAATATGACAGTAGAGGACTTAACAAGGAAACCATAGCAATTTGAACCACCTAAAAAGAGTATACGAGTCAAAAGTTACGCCCATTTGAAGTTACCAAAGATTTCCAGCAAAACTGCCTAAAAGTTTCTGTGACAGAACCTAAAACACGAAAAAAGAGGCCTTTCTGGTCCGATTCATGAAAAAGTTAAAACACAAAAGTTGTCTGGAATCACGTTTTCATTCAGGAACAAAGAGGCTCGAGCCTTGAAAACGCCTTCTGAGTGAGATATTTTTCAGTTTCTTAACAGCTAATTACATATATACAAGTCATATTGGTTATACTTTAAAAAGAACAAGAGGTCTTATGACCTATAAACAAGACCACCACCATGGCTAGAGCCAAGGTTGAGTCTCATGACCTTGGAACAAGGACCAAAGGTCGTGGCTAGGCCATGACGAAATGACCATACCAACTTACATAGGCGTAAACATGAAACAATGAATTAGGCGATAACTTGAACAAGCAATTTGGATCTACTTCACTTAAAAGGGAACCATGAGATTTTACCAAGAGAAAATGGTCATACAAGACTTATGAAACATACCCTAATAACAATCTTCATGTACTAATAAACTTTCCTAAGTTTATCCAAATATCAGACATGTAACTTTTTGGTTCAAAACTTATATCTATATATTTTATCAACTACTACAATAGTAGGGAGCCTCATGTGAGGAGTTCATTATGTAAGCCGTCGAGTTGAGTTGTGGATTTACGAGTTAAAGTGTCCTGGCTCCTCGAACGCTTACTAACATGACTTCTGAATTATGTCGGCCCGAACGGTAGTAAACGATATACAAAACATACATGTTCATAAACCTTTTCTTTCAAAGACTTACAATATACATCATACCACATCATGGACTAAATGCAAGGTATATATATAGGCACTACTTCATATTCTTTACTCCGATCCTAAGTCGCAACATTCTATTATAGGTTGCTCGTAGAAACCTTCACGATTCAACCGTTACATTCATTACTTGCTATCTTACTTAAGGTGAGTTCATAGCCCCACTTTCCATTACTTAATTGTTTTACAAACCCTTGGGGGGAATACATGCTATTTTTAACCGAGCACAATGTTTTTAAATTGTATGCTTGCCTGATTGTTTTATTATCACTAAGTACCAGCCTTGCTAAACCGAGATTCCTTATTATGAACCATTTAATCACTAGCAATAGTGAGCGCGAATATTGTGAATAGGCCTATTGGGATTGACGAATCCTATTTGTATTGACTAAGTTCAAACAAATGCACTAATATTTGAGATTTAGGTATGTTAGCAAAGTACCTACCGGGATAAATCTGCCGATCGTTATTGGTACACGTTAACGTTTTGGTGTCATAAGCTTAGTGTATAATACATTTTATGGGCGTATAATAACGTAGCCTGCCTATTTTGTTTTCCAAACATTGGTGTGAGTCTATAGCTCACACTACCATCATATTGTGTTCAAACATTAAACAAACTCTATGAATATCACTCAACCTTTGTGTTGACCTCTCAAGCATGTATTTCAGGTTCATGACGATCAAGGATGGCACGGAAAGGCACGGATACGCAAGAGGGCTATAAATTTTATTATCATTCAAAAACTCACTTAATGTGATTTGTAAACATTGAACCAATTGGGACCTCATTTTGTAACCTCTGATATTTATATAATTTGAATGATAAATCTTTTTAATACGACTCGGTTAGAGGTCGTTTTCTATTATTGTGACTATTGTGCCGTCAAGTAACACCCAGTTCGAATTCCGCTGCATCCATGAATTGGGGGTGTTACAGATTGGTACCAGAGCCATGGTTATAGAGAAATGGGTCTAATTGAGACCTAAACTATAACTACAATCACAAGCAAAAACATTTTATAGCCTTCCGCTCTCCGTGTCTTCCATCCTCCAGACGATTATGGACTTAGTAAGCATGTTATGATACACAAACATAATTGCATATTAATATATGTACCCGAAACATAATTGAGCATTTCCCCGTAAGCATTATATACTACATGAACATATTAGTATATTGATTTATACACACTTATCACATTTTGAGCACTTCCCATAAACATTGAATTGTTCTAACATAGAAATTCTGTTCATAGAAATCATGTGCGTACCCACTTCTCCCGATTATGTGCCCACTCTACCTAATAACTTCCAAGTCTTACCACCATCACCCGAGTTCGGATTTGACTTCGTAAATGCCTTCGCTTCTGATAACGAAGAAGAACCTTTCGAAGATTCAACTGACGAAGAAGAGGATGAACCAATGCCAACTAATTTTGCGATGAACATTTCTAATTATTTTGAACAAAATTATGTTGAGGCAGACTCCGAGGAGGATAATGAGTATGAATATGTACTAGAGCCATTACCACCACCAATATCACTTTCCTTTGATATCCCTACATGTGATGATTTGGATCACTCATTATGGATCGTACCTCGACCACCGTTGATCCAACAAGAAAGTCAGCATGGAAACTATAGCCTCTCAAACTTCATCGACTCGTACCTCTATGACACACTAAACCAAGAAGTTGCCGATCAATCAGAGCTGCTCGGACCTTCTAACCTGCCATAGACTAGTGTGATGATACTAGTTATCTTTTGTACTACTATACTGATTAGACTCAGTTAGTAAATGTTATGAAATCCATGTAATAACTAGCGATAGTAAAAACGTTGTAATTACTAAACTGAAAGTATCAGTTAGTAAATTTTGAAGAAGCTTGTAATAAGTTTCGATTTTGTAAATCAACCAACGTTGTATGAATAAAACTCTTGTTTTATACTATCATGTGTTATGCCTTTAAATCCTCAAACATAATTATTCTATCATTGCCCATCAAAAATCGTGCTTATTTCACAACTCTCTACTCATGACATACCTTTTATATAATAGAATCATGGCGCCAACGAAGAAGACACCACCAACAATGACTCAAGCTGCTATACGCAAACTAGTTAAAGATAGTGTAAAAGCAGCAATAGCAACTGAACGAGCAGCCATAGCTACAAAGGCCGCAACAGCCTCTAAAGCTACTAGAACTGCTGAAACTACTAAAACTGCTGAAGCTGTTCGAATTGCTGCAACTACCATCAATACTAGGGGACCGAACCCATCCGGTCCTCCAGTAATAAATATTGATCCGGTGTATAAGAGCTGCACATTCAACGGTTATTTAAATTGCCAACCCACCAATTACAAAGGTATTAATGGAGCTGTGAATTTTAACCCCTGGTTTGAAAAAGCGGAGTTAGTTGTATTGATCAACAAATGCACCGAGAATGAGAAAGTTCAATATGCCACCGGTCCACTATTGGATGAAGCATTATCATGGTGGAATTTAGTATCTCAACCAATGGACATCCAAAATGATTATAAGCTTTCTGGGGATAACATGAAGAAAGAGTATTACCCTCACAGTGAAATGCCGTTAAAGGAACCATGTTGTCATCCAGAAGTAGAATTCTGGAACCATGTTGCTAAAGGAACCGACATCCTGAGTTACAACCGCCGATTCCATGAATTGAGAATACTATGCCTAACGATGGTTTCGACAAATGAGAAATTGTTGGAAGAATATATCTGGGGACTCCCACCAAGCATACAAGGGAACATGATTACGTCTAGTCCCAAAACACTTGATGAGGCTATGCGGATGTCTCGCAGCCTCATGGATCAGGTGGTGCAGATAGCGGAAACCCAAAGACAAAACTTCAACAACTCCAACAACAATAACAATAGAACCAACAACAACAAGCGACCATGGGATGGTAACCATGTAAGTAACAACAACAACAACAACAACAACAACCATCATAACCAGCAAAACAAAAGACAAGAGGCTGCAACGGCTTATGTGGCTGCACCAATTAGAAGCACAGGGTATATCGGGAATGCTCCACTATGCAATGAGTGTAAATTCCATCACTCTGGTCCTTGCCCGGCTAATTGTCGCAACTGTCAAAACACTGGACACCTCGCCCAGAATTGTAGAGCCAAGACTGTAGCTACCGGTAGCAACGCACAACCAATAGTTATATGCTTCGGGTGTGGAGAAAGTGGTCATTACAGGAACATATGTCCCCAAAAGCCAAGGCCAACAAGTTGAAGACATCCAATGGAAAGCATATATGATAAGAGAAGAAGAAGCTTATCAGAATCTCAACAACACTGCAGAACAATGAAGTTTAGAACTTAGCAGTCATATTTATTTATGCACTATGTTGTACTACGTGTATGTCATCCCTAGTAATGGGAGTTTTATGACTTAAGAATATTTACTGTTCAATAAACAACTCTTTGTGATAATTCTCATCTATTGTACTTTCTATCTCCAAACCAATTTGATTGTTTAGTAGACTATTACCATTCTATAAGATTTACCCAGTTATCTTATAAACCATTCAACAAATTTTACTTCAAACTATTTTGTTATCACTTTATTGTTTCACATCATGTTACTCCAAGATATTCTACCACCATCTTAGAAAAATCACTTCGTTGATACCACCCTATAAATCAATATCATGCCTTCATTTCCAACTTTCATCACAAACCACTAAATCTCAACATACCAAAATGAAGAACACAAACCTTCTTAACCTTCTCACCATCATCATCTTCACAACCCTTAATCCCACAAGCTCACTTTCTGATCTTGATGCACTTTTAAAGCTCAAATCATCCTTAGTTACACCATAAGCACTCTCATCAGCTTTACAAAATTGAATACCATCTAAAACTTTTAGGAAAAACAATACTACGTAACTAAACCGAACATCACATTATCGGTCCTAAATTATACATAGCCTGATCACCTATGTCTAATTCAGGAGGGATCATGTTATGCTGGGAGCAGTCACCCGTATGTTTTCTTAGAAACAAACTTCTCATAAGTAACCACACCTCTTCATCGACACCACTCCAACGTATAACACACACAGAACTTCGGGACGAAGTTCCCCGTAAGGGGTAGAGACTGTAACAATTCACATTTTCAGGATAATTACTATTCCCGGAAAATTTCACTATTCACTTTTACTATTCATTTTTCCCGAAATTTTCCCGAAAGTTGATTTTTATTTGATATTCTCGAGTGATAAATCATTTCCACGGCAAATTAAATGTTTGACATTCGTCAGATCATTTTCGTGAAAGTTATTAAGGAATTACCCGTTTTAGGGTAAAACGTCATTCAGAAATTCCACGCACAACTAAATTTGATCCCGTCAGGTGACCCCACATCAGAAAAATGTTTAACACACTCATGATTTATTTGAGAATAAATCATGACTGAGAAAAAAATATGACCAGAATAAACCTCGGCCGTGAAAAACTGGAATTTTCAGTTTTACGCGTTTTTACTCAGCCGTAACCCTAGCCTATACCTGCACCGCGTTTCTAAGACAATTTGAGTTTTCAACTTATTAGAATAAGTCAACATATTTTTCCCTCCTCCATTGACCAAAAATCATCCCTTGATGTTATAAGTCATTTCGTGATTTTTAGGCTTACGGTTTGATGTCTAAAAGACATTTAATACCAACCGACACTAGACTGAGCCCAGTCTAGACATTATAAGTCATTTTAAATCATTTATAACATATTAGAAAATTAACATTTTTCTTTTTTCAATTTTACGCAATATTCGTACATTTTACGTATTACGCGTTTTCGACCCGTGTTTTCAGTTTTTAGCAGGGTTTACCACCCAAATGACACCTACCACTCATTTTATATTTTATTATGGGACATATGGACATGTCTAACAATACTTTAAAGTTTTATAATTTTACGACACCCGATTTTACGTTTTGAGGCCTAATCATTTACGGTTGGCATTTCCCGGAGTCAAAACTAACAAATATCTAGATATTATCATCCAAGCCAAGCCAACTCACCCCTCCTAGGCTTGTGAACCACCATTAGGGGGGGGAGTCATCCCTTGTGTGGCTTGATCCTAGGCTAAGTGATCTTGGATGAGTTACATGTGTTGAAGCTTGTTTAGAAAGCTTTGACTAGTCATGAAATGTAACCTCCTCATTGAGCTATAAAAGCCCCTCCCCTCCCCTTTGATGCCGTGCACCTCCAACACCATAACCACTCACACTTAGCTTCATTTCCTTCTAATTTCTTGCAAGGTTCAAGTGCTTCTTCAAGTAGAAACCCTAGTTTGATCATAAGTTACCAAAAATCTTCCAAACCCTAGAATACTTGGTGATTTCTCTTGAGTTTAAATCCACTCAATTCACCTCAAATTTCATTACATCTCTTTCAAGAATACCAAGGGTAGAAAGGTTGCATGAAGTGAAAAGGGTTAAAGCAAGTCTATCAAAGTCCATTTCCTTACTTGTTACTCCTTTCTTTAATTAGAAAGCCAAAAGTTGTAAGCCTAAACCTAACATGCTTCTTGTTAATTTCTCATGTTCATATCATTTACATGTTATTCTTGCTATATTATATCTTGTATGAATGTCCATGGTGTATAAAAATGACTAAAACATGTTGTTGTACTTGATTGTTAAGATAAGTTACTAAAACAAGCAAACTAGTGAATTTCTTGGTAAGACCTGATCAAAATGGTAAAAATTTGTTATTGGATTATTACATATTACAGTAGAGGACTTAACAAGGAAACCATAGCAATTTGAACCACCTAAAAAGAGTATACGAGTCAAAAGTTACGCCCATTTGAAGTTACCAAAGATTTCCGGCAAAACTGCCTAAAAGTTTCTGTGACAGAACCTAAAACACGCAAAAAGAGGCCGTTCTGGTCCGATTCATGAAAAAGTTAAAACACGAAAGTTGTCCGGAATCACGTTTTCATTCAGGAGGAAAGAGGCTCGAGCCTTGAAAACGCCTTCTGAGTGAGATATTTTTCAGTTTCTTAACAGCTAATTACATATATACAAGTCACTATATATTGGTTATACTTTAAAAGGAACAAGAGGTCTTATGACCTATAAACAAGACCACCACCATGGCTAGAGCCAAGGTTGAGTCTCATGACCTTGGAACAAGGACCAAAGGTCGTGGCTAGGCCATGACGAAATGACCATACCAACTTACATAGGCGTAAACATGAAACAATGAATTAGGCGATAACTTGAACAAGCAATTTGGATCTACTTCACTTAAAAGGGAACCATGAGATTTTACCAAGAGAAAATGGTCATACAAGACTTATGAAACATACCCTAATAACAATCTTCATGTACTAATAAACTTTCCTAAGTTTATCCAAATATCGGACATGTAACTTTTTGGTTCAAAACTTATATCTATATATTTTATCAACTACTACAATAGTAGGGAGCCTCATGTGAGGAGTTCATTATGTAAGCCGTCGAGTTGAGTTGTGGATTTACGAGTTAAAGTGTCCTGGCTCCTCGAACGCTTACTAACATGACTTCTGAATTATGTCGGCCCGAACGGTAGTAAACGATATACAAAACATACATGTTCATAAACCTTTTCTTTCAAAGACTTACAATATACATCATACCACATCATGGACTAAATGCAAGGTATATATATAGGCACTACTTCATATTCTTTACTCCGATCCTAAGTCGCAACATTCTATTATATGTTGCTCGTAGAAACCTTCACGATTCAACCGTTACATTCATTACTTGCTATCTTACTTAACGTCACACCCCCAAAATACCTGAATGGCAGCGGAATGGAATACCTGGGGGTGACTGTCATAGCACCATAGTTACAGTCATATTGAACGACCTAAAGTGTCGTTTAGAAAATACAGCGTTTGATCATTAAAACATTCAGAGTTTACAAAGCTTAGGTCCCAAAAGTTATTGCCAATTTAGTTAAAATAAATTCCACAAGATCAAACGTTTCATAAGTGCAGAAAATATAGGGTGAGACGCGTCGACTCCGCGACTCCATGAAGGTCCAAATGTATGCACATGAGCTACCTTAATAACCTGAGAAATACATTGCGAAAAACGGTCAACACGAATGTTGGTGAATAATCATAGATTTATAAGTTAAATCGTAAGTACATAAGCCACAAGTAATAAGTAAACCGACAAAAATGTCAAAAATGCTACATTGTCTCTTAAGCTCATGACCCCGAAGCTAGACTTTGTAATGGCCCCACCAGAGTGTTTACCAGACACTCAATTCGTTAAGACATGACATGCATTCGTCCCGTTGGAGCAACCCAACGCGAATGGAGGCGTCACCCTCGATAGATCTATCCACTCACTCTCGCTTAGCTATAATTAACGGTCCATGATATATAAAAGGGGACTTAACTTGGTAGTAAGGCAACTTAAGCAATGTATGGAATTTGATATACTTGGGCATGTACAAAAATAATTGTGCAATGTATTCTCCCCCGTGGGATTGGAAATCAAATAAGTAATTAAAACGGGGCTATGAGAACTCACCTCGAAAGGATGGTACAATAATGGTACAATGATGGTAAAGTAATCGGGACAATGAGGCGCGAACACTAGCCGCAACCTAAATGAATAATCGCGATCTAATTAAGATCAAGCTGTAATGAAATGAATGCACATGCACATGATACTCATACCACTCGTAATTTAGAAATACTAGTTATCGTCATGGTAAAATAGTTTCCATACTTAGGAAAAATAAGTCCATTTATAGAAGTATATAACTTGTCGTATTATCTCGTATGAAAATGTTAGCGTTACATTCCTTGTATCGAAAACCTTGAAATAACGTCGTTAAGTCGTATAAATATTCTCTTGGGTCATACGTATTCATTTGTTGAAAATATAGCCCTTAGTAACATTTCTAGAAAATATACTATTTAGTGCGCAAGTTATTATTTTTATTTGTGTCCATATATATATATATATAGTTTGACAATGTTAAAATGGGTATAACTTGGTCGTTTTAGGCTCGTTTTCCTTGTTCTTTATGTCCACGGATTCGTTTTTGTATATACTAATATATTTTTGATAATTCGGCTCCTTTAGGTTAAGTTTAATGCCTCTATTTACCCGTCGAAATCTGCCAAACAGCAAGCAGTTTTTATAAGAAATAGTTTTCGTCGCTAAATTTGCAAAAATCATATCTCCTTCGTTATAAGCTCGTTTTAATCCGTTCTTTCGCCTAAAGTTTCGTTTTTGAAAGTATTTTCTAAATCTTTGGTCAAAAATTAGCCACCATCTACTGATTTTCCCACGAAATGAAAATAGGGACAGTAGGTATTTCAAATGTTTCAAAAATCATTTTCCTAGTTTCAAACTTGTTTCAACTTCAACTAAACCACTTTCAATCACCACAAAACTAATCTAATCCTACCATACACCTTCTTAGGGTGTCATGGGTTCCTAATCATCACAAACCAAGTGGATCTAACAAGGATCTAACTATATTCACTTTCTAGGGCTTAAAAGTTAAATATATACAAAAATGGAGTGGTATAAGTTAATATATGCATGACTTCTTGTAAGAAAAATATATAACCATAGTAATTACTTGTAAAAATTATGAAATGAGTTGTGTTAACTTACTTGAAGGTTTAGGGAGTTTGGATGATAAAAACCTACTAATCCTTGAGTTTCTATTTCAAAACTCCAACAAGGATGACTATATGAACAAGTTTATACCTAGATCTTGTAAAATTTGTTGTTCTTGCTCCTTGACCACCCTAGGTCGATTCACACAAGAGAGAAAATGAGGGAAAAAAATAGTTTACTTGAACTTTGAATGATAATTGTGAGAAAATGGATGAAAATGTGTAATTTATACTTAGGAGACAAAAGTTAGGTTTGTAATAAATTTGGTTGGTGAGATTAGCTCATTAGGAGGCTAGGAGGGGGGGGGGGGCGGTTATGAAAGGAGGGAAAGGGGGGTTTATGTTGGGTAATTATTTAGGAGGTTAGTGGTAATATTGTGTAGTATTTGGTTAGTTTTAGTTTTAATCGGGTACCGGGTTTGTTAGAAATAAATTTTATCAAAGTTATTCGGGACGTAATAAAGTCGTAAAGATTGTAAAAATATGTCGGGTACAAGTACGGAGAGTTTGGGTGATTATTGTTTAATTTTTGTGAAAACCGTCGTTATTAAGTTAAACGTACGATACGTAATAAATAAATTTCCAAAATACCGGGTAAATTAATATTATAATTTTTATATTATAAAAATGAGTATAAAAATATATTGGGATCATAGTCGGGTGTGTCGGACATGTTAGACACTTTTATAGTTCGCGTATTAGCGTTTATTTAAAATAAACATACGTAAATCGTTAATTATACCAAAAGTATTACTTTAGTTATCCTACGAGTGGAATAGCATGCAAGTGCCCTAATGATGATGTGCAGACTATTTCTAGTCCGTATGAAATGTCCCTGATAATAATGCATGAATTCGCTCCTGAACCAATACGGTTACGCGAATTTGAACCCTCGTAAACTAAATTTACGATGACATGAGTAATGCACGTGAATAGTGGTTTCCTCTCGGGAATGAATAGTGTCAAGTGAATAGTAAAATTTCCGAACGCTTCTCAGAATATCAAATTGACCTCGAAAATGATGAATAGTAAAACGATGAATAGTAATTGGTGAATAGTAAGATTGTCGAAGTTTGGAAAATGACTGGAAATTACGAGTTGTGACAGTCTTCCCCTCTAACAGGAACTTCGTCCCGAAGTTCAGTTTTGGTTGGTCTTTGAGGTGGTATTGGTGAAAAGATGATAATAATTGAGAATTCTAGCGAAATTCCACGATGGGAACTCGACTCCGCTTCAACCGTTCGACCTCATGGTCCATGCTTTCTACTGGTTCTCTTACCAAGTTTACGTTTGTCTCAGGGTTGGATTCCCTTCCAAATGGTATTATGATTGACTAATCTGAAAGTCATTTCCTGGATTTGAATAGGTGAAACATAGTTGTGAAATCCGGTTGTTCCTTAACAAGGCTCAAGTCCGACGGCCACTAGGCCTACTCTGTCTGAATTATTAAGTGGTTCGGTGTATATCGGTTTTAACTTTCCAAATCTTTCCGAATAATATCATGCCTTTCCTAGGCAGAACTTTCAATGTGATTCTAACACCAACTTGAAATTTTAATGGTTTACAACTTGTAAAATTTGTAATTGATTCTTGACTTGTAGGAAATTTCTGGTTATCTCATGAATGCCTACAGGAATAGTGAGTTTGGCTTTTCCGAGTTTGGTTCGTCAATAGATGATCAGTGCTTTTTCAGGTTTATAATGTAATATGGGTAATATATGTTGCTGAACTCTGTCAGAACTCAAATCTTATATGTCAGCTGGTCGATTCTAAAATGAATCTTAAACGGTCCAATATACATAAAGGTTCAATCTCTCGTGTTACCAAAATCGTATCATGCCTCTCCAAGGCAAAGCTTTCAACTTAGTTCGTTCTCTCACGTGAATCTGGTTAGTTTGCTGTTCAAGGATACCCAATCCGTATGATGTGCGTCATGTACCAACCTAACTTCTACCAGCTTCTCGTTGCTTGTAAATGGTTCTTGACTTGCGAAATTTCCTTTGTTGTTCCATGGTTTAGTTCTAGACCAGTGAATTTAACTTTCCGATTTCGGTCTGTAAATGGGTAATTGATACTTCGACGATAAAGTGCATTAAATGGTGTCGTCTCTATGCTCGTGCGATAACTATCGTTGCAAACGAATCTGATTTATGATAAAGGGTTAGTCCAACCATTTCTATAGTCAATCACTTATGCTCTGAGCATAACTTTCCTATGTTTGGATCGTTCTCTCGTTCTGACCATCGGTCTGAGGATAGTAGGCGGTGTTTACATCTAAATGGGGTTCCGAAGGAAGTCTTAAAATGATAGCTAGAAGTCTGAGGTGATTCGATCACCTTTATCAGGAACAATTGAAATAGGTACAATCAATCTTGTGACTAATTCCACAACGTTACGTCTTTCGAACACGGCGTTATACGAAGAAGATAGAATATGGGTAATAATTTTGATTCCTTGTGTTTTAGTCTAATCGATTGCTAAGACATGTGTCATTCTTTGCCTACTGGGCTTGGTCTCCATTACTGACGTTTGTAATCGTTCTATGGTGTTCCTCCTAATTTCCTTCATCACATATTCTAATATTCCTTATTGTCAAGTCACAAAGCCCTAAATGCATAAGCGATGTAGCATGGTGATTGGTTTTCAAAATTTATCTCGCGATTTCTGCGTCTTTGGTCGAAATCTTTTTCTTGAATAAACGAATTTAGAAAATGGAGCAAATGGTTTACTAAATAATATCTTTCTTGATGATTCAAAATTCAATAGTTAGGAAATGTGACGCGGTTTTCAAATAGGTCTGTTTACCAAAGTTTGATGTTTATATATTTCCCATTGTACAATGGTTTAGCTAAATATTGATTAAAAGGATCGTATTTGTTCAAAATAGGCAATTCAAAAATTATTTTCTACAAGATATGTGATTTGTATAAACACAAATTTTTAAATCACTTTACTTAAAGTGAAAATACTAACAAGGATAAAATAGTGGGATAGGTAATGTTCGCATAATGCATAGATGTCTGATGTTCGGTTCCTGATATTGGATGGTGCCTATTGGTGGGTATCTGGCAAAACTACAAGCCTAGGTATTCAACCAACTTAAGTCTTGAGATGGTTTATCGTTGTAATTGTCATCATGTTGGCAATATGAGGGTTTCCACTGATACTTTGTCGATGAATGTCTATTTCATTTCCACATGAAGCTGGGGAGATATGTTTGGGCCTGATGCCTCTCTCGATGTATAGGTGAGGTTATCTAGAATTTCTTGAGAACACAATGCCTTAAGGGAATCTATATCGATACCCTTAACTCAAATCAATTTTTCCTTGGTGAAACTTATTATCGGGAAGTTTGCGTTTAGATGAGGTCATGTTTAATCAAATCGCTCTACAGTATCGGTTAGGAGGCTTGGTTTATTCCCATGGTTTTGCTTAGCGTACCTTCACAATGTGTTCGATCCTGTAGCTCAGTCTAGCTAGTACCTTTGAATAAATAAATTGGACAACTAGGTCAGAGATGGTGAGTCGGATGGTCTCGTGGTACCTAGGATTGTTGTTGAGTTATGAATTGTCTTGGTGTATACTTCTAGTCTAGGTTAGTAGTTCTGTAATCCTTTCTTTGCTTTTCTGATATCGAGGAATCCTACTCGTAATTGATATGGAAAGTCTCTCCTAGAGAAGTCAATGGAACAATCCAACTTAATGGCTAAGTGGGTGACAGGTGGGGTAAGTATCCAGGGAGAGTTTTTCAGAAAAAGACACTTATAAAAGAGTTTACTTGTTTAAAATGCTTTTAAATGAAGATTGTTATTAGCAGTACTTTAAAAAGCAACTATTTCCTTCATGGCATAATCCTTCCTGAAGTATACATAGGTGATCAGGCTATGTATAGTTGAGGACTAATGATGCGATGCTTGATTTAGTCAAAATAATATTATTTTTCTCAAAAGCTTTAGATGGTGTTCAACGCATTGTTATTAAAAATGGTATACTAAATATTTCCTTTCAACGTAATATAAAAATTGTTCCGCGTAATAATAGTAAATATTTGGCGTATCGGAAAAATCAGTTTATAGTACGGTAACAAAACGGCCTATTTTAGAAATTCGGTAAAAATAATTTCCCCATAAGATAGTAAAATAGTTTGAAATAAAACTCGTTGAATGGTTTATTGGATATATGGGTAAATACTATGGAATGGTAATAATCTACTAATCCGTCAAATACGAAATCGGCCTATTCCCTAAATAAGACAATGGTATAATGTTACGAAAGGATTGAAAATTGCACAATTGCAATAGGAAATGGAATAAACGAAGGTTACGATTATCACAGAGATAACAAAGATAGTCATTACATTAAATAGGAAAGTACTTAATATAACTAGGTTACACCGACGTACTTATGGAAAGTACCAAAAGAAAGTACAACCCTAGAGGGCTCGAACTATGGTTTTAAAACATGAACTGCCTCCTCCAGTTCCGGTCTCTCAACACCGAGCATTCACTCTTGGAGTGTCCCACTACTCCACATTCATGGCAGATTACCGTGAGTTTCTGATGTATTGCGAGGGTGGGAGCCTTGCAATACTTGGCTTTGTGTCCGATCTTCTTACAGTTGCCACATGGTTCCGGGCAACGGCCTGGGTTATGATGATGTTGGCACTCTTCACACTTAGGTAAAACACCAAGGTAATTATTCTTTTCATTTAGACCTGTAGCATTAGGTTTAGCAACTCCTTGTCTCTTGTGTGGTCCTTGTGTGGCATTCTCACCTCGGTTGTTGTTCCACTTCCTTTTATTGTCACTTTTTCTTCCTAAGATCTTGGGGTGAGCTATGCGTTCCTTTGCTTCGATCGCCATCCTAATAGCTTTAGGCATGGTATCGGGTTCCAATGAGTTGACCAACATACGAATTTCAGGAGAAAGTCCTCTAATGTACCTTTCAAGTTTCATGCTTTCTGGTTCATCCATTGCAGAGCCTAGTCGAGCGAAATCATAAAAAGAAGCAGTATACTTAACAACATCATCTCCTACCATGGTAAGGTTTAGTGTTTCCTGTTCAATTGCTTGTAATTCGCTTTTCACACAGAACTTCAAACTCATCATCCTTTTTAGTTTCTCCCAAGAGTGTGAGTAAGCAGCATCAACTCCTACTACCTGGACATGCTTAGTCCACCATTTCTGGGCATGCTTCTGAAAAGTGCAAGTGGCGAACTTAACTTTGTCTTCCTTACGGCAGTCACCACTTTGAAAGATTGTTTCTAATTCTTCGAACCATTTGAGGAATTCCTTTGTGTCTATATTTCCGCTAAAGGAGGAGGGATTACAACCCATAAATTCCACGTGGGTAAGTTCCTTGGTGAGGGCGGGTAGTTACGTTCCTGGCAATGAATTGTCCAACAGCAGCTTGCGTCATGCTTGGAGTGGTTTGCTTAAATCTATTTCCATCAAATCATGAGAGTCCATAAGAATCTATAGTTAATAAAATCATCATATTCATAACACATGAATATAATACATGAAAGTTTCGGTCAATATGGACCAATATCATAGATAGCACAACCATATCCATATGGTAGAGTCAACACTTGGTGATTCCGTTGTACAACAATCAAAATACCACAAGTTTCTTCGAACTATGCCACACCTCTCGTGGCTAGGATAATAGTAAAAGCTAGTAAAGATATAAGTCTAGTCTAAAGACTTCCTGTAGTCCTTTTAAGTGGAATCAGGTTTACGGCATCATAAGGTCGAGATAGTCCTGAAGTGGTGTCTGAAGTTGTGCATCGATCAAGTCCTAGATAGTGTAGATTCTAAGCCATTCTTGAGGAACCTGTAGATGTTCCTTTTGAGTCCGAAATCTTGGTATTATCCACAAGGCGTTATCTAATTCATGGCAAGTGAAAATGGAAAAGGGAACTGACAATGGTGGTATCCTAAAGGATGAGAATAACATTGATGACGATGAAATCCCAGTGATGAGTTAGGAGGTAATGGTGATAATAGTGAATGGGATACTACCCTCTTTCGCGCTATCTCGCGACATCTAAGAGGTAAAGTTAAAGTACGCACTATGGGACGACCAATAGTGTAATAAGTAACCAACGGTGGTGGTAGTACCTGAGTAGTAAGCGTCCTACTAGTGGAGGAAAGAAAACATACTATCTCCCTTGCAATAAGCATCCTAATAAGTCCATTAAAATCAAGTCTGAATACTCTACCAAACGGCATTCTATGTATAGGTTGAATGATAGGAAAACCTTGTTCCTATAACAATTCAATAGTGCTAATGGTGGTGTAAGTACAGCTGGTGGTATAATGGTAGTGGAAGATGACAAGGCATCTTCAATGTCGGAATCCGACGAAAGGATAACAGCGTGGGTATCTGAAGACATGTCACTTGTGAACCAGGTCAATATAATCATATATATACGAGTATGGGTATGAATAATTCGTACAGTGTGTGCGTAAAGCAACATGTATAGTGAATATGCACCTATGATGAAATGATGAGATGCTATGATGATGTGGTTATAGTCTAGGGTCCAAGATACATCCTAGTTCGCTATAACCTTAGCTCTGGTACCAATCTGTCACACCCCCAAAATACCTGAATGGCAGCGGAATGGAATACCTGGGGGTGACTGTCATAGCACCATAGTTACAGTCATATTGAACGACCTAAAGTGTCGTTTAGAAAATACAGCGTTTGATCATTAAAACATTCAGAGTTTACAAAGCTTAGGTCCCAAAAGTTATTGCCAATTTAGTTAAAATAAATTCCACAAGATCAAACGTTTCATAAGTGCAGAAAATATAGGGTGAGACGCGTCGACTCCGCGACTCCATGAAGGTCCAAATGTATGCACATGAGCTACCTTAATAACCTGAGAAATACATTGCGAAAAACGGTCAACACGAATGTTGGTGAATAATCATAGATTTATAAGTTAAATCGTAAGTACATAAGCCACAAGTAATAAGTAAACCGACAAAAATGTCAAAAATGCTACATTGTCTCTTAAGCTCATGACCCCGAAGCTAGACTTTGTAATGGCCCCACCAGAGTGTTTACCAGACACTCAATTCGTTAAGACATGACATGCATTCGTCCCGTTGGAGCAACCCAACGCGAATGGAGGCGTCACCCTCGATAGATCTATCCACTCACTCTCGCTTAGCTATAATTAACGGTCCATGATATATAAAAGGGGACTTAACTTGGTAGTAAGGCAACTTAAGCAATGTATGGAATTTGATATACTTGGGCATGTACAAAAATAATTGTGCAATGTATTCTCCCCCGTGGGATTGGAAATCAAATAAGTAATTAAAACGGGGCTATGAGAACTCACCTCGAAAGGATGGTACAATAATGGTACAATGATGGTAAAGTAATTGGGACAATGAGGCGCGAACACTAGCCGCAACCTAAATGAATAATCGCGATCTAATTAAGATCAAGCCGTAATGAAATGAATGCACATGCACATGATACTCATACCACTCGTAATTTAGAAATACTAGTTATCGTCATGGTAAAATAGTTTCCATACTTAGGAAAAATAAGTCCATTTATAGAAGTATATAACTTGTCGTATTATCTCGTATGAAAATGTTAGCGTTACATTCCTTGTATCGAAAACCTTGAAATAAGGTCGTTAAGTCGTATAAATATTCTCTTGGGTCATACGTATTTATTTGTTGAAAATATAGCCCTTAGTAACATTTCTAGAAAATATACCATTTAGTGCGCAAGTTATTATTTTTATTTGTGTCCATATATATATATATATATATATATATATATATATATATATATATATATATATATATATATATATATATATATATATATATATATATATATATAGTTTGACAATGTTAAAATGGGTATAACTTGGTCGTTTTAGGCTCGTTTTCCTTGTTCTTTATGTCCACGGATTCGTTTTTGTATATACTAATATATTTTTGATAATTCGGCTCCTTTAGGTTACGTTTAATGCCTCTATTTACCCGTCGAAATCTGCCAAACAGCAAGCAGTTTTTATAAGAAATAGTTTTCGTCGCTAAATTTGCAAAAATCATATCTCCTTCGTTATAAGCTCGTTTTAATCCGTTCTTTCGCCTAAAGTTTCGTTTTTGAAAGTATTTTCTAAATCTTTGGTCAAAAATTAGCCACCATCTACTGATTTTCCCACGAAATGAAAATAGGGACAGTAGGTATTTCAAATGTTTCAAAAATCATTTTCCTAGTTTCAAACTTGTTTCAACTTCAACTAAACCACTTTCAATCACCACAAAACTAATCTAATCCTACCATACACCTTCTTAGGGTGTCATGGGTTCCTAATCATCACAAACCAAGTGGATCTAACAAGGATCTAACTATATTCACTTTCTAGGGCTTAAAAGTTAAATATATACAAAAATGGAGTGGTATAAGTTAATATATGCATGAGTTCTTGTAAGAAAAATATATAACCATAGTAATAACTTGTAAAAATTATGAAATGAGTTGTGTTAACTTACTTGAAGGTTTAGGGAGTTTGGATGATAAAAACCTACTAATCCTTGAGTTTCTATTTCAAAACTCCAACAAGGATGACTATATGAACAAGTTTATACCTAGATCTTGTAAAATTTGTTGTTCTTGCTCCTTGACCACCCTAGGTCGATTCACACAAGAGAGAAAATGAGGGAAAAAATAGTTTACTTGAACTTTGAATGATAATTGTGAGAAAATGGATGAAAATGTGTAATTTATACTTAGGAGACAAAAGTTAGGTTTGTAATAAATTTGGTTGGTGAGATTAGCTCATTAGGAGGCTAGGAGGGGGGGGGGGGGGGGGCGGTTATGAAAGGAGGGAAAGGGGGGTTTATGTTGGGTAATTATTTAGGAGGTTAGTGGTAATATTGTGTAGTATTTGGTTAGTTTTAGTTTTAATCGGGTACCGGGTTTGTTAGAAATAAATTTTATCAAAGTTATTCAGGACGTAATAAAGTCGTAAAGATTGTAAAAATATGTCGGGTACAAGTACGGAGAGTTTGGGTGATTATTGTTTAATTTTTGTGAAAATCGTCGTTATTAAGTTAAACGTACGATACGTAATAAATAAATTTCCAAAATACCGGGTAAATTAATATTATAATTTTTATATTATAAAAATGAGTATAAAAATATATTGGGATCATAGTCGGATGTGTCGGACATGTTAGACACTTTTATAGTTCGCGTATTAGCGTTTATTTAAAATAAACATACGTAAATCGTTAATTATACCAAAAGTATTACTTTAGTTATCCTACGAGTGGAATAGCATGCAAGTGCCCTAATGATGATGTGCAGACTATTTCTAGTCCGTATGAAATGTCCCTGATAATAATGCATGAATTCGCTCCTGAACCAATACGGTTACGCGAATTTGAACCCTCGTAAACTAAATTTACGATGACATGAGTAATGCACGTGAATAGTGGTTTCCTCTCGGAAATGAATAGTGTCAAGTGAATAGTAAAATTTCCGAACGCTTCTCAGAATATCAAATTGACCTCAAAAATGATGAATAGTAAAACGATGAATAGTGATCGATGAATAGTAATTGGTGAATAGTAAGATTGTCGAAGTTTGGAAAATGACCGGAAATTACGAGTTGTGACACTTAAGATGAGTTCATAGCCCCACTTTCCATTACTTAATTGTTTTACAAACCCTTGGGGGGAATACATGCTATTTTTAACCGAGCACAATGTTTTTAAATTGTATGCTTGCCTGATTGTTTTATTATCACTAAGTACCAGCCTTGCTAAACAGAGATTCCTTATTATGAACCATTTAATCACTAGCAATAGTGAGCGCGAATATTGTGAATAGGCCTATTGGGATTGACGAATCCTATTTGTATTGACTAAGTTCAAACAAATGCACTAATATTTGAGATTTAGGTATGTTAGCAAAGTACCTACCGGGATAAATCTGCCGATCGTTATTGGTACACGTTAACGTTTTGGTGTCATAAGCTTAGTGTATAATACATTTTATGGGCGTATAATAACGTAGCCTGCCTATTTTGTTTTCCAAACATTGGTGTGAGTCTATAGCTCACACTACCATCATATTGTGTTCAAATATTAAACAAACTCTATGAATATCACTCAACCTTTGTGTTGACCTCTCAAGCATGTATTTCAGGTTCATGACGATCAAGGATGGCACGGAAAGGCACGGATACTCAAGAGGGCTATAAATTTTATTATCATTCAAAAACTCACTTAATGTGATTTGTAAACATTGAACCAATTGGGACCTCATTTTGTAACCTCTGATATTTATATAATTTGAATGATAAATCTTTTTAATACGACTCGGTTAGAGGTCGTTTTCTATTATTGTGACTATTGTGCCGTCAAGTAACACCCAGTTCGAATTCCGCTGCATCCATGAATTGGGGGTGTTACAAAGAGTCCTACATAGATCCTAGCAATCTGCCAGAACATTTATGAGAGGATTCACCTTTGTGATTCTCAATTATTGAATGGAAATTCCTGCCAGGCTCAACATCAAACAGCCCAAATAGCAGGTCACTTTGGTAATCTCTTGTGGGTTACGCTTAGTGTTCGCGGTGGTTTCAAAAATGGTCTACAGTCGTGGAGTGATCCCCAGCGGCTTACCCATTCGTTGATCTACATAGTAGATCATGTAAGCCCTCTCGGGGGTATCCGAATTGGGAATCGCCTTGGTAAGGGTTAGAGTCTTCACACTATGTTGTTGACGATCTCTAATTACGAACCTGTAAGTATCGGTTGTTTATTGCTAACTGTTTACCTGCAGCAACACATCACCTCCATGATGATAGATTCCACATGCTCATACATACATCTCAAAGTCAATGAAAGCTCCCTCAAAGATCTAAGCAACACAAAGTTCAAAGAAAGATTCTATGCCAAAAAGAAGAATCTACAAAGTAAAGATACAAAGATCAAAGTGAAAGAAAGGGAACTGCTAATGTATGAATCTCAAAGTTCAAAGACGTATGAGTATGTTGGAATGGCGGACAACCACCATAGACGCAAAAGTGACGAAAAGCAGATAACACCAAATCACAAAAGAACAAAGAACGAAGAAAAGTCAGTTATCAAAGATCACAAAGCATGAAGGAACAAAGACTAAAGACTATTCTTCAACGATACACAAAGTTCAAGACAAAAGAACACAGAAGACCTAATCACGTGGAGCATCATTCGAATGACCACCCCTTAAGGGGAGATTGTTAGCATTAAAAATATGTATTGAAAAGTGATGGTCATTCTCATACGTGTAACTTTGTAATGTGTCGTAGAATACAATAGAATAGTCAAAGGGCTCATGGATTGGGCTAAGCTAATAGGTTAATATTTATATTAAGCTAGTCCATTTATGTTAAGAAGATATTTATGTAAAAAGCCCAATCCATCTCCAAGCCCATGGAAAGCCTTTTGGGCATTATGTAACCAACTATATAAACACCTCAAAGCTCATTTGAGGTGTGTGCTTGTGTGTGTATTGTGTGTGTTTTTCATTAATAAAGTTCTCATCTTCATCTATTTCTCTCTACACATACACGACATACATATCAAGTCACCAAGGCTATTGTGTGATAAAGTTGTGATATCTAAGGTCCTACAGATACCTAAATGAGTTTAAGTTGATGCCTCGTGTCTAAGTTGATATGAATTGGTAATATTCTTTATGAATCCTTAAAGATGCAATGTTTAATAGAATATTGGAGGATTTATATTCAATCTCTATTTACTTTATTTTGTAAAAAAATATTTTGTGAAAAACATTGTTTCCATTCAATAAAACTCACCCTAAACTTTCCCAAATAAAACTCACCTTAAAAAATTAAAAAAAAAAATAATAAAAAAAAAAAAAAAAAAAAAAAAGATGTCAATAAAAGTCAAAGAAAATAAAAGGACTAAATTCATCACCCTGATAAAAAAACCGAGCAAAACTAAGACTATATATATATATATATATATATATATATATATATATATATATATATATATATATATATATATATATATATATATATATATATATATATATATAGGGTAGGGTAGGGTTCTTTTCAGAACCAAATAAATTGCGAGAACTGCGAGAACCAAAATCAACCAATCATATATTTTTAATATTTATTTTTATTTTTTAATTAAAAAGGGTATAATAGTAAAATTGTATTTTTTTTAAATTTTTTTTAATTAAAAAACGTTTCTTTAATCCTAAATTTTAGGATTTTTTTTTTTTTATTTTTTTTTTTGGAAATAATTATTTTCCAACATGTATGATTTCAAAAGATAAGGTGCACATGTGTTTTTTTTATATATTAGGTAATTTACATATATTTTTATTGTTCAATTGCTTAAACCTCTAATGTGTTTTGGTAAAAAAATATTTACACAAGTGCATTGAATGACAAACATAAATATTTTATATGTATCGTATACATTTCAAAACAAAAACGTTATACACAATTAAAAATCATATCACATACAATTCAAATACAAAATTCTAAAAGTAAAGAATAAATGAAAGTTTCGTTGATGTATAGTTGTGTCTACTAATCTTCTCGCAACTTCATGCACTTGTGCCTTTACTCTTTACTTCTTTATCATAACTATTTTCTCGCTAAATAGTATGTACAAAACACATGTACACTCTTGACGTTGCTCATCCTACTCGTACCTGTAACCACAACCAATTAATAAACGAGTTATTTAATCATAACATCTAACAATACATATATGCACAATGTATTTCTGACTTGTTCACAAGAGATCATTTTGAGAAATTAGTACAGCCTTAAAATACAAAACACAAGTGCACCCTAAGTGCACCCTTAAATCAGAACTAAAAAACCTTATATCATAAATGAAAATATATATGCAATTTCAATACATTTAAACTTAAAAACTGTAAAACATATATGCACAGAAGGCATTAACTTCACCAGAAAGTATGAAAACACATATGCACTATCAATAAAAACGCATGATTTAAACAATTTAATAACAATATTATGCGGTAGCATTTGTATATATATGTTTGGTAAACTTACTGATTGGTTTGGGTGGTGGGATTGATCAACGCATGGACGATTCTTCTCCTTAATCACTTTTGTGTTGCTTCTCGAGACCAACTTATATATACTGATAACGAATCCAATCTCCATCCTCTTGCTTATATATGCAGTTTCAATACATTTAAACTCTGAAACTATAAAAACACATATGCACTTTCAATACATTTATGCAATTTCAATACATTTAAACTCCGAAATTGTAAAAACACATATGCACTTTCAATACATATATGCACTTTAAATACATTTAAACTTCGAAATTGTAAAACACATACGCACAAAATGCATCAATTCACCAGAAACTATAAAACACATGTGCACTCTCAATAACACATATGTCCTTTTGTTGATTAAGATTTAGATTGTTATTGCACTCGTTGATGAAGTTTAATACTAAGAAAAAACTATACAAAGATATAGATCGTTATTTAACTCGTTGATGAAGTTTAATAAAAAAGAAACAAGCATTGCGAAGCTACAATGAAAAACGAGTATCATGTTTTCAAACAAGTTGCTACCTTTCTATAGTCACTGTAAGAGACTACTAATAATTCATAGACTTAACTTTCCACCCATTATTAACTCTATTAGAAAAACAATTTAAGTTAAAAAGAAAAGAAAAGTAGGATCATTTATAAAACTGATAAGATGACTATTATATAAAAATTATAGCAAGCGCAACATGGCCTTTCGTGACTCATAGTACTAAAGAAGACACATTTCAGTCTACCCTTTGCCCAGTGTGTCTCAAGATTTGTTCCAAAAAAATAATAGTAAAAATAAAATAAAAAAGTGTCTCAAGATTAAAATTTTATAGGGGGTAAAGTAAATGATTATAATGATTACCTGAAGCTCAATGTCTATATATTTTGCTCCCAAGTCTTTAGCAAGTAAAAGTGTTTCTAGCCTTGACTTCTCATCACTTGTCATATTAACCACCATCACATTTTGGCCTATACAACAACTACAAAAAAAATAATAATAATAATTAAATAAATAAATAATTGTTACTGAATGCAATAAACAGAGGGAAACAAAACTACTTTTGGTTCCATTGTTCCAAATTAAAAACGAAATCATGGATCTACAATCAACAATTAAAAACGAAAATTTCCTTTTTAAATTTATTCATCAAATTTGTAACATATTGAATCAAGTTTCACTAACAAGAACAGAAATTAAAAACGAATTACAACATATAATCAAACAGCAAAAATCGAAAACCCAATATACATAACTGAAGTCACTTTCAATATACATATTTATATAGAATTCGAACCTTATAACAGTGATTTGCCAATGATCGTCCTTTTGCAATTAGGGCCGGTTGTTTTCTTAGTTTCCATGACAGAGAAGAACCAAGAGAGTATATTCATGATGAAATATCAATATATTAAGAGCTACTAATACAGGGGCGGCGGTTGATGGTGGTTAGGGTTTAAGAGGCAGATATGAAGATTGAATTAAAGGGGTGTAAACAGTTTATAGGTTATCATACCTATTTGTATGGAAAAATTAGTTTCCCATTTTACCCTTAATTTAATTTTTTTCTTCCAAATTATATTACATATATTTTCAAAAATGCCATTGTGCATTATCAAGTTATACATTATGTATTATTAGGAGTAAAAAAGTAGTTCTCGCAGTTCTCGCAATTTATTTGGTTCTGAAAAGAACCTCACACTATATATATATATATATATATATATATATATATATATATATATATATATATATATATATATATATATATACTCCCTTATAAAGGAGCAATAAACACATCCTAACTCCGAGCCTAACACCAAACCTAAGTTTAAGATTCAACACCCAAGCCTAGCCCCGAAACTGAAAGATATAAAAAAAACAAAAAAAAAAACCATACAAACAAACTCTCAAACCTAATACCCACACTCTCTCTAAAAACACACATTATCACAAATTCTCTCTCTCAAAAAATATCAGCCGCACACACACAAAGTCTCAAACTTGTGTCACCATTAACTACACCGCCGCCACCACCTCCGCCTTCGCCAGCACCACTACCACCGAAGCCCACGATGATACCTATCGAACCGGAAGCCTACTACCGAATCTGTTGCTTATAGCATATTTTAGTTTTGTGAGTTATTTATTTATAAATCTAAATATATCTTTTGAGTTTTTAAGGATTTTGTGATTATTTTATTGATCTGTAAAACTATGTTTTTATAGCATTTTTGACTAAAAATATTTGTAGATCTGCTGCCGTCATCGCCTCTGTCGCCGAAATCTGTGCCACTGCTGCCGCGGTTAACCGAAAGTTTTGAGGTATAAACATCTATTTTTTTTTTTAATAAAAATCTAATTATTTTCATATTTTGTTTTTATGTATTTGCGGTTTTTTTTTCAAATATGATTTTTATTGTTTTTCTTATAAATGTGTTTTTATTTATTTTTTGTGAATCTGATTTTTTCTTGTAATTTTTCTTATACAAATCTGAACTTCTTTTTTTTTTTTTTTTTTTTTCCAGATTTGCTGCTCTCACCGGGGCCGGAAAAACTGTTGCCGTGATTTTTCTTTGTAGTTGAGAAAGGAATGGTTAAGGTTTACGTGAGTTGTATGGTTTGAGTTTGCTCTTTGATATAGTTATTTATGTTTCTTGATATCTAAATGTTGCTCGATATGTTTATTGATTTTAAAGTTTTTGATGGTTTTAGTGATGTTAAGTTTTGTTGTTTGGATCTAATCGGTTCTTGTGTATTTGTCTGTTTGTGTGGTGTTTTGTGTAGCACTTTTGTGGTGTTGGCGGTATCGATCTTTCGAGATTTGATACTGAGTTTGCAAGGTTTTTTGATACCATGGTCCAGCTAGATCAGATCTGCTCTCTTTTTTTTTTTTTTTGACCATGTTGCTTTATCTTATTTTAGTCATTGATTTGCTGTGAGGCTCATTGTGACAATATTAACATTCAAGTAATCGGACAACTGGGTTTGTTAACTTTTTTATTTCATAGAACCGGATGTGATGTTATTTTGAACCGATCTAAGGTTACCAAGAACTGAAATAGTTTAGGGTTGATTTCAAATATTAGTTCTTTAAAGTGATCCACATGATGTTGTGGTTATAGAATTATTGCCCTATGCTCCTATGTCCTACCTATGGAAGAAAAGCAACAATATTGCATGATGTCAGAAAAAGCCTAACAAAAGTATACAAGTCACTTTCCAACATGGTCTACTATGACATAAAAATTTAAAATATTTGAGTTTTTAAGTTTCAAAATATATGAAAATCAAATAAATCTAGCATTAGGACATTACCTATTAAGATGTAGGGAATGGAGGTGCTTCTCATTTCAGATTGTTATCTCGGGTTTGATCAAGAATACTCGATTGAAGAACTTATGTAATCTTAAAATGGGAAAAGTCCATGGGTAAATATGTTGCCTTTTAACAAAAATGCTGCATCCAGCGACTCATTATCACAAGAGCCCCAAGCATTGCTGTAGTAGATACGGATAAATTGAGTGGTGATTTTCAAAATCTCAAATTTTGTAACAGCCTTTGTCACTTATTGATATAATTGAAAGGACATTGAACAAAAAATGTCTTTGGGTGAATCCAACAACGAACCAGATGAGTAAATAGAACACGCAATCACATTAATTGCACCATATGAATTTTATAACTCTTTTCCCTTGATTCTTTGATTCACGAGTGTATATTTTTCTTATCCGTGTTTTATTTAACTTCATATATCAAAATGAGCCATTTTCACAATAAAACAGAAACCTTGTATATTGAACCAGTATGGAAAATCATGTTATTGTTTCTTTTATCCAAGCTTTTGAAATAAATGTAAAGGTAGCATTTAGGATAAGCGATAAGTATAAAGGTAACAGTATGGGAAATCATTTTATTATTTCTTTTATCCAAGCTTTTGAAATAAATGTAAAGGTAGCAGTATGGGAATTCATTTTATTGTTTCTTTTAGAGCAATGGGTACAGTCGGGCTCGTGCCGTTCTCTGAAAATGTTGCCACGTCAGTAAAACACAGAACATCATAGAAAACCTTTGTGGCCAGCTGTTGTACACTAAACAATTATACTCGGTATTCATCTAAATATACGTAAAAAAATATTTCAACCTAATAATACCATGAGAAGTGTAAACTACTTGCAATCAAACTAATCAAGACACAACTTGATCAAATAATGTGGGACAATAGTTTTTATCTGACTAGAAAATTTGTTGGTTTAAAAATAGTTTGGCATGTGGGACGTTTCTATCCGATTATAAAATTATTGGGTTTTGGGGTGAGTTTCGGGGCTTTAACAAGGATTCTTATTAGGTTTGGGGTGTGACGGGGCTTAATTTGTGTCATAATTTTTGTTAGTTTTTATCTTTATAATATTTTAAATTGTGATGATCGAAGCTTAATTTGTGTCATAATATTCTAAAAAAGTTATGAATTATTCTAATGTTTATTTATTATTAATGGGTTCTCGATTCTTCAAGTTATTCCATGAAATTATATTGCTAATAGTGTAAAAATAAATGTAAACATGGAACGACACGAGTATGATGAAGCATAACGCTCAAAAAATACAATCTGATAAGACCCCAATGGCTAATGGGGCAGGTTTGGGGGATTATCTCGCCCCAATGGGGCGCCCTGATAAGATCCTCAATGAGGATTGAGGCGGGTTTTGGGATGACTTTTGTAATCGGGTTTGGGGATGGGAATAGCCACCCCGGCCCAAACCCGCCTCATTGCCATTCCTAAGTAACATACACATATGGTGGTTTTGTCAAAAATTACGCGTTGCTGCCTCTAGACATTCTGACCTTTAAATCAGACGTGTAAATATATGATAAAGATACACAAAGAGTTGACGCAACCAAGTTTATTGGAAACTATACATCGCTGCTATGCAACCTTGCAGTCGGAAATATAATTATTTGAAACAAAAAACACCTTAACGCTACAACTATAGTTTTTCGAAAGGAAATTATGTCGAAAACTATGCACCGCTGCCGCTAGGCGCGGGTACTCGGCTAGTATATATATATATATATATATATATATATATATATATATATATATATATATATATATATATATATATATATATATATATATATATATATATATATATATGCTATGGTCATCTTTCAACACCAAAGCCTCACCTTCCACCTCAACATCACATCAGTTTTGTCTCTCCATCACCTTCCTCACACCTTTCATGTGCAATGGTCATTGCTCTCTTCAACTTTCAAACATACCCCACAAAATATTCTGCACACACTTATAAATCAAATATACAATAAATAAAACACAAAAATGTGAAAGGTGAGGATGGCCACCTTTCGTCCCACTATTTCCCTTACCTCGCGGGTGAGGTAGGGGTGAGCACAATAAGGTGAAAGGTGAGGATGAAGGGTGAAAGGTGATACCTCACACCCATAACACTCAGTCTAAACCTACTCACATTCATAACATGAGCACCCTATATTCTAAAATTAACACCCAAGCGATTAATAACTTGTATTAAATCATATATCAATAAATCTTGGACAAAACCCCATCTATTATTTTCAAGAACCTAATGCGACAGTGATGGATTTCGTAGAAGGTATAAATGGTGGTGATGGTGGTAGTGGAGAAGGGTGGCTGGAAATGGAGCAGGGTGGGTAGTTTCAGGTGTGAGTGTTTAAGCAGAGGTGGTTTGTGTTTTAAAAGGTAACCGAAGGTGGCCACGGGTGTTTTGGAGCATTGGTGGGTTGTGGTGGGTGTAGGTGGTGGTGGCGGTGTAGTGGTAATAAGGGCAATTTGTGTTTGTGATGACGGTGGAAAGTAGCAGGTGGTAGTGGTGTGTTTACATAGTGATGAAGTTTAGATACGAGAGGGAACAAAGAGATACTATGTGTTTGTGTTAGAATATGTCAATGAGTTTATGCGAGTGAATTTGAGCTTTATGATTAAATGAGACCTACTTGTTTTTCTAATAAAACACGTGAAAATACAAAACTGCCCTCTAACCTAAAATTCAATTTAGGTCAAGCTAACAACGTTAGTAATTTTGACTAAACCCGAAAGGGCGTTTCACTTTTGACCAAACCCGAAATGGGTTTTCACTTTTGACCAAACCCGAGACTTTTTATAAAATTGGACTGAAAATAAATACCTGACAAACCACAAGGACAAAAAATGTAGTTGACTCATCATTCTATGAACTTCACTGTTGATTGTGCAATAATCGGCACTACCAGGCTTGAAGAGTTTGTTGATTAGTGATGAATTGCCAAGCTATAAGTAACATTTGTCAACACAAATGGAAACACCACGGTAAGTGAAGTGCAGAGGTTAGGCCCTACGAATCACCTCCGACGTGAGAGTAAATATGTGTATATGTATGACAATAAGTATGAAGTATGTGTTAAGAGTCTGTCCATACCTGAGTGCTCTACCCATCTATTTACAGGTGATAGAAATGGACACTTACACGTCTCTTGCTAGAATCGGTGAACGTGGGTGAGTCCCGCGCTTTAAAGGGATTACAGGGGGTTGTGTACCACGATACCTATCTTGGCAAGAAAGCTTTGACTGGGATTTTGAACGTGGGTTTGACTTGGTCAGAGTTGTTCTCTGACCCAGTCTTCAAGAAGGCCACACCCCGAGGGGCGTTGTGCTTCGGTTGGCGGATTCCCATAATGGTAACCATCGTAAAGATAGTTTTACGCCATAAGAGCCTATTCAAAGGCCTTTAGTTTTTTATTGGGAGTATATCCAAGTGAATTCGGAGAGGTGGCCTCCGAGCCGATTCGAAGGGTACATCATCAACTGCCAACCATGCAAACTTGCAAAGGAAGCATTTAGGTATATATTTGGTATACAAATGTAGTTTTTGCATTTTGAATAATGATGTATGTCTTAGTTAATTGGTTTTTAGAAAAAGTTTGGTTGTAATGGATGAATTTGGTTAACCAATTTTTAGACAAAGTTTAGTTGTAATGGATGAATTAATTTGGTGTTGTGGATTGTTGATTAAAGTTGATGTTGTTTATAAGTTTTTTGCTTTGGTTGAAATGGTTCTAGAACAAAAGAAGTTATGGATCGCTACAGATTTGGATAAGTATAGGAATGGGTATGGATCGGTGTAGGAAAATTGGTAGGTGCTGATTTTGAAGACAATGGGTTGTTGCAAAAATGGTTTCATGGAGAATTGTTGTATTTAGAATAGTCATTGTAGAAGTGTTATAAAAAATGAATGGTTTATGGAACATTCTTTATGAAAAGTGTTCTAAAAGATTGGATATTATGAAGTAGCTTTTAGAAACACTTTATAGGAAAAGGATTCCAAAAAAAGAATCTTTGGTTATTATACCACTTCATGAAGTTTTTTTCTTTTGAAACAGTTACGGGAATGATAGGTGAAACGTTCCAAACAACCTTTTTAAACGTTCCAAAAAGTTATTTTGTATGATAGGAATGATTGGTGAAACGTTCCAAACAACCTTTTTTAAACGTACCAAAAAGTGATTTTGTGTACTAATCTTGGATTTGTTAAAGAAGTTGTGCCATCATTCAAAACCTATCAAACTCGCATCTCCACGTGCACGCATGCATCCATTAAAAATATGTCCTCCCACCACCTCTTCAACACCATAAACCATCACAGAATGGCAAGACTCATCGTACCAACACTCGCGTTCATCGTCATCTTATTATGTTCTTCAGTTTCAACTTACAAAACAATCACTACAACCACTACCATGAACAACAACTATGAGTGTGTGAAGCACACTAACGATGTCCTTCTTGATGCTCAAAGTGCTGGTGAGTGTCTATGGAACTGCGTAGTGCCGGCCAAGGAGGGCGTAAAGAAGCTGTATTGTGGGTGTCATGTGTATGACGAGACAAGCCTAATGCGTTGCTTTCAGTCAGTGTTGCAAAAATCGGCCTAGACGGCTGATTAATCGCTAGGCAGGGATTAACCGCCCGATTTTCACTAATTGACTTTATTAATCGATTTGGTCAAAATTGGTCAACATACCGATTAATCGGATAAAAATGGGCCAAATCATGCATAAATCAGTCAAATCAAACAAAAATCGGATTAATAGGTCTACTTGCTAGATTCCTTTCTAGTAATATTTTTATTTTTATTTTTAGGTTTTCTTTAGTCTAGCTTATTTCTTCGTGCCTTTGTTCGTAACTCTTTACCATCCGACATCATGGAAGGTGGTAACATCTTTGAACCCGTCATCCCACCACAACAAAACCCACCACTAGAACCCCTTAGGCCCCGAACCTTAGGAGAGTATTCCCGACCTATCCACCAAGGCTACCGAAACACCATTGAGCTCACCGGAGCCAATGTGACCCCCTTGCGATCTGACACCATCCGGTTGGTGCAAAGCGGATGTGCATTCCATGGACTTCGTTCCGAAGATCCAAACCAACACCTTAAGGACTTCCTCAAAATCGTAGATTCCATAGACCTAGGTGTTGAGACTAGAGAGACTACCCGTTTACGCCTATTCCAATTCTCTCTACGGGATCAAGCTAGTCAATGGCTTAAGCGTTTACCCGCGAGATCCATCACCACATGGGATGATCTCACCACTCGTTTCCTTGCTCAATTTTTCCCACCGGGGAGAACTACTAAGCTTAGGAATGACATCTTGATGTTTCAACAACGTCAAAATGAATCTCTTTATGAAGCATGGACTCGTTTCAAGGACTTACTCCAAAAAGTCCCTCATCATGGCATAGATCTTTGGCTCCAATTCAAATCTTCTATGACCATATCGACATCTCCACGAGGCGAACCATTGACCAATCGGCCGGTGGTAAGCTACGTGATCTTAGTGCGGAACAATCATGGGAACTCATAGAAGATCTTGCTCTCTATGACAACGAAAGTTGGAATGATCCCCGTGATTTGAACAAAACGGTCAAGGCAATATCTTTGCCTTCGAACAATTCTAGCACTCCCGACCATAGGATCATGGAACTTGAGGACCAAGTCAAGTTTCTCATGAAATCTTATGAAGCTCCGAAGCCTTCAAGCCAAGTGAACAAAATCACTTCTTCATGCGAATTATGTAGTGGTCCCCATGACACTCGTGATTGTGTGGAACTCCCCGGAACAGCTTTTGCGGACTACGCATCTACGCGTACCAATGAAGCGGGAGATAAGTGGTACACTTTCAAGCCCGAGCCAAACACTTATGGTGATTCATACAACCCCTCATGGAAAAATCACCCAAACCTTAGGTGGAGACAAAATCAACCCAATTCCTCCAATCCGCCTAATCGTTACCAACCAAACGGTCCACCATCCAACCGTACTTTCAACAACAATCCTTCTAACAACTATGGTAGTACCAGCAATCTTGAAGGATTGATGTCAAAGTTCATGGCATCTCAAGAAGCTCGCATATCTAAGTTTGAAGCCGATTTCAAACAAAAGCAAAGCGAGATGACCACTAGAATTGATGCATTGTTGAAAGTTCTCAATGACCGAGAAATGGGAGCACTCCCGAGTGACACGGTCAAGAATCCAAAACTAACCGTTAATTCCATATCATCAGTTTCGTCACCCACTTCGTGTCCACAATATTACTCGGTTAGATCAACGAGCACGTGTTTCAAACAAAACCAAGTTCCCCAAAAGGACCAATCAAATAAAACACCCACTATAGAGCCGGCCAAAAGCATTGTTGAAACACCTCTTACGCAAGACCTTGACGATGAATTCAAAGAACTTCACCTTGAACGCCCCGTCATTGATGTCTTAGCGCGTGCTCCCTACTATAGTGCCCTCCTAGAAAAATATGAGAAATGTAAGCTATGTAAAAATAGGACCGCCTTCGTTCAAAACAAGTTGCCTAAAAAGCTTGATGACCCGGGTATATTTGTTTTGCCTTGTAAGATAGGAAGATCCGAAGCTTTCGACACACTAGCCGATTTAGGGTCAAGCCTCAACTTGATTCCCTTATCCTTATTCACCGCTCTTAAGCTAGGAAAGTTAGAGGAAACGGAGGTATTGATAGGTCTAGCGGATGGGAGTATTGCACACCCGGTCGGAATGATTAAGGATGTAGTTGTTCACGTAGGAAAGTTAACTATATTAGCGGATTTTCACATCCTAGACATGGTTAGTGACACTACATGCCCATTATTGGTAGGAAAAGGATTTTTAGCAACCGCCAGTGCCATGATAGATTGCAAGGAATCAAAGATAACGGTAGGTGAAGGCGATACTTGGTCGGTGTATGATGTTAAGAAGCATAGTTATGATTGTGATGATGAACCAACACCGCATTGGGTAGAGATGAATAGGAGACCGTCTAGATATGGACCTTGGATAGAAAGGAACTTTATAGGACCTCAATGCCCATTCTATCTAGAAAAAGACTTTGTTGAAAAGACACATTCGGTAGAACAACTCATAGCTAGAGATGAGGAGCTAGACCCCTTTGAGGACCCCTTAGTCTTTAGGAAGATGATTGAGTTATTAAGCGTAATGCCCATTAACATAGAAAGGAATAAATGGAAAAGAGAGGGAGATAAGTGTAAATGGAGGTGGGACAAGCCACCTAAAGAAGGTGACGGGTCATGGCATATTAGAATGACCTTGTATGATCCGGATGGAGAAAAGTTTGAAAGGTCATACCATACTAAGGAAACCGATAGAAAGTTGAAACCTAAGTTTGATCCCAAAGATGTCCTCAACGAGGAACTCACCCGAATCACGTTGTAACCCATGACCTTGAGTCTAGCTACAAGACTCGTAAATAAAGAAAAGCGCTTCTTGGGAGGCAACCCATGTTTTGTGTGATTTTATTTGTTTGATTGTTATTTGCTTCCGTATGCATGTTTTATTTTTATTGTTGGTTGATCATGTTTCTCAATTAAAATGTGGAAATACTTTACTATGTTGTTTGGCCTAGTCTTAACTCCAACCTAAAAGTATTTTTGCAAAAGATAAGTGTAAGAGGAAACCCCAAATATGTTTTTAAGAAACAACCTGATCATGATTCTCCACAATATTAAATGAACATGTATATTCGTATTTGTTAGAGTCAAATGCTTGTATTGAGTCATAATGAAGTTTTGCAGGATTTTCCAGGAAGTAGGACCAAGTTTTTCCAGAAATTTTCCGGAAACTTAACATAAGAATTTCTGCAGGTCCATTCTGACGGCGTCAGAGTATTACTCTTGACGGCGTCAGGAGTTAAAATCTAGAAATTTTACCGGTTTTGTTTTTCTAACGGAGTCTTATGGTTTTTGTGAATTATTAAGTTTTATAATCTCCAAGAAATCTGCAAACTTCATTCCACAAGCATTATATCTTATCTTGTTTTCTAGGATTTAGTAACTTATATAGGATGCCGCCGATTTTACGCGAGGTTGTCTTGTCTATTGTTGTCAGGATTTACAGGTTATGTTCGACAAGGAGATGATTTATATTCTGGAAGGGAAGCTTTGATTGTTCATTTTCTTGGAGGAAGATTTAACCTGGCCAACCTATAATCCATACCGAGCGAATCAGGGGAGTATTTGATTTCATTCTCTTTACTTTTTCACTTTTACATTCTTTACTTGAACATTGGGGACAATGTTCATCTTAAGTGTAAGGGGAGGGTAAAAAGATGATACCTTACATATGCACTTTCGCTTGAGTTTGTTTTGTTTGATAGTAGATGTGTAATAAAACTATGAGAAATACTTGTTAGTGCAATTTTAGCGCCAAATTTAAAATTTTTTACAACATTTAGGAGTGAAACTTTAGCCATAGCAAGCGTCTCATGGATAGGAGATTGTATGACTAGCACATAACCGTATATTCAGAAAAATTTTCCACCCAAAAATGTGAGGTTCGCCTTTAGATTTGATAGGAAAAGCATTTATTATTAGTGCTTATGAGTGTACCGGTAGCATTTAGATTCTAGAACTTGCGTTAGTGATGCATCCCGAGACCGCTAGTGAGACTGCATTCGTGTGGTAGGATTTACTACATGATAAGAGGCATTAGGATCACCCTTGTGTTAAACCCGTATTATAATTACTTGACCATTTAAGTCATATTACTTGGCTAGTTAAGTCAACTAATATTTCCCACACCCTTAGTGTTGTACTCATTTTTAGTACACGAAACCCCTAGTACACCCCTCCGAGCCTATCTTTTCGTTTCTAACTTTAAGCATCTTACTTAAAGGAAGAATTTGTTACACCCCACTTAAATGTACACCCAAATCGCCTTAGCCTTCCGTGTATGCGCTCATTTTTAGTGCATTATTGTTATTTGTTAAACTCTAAGTTAACTTTCTAATTGATTACATGGTTGCTAAGTCGAGTCATATCCTTGTACATATTGTTTTGGGACGATTGGGACTCATGGGTAAAGTACTTATTTTATGGAGTAATGGGGAAGAACATCATTTATTACCCCCATATGTACGTTAATCTTAAAAGTGCTCCAAGTGTTTTGATTTTCTTAATTCGAGTCATTAGATTAGTTTGAATGTAAAGTATGTAAAGATTCAAGTGTAAGGGGAATGTTCATACCCATATGATGTATTATTTTGGATGGTAGGGTAAGAGTGTATGCAAAAAAAAAAAAAAAAAAAAAAAAAAAAAAAAAAAAAAAAATCGAAAAAATTAAGAAAAAGAAAAAAAAGAGAAAAGAAAAAGAGAAAAAAAAAAACATACGGACTACCATCCCCTTTCATTCTATGTTCATGTTATGTTTTTAGTTATTTTTCATTTGTTAGCTTAAGTCGAGTCTAGTCTTGGCTTAGCAACGCCATCTTGTACATGTAATTAACCAAGATTGTTAACTCGCCACCAGTAAAATTCCCTTTATCCAACAAAACCGTGTAATTCATATCCCTATACCTAACGGTACAACCCTCTAAAAGACCTCTTTGATAGTTTATCCTAGGTGCTTACGCCATGTGGTGGAAGTTTGATCCTTTCCCAAGCCTATGGTAATCTATTTTGCTATGACAGGTAGTGAGAGATATCTTCCATTTCCATAATGATTATATTACTTTATTACACCCGAGAGATGTGAGTATCTAAACACTATTTGTGAGGTGCTTGTGTATGACCTCCGTGCTTGTCTATTGGTCTTTAGTGGAACGATTATTTGTTGTAATTACTTTTATATTAGTGTTAAATGACCCCTAACTTGTCTTTTGAGTAGAATAAAAGCGCATTTGCTTGAGGACAAGCAAATCTCAAGTGTAAGGGTATATGATGAGGCGAAAAATGATCCATTTTTAGGGGGTCATTTAAGCCCGAATCCGACTTTATTTGATCAAATATTGCCCTAAATCGTTCCTTTTGTGATTTTAGGCACTTGGAGAGTGAATTCTGGAAAAGAAGCCATTTCGGACGTTTTTGGAGCATAAAAGTGAAGAAAACGGCAAAGTCTCAAATTTCTATGCTGGGAACAGTGCATGAAGGCGTCAAGAGTTGCTCTTGACGGCGTCAAAGTCCCAAGAATAAAATACCGTGGTTGATGACGGCGTCACACAGGCCGTCAGAAGTAGATCAAGGCCGTCCGAGGAAGTATTTGGCGGTGAGATGACGGCGTCACACCATTGCTCTTGACGCCGTCACCCCTGTTTTCCTATATATAGTTTTCTAGTTTTTCACATTAAAAAAGAGAAGTTTTTGTGAAACCCTAAAGACGAATTTGGTGCAACTTTTACAGGTTTTTCAAGGGTTCCAAACCCTTGATACCTTGCATTGTAATTAAGATAAGTGTTCTTCTAATTCAATCAATATGTCTATGTGTTGTTGTCTATATCATGTTCTTATCTTAATTCCATTATGCTAGGCTAGATCTCCTTTGTGTTTGCTTAGATCTAATGAAACCTAGATATTGATTATGTGTTGATTACTTGTTTATTCTTGTCTTGGATGAATGATTTTATATGTTAGGCTTAAGAAAACTGGAAGATCTCCAAATGGTAACATGCTTGAACGTCTTAAGAAACATGAACCGAGGCGTACTAGGTCTTTATTGGTTGTATTTAATGCATGAGCCACTGTTTACAATCCCTATAGTTGTGCTGGGTCATGGTGTAGGAGGAGATAAGAGCTCATAGAATTGGGGAGTTATGTATGCCACCCCATGAATGGTATTAAGGAATACAATCCGTCATCCATACAATTATAACAAGTAATTAACGTGTAAAAGATATCTAGGGAGTAGTGAAGTCTAAGTAAACACATTTTCTCCAATTACTGCTCACAACTTTAGTATAAATTAGTTTAATTTCATTTTTAGTATTTTATTTTAATTATATCTTAGTTTTTTGGGTTAGTTGAATAGCAACTAATTCCGCCCACTCTTCCAAAACCCGAGATTTTACTTGCTTTCCATAAAATATAAAGATACAAAAATAATCATCCCTCACCTTTAGAACTAGTAATTAGGCTTTCTAATCCTAGCGACACTATTCCTAAGCTGAACGATCAATCCCCCGGTACTTGTCACTATACTATACTACAACGATCAGGTACACTGCCTGGTGGGGGTTGTAAGCTTCTCGAGATCCCTCGAGAGGTAAAGCCTGTTGCGATTCCCACGCATCATTTCTCTATCTTTGTTTTGTATCTTGATTCTCTTACCGCTGCTTCTTCCCTCCTTTCTTGTAGTAGATCAAGGTTTAGACGTATTTCTTCTTCATTCATCCCCTTCTGTATCATCATGGTCCGGTATGTGGGCATACCTATTTCCGCCGATATGACTGCCTCGCTTCCATACGTGAGGCTAAAGGGGATTTCACCGTTGCTTGTTTTGATGGTCGTCCTGTGAGCCCAGAGGACATTAGGAAGTTCATCCACCCATCCGGCGTTCTCTCATCCTAACCTCCTTTTAATTCCCTTCATTAGGCTCTTATTTGCTGCTTCAACCAGTCCGTTGGCTTGTGCATGGGCCACCGCTGTGTTTATTTGCCGAACGTTCAATCGGTCACACCATCCTTTGAATGGATCATTGACAAATTGAGTCCCATTGTCCGTGACGATGATTCCGGGAAGTCCGAATCTACAAACGATGTTATCCCACGTGAATTTTATAACTTCTTTGCCTGTTATTCGTGTGAGCGGTTTTGCTTCTACCCACTTGGAGAAATAATCAATCGTGACTATAACGAACTTGGCTTTACCGATAGACTGTGTCAGGGGACCCAAAATGTCCATTCCCCATTGATAAAATGGCCAGGGTGCCATGATGGACGTTAGGTGGGTCTTTGGTAGTTTGGGGATGGAAGCATGAATTTGACACGAGTCACATTTCCTGATTTCGTCCCTGGCGTCCCTGTGCATGGTGGGCCAATAATACCCTTGTCGCATGGCTTTAGCGACCACCGTTCGTGGCTCGGAATGCATGCCACAAGCACCCATGTGAATCTCCCGGATAACATAGTTGGCCTGTAAAGGTCCAACACATCTAAGCATTGGTGAGAGATAAGATTTCTTGAATAGCACCCCGTCTTCCATCGCATACTGGTTGATTTTCATTCTCAACGTTCGAGCTTCGTCTTTATCCTCCGGCCATACTCCCTCTTCCAAACAACGGACGATAGGAGTCATCCAGTTCTCACCTTCTTCCTCCACGACCGAGTTTACTTCCTCTTTATCAACCGACCGCTTTGACAACACTTCCACAAGTATCACCTTCGTCAAATGATTGAAAGCAACTGTAGCTAACTTACTTAGGACATCCGCCTTTTGGTTTTGCGATTGCGGAATATTACAGATCGTGAATTCTTTGAAGGCTGATGAGTACTCTTTAGCTTTAGCGAGATACTTGACCATATTTGAGTTCGTGGCCGTATAGTCTCCGTTCAGCTGGTTGGCCACCAATTTGGAATCTACACAAGCCTTTATATTCCGGACCCCCATATCCGATGCGATTCGTAGGCCGGCCAACAATGCCTCATATTCGGCCTCATTGTTAGTGCTGGTGAAGTCTAACCGGAGGGCATATGTATATTCAGTCTCGGTGGGACTAATGAGGACAAGACCTGCCCCGGACCCTTTTGTATTAGATGCCCCATCGGTATATAAGGTCCATCATCCATTCTCATCTTTGCTTTCCTTCCGGGCGGGTTGCTGGAAGTAGGAAGGAGAATGATTTCCGATCGGAGCTTCCGATAGGAAATCCGCCAGTACATGTCCTTTGATTGCATTCCGGGGCATATATTCTATGTTGTAAGCACCTAACTCGACTGAATATTTGGCGAGCTTTCCGGACGCCTGGGCCTTATTAAGGATCTGCTTGATGGGTTGATCCGTGATGACTTTGATTGGGTGGGCCTCAAAATACCGTCTTAACCTTCTTGACATGTGTAGCAAGGATAGCGCAAGTTTTTCCATAGGAGCATAATTTCTCTCCGCCTCATTTAAGGTTCGGCTGACATAATGCACCGGTTTTTGTCTTCCCTTCCTCTCGGTCAGCAGCACGGCACTTACTGATTCATCTGCCGCCGCGAGATATACATACAAGTTTTCTTTACGTATCGGGGTTGTGAGTGATGGAAGGTCTACGATGAGTTTCTTCATGTCTTGGAAGGCTTTTTCTGCTTCCTCCGTCCACTTGTATTTCTCTTTGTTTTCCTTAGTAATGTTCTTAAGGGTATCAAAGAAAGGTAAGGCTCGTTCGGCCGACCGAGAGAGGAACCTATTCAGTGCCGCTAACTTTCCGCTGAGGCTTTGCATTTCTCGGAGAGTGCGTGGTGATTGCATATCTAAAATGGCCTTCGTCTTTTTAGGGTTTGCCCGGATTTCTTCCGACGTCACCAGGTATCCTAAGAATTTTCCCTCTTCCATCCCAAACGAACATTTTTGTGGATTCAATTTCATGTTAATTTTCCTTAAATTATAAAATGTTTCAGCGATATCTTCGATCATGGTCCTCTCCTCCCTACTTTTGATCACTATGTCGTCGACGTAGGCCTCCAAATTCCTTCCCAACTGACTTTGAAACGCCGAGTCAACCAGTCGCTGGTAGGTGGCCCCTGCGTTTTTTAAACCAAACGGCATCTTGGTGTAGCAGTATGTTCCCTGATCGGTGTAGAAGCTGTTTTTTCCTCGTCTTCGACGGCCATTTGCACCTAATGGTAGCCCTTATATGCGTCTAAGAAACATTTATACTTATATCCCATGACGGACTCGATTTTCCAGTCAATGTCCGACAAAGGGTAGTAGTCCTTTGGGCAAGCAGAATTAACATTTTTGAAGTCTACACACATCCTCCAACTCCCATCACACTTTTTTACCAGGACCGGGTTCGAGATCCATGTCAGATATTTAACCGGACGTACTATGCCCGCCCGAACCCATTCATCGACCTCCATCAACACTGCCCGGCTCCTATCCGGGGCGAACACCCGCCTTTTTTGGCTCACCGGTTCTATTGAAGGGTTTACACTTTACATTCAGGCGGTGTTCGATTATCCTTCTGGGGACTCCTGTCATATCGCCGGCTCCCATGTGAACACATCCATGTTCTGGATGAGGACTGCTTTTAAAAGTTTTCGGGTTTCATAGGTGAGGTTTTTGCCAATGGTGATGAGCTGATCCGGATAGGAGGGGTTGACCATTATTGTTTCAGATGCGTTTTCCTCCGGGTCCTTTTCCTTCTCCGTTTCTTCTTGTTCTAACAGTGCTTGTTCCTTTTTCAACCTTCGACATTCAGAGACAACAGCCGAGCGGGTTACCAGCGTTGCTACTCCCCTTGGCGTGGGAAACTTCATCATTGAGTGTACGGTGGATGGTATGGCCTGAAGGCTCCGTAAATCTGTCCTTCCTAGGATAACATTATAGGGGGATGTTGCTCTGATGACTGTGAATTTCATCAAAGTCCTCCGTGACAACCCTTCACTTCCGAATTCTACTTCCAACTCTATCTTCCCCAGGGGTTTCGTCACATTTACGACAAAGCTTAGCAAGTCTGTGTATGTCGGCCTTAATCGAGACCTGATGGCTGGGCTAAGGTTCTCGAAGCAGTGCTCGAACATGATTTCCACAGACGCCCCTCCGTCTACGAATATTCGCCTCACCAAGTACCCTTCTATCACCGTTTCCACTATGAGAGGCTCATCTGACAAGTCGTCCGGGTGAACGGGAGGGAACGTGATAGGAGCCTTCATCCACTCTTCCATGTTCTCGCGACCCTTCCTCTTGTTCTTATCCGGCCATGCTTGAATCATATTGATCACTTTCCCTTTTAAGGGAGCCTCATCTCTACGATCGCCCCCTCGATGTCTCACATCCTTAACGAGGTGATTGAGCTTTCCTGATTCCAACGCAGCCTCTAGTTGCCTCCGAAGTTGGTGACAGTCATTTGTGTGGTGTCCCTTCTCCATGTGGTAATCACAGAACTTGTCTTGATTTTCCTTCCTGGGCGGGTAGTTCAACGGCTTGGGTGGCGGTAGCCGCAACTGAGGTTCGGTGGCTAGAATCTCCTTGGGGTGTTTGGTGAGGGAGTCTAAAGTAAGTCGTGGAGGGTGATATGTCGGGCGATGGTGATGATCATTCCTTCCGGGTATCATTACGGGTCTGTCTCGAGGACGGTAGGGTGCATACCCATCACGTCCTTGGTAGTTCGGGCGTCCCTCATTAAACTTCGTGTCATTCCTGTATGCCCCTCTTTGCGGCTTCTCATCCCGGCGAAAGTTATAGTCTGTATGCTTTTTGAAAGGTTCGGACCTTACCCCTTTTGGTAATTCCGTATCGGCAAAAGCCTTCTCTGATCGGACAAAGTCATCGAGACGGGACATCATCTCCGTTACTGTTTTGGGGACTTTGTCGGCGTACCGCTTTGCCAGTTTCGGCCAACGGCATGCGTTCATGAAAGAGGAGATTTTCATGACTTCCGGGACTCCAAGAATGAAACCAGTCTCTGTGGTCCATCTTTCCTTAAATTCTGGGAGGGATTCATTTGCCTTCCGGACGATCTTCGTAATCTCCGTAGAATCTTTAAAGCAGGCTTTATGCAAGGCAAAGCGGGTCACAAACTGCTCTCGGAGATCCGCCCATTCATCGATACTTCCCGGTGTTAGTTTATCGAACCATCCTCTTGCTCTTCCGTCCAACGTTTGTTGGAACATCCTGCACCATACCGGCATAGGCCATTCCCCATGCATGGCCGCTCCGGTGAAACGAGTGAGATGGTCCTCCGGATCTGTAGATCTGTCATAGAGTTTGATATGAGCAGGCATCTTGTGCTCCGGTGCGGAAAACTCCAAGATTCTCCGCGATAGTGGTGACCGGGATATTTCTTTAAATGGCTTTGCCAAGTCTTCATCAGCTACCTTTACCCCGGTGACTATCCCTCCGTTTTTTCTTAACGACCCAGCCATTTGGTTCATCGTCCTCGAAATCCAGTCGTATGGGTGTGACGTTTTCTCGCCGGTTGTGTTCTACAATCATAGATTTCAGGGTGGACACATAAAGGTCGATTTGCTCCCTGGTGATTGGAGGGGTATTGGTCCTTTCCTCTCCGGAACCACCAGGTCCAAGGGTTGGTCCTCCGGGACCGAAACTCGACATTCTGTAACTTGGGTAGATTGAATGCGGGTCCCACGGATGGCGCCAATTTGTTTAAGTAATTTCCCGTAGAAGGTACGGATGCTACTAAAGGTCCCTTTGTGTAGCGTCCAGGATCTTCGGTATCTGCAATGACACCAAAAACGCGTTAGCCTCGCCCCGGGTGTTATCCCAGGACCAAGCTCCGGCGTAAGAATAAGTGGCGGGTTCAGTTATAAATTTGTGTGTGTTTTTAGCTAAAAGAGTCTTAAATACATGTGAATAAATGATTTCTATTTATACTACTCCAAAACTGTACCTGTATACTGTTGCGACACTGTGCGTGAGACAAGTAGGTTACTATTCCTGACATCTAGGGTATGTTCTGACAAGCCACCCTAATGTTAGGGTGTCAGATGGATTATCCCACGTGGTCGACATAATCCCAAGATTTAAGGGATTGACGGACGGAGTTGTCTAGCGTGTCCGGTGATGTCCCGGACAATGAATCCGTCCGGACATGTGACCGGACGGTTACATACACGAACATTTAGCCATATGTTCCTTAAACATTATTTATCCTGCCAAGCCCCTTCCTTTTCGTTTCATCTCTATAGTTCTAGGTTTCATTGTCACTTTGGTCAACTTGTTAGGTTGTCCAGAAATTGCACTTTGGTCGACTTGTGATGTTGGGACATCTTGCCCCACGTCTCTCATAAAACTTGGATAGAAATCGTTCTCTTGAGCTTCTAGCCTTGTCAAATGATCAATGTAATGATTATATACTTCATACGGATTATCATTAATGTCTATACTCGAATCCTCAAGGTTCACATTAGGCACCTCACTCAAAGTCCTAGGCCTATAGAGGGCCCCTCAACAATCAATCCACTAGCAACTGAATCTTCAAAAATAGTTGGTCTCACGCTTCTTGCAATTCTTTACAAGTTGACATGGTGGTTTTGTCCTAAATGAACAAACATTAGGATTTTCCTACACAAATTTAATGAGTTGTTACTTTTAATAATAATAAGAATGCGAGGTCATTAATCTTTAAATTTTAGTGACTAAAAGTATTACCGCAATTTTTCTTGCCCACCACACTATCGAGCATACAAAAACTTGAAGACTATTAGACCAAATATGGTGCTAGCCAGCTCTTTCTTAACGAAACTATGGAGTGGCCCAAATTTCAATGGGCTGTACAAAACATGCATAAGAATAGACAAGGTCAAGTTAGGTTGAGAAAGGAGACACAATCCGTATATACCTATCCGATACCAGAATGTATGTGTCAACAACATTCGTTGGTTCTTTTTTCAGTTTTGTAGAGTTAGAGAAACTATAGTGTTCTAAACTGTTATTCACTTGGTCATGCATGTAAATGAGCACGGATAACAGTAAAAGACAAATTCAATATATATATTTGCTTCTCTCTGAGGGCGTTATGTATAGGCCATTGAAACTCGGGCCACTCCATAGTTTTGTTAAGAAAGATGCAACATCTAGTTTGGTTTTATGTTTTGCATGTGTTTTTTATCGTTGTATATCTGATTTTGGTGTACTAGATTTGTTATAATGTGTTTTATGGGAGAGTGTTTTAGGTGACTTTCAAATAGATTGAACTATGGACGACAGGTTATCAAGTAGTGAGATTACACAACACACCCATGCTGCGAACAGTTATAGGGGATCTGATTTGGGTATTCACAAGGATTGCCGCAGGTCAACCATGGTTCCTATCGATGCCATGGATCCCAGCCATCGGATTTTGCAATGTGTAAATCTTTAATTTTGACATGTATTTCATTTTGCTCAATAAACATGACTTAGGGGCTAGCATTGTTTGGTTTTGCTCGTTTTTTGCGTAAAAGTGAAACCAATCCATAAATATTCGGTTTCAGTTTTTATCACAATATGGTTATCGTTTTTTTCCTCTCCTCCATCTCTATGGCCTTGGAGATTGTCTCCAAGGCTGTGGTTTCAAGTCTCAACTACTTGTGGAGGAAATGGTACTGATATATTTGATGAGGGTTTTCACTCATTAAACATACTGTTGCTAGAGTTTATGCATGAATTCGAAGAAGATGAATGACAGGGTGACAGATAAAAACACAGTAGTAAAGCACATACCGATCATTTCACATATACATATAAGTTCATAGATAATTAGTTTACCAATAAACATACCATATTATCATTAATTGATTTGATGAAGTACAACAAACAAATTAGCTAAATACATTATAAAGAGAAATAGTAAAATGATCAAACAGTACAAGTGAAGATGGGCAGCTTCTGTCGAGAGCAACGAGCAAGTTTGAACACACATTGAGACCATTCACCCAAGTAAACTTAACGAAGAGCTTGTTAGCGTTTCCAATTCTCCTTCAAGACCATTTCTTATTTCACAACATTTTAGGTCAGGCCAATTTCCAGATTTGTTTTCCGTCACCCCCATGTCAATTAGCTTCAAAAAGTAATCAGTGACCTTGAGCCTCATCTAAAGATGTGCCTCTACGTACAGGGGTTGGCAAATAGAAAACAATGCATCAAAGAGGAGTACCGAGTACTTAATAAACGAGCATAGCTCGTTTATGCCTATACTCGACTCGGCTCGGATCATTATTTAGATCCGCCACTCCTTAATTCGCCATTTATGCCAGAGTGCCACCTCAAAAACCAAGAAACTACTTTAGCTTATATGGAATTGCGCCATTAGTAAGAAATTAAAATGCAATCGACAACAAAGAATCTTTGAAAACAGGTACAATAGTTGCATTTTATCCATGGACCGTCTACCATCTTTTTGAAACTTTAACATCTTTAACACAATAAGGGACCAAAAGTGTAACAAGTTTTATAATGGATACCGTTTATATGTAAATTTTGGTATTTAGAGACTAAAAATGTAATTTGGTATAAACTATTAGGACCACCGTGTAATTTACTCTCTTTTTTCTTTCTACAAAGCTACTAGTGTTATTTTGTTCCAATAATTTTTGTTGGTCAATATCAAATTCAATATTAAAATAAGAGAAAAATGAATTTACTCACCGACGGTGCCAGGTTATATTCTTTATATCTGAAGAAGAAGCTCTGGAGATATAACATTCTAATCGGCCAAGATCTTCAGATAGTTTGTCAAGAAGAGCACAATCATCAAGGTTGAGATAAGTCAGATGTTTTAACATACAAATGCTAGCAGGAAGATGTTTAATCTTTGTAGCCGACAAATTTAGACTCTTCAGAGATTCTAACTGGCCAATGTCCTCAGGCAACTTCCCAAGACAAGAACATTCTCTAACATAGAGCGTCTTCAGACGTTTTAGCATGCAGATGCTATCCGGAAGAAATTCAATCTTCTTACTCCTCACATATAGCCTCTCTAAACATTCTAATTGGCCAAGATTATCTGGTAACTTCTCAAGAAGATCATTATCGACTTCGAAAAATTTGAGACATTTCAACATACAAATGCTATCTGGAAGAAATTCAATCTTCTTACTCCTCACATATAGCCTCTCTAAACATTCTAATTGGCCAAGATTATCTGGTAACTTCTCAAGATCACCATTATCGACTTCGAGAAATTTGAGACATTTCAACATACAAATGCTGTCCGGAAGAAATTCAATCTTCTTACTCCTCACATGTAGCTCTTCTAAACATTCTAATTGGCCAAGATTCTCTGGTAATTTCTCAAGAAGATCACCGTTATCGACTTTAAGAGATTTGAGACATTTCAACATACAAATGCTATCCGGAAGATGTTTTGTCTTTGTAGATGACAAATAGAGCTCCTCTAGACATTTTAACTTGCCAAGATCTTTGGGAAACTCTGGAAAATTGCATTTGAGTTCAAGCTTTCTTAAGCATCGTAAACTACAAATCATGTCTGAAAATTTCTTAAAGTCTGTGCAAGCACATAGACCAAAAGAAATAAGCTTCTCAATATTTCCAACTGATGACGGTAGATTTTCTTCATAATAACAATCAAATTGAAACTTTGGGCATAAATCCAGGAACACACCACGCAGACATAAACTAGCTGAAGACTGACTATCCTTTGGTTCCAATTCACCAACGGGAACCACAAATAAGGAAAACCTCAAACATGATAAGTTTAAGTAGACAAGCTTTCTTAGACATCCAACGGGAGCGTTAATTTCTACCAACTTATCACAACCTTGAAGAACTAACCTCTCAAGATTTGGAAACAGCTCAAGGTCAAGGCTCCTCAACCTTGATTTATGAAGTTTAAGGTATTTGAGATTTGGACATGCACTAGACACGTGAAGTTCTTCAAAATCAGCACAATCATCAAGAGATAATTTCTCGAGAATCGGAGTCGTACTAAAGTCAAAGCTCGTCAAGTTTGACTCTTTGAGAGAAAGAAATTTGAGTTTTTTGAGAACCTACCAAAAAATATAAGACAAAAAAAGATTAATATTAACGTATTAACAAGACCAATAAATTAATAGCATTATTACAAAACAACCAATCAACAATTATTCTACCTTTTTTTTTCCCTCTTCCCAAAGTTGTACCATTCTGCTCACCTTCATCTCAAGTCCAACGAGATTGTTTGCTTGAAATGTTTTGGGTAAATACAAGAAAGGGTAATTCTCAAACTTTAGATATTTTAAAGAGTTTGAAAAGTATTGGCTGGTATCATCAAGACATCCCACATCTCTTTTATAATAATCTTGATTTCGAAAATACACTTGAAGATATCTAAGTTGCTTCATTTTTCCAAGACCTTTCATAATAATTCCCGCATTTGTGTTCGACATAGGAAGTTGTAAACATATTGTTGCTTCAGTACCCTGCAATACAAAAACAATGTCCAGAAACCTCGGGAAGTCAGAACAAATGCAAAAGTTTTAGTTTTAAACTGATCTTTACCTTGTCATCAGCCAATATATCTTCAATTTCTTCTCTAATCCACAGTCGGTTATGTTTGTTAGGTTCATTCAGGTGCTCACGACGAACAATGTTCTTTCCCATTTCTTCTATATATGGTCATGCATGCCCAAGACCATATCACCATATACACCAGGAGAAAAAGTAATGAGAGATTTCTGCTCAAGAACTTTTAAACCATTTATAGCATGAAATCCACAGCATTCAAGAATTCTGATTGCCTTTTGTTTACGCTTGCCTTTCAACATGCATGCAATGTCTAGAAATATTTCCTTATAATCATTCTCCAGACTTGTATAGCTTAATTCTAGCTTTTCCTGAGTCTCCTTTAAGGGAATTTCTTTTAGTCTTTCTATGGCATCCTTCCATTCATGCTCATCTTTACCACAAAGAAATGAACCCAAGACTTTGAGTGTTAAGGGAAGACCAGCAGCATAGCATACAACTTTTCCTGATAGCCCTTCGTATCCTTGAGATGGAATCTCCCTCCCAAATGCATATCTACTGAGGAGACAAATTGCTTCCTCATCTGATAAGAGATCGATATCTCGAATCTTCACTCTGTGATCGACCTTATCGATATCTCGAAAGTTCACTCTGTGTGCTTGCAATACTTGCTCATCTCTTGTTGTAACGATAATTCTACTTCCCTTCTTAAACCAGTAAGTCTCACCGGCTAACGCCACAAGTTGGTCTATGTGATTCACATCATCTAGAACAAGAAGAACCTTTATACAGCGCATCCTCTCTTGCATCATGTTTTTCCCATCATCAACACTATCTAGAGTGACTTGTTCATTTAGAACTCTTGAAAGGACTTGTTCTTGTAGCTTCTTCAAACCAGACATAGAGGGTTCTGAATCTTCCCTCACATTCGCAACAAAGCTTTTGGCTTCAAAATCAGCAGATAGACGATCAAAAACAGCTCGAGCTGTAGTTGTCTTCCCAGTCCCTCCCATGCCTTTGATCCCTATCATCCAAACATCATCATCAATTCCCATTTCTAAAGAGTCAACAACATCCTTTACTCGAGTCTCCATGCCTACTAACTTTTCATCAAAGCCGGAATTGATGGGACGTAACTCTAGTAAAATCTCTCCAACAATTTTTTTGATGAATTCAGCTTCATGCCTGTATGCATGGTAAAAGAAGGTTCTGTTTAGCATACTGATACGAACCAATTCGATATAGAGATAAAAAGAACGGAACAATAATAATAATAATAAAAGGAATATAATAAAAGGAAACTAAATATAATAAAAGGAAACTAAATAAAATAACTAATTAATAATAATAATAATACTAAACATAATATCTCTGGATCGTATCACATACCCTATATCCCACATGAAGCGTGTTTTAGATCTATAACATACAATCATATATCAAGCAAAAACATAGTACTATACTACTATAATAATAATCTTTCACCCATGATCCTTTTTGAACACATATTAGCAACAAACAAAAGTAAGGAATATGGCAAACATAGATATGATGAAGGAATTACCCGTCATTAGTGTTCTTGAGCTCCCACCCAGCCAGATCGGCTGCTTCTTTCAGAGCGTCTCTCCATTTTTGAGCAGCCTCTTTCTTTTTATTCTTGGAAAAGGCATTTTTTACTGCCCCAATTTGTTTTCGCACTTGGGTTGGTTCCACATCACAGAATACAGGGTAAGCAGTGTGGCCAGTCATCTTATGACACTCCATAATCTTGACAAGCTCATCCAAACACCAAGACGAAGAAGCATAGTTTTTGGAAAAAACAATGATGTAAAATCTGGAGTCTTCAATGGCTTTTTTTAGCTCATCACTGATAGTTTTCCCTTTACGGATTTTTACATCGTCCTTGTAAGTGGCAATGCCTTTTGCCGTAAGAGCTTCATAGAGATGGCTAAGAAAGTTGTTGCGAGTGTCGGCACCCCTGAAGCTTAAAAAAACATCATACTTGAAGCTCTTTTGAATGGATAGGCTTGAAGTGGACGCCCCTGGAGTTATGGATGAAGGATCGGATAAACGTAATCTCTTGTTGGAGGACATTTCTACAAACTGATTGCAAAGAAAAGTGATTGATTAATGGATCGATAACCCTGATCAAAGCTAGGCGTTTACTCAAAGAAACTTGATAATGTGAAAAGGTGATTGATTAGGTGTAAATTATGTTGAGAAAAAAAAGCCCATTCATTTTGTCTTTTTAGTCAATGAAAAAGAAATAGAAGATTCACTGTTTGAAAAAGAAAGATAAGCCGCCCGCCCACTCATATGGTCTTTTGGTGGATGATTAAAGAAATATAAGATTCAACAAAAAAACAAAACAATACATCTTCTTGGAAACTGCCTTTTACACTCAAAGTAGTAATTTAATCTATTTCTCCAAAAAGACAAATAAACTCATCAATTTATCCAACAACTTCTTAGAAACTGCTTTACACTCTGTTCTCAAAATTTATTTTGAGAAGAAAAAGAAAGGAAAGGAGAGTAGTGTAAAAGAGAGAAGGGAAAGGATGTAAAACTCTACTTTTGTTCTCAAGTTTATTGTAAAGGAAAGAAAGGCAGAGTAGGAACGATATTATGTTTACCAGTATACCCTTTAATAATCAACTATGAATACTTTATTGTGAAAAAAAACCTCTTTTTTTTCCCCACAAAATATCGAATGCATTTTCTTCAATTAAGAAAAGAAAATTCTACTAAAATTAATTAAAATCCCTGCTACGAATGAAGTTTTTTCAATTCATAATCTAAAAACATTTAACCAAAATGGAACTTCTCTAAATAAAAGGAACGGAAATGAATCCAAATCACACATAATAAACCTTTTTTCCTCAAACGGTTGAAAATTTTCTTCTAAGTAAAGGGTGACCGACATAACTCATCAGCAAAAAAATAGTTTGACCATTTTTGTTTATGGTGGAAAGAACTAGATAAGTGTTTTTTTTTTTTTTTTTTTTTTTTTTTTTTTTTTTTGAACAGAAGAACTTGATATGTTGAAGAAGCTAGATGAAACAAAATATCATGTGGGTCCATAAAGGGTAAAGTGGTCAATTCATTATGCAGCATCTCCTTTCCTCCCATTTCAGCCCAAATTTGGCCGATGACTTTTGGTGAAAAATACTTGAAACTTGATAATGTGAAGATGATTGGTAAGGTGTAAATTATGATGAAACTGATATGGTTGAAAGAGTTTATGTGAAGAAAGAAACAAAAGCCCACTCATATGGTTTTTTGGTCAATGAAAAAAAAGAGACGTTTCACTGTTTGAAAAAGAAAGATAAGCCGCCCACTCATATGGTCTTTTGGTCAATGAAAAAGAAAGAGACGTTTCACTGTTTGAACAAGAAAGACAAGCCGCCCACTCATATGGTCTTTTGGTCATTGAAAAAAGAAAGATAAGATTCAACAAAAATGAATAAGCAACCCAATACATCCTCTTGGAAATTGCTTATTCAAGTCTAAGTAATTTAATCTGTTTCTCCAAAAAGACACAAATAAACTCATCAATTTAACATTAAGACAAACATAAAACTACAAATTATTCACAGAAATCAAGCAGGCTCAGTAGAATGAGTTACCGACTTGCATTGACTACTGTGTGAATCTCATCAATGAAGAGAACAATTTTTCCATTCGAAGCAGTAACCTCTTTAAGATCAGCTTTAAGTCACTCCACAAAATCTCCTACGTATTTAGCACCAGCATGAACTCATATCGAGTGATATAAGCTGCAAAAAGGATCGAAATTTATCAACACAAACAGCATATCAGCACAAAACGTATTAAAACCAGTGATATAAACAGCATATCGAGTGATTTTTGAGAATGAATGCACAAACAGCATATCAGCACGAAACGTATTAAAACCGGTGGTAATGATGGTGACAGCTAAGAAAAAACCAATTTTCGAATTTACCAATTTTTCAAGCAGTCTCTTTTATTAGTTAACCACCTGCTGCAACCTATATAATTAAAAAGTATGACAGATAATTACAACAAATGACTACTGTCAAAACTGTGGATCTCGGCTAGGTGTTCCTTGAAGAATTGGACTGGAGTTGCTTGAATTCTAACCCTACTGCTTTCTAAAGGGTTGACATGATGAATTACAAACTTTTGTAAAATGTTTTCTTTAAAAGCGTTAAAAGTTGATCGAGAAAGAATACTGGAGAGGCTTTATTAGCACATTATAAGCTACTCAAGGTAGTAATTTGGTTTTGCAGATCAACTTTTTATAAACTGTGCCACAGCTAAAGTACTACTAATGAGCCTATTGAACAGTCATATATTCAATTATCGTTTACTAAGGATAAAATAGTTTTTTTCTGTTATTTAGATAATATCCATTCAAAATAATTATCAAGCAGTGTATGTACATAACAGTCGAATCACAAGCAAAATTAAATCAATATGTCATAGCAAACAATCACGTACGATCTTATAATATCATAAAGCAATTACATTTGTTCCAAAACTACTACCTCCTATGACATTATCAAAATTTATATTCATATTAATCAAAAATCAAATAAAACATACACTATTCACTACGGGTGTGTATCCAAGTACAAAACTCCTCATATCAATCTATCCTTAATAAAATTATGCACTCAAATTACCATTTGCCTTGGTTTACTTGAGCATCATCCTGGGTTTGAAAATAATACTTCTAGCTAATATAACCTGTTATTAGTATATAGTTTTCTAATTCTAAATTAAATATGCATACCGTAAACATCTTTTTGGGATTGCTTATTAGAAACTAAGGGCATGCTAATGGTTTTCATTTGACTTGTTCGAATCATAAAAAAATGATGTGCTCTTTTAAGGATGCTCATGTTGGCTGAGCATCGGTACCGGACCGGACTGACCAAGACCGAGACCAAATTAGCCTAAAAGCCGAGACTGAGGACCGGACCGAATGTGGTCGGTCCGGTCCGGTCCAACAAGGCAAAATTAGCCCAAAAGCCGAGACCGAGGACCGGACCGACCCCGTTCGGGTGGTTTGCTAATGTAGTAATAGCACTGTTACTATGAATCATAGGGGGTGTTTGTTTAAGCTTATAGTGGGCTTATGAGCTTATTTGGTTTCGGCTTATATTTCACAAACCCCAACTTTTCGGCTTATTTTGTGACTTTTGGGGTTATATAAGCTTATTATATACTTATATAGCCCATGATTGTCAAAATAAGTCGGGAAATTGGGGGTTTTGTAATATAAGCCGAAATCAAATAAGCTCATAATCAAAAGATTAGCATGAATCGTATCAGAACTATTCATTTCTATAGTCAAAGCTAGAAATCAACAAAATTAATAGCTATTTAGATATAACTAAAAGCCATATATCTGATTCGAATAAAATCATAACCTTTTGGTCATTGAAAACACAAAACCATACATAACCCAAAAAACATAATGTCACAACAAGCGGAAATCAAATAAGATTAATTTTAAGTTATTAACTAACTAACAAATTAATATTTTAAACAAATAAGAAAAATAATGAGTGCGGTTGATGACGTCACCTGTGGCGGAGATGTTGGTGGCTAAAAGAGTGTGAGTTTTGTTTTGATTGAATGAAAAATAAGCAGACTGGCCGGGTTTTTTACATCCGGGTTTTACTCTTTTTTTTACGGGTTTTACACTTTTTTCTATTTTTAACATGGTAGTCTTCTACTAAATTTGCTCAAATAAAAAAGTCTTCGACTCTAAAAAGTACTAGCAACTTTCTTCTTTACCTATTTTGTAGATTTTTTCTTTCTTTTTTTCTGAGTTTTGTAAGTACAAATGTACATTTAGCTACATTTAGGTTCTATTGTGTTCTTGGAATAGTTGCGGCTGCGGGTGTGTTTATTAAGATCATGTTAATGTTTCTTATTTATCATTTGTTAGTTTTGTATTTTTGGACCTTTTGGTTTGTTTTTTAAATACCGAAATTTGTTAATTTTGGATCTTTGTAATTCAGTAGCATCATGTTCATTCATATTATCAAGTTTTCTAAGCTATGATTGTGCGAAAGTATAAGGACTACTGTGTAATAATTCTAGATTGGAATGACTAGTTTGTAAATAGGTTTCTTTAAATTGTAAGAATGTGACATGTTATTAGTGTCTCATTAACATCCCATATTGAATTGTAAGTTACATATACTTAAATGTGTAATCAAATAATTCAATATAATAATGATTGCTCCTAATGGTACTTTAAATCTTGACCATTTTATTTGTTAGTATTGATGGACATACTAACTCTTAAGCCTATATATATGCCTAGTCCTCTCTCTACCCAAAACACACAAAAGTATAATCATTGTAGCTATCCATCAAGCTCTCTACACTTAAGTGGGTTAAGGGAGAGATACTAGTCGTGCTTAAAGTGTTCTCTACATCATGACAACATTCGCTTCCGCTTCAGGTATGTTTTACTCGTTCATGTTATTATGTGGTTATTATCATATTCTAAGATCCTTGTGACATAAAAGATTAATGTGTTCATCATGTATATTTGATGCTTATGTCTATACACATATAATTGCTTACATGTGGTATCTTGAGCCATCGTTATTGAATCGATAATAATCCTGATTTTAATTGATCTCATATCGTTTGAGAATTTTGAACCGTTTAAATTTGTTGTATGATAAAAACAATTTATTTTGGTTCCTATATTGGTTCTATATATTGGTTCTACGTTATATTATATACTAGCTTATAGACCCTTGGAATCCAAGGGATTTTAGAAGGTTTTTGATTAATAAAAGATAAGTACGTAAATAAAGTAAGAAAGAACAACGAACGTAAACGCTATAAAAGTTTCTTGTAGCGGAACAATAAGTTATGACTGAAAGTATAAAATACAATGCTTATAAATATCTGTGTCATAAAAGTTCATTGCCTCTTGATCTCCAATATGTTTGTCTTGAGAAGCAAATGCATGTAGTGACCATTCTAACACTTCAACAAAAGGTCCATTCCGTGAATGCCTAATAAATATATAAAAAAAGTAAGTAAAAGAAGTTTGGGATTTATAATAAGTGTAAAGAAGAAAAATGTCACAAAACATATAATATGTATATTGTACATAGCTTATAGACCCATGAAATCTACGGATTTTTAGAACAGATCATGCAAATAATAATAATAATAATAATAATAATAATAATAATAATAATAATAATAATAATAATAATAATAATAATAATAATAATAATAATAATAATAATAATAATAATAATAAGTGTGTAAACAAAATAAGGAAAAAAATGAAAGTCAACAGCTTCAAACATTTATTCGAAAGGACCCATGAAATCCACGGGACTTGGGAGCATGATCATTGATTTCTATGGTCTTACTCTTTAAGATTAAGCGATCTAATATCCGCATTTACATATGTGAATATCATATGTGTGCATTCACCTTATATGAAAAGTAAAGGACTATATAAGACCCGGTATGCAAATTAGACTTATAATAAAAACATTATCTACAATGAAGTACTTCAACATCTATTCATTTCTTATGCATACTTTGACTACAAAATTTAAGTTCAACGTTGTACGGATTTACATACATAGTATTTATTAACTATAGCATCATATTAGAAACATTCGATATATCATTAATTGACAGCCAACGTGCGTACTGCCCAAGAAAAAAATATTATAAAATGAATCTATTATAAGATTGAGAGAACAACCTTATGACACTCGATACATATTTGAAATGAGTGCAATCCCATATCCCCTTTCTAATGTAAACTACTCTTTCAAGAAAGAAAATTCAACTCCTAGCATTTAGTACAACCAAACTTGTGTTTGGTGTGATCAGAACCCAGTTGTGAAATAACACCTTCCATCTTTATTTTAAAACTTCACAGTTTTTATATTTACTAACAGAAAAGATACACAAACTACAAACCGTTACAATGTTAACAATATGAGTAATAAACAACAATTACTCGTTAAGGAATTACGTGCATCATATATTTAATTTAAAACTTTACAATTTCCTTTATACCTATAAAATGCAAAACTAAAAAATTATCTACACAAATTATTTAGACTAAGCAAAGTTCAATCAAGAAGGAAATAAAGTCATTCCAGAAATAAAGTTTTGCAAACCCATGAAATCATTTTATAAAGTAGGCTGAGAATAGCGTTCAATTTTACCATCCTTGAAGGTATAAATGATGTACAAATTTGTTAACTGGACATTAGGTCTTGATTTTCACTGAAATACATAATTCAGCTTCAACTTCTTGGTTTTTTCGTCATGGCATCTATAGTACCTTTCTTCACCAAAAGACTCACTAAAGCTCTCCTTTGTTTCCTTTAAGGTTAACCACAGATAGTTCTTCTACAAATTCTCCAGCACAAATGGGTGGATACTTGTCAGCAAGAGGCAATTGTGAAAAAATGACCTATGGGCTTCAACACAGAATTTGATGCTATATGAGAAAATAACTGGCAAAACAAAAAAGAAAGTAGCGCTAAGTTTAAGCATTGAATTCTCTCAACAGAAAATTAATAAAGTACACATTGGCCAAAATTCATAAAATTAGCTTCAGAACACAATATTTAGTTTTTGTGAACAAATTCCCTTAATCATTTTAACCATAAGATTAGTTTATTCTTAGAAATAAAAAATCTTGTAATCGTAACCGGAAGACTCAACTTTTATATAAATAAAGAAAATCAGATAAACCCAACCTGTTTTAACAGGTACAAAACAATTATAAGTTAGACCTGCGGTTGTTGGGCGACACACACTTACTTTTCCACCTCTAATCTATGTGTATATAACATAAGTAATGGTGAGCTAAAGATTAATGTAATCTATTATATGGGTTGGGAATATTGAGCATAATCAAACATATATCTCCAACAATTGCACAAAGATTTGTCAAGTGTAAGAAGGAGAGATGTGTTTCTGTGTAAGTCACATGCAGACGCCACAAAGAGAACAATTTAAATTGGACCCACAAAAGAAGAAGTGTAAGAATGAGGGATGGTATTAAATTCTCTGTTTTTCTCATAACATATAAATTGGACCCACAAAATGACAATTTTATTTGGCTTTTTATCCGTGATACTGTGGCTACTGAAATGGTTATAACGCTGGAAATACCGATGTCAATAATGATGTTAAAGTTATCGCTTACCATATCAGAGACATAACAAAAGCTTCAAGTCCGAGTTCCAAATGATAATTTGATATAGCACGTACGCAATGGGAAAGAATTATACAAAGTCAATGCAACCTTTACGCCACAGCTGCCTCAAACGGTAAGCCAATTTGGATGTCTTGATATCTGCAAAAAACAAATGGGCATTTTAGAAAACAGTTCCAAAAAGACATAACACATTATAATGAGAATAAACTCTTCACCTGAGATAAACATTTGTAGGATAAATTCCAAAATTTATTGTATTGTTATCAGCAACAATCTTCGTTATTCTCGTCATAACAAAATAGTTGAATGGTCATATGTTTAGCAATTTCACGCAACGTAACATAAACTCTGTGGCATGGGATTAGTTTGAACTGCACACACATTAGATAACAAACATTGATATCAACAAAATTGTGATGTTCCTTTTTCTATCACTTCAAAGAAAAGTAAATGTACCACCAAAAGCATTTTTTTACCTTGTAGTCTGAAATGCTACTTTCACCAACATCTGTTCCAACTGCAACATATTATACCTTTCTAAAGATGTTGTCTGCTGAGGAGCTGGTGTACAAAATTGAACAAAATTGAACCAATCAGGAAAAAATCCCATAATAACAATATACTTGAAACATAGAGAATGTTAACATATTTGGTCATACCTGATCATTGTTGTCATCCATAGGTATTTTCGTTGCATTGTGGCATAACGTCTTAACCTACATCCACATGAAGAAACAAATCCTACAACCAAAAGTGACCACACATCCATTGTTATGACAGGTGACAAGAAAGTATGCAATAATACTTAGAATTAACATCCATTGTTATGACAGGTGACAGGAAAGCAAGCAATAATACTTAGAATTAAATTAGAATTAAGATATAATAACTTGTTCAGGTAGCAAAATTAGACCTTGAGAACACTTATCCTGTCTCCAAGAGCAAAGATAGCAGATCAATTTTTCAAGGGTTCTCTTCCTATTGAAAAAGGCTTGTACTTCTGGTGTGAACACCGATCAAATCAGTGGGACCTGCTCTATCTAGTTGTATTTTTTCCAACGCTTGAATATAAGCACGTAAATGGGCACTTAGAACCTGCCAATCATAAAAATATCTCTTTCATGCCAAATGAAGCCTTGTAATGACCAGACCGAATACATGATACGGTAACGATACACTATACAAAGGAACCCTTCCGCCCCTTTTAAGCTCTCCATGTTCTATAAACACCTTTAAATATTACATACATTAGTGTGAAGATTTTACACATGAAAATTCTAACTAATTCTCTGCACACTGCGGAACATTGTCCAGTTTTAATATTCATGTACTTATCATTCTAACTTCATTGCCTGCATAATAAATAGCAATATTATCCGGCTGCAAAAGAATGTTTACTTTCAGAGAAAGACTTCACAAACTTACTAAATCTTAGTACATGTCGAAACAGGAAAAAAAAAAAAAAAAAAAAAAAAAAAAAAAAAAAAAAAAACCTTTTATCAAAAACTTAGTTTCTTTCTTATTTGGTGCGTCAAACAGGATTACATAAACAACTCAATATACATCAATGACCCGGCCATAAACCATCAGGATCAATCACCCATAAACTATCAGCAACTTTAGAAGCTTATCAGTGACCCATAAACCATAAACTCTTAGTTTCTTATATTATGTAGTGAGCATATGTTGTAGTTTCACAATCAACAGCGTTTCATGGAGTTAGTATTCATAAAACAATGCCCAGTCAAAAAATGATTTTTACTTTGCATGCCTAATGATCAACACTATTTCAAATTTTACATGCCCTATCTTCATTGAGACGAAAATGAAATTATGCATTGGTACATTTACGCCTCTCCTACAATCGTACAAACTTTCCTTTGCTACGACTACCCTTCCGTGTTGTTCAGGATGCACTTTAGTAAGATTCTATATCAAGCATAAAGTAGATGAACCATCAATATCACTATTAATCCAATTATAAATTGGGCACATTACAAATGTCATATAAGCGGGATTATTGCAGTCAGATTGAATATTGTCTTATACATGACATCCCAAACCACTTAACTGTTACATAATTTTAAGGTGTACTTTATATATGAAGAAAAGGATATTATTGGTATGTACAATTAATTTAAGAAAATATAAATATATAAAAGATAGTTTAACTGACACCTAATCAACATGTAAATTGGCTCTACGACCCGATGTTTCATGAGATGGTCTTCACATCAAAGATACTTTTGAAAATGATATTAACTACAAATGAACTAACAATAATGCACAACGAACAATGTTTGTGTACTAATAAAAAGAACCATGCTCACCAGAAGAGTTATTATTGTTCTATAAATCAGTTATATAACTATTAAAAAAACATTTTTCACATATATAAATAAGTTATCTTTTACCTTTAAATCTATCCCGAGTCCAACTCAAACGCTTAGCCTCGTCAAGATTATCACAGGCTAAAATAGGCACCTTTATCTTTATTTGAATAAATTCAAGTCAATAGTCTCACCCGCCAACCATGTACATCAAGAAGATATAAGGGAGCATCGGTTAATCAACACATATTGCGTGCAAAAGCATAAGTCGAAATGAGATTAGCCAACTATCTTGAGCTCAATAAAATGTTTCTGATTTTATTTCTTATTCATTATGTTATTATGCATGCATTTGTGTTTGAATAAGAAATTTGTATGTATTATCATAACAAGTATGTGGACTGTATGTTGTTTATATATACTTATGAATCTAGCATGATTAGCTCATAGTGTTGTGATATATGGAAGGGAGTATACGAGTATACTGTGTATGACCGCCATAATCCTCACTATGTAGTTTGTTGTGTCAAGATACTTATGATGTTAACGGTTAATAAGATTTAATTCGCTAGCCTTATGTTGTACTATGTAGGAATATCATGTCAAGTGGGAGAATGTAAGAATGTGACATGTTATTAGTGTCTCATTAACATCCTATATTGAATTGTAGGTTACATATACTTAAATGTGTAATCAAATAATTCAATATAATAATGATTGCTGATGCGTGTGAATCGCAACAGGCTTTACCTCTCGAGGGATCTCGAGAAGCTTACAACCCCCACCAGGCAGTGTACCTGATCGTTGAAGTATAGTATAGTGACAAGTACCGGGAGATTGATCGTTCAGCTTAGGAATAGTGTCGCTAGGATTAGAAAGCCTAAATACTAGTTCTAAAGGTGAGGGATGATTATTTTTGTGTTTTTATATTTTATGGAAAGCAAGTAAAAATCTCGGGTTTTGGAAGAGTGGGCGGAATTAGTTGCTATTCAACTAACCCAATACTAAGATGCAATCAAAATAAAATACTAAAAATGAAAATAAACTAATTATACTAAGGTTGTGAGCAGTAATTGGAGAAAATGTGTTTACTTAGATTTCACTACTCCCTAGATATCTTTTACACATTAATTACTTGTTATAATTGCATGGATGACGGATCGTATTCCTTAATACCATTCATGGGGTGGCATACATAACTCCCCAATTCTATGAGCTCTTATCTCCTCCTACACCATACCCAGCACAACTATAGGGATTGTAAACAGTGGCTCATGCATTAAATACAACCAATAAAGACCTAGTACGCCTCGGTTCATGTTTCTTAAGACGTTCAAGCATGTTACCATTTGGAGATCTGCCAGTTTTCTTAAGCCTAACATATAAATCATTCATCCAAGACAAGAATAAACAAGTAATCAACACATAATCAATATCTAGGTTTTATTAGATCTAAGCAAACACAAAAGAGATCTAGCCTAGCATAATGGAATTGAGACAAGAACAAGATATAGACAACCAACACATAGACATATTGATTGAATTAGAAGAACACTTATCTCAATTACAATGCAAGGTATCAAGGGTTTGGAACCCTTGAAAAACCTGTAAAAGTTGCACCAAAATCGTACTTAGGGTTTTTCCAAAACTTCTCTCTTAAATGTGAAAAATTAGAAAACTATATATAGAAAAATGGGTTTGACGGCGTCAAGAGTAATCTTGTGACGCCGTCACCTCGCCGCCAAAACTCTTCTCGGACTGCCTAGATCTACTTCTGACGCCGTCAAGACTTATATGTTTCCAGGCCGTCATGACTCTTTTACTCTTGACGCCCTTCCTATGTGACGCCGTCAAATCTTCTTTGGATCGTCATGGATTTTCATGAAATTTGCTCTTGACGCCGTCAAGGTTTTGCTCTTGACGCCGTCACCTACTGTTCCCAGCATGGAAAATTAAGACTTTGGCGTTTTCTTCACTTTTATGCTCCAAAAACGTCTGAATTGCTTCCTTTTTCAGATTTCTCTCCCAAAGTACCTAAAATCACAAAAGGAACGATTTAGGGCAATATTTGATCAAATAAAGTCGGATTCGGGCTTAAATGACCCCCTAAAAACGGATCATTTTTCGCCTCATCAATTGCTCCTAATGGTACTTTAAATCTTGACCGTTTTATTTGTTAGTATTGATGGACATACTAACTCTTAAGCCTATATATATGCCTAGTCCTCTCTCTACCCAAAACACACAAAAGTAGAATCATTGTAGCTATCCATCAAGCTCTCTACACTTAAGTGGGTTAAGGGAGAGATACTAGTCGTGCTTAAAGTGTTCTCTACATCATGACAACATTCGCTTCCGCTTCAGGTATGTTTTACTCGTTCATGTTATTATGTGGTTATTATCATATTCTAAAATCCTTGTGGCATAAAAGATTAATGTGTTCATCATATATATTTGATGCTTATGTCTATACACATATAATTGCTTACATAAATCTCTTGTATTCCCACTCATTTGTGTATAACAGAAACACAACTACTTTTCCCTCCAAATTATTCATCTTTTTCATTTCTCTTTTTCTTCCCTGTTTTCCTTTGTTTTGCCATTGTCTTCATGGTATCAGAGCGTGTAAACAATGGCGAATTCACCTGTTGATCATTACAAAAGTGTGTGTTAATTGTATTTGATCATTTCTTGTGTCATTTTCGCGCGTAAATTAGTTAAGATTGGTCAATTTCTTGTGTTTTCTTCAAAATTGAACAATAATGGCTGATCAAGTGAATCCTAATGCACCTGCTTTGTTCCAAAACCCTCTTTATCTTCATCCATCTGATGGACCTGGTTCTTTAACGGTTTAAAAGAAGTTGATTGGTTCACAAAACTATAGAGCATGGTGTAGGGCTATGGAGATTGGTCTTTCAACAAAAAGAAAGTTGGGGTTTATCAAAGGGACTGTTGTTCGTTCTGCAACAGATCTAAATATGGCTGAATTGTGGGATACGTGTAATAACATGGTTATATTCTGAGTCTATTGCCAGATCTGTGATGTTTGTAGATTCTGCTAGTGAAATGTGGTTTGATGCGTGGAATTGCGCCCTCGCAAAAGGTTTTACCTCTCAAGTGATTTTGAGAAGCTTGCAATCCCCACCAGGCAGTGTACATGTTCGTTGTAGTATAGTATAGTGACAAGTACCGGGGGATTGATCATTCAACTCAAAGAATAGTGTTCGTTAGGGCAAAACTCACTAAAACTAGGTCTAAAGATGAGGGATGATTCTTTTTGTATTTTTATATTTTTAGGAAAGCATGTAAAAATCTCGATTTTGGAAGGAGTGGCGGAATTAGTTGCTAGTCAACTAACCCAAATAACTAAAGATGCAATCAAAATAAAATAAACTAAACTTAAACTAATTTGTGGTGTAAACAATAATGAGAGAAAATTGTGTTTACTTATATTTCACTACTCCTTAGATATCTTTTATAGGTTGATTAGTTTGTTACAATTGCATGGATGACGGGTTATATTCCTTAATAGCATTCGTAAGGCCGTGTATGATCTTCCCTAACTCTTTAAGCTTCTACCTCAATCCTATGTCGAGCCGACTAAAAGCTCCTAACATGGTATCCTTGGAAGTTACTTATGCATTAAATAAAACCAAATAATCGTAGTACACCTCCGATCATGTTTCTTAAGACGTTCAAGCAAGTTACCAATTGGAAGTCTGCCAGTTTTCTTAAGCCTAACATCGAATTCATTCATCAACAACAATTATACACAAACAACCAACCCATAATCAATATCTAAGTTTCATTACATCTAAGCAAACACGAAGAAAACCTAGCCTAGCATGTTAAAGAGAAGACAAGCATAAGATATAATCAAACAACACATAGACATATTGAATGATTTAGTAAAGTACTTATCTTCAATTAAGCATGGAAGAAACAAGGGGTTGAAACCCTTGAAAAAGCTGTAAAATTCGTCTAGGGTTTATTCCCTCAAAGTTGCACACAATGAATGAAAACTAGAAAACTATATATAGATTTTGTCTCCTGACGGCGTCAAGAGCAATTTGTGACGCCGTCAACTCGCCGCCAAAATAAACTCGTATTGCCTATATCCATTTCTGACGCCGTCACTCTTTATGGGTTCTGGGCTGTCACGCTTTGCAATTACTCTTGATAGCCTTGGAAATTTTGTACGTGACGCCGTCACGACCCCTTCACAAAACATTCTGGCTCGTCATGTGTAATTGATTTATCCACCCTTTTGTCAACTCATGACGCCGTCACTAGCAATATGTGACGCCGTCAAGTGCAATTTCCATTTGAGACTTTGTCGTTTTCTGCACTTTTTCGCTCAAAAAATGTCCAAAATGCTTCCTTTTATAAAATTCCTCTCAAAAGTACCTAAAACGACAAAAGGATTGATTTCACGTTTACGCAAAAACCGAAACAGAATGGTTTCATAAAAGCAAAAAACAAATATTTAAGGATTGATTTCACTTTTACGCAAAAACCGAGCAAAACCAAACTATGCCAACCCCTAATTTTTTCACCTCCATAAAGGGTGGTGTATCAAAGGAAAAAATTGCATAACATGACAATTGTTGGCAAAAATAAGTCATGCTTATTGCGCAAAATGAAATACATGTATATTGCAAAATCCAATGGCTAGGAACCATCAGTAACCGTGGCATTGATAGAAACCACGGGTGGATGTGCGGCAATCCTTGTGATATCCGAAGTAGATCCCATATACTTGTTCTCGATAATGGGTGTGTTGTATTATCTCACTCGTTGATAACCTGATCCCATAGTTCAATCTATTTGACTTAAATCTTTAAGTCGCCTAAAACACCCTCCAATAATCTATACATAATAACAAATCTAGTATACCAAAATCTGATATAACTAACCAACAACGATAAAATATGCAAGACATACATTTGGATTAAAACTTGCAAACCAAACCCGATGTTGCACCATTCACTTACTGACATATGACCCTGTAAAAAATATCGGTTAATCTATTTGGTACAAATTGTGCATGCACGTGACGCCCTCAAAGAGAATCAAAAAAAATATATTGAATTTGTCTTTTACTGTAGTTCGTGCTCATTTACAGGCATGACAAATGAATAGCAGTTTAGAACACTATAGCTTTTCTAATTCTACAAAACTGAAAAAAGAACTAACTAATGTTGTTGACACATACAATCTGGTATTGGATAGATATATATGGATTGTGTCTCCTTTCTTAACCTAACTTGACCTTGTGTAGTCTTATGCGCGTTTGTATGGCCCATTGAAAGTCGGTCCACTCCATAGTTTCGTTAAGAAACAGCTGGCTTGAGAGCACCATATTTGGTCTGATAGTCTTCAAGTTTTTGTAGGCTCGATACCCTAGCTGAAAAACAAGGAACAATGATTCGTTCTATAAGTAAGGGTCATGGATAAATTCCAAGATGTTAAAGCATCATACTTCATTTTAATAGTCCGCAAAGCAAAGGGTCAAAAAGGCCCTTTAGATGGGTTGGATTTGGACACCAGCACAGTTTTGTCCCAAGTCTTTTTGAATTCGAATACACTTCAGACCACATTCAACCCGTTCACTTTTTCATTAAACTAAATATTTGGCCCGTTAGATTCCTTATCAATAAGAGAGTTAACCAGACTCCACACGTTTTTATTTAAATGGGTTGAAATAGGGGCTTCTAAAGCAAAACATCATTCTTTTTGAAAATGCAAGAATTTTTTTTGCAAAATGAGTAATGTTCTATGAGAATGTGAAGTACAACAGTCATATTTGCATATTTTCAAAATCACCTAAATGGATTTTTGATGTGAACCCCTATACAAATGAATGAATAATCATTTTATTCATCCATATCCACAAATGACCTTAAAATTAGCAAATTAAATTTTTGCAAAACAACTAAAATTCTCAAATAAGTCAAAAACGTGGAATATTTTTCACATTTTCAATAAAAAATCATAAATTATCACCAAAAAAAATAAAAAAAAATAAAAAAAAAAGAGTGTGAAAAATTAAATTCAAAGCAATTTTAAATATTATGCACTTTTTACCTTTTTGCTGTTTCCTAAAAGGTTAATTTTGCGAATTATAGGGTCATTCCAGAATATATCCAAATAAAAAGGTAGAGAATATCCCACAGCTCATTTAGTTAATTTTCTGTAAAAAAAAATCAAAAATGTTTTAAAATTCCTTTTTATTTGGTTTCTCTTATACATGTTAAGGAAAACACTACTGTTAGTTTTTAATAAAGATATGCTGAATGAGATCAACCATACATACCATTGCATTGTGCATATTGCCTGGTGAAGCTGAAATGAAGATGTCCGTATGCATACTGACATAATAATCAACAGCTGCTAATAACGACGCTTTTCTTTCAACTTCTGCCCGTTCTTTGTCAGATGCAAGGCTTTTTTTGTCATCCATAAGTGGAAACAGTTTACGCAGCGCGGAAATTCTTGCTTCTCCACCATATACCTATGTTTCAGGGATAAAGCAAGCCGGTAATATAAATTTGCTGGTTTGACTGTTTGAATTGCTAAATAACAGCCTTGGTATGGTTGATGAGTGAAAGTAGCAAACATTATAAGTTCAAATACTTGTTGTTTTTACTGATTTTTTCAAAACAAAGTATTTTTAGGGTCATTAATATTTACACCCACCAATGCATGAAAATTGCATATTTTTAATCAGAAAAAAGATTTAAGTTATAGATAGTCAATACGTACTAGTTTGCCCATTATCAGCAGACCAAAAAAATTGATGATATTGATTTGGGTCTAAGAAAATTGTGTATCGGTCTCTTTAAAGGGTGATAGTAACACTACTTCTTCAAATTGTGCAGAATTTATCAGACAGTTAAAATTTTCTCCAAATTATGTGCAAATTAAAAAAATAGTCAAATAATTCCTTCAAACACATTTGGCTACTACTTAGACCTTCCCATAAATTAAGTGGCGCACGTATACTTTTGTTAAAAGGTGAAAGTATCAGTAAAGCAAACATGCTAAAACAGTAAAACCATAATATCAGGCGAGAGATCAGATAGTGACAGCAGAAAACTGAGAAAACCAATAACTTTGACCTGTTTATGCTAGGATTGAATTACAATGTCAAAGAAAGAAAAGTTTACAACGAACCTATTTAGCATTGGCAACACATTTTCCAGATACCAATTAGCAGAAGCATGAACAGGCGCCGTTTTGATTCTAGTAGGTCGTATGCCAGTACCATAGTAATCCCTTGTGCTCCAAGAGTACATGCTCGGCAGCTCTTTCACTATGGAGATTTCATCTTGCAAGACCTCAATAAAGTGGTCGACATCAAATATATCGGTGAATGAACTGCATAGTAAACGTATCATCTTACCACCAATCTGCGAGTTAAGAACTTAAAAACACAATATAAAGCCAAGATAGTGGCCGTAAAAGTACCTTGTATCTTGCCAGACCAGGTTTACTTCTAGATGCGGGATTACTAGCGTCGCGTTTAGAATTTTAGCAACAGCAACTGCATCACAAATCTTTAACACAGGGGCATGAAATTTAGAAAAGCTATTATTTACTTGCGTTTTTTCTTAAAGGGTGTTTGTTTTAGCTTATATTTTTGGTGTATGGGCTTAGTGAACTTTTGAAAAGCTAATAAGCTCAATCTTTTAGGCCTATGAGCTTTGAACTTAACAAGATATAAGCTCAAGTTGACAAGCTCATAAAACTTGAAATTTGAGCTTAATAGCTTTTCAAAAGTTGAATAAGCCCATACGCCAAACACCCCCTTATGCTTGTTTAAGAGACAAGATAGAGAGTACCCCCTGGTTCAATCCTCCATCCAAAAACACTTGAATAAATCCCAGTGATTTCTCTGGAATAAAAAGGCAGCACGTACTTACAATTTGTTGAAGCAAAGCAGCCTCTAATAAACGAACGTGCTTAGCGCTTGGAGCATTCCATTCCTACAATTCAATAAAATCACCCGTAAACAAACAGAATCCACACGCAAAGCGATCAACAAATATTTACATAATGCATAATGCATAATCAGCATAACAAATATTTGCATAATCAGCATAATCTCTTGGTTGATGGGCTAAAAAACTCACATTAACATGATAAAAACATATTTACTATGACGATGTACGCGGCCTGACCCTGGCCATCCCAAGATGTTGGGTTTGAACCCTGGTCTCTTCAAATGTTATACTAGCATAACGGAAAACTTTGACTTAGTAATTTCTAACTTCTAACACAATTATTGAAGCCTAAAATGAAAGAAGGTGGTTGCTTACGGAGAATAAATAGGGATAAGATCGGGTGAGAGGTTGAAAAAGATCCCGGAGGAAGAAATTGGAGATTATTATTATAAATGCTGCTGATGCTAATGCTATTCTCTGCGATTGACTTTGCTGCTGCAAATAATTAGCCTTCTTCATACTCTTTCTTTATCATTTATTATAAATTCGACTAAAGTTTTAATGATTACCCTTTTTTTATGTTTTTTCTTTTACAAAATCGTTACATGTGTTTTCATACGACATAATTTTTACTGAAAACCGAATTTTAGCCTATATCGACTAAAATCAATTCAATTTTACAATGATCAAATGATACAGATACCTAAGTCGTAACAAAGGAATTTGACTAATTATATGGAACGAGTTGGGGATTGAAAGTTACTAACTTTATCAGAATTACATAAAGGCCTTCCAAAGAGTTGGAAAATTAGTACAAGTCGCATTATGCCAGCAAGGGAAGATACTAAAACATGTTCACGTAATTGTTGATAAAGTTAACTTATAAGGTGCCACAGTAATCAACTAATTGACACGAAGCATATGTCTCAATCAACTAAGAGTTGGAGACACACACACACACAACACAAGCTCTTGGTTGATGGGGGCCGTATTGCTAAAAAAAACTGACATTATAAATGTCAAGGATCGGCTACCCAGGGAAAATCGAGCCTTATTGGCTATTATGATGTATGCAGCCTAACTGGTATTCCCTGTCCATCCCAAGATGTTCACCCTTTGAACCATGGTCTTTTCAAATGTCATACTACTAGTATAACAGAACAATTTGACTTAGTAATTTCTAAGTCAATTATATGTGGACCATAAAAGTAACAAACCTAATTATTCAATTGCAAACATATAAACAAAATGCTGTAACTAACTGAAACGAATAAACTATTTATAACAATTTCAATATTTATTAAAAAAAAAAAAAAAAAAAAAAAAAAAAAAAAAAAAAAACCTAAATTGAATTAACCTAGTTAACTAAGAGAAGGTGGTTGCTTACGGAGAATAAATAGGGATAAGATCGGGTGAGATTAGGTTGAAAAAGATTATTAGGGAAGAAGAAGAAATTGGGGATAATTATTATCAGAAATGCTGTTGATGCAAATGCTATTCTCTGCGATTGATTGACTTTGCTGCTGCAAATAATTACTATTATTATTAACTCTCATTACGTATCAAATCTTTAAACCCTGACTGACTCAACTGGTTGGTGTCTGTGTGGAGTTAAGTTTATTTTCAGGATAGGGCGATGGACGTTTGGGGGTTTACCTCACTGTTTTAAAACCAACCAACCGGGAATTAAAAAGTCAAAACTAATGTGACTTCTCAAGTAAGTACTAGTTGTTAATTCTAAGGGCATCTACTATGGTAAAATATTATAAAGCTTTATAAATTAATTTTTTCATGCCACATCAAGAAGTTTTAGACCTTTTGAGTTAATAAACCTATTTCTACTATGGCATAAACATCTTAAAGCTTTATAATTGTTTCTTAGAACACATGCATTAAATGTCTTGAGATTATGAAGAGGTCTAGTATTTTGGACCTTTTCATGCCACATGTGTATAAAATAAAACTCCACTATGGCTAATATAAAACATAAATCTTTTCAAGTTTTTTAGACCTATTCTTAGACCTCTCATAGTGGATGCTCTAAATTTAATTTTTTTTCCATTCAAAATTTATTTTCATTCATACGTTGATGATTAGTTTATTTGTTTAGGGATTATAAGTGATGATAAAAGTTTGTTGGAGCTTTGCTAATTTGTACTACCTCCGTCCCATTATAAGTGTCCAGTTTGACTTTTTGTAGTCTTTCTTGTTCAACTTTGACCTTAAATTGTTTTATTTGTGTTATATAATACTTGATGCAATATACATGAATGGATTAGGTTTTAAATGTATTTTTCATTGATATAATTTTTGTTAAGTATTATATATCACAAATAAAAAGTATTTATGGTCAAAGTTAAGCAAGAAATACTTCAAAAAGTCAAACTGGACACTTATAATGGGACGGAGGGAGTATAATTTTTGCTTGTTTGTTTTTGTATTTAGTAGTTTGATTAGTTTGTATAATCAGTTATTTTAATTATATTTTTCACAGAGAGGAGATTTTTAGAGTTGTTGATAACTCAATTGATATATACTAGTAGGGTACCCGCGCGTTGCAGCGGCGGGTACCTTGTAATTAAAATTCTTGATGCGTAATTTTTTTTATTATATATTTTTTTGTGATAATTGATTTATAATCTCTTCGTCCCTAAATAAATGTCCACTTTAACTTTTTTAAGTCAATTTTTTTCAACTTTAACCTTAAATTTTTTATTTTATTTTTTTTTTGTTATATAATACTTGATAAAAAAATATATGAATGAATTGGGTTTAAAATATATTTTCATTATTATAATTTTTATTAAGTATTATATAACACAAACAAAAATATTTAACGTCAAAGTTGAAATAGAAAGCCTTCAAAGTTAAAAGTGGACACTTATTTAGTGATGGAGGGAGTAAATGACAAAAATTTTAGATGGTGGTGTATGTGTGAGTTGAAACTAAATTATTTTACCCATTTAGAGCACGCGGTAAGGTACCCGTGAGTTAAGACTTAACTCACTGTCACCTCAGCGCCACGTCAGCTTTTCCCTTTTAACCTTAATTCTTGACTTTCCACCCCGGTAACATAACTCACCTATAACTCACCTTAACCCACCTTTTTTCTTCTTTTTTTTTTTTTTTTTAATTCCCTACCAAATCTAGCCGTTACTCTCTCTTTTTTTTTTTTTTTTTTTTTTTTTTACAAATTTCACACTTTAAGGTGCGTTAACTGCTTGCCCGAGCACGTTAACGCACCTCTTGCCTTTGAGGGCCGGTAAGGTAACTTGGTGAAATTGTGGGGTGCGTTAAAGCTTAACTCAGGTGACAAAGTCACCTTACTGCTAGCTCTTAGCGTTTAGTCTTATGGCTAGTAAATTTGCTCTCTTTTTATATCGATTCCAAAATCAAACTAAATTATTTTTTCAATTTTTGTTATTTGAGTATATTCTAACGCAAATTTTTTTCTTGGAGAATTACCACTTGCTATAAACCATAGTTCACATGTCTTGTAAGAATGACCACACCCAAAAAAAAAAAAAAAAAAAAAAAAAAAAAAAAAAAAAAAAAACCTCAATTGAAAAAAGGAAAACAAAAAAAATAGATCAAGATGTCAAAAAATCTGTGTTTAATATATACAAATATTTGAATTTACAGTTTTAATATATAAAAATGTATTAACTGATACAAATATTGGAAGCAATAAAAAAAAGTGTTTAATTGATATAAGTATAGAATAATGCTACGGATTAGTCATGTACCATGGCATATGGATAATATTTTTAAAGGAAAATTACCAAAATAGATCAGTCGCTCAAAGCACATTCCTTGAATAAATGTTTTTAAATCACTTTCTTCTGGCGGATCAGGGCAACTTGGCGACTGAGCAACCTTCATATATGTGCGACACGTGTCGAATATTTTATTAATATAGTACAGAATCTAGAATCTTTTAGAATGTATAGTACAGAATCTAGAATCTTTTAAGGACACGTGTCGCACATATATGAAGGTTGCCCAATTTTTTAGTTGCCCTGATCTAATTTTGAAAAGTGAAATTTCAAAGTCTAAAAAGTGACTAGTCAAAAAGTCAACAATCTATTTTGGTAATTATCCCTATTTTTAAAACTACTACTTTTTGGTGAACTTTTATGCTACTTGGTTAAAAGCCCCACATCTAGATCAAACCCCTTCCCCTCTCACGTATCCCATTCTCCTTTTGCTATTTGCAATTCTACACCATCTCCATATGAATTCACATCATACGACCGGTATCCGATTTTTGGATGGATACCGGCTAAAAGCAACATCAAAGTGACCAGATCTACAACTGAAACCATTGAAACACAATAGAACTCGTTGTGGATGCGGCTAATGGTGGCCGGAGAGGAGGTGATAAAGGTGGTGATTGTGTCGGATGAGAGTGGTGAGAAACGCAAAGATAGCACAAAGCTCCTTCTATTTCTTTCTCAAAACCATCTAAACAACCAACAAATACACCTAAACCACTAAAACCGCCACCATTTCGTTCACATAACCACCCAGCGAAACCACCTAGCCCGATGAAACCACTCAACAACTGTGATAGTGTGGCAATTTCAGATGGCGGCGATGACAATGGAGGTTATGATGGCAGCAGTCGATGGATTTTGAAAGAGAGAAGGGGTTATGTGTGTGTTTGGATTGATAGATGAGAGAAACAATTTTGATGGCGTAACTGAATGGCTGGGAGGGAGTAGAGAAAAGAGAAATGCCCGTTCGTGTAAATGGGCTGTAATGGATGGACTTTGTAATATCTGTTACTGTTACGTTTGTAATTAAAAATTATATTAATGTATTGATTTAATAGACTTTATATTGATTTAATAGCAAAAATTAATACAATTCTTTCTACTATAAGTAAGTGTTGAACTTGAATTTTTAAGCCTTCTATTAATAGCATGTCCCAAATGCATTATACAGTAGTATAGATGTGTTGATGCATTAATTATACACATCACATGAAAACTTGTATTCTTTAATTTTCAACTATCTTATTGTAATTAATGCTTAAATAGTTGAGATTTTTAGCTAACTTTTGAAAGGAAAAAAAATGGATTTTTAACTAAATTTAAAAGAAACTAAATAAAATCAACCAAACTCTTTCATTTCATTTTCTATTCTTTCTTTCATTTTTTTTTTTTTTTTTTTTGCAAATGTGAACATATATTATTACTCACAAAGAATAATACAATAGAGATATAGAGTATAGACATGCCTATACTTCTATAACAGAAATACTTCTTACAAAATACAAGAACTAACACTTAAACTAGGCTACCAAGAAAAAGAATACATCTTATCAGCAGCCAATGATACAACCTCTTCATACAGGCAAACTACCTCCATTTTGTGACTAATCCTGTATGTTTATTCACCTTAATGCACCAAATAACCATCCAACTACATTTCCCAACTCCCCCCTCCAAAGCCATTCAACCTGCAACCACAATGGCCAAAGTGGGGTAAGGAGTCAGGCATCATTGGGAACCCATACCCCTCCAGTCAAGAGCTATACCAACTATGCTACATTTTCATCTCAAAAATAGCTTCACATAGTTAGGAACACATACCTTGAGGGAGGACCAACCTAACCTCCTTAGTAATTAATAACTAGGAACATGTAGGTTCATCTTTCACTCCTCACAATTCCTAGTTTCATACATTGCCACACCAATTCACTTACCCTTCTCAAGAGGAAACTCACTTTATGATGTACAAGTAATCCCTTGACTGTGCTGATCCAAACACCCTGTAGTTACCTAACAAAGGCCTACTAAAGGAACTATATGGACAAACAGTTATAGACTACTTATACATCAAGATACAGAGCCATCTCTTGAAGTGAATCTTAAAAGTACACTCAATTTCCAGAGAAGAAATTGGATGACAGGTTAAACAACCTTTATAAGAATGCACCAGTAGGAATGCATAAGCAAACAAAGATCAAATTTCAACTCTGCTAAAAACAACTGTACAACTGCAATTCAGATGATAACAGACCTCAAGCTTCCTTTTTACAACATGCAGATCAACACTATCACACCAAACAATCATACATCCAACCGAAGACCAATATCAGCTGACTTCCAAACACCCCTTAAAACAGGAACATATTCACACTTAGACATACATCCTCAATACTGACAATCCTTTTTTAGCTTGCAATCTTCCTTTTGAATTTGATACCCCAAATTCTCTCAGCTTTTTCAATCGCACATGAATTTTTAACCTTTAAACTCATCAATCTCATTGTAACAATCTCTTCAATAATCTTTATCATTTCATCATCAGATCTTTTTTCATTTCTGAATATTCTTGTATTCCTTTCTACCCATATAAAGTAAACTATAGCACCCAAACAAAGCCTCCTAATCACACTCCAAATAGAATTATTCCATACCTGCTGATTGAGGGCTTCCACTACATCATCCCAAATAGTTGGCAATTTATCAATATTCATTTTTTCCTGTATTCTTTCCCAAATTCTTTTAGAGAATTCACATCCAAAGAACAGGTGGTTATGGGAATCAGGTACATTATTACAAAAAGGGCACAACAACACATTACTAGGCTTCCACTTCATGAGTCTATCCTGTGTATTTAGTCTTCTCAACAAAGCTACCCATAAGATGAGAGCATGTCTAGGTATGCATTGTGAAAACCACACCATCCTATGCCAGATAACAGTATCATATTTTTCACATAAGTCTTGCCAAACAGCCTTAGTTGAGAACTTCACAACTTTACCATCAGAATTATTCCATACTACTTTATCCCTCATTTCTTTAATAAGTGTAGGCACATTCAAATTAACTAGATGAGGATATTTCTGATTCCAATCATGTGGCCATTTCCATCTATCCCCATCAATCATCTCACTGACAGTGATATTTTTATCAATCCTTGCAGCATAAAGATTTCTATAAGAAATGTGATTAATCAATGGCCCAATACTTGCTCAATTATCAAACCACATTGAAGCAACTGTTCCATTACCAATCTTGTAGACTAAATGCTGTTTGACCAAATCTCTTATACTCAACAAGTCTTTCCAACACCAACTATCATTACTGTTACATTGAATAGTCCATATACTATGTTCATTCAATCTAACAGAGTGTATCCACCTTACCCATAGAGAATCTTTTTTAACTGCAATATTCCAGATATGTTTTACTAACGTTGCTTTGTTCCATAATGCTAAATTCTTAATTCCAAGACCTCCTTCTTTTTTTGATTTACACACATTTGCCCAAGCTATCTTTGCCTTACCTTTAGTTAATCCCCCCTGGCACCACAAGAAACCTTTAAGAATCTTATTGATAGAGTCAATAACTGTTTGTGGGAGAAGAAACACAGAAGACCAGTAAACTTGGATGGATGCAAGTACAGCAGAGATCAATTGAAGTCTTCCTGCAAATGAGAGACTCTTGTTTCTCCAATCATTTACCCTCTTGACCACCTTATCAATCAGACTTTTGCACTGCTTTACACTAAGACTCCTTGTAATCAGAGGAACTCCTAAGTACTTCACAGGCAATTCCCCCACAACAAAAGGTATTACATTAAATATTTCCAATCTCTCTTCAATTCCAAGGCTGCCAAAGAATATTGTGCTTTTATTAGGATTAGGTACCAGACCTGATGCTTCACTGAATTCATCCAATGCTTCTTTCAAAACTTTGACAGATTGTACATCCCCATTACAAAAAACCAATAGGCCATCAGCAAAACATAGATGAGTCAGCCTAATCTTTTTGCTACTTTTATGAAATTTAAATTCAGGATGCATTTTAATTCTTCTTTCCATCATTAATGTGAATACTTCCATTACTAGTGTAAACAGATAAGGAGAAATGGGATCTCCTTGTCTTAAACCTCTAGCTCCTTTAAAATAACCATGTTTTTCTCCATTAACATTGACAGAATATTGAGCACTAGTTATGCATTTCATAATCCACCTCACCATAGTCCCATGGAATCCAAACTGAATTAAACATTCCTCTAAGAATCTCCAGTTGACAGTGTCATAGGCCTTCTGAATGTCTATCTTCAATTCAACTCTTTTGGCCCCATTCTTTTGATTATACCCTCTCATTAATTCCTGAGTTAACATGATGTTATCTTAGATTTGTCTTCCAGGGATGAAGGCACTCTGGTTTTCATTGACCAATTTTCTCAAAGCATCTTTAAGTCTGTTTGTAATGACCTTGCTTAAACACTTGTAGATGACATTACAACATGAGATGGGCCTGAAATCAGTCACCATGTTAGGAGTTGTAACTTTAGGGATCAGTGATATAACAGTTGCACTAATTTCACCCAGCATCTTCCCATTACTCATAAATTCTCTGATTGCATTACAAACATCCATACCAACAATATTCCATGCCTTTTTAAAGAAAGTAGAGGTATATCCATCAGGCCCAGGGGCTCTATTATCACCAATACTGAACATAGCCTCTTTGATTTCTTCATTTGAAACTTCTCTAATCATCCAATTGGCTTCATCATCTGACAATTTCTTAGTGAACAATGTAGTACTCATATCCATGTTAGTAACTGTATGTTCAGTACCTAAGAACATTTGAAAATGTTTGACAAACTGATCTGCCACTTCAGTGCCTTCAAACCTATTCCCCATTACATCATTAACAACTTCAATCTTATTCTTATTAATTCTCCCTTTAACCATTTTATGAAAGAAGGATGTGTTCTGATCTCCAGCACTTAACCACTCAATCTTTGCTTTTTGAAATAAAAATTTCTCCTCATCACAAACTGCCTCATGATACTCTTGTAACAAACATACCATTTCTTCCTTAAGTGTAGTATTGTGGGGATCCAAATCCAACCTTTTTTGTTTTTCCTTTAGTAAACATCTTACTTTTTCAACTCTATCAAAAATATTACCATTCTTCCAGCTCAGTTTTCTTATATCAGGTTTAAGATGTTTTAGTTTCTGAATAAGTTTAAACATCATACACCCATTAGTCTCCTTTTTCCACCCATTAGCAACAATCTCACTAAATTCAGGTTTATCACATATGAAATTTGCAAACTTGAATGATTTTCTCTTTTTAACCTCTTTAGTGGGGAAAATAACCATACCAGGGGAGTGATCAGAAGTCAAGTATGGGAGAAATATGGCATGGGCACCACTGTAAGTAGAGAGAAATTCTTCATTCACCATAATTCTATCAAGCTTCTTCATAACTCCAGGAACCATACTATTAGGATTTTTTGACCATGTGAAAAAAAGACCACTGCTGCACAAATCAATTATCTCTAGCATATTCACACATTCAGCAAATTCTTCCATATCAGTTGACAGATGAGAACCACCCAGGGTATGTTCATTAGTATTGAGAGTTACATTCATATCCCCCATAACTAACCATGGTAAACCATTAGTTATGCTCTTGTGACCAATCAACTCACTCCACAAATCTCTTCTTTCTATTCCTTTGTTCTTAGCATATATAAATGAAATATAAGTTTGAGTTCTGGATTGCTTATGTTCAATAAAGCATAAAATGGATTGAGCAGAGCACCCAATAGTCATCAAATTAACCACTTCTCTATCCCAACCAATAATGATTCTACACCCATTCCTACTGAACATACTATTTGAATTCCATTCCCACTCACCAAATACTTTGCCACAAACTTTGAGAAGTTTCTTTGCTTTCAAATGAGTCTCAATGACAGTACAAACAACCAAAGTCTCTTCTTTAATCAGTTTTCTAACTTCTTCTTGTCTATTACCTTGATTCAGCCCTCTAACATTCCAAGTTGCAATCTTCATTCTTGATTAATCAAACAACTACTTCTCCTACATTTCCCTCCACCAAATCTTCTGATATAGCTTTGGCAATTCCCTCTGTCTCCTCATAAACATCCTCCTCAATACTCCTTTTGTCATCTTTTATTGCTATAACTTTTCCTTTCATAGTTTCCCAATGTTTCTGAAAATAGCATTTCATAGCTTCATTCCAATCTTTGAACATTTGTTCTGAAGGTTTAGTCTTTTTCAATAAGTATTCATCAACTTCTTTCTTCCATTGTAGTTCTTGATCATCATGCATTCCATCATTTGCCACCACCTCAAGCACATCATATTTATTGGCACTTTCTTTAAAAGCACTCATCAGACCCTCTTTGACTGGCCATTTCTTCTTACTTGGGCTTTCCTTTTGCTTCCCACTAACCTGTGCTTCAGTAGTATTACTATTCACATTATTCTTTGGATTCTGCCCTTTTACCTTCTTCATCCCATTATTTTGCTCCTTATCAGTATCAACATTCTTCTTCATGACTTGCTTATATTGATATCTAGGCCCAGCATTATACTTCTTAAAACCCTCTCTTTTCCAATTCCTATCATTCTGAGTATTCTGTTTATGCAAATTGTTATCAAGCTTACTCCCTTGAACATTCACCTTAGATTTCTCTGTTGTGCCCATATTATCCATATTCCCTGTATCCTTATTCTCATTGCGTAGCCCAGGAGTACTATTTCTCTTCTTACACTTCATGTTGCTATGCCCAAACACTTTGCATTGATCACATAACTCAGGCTTCCATGCATAATCCACATTGACATATTTCACCCTAGTTTGGACTTTGTTTGCATTTCTATATACCACCTCAACTCTGTCAGTCAATCCTTTATGAGCATCTACTTCAACCAAAACTCTAGCATATTCCATCCTACCTTTACCAGTCTTACAGATTGTTGCTGTCATAGAATCCATAATCAAAGGTTTCCAACTCCACTTGCCAAAGTACTAATCCCCATGGTTGTCCATGCTTCCAATGGAATGTTAGTAAGCTTTACCCACACAGGAATCTTAACAGGTTCAACTCTTTCCAAACACACATCAATATCCCATTTCTGAACAACTAGAGGTTTATTACTAACCATCCATGGTCCATTTTCAACCACAAACTGCATTCCTTCATCATTCTTAAATTTGAACAAAAAAGTCCCCTCACTATGTTGTATTATTTCATCAATCCCATATCTCCCCCACATTCTTCTGATATTATATCTTAACTCACTTATAGACATATTACACCCAACAAAATAGCCACTTAAAGTTGACATCCATTGTTTACTACCAAGTTCCACAAGCTCTTCATTAAAAACAACCACTTCTCTATCAACATCAATGGTTTCAGTAGGTATGAACAACAAACTATTAGTACCATTATGATCCTTATTCACAATGTCAGCATAAGTACTCATAGCAGCATTACTCTTAGCATACATATTATTCTCATTATCGTTCACATTCTTGCTATACATATTCACATCCTTTGAGTTATTAGCACAAACACTTGTATGGTTATCACAATTCACATCAGACTTATTCACATCCTTAGAGACATTATCACAAACACTTACAGTGCTATCAGGAGCCTTAACAGGAGTGTTCATGGCCTTCTCAATGTTACTATCATCCTTACTAACACTTGATTTCATACTACCTGTACCAATATCTTCACCACCATCCCTATTCTCCTTATTAACATCATTATATTGTACACTATTACCAGCATAAGTCTCCTTCCTAGCCTGATCCCCCTCTTTGACATTTTCCTCTTTATTCTCACCATTACTCTCATCATGAATCTCCTTTCCATCCTGATTCTCAGTATTAACACTACCATCCTTCTCTAATTCACAAGTATTCTGCACATTATCAACAACTTTATTCCTCTTCCTATTCTGATCTTCCATGCTTATACTATTATCCTTCTCTAATTCACCATCTTTCTCAATCTCATAAGTTTTCCCATTTTTATTATTCATAGCCACCTTCTTACTAACATTAACCTCCTTCTCATTTCTCTTATGCCCCAAACTACTAACAACATGATCTTCCAACCAAATCGGAGCCCTAGGGTTCCGCTTCGATGTTCTTTGATTTTTTTTATTCGTCATAACTACTAATAGCTAATTTTAAGAACTATTGAAACAAATTGCAGTGTAGTAGATTGAAATACAAGGCAATTAAAAGCAGAAATAAGAAAATGAATTATACCGCCAAAATATTGAAATTGGGGGTTTCTTCAAATCTAACTAATAATCGAATTCGAACACACCATTAGATGCGGACTGAACCAAGGAATCCAATGGTGTTATCAGAATTGAATTTTATTGAGTAATCATGAAGAAATTGAAGAAAAATGGTGATTTTTGTAAAATGTGAAAAGTGGGGAAACGGTTTGTTAGAGAGAGAAAGAGTTTTTTTTCATTAATTGATACTCGAAAACACGATGTAGCAAATTAAAAAAAAAAAAAAAAAAAAAAAAAAAAACTGAAAATTATCAAAAGCTTAAAAATTACTAAAGGCATATGAAGTGCACATGGCAATTTACGGCGCCAGCTGTCACTATCTTCCTCTCTCCGGCTATGACCTCTTTGCCTCTAACAGTAGGACCGTAGATATTGACATATGCCTCACGAGTAGTTTAAAAAGCTAGTGGAGATCCTTCTACAATGATACCATATCTGAAATCAAATTACAAACATCTTTAGATTGCATTACTTCCTCTTATAACTTGATTATGTTCAAATCTAAAAAAGTTACAAACCAAATAAGTTTGACAAACCCAAACCCAAAAACAAAACCAAAACCAAAACCAAAACGATAAATGTAATGCACTTGATTCTATATTTAGAAGTTACTATAAATTACATGTTCAAATCATCATGAAAAACACTTCATTTCCATTTGTACACTTTCCAAACAAACACGTAGCATCCCACACAAATATCAAACCCAAACAAAACCACCGTTTCCACATCAGACTATTTGACGTATAAAACCTTAAACGTGTCAGTGACATGTCACCAAAATCCTCCACGTGGCAGCCCCAACTCTTAATATGAACCTAATTATTCCACCATAAATAGCAACTTCAGCTAACCCTAGGTAATCACACCACCTCACAATGGCGAAACTTGCTATACTAGCACTTGCTTTTGCCACCCTTGTTGCGTTTACTTCGGTGACCGCGTTAAGGACCACCATTACCACCACCACAATCGGAGTCGGTGACTTTATCTTTGCCGACGAAGAGCAACAGACTTGCCACAGGCAGGTCCAGAAAGAATGGGTACGTAATGACACCAAACGTTTTTGTCCTTGTTGTTTAAGCATAAGCATATAGTTAGAAACTCGTTAAATACTTTTTTGCATCGTAACATAGTGTAAAGAAATTGATTCGTGCATACAAATAGTGCTATTTTTGATAACTACACGGAGTATATATGTTATTTGTGGCTTGTGTGTGCAGGTAAGGGACTGTAAGAAGTACCTAACAAAAAGCTCTCCTTACGCAGGCGACGTGTTGAAGATGCCTGTCATGGACCCTAGGCAAGAACAAGAACAGGAGCACTTGTTTGAATGTTGCGAAGAGCTAAGAGGAGTGGACGAGGAGTGTCAGTGCAAGGCGGTTCGTTTGGCTTTTCGACTAGCCCAAAGGGAGCAACAAAGTGGACACCGTGCTGGTGATGAGCATCAACAACAACAGATTTTGAAGAAGGCGCAGAATATCCCAAGCAAATGCCACTTGCGTGTTAAGGAGTGCTCGATCACGTCTTTGATGTTTTGAAATGTATGTAAATCGATGAAGGGGGGTATGATAAATAAATTGTAATGTCAATAGGTCAGTTGATAGATTGACCAGTGACAAGTCCATGCAAATAATAATAACATTACCATGTTGTGTAATTTAATTAGACTTATTAAAGATTCCATAGTCATGCAATAAGAGTATCATTTAATTACCAAGTTTTGCATTGTGCTATAAACTTTAATTACGTTATGCTGAAGTATTGTATGTGTTTTTTGTTCAAAAAAAAAGGTGTTGATAAGAAAAGGTTAACTGCTCAAAATAGAAACGAATTTACTCTCAATTCTGATTATAGAAACATAACCAAGTTACTACATCAAATAATACGGAGATTTTTTTTTTTTTTTTTTTTTTTTTTTTTTTTTTTTTTTTTTTTATGATGAATGAAAATTTGTATAGACAACATAGCAAGAAGCTAGTAAATAAAAGTTACAATGTGTTTGGAAGAGTGTTACAAGGATTATCGAACTACTGAATCCAATTTTGAGATTTTTTTATGTCTATCGCATATCTAATTCAAGGAGTACTATAGCTTTGGATCATTGAATAGAAGCTCGGTTTTTTGCCTTTTCAAACAAAGAGTGAATTCATTTCTATACCTCCAAAGAAGCGAAAGAGTGCAAGTTACATTATATCCAGTAATGTTCTACAAGAGATAAAAAATAAAAAATAAAAAATAAAAATGATATTCTGTTTCGAGCTCCTCATCACATATGGGACACCTAAACGAGTTTAAGTTGATGCCTCGTGTCTAAGTTGATACGAATTGGTAATATTCTATTATAAATCCTTCAAGATGCAATGTTTAATAATAGAATATTGGAGGATTTATATTCAATCTCTATTTACTTTATTTTGTAAAAAAATATTTTGTAAAAACATTGTTTCCATTCAATTAAACTCACCCTAAACTTTCCCAAATAAGACTCACCCTAAAAAAAATAAAATAAAAAATAAAAAAATAAAAGGACTAAATACATCACCCTGATCAAAAAAACCGAGAAAAGCTAAGACTATATATATATATATATATATATATGGGGATAGCTTAGCTACAATTTTTGTAGCCAATTGGCTACAATCCTTTACAAAAATACACTAGCAATGAATCAGGGACCCACAGAAAAGAATCAGGACCCACCAAAAGAATCAAGGACCTACATTTTTTAGTGCAAAATTGTAGCTAATTAGCTACAATAAATTGTAGCTAATATATTCCATATATATATATATATATATATATATATATATATATATATATATATATATATATATATATATATATATATATATGTATGTATGTATGTATGTATGTATGTATGTATGTATGTATGTATGTATGTATGTATGTATATATATAGAGGTGGGTTCATGAAAAAAGTCCACTTTGGTAGAAAAGTGAGAAAAGTGTACAAATCATCCCCTCCTTCCCCTCCTTTTTTTTACACCAAACTACAGGGATCTAATTGTATTTTCCTTTATTCTTTAAGGAGGTTTTGTAAATTCGCACCCTACCCGCCCACCCCACCCCCCCCCCCCCCCGAAAAAAAAATTCCCGCCAAAAAAATTTTTTTTTTTTTTTGGGAAAAAAAATTTTTTTTTTTTTTTTTGGCCAAAAATTTATAACCCAGATGCACCTTTTTTTTTAGTGCATCTCAGTTATAAAAATTGGTGCATCTCAGTTATAACTATGATGCACTAACTTTTATAACTGAGATGCACTAAAAAAAAGGTGCATCAGGGTTATAAATTTTTCGCGGGAAAATTTTTGGCCCAAAAAAAATTTTTTTTTTGCCCCAAAAAAATTTTTTTTTGCCGGGAAAAAAAAAATTTCGGGGGGGGGGGGGGGGGGGGGGGTGGGGGTATGTTTCAAAACATACCCATGAAGTTTGAGATGTTTCAAATTAAACCATATAACTTTTTTTCTCACTTTTCTACCAAAGTGGACTTTTCTCTAGAACCTTACCCTATATATATGCTATGGTCATCTTTCAACACCAAAGCCTCACCTTCCACCTCAACATCACATCAGTTTTGTCTCTCCATCACCCTCTTCACACCTTTCTGGTGCAATGGTCATCGCTCCCCTCACCTTTCAAACATACCCCACAAAATATTCTGCACACACTTATAAATCAAATAAACAATAAATAAAACACAAAAATGTGAAAGGTGAGGATGGTCACTTTTCATCCCACTATTTCCCTTACCTCGCGGGTGAGGTGGGGGTGAGCACAATAAGGTGAAAGGTGAGGATGAAGGGTGATACCTCACACCCATAACACCCAGTCTAAACCAACTCACATTCATAACATGAGCACCATATATTCTAAATTTAACACCCAAGCGATTAATAACTTGTATTAAATCATATATCAATAAATCTTGGACAAAACCCCATCTATTATTTTCAAGAACCTGATGCGACAGTGGTGGATTTCGTAGAAGGTGTAAACGGTGGTGATGGTGGTGGTGGAGAAGGGTGGCTGGAAATGTAGCAGGGTGGGTAGTTTTAGGTGTGAGTGTTTAAGCAGAAGTGGTTTGTGTTTTAAAAGGTAACCGAAAGTGGCCACGGGTGTTTTGGAGCATTGGTGGGTGGTGGTGGGTGTAGGTGGTGGTGGTGGCGGTGTAGTGGTAATGAGGGCAATTTGTGTTTGTGATGACGGTGGAAAGTAGCAAGTGGTAGTGGTGTGTTTACATGGTGATGAAGTTTAGATATGAGAGGGAACAAAGAGATACTATGTGTTTGTGTTAGAATGTGTCAATGAGTTTATGCGAGTGAATCTAAGCTTTATGATTAAATGAGACCTACTTGTTTTTCTAATAAAACACGTGAAAAGAGAAAACTGCCCTCTAGCCTAAAAGTCAATTTAGGTCAAGCTATTAGTAATTTTGACTAAACCCGAAAGGGGCATTTCACTTTTGACCAAACCCGAAATGGGTTTTCACTTTTGACCAAACCTAAAATGGGTGTTTCACTTTTTACCAAACCCGAGACTTTTTATAAAATTGGACTGAAAATAAATACATGACAAACCACAAGGACAAAAAATAGAGTTGACTCATCATTCTATGAACTTCACTGTTGATTGTGCAATAATCGGCACTACCAGGCTTCGATTGTGATCGAAGAGTTTGTTGATTAGTGATGATTTGCCAAGCTGTAAGTAACATGTGTCAACACAAATGGAAACACCACGGTAAGTGAAGTGCAGAGGTTAGGCCCTGCGAATCACCTCCGACGTGAGAGTAAATATGTGTATATGTATGACAATAAGTATGAAGTATTTGTTAAGAGTCTGTCCATACCTGAGTGCTCTACCCATCTATTTATAGGTGATATAAATGGACACTTACACGTCTCTCGCTAGAACCGGTGAAAGTGGGTGAGTCCCGCGCTTTAAAGGGATTACAGGGGGTTGTGTACCACGATTCCTATCTTGGCGAGAAAGCTTTGACTTGGATTTTGAATGTGGGTTTGACTTGGTCAGAGTTGTTCTCTGAGCCAGTCTTCAAGAAGGCCACACCACGAGGGGCGTTGTGCTTCGGTTGGCGGATTCCCATACTGGTAACCATCGTAAAGATAGTTTTACGCCATAAGAGCCTGTTCAAAGGCCTTCAGTTTTTTATTGGGAGTATATCCAAGTGAATTCGGAAAGGTGGCCTCCGAGCCGATTCGAAGGGTACATCATCAACTGCCAACCATGCAAACTTGCAAAGGAAGCATTTAGGTATATATTTGGTGTACAAATGTAGTTTTTGCATTTTGAATAATGATATATGTCTTAGTTAATTGGTTTTTGGAAAAAGTTTGGTTGTAATGGATGAATTTGGTTAATCAATTTTTAGACAAAGTTTAGTTGTAATTGATGAATTAATTTGGTGTTGTGGATTGTTGATTAAAGTTGATGTTGTTTATAAGTTTTTTGCTTTGGTTGAAATGGTTCTAGAACAAAAGAAGTTATGGGTCGCTGCAGATTTGGATAACTACAGGAATGGGTATGGATCAGTGTAGGAAAATTGGTAGGTGCTAATTTTGAAGAAAATCGGTTGCTGCAAAAATGGTTTCATGGGAAATTGTTGTATTATTAGAATAGTCATTGTAGAAGTGTTATAAAAAAATGAATGGTTTATGGAACATTTTTTATGAAAAGTGTTCTAAAAGATCGGATATTATGAAGTAGCTTTTAGAAACACTTTATAGGAAAAGGATTAAAAAAAAAGAATCTTTGGTTATTATACCGCTTCATGAAGTTTTTTTTTTTCTTTTGAAATAGTGACGGGAATGATAGGTGAAACGTTCCAAACAACCTTTTTAAACGTTCCAAAAAGTGATTTTGTATGATAGGAATGATTGGTGAAACGTTCCAAACAACCTTTTTTAAACGTTCCAAAAAGTGATTTTGTGTACTAATCTTGGATTTGTTAAAGAAGCTATGCCATCATCCAAAATTTATCAAACTCACATCTCCACGTGCACGCATGCATCCATTAAAAATACGTCCTCCCACCACCTCTTCAACACCATAAACCATCACATAATGGCAAGACTCATCATACCAACGCTCGCGTTCATCGTCATCTTACTATGTTCTTCAGTTTCAACTTACAAAACAATTGATGCGTAGGGATTGCACCAGGCTTTACCTCTCGAGGGATCTCGAGAAGCTTACAACCCCCACCAGGCAGTGTACCTGATCGATGTAGTATAGTATAATGACAAGTACCGAGGGATTGATCGTTCAGCTAGGAATAGTGTCGCAAGGATTAGAAAACCTAAAGACCAGGTCTAGGGATGAGGGATGATTCTTTTTTTGTATTTTTATATTTTTATGAAAGCAAGTAAAATTCTCGGGTTTTGAAGGAGTTGGCGAAATTAGTTGCTAGTCAACTAACCCAATACTAAAATGCAATCAAAATAAAATACTAAAAATGAAAATAAAACTAATTATACTAAAGTTGTGAGCAATATATGGGAGAATTGTGTTTACTTAAATTTCACTACTCCCTAGATATCTTTTACACATTAATTACTTGTTATAGTTGCGTGGATGACGGATTGTATTCCTTAATACTATTCATGGGGTGACATACTTACTTCCCCAATCCTATGAGCGCCAATTTCACTCCTATGTCGAGCCGGCTAAGAAGCTCCTAACATGGGATCATTAGAATTTACTCATGCATTAAATACAACCAATAAAATCTAGTACACATCGGTTCATGTTTCCTAAGACGTTCAAGCATGTTACACAATGGAGATCTGCCAGTTTTCTTAAGCCTAACATTGAAATCATTCATCCAATACAACCATAAACAAGTAATCAACACATAATTAACATCTAGGTTTCATTACATCTAAGCAAACACAAGATAGATCTAGCCTAGCATGTTGAAATCAAGACAAGCACAAGATATAATCAACCAACACATAGACATATTGATTGAATTAAGTGAAGACTTATCTCAATAGAACATGAAAGGATTCAAGGGGTGAAAACCCTTGAAAACACTGTAAAATATGACCTAGGGTTTACAAAGTTCAGCCCTAGTTTTCTCCACACAAGTTCCTCTTCTTATGAATGAAAAATAGAAAACTATATATAGAGTTTGATAGGTGACGGCGTCAAGAACAAGTGTCTGACGCCGTCATCTCGCCGCCAAATAGTTCCTCAGACTGCCTAGATCTGGGTCTGACGCCGTCATGTATTCACCTTATGCAGGCCGTCACCAATTTAACTCTTGACGCCCTTCTTGTGACGCCGTTAGGTTTGCACTGGGTCGTCATGGTTTTAACTCTTGACGCCGTCAGGATTTTCCTCTTGACGCCGTCAGGTACTGTTCTCAGCATGAAAAATTAAGTATTTGGCGTTTTCTTCACTTTTATGCTCCAAAAACTTCCGAATTGCTTCCTTTTCCAGAATTCATTCCCAAAGTACCTAAAATCACAAAAGGAACGATTTAGGGCAATATTTGATCAAATAAATTCAATTTCGGGCTTAAATGACCCCCTAAAAGTGGTTCATTTTTCGCCTCATCATATACCCTTACACCTGAGATTTGCTTGTCCTCAAGCAAATGCGCTTTTATTCTAGTCAAAATACAAGTTAGGGGTCATTTAACACTAACATAAAAGTAATTACAACAAATAATCGTTCCACTAAAGACCAAAGACAAGCACGGAGGTCATATACTAGCACCTCACAAATAGTGTTTAAATACTCACATCTCTCGGGTGTAATAAAGTAATATCAGAATATGGAAACGGAAAATATCTCTCACTACCTGTCATAGCAAAATAGATTACCATAGGCTTGGGAAAGGATCAAACCTCCACCACATGGCGTAAGCACCTAGGATAAACTATCAAAGAGGTCTTTTAAAGGGTTGTAACGTTAGGTGTAGGGATATGGAATACACGGTTTTGTTGGATATAGGCAGTCTTTACTGGTGGCGAGTTAACAATCTTGGTTAATTACATGTACAATATGGCGTTGCTAAGCCAAGACTAGACTCGACTTAAGCTAATAAATCAAAAATAACAAAAACATAAAATGAACATAGAATGAAAATGGATGGTAGTCCGTATGTTTTTTCTCTTTTCTTTTTTTTTTCTAATTTTTTTCTTGTTTTTTCGATTTTTTTTTTTTTTTTTTTTTTTTTTTTTTTTTTTTTTTTGTGCATACACTCTTACCCTACCATCCGAAATAATACATCATAGGGAATGAACATCCCCCTTACACTTGAATTTTTACATACTTTACAATAAACTAATCTAATGACTCGAATTAAGATAACCAAAACACTTGGAGTACTTTTAAGATTAACGCACATATGGGGGTAATATATGATGTTCTTCCCCATTACTCCATAAATAAGAACTTTACCCATGAGTCCCAATCGTCCCAAAACAATATGTACAAGGATATGACTCGACTTAGCAACCATGTAATCAATTAGATAATTAACTTAGGGTTTAACATATAACAATAATGCACTAAAGATGAGTGCATACACGGAAGGCTAAGGTGATTTGGGTGTACATTTAAGTGGGGTGTTACAAATTCTTCCTTTAAGTAAGATGCTTAAAGTTAGAAACGAAAAGATAGGCTCGGAGGGGTGTACTAGGGGTTTCGTGTACTAAAAATGAGTACAACGCTAATGGTGTGGGAAAAATTAGTTGACTTAACTAGCCAAGTAATATGACTTAAATGGTCAAGTAATTATGATAAGGGTTTAACACAAGGGTGATCCTAATGCCTCTTATCATGTAGTAAATCCTACTATACGAATGTAGTCTCACTAACGGTCTCGGGATGCATCACTAACGCAAGTTCTAGAATCTAAATGCTACCGGTACACTCATAAGCACTAATAGTAAATGCTTTTCCTATCAAATCTAAAGGCGAACCTCACATATTTGGGTGGAAAATTTTTCTGAATGGTACGGTTTTGTGCTAGTCATACAATCTCCTATCCATGAGACGCTTGCTATGGCTAAAGTTTCACTCCTAAATGTTGTAAAAATTTTAAATTTGGCGCTAAAATTGCACTAACAAGTATTTCTCATAGTTTTATTACACATCTACTATCAAACAAACAAACTCAAGCGAAAGTGTATCTGTAAGGTATCATCATTTTACCCTCCCCTTACACTTAGGATGAACATTGTCCCCAATGTTCAAGTAAAGAATGTAAAAGTGAAATAAGTAAAACGAATGAAATCAAATACTCCCCTGATTCGCTCGGTATGGATAATAAGGTGGTCAGGTTAGATCTTCCTCCAAGAAAATGAACAATCAAAGCTTCCCTTCCAGAATATAAATCATCTTCTTGTCATGCATAACCTGTAAAACCTGAGAAAACAGACAAGGCAACTTTGCATAAAATCGGCGGCAATCTACATATGCTAATAAATCCTAGAAAACAAAATAAGATATAATGCTTGTAGAATGATGTTTGCAGATTTCCTGGATATTATAAAACTAATAATTCAACAAAAACTTTAAGACTCCGTTAGAAAAACAAAACTGGTAAAATTTACAGATTTTTACACGTGACGCCGTCAAGATTAAACTCATGACGCCGTCAGAAGTGACCTACAGAAATTCTTATGTTAAGTTTCTGGAAAATTTCTGGAAAAACTTGGTCCTACTTCCTGGAAAATCCTGCAAAACATCATTATGACTCGATACAAGCATTTGACTCTAACAAATACGAATATACATGTTCATTTAATATTGTGGAGAATCATGATCGGTTTTGTTTCTTAAAAACATATTTGGGGTTTCCCCTTACACTTATCTTTTGCAAAAATACCTTTGGGTGAAGTTAAGACTACGCCAAACAACAAAGTAAAGTATTTCCACTATTTAGTTTTGAAACATGATCTACCAACAATAAAAATAAAGCATGCATACGGAAGCAAATAACAAACAAACAAAATAAAAATCACACAAAACATGGGTTGCCTCCCAAGTAGCGCTTTTCTTTATTTACAAGTCTTGTAGCTAGACTCAAGGTCATGGGTTACTACGTGATACGGGTGAGTTCCTCATTGAGGACATCTTTGGGATCAAACTTAGGTTTTAGCTTCCTATCGGTTTTCTTAGTACGGTATGACCTTTCAAACTTTTCTCCATCCGGATCATACAAAGTCATCTTCATATGCCATGATCCGTCACCTTCCTTAGGTGGCTTGTCCCACCTCCATTTACACTTATCTCCCTCTCTTTTCCACTTATTCATCTCTATATTAATAGGCATTACGCTTAAGAACTCAATCATCTTCCTAAAGACTAAGGGGTCCTCAAAAGGATCTAGCTCTTCATCTCTAGCTATGAGTTGTTCCACCGAATGTGTCTTTTCAATGAAATCTTTTTCTAGATAGAATGGGCGTTGAGGTCCTATAAAGTTCCTTTCTATCCAAGGTCCATATCTAGATGGTCTCCTATTCATCTCTACCCAATGTGGTGTCGGTTCATCATCACAATCATAGATATGTTTCTTAACATCGTATACCGACCAAGTGTCGCCCTCACCTACCGCTATCTTAGACTCCTTACAATCTATCATGGTGCTAGCGGTTGATAAAAATCCTCTTCCTACCAACAATGGGCATGTAGTGTCACTAACCATGTCTAGGACGTGAAAATCCGCTAAGATAGTTAACTTTCCTACGTGAACAACTACATCCTTAATCATTCCAACCGGGTGGGCAATACTCCCATCCGCTAGACCTATCAATACCTCCGTTTCCTCTAACTTTCCTAGCTTGAGAGTGGTGAAAAGGGATAAGGGAATCAAGTTGATGCTTGACCCTAAATCAGCTAGTGTGTCGAAAGCTTCGGATCTTCCTATCTTACAAGGCAAAACAAATATACCCGGATCATCAAGCTTTTTAGGAAACTTGTTTTGAACGAAGGCGGTCCCATTTTTACCTAGTTTAAACTTCTCATACTTTTCTTGGAGGGCACTATAGTAGGGAGCATGGGCTAAGACATCAATGACGGGGCGTTCAAGGTGAAGCTCCTTGAATTCATCGTCAAGGTCTTGCATAGGAGGTGTTTCAACTATACTTTTGACCGGTTTTATATCGGGTGTTTTATTCGATTGGTCCTTTTGAAGAATTTGGTTTTGCTTGAAACACGTGCTCATAGATTTAACCGAGTAGTATTACGGACAAGAAGTGGATGACGAAACTGATGATATACCTACCGCTATCTTAGACTCCTTACAATCTATCATGGTGCTAGCGGTTGATAAAAATCCTCTTCCTACCAACAATGGGCATGTAGTGTCACTAACCATGTCTAGGACGTGAAAATCCGCTAAGATAGTTAACTTTCCTACGTGAACAACTACATCCTTAATCATTCCAACCGGGTGGGCAATACTCCCATCCGCTAGACCTATCAATACCTCTGTTTCCTCTAACTTTCCTAGCTTGAGAGTGGTGAAAAGGGATAAGGGAATCAAGTTGATGCTTGACCCTAAATCAGCTAGTGTGTCGAAAGCTTCGGATCTTCCTATCTTACAAGGCAAAACAAATATACCCGGATCATCAAGCTTTTTAGGAAACTTGTTTTGAACGAAGGCGGTCCCATTTTTACCTAGTTTAAACTTCTCATACTTTTCTTGGAGGGCACTATAGTAGGGAGCATGGGCTAAGACATCAATGACGGGGCGTTCAAGGTGAAGCTCCTTGAATTCATCGTCAAGGTCTTGCATAGGAGGTGTTTCAACTATGCTTTTGACCGGTTTTATATCGGGTTTTTTATTCGATTGGTCCTTTTGAAGAATTTGGTTTTGCTTGAAACACATGCTCATAGATTTAACCGAGTAGTATTGCGGACAAGAAGTGGATGACGAAACTGATGATATGGAATTAACGTTTAGTTTCGGATTCTTGACCGTGTCGCTTGGGAGAGCTCCCATTTTTCGGTCATTGAGAACTTTCAACAATGTGTCAATTTTGGTGGTCATCTCACTTTGCTTTTGTTTGAAATCGGCTTCAAACTTAGATATGCGAACTTCTTGAGATGCCATAAACTTGGACATCAATCCTTCAAGATTGTTGGTACTACCATAGTTGTTAGAAGGATTGTTGTTGAAAGTACGGTTGGAGGGTAGACCGTTTGGTTGGTAACGATTAGGCGGATTGAAAGAATTGGCTTGATTTTGTTTCCACCTAAGGTTTGGGTGATTTTTCCAAGAGGGGTTGTAGGAATCACCGTAAGGGTTTGGCTCGGGTTTGAAAGTGTACCACTTATCTCCCGCTTCGTCGGTAAGCGAGGATGCGTAGTCCGCAAAAGCTGTTCCGGGGAGTTCCACACGATCACGAGTGTCATGGGGACCACTACATAATTCGCATGAAGAAGTGATTTTGTTCACTTGGCTTGAAGGCTTAGGAGCTTCGTAAGATTTCATGAGAAACTTGACTTGGTCCTCAAGTTCCATGATCCTACGGTCGGGAGTGCTAGAATTGTTCGAAGGCAAAGATATTGCCTTGACCGTTTTGTTTAAATCACGGGGATCATTCCAACTTTCGTTGTCATAGAGAGCAAGATCTTCTATGAGTTCCCATGATTGTTCCGCACTTAGATCACATAGCTTACCACCGGTCGATTGGTCAATGGCTCGCCTTGTGGAGAGATCGATATGGTCATAGAAGATTTAGACTTGGAGCCAAAGATCTATGCCATGATGAGGGACTTTTTGGAGTAAGTCCTTGAATCGAGTCCATGCTTCATATAGAGTTTCATTTTGATGTTGTTGGAACATCAAGATGTCATTTCTAAGCTTAGTAGTTCTCCCCGGTGGGAAAAATTGAGCAAGGAAACGAGTGGTGAGATCATCCTATGAGGTAATGGATCCCGCAGGTAAACGTTCAAGCCATTGACTAGCTTGATCACGTAGAGAGAATTGGAATAGGCGTAATCGGGTTGACTCTCTAGTTGTAACATCAAGGTCTATAGAAGCTACGATTTTAAGGAAGTCCTTGAGATGTTGATTTGGATCTTCGGAACGAAGTCCATGGAATGCACATCTGCTTTGCACCAACCGGATGGTGTCGGATCGTAAGGGGGTCACATTGGCTCCGGTGAGCTCAATAGTGTTTCGGTAGCCTTGGTGGCTAGGTTGGGAATACTCTCCTAAGGTTCGGGGCCTAAGAGGTTCTAGTGGTGGGTTTTGTTGTGGTGGGATGACGGGTTCAAAGATGTTCCCATCGTCCATGATGTCGGGTGGTGAAGAGTTACGAACAAAAATACGAAGAAATAAGATAGACTAAAGAGAACCTAAAAATAAAAATAAAATCTTACTAGAAAGGAATCTAGCAAGTAGACCTAATAAACAGAGATTCTAACCTAGACAATAACTATTTCCACGGCAGCGGCGCCAAAAACTTGATGCGTAGGGATTGCACCAGGCTTTACCTCTCGAGGGATCTCGAGAAGCTTACAACCCCCACCAGGCAGTGTACCTGATCGATGTAGTATAGTATAATGACAAGTACCGGGGGATTGATCGTTTAGCTAGGAATAGTGTCGCTAGGATTAGAAAACCTAAAGACTAGGTCAAGGGATGAGGGATGATTCTTTTTTTTTTTTTTTGTATTTTTATATTTTTATGAAAGCAAGTAAAATTCTCGGGTTTTGAAGGAGTTGGCGGAATTAGTTGCTAGTCAACTAACCCAATACTAAAATGCAATCAAAATAAAATACTAAAAATAAAAATAAAACTAATTATACTAAAGTTGTGAGCAATATATGGGAGAATTGTGTTTACTTAGATTTCACTACTCCCTAGATATCTTTTACACGTTAATTACTTGTTATAGTTGCGTGGATGACGGATTGTATTCCTTAATACCATTCATAGGGTGGCGTGCTTACTTCCCCAATCCCATGAGCGCCTACTTCACTCCTATGTTGAGCCGGCTAAGAAGCTCCTAACATGGGATCATTAGAATTTACTCATGCATTAAATACAACCAATAAACCTAGTACACATCGGTTCATGTTTCCTAAGACGTTCAAGCATGTTACACAATGGAGATCTGCCAGTTTTCTTAAGCCTAACATTGAAATCATTCATCCAATACAACCATAAACAAGTAATCAACACATAATTAACATCTAGGTTTCATTACATCTAAGCAAACACAAGATAGATCTAGCCTAGCATGTTGAAATCAAGACAAGCACAAGATATAATCAACCAACACATAGACATATTGATTGAATTAAGAGAAGACTTATCTCAATAGAACATGAAAGGATTCAAGGGGTGAAAACCCTTGAAAACACTGTAAAATATGACCTAGGGTTTACAAAGTTCGGCCCTAGTTTTCTCCACACAAGTTCCTCTTCTTATGAATGAAAAATAGAAAACTATATATAGAGTTTGATAGGTGATGGCATCAAGAACAAATGTCTGACGCCGTCATCTCGCTGCCAAATAGTTCCTCGGACTGCCTAGATCTTGGTCTGACGCCGTCATGTATTCACCTTATGCAGACCGTCACCAATTTAACTCTTGACGCCCTTCTTGTGATGCCGTCAGGTTTGCACTGGGTCGTCATGGTTTTAACTCTTGACGCCGTCAGGATTTTCCTCTTGACGCCGTCAGGTACTGTTCTCAGCATGGAAAATTAAGACTTTGGCATTTTCTTCACTTTTATGCTCCAAAAACGTCCGAATTGCTTCCTTTTCCAGAATTCATTCCCAAAGTACCTAAAATCACAAAAGGAACGATTTAGGGCAATATTTGATCAAATAAATTCAATTCCGGGCGTAAATCATTTTTCGCATCATCAACAATCACTACAACCACTACCACGAACAACAACTATGAGTGTGTGAAGCACACTGACGATGTCCTTCTTGATGCTCAAAGTGCTGGTGAGTGCCTATGGAACTACGTAGTGCCGGCCAAGGAGGGCGTAAAGAAGCTGTATTGTGGGTGTCATGTGTATGACGAGACAAGCCTAATGTGTTGCTTTCTGTCAGTGTTGCAAAAATCGGCCTAGACGGCCTATTAATCGCTAGGCAGGGATTAACCGCCCGATTTTCACTAATTGGCCTTATTAATCGATTTGGTCAAAATTAGTCAATATACCGATTAATCGGATAAAAATTGGCCAAATCAGGCATAAATCAGTCAAATCAAACAAAAATCGGATTAATTGGCCAACTCGGTTACAGATAGAAATGGGCCAAATCAGGCATAAATTAGCCTAAAAAAACGGCTAGATTGGCCAAATCGGACATATAGTTTCAAAATTTTATAATCTTATATATAACAAATCCAATCTGATTAATCTCTGGCTAACCGATTAATCGCTATGCACTACCTGGCCGCCCAGCTACCGCCTATCGATTTTTGCAAGCTTACTTTTGAGATGACTTGGACGTCCACAACTCAAGCTTAACCGGAACTAATATGATGCTTGGAGTACTAGTATATATTTGTGCTGGTAATAAAGTTCAGTTAGTTATGAAAGATGTTAATCTTGTACAACAATACAAAATGAGGTCTACTAATATATGAAACGTTTGTAAGTGTTTTGTATTAGAATTGAAGTTTAAATGTTTAGGTAGTTCATGTCAAATTTCGCTTAAGATTTTTGACTTCTTGTTCCGGTTTTAAAAGTTTTGTCATCTAAATCTCAACATTTTTCAACACCAATACTAGATTTTATTACGCTGCGTTCTCGAGTTTTTCTAGGTGGGAATAGAAATGATGTGAAAAGAAGAGAAAAGAAATGAAAAGGAAAGGAAAGAAAGTTGATTTTATATTTCGTGTTCTTGAGTTGAAATGAAAGGAAAGGAAATGAAATAATGTTGTGTTCTCGAGTTGGGAAGAAAAGAAAGAAAAAGAGACATAATTACATTTATGCACTTTTAGATATGTTCATTTTATCATAAGAGTCGAATATGAGTAAATATTGAAAGTTATATTGGTCATTATATACTAAATAGTGCGAGTGTAAAATACTTTCTGTCCAAATCCGCCCATATTTGGGCGGAAAATTCTTATAGGAAAATCACTAGAATTTTCCTATCATTTCCTTCCTGTTTCCTTTCCTTTCTGTCCAAAAAAAAACTCGAGAACACAATAAAATTTTAATTTCCTATCATTTCCTTTCCTTTCCTTTTAAAAAATAACTCGAGAACGGAGCGTTAGGGTTTTTTTTGTAAAGGGTTTATCCGATAAATGTATTACTCCAAAAAAAACATTTAAAAACAATGGATATGGGTGAAATCTCACATCTTAGCCCGTTACATAGGCAGTAAAACTAACGTAACAAGCAGACCTACTTATAAGAATGAAGTAACGACTATAATTAGATTACATTTGACTCAAATGACTCCAAACATAACCTACAACTTCTTCTAACCGCAACAAAGCCAATTGATCTTAAGCATGTAAGATTATGTAAAACGTGTATATTGATTGAATAATAGTGTTCAGTTACATGAGTATATAAAAGAGATAATATGGGCCAAGATACATCACGGGCCTAATCCTAATCTAATACTAATTCTAACTATCTAACAAAATCATGAGCATTGTACTCAACATCATCGATCAACATATGGATCATCATCCTTCGTTTCCTTCCACGTTCGTAGAAACTCTTGGTCCCGTATCCCACGTGCCATGAAAGTCCCGGTTTCATCATATACATTTTCCACATCAACCTCGAAGAAGCCGGTTGTGTACTTGTTACCACAGGTTTCGCACTAATAAGGGGAGTAATCCCATTAGTCTGTTGCACCACCTTCACATTATACCCCAAGTCCACTGATGTAGCCACATTTCTTGTAGTACTCGACTGAAGAATAACCACATTCTCATCATTCTTTCCTTCGTCCAAAATGTTAAGCATTTCAAAAGTGTTAGATGTACTTACCACGTTTGCATCCTTGTTTTGTTGTCTAGATGTAGAGGCGTCGTTTGAGTTAGCCTTTGATGTGGACATCTTATTTTTCTTTTCGCGTTTGGCTACAGCTCGATAGGTTAAGCAATACCAACGTATTCCCGTTTTCAAACTTTAACTCTAGTGCAACAACTAATATGTATTAAAATTCTCCATCAGAGATGCTGTCAAGACACAACAACTGAAGGCAATGACCCCCTCCCCCAAGATTTTGATTGTCCCATCATTAGTTTCATGTAAATAAAATCTCGCATCATTTTGTTCAAAAAACAGTTTTCAAACTTTGTTTCTGCTTGTATATTTTTTACTTTCGTCATATAAATCCGTATTGTGGGGTGGAACTCGTTGTAACCCTTTGCAATACTTGGGTTAATAGAAAGTTTTTCACCATCTTTTTCTCTCTAAGATTATGTATTGATTCTTGATATCTATTAGCCTACACTGTTAGAAGGGGTCCTGAGGCCAATGCCCCTTGAATCACCCTCCAATGATCAAATCAAAACCTTATATGTAAAGTATTTAGCATAGCAAAATATGATGTGCATATATGTAGAGAGTTTAACGAGTAATGCAAGTGAAGAGTACGGGGAAATCACTTACCTTCCACTTGAACAAATGCATTAGTATTTAATGGTTTTGGTCTAACTTACCCTAAATGGCAGAACTTGAAAAATTTTGTTAGGAGGGCTGAAACACAAACTTTAGGTAAGCCATTCCTAAATAGTTAACGAAAAAGAAGACGATAAATCATTCATATAACATACTCAAAATCCAATGTAAACAAATAGCTTAATTTACCTAAAAATCCAATGTAAACAAATAGGATAATCAATGGAGCATATATATATATATATATATATATATATATATATATATATATATATATATACTTGATTGTGGTATGAAATGATTTATGAAGATTCATAGCATTGAAATAAATAAATTTATATATTTCTTATATATTTCTTGGTTAACATATGTATTTGCATAAAACAATTTTGTAAATATGGATTTGATTATACAAAGTTACAAATTGCGTAATTGAAACAGTTTTGTCGCTATGGCACTCGAAAGTTCACATATTACCCTTAAAATTTACCCTTCTTTAATTATCAACCTTGCACTTTGGGGGAGCCAGGACCCTCCCGTGCCTCTACATGGTTACGTCCGTGCTTACCCTCTGGATAATAAGGTGCGGAACACTCTTTAGTCCAGCGGGTCATAATCTATCTTATTCTTCCTCATAATTGGTGTACGTTGACCATCCAATTAAGAGGCTTTCCGACCAAGTAATTCCTTTGGCGGCTGTGAGGATATGGTTTGTCTCTCATTTAGTTTGAGACCTTATTCCCTTCCTCTTTGGGTATATCTAAATTTGTCATGTCCATCCCGGACTTTCCTTATATCCATCCTAGACTTATGTCTCATGTCCATCCTAGATTTGCCTTATGTTCATCCCGGACGTATGTTCATCCCGAACGTATCTCCATCCCTGACGTATGTCCATCCCGGGCTTATGTCCATCCCGGGGTTATGTCCATCCCAGGCTATGTTCATCCCAGGCTTAAGTTCATCCTTGTCTTATGTCCATCCCGAGGTTAGGTCCATCCCAGGCTTAAGTCTATCCCGCGGTCATTGTTTAGGTCCATTAATTCCTGGCCATACGTCTACAATGAACATAACGAGTAATACTATATAATGATGTTGAGTTTTTTGATTAATACTTCCCACGATTGACCACCATAACAGTTTTCAAATTACTAATGTGGACTCGAATTGAGGTCAATATATTACGTATAGAGTTAATTACTTAATTGGTCCTTATGGTTTACCGGGTCTAACATATATTGTCCCTGTGTTTTTTTTCGACGGGTCATGTCCCTGTGGTATACAAAAGTTGCGGATCATGTCCAATTTACTAACGGCGTTTAAACGGTCGTTAAAAAAGGACTAACGTGATATAGATGGATAACGTCAGGGCCTAAGATTATATATATGAAACCCGGTAAACGACAGGGACCATTTTAGTAATTAACTCAAAAAAAAAAAAACTTTTTTTAAGTTACGAAAATGGTAATTAACTCAAAAAAAAAGTTTTTTTTTTATATTTTTTTGAGTTAATTACTTTTTTTTCTTAATTTTTAAAAAAAGTTTTTTTTTTCTTTTTTTTGAATTAATTACCATTTTCGTAACTTTTTTTTTTTTTTTTTTGAGTTAATTACTTTTTTCGTAATTTTAAAAACAAATTTTTTTTTTTTTTTAGTTAATTACTAAAATGGTCCTTGTGGTTTACCGGGTTTCATATATATAATCTTAGGCCCTGACGTTATGCATCTATATCACGTTAATCCTTTTTTAACGACCGTTTAAACACCGTTAGCAAATTGGACAGTATCCGTAACTTTTGTATACCATAGGGACATGACCCGTCGAAAAAAAATACAGGGACAATATATGTTAGACCCGGTAAACCATAAGGACCAATTAAGTAATTAACTCTTACGTATATTATCAACCAATTCATATCGCTAAATCCAACATGAAAATGAAGGCTTGATCGAGTTCACTAGTTTTTCTAATTTAGCATAGCTCAACCTTGAAAATGTTTTGATTCAACTTATGATCCATAGGTTGATTACTGGGTTCCTCATTTTATTCGCTCAATATTTCCTTTGGATGACAATTACATTATAAACCATAGCAAGAAGCTAGAGAAAAATTACGAAGTACATGTGAGGGCTCTACATGGTTGATAGACCACTCAAACCAATCGAGAAAATATTTCCTATATCTATTCGAAATGCAAGTAAAGGTGAAAAGTTTGATGTCGTTGAGAATTAGATCTTTCTTTGGTTATTTAATCTTTGAAGATTACATCGTTTAAGAACCACTCAAAAGACCCATAACATGGATTGAATAACCACATCAAATGGGTATAGTTTCGTCTAGAGAACCGAGTATATTGTTAGCAAGTCTCAAGACATCATTCTCTCAATTTAAAATTGGTACAAGTAGTAAGTAAATTTATGCATTCTCTCACACTAGAGTTTAGTTGATGGACTGGACTTGTGAAACATATCTTGAAACACTTTTGAGTATACGAAGAGCCTCAAGTATTGTAATTCGTTCTGTAGGAGAACTATTGGTGCAAGAAATTGCAACTCCAATGACCGTTGTTAGGCAATCAAGTTGTATCGTCAGGCTCATAGGTTGACCTTGACCATCCAAGCATAATTCTTCCCGGTCGTGAAGCATACCAGGATCCAACACTTGATCTAAGTTAGCTGGGAAAACAGATTGTACCCATGTCTTGAGACTTAGATCACCAATGAACATCTCGTCCGTGGGGCTTTTTCCTGTGAAAATCTCCATTAGCATAATGCCGTAACTGTACACATCTCCTTTGGTAGATGGTTTTGCTCCCATACCATACTCTGCCATATAATCATTCAGCTTGTTACTTAAAGATTGAAGTCCTACAAAAACTATAAAAAGTAAAATCGAACAATTATTCTTTTGTCTGGCCCAATCATAGAAGATGAGATTGATCATTGAACAAACCTGGAGGTATGTAACCCATGGAACCTTTAAGAGTATGGGCAGAGCTAGAAGATTGATCTGTATCAACTAAAATTCTAGCAAGCCCAAAGTCTCCTATTTTCGCGGTCAAATCTTCGTCCAACAAAATATTACTTGGCTTTAGATCACAATGCACCACCGGAGCCACCACACATTCATGGTGCAAATAACTCAATCCACTAGCAACATCAATTGCCACTTTTAGTCTGTCCATAAACCCCATTGCGTTCCCGATCCAATTTTCCAAACTCCCATTCTTCATAAATTCGTAGATCAGCGCAAGAAAATCCATGTTCCTGTGATCCAAACTTGAGCAGGAAGTAATCAACTTGACCAGATTCCTGTGCCTAAGATGTCGTAGGGCAGCACATTCAGCCAAGAAGCTAGGCAATGAGTTGGTGGTTTCCATGTGTAGAACTTTCACAGCGATTTCCTGGATGTGTCCTTCAAGGTTGAGGCACCCTTTGTAGACAGACCCAAAACTTCCACTCCCAATCAGGCTTTCCTCATTGAAGTTATTTGTTGATGAACGTAGCTGATCATATTTTACCATTTGATGTTGGCCCTTGAATGAGTCTGGATTTTCCATGATCATCACATTGTTTCTACGGAAGTAGAAAAACAAAGCAATCAATAAAAGCATTGCTATTATAGAAGCAATTACTGTTACTGAGATCACAATTGCTCTATGGGTATCACCTCTCTTGCATTTGGACTCATAGCATAGCTTTGGGTTGCCTTCAAGATGAACACTAGTAAGATTAGTGAAAACCCCATTACTTGGAACTTTACCTTCAAGGTTGTTGAAAGAAAGGTTAAGAAATCGGAGGGCCATCAGGTTTTGAAGGTCAAGTGGGATTGGACCAAAAAGTTGATTGAAAGAGAGGTCGAGCGTCTCCAAACCTTTGATTTCACCGATACTGTTCGGAATATTTCCCGAGAAAGAATTTTTTGATATAATGAGCTTCTCCAACCTTTTACAGTTCTGGATTGAGCTTGGAATATTTCCTGATAAACGGTTGTTGGAGAGATCAATCGTCTTCACTCTTTCCAAAAACTCTATTTCTCGAGGCAAAGGACCACTTAATGAGTTGCTCGAAAGATTAAAGATGATGCTTAAACTTGGGAGATCAAGAACTTCTTTAGGAATACTCCCATTCAGCTGATTCATCGACAAGTCAATGAAAATTATCTTTCCGAAATTCCTAAAAGTGATGGGTATGCTTCCTTGTAACTCATTGCTTGACAAGTCAATATGATTTAAATTTCCAAGATTACCTAATGACTTTGGAATATTTGAAGACAATCTGTTTTTACCTAGAACAAGAATATGCAAGTTCTCTAATTCGCCTATCTCTGACGGGATCCCACCTGAAATGGAGTTATCACTAATATCAAAGGATCCTAAGCCTTTTAGTTGTCCGATGGAGGGTGGGATCGTTCCGGATATCCGGTTTGAACCCAAAAATAAGATGTTGAGCGTTTTTGAGAGATTGCCAATGGACTCTGGAATAACACCATCAAAATGGTTCCCATTAATAGCTAGGAATTCAAGCTTTGTACTGTTAACCAGCGAATTTAGGAAACTTAGACCCTCATCCTGCACACTAACTATATTATTGTACGCAATATTATACAATTCTAGCTTATGGAGGTTCCCTAATCCGGGTGGTACAGTTCCATGCAATTGGTTATTTCTCATTCTTATGATTCTTATATTTGTCAGATTGTGAAGTGAACCTGGAATTCTTCCTGTGAATCTATTGACGCAGAAATTGAAGACTGTAAGATTTGGGAGTGTGTCCCCAATGTTGTAAGGTAAATCACCCCACAAATCATTAGAAGCAACTTCTATAGATTCGAGTGAAGACATGTTATAAAAGGCTGGAGGAATTATGCCGGAGAGATTATTGATGGTGAGATCGAGAATCTTTAGGTTGCCAAGACGAGCCAAGTCACTTGGAATTGGGCCACTAAGTGTATTGGTACCCAAGTTTAACGTAGACAACGAAGAAAGATTAGCTATGGAAGGTGGAATAGAACCTGAAAGATTGTTTTTTGCTAAGTTAAGAGTTTGGAGATTGACGAGGAGAGTGAGGTCTTCAGGAATAGACCCAGAAAGCCTATTTTGCATAAAATTAATAACCCGGAGATTGACACATTGGCTAATATTTTCTGGGATGGTGCCTTGACATAAATTCGAACTTATGTCAAGGACTCTGAGGCGAAAAAGTTTGGTGATCGTTTCAGGAAGGTTTCCTTCAAATTCGTTATCTTGGAGTTGAAGTGATCTAAGAAACGATAGATTCCCTATATGCGAGCTGATTGTGCCAGTTATGCGAAGCCCCGAGAGGTCAAGACCGACCACTCTTCGTCCACGATTACCACACAACACTCGGCTCCAGTTGCATGGGGATGAGTTTTGATCCCACGTAGCTAAAGCATCAGGAGGTTGGGTGATTGTTTGAGATTTTATGGACATTAGGGTTTGTTTATCTGTTTCAATACTTAAGGTGACAGAAACTACATATGTGTTTGATATAAAACAAGAATAGAAAACAAAGATCATGAGAATATGGTGTATGGAAAGGTGGTTGAGTGAAGCCATAATGCTTTCTTTTTTCTGCGGTTTGGAATCAGTGTGTGAGTGTAGGTATTTATGGATAAGGTAGGTTGCAGTTGATCAGTTAATGCATGTTAAGCCGCCTTTAGCGATGTCATTTTCCATACCCATTAACTCATTTGGACTTGGTCACAATTGCGAGTTTGCGAAGCTTCCTCAAGATAATTAAGTTATGCATTATTCAAAGGATAAAGAAAAGCAGTTTATTGCTGAAATGATCTTGGGTTGTTTACGTAATTATCATGAGTCGAACTTTATTTCAAAAGAACAAGTTGTGCATTATTCAAAGGCGTGTTAAGTTAGCTATGGTCTTTGTCCAGTTTATAGTTACAAGGTTTGAATTTGCTGATGTTTTCATACATTCAATTCAATTCTAACGACATGATCTTCAGATAACTGTATACGGAGTATTTAATTTATGCATGTGGGTATGAATTGAAATATTTATAAAAGATATGGTTATATGGTTTGCAAATTTATAAATTATATGAATTTATCTTTTACTAATGACTAGTATCATCTACTGTCAATGAGATAATAAGGTTATTTAGTGAAAACTTGAGTTTTATTTTATTTTTATTTTTTCTCTCAAATAAATTATTGAAAGGCTTTATTATTATAAAGTAATATTATTTTTCCCCCAAAGACTTGAGCTTCTTCAACTCTTCAAGTAAGCGAGTAATGACTTGAACAATGTCTTTCTCATAAGGTTATTTTATATTTTTATATTACTAAACATGCTGACCCGTGGAATACACTTCGTTGTAAATAAGATGGTGTTAACAAATTAGTCACTTGATGTGTTAATGGTAATTCCGATTAAAGATATTAGCTACGTAAGTTTCTTTATTGAAGTTGTAACAATGTCTTTAATCTTTAAGAATTTACATTTGTTGCTTGAAACTCAACTTTTTAACATATTAAATAAGGATAATTGCCCAAAAATTTATCATACTTGACATCATTTGTATTTCTGTGGAGTGTTCAATTTTTCAATTATTCCATGTATAACCCTTTTTTTTTTTTAATGTGTGCGAATTCTAATCTCCCCGCCGGCTTCGCAACATGGATTAGGTTACCATCCCCGTCACGCCTCGTCATCTAGGCATCAAGCTCACTTTAAACTCATGATACATACAATTACAAAAAGTGAAGCAGAAGAAGGAGATAAGAACATATGAAACTTCTGAGGTTTTCCAGACTATAGATTAGTCATATATGAGTTATAATATAACTTTCATTGTTAGGTAAGGTAGTCCTTGTTAGTGAAACAATTACATGGAAGGTCCTTATCTCTTTATAACTAGTTTTCATAGGAGGTCCTTTTAACTAACGAAATCAAATATTATAGCGAAAGTTGACCGGAAAGCTTTAGAATATAATTATAAATAATTATTGTAAAAATTGGGTTGTTACACATTTTGAGCCTAGTACCATCATTTAGCATAATCATAAACAATTCTTGCTTCAAACCATCTTCAAAAAACTTCATAGTAAGGTATAAAAGAGGACTATCATCTCTCATCAAGTTACCATGTATCATGCCATTAATTATAAAGAACATCTTTGATAACACCAGAAACGTCAGACTCTAGAATTTTAATAGCACATTCTTATTTTTCATCTTGTTTAGCCATATGTTCCTTAAACATTGTTTATCCTGCCGAGCCCCTTCCTTTTCGTTTCATCTCTATAGTTCTAGGTTTCATTGTCACTTTGGTCAACTTGTTACGTTGTTAAGAAATTCCACTTTGGTCGACTTGTGATGTTGGGGCATCTTGCCCCACGTCTCTCATAAAACTTGGATATAAATCGTTCTCTTGAGCTTCTAGCCTTGTCAAATGATCAATTTAATGATTATATACTTCATACGAATTATCATTAATGTCTATAATCGAATCCTCAAGGTTCACATTAGGCACCTCACTCAAAGTCCTAGGCCTATAGAGGGCCCCTCAACATTCAATCCACTAGCAACTGAATCTCCAAAAATAGTTGGTCTCACGCTTCTTGCAATTCTTTACAAGTTTACAAGGTGGTTTTGTACTAAATGAACTAACATTTGGATTTTCCTACACAAATATTAATGAGTTGTTACTTTTAATAATAAGAGTAAATTGCAAGAATCGTCCATGTGGTTTGCCCAAATTGCAAATTTCGTCCATGAGTTTTCGAAAGTGCATGCGGCCTCCCTGTGAGGAGTTTTTGGTTCCGTTTTGGTCTCTGTGGTTTGCTCAAAATTGCAAGTTTAGTCCCTATGGTTTGCTCAAAATTGCAAGTTTAGTCCGTGGCCAGGGACCAAAACGGAACCAAAAACTCCCCACAAGGAGGCCGCCTGCACTTTCGAAAAGTCAGGGATGAAATCTGCAATTTGGGCAAACCACATTGACGATTCTTGCAATTTACTCTAATAATAATAAGAATGCGAGGTCATTAATCTTTAGATTTTAGTGACTAAAAGTATTACCGCAATTTTTCTTGCCCACCACTCATTTGAATAGTTGAGTCTCCCAGAACTAGCATCCCAGCCTACACAAGTTCATCCATTCTTCAAGGACTTCCAATGACTACATTGTTTTCGCATTTCGTCATACTTACTTTAAAGTGAGTTGTCGTTTTTTGAAATCGATGTTATACATATCTTTTCTCAAACTCAGGCTAAAGATGCTTCCGCTTAAATGCCGAATTTAGGCCATTGCTGTTCTGATATACGTGATTAAGAAATCACACGAATTCCATACAGATTGTTCTATCCAATTTGCATTTCTTGTGGCTTCATTAGTTGGACATCAAAAAACATATGTATTTTAATGTGAATCAAACTTAGTGCAAAGTATCATTGGATATTTGGATGCAAGATACTAAAGTGCAAATAACATATTTCTTTAATCCATCTTAGTCTAAAAGTAAACTGAAGCATGTGACTCTATGTGAGTGTATGTCTTAAGCACATAATAGTGATGCAGCTTAACAGTGATTGTATATGTACGACAATTCATAACCTACAAAATCACTTGAATTGGTGAATGAAATAGGCTCTTAGATAAGTGTTATGGAGTATAACTTATAATCATGTTTCATATTTAGTTTTTTACATTGAAGTTTCGTTTTGAAAGTGATGAGGTATCTTCCTTCACAAAAGTTAAAGTTTACAAGTTCAGTTACTAGTATAGTGGCATTAACAAATAACAAACCATACATAACATAAAACGCTACAATGAAACCTTATATTAACAACGCATTGAGAAGTCTAAAGTCATGCATCCTTCACATATATACTTTCATTAACCTACGAAGCTTTACCCTTCATATAATAAGGACAATGCATTCCATGTTAACTTTGACAAGTAAATTTAAACAAAAAGTGGTGAAAATGACAATAAACACATTTGAGATGTCATGCACGACTTGAATTAGATGCATTTTTATTCATTTTTAAATACATTTCATTGAGTTTTGAGAGTTATCTTGAAGTGAAAATAGTGCAAATTAATTTTTAGGATTACGTCACATGTAGAGGAACTAAATAAAAGATAAATCATAAAATGCATCTATTATACGTATATACATATAGTTAAAAGCTAGAAAATACATTATGATGTATCTGAGATAATAAGGATGTATCTAATTAAGGTCGGTGCATCTTAGATATGCGATTATAGTCACTTCTCATCCTTCTCATTTTAACGTTATTTTTCATTTGAACCTATTCTATACATAATTATTAAACTTCATATAATTTAGTTTAAGATATAAAAATAAGAGTCATGTCATAAAAAATGTTAGTTAATTTACTTTATCTTTGCTTTGTTAAAATCTAAGAAACTAAAAAATAACATGAATATTTGAAGTGTGTACATAGACAACTTAAAACTATGTACACAAGAACACTTTTTACGACTTATGTCGTAAATGATATGTAAACAATATTGGTTAGAGATACATCTTGAAATAAAATTTTACATTAAGTTCATTTACGTAATAAAGAGAAGCATTTAGACATACATACACTTTTGTAAAGGTTGGTTAAAAAAAATTAATATGACTACTTAAATTGTGTACACAAAGACAATTATAACTATGTACACAAAATGACTTTCTACCAAACTCATTTAGTTAGTATTATTAAATATCTAGTTGGTCAATTGGACCTTCCACATATGTCCCATTGATTAATATTAATTCAATGTTTGCAATTGAATTGCCTTTATCTAGTTGGTCAATTGGACCTTCCACATATGTCCCATTGATTAATACTAATAAATGGAGTTGTATTTGAGAAGTTAATTTCAAAGAAAATGGGCCAAGTTGGTTGAATGTCTCGAAACAACTATAATATCTTTTAACACAGCTCGATAAACACAGTGGCGGAACTAAGAGTGAAATTTACGATGTGATTTATACAGCAATTGGAAATTTGTAACACAAGAAATTGTGACAAGATGTATTTGAATAATCGGTGTCTTTTTAGAAACTTTTACACTAGGCGAGATAAATCCATGTGGTCACGGACAACCCTGTGGTCCACCCTTGCTCAACAAACACCTCATCCTCAACAACGTTAAACACATCTGTAATGTTGCGTCTCTAACTTTGTAATTTTCCTTCCTAGCTTCTTCGTAGATTCTTAGAAATATCATTGTTGTTAAAATAAATAATAATAATAATAATAATAATAATAATAATAATAATAATAATAATAATAATAATAATAATAATAATAATAATAATAATAATAATAATAATAACCCTTAGATTTCTTTGTAATAACATTGATTTCGAACGCAAGTCACACGATGTTTGTTGTGACATGTCATGCGAATCAACAGAAGAGACAACTCGGTTCTTCCTACATTTTTGGTGCCACGTTTGGGTCATTTTGTAATGCATGGTCTTAACATTTTTGTATAAAGCCTAACGTTGTAGAGTATATGGTATCATTTGTCACCTATAATCTTGAAATTTGTATACATAAAACTATGTATTAATAATATAAATGTAAAAAATTGAACTAATGACTAAAATATGAGCTATGAAAAAATACGTTGATAGTTTACGCAAAACCTCTTTTTTTAATAATACGACGCATCTTAGCTCGTGGAATACATGGTTTTGATTTACCATATGAAAACCAAACTCTTATTTTTTAGCTAACGAATTAACTTTTAAATAAGACGTATGTTTATGTATCAAAATATATACAAACGAGTTGAAGTTTTAATGATTCAAGTTAAGTTGACCCGTTGGTTTTGTGTTTCAATATTCGGGACTAGTAAGTTTGTTTCATTATTTATACTACGAGTAATTGATTGGGTCAAAAGTTTTGTGTTAACTTGATTTATTTTAAGTGCAGTACATCGAATTTTTTAATCACTAAAAGTTATAAACTTGTTCCTGTGATTAATTCTTCTATCTATTACTTTTTTTAGTCAAAATTTGTTTAAATCATGTGTTCAAATTAGATTTAGTGACGCTAGTTCCAACATATATTGAAAGGGCCACAAACTTTTGGTTTCTAAACCATTTTTCATGTGATTCTTATAGTTGAAAGAAAAGCTTATACCTTGATAAAAATATGTCTTACTCTTAAAATACATTTTCTTTGTCGACCCTCCGAGCTCAATCTTTTAAGCACTATCGTTCATGCTTCATGATCTTGTATGCATCTTTGATAAATTTCTTACGTAATTATAAATGAAGGCATCCTGCATGCTACTCGTTTTTGCTATGCAATGTCATATTTTCCTGTCAAAAAATGCATGTTAATATTAGGGATTTGCTAGTTAATATAATGTTAAAAAGTGGTTTGTTTACCATCTTGCTAGAAACAACTATCAAAAATACATGTTAATACTATAGTGTACCAATGTTAATACTATAGTGTACCATGTTAATATTATAGTCAATTTTTTTGCTTGAGATTATTGAATTGTTGTACCAACGTTAAAAGCTTTTTCATTTAAATCTGAACATTATTCGGTTGAACAATATGAATGTAATTATTGTTTTCAACTCTAGTACATCAAAGTATTTTTATTTTTAACTCTACTACACCAATTCATGTATCTTCAAAATGGTGGAGACGCTTTCAAGACAGAACATTTGAATAGCATAGAGGGGTTGTGACCGATAAAATAACCCTTTCCCAAATTTTGATTTGTGCAACATGTTAGTTTCATGAACTAAAACTTCGCTTCATTTTGTTAAAAAATCAAATCCTCTAACTTTGGTTATGTTTATATTTTCTTTTACTTTCTAGAAACAAAAAAGAAAAATTTACTAACCTATAGTCTTGAATATTAAGCATCTTCACCAAGTTTATTTGCCTAAGTCCATGACACTATCAATGTCCATGAGTGGAAGGCCTCTACAGGAAATATGCGGCCAATGATACAAGCACAACAATGTTCGTAAAACCGAATCACGATATGATTTTATATATATATATATATATATATATATATATATATATATATATATATATATATATATATATATATATATATATATATATATATAAATGACGGCTGGTTAATCTGAGCTAAATGCTTTTTTTTTTTTTTTTTTTTTTTTTTTTAACGGCAACTTTTATTAGAAACCACTAGCAAGGAGCTAGAGCAAAATTACAAGGAAATCAAATAAAGATGTTGAAGCCAGCTGTTGATACAAAAGTTGGGCGTTCCTTGTTTGGGTTCATGTTCTCGTATTAATTAGATCTTAATGCTTGAGACCTACGCACTAGGAAAGCAAACAAACACCGTTATCGTGGGATTGTCTCCCACGATTATCCTCCGGCATGAGAGTAAATAATCGGTTATAGGGTTGTATTGAAGAGTTAGGGTTGTAGACGTACCTCAATGAGAGTTATGATATTCTTTATATAGGCACGAAATCCTCGTAGATTTCGTGTTCCTCACTCTTCGGCATATTACGACTATCCGGTCTATGGATCTTTATCCCATAAATAAGAGATCCTTATCTAGACCATAAATAATGTATTTGGGTTTGGGCTTTCGCGAGCCCAAACCATTAGCATGTTAGCCTAAATCATTGTTATGATAGCCCACTCGTGGTGGGCTTGGGCGTTAGTAATGTTTATTAATCGGGTTCGTGACCCGAATATGGACTATACGTCATCATTGTTGATATAAATAATGTATAAAAACGTTATTAATATCTTTCGATATCCTTAAGTTTTGACGATCACAAAATATAAGAACATTAAACGCAAAGTTAATACGTAAACAAGTTTTAAGCAAGTTTATATCATCTCATCCAACATAATCACTAAAGATATGAATAAACAAGTGACTAATACATTTTATGATCAAAGGGATGTTTATTTAAATAATACAAAGTTTATAAAATTAAATAAACTAATTATATATTTTTGGTAATAAAGGAAAATGTTTTATTCATAATAAACATATGAATTCAAAATTTTAACCAAAATCAGTTAGTTTTTCACCAAATAAACTTTCCCCAGAAAAAGACAAGAAAACTGCAGTTTTCGTCTGGGCGGCCCCCTTAATTTTAAGGGGGCCGGCAAACAATTAAGGGGACCGGCCACGCTCCCCTGTCAGATTCTGTCAGAAATTTTTCCCTATAAATACCACCTCAAACCTGGAATTTTTCTCACCTCTTGCACGAAAATTTTTAGATCCAAATCTCTCTAAACATCCTCATAAAAACCCTTTGATCATATAATTGTTAATCCTTGTTTCAAGTGATTCATTCCCTCACCTCTCATCTCTCAAAGTGCAAGAGAAGAATACTCCTTCAACATCAAGTTGTGAAGTATTGTAGAATTGTGTATATAGTCTAGTTGTTGTGTACATTCATTGTAAAGGTGTGATAGTATTGTAACTAGATAGATCTAGGAGTAGAAGTTGTGAATAGAAGTAGTGAGATATAAGTAGTTTGTTGTGAAGAAGAAGAGCTAGGAAGTAGATAGTTGTGAAAAAGATTGTTGTGAAGTAGATAGTTGTGAAGTTAGATAGGTGTGAAGAAGTTGTGTTGTGATTAAGTAGTGACTAGGTGTGAAGAAGGTGTGTAGAAGGTGTGAATAAATTGTGACGAAGTTGTGGTATGTATATTGGTGTGTAAGGTTTTCTCCGCCATAAGGGAGCTTGTTGACATAGTGAAAAAAACTCTCGAGTAGGTGACTCGAGGAGTGGAGTAGGGCAAGGAAGGTGTTCTTGTAGCCGAATCACTATAAATCCTTTGTCTCGCGGTTAGATCTTTCCATATCTTACTTATTATCTTGTTTATATCGCTATTACTTTTGTAGACGTAGACGTTTATATATGTAGTTGCTCATTTAGTGCTAGTATTGATTTTACTTAAAGATCAAACAAAGGTTTCATTCACAAAACAAAGTTTTTACAATCAAACTAAAAAGGTAACATACATATAATTGATCATTTCGATCAAGTATAGTTTTCATACAAAATATAACTAAGGATTATAAAATAAACGTTTACTTACTTGTCTCTCGTATATAGCTATAATTGTTTATATTATGCATGTGTTGATTTCACATACTTAGCTTACATTATTATTATTGTTCATACTTAGATATAGTTGTTCATATTGTTCAAGATTTGAGTTCACATAAGATAGAATCAAAGTTTTTAAAAGCAAACAAGACTTTAAAACTAAACTAAGTTTTCATAATAAAATTAAAAAGACGTAAAACTATTCAACCCCCCCTTCTAGTTTTCCACAATCATGTCCCCCCAGTCTAGTATGCGCGGGTTGTAGCTGCGTATACTAGACTAATAATGTCAGCGGTAAGTGTGGCGGGGGAGTTCCAAGTATTTCCCGCCAAAAAATAAACATACGGTGTATGTAGTCGAAACAAGTCACACGTGTCCCTCAAAAGTCATGAAGAGTGGTGTACCTGTTGGAATTCCAGCCACATGATTAGAGTTGTGGGATCCACGTGGCATCCATCCAAGGCGAAGGGTAACCCTATATAAAGGGTTCCCCATTTTCACTGTGATAATCACGGTAAAAAAACGCCATTTCTCCGCTTTTATAGTTATCAAAAAATCAATCAAGAAAAACTAGTGTTTGTTAAGGTAATAGCGCGTGCGTTCCTTAGTCAAGTCATATTTAAAAGATGGTTCGTCAATTGATTGATTTTGTCTCTGAGATTGACGAGGATGAACTCCGTCAGTTCATCTCCGACTATTTCATTCCCCTCGCGCTGCACCCGGAAGTACCGGAGGCAGACGCATGTATTGCAGACTTCCCTGAGGGGAAGATAGGGGTATACACACGCTTTTTCGAGTTTGCGAATCAGCGCGTGCCCATATCCCTATTCTCGAGCGACGTGCTCAACTTCTATCATCTGCATATATCTCAGCTGCACTGTATAGGTGCGGCGAAGATAACAAATTTTGAAGTAAACAGTCGTTTACTTGCAATAAACCCAACCATCAATCTCTTCCGCGCGTTTTACGATACAACGTGGTCAAACGGGTGGGTGTCTTTTTCTAAGCGTCCAGGGTGCTATCAATGTTATACTGAGAAAGTAGACGCCCTTAGGAATTGGAGGGAAAGATTTTTCTGGGTGGATAGTACGGTGTTCCCCTGGCTCTTTGAGTTCTATACGCAGGGGACGCTGCCGAAATATGAGCGCCCAGACCCCGGGATGTACAATGTGGGTGATGCAGAAACCATCAATACTAACCGCATCCCCATTAACTCCTACCCCGAGGAGTTTTTGGTGCATATGGTGATTAGTCGGAATTATTTCCAACGTTTCTGGATGAGAGCGGTCGGGGTGGGTGCTTGTCCTTCTTTTCCTTCGCATCTATAGTGTAAGCATTCTTTTATGTTGCAATTTGAATGACTCAATTGTTCTTTGTTGTTTGTTTATGTGCCGCGCAGAGATGGATTTGTTCAGCGTGGTGAGGTTGACAAAGCCCACACAAGTGACTGTGGGTGTGCGCCCGTTGGGGGAAGGCGAGATACCCATCCTGGAGGCCACAGCCGGGCGTACTTATGTGCAAGAGGAACTGGCTGACGTGGAACAACCCCTACTGAACGCTACTCCTGTGCAAACTGTTCCCGCGTAGGAAGTGCCAACTCCTGAGCCTGCGCGCACTGAGTCTTCTGAAGGTGCTGGGATCCTCAAGGTTTATACCGATTTTGAAGAGGAGTACCAGGGTGTCAAGCGCAAGGCTTCTAATGATGGTGGTGAAGGTACTTCCAAGCGCAGGCGCCACATTATCAATGTAGATGAGTCCACAGATGAGGAGGCGTCACTATCTGTGGCTGCGCGTGACACTGCGGAGACCTCCTCTCCCGTGTAAGTAATAATGTCGCAATTCTTCTTCTCTCTCTTTATTTTTTCACTATTGATATAATGTCTTGACTTGTTTCTTTTTATATGTAGTGACAAAGCTGCAGGGGTGATGCAGTGTACGTTGAGCCGTCGCCACCTAAGGTGAGTCACCCTCAGGTGGAAGAGCCTTCTAAGGCTGATGAGGAGATGTCTGCGCAGGAGCTGATGGAGGAGTTGAGCGTGGCTGCTGAGCGTTAAGCCAAGTTGGTTGCTCATCTCAAGGCCCGATATTCTGGTGAAGGTAGCAGCCATGCACAGAAGGATGAGGAAATTGCGCTACTGAAGGCGCAATTGGCTGATGCACGGGCGGAGGTAGAGTCAACAACTGCCCACTCTAGGAGGCTTGCGGATGAAAGGTTGTCCTTGCTGGCTGATGTGAAGCGTGAGCGTGCTGCCTTTGAGCAGTACAAATCCAACTGCGCATGGGGATTGAAGTACCTGCAAGAGAACAGAAGCAAGCACTTCGCCCAGCTGGATGAGTTCCGCAAGGTCGTGGAGGCTGCCTTGGAGACGCAGGAGGGTAAGCTGCGCAAGCTGAGCATTGAGTATGATGAGGAGCTATGCCCTCATCTAGTGTCTGCTATTGTTGAGCTCAGGTATTATTTCCTTTTGATTTCTTGCTTAGCTTTTTGCTATTAATACATCCGAAAATATTGTCTTATAATGCGTCTGTTATTATGTTTGTAGGTGGTTGATCAGCCATGGTCTTCGTTTGGCTGCTATGGGCACGCTGGAGTCCCCAGAGATCCTTGAGGCTTTTGGGGATGTCGTGAAGTGTGCTTTAGCGCGTGGCAAGGCTGAAGCCATAGAAGAGCTGCACAAGGGGAAGATGTTGACTGTATCCCCCACAGAGGTGCCAGGGTATGCTGGAGATGGCTATGCAGAGCTAGTTGTGGCCATGGAGAAGATGAAGATCTTCGAGTTCCCCCATATTGCCCAGCTAGAGTGTGACCAGGATTACCCCATCAATGTGATTATGCAGGGGTTAACTCTGGCAAGGCATATAGCGGAGGATGCTGAGGCGCAGCCTGACTTCTTTTTGAAGCCAGATAAGTCCCAGCTACATGTTCCCATTTTCGCGCGCCCACATGATGTGCTAAACCCTTTTGCCTTGGAGAAGGAAGTATCACTGAAGAAGTCCTTGGAAGCCCATGCTACAAGGCTTGCGCGAAAGAAGGGCGTGAAAGCGAAGGCCATCTTATGTGGTGTTGGTGCAGCCCATCTTCCCAGGTCTGATGGGATTCCTGTCAGCGTGCCAACAGTGTCGCAGGAAGATAGCAGCCTATTGAGAAGGCTTGATGAGGTTGGACATGTAACATCTACAGCTAGTAGCTCAGGGCATAGGCGCGCTCGTAGTATGTCGATTGTTGTAGGATCATCTTTTTTGTTGTATATGTTGATTTTATAACTTGTATAAAACTCGCGGTTGATGAATAATGATATTAATTTTTGTACGCATGCTTGTTTCATCTTGTACTTAGGTTATTTGTCTTTTCGTGAAAGACTTTCCAAGAGTCAAGTTGTGACCAAACGTACTTAAGAAAAAGTGTATTAAGTCCATAACTTAATAAATATATGTGAATAAAAAATTCGTAAGTATATGGATAGATTTGCAGCGTGCTACAAATATCATGTCAAGGAACCAAGAGTCTTGGCTCCTAAATTGCTAAACATGCACAGTGTGCATTGTTGCATATCCTTCGTGGGATGCGCATTAAACTTACTTCAACGTCTTGAGAGTAAGGTGTTTAGCAAAAATACGTGATCCAATGTTGATGGGTTTGCAACCCTCTTACTCAACGAGTTATTTATTAGGTTTACTCATCCTTTCTGCCATCGTGGGTCTTAATAAGTGCATGCATGCCATGTAGGAAAAAATATAAATTAACAATATTGAGACATAAATAAAAATTTAAGTAATAAAGTTAAATGTGTTGTGGAGTTAGCTAGAAACCACAACGTTTTATTGATTCTTGCAAGTTTTTGAAAAGAAAAAACAATTCCCTAAACAAAATAAAATGTAAATACATGGACATTTATTGAGCACTTACTAAAGTGCGGAGGTGTCTGTGTGTGGGCCGTATCCTTTCCTAAAGATAGCATCTCTTGAGATTGCAAATATTCCAAATGCGTGCTAGCTCATGGCCTTCCATATCATGCAGCTTGTATGCGCCTCTGCCTAATGCTTCTGTGACCTCGTAGGGTCCTTCCCATTTTGGTCCAAGCTTTCCCGTATCTTCTGCGTCGCTTGCATCATTGGCACGATACACAAAGTCTCCTAGCTTGAATAAGTGTTTCTGACTTTTACATCATAATACTTCTTCATCTTTGACTTAGCCCTTGCCTCATGTATAGCTGCCCGTTCGCGCCTTTCTTCCAACAGATCCAAGTCTATGCGTCGCTCATCGTCATTTGTTGTAACATTGACTTCCGCCGTGCGAATAGTTGGCATTCCAATCTCGGCTGGTATGGCAGCTTTTGTCCCATAGACAAGAGAGAATGGTGTATCTCCAATGCTGACTTTGATTGTCGTGCGGTGCGCCCATAAAACATGCGACAATTTATCCACCCATCTTCCTTTATGTTTGTCAAGACACGCTTTAATTCCTTCGCCCAGACTACGATTCGCGCATTCAACTAGACCATTGGTTTGTGGGTGCTTAACTGACGTGAAGTGTTGTGTAATATTTAATTGCGCACACTAGTATTTTAACGGGTTATCACAGAATTGTTTTCCGTTGTCTGAAATAATTTCTCCAGGTAGGCCAAAGCGGCATACAATGTTGTCCCAAATGAAGGGTTTGACTTGGTTGCCTGTGATACTTGCCACTGCTTTTGCCTCAATCCACTTAGTGAAATAATCTATGGCCACTATGAGGAATTTTAGTCCCCCTGCTGCAACTGGAAAGGGGCCCGCAATATCAATGTCCCATTTATATAATGACCATGGTGAAGTGATAGGCGTCAGCTCTTGTTGTGATCGGCGCGGGATGGGTCTGTGGACCTGGCAGTCGCTGCATCTCTTTATCATATCCCGCGCATCGCGAGGCATAGTAGGCCAATAGTATCCTGACCGCAAGGCTCGTGCCACAACGGACCGTGGTCCTGAATGCATGCTGCATGAACCAGCGTGGATCTCTCAGAGTACGTAATCTGCCTGAAAAGGTCCAACGCACCGAAGCCATGGTTGTAGGAATGAACGTCGATATAAGATACCATCGCGAAGTTCGAACCTCTGCGCTGTGTACCGTATCCGTCGAGAGTCCTTCTGTTCCTGGGGTAATATCCCCTTGCTTATGAATTCGATGATAGGTGTCATCCAAGTAGGGTTTTGCTCTTCTATCACCGTGGATATCTCCATCTCTGAGATGGATTTGTTCTTCAAGGTTTCCACCAATACCTGTTTTGACAGGTGTGCAAAGCTTGTAGATGTGATTTTGCTTAGTGCATCTGCTGTCCTATTTTCTCCTCTAGGAACTTGCTTAATGGTGACCCTGTCAAAGCCCTGGATTAGGGACTTGGTCTTGTCGAGGTATTGGACCATGTTATCTTCCTTAGCCACATAGTCTCCCAACACATGATTGGCGACTAATCGGGAATCGACATTTGCTTTTAGGTTACGTACACCCATTTGAATTGCAATGCGTAATCCGGCAAGTAGGGCTTCATATTCTGCCTCATTGTTTGTGGCTGTGAATTCAAAACGCAGTGTGTAAGTGAATTCCATTCCTTCTGGGCTGGTGAGGATAAGGCATGCGCCTGACCCATCCACGCACGAAGATCCGTCCGTGAATAGAACCCATGGTTCTTGTAGCATTACCTCGCTCTTTGAAGGTGGAGTATCAGTATCTGGTTTCTCAATAATGAAGTCGGCTAATATCTGCCCCTTAATCGCAGTGCGTGGTCTATAAGAGATGTTATGTTCGCTCAATAACACACTCCATTTTTGTAGCCGCCCCGATGCGTCAGGTTTAGAGATAACTTGTTTGATAGGCTGGTCCGTAATCACTGCTATTGGGTGTGCTTGAAAGTATCTGCGCAGTCGTTTAGCTGCGAATACTAAAGCTAGGACCAGCTTTTCCATAGCGGTATAGTTAGTCTCTGTCTTCTTGAGTACTTTGCTTACAAAGTATACTGGTGTTTGAACGGAGTTCCTATCTGTCAATAGCACCGCGCTGACTGCTCCATGAGTTGCGGACAAGTACATGATCAATTCTTCCCCTGGTCGGGGTGCGACAAGTTTGGGAAGTGCTGCTATATGTTGCTTAAGCTGTTGAAAAGCTTCTTCCGCTTCCACAGTCCAACGAAAATCTCCCTTTTTTGTACACTTCGTGAGTGTCTTAAAGAGAGGGAGTGACTTATCTGCTGATTTGGACAAGAATCGATTTAGCCCAGCTAATTTTCCATTTAATGACTGGACTTCTTTTATTGTGCATGGTGAAAGGAGTTGGATGACAGCTTTTGTCTTTTCTGGGCAGGGCTTGATACCATCAGGCTCTATCAAATATCCGAGAAACATGCCTTCTGTAGCGCCAAAAGTGCACTTCTTGGATTTAACTTCATGTTGATCCTTCCCAGTGATTTGAATGTTTCGAAGATGTCACGCACCAATTCTTCTTCAGTATGGCTCTTTATGACAAGGTCATCAACATAAACCTCCAGTTTGCGACCTACTTGCATCTCAAACGCGTTGTCCACCAACCGCTGGTATGTTGCTCCCGCATTCTTTAGGCCAAAGGGCATTTTTGTGTAATAGTAGACCCCTTGACTTGTGTGGAAGGCTATTTTTTCTTCGTCTTCCTCAGCCATCTGGATTTGGTGGTACCTTTTTTATGCGTCTAGGAAGCATTTAAAGGGGTATCCGCACAAAGATTCTACCTTCCAGTCTATCTCTGGTAGCGGGTAACAGTCTTGTAGACATGCTTTGTTAAGGTCAGTGAAATCCACGCACATTCTCCAGCTGCCATCGCTCTTCTTTACCATCACTGGATTGGAAAACCAGTCATGGTAATAGACCTCCCGCATGATGCCTATGTCTACAAGCTTGTGTACTTCCTCTAGAATGGCTTTTGCGCGATCTAGGGCCTGACCGCGCTTTTTCTGCCGTATTGGAGGATATCGTTGTCAGATTTTTAGCTTGTGCTCTGTGATAGATCATGGTACTCCAGTCATGTGCTTTGGTTTCCATGCAAAGATATCTAGGTTCCTTTGCAAGAGTGCGCACACACCCGCTCTGACTTTGTCAAACAGCGACCCTCCAATTGATACTTCTTGATCTTGGTAGTCAGGGTGAATTGCGACCTTCAGCTTTGCCACTTTATCTGTGTGCTGCTCTAGAGCACGCGGGGTCTCATTTGTCACTGTGTTGCATTCTTTAGGTGATACAGTGGCGTTTTAGAGGGTGATAATGCCTCCTTCTACTGGGAATTTGAGCATCCCGTGTGCTGTGGACGGTACCGTGCGCATGCTGATATTCCTGGTCTTCCAATAATGCCATTGTATGGCGAAGGAGACCTGATCACCATAAAGTTCATCTAGACTGCTGTAGAGTGATGCTCATTACCAACGACCACAAGTAAGCGTAATTTCCCCATGGTCCATATCTTCTCTTCTGTGAAGCCAGTCAGCGACGTCGTGGCCGGAATTAATTAACTTCGTATCTCAGGTCGCAGCCTCTTGAAATAATGTTCGTACATAATATTTGCGGATGCTCCTCCATCAACATACATGCGGTGGATATCGTGACCTCCCGTATGTATTTCAATGGTGAGCGGTTCCACTACTGCGTTGTCCGCAGTCAGAGTGGGGAAAGAGATTTCATTCCCAAAGGAAAACTTTTGGCTGACTTTTTGCCTCGTCTTTCGCTGCCATGATTGTATCATGTAGCTGGTGTCAGCCTTGTCTTTGGGTGTCTCTTTCTTGCCCCCATTCTTCTGTTTATCCTTCCCCTCTTTAATGTTTTTAACGAGGTGATCCATTTTACCTTCTTTCACTAATTTGTCGATTAGTTGGCGCAGTTGGACACACTCGTTGGTGGTGTGGCCCTTTTGTCCATGGTATTTGCAGTATCTGATTATCGAGTGTGTAAATACTCATCATTTTTATCGTATCTGAACTGCCAAAACGTCCAAAAACACTCAGTAATGCATCAAAATACTAAAAATATTCCAAAATTGTGTTTTATACATTTTAGATGCAAAATGTTTAAAAACAAATGAAAAACGAACAAAGTTTGCATAATTGGCAGTTTCAGTCCCCCAACTTTCAAAACTCGTCAAAAACAGTCCCTGAGCAAAAATTTTGAATGAAAAAGTCAATTATGGTCCTTGGAAAGTAAAAGTTTTCACAAATGGTCCTTGGAGTAAATTTTTGGAAAATTACAAGAATGGCCCCTGCAGTTTCAAAATTTGGCAATTTTGGTCCCCGATAGTCTCAAATTGGAAAATATCATAAAGGTCCTTGTGGAAATTTTAACATGACAAAAATTGGTCCTTGTAACACTTTGGCAGGTTGGCAAAACCCACCCCTAAAATTCAGATAATTACAAAATGGTCCTTGTGTCTAAATTTCAAACAAACCAAACGGGTACCTTTTGTATAATCTTAAACCAAACAACCCAATCCAATAATCCACCAATACCCACCCCTGATCCATAAACCCTTGGCCCATCTCACTCCCAAGCCCACCTTCCAAATCACAACCAGCCCACCACTACCCAAAAATACTCCCCATCTGTTATAAATAATACCCCCAGTCAACACTTTGACCACCCCCATCTCATCCCCACTCCCCTCCAAAACCAACCCTGCAAATACCCTGCTCCTTTCCATCATCACAAGCCACTTCCCCCCTCCTCCATCATTACCCCTACTCCATCCAAACACTCCACTCCAAAATAACACCACTTGCTCAAGTTATCAGAACCCAATGGTTAGATAATTATTTTGGCGCCAAATTGCTCAAATGGCCAAGATTAAAAATTGCATATCCTACGGTCAAGATTATTGCTGGGAAATATCTAGTGGGACTCACAAACCCTAGATAGTCTCTATAAATTGGAGATTGAAGCAGAAGAGAGAGGAGAGTAGAAATTAATATAGCTGTAGTGTAGTTTAGTTAGTAATGTCGTTTTTAATGTAACATCTCTTTCTAGTTATTAAATTTTAGCTCAAACAGATTGTAGTCAATGTTTTAGTGTAATATTAAGCCATTGGTTCTTGAATTCAAGTCTTGAGTTAAAATTCAATCTTTGCCTTTTCTATTTGAATTTTCATATTAACTCTTAAGCTGCTAAAAATTCTTAATTACTGATCATTTGAAGTTAGCATAGTTCCCTTATAAGCTTCTTGAAGCTTTGTAGCATGTAGAGGACTAATAACTCAGTTCACCAAAAATCACAAAAAAATTACTAAATAAATAGTCATAAAACTAAAAAATCAAGAGTAAAGCAGTTCAAGCAATGTTCAAGGTTGATTTTGGATTTGCAATGGTTTAGAGCCTCATGGGAGGCATCAGGTTTGGTTCATTTGTCCTTGGTACCATGTTTTATGCACTGGAACAGTTGTAAGCTTCTATTATCATTTCTAGTCATTTATTATTCGAACTGCTTATGTATGTGCTTATTCATGTTTTTTTTGCTTATTTGTGATCATAGTTCAATCTTGTGATTATCCTGTAATGTATGAGTCTTATGGTTGAGATTTGCTTGTGGAATGTGACCTTTAGCTTGTAATTGCTTATTTCCCTTTTGCTTATAGTACATGCTATTTCTGAGTTGGAGTTTGCTTTTTCAGTGTTCCTAAGCCTATTTAAATCTGTGTGTCCTAAATTCTTGCTTTGAATCAAGACTTCTTAGTGTAAAAACTTACAAACAACAAAATAAGGGGGTGTTTGGATTAGCTTGGTGTGCAGTGATGTTGTTGATGATTTGTTGTTGTTTGGGTTTGAGCATAACATCTTAGGCCAATATAGTGCAGTGCAGCCATCAAAACCACCTCTCTTTTGAGAAAATAGTCAAAACCATTTTGGAAATCTTGATTTCATTCACTGTTAAGTATAACAGTTAGCATAACACCCCATTTTAGCTCATAAGTTGTCATTTTAGTTTAATCTAGTTTATTTTTAACTTATAAGTGCATTTTCAGTTAATTAGATTGAATTAAAACCCATTTAAGTCAACCTTGCATAGAAACATAAAAGTTAAAAAGTTAATGGTTAGTCAGTTTGTCCAAATCTTGGTGGAATTTTCATGACCTCCTCTGTTAGTGTTAGCTTTTGAGCTTTTGGTTTCTTAAAGTTTGGAAGCTCACCTTTTTAATGTATATTTTTGCTTAATTTATAGATTTTTCTTTAAGTGCTTATCTAGTCCTTGTTTTAGCCTGTTTTCATAGAACCTCCCCTGCACCAGGGGTGGTTGTTTCATAAGCTCATTTTCTTAAGATTTTATCTAGTTCATTATTGCACTTAATCCTGAGCTTTTTGTTGTTTTGAAAAGCTTGATGTACCAGTGCTTATTTCTCCTTCTCAGTCTTATCCTTGTGCTTAAATTTAGCCCTCAAATGACCCTCACTGAGCCTATCCACACTGAATCATCAGTATGGACATCCCAACTTCACAAGCTCTTGTAGAGCTTGATTGTGGGAATAAGCTCAAGCTTATGGGCTTTTTGAGAAGCTCTCTTAGCAAATTTATCATTTCTAGGTTCATTGTGGGTTTCCAAGCTTTTGCCCCAGCTTAAATTTGGCCTGCAAACAGCCCCTTTAGGCCTGTTTGGTCTGAGTGGGTTTGGATTGCTTATTTGACCTTTGTGGCTTATTCTGTGGCTTTTTCTTGTTATTCCAGCTTAACATAAGTTTATTAAACTTATTTGTGTCTTATTTTTACTCTGGTTCAATGTAGATAGCTTATTCCTAGTTTTTTTTAAGCTTCATCAGTTCACTTTCTTTTATTTTGGTTCACTGTGGTGAGAAAAAGCTCCCACAGAGCTTATTAGAGCTTTTCAGTTAATATTGTTTTTCTAAAGTTTGCTATTTTTAGTTGTCAATCAGTTTTGTAAAAGAAAAAAAACCAAAAATAAAATAGTTTAGAAATCTGCCAAAGGTGGGGTTTGAACCCCTGACCTCTTGGGTTGACTGGTCAAAGCCAAACCAACGGGGTGCACCATCTCCCCTAAGGCTTACTTAGTGTTCTCATTTCCCTATTTTTATACTAAACCTTTTTCTAATTAGCTTATTTTACTTATAAGCTGATTTCTCAGCTTATTTATTAGCTTTTTGTACCTTTTGTAATTTTCTCAGCTTAATATTAGTATGAACTATTTTTAGAACAATTTTTATAATTTTTACTGTTCATTAGGTATTTTTAATAATTTAAATTAGTTTTATTAGTAATTAATTAGTTTTTAATTAATAATAAATAATATAAAAGTCAAAAAAATAAATTTCTTTTTTCTAAAATTTTCTTTGATTATTAGGGTCGTAAAAATATAATTTTTACATCCGTAGGGTTAGCGTAGCTTAAAATTCACTTTTTATTTCGCACACTCGCGTTTTATTTAATAAAATTTTACGTTTTAAAAAATGTAGGTTACGTAAGTAAAAGTAGTTTGTAAAATAAAGAAAACCAAAAAACATAAATAAAGTGATAGCTTCTATTTAAGCCGTTTAGCTTATTTTTCTGCTTATCTTTAAGCAAACTTTAATTTTAAGTTTTTAGATTACGTTTTAGGTTAACTAGGTTTCACGTTATTGTTAATATAACTTGTTTAAATCATTCTCATCCGTATTTCTTTAGCGTAATCATTCAAAACCCTTATTACCCTTTCCCGTCCAAATTCACCCGATCACAAACCCGTTTTAATACCATCCACACCTCGTCGGGACATAACGACCCGGGGAAACCCTGTATTTCCACGGAGCATTGACTCTAGGCTGTCTGACCTTGTTGACCATTCACCTGGTCAATTTAGGTTGACCGTTTGGAACCAATCAAATTTTTGGCGCCGCTGTCGGGGAGGTTGTGCGCGTATTTTAAACGGTTTTGCGTATTAGTGATTTTGGAATTCAGTCATTGTACATTTATCCATCCTTTGTTCATATTTTGTTATTATCATAAACAAAACTGTTCCCGAAAACATTTTAAATCAGTTTTCAACGAACACAAAAAACACAAAAAGATTTTCTTTCTTATAAAATGTGTTAGGTCACCATATTGATTTCACACAAACAAGAATGAGATAGATATAAGGATGGGATGAATATTTGAATAAGAGAAATGTAATTGCAAGAGTTTCCTTTAGATTTCGAATAAACAACCAAGTTTTACAATGGCCTAAGACTAGTATATATAGGTGAGGAGCTAGGGCAACACTCCTAGTCCTCCCCATCATGTGATACGTGTGGGCTTTAAGGCCCATGGACTCAATATCTTAAGCCTAGTAAACTTATAACATAACATAAATGAAAGTAACTAGTAACTTAAGCAACCTATTATTACAAATGACCGAGACTTGATAAAATAGTAAAAACTATGATCCCAACAATCTCCCCCTAAGGGTCGGTCATCATGGTTGCTTGACGTCTTTGTCATTTCTTCATCTTTGACTTTCATAGCTTTAGACGTCTTTCAATAATCTTGAGATAATAATTATTCATCGTTCTTTGTTCTTTGTTCTTTGTTGTTGTGATAGTGATCATATTATGAAGTTGTCTGCCTTTCGTCACTTCCGCGTCTGTGGTGGTAGTCCGCCATTCCAACATGCTCATACATATTCGAATTCTGATTTATACATGCACGTAGTTCCCTTTCCTTCACTTAAGATCTTTAGTCTTTATACTTTGTAGATTCTTCTTTTTGGCTTAGAATCTTTCTTTGAACTTTGTGTTGCTTTGATCTTTAAGGGAGCTTTTGATGACTTCAAGATGCATGTATGAGCATGTGGAATCCGTCACCATGGAGATGATGTAACCATGCATGTAAACAGTTAGCAATAAAACATCCGGTACTTATAGATAAGGAAATAGAGATCGTCAACAGCATAGTGTGAAGACTCCTTCTAACTCTTATCAAGGCCGTTCCCATATCAGATACTCCCGAGGGAGCTTACAAGACCTACTAAGTAGCTCAATGACTGGGTGAGTCACTGGGGATCACTCCACGACTGTAGATCGCTAAGAAACCACCGCAAACATTAAGCGTAACCCTCAAGGAGTTACCGAAGTGACCTGCTGTCAGGGCTGTTTGATGTTGACCCTGGCAGGATTTTCGTTCAATCATTGAGACATACTTATGTAAATTCTCTCATAAACGTTCTCGGCAGATTGCTAAGATCTGCGAAGGACTCGATAATTTGCAGCTAGTGTCCATTGATGTAGAACACCAGTTGCAGAAATACTAAGTGTTCCTAAGAGATCTTTGATGTATCTCATGGCTCTAGACTCGAAAAGTGCACACTTAGGTTTCCTATGCGGAGACTAGGGAGGGGTCTCCTGCTTCAATATCAACCATCTCTAAGAGATTAGTCGATAGATTACATCGGTTCCCCGTGAGAATGAAACAAGCTCTTTTAAGAGAACTTGAGTGGTTAAGAAGGTTTAGTGCAGTGCGTCACTGGGTCCATGACGTCTTTGTCTTCAATACCGGTGTCACCTTAGTAACAACCAGTAGCATATGAGTTGAACCCGGTGTCTGCGCTAAGGTTGAACATATGGAGGGCTATTTCTTTTCACCCTTTTCTTTACTTTTCTTTTTAATTCTTCAACTCCTTCTTTCCCTTTCATTCTTTTCTCCTTTTATCGTATCATACCTAAGGACTTCTAATTCTAACTATTGGTGATGTCCTTGGGTAGATCCCTCCGGCTCTGGCGGATCATAGGACTGAATTTCCTATCTTAATCACCTTATAACTCCATGATTATCCGACAATAGCCAAGAAACTTTTGAAAATCTCTCAAAGTGTTTGTGAATATCAAACATTTTGTTTAACACTTTGAGAGTTTTGTGTTTACTTTTGAAAGGCTCCCCCTTCACATGTGCTCATAAGTAATTAATAAATTTGCACATGCGGGAGGAACAAACACTTTTTGAATTGATCCACTTTCAGTGTACCTGACCGATTCGAGACACGCTTACATCACTAGTTAGACTAGCTTGAAGTTATTACCCGGCCTGGTCAAGTCCACAGAAAGTTTCTCGAAACGGTACATTTCTACTTAGACAAATCCTTTTCGAGACACGCTTACGTGGCTAGTTAAAGAGTTCTATTGTCAGCTTTTAGGTGACAACTAGCTCTAGTAACTAACTTGACGTTATTACCCGTCGAGGATAAGTCTTTTCGAGGTTACTAACTTTTATGTTTCGTCAATTCTTGGGTCAATTCTGAGTCTAGCTCGCACAAGATACAACTTTAGCAACTTTGAACTTTCATATTTTAATCACTTTCATTTTTCTCCCCCTCAAAAATAGCATATGAGATGTTGTTTTTGATAAACTTTTGATTAAAATATGCTTTTTGAGTCTTATGGGGAGATATCAATAAGAACTTTTGGTTTGCAAACGATGAAATTTTTCAAGTGCTCCCCCTCAACAAGTGAATACTCATTGAGGTGAAATACTTGTCTTTTGAGCAGAGTTATGAATAATCAGAAAATGTTTGATTAACTCTACTCAAAAGTAAGAAGCCTTCGCTCCTTATATTAGGATTGAGGCACTGATGCGTACCTCAGGGTCCTTTCTTTACAAGAACGGGTTGTACACTGTTATGTGTGCACAAGCCATAATGAAAATAATTCAATCAAATGAAACAATTGATATTGAAAAGTTAATAACCAGATGTACCAAATTTAATCTTCGTCAGGAAGTGGAGCATCAAAGTCAGTGAACTTAGGTTCGGGTCTTTCGAAGAGTCTGATAGGAAATAATGGTCTGACACCGATATAGCTTTCCAGTCGTCTGATCTGTTCCAGTCGAAATAACCTTTCTTCAATCTTCAAGACAAAGTTACGAACTTGTCTTCTTGATCTGGATTTCCATCTAGGTTGTTCCCCTTTTGCTATCTTTCGGCGATCATCATTCAACCTTTTGACAAGCCCATCACGAACGAATTTAAGTGTAACATCACAGAATTTGTGTATCTCATCGAACCTCATGAAGCTTTGTAGCTTTTTGCTGTTGATGTAAGTGAAACCAAATGCAGGTTCTTGGATGAGAGTAAACTGTGACGTTTGATAGATTCCATCAAATCTGAATTGCGGCTTTGTCAAATTGATCTTCTGTTGGTAACTTTCCACTCCAAGCAGAAGATCTTCCACTCTTTCTTGAACTATCAATCGTCGGATAAATAGAAGTAGTGATGCCATGAAGTTGTACTGAATTTCTCTCTCGAATCCACGCATTCTTCCTTGAACCTTTTCGAGATACATGTCTTCGATGTCATTGAGATTAAGGTCAGGAAAGTCTGCTTCGGAGAACTTGTACTTCTTTTCATCTTGTCGTTTAACAATGATAATAGTCTTTTTTATAGTATATTAGATTTTCCAAAGAAATACTCGTGAAAGTATGTTCCCCGGGTCGTTATGTCCCAACGAAGGTAAGACGGCGATTGAGTCGGCTTGAGTCGCGTGATTGTGAAGTGAATGGGGTTTTAAAAGAAATATTTTTGTTGGTTTTTGATTACACTACTAAAAGGTTTTAAAACGCAGTTAAAGTTAAAAGAAACAATAAAACGACGCAAAGTAAAAACAAACAACTAAAACAAGTGTAAGATAAAATGACTAAAGAAAACGAGATTTAAAACGCGAAAAGAAATTAAGACGGGAAATGAATTTAAAAACAATATGTTTACTAAGTGACGTGAATAAGTTCATCAAGTGTGGGCCAAGGATTGACGACGAATTATTTTCCTTAAACAAGACTATTTTCTCACAACGTTGGTTTATTTTGAAAATAATCCTTTAAAAAGAAAATAATTACTAGACTTGTAATTTGATTATTCTCCGGCTTTTGCCCTTCAAATAATATTTTGGTGTGTATTAATTTACACACCTTTTCTTTACCAAATACCGGAACAAATAGACCAAAAACTAACAAACTGTGCCAAAAATACGTTGTTTTTGTATTTTTGAATGTGCAGGTACGGATATATCATAAAGAGGCAAAAATCAAGCAAAAACCGACAAAAAACGAGCACGAGATTGGAAAAAGGTAAAAAGCCGAAGCCGAGGAAGAAATTTATCCAAGAAAAGCCCAAAATGACAAAAGTAATCCTTAGAGATTCAGAGAATAACAAAAGAGACTCTTAGTTGAAATGTGAAGACCTTTACAATAATGGCCCTCCAAGTTTCAACAAGTTGTCAACTTTGGTCATTTGAAGAACTTTGGAAGAAAAGTCAACTCAACTCCTCCAAGTTACTAGATCGTTACGTGTAGTATTTAGTTGCATTTGTAGCATTTTAATATGTTTTTAAGTAGTTTTTTTCATGTTTTGTAAAAGTCTAGGGGCTAATCTTGCAACAATGTAAAAGATTAGAGAAGCCCTAGCCCCTAGCCTATAAATACCCCTTAAACACCAACTTTGAAAGGTTGGTTGTTGAGGGTTGGTCCTCTTAGTATAGAAGTAGTGTAATTAATTAATGTTAAGTTTTATTTTACTTTCTCTCTCTAGCTTTATATTTCTAAAAATCTTTAATTTTTAGTTGTTAAAATCTTGTTTTTATTGGTGGGATTTAAAGTTTATGGTTAAACTAGGTTGTTTAGTAATAAATTTGGTAGAAAAACATTAGTTTTAGGCTTTATTTTGGATCAAAATGGTGTTTTGTTACGATTTTATCGAGTTTAGTTTTTAAAATTTTTCGAGTTTGCTTTTTAAAATTTTTATCGAGTTTGTATTTTGAAAAAATGTTATCGAGTTAAAATAATGGCTGATTTCATTTAGGGACTAAAGTGCAAAATTATCGAATTTAGTTTTCAGTTTTATCGAGTTAGTTTAAAATTAGTATTTTATCGAGTTTAGTTTTTTGTATAATTGTTATCGAGTTAGAATTATAGGCAGGGACCTTTTTGCAAAAATTAGAACTTTCGAGTTAGTATTGTTAAAAGATTATCGAGTTAGAGTCATTTAATAAATGTTTCGAGTTAGAGTCATTTAAAAAAATCTATCGAGTTAGAGTCATTTAAAAAATTGTTACCGAGTTAGGTGCCACTTTAACATATAGAGTTAGGTGCATAAAAAAGGTTATAGAGTTAGGTGCTAAATAAAAAATTATCAAGTTAGGCGCAATTCTATCAAGTTAGGTGCAATTTTATCAAGTTAGGTGCAATTCTACATATAGAGTTAGGTGTCACTTGAAACATATCGAGTTTCATTTCTTTTGGCGAGTTAGCCAAGATTATCGAGTTAGATAATCATTGCCTCATCGTTTATCGAGTGAGGTTCTTTTATGCTTTATGCAAAGGCGAAACTCTGCCGAATTTTATTTTGGCTTATCAAGTTTGTTTCTTTTATCGAGTCTTTTTATTTTTATTTTTTTTCAAGTAACTTTATTTTATTAAAATGAGTTTTGAGTAGTTTATTAGTGTTTGCTTAGTGGCACGAGTTTGTGAGTTAAGTGTGGCCATAAAAGAGGATCGTGATTAATAATTGTTATGATTATTTAGATTTGTAATTTGATTATTTTCTGGCTTTTGCCCTTCAAATAATAAAATCACAAGTTTAAATAATCATAACAATTATTAATCACGATCCTCTTTTATGGCCACACCTAACTCACAAACTCGTGCCACCAAGCAAACACTAATAAACTACTCAAAACTCATTTTAATAAAATAAAGTTACTTGAAAAAAAATAAAAATAAAAAGACTCGATAAAAGAAACAAACTTGATAAGCCAAAATAAAATTCGGCAGAGTTTCGCCTTTGCATAAAGCATAAAAGAACCTCACTCGATAAACGATGATGCAATGATTATCTAACTCGATAATCTTGGTTAACTCGCCAAAAGAAATGAAACTCGATATGTTTCAAGTGACACCTAACTCTATATGTAGAATTGCACCTAACTTGATAGAATTGCACCTAACTTGATAGAATTGCACCTAACTTGATAATTTTTTATTTAGCACCTAACTCTATAACCTTTTTTATGCACCTAACTCTATATGTTAAAGTGGCACCTAACTCGGTAACAATTTTTTAAATGACTCTAACTCGATAGATTTTTTTAAATGACTCTAACTCGATAATCTTTTAACAATACTAACTCGAAAGTTCTAATTTTTGCAAAAAGGTCCCTGCCTATAATTCTAACTCGATAACAATTATACAAAAAACTAAACTCGATAAAATACTAATTTTAAACTAACTTGATAAAACTGAAAACTAAACTCGATAATTTTGCACTTTAGTCCCTAAATGAAATCAGCCATTATTTTAACTCGATAACATTTTTTCAAAATACAAACTCGATAAAAATTTTAAAAAGCAAACTCGAAAAATTTTAAAAACTAAACTCGTTAAAATCGTAACAAAACACCATTTTGATCCAAAATAAAGCCTAAAACTAATGTTTTTCTACCAAATTTATTACTAAACAACCTAGTTTAACCATGAACTTTAAATCCCACCAATAAAAACAAGATTTTAACAACTAAAAATTAAAGATTTTTAGAAATATAAAGCTAGAGAGAGAAAGTAAAATAAAACTTAACATTAATTAATTACACTACTCCTATACTAAGAGGATCAACCCTCAACAACCAACCTTTCAAAGTTGGTGTTTAAGGGGTATTTATAGGCTAAGGGCTAGGGCTTCTCTAATCTTTTACATTGTTGCAAGATTAGCCCCTAGACTTTTACAAAACATGAAAAAAACTACTTAAAAACATATTAAAATGCTACAAATGCAACTAAATACTACACGTAACGATCTAGTAACTTGGAGGAGTTGAGTTGACTTTTCTTCCAAAGTTCTTCAAAGGACCAAAGTTGACAACTTGTTGAAACTTGGAGGGCCATTATTGTAAAGGTCTTCACATTTCAACTAAGAGTCTCTTTTGTTATTCTCTGAATCTCTAAGGATTACTTTTGTCATTTTGGGCTTTTCTTGGATAAATTTCTTCCTCGGCTTCGGCTTTTTACCTTTTTCCAATCTCGTGCTCGTTTTTTGTCGGTTTTTGCTTGATTTTTGCCTCTTTATGATATATCCGTACCTGCACATTCAAAAACACAAAAACAACGTATTTTTGGCACAGTTTGTTAGTTTTTGGTCTATTTATTCCGGTATTTGGTAAAGAAAAGGTGTGTAAATTAATACACACCAAAATCCCCCCGACTAAAGTATTGCCGTGTCCTCACGCAATGTGATCAATTCACGCTCACGAGATAAATAATTTCATAACTCTTTCTACTAACTTTGTAAAGTAGCAAAGAGGTTCAAAAGAGATTACAAAATCATTTATTCCCGCAAACGCTCCGTTTTCCAAAATTTATTTTCTTTATTCCACTTTATTCTATTTTTGGGCTTTTCACACTTCATACTTGTGACGGTTCGTTGAACTTTCATTATCTTGCAATAATTATTAGGGTCAACGAGTAGAAACACTTCTTTTAAGAAGTGACCACACGGATAAAAATCGTCATCCTTGATTTTTCACAAGTCCCCAAACTAAGCGTACAAACGAGATCACAGCTTATCTACAAATTAGATGCTAACACTACTCATAACAGTTACTTGTGAAAACTTCTTACTCCCATTTCCTAGGTTTTGTATCTCAATATTTTATTTTGTTGAGAAATGAATTGCTTCATATTTTCTCGTTTCAATAATTTTTAGTCCGATAGTGAAATCTAAGTTTAAACGATAAGTAGTTATTCATTTTCTCTTAAGAACCACTGCAATAGAAATTCGGTCCACATCAAGGAATTTGGGATACATACATATAAAAGATATAAGTTGCGGAGTACAATCACGTGCACCTCATGTGACTGATTACTAATCACTTATCACATGCACCTCACGCGCCAACAACTTATTTATAAATACATAGCTCTTATTCAACAATACTTACAACTTTCACTTTTTTTTCATTTTTCACTTTTTTCACTTTTTTCATACTTTTCACTTTTTTTTCTTTCTTTCTTGACTTTTTTCTCATAACATCAATGGAAGCTTATCGGGTAGCTCCAAAACCACATAGATAATCAACTTTTGACTTTTGATTTTTTACTTTTTGCTCTTATTTTTTATGTTCCTTGATATGTACCCAACTTCTAAAGCAAAAATTCTCTTAAGAAAACAAAGAACTAAATATTATTCAAACCGAAATACCACTAATTAACCTAGAACATCTATTTTATATGGGCGACGTATCTGATGGGAGTAAAAAGCCACAAGTATCTCTCATGAGCTCTAAAGAAAACCACTACTCCACGTTTAGCATCTAACTTCTAAATAAACTCTATCATTTCTCGTTCTCTGCAAATTTAAGATCTCAAATAATGAGATTAGCATATGCTTAGCCGATAATCAGCCACGCATATATAAAGTCAGATACGGGAACTTGCAGATTCTAGAAGAAGAATTCGCGTTTTCTAGCTCCTGATGTAAAAGACTAGCGAAAGCTTTTATGATCATCATTGGTTAAGGGAACAAGCTAGGGCTCAACACGCCCGGTCAAGTCAAAATATTTATTCCTACTCTCGCCAGCAAGAAAGTCAACAAGGTGTCAAATCACTTATTCATACTTTTTTTATATTTTTGCACAACTTTTTCAACTTTTTCTCATTTTTTTGTGCTTTTTCATGACTTTTTCATTCATTTTTCTTCAAAATTTTTGAAAATTTTTTTTCAATTTTTTCAAAAATTTTTTTTTTCATTTTTGGCGGAAAAACGGAGTTACGCGAGTACATGACATGGTGAAAACTGCAAGGTCAAAATCGAATCGAAGATTCACCCCCCCCCCCCCCGGACTAGAATGAAACATTGTCCTTAATGTTTTACGGGCAAAGGTAATCCTAACAAAATTCTAGGGCCGTTTATTAATTATGCCAAAGAAAACGTTAGTCGATAAGATTAGGATATTGGATCTCCATAAGCAACGAAAGATGAGACTCGGGTGGAGTAAAGACACAACCACGAGCACGAGAGTCTTCAAACTTCGGGGAAACCTGGACAATCATAAACAGACAACCACGAAACACAAGATTTTGGAAGAGGTAGCCCTCCTCACGTTACGTTACTTAAGAAAATAGAAAATAAAGAAAATGAAATGGATAAGCATGGGGTACCTCCCACGAAGCGCTTGTTTTTGTTCACCGAGTCACATGAGCTTGACTCGATCCCCGAATTAATTCGTCCTTGGGGAGAGCAGATGGAACGGCCACTTGGCACAAAAGATACCAGGGTCAAAAACGGTGTCCTCACTCCTGGTGGAGTGGAAAGAAGAAATGGTAGGATAAGTATAGTATGGTTGAAACACCCGGATGGTATAAACAAATTCGAGTTCAGAAACCTCGTCCACCATTCTAAAAATATCTTTATTCAGAACAGATTCAAAATATTCATCTGGTGGTTTTGCGGGTGGACGAGAAGATGGTAAATCGAAGAGAAATGAATCGGTATCGGAAGGTAAATCATCATAATGTAATTCTTTAGTAAGCACGTTTCTTCGAAAGCCATTCTCGTCATTTTCAATTTCCGGTTGAGAAATGGTATGAGAAAGTTCATCGGAGAACTTCTCGTGAGGAGAATCAAACAAATCATGTAAGTCCTGAACCTCGGGTTCCATTTCAGACTCATCACTAAGAATATCGAAGACCGGGTTATTTGAAATTTGATTAAAATCCGATTCAAAATCAAATAACGGATTCGTGAAAGTCTTATCGAAAGTTTCGGAAACCCTTGGAACGAGGTCATCATCATCCTCATCATCATCATCGATATCTCCACAAGATTCTTCATCACTCGTAGTATACTCATTGTGAGAATCGGAATAACTTTCCACTTCAACTAAATCTTCATTGCTCATCGGAGGGAGAGAAGTTGACGGATCTTCATTCAATAATTCTTCGAGTAAACGAATATCCCCCTCCGGATCAAAATTAGCATCGTCCATTATCGGAATGGAATCATTAGCAAGAAACGCCTCGATCTCATCTAATATGGCATCACTCCCTTCAACCGGTGTGAAAGCAGGATGGAAAGAAGAATCACCGTTAGAATTTTCCCCGGACTCACTTTGGATTGGAACGAGGTTCTCAACACTTGACGTATTGAATTCGTCAGATTCCGTTGCCGGAATAGTGTCAAGAGGCCCGTCCCCCATTGTTAGAGAGTCCACTGGTTCTACGGGAGAAGAGATAGAATCATTTTGAGGATTTAGATTGATCGTGATCGTGGAACTATCATCATACAAACAACACTCACAAAATTGGAGTTTTCTTTCTTCGAGACGAGGTTCTTCCATTGATCTTTCATAAGGCTCGGGAGTAGATGTCATACGATTAACCATCTCTTTCAACTCATCCATCATGGATTTGATTTAAAAAATTTGATTAGTAAAATCGGACGATTGTGGGGGTTGGTAAAAACCATTAGAATCATAACAAGAATTAGGTTCATGATAAGAATTTTCAAACGATCCCCCACAATTTTCAAAATTCGATGGATTTTGATATGAATCACCATTGTAATACGAATTTGGCTCATAAAAATCATTTTGAGGAAAATTATTAAAGCTCGGATCGTAATCGAAAGACGTATCTGCACTCGGGGCATAGCACATACAATTGGTGTATCCACATTCATTACAAAAACATTGCCCACACGGCATTCCTTCTTCGGAAGGGTTTCCACAATTATAACAATAAAACGAAGGTGGTGGTGGTGTATAAAAATCAGGAATGTTTGACGAATTTTTGAACGAATTTTGATCATACGTATGAGAATTACAATTCAAACAAACGCCATCAAGAATATTATCTCCACATTCATCGCACGTACACCAAACACACAACCCTCCGAAGAACGGTTCTCCACAGTTAAAACAAATTGGATCCATAAGAATTAACGGTTTAGAGGGTTTAAAGAAGAAGAATTAAATGATAAGAGGATAAGAAGATTATTTTTTGTTTTTATATTATAAAAACAAATGAAAATAAAAGTGAAAATCAAATATGAAAAAGAAAAATATTTATGAATTTTTTTATGTTTTTTTTTTAAAGAAACTTAAAATTATAATCTCTTTACCTTTTTTTATACTTTTTTTTTTAATTTTTTTTTAATTTTTTTTATTTATTATTATTATTATTATTATTTTTATTTTTTTTATTTTTTTATTTTTTTTTGGTTTTTTAAATTTTTTTGAGAATATTTACAAAAAACGATAACTTCTCGGGAGAAGGGTCTTCAAATCACCAACAAACGATACAAGTACGACGCTCTCGTTTCAAACCTTCCCCGGCAGCGGCGCCATTTTGATAATAGTCTTTTTTATAGTATATTAGATTTTCCGAAGAAATACTCGTGAAAGTATGTTCCCCGGGTTGTTATGTCCTAACGAAGGTAAGACGGCGATTGAGTCGGCTTGAGTCGCGTGATTGTGAAGTGAATGGGGTTTTAAAAGAAATCTTTTTGTTGGTTTTTTATTACACTACTAAAAGGTTTTAAAACGCAGTTAAAGTAAAAAGAAACAATAAAACGACGCAAAGTAAAAACAAACAACTAAAACAAGTGTAAGATAAAATGACTAAAGAAAACGAGATTTAAAACGCGAAAAGAAATTAAGACGGGAAATGAATTTAAAAACAATATGTTTGCTAAGTGACGTGAATAAGTTCATCAAGTGTGGGCCAAGGATTGACGACGAATTATTTTCCTTAAACAAGACTATTTTCTCACAACGTTGGTTTATTTTGAAAATAATCCTTTAAAAAGAAAATAATTACTAGATTTGTAACTTGATTATTCTCCGGCTTTTGCCCCTCAAATAATAAAATCACAAGTCTAAATAATCATAACAATTATTAATCACGATCCTCTTTTATGGCCACACTTAACTCACAAACTCGTGCCACCAAGCAAACACTAATAAACTACTCAAAACTCATTTTAATAAAATAAAGTTACTTGAAAAAAAATAAAAATAAAAAGACTCGATAAAAGAAACAAACTTGATAAGCCAAAATAAAATTCGGCAGAGTTTCGCCTTTGCATAAAGCATAAAAGAACCTCACTCGATAAACGATGAGGCAATGATTATCTAACTCGATAATCTTGGCTAACTCGCCAAAAGAAATGAAACTCGATATGTTTCAAGTGACACCTAACTCTATATGTAGAATTGCACCTAACTTGATAAAATTGCACCTAACTTGATAGAATTGCACCTAACTCTATAAAATTACACCTAACTTGATAGAATTGCACCTAACTTGATAATTTTTTATTTAGCACCTAACTCTATAACTTTTTTTATGCACCTAACTCTATATGTTAAAGTGGCACCTAACTCGGTAACAATTTTTTAAATGACTCTAACTCGATAGATTTTTTTAAATGACTCTAACTCGATAATCTTTTAACAATACTAACTCGAAAGTTCTAATTTTTGCAAAAAGGTCCCTGCCTATAATTCTAACTCGATAACAATTATACAAAAAAACTAAACTCGATAAAATACTAATTTTAAACTAACTCGATAAAACTGAAAACTAAACTCGATAATTTTGCACTTTAGTCCCTAAATGAAATCAGCCATTATTTTAACTCGATAACATTTTTTCAAAATACAAACTCGATAAAAATTTTAAAAAGCAAACTCGAAAAATTTTAAAAACTAAACTCGATAAAATCGTAACAAAACACCATTTTGATCCAAAATAAAGCCTAAAACTAATGTTTTTCTACCAAATTTATTACTAAACAACCTAGTTTAACCATGAACTTTAAATCCCACCAATAAAAACAAGATTTTAACAACTAAAAATTAAAGATTTTTAGAAATATAAAGCTAGAGAGAGAAAGTAAAATAAAACTTAACATTAATTAATTACACTACTCCTATACTAAGAGGACCAACCCTCAACAACCAACCTTTCAAAGTTGGTGTTTAAGGGGTATTTAAAGGCTAGGGGCTAGGGCTTCTCTAATCTTTTACATTGTTGCAAGATTAGCCCCTAGACTTTTACAAAACATGAAAAAAAACTACTTAAAACATATTAAAATGCTACAAATGCAACTAAATACTCCACGTAACGATCTAGTAACTTGGAGGAGTTGAGTTGACTTTTCTTCTAAAGTTCTTCAAAGGACCAAAGTTGACAACCTGTTGAAACTTGGAGGGCCATTATTGTAAAGGTCTTCACATTTCAACTAAGAGTCTCTTTTGTTATTCTCTGAATCTCTAAGGATTACTTTTGTCATTTTGGGCTTTTCTTGGATAAATTTCTTCCTCGGCTTCGGCTTTTTACCTTTTTCCAATCTCGTGCTCGTTTTTTGTCGGTTTTTGCTTGATTTTTGCCTCTTTATGATATATCCGTACCTGCACATTCAAAAACACAAAAATAACGTATTTTTGGCACAGTTTGTTAGTTTTTGGTCTATTTGTTCCGGTATTTGGTAAAGAAAAGGTGTGTAAATTAATACACACCAAACAACAATCTCACGCATGAATATGTAGTTAAACCGTTGCGACTCTTGAATCTCCAAGATAGCGATGATCTTAGATTTATGCTTCACATTTTCTAATGATTTCTCATCTAATCTGCTGGTATAACCGAGACGACAACGTTCTGTCCAGTGTTGAATCCCGTGTAGAGCATCTCTGTCATAAGCTACGATGGATTTGCTGAAAACTCGAGTAGATTCTTCAATTGCAGGAATTTCGTATCTGCCGGCTGGTACTGAGATTGTGAGTGATGAAGTATATTTCTTCTTGGATGTCTCTTGGGTGAGTTGGATGTTACGAAGATCTTTGTTGAAGAAGTAGCTGTAAGGTAACTTGGGTTTATCTGGAAATCCTGTCAAAGGTAATGGTTTAGTCCAGTCAGTGAAGTAAGGTTTTTCATGGTTTTTGGAACTGAGATCGATATTCATTTCAGGATTTAGCCAGTTAAACTCGATAGACATTGCACTGCCTATATTCTGCATATGATACTCGTATTCTACTTTGTTTCCAGATCTGGACTTAAGGAATTCCTGTGCATCCCTATTGATTCTTCTGAGTTCCGTCTTCGTGAGTTTGTGAATCTGAAGATCCTTCATTATGACTTGGGTGAACTGTAGAGTATTACCAGGAAGGGGTTCTTCTTCTTCGAGAGGAGGTTGAGCTTGAACCATTTCTGTCAACCAATCATTCTGAGGTGTGTCATCATTGTCGAGCCATGAATGACGTCTTTTCTTCTTTGATTTCTTAGACTTAGATGTAGCATCCTTGTCTTTAGCCTTGGATGGTGACGATGGTCCAGCATGAGAATCGGGAATAGGTGAGGCACAGTAATCGGTGTCAAGTTGACCCTGGTAGCCATAAGTAGGTTCCATGAAAGTTTCTTCCTCTTCAGTTGGACCTTGACCGGTAGCTGAGGGGTGTTGTTGATTTCCAGGAGGAGTGGAGTCCTTTCGTGGTTGTAGAGAAGAAGAGGGACCGGTTCCAGACTTAGGTTTCTTGCCTTTTGAGTTTGGGTCAGGGTCGTCATCTTTCCTTGACCTTTTCAAGGTTCCAGCTGCATTTTTGCATGACTCTTTGGACATGTAGGCCGACATAGCATCAACAAGTGCTTTTTCTTCAGAAGTCTGTGTGGTTTTGTAGGAAACTTTGTCGAAGAGTTTAGCAAGCAGGTCATCGATGGATAAGTCAGGGACGGTTGGAGCTGCAGTAGAAGCTTTTGCAGTGTGAAGCGTGAATGGTGTTGTTGACAGCATTTTTCTAACGACACTTCTGATTCTGTGATCCAAATTGTCCTTGATTGGTTCAAGAAGGTTTGCTACTTCAGGAGTGACAATCTCAACTAGATTTTCAGTAAGATAATCTTGTGTGACGGTCTTAATAAATCCTGTGTAGTTAGAGTTCAAGAACTTATCGATCAGCTGCTTTGATTCCTGGAAATCTTCAACTTGTTTGGCAAGACCGGTAACCATGGTGGTAAGTTTGTTGACTTGCTCCTGAAGATCAATTGGTTGTTTCGGTTCATTGATTGAATGCTGCTTTGATGCGGTTTCGGAAGGTGTGGGAGATGAATGCTCAGGTGATGATTCGGATGACTCGTTGTGAGAGCTTGAAGAAGAAGCAGGAGGAGTCGGATCCTTTGGTGGAGAGTCTTGAGGAGGTGGAGGTTGTGTTGAGGAAGTCTGCTGAGAAGATGATTTAAGAAATATGTTGATGTCGAAAGCGTTCTTCTCTTCGTTTTCTTTTCTTCGACGTTCCTCTGCTTCCTCTGCTTCTCGTGCAAGAAACTCTGGAGTAATGAGGTATTCATGTTCCTGATCCGTAGCAATATTCTCTTGTCCGCCAACATTCTCTTCTACATTAGCAGTCTCAGTCATAGTGATATCTCCAGTATAATCTGTATCTTTAACAATGTCATCAGGCTGTGGAGCTGATTCTAAAGTAGTGGACACAATGGGAGGAATCATCCTGCTTGTAGCTCCTTCATAGTCTGACTGATCGACAGGTGGTGGTGTTGAAGGTTGAGACATAAGTCGGCTTTCAAGAGCTGCTTTCCTTTGTTCTTTGCGAAGTTGCTTTTCTTCAGCTCGTGTGTCGACAACTATACTTTTCAGTTTGCATTTATCGACCAACTGTTCAACGATTGGTTCATCTTCATCATCATCATTAGGCTCATTAATAGTGATCCCTTTCCTTTTTCTTGTCTCTGCTTCAAAAGTTTCAAGACTTTGTTGTATAGCGATCTCCGTTGCAGGAAATGTTTCTTCAGGTACCCTAACTCTTCTTTCAAAGTCTTGTTCTTCTTCTTCAGATTCCGTGTCGAACTCAGATTCGCTTTCAGAAGGTGGAGGTGTAGGTTCATCATGAAGAATGTATTTTGGAGTTACCTTCTTCTTTGGCTTGGTTGCAGGTTTAAGTTTGGATGTTGGTTTAGGTTTGGCGGAAGTCTTGGGTTTAGCTGATGGTTTTGTCTTGGGAGCAGCCTTAGACTTAGTCTGAGGTGAGCCAGTGGTGCTTGTAGTACTCCCAGACTTCACACTTCCTTTGCTACGAGTCTGTATAGTAGCTTCTTCCTGTACCCCTTTGTAAGCATTATCATAGAACTTGTAGTTCAGACTTTTCTTGATATTGTCATCAAGAAGATATTCGGGAAGCCTCATTCCTTTGATCTTTGTAGAGGAAGTGGTCGTTTTGATGAAGGATGTGGTGAAGTCGTCCTCGAAGAGGTGCTTCGGCTCATCAGGATCTGCCATCCTTTTGATAAATTCTGGAGTGTCTTTGCAAAAATGTTCTATGAGAAGCTTGGTGAATCTTGTGAACGGGATCATAGACTTTACACGTTCGGTTTGAATGCTGTAGACTATATCGTTCATGATTGGAACTGCAAAGTCAATAGGTGTCAAAGTCACCATTCCCCAAAATGTTTGCAAATGTTCAAGCCTAGGATGTTCATGACCACTTTTTCTTCCTGATATCGATCTTACAACCAACAGACAGAATGTTCTCCAGGGCTGAGGTATATTCTTGGCATTGAATCGGGAATGTTTGATCAGAGGTAAGTCATCATCAACATCATATCCTAACTTAATAAAGAAGTCAAGAAGATCCAGTTCAGGTAGTAGTGGAGCAAATTCGTTGTCAGTTTGAGGCAGGAGAAGGACTGTACGAAGGACGTCGTGATCTACAGTGTAGACTTGTCGATCCAGCGTGACAGTGAAAGACTCATCATCCAAATTTGCCTTAGTCGTAAGCCAGAACTGATGAAGGTAAAACAGAGGAACTAAAGTAGAACAGATGAGCAGATGTTTGCATGGATGTGCAAGAAGAATATCTTTAACAATCTTGCACGAGTTCTCAGTAATTCTCAACTTGTCGAAATCAACTCGTGGATTGTTGTTGCCAATCATAACGTTGTAGTTAGCGGGAGTGATATCATCCATGGTGAGTAATGGAAGAGCTTGTTCAGGGACATTCTCGTTGTGTTCAACCATGTTATTTTGAAAAGCATTATCATAAACCAAACATCGAAATTTGTTACAAGTTAGCACGATTGCAAAGTTTGATTAACGATAAGCATTTAGAATCATGTAAGCACGTATGGTTCAATTATTGCACGTATAATGATAAGAGACGTGTACTTAGAGAATCTATCGTATTATGAATCACATATGCCCAATGAATTATCACAAATAGCATCACATAATACATTGATAAAATTCCATTATCACAAGTTACATGTCATGGTACATAGAGCTAAGTAACTCTCAAAACACCTAAGTAATTAACATGTTTTCGAAAATCAAGTCACAAGAACCAATAATTTCGAAAATCAGTCATTAAGTAGCATTTTCGCAATCTAGTATATTGAGTGTTTTCGAAAAATTTCAAGTGTGTTTTCGATAAAGGTTTATCGAGAACTGTCCACTAGAAGAGTTTTTCGAGAATACTGATTATAAAGGATTGCGAAATTATTAAGTTGAATGATGATTTCGAAAATATATGGCCATGGATGAAATAATTTTCGCAAACACTCAAACATTTTCGAGAAGATAACAAAATGGGTATTTTCGAAAAAAATACAACACTTTGAGATTTCTCGAAAACTTGTGATTGCGAAAAGATTTCAAACAGGTTTGCGATAAGGATTTCTCGAAAATTCTTATCCAAGAATTTCGAAACTATGCCAACGTACGTTTCTTTGTGATGATATGAATTCCAAGTGATATAACCTGTTGTAGATGATGATATTCAACAGTTAGAAACAAACTAATCAATCGAATACGATTTCGAAAATAACTCAAGAACACGTTCTCGATAAAGTGTAAAATCATGAGATAATTGAAGAAGTTAGGTTCTTGCATATCACAAACGTGCATTAGAAGCATTAAGGCAAAATAAGCATCATATTAAACACAATACGAGAGAAACCCACTTTGAACGAAACTCTTTAAGACCGAGAAACATGCATACATGTATATTGTACAAAATAATAAGCACAAACATGATTCTCATACACATAAGATTATATCCCACCAAGAAAAAATAACAGAAACATCATCAAGTCAATAAACCCAAATCGTACCAAACCCTAGGTTTCGAAAATCACACAAACATGTATTTGAATGAGATTAATCGTTATAGGAAGGATAGAAACAAGTAAATGTATAAAACCCCTATCAATAATTAACCTCCCAAGCATGTATTGCATAATCCCGAAATTACGTAAACCCTAATATTTCAAATCGAAAATTTGTGAAATCTAACCATTATTTAAGCAATTAAACGAAAACCTAGGTTAGCAATCATCTAAAGATCATTTAAACACTTACGTTTCGAAGATCAAAAGCACGGATTTGTCGAATGAATAAGGGCCGTGGATTAGAAAGAAAGGGTTTAAGGGTTTTAGAAATTTTTTGAGGTTAGTGGGTGATGAGGCAAAAAATTAACCACTTTTAGGGGGTCATTTAAGCCCGGAATTGACTTTATTTGATCAAATATTGCCCTAACTCGTTCCTTTTGTGATTTTAGGTACTTTGGGAGAGAAATCTGGAAAAGGAAGCAATTCGGACGTTTTTGGAGCAGAAAAGTGAAGAAAACGCCAAAGTCTTAATTTTCCTTGCTGGGAACAGTAGGTGACGGCGTCAAGAAGGAATTTCTGACGGCGTCAAGAGTAATTTCCATGACGATTCAGTACAGATTTGAAGGCATCACAAAGTAGGGCGTCAAGAGTAAAATTCATGACGGCCTGGAAATGCATAACACATGACGGCGTCAAAAGTAGATCAAGGCAGTCCGAGAAGTATTTTGGCGGCGAGGTGACGGCGTCACAAGATTTGTCTTGACGCCGTCAGACCCTATTTCCTATATATAGTTTTCTAATTTTCACATTAAAAGGAGAGGAGTTTTGGAGAAACCCTAAGTACGAACTTGGTGCGAATTTTACAGGTTTTTCAAGGGGTCTAAGCCCTTGATACCTTTCATGTGTAATTGAGATAAGTATTCTTTTAATTCAATCAATATGTCTATGTGTTGGTTGTCTATATCTTGTTTTTGTCTTAATTCCATCATGCTAGGCTAGATCTATCTTGTGTTTGCTTGGATCTAATGAAACCTAGATGTTAATTATGTGTTGTTTACTTGTTTATAATTGTATTGGATGAATGAATTCGATGTTAGGCTTAAGAAAACTGGCAGATCTCCAAATGGTAACATGCTTGAACGTCTTAGGAAACATGAACTGATGTGCACTAGGTTTTATTGGTTGTAGTTAATGCATGAGCCACTGTTTACAATCCCTCACCTTTAGAACTAGTATTTAGGTTTTCTAATCCTAGCGACACTATTCCTAGCTGAACGATCAATCCCCCGGTACTTGTCACTATACTATACTACAATGATCAGGTACACTGCCTGGTGGGGGTTGTAAGCTTCTCAAGATCCCTTGAGAGGTAAAGCCTGGTGCGAATCCCTACGCATCAAGTTTTTGGCGCCGCAGCCCGGGGAATAGTTATTGTCTAGGTTAGAATCTCTTTTTATTAGGTCTACTTGCTAGATTCCTTTCTAGTAAGATTTTATTTTTATTTTTAGGTTTTCTTTAGTCTATCTTATTTCTTTGTGTCCTTTGTTCGTAAACTATTTCGATGGATAACAATAACATTGGTCGTTTGATTCCTGTTATTCGTGTTTTTCATCGTAGGATTTTCCAAATGCCAGCCCCACTCCCTTTAGTGGAAAATGAGAACCCACCTAACTTCTCGCCCAACCACCACTTTGACAATAATTCTGAGTTAGAGGAGTCTGATCATGATGATGACCGTAGGGCTAGTCCATTTTACTATTCAGACTCCGAAGAGGATCTTGATGATGGTGATGTGCTTAATTAGAATAGGATGGAAGAAGAAATAAATCCTCTTAGGTATGTCGACCCTAGAACCAGGATTGAGTGTGATAGTTCGTTTAACATGCAATTCCCTTGTAAGATCGGATTTAGGAGCTTTAACGCCTATCTTAACTCATCTCTCCCAATGAACATAATCTCGCGTAATGAATATAATGAAATCATGGTAGATGAGTTAGAATACAAAGGAGAAAACATTATTGCTAGGGCAATACCATTGCACATGTTTGTAGGAAGCTTGGTTTATCTTGTTGAGTTCGTGGTTATGGAGAATCTAGGAGAGTTTATTGATGATAAGTTGACCCAAGTTGTGTTTGGAAAACCTTTCAAACGGTTGACCAACCTCGATGAAAAACTCATAGAAGGGTTAATTACATTCTCGAATGGGGATGAAGATTTTGTCTATCAAATGCCCCGCACACACCCTAGGTTCAAAGATTTTTCCATGGAAAAGTATAGTAGGTATCAGCCCATAGAAATGCTAAGTGAGAATGATAAGAGAAAAGGACTTAAGTATACTCATGAAAAGAATAAAAGATACTATCGTGGATGCTTAGAGTCAGGAGATGATTATAAGAAAGATGAGGCGACTATTAGATGGCTCACACTTGGTTATGTGAGCATAAGCGATACACGTTAACCCATGACCTTGAGTCTAGCTACAAGACTCGTAAATAAAGAAAAGCGCTTCTTGGGAGGCAACCCATGTTTTGTGTGATTTTATTTTGTTTGTTTGCTATTTGCTTCCGTATGCATGCTTTATTTTTATTGTTGGTAGATCATGTTTCTCAATTAAATAGTGGAAATACTTTACTTTGTTATTTTGGCCTAGTGTTAACTCCACCTAAAAGTATTTTTGCAAAAGATAAGTGTAAGGGGAAACCCCAAATATGTTTTTAAGAAACAAACCGATCATGATTCTCCACAATATTAAATGAACATGTATATTCGTATTTTTTAGAGTCAAATGCTTGTATTGAGTCATAATGAAGTTTTGCAGGATTTTCCAGGAAGTCGGACCAAGTTTTTCCAGAAATTTTCCGAAAACTTAACATAAGAATTTCTGCAGGTCACTTCTGACGGCGTCACGAGTTAACTCTTGACGGCGTCACGTGTAAAAATCTGGAAATTTTACCGGTTTTGTTTTTCTAACGGAGTCTTATGGTTTTTGTGAATTATTAAGTTTTATAATCTCCAGGAGATCTGCAAACTTCATTCCACAAGCATTATATCTTATCTTGTTTTCTAGGATTCAGTAACTTATATAGGATGCCGCCGATTTTACGCGAGGTTGTTTTGTCTATTTTCTCAGGATTTACAGGTTATGTATGACAAGAAGATGATTTATATTCTGGAAGGGAAGTTTTGATTGTTCATTTTCTTGGAGGAAGATTTAACCTGGCCACCTTATTATCTACACCGAGCGAATCAGGGGAGTATTTGATTTCATTCTTCTTACTTTTTTAACTTTTACATTCTTTACTTGAACATTAGGGACAATGTTCATCTTAAGTGTAAGGGGATGGTAAAAAGATGATACCTTACATATGCACTTTCGCTTGAGTTTGTTTTGTTTAATGGTAGATGTGTAATAAAACTATGATAAATACTTGTTAGTGTAATTTTAGCGCCAAATTTAAAATTTTTTACAACATTTAGGAGTGAAACTTTAGCCATAGCAAGCGTCTCACGGATAGGAGATTGTATGACTAGCACAAAACCGTATATTCAGAAAAATTTTCCACCCAAATATGTGAGGTTCGCCTTTAGATTTGATAGGAAAAGCATTTACTATTAGTGCTTATGAGTGTATCGGTAGCATTTAGATTCTAGAACTTGCGTTAGTGATGCATCCCGAGACCGCTAGTGAGACTACATTCGTGTAGTAGGATTTACTACATGATAAGAAGCATTAGGATCACCCTTGTGTTAAACCCGTATTATAATTACTTGACCATTTAAGTCATATTACTTGGCTAGTTAAGTCAACTAATTTTTCCCACACCCTTAGCGTTGTACTCATTTTTAGTACACGAAACCCTTAGTACACCCCTCCGAGCCTATCTTTTTGTTTCTAACTTTAAGCATTTTACTTAAAGGAAGAATTTGTTACACCCCACTTAAATGTACAACCAAATCGCCTTAGCCTTCCGTGTATGCATTCATTTTTAGTGCATTATTGTTACATGTTTAAACCCTAAGTTAACTATCTAATTGATTACATGGTTGCTAAGTCGAGTCATATCCTTGTACATATTGTTTTGGGACGATTGGGACTCATGGGTAAAGTACTTATTTTATGGAGTAATGGGGAAGAACATCATTTATTACCCCCATACGTACGTTAATCTTAAAAGGACTCCAAGTGTTTTGATTTTCTTAATTCGAGTCAATAGATTAGTTTATTGTAAAGTATGTAAAAATTCAAGTGTAAGGGGAACTTCCATTCCCTATGATGTATTATTTTGGATTGTAGGGTAAGAGTGTATGCAAAAGAAAAGAAAAAAAAAAAAAATCGAAAAAAAAAATAGAAAAATCAAGAAAAAGAAAAAAAAAATAGAAAAAGAAAAAGAGAAAAAACATACGGACTACCATCCCTTTTCATTCTATGTTCATTTTATGTTTTTGTTATTTTTCATTTATTAGCTTAAGTCGAGTCGAGTCTTGGCTTAGCAACGCCATATTGTACATGTAATTAACCAAGATTGTTAACTCGCCACCAGTAAAGACTTCCTTTATCCAACAAAACCGTGTATTTCATATCCCTACACCTAACGTTACAACCCTTTAAAAGACCTCTTTGATAGTTTATCCTAGGTGCTTACGCCATGTGGTGGAGGTTTGATCCTTTCCCAAGCCTATGGTAATCTATTTTGCTATGACAGGTAGTGAGAGATATCCTCCGTTTCCATATTGTAATTTGTACTTTATTACACCCGAGAGATGTGAGTATCTAAACACTATTTGTGAGGTGCTTGTGTATGACCTCCGTGCTTGTCTATTGGTCTTTAGTGGAATGATTATTTGTTGTAATTAATTTTATATTAGTGTTAAATGACCCCTAACTTGTATTTTGATTAGAATAAAAGCGCATTTGCTTGAGGACAAGCAAATCTCAAGTGTAAGGGTATATGATGAGGCGAAAAATGAACCACTTTTAGGGGGTCATTTAAGCCCGGAATTGACTTTATTTGATCAAATATTGCCCTAAATCGTTCCTTTTGTGATTTTAGGTACTTTGGGAGAGAAATCTGGAAAATGAAACAATTCGGACGTTTTTGGAGCATAAAAGTGAAGAAAATGCCAAAGTCTTAATTTTCCTTGCTGGGAACAGTAGGCGACGGCGTCAAGAAGGAATTTCTGACGGCGTCAAGAGTAATTTCCATGACGATCCAGTACAGATTTGAAGGCGTCACGAAGTAGGGCGTCAAGAGTAAAATTCATGACGGCCTGGAAATGTATAACACATGACGGCGTCAAAAGTCGATCAAGGCAGTCCGAGAAGTATTTTGGCGGCGAGGTGACGGCGTCACAAGATTTGTCTTGACGCCGTCAGACCCTATTTCCTATATATAGTTTTCTAATTTTCACATTAAAAGGAGAGGAGTTTTGGAGAAACCCTAAGTACGAACTTGGTGCGAATTTTACAGGTTTTTCAAGGGGTCTAAGCCCTTGATACCTTTCATGTGTAATTGAGATAAGTATTCTTTTAATTCAATCAATATGTCTATGTGTTGGTTGTCTATATCTTGTTCTTGTCTTAATTCCATCATGCTAGGCTAGATCTATCTTGTGTTTGCTTGGATCTAATGAAACCTAGATGTTAATTATGTGTTGATTACTTGTTTATAATTGTATTGGATGAATGAATTCGATGTTAGGCTTAAGAAAACTGGCAGATCTCCAAATGGTAACATGCTTGAACGTCTTAGGAAACTTGAACTGATGTGCACTATGTTTTATTGGTTGTATTTAATGCATGAGCCACTGTTTACAATCCCTATGGTTGTGCTGGGCATGGCATAGGAGGAGATAAGAGCTCATAGGATTGGGGAGTTAAGTGCGCCACCCCATGAATGGTATTAAGGAATACAATCCGCCATCCACGCAACTATAACAAGTAATTAACATGTAAAAGATATCTAGGGAGTATTGAAATCTAAGTAAACACATTTTCTCCACTTATTGCTCACAACCTTAGTTTAATTTAGTTTATTTTCATTTCTTGTATTTTATTTTGATTGCATCTTTAGTATTGGGTTAGTTGACTAGCAACTAATTCCGCCCAAATCCTTCAAACCCGAGATTTTTACTTGCTTTCTAAAAAAATTTAAAAATACAAAAATAATCATCCCTCACCTTTAGAACTAGTATTTAGGTTTTCTAATCCTAGCGACACTATTCCTAGCTGAACGATCAATCCCCCGGTACTTGTCACTATACTATACTACAACGATCAGGTACACTGCCTGGTGGGGGTTGTAAGCTTCTCAAGATCCCTTGAGAGGTAAAGCCTGGTGCGATTCCCACGTATCAGTGGGAAAAAGACGGGGGGTGTTTGTTTTTGTTATTTTTGGAACTTTTGAAACTAGTGAAATATGGTCCCCTAACTACATTTATTACAAGATAAGTCCTAAACTTTAGAAATAAGTAAAGACACCAAGATATACTAACTTGCATTACCATGTTTGAGAAAAGGAAACGAGATATGAGATATCTTATGAAATCCCGAAACGACATCAAAGGTAATATGCAAGTATATCGTGTTTGAAAAATTTATAAAATTTAGGCGAGTCTCCCCCTCAACACTTGTAAAATGACAAGGTGTTGAAAAAGAGCGATATACTTGCAGTTTATTTTTTTATTTTTATTTATTTTTATTTTTTTTTAATTGAGAAGAAAAATATTTTTGTGTTTTTGAGGTTTAATAAAAAATAAAGAAAAATATTTATGTTACATAGATAGTAAAATAGTTGATGTGTGACACTTTACTTTTGTGTTAAAAACTTTTGTAAGTCAAATGGTGTCAAACATCGCATACCAATTTGGTGAACTAAACTTGCAAACCTTGATGGAGCTAAGGGTTTTGTAAGTAAGTCCGCTAATTGGTACTCAGTACCCACAAAATATAATTCAACTGTACCCTTCTCGACATGCTCTTTGATGAAATGATATCAGAGATCAATGTGTTTGGATTTGCAATGATGAACTGTGTTGCAGGAGATTGCAATGGCACTTTTAGAATCGCAGTAGATCGGAATCTTGTTGAATAAGTAGCCATAGTCTTTAAGTTGTGATCTCATCCATATGACTTGAGTGCAACAAGCAGACATAGCTACGTATTCAAATTCTGTAGATGATAGTGATGTGCAATCCTGCTTCTTTGATTGCTAAGACACAAGTTTATCTCCAAGAAACTGTAAGCCACCTGATGTACTTTTTCGCGAGTCTAAGCATCCTGCATGGTCAGCGTCTGAAAAAGCTATTAGTTCAAAACCAGAATCCATCGGATACCAGATCCCCAAGTGGATGGTTCCCTTTATGTATCGAAGGATTCTTTTTGCTTCATTGAGGTGTTTTTCAGTTGGATTAGCCTGATAGTGAGAGCACATAAAGACAGCAAATACAATATCAGGTCTACTAGATGTGAGATACATGACGGACCCAATAATACTTCGGTATTTGGTAGGGTCAACTGGAGTCCCATGTATATCAGCATCTAGTTTAGTAGAATTGGCCATCGGTGTATTCATAGTATCACTACTTTGCATTCCATGTTTCTTTAAAATCTTAAGAGCATATTTGGACTGATTTAGAAAAATTCCACGGGGTGATTGATGAACTTGTAGTCCTAGAAAGAACGTAAGTTCACCCATCATGGACATTTCAAAATTATCTGTCATTAATTTTGCAAAATCCATTGAGTAATTTTTGTTGGTTGAAGCAAAAATAATGTCATCGACATAAATTTGAACGATTAATAAGTCCATCCCGTATGTTTTTGTAAACAGTGTTGGATCCACCGAGCCTAGAGTAAAATCATTAGCCAACAGGAATTTAGAAAGCTTGTCATACCACGCCCTGGGGGATTGCTTAAGACCGTAGAGAGACTTTTTAAGCTTGTTGACATGATTGGGACGTTCTGGATCAACGAATCCTTCAGGTTGACTGACATAAACCATTTCTCGGAGTTGACCGTTCAGAAAAGCCGTTTTCACGTCCATTTGGTAAACAATCATATTCCGATGAGCAGCAAATGCTAAGAATATCCGTACAACTTCAAGTCTAGCCACAGGAGCAAATGATTCTTCAAAATCGATACCTTCTTCTTGAGAATAACCTTTTGCTACCAAGCGTGATTTGTTGCGTATGACTGTGCCTTCTGCATCCAGTTTGTTTTTCCAGATCCATTTTAAACCAATGACAATGATGCCTTCAGGTTTTTCAACCAATTCCCATACTTCTAATCTTTGAAAGGTTTCGAATTCTTCTTGCATAGACTCAATCCAGTTTTCATAAGTCATTGCTTCTTTGACATTTTTGGGTACAGTTTCACAAACTGTGAGTGCATAAATGCAAGTTTCACCGTTTGTGTGAAGGCGTTGTCTTGTCATGATAGGTGCATCTGGATGGCCAATAATTTGAACTAAGGGGTGATCTCTAGTCCATTTGTGTGTCGAAGGATGAAGTTGATAAGTATCTCGCAAGTGAGCAGGACCTAAATTGCGTGTAGATGACTCAGCAATGTCGGGGACAGGTTGAGCATTTGCAAATGGGTTAATGAATGGTTCTGGGTCATGCTCTGCGGGTTGTGGAATTGATAAAGGTATGGAATCTCCAGCTGATTGTCGTGAGTTGGACCCGGTTTGTTCTGTTGTTGTAGGTGATATGACTGGAGGACCGTCTCTTCCAACAGTAGTTGTTGTTTGTTGAGGTGTATCAGGTACTTGATGTTGATCAAGATGTGCAGCGGAATTTGGTGTGGCCTCAGGTGGACGGTTAACAGGCGTATCATCAAACAATGGAGCAAACAAGGTTTCCACTTCTTTACGAGAAAGAAACAATGGTTCAGCCGAAGAGACCGGAAAGTTAAGACGGTTGGTTGCGGGTCCTAAGCCGTGTTGCTCAGAAGCCATTTGAGTGAGTTCATCGAAATTAGCATGAATAGTTTCTTGAATTTCCCGAGTACGACGATTCCATATCCGATAGCCTTTTGAGTTTTCACAGTATCCTATGAATATTCCAATGTCAGCCTTTGCTTTAAGTTTACCTAGATCATCACGATCATTGACTGGGTAGCATAAAGCACCAAATACATGAAAGTGACTGATGTTTGGTTTCCTTTTGTGAACAATCTGATATGGGGTTTTGTTGTGGCGTTTTGTGATCATGCAACGGTTTTGAGTGTAACAGGCGGTTGAAACAGCTTCTGCCCATAAGTAATCTGGTAATTGAGCATTGATTAACATCGTTCGAGCAGCTTCCACTAACGTTCTGTTGCGTCTTTCGACTACTCCATTCCGTTCGGGTGTGCGTGGAATAGATGTTTGATGTTCAATTCCCACTTTCTCAAAATACGACCGTAGAGTCTGATTCTTAAATTATGTGCGGTTGTCAGTTCGAACAATTCTGACAGTATTGCGAAGCTGAACTTGTATTTTTGTGAGAAAGGTGATGATCATTTGAGGAGCTTGATCTTTACTTCGAAGAAAATAAACCCAAGTCCAGCGAGAGTAATCATCAACAATTACTAAGATGTAGCGTTTACCGTTGATCGTTTGAATGCGCATCGGACCACACAAATCCGTATGAAGCAATTGTAAAACATGATTAGTAATGTGTTCAGGTTTTGAGGGAAAATGAGCACGAGTACTTTTTCCTTGTTCACAGGCTGGACAAAGATGATCTTTGGCATAACGGAATCTGGGAAAGCCTTCGACTAATTTGTGACGAGCGAGATCAGTCATCGTTTTGAAATTCAAATGAGAAAGGCGTTTGTGCCATAACCAGGATTTAGTCGTTTCAGCTTTGGATAGAAGACAGATTGGAGATGAAGCTATCATGTCAGACATTGAAATTGTATAAAGGTTAGTGCCACGTTTGCCAGACATTAAATCATTGCCTTGTAGATCACGAACAAAACAGGTTTTCTCGCGAAATGCTACTTTTAAATCTCCATCACAAAATTGACCGACTGAAAAGAGGTTGTGACCCAAGCCTTCAACATAATAAACTCTGCTAATTTCAATGTTCCCATGCATGTAGTCTCCGTAACCCATGATTAAAGCGTATTGATCATTCCCGAATCTGACAGTTCCAATAAACTTTGAGACAAAGTTTTTTAAAAGTTTGAGATTGCCTGTCATATGTCGGGTGCAACCGCTATCAACAATCCATAGAACGATCTGAACCACCTGCATCAAAAGAAGATGACAGAGATGGAACAGAAGTAAGGGTGGAACCCGATGAAATTGTGGGTTCCTGTTGGTTAGAAACACAAATATTTAACAATTTAGGAATCCATTTAAAATTTGGTTTGTATTGTAACCAACGTTGCCAGTTCCAACTAGTTTTTGCTTTGTTCTTAGTGAATGCACTAGCTTTTGGCGTGTTCCTAGAATTGTTGATTGCTGCTTTTGGGTTGACTACAACATCATTCGAAACAGTAGTAGGTGTTTTTCTTAAGGTAGACTTAGAGGCATTAGTGGACCTAGAAGAAGAGTCGGATCTACGTTTCTTTTTACGTTGTAAGAGAGTATTAGCTACACATTTGGTATGATCACCAGATAACACACTTTTGCGACAAAACACACAAGATGCATTAATATTCAAAACATTAGAAGGTTCAGCATTCGTTACATTAAGATTTGGATTACAATTTGCCAGATTAGAATCTAAATCAGATGCAACATGAGTTTTATTCGAGTTCCTAAGGTGAGCTTCTACTTCTTGCACTTCTAGTGTTCCATTCTTACGTTGCCAGAGCCTAGTCTTTATATTCTTCTTAACGCTTTTTGGCTTTGGGCTTCTAACGCTCTTAGGGGAAACTAGACCTGTGGAAGTGGAAGAGATAACATTAGAACTCTTAGCATGCTTACCCTTATCTGTTATGTCTATTTGAAACATTCCTGGTGCTATCACAGTGTTGTCAATAAACTTTCCTTTTTGAAGTAGCTTATTTTTCTCTTTCAAATCAATGATGATGTGTTTTTTGTCCTGAATATCAGACTCAAGTAAACCATTGCAATAACGAATGTCATCGCGGTTTTGTTGCCATTCGGCGTTTTCAATTTTTAACTCCGCAATTCCAAGTTTTAACTCCGCAATTTCATTTTTAAGAAAACGACATTTGTTTTTACAAGACTCAATTGTGGTACATAGTTGCAATTCAGTTTCAATACTTTGAGCTTGACACCAATCAATCTTTTGTTTGAGTTGACAAGTTTCTTTTGAAAGATTGTTTATCGCATCATCACTGTTTTGACGCAACGTTTCATATTGATGTTTCAATGTTTCATTTTGCATCTTCACCGAAACAATTTCAGCACAGTATGCGGCAAACACTTGAGCATTGCTGGAATAATAGAGTTCATTCATTAGAAAAGTATGAATATCAGCTTGAAGAAGTTGTTCCAAAAGTCGATCCGAATCTGTTTTTAAAAAGCGGTTTTTGCGTTGTTGAACCAAAATTGCATTTTCATTAAGAGCAAAAATTTCTTTCATGTCTTTAACTTCTTTTTGGGGTTCCTGTTCCCAACGAGTAGCACAATAACGTAAATTATGAACTAAAGGCAGGAGTTGTTTTTGAAAAATATCTCGCTTTTCCCGCTCGTAAGCTGATTGAAAAGTAAGAATTTTAATTTGGGAATGATGTTCAATTTCGTTTTCCAAATTCTCGATGCCTTTCATGAATGTTTGAAAATAGTTTAAAACTTTGCATTGTGTAGGTAATGGTGTCACATGACCAGAAGATGGTAATGGACCATTAACCTGTGCCACGGGTTTGACAGGAGCTCCATTAGAAGATGAGACATATGACTCAGTAACATACCATGATTTCTCAGTTATTTCTCTTGACGGAACAAAAGATTTTGAAATGTGAGGAGCTTTTGAGTAATCATATGGTTTGCAATATTCAACTTTACTCATTTTAGATCGACTCTTCTCTTCAAGTTCGTATTCTTCCTCAGTATCATGTACAATAACACGCACAACATTATTATCCATCAATTGGTCCAGACTGTACAGCTTAGGATTTGTTTTGAACACAGTGCGAAGAAAAGAGGATCTGTAATCGCCGAGGCCAAAACCTTTACCTGGTCTTGGTTTTAAAGAAAACTTTTGAATTGTCGTTACAGATTCCCCATGTTTATAAACGATGTTTTGAAAAGCTTTAATTTGACTCTCGAGAGCGATATTATCATCAAGTAAAGAATTTTCTTTTTCTCGTTTTTGCACTTTATGTTCATAAAATTCCTGTTTGCAAGTTATCACCTCTTTTTGTGTTTTTGAAAGTTCCTGTTGTAGTTGAACAACTTGTTTTTGAAGATCATGTTTTTCATTTTCCAGTTGGGAAACCAATTTACCGTTTGACTCAACAATGTCATAAATTTGCTTTTGAAGATTTTGTTCTTTGACATATGATTCTTGAAATGACTTTTCAAAGCTTTGTTCACGATGAACGACATATTGAAGGTTTGAAAGTTGCTGTTTATAACATTCAATGTCCTTTTTCAAATTGGCATTTTCTTTTAAAACTTCAGTTTGCTCATCCATTATGTGATTAGAAAGAAGTTGATCATTAAGTAGTTTGGCCGTAACTGTATAGTCAGGAGCTGGATCAGAAGGAGGTTCATGTTGTTCACTAAAGTCATTTTCGTCTTGCTCAATTGGATCATCAAATGAGACGACAATATCATCATCAAATATAACAACTGTGTCTAATTGTTCATCCTCTTGAGAAGAGAAAAATGTTTCAGAAGGAACAACTTGCGCCTGATCTGATTCAGAAATAGAGGGTGATGCATTAAATTGTATGGAGCTTGTGGTTAGGTCATTTACCTGAGACAAGCCATCAGTGGAGAACACTGAGCCTGAATCATTCAACTGATGTTCCTGCATGTTGGCCATAAGCATCACAGCTGCATTGGCTTCAAGATCTTCCATTTCATCATCGTTGTAAGCATTAGCAAAGAAACTGTTCTCATGAGCATTGAAAGTTCCTTCCTTTTCATCTTTGAGAGCCATAAGTAATGTCTGCTTGTGAAACTGACTACCTTTTCTTGGGTGAGGGCATGCAGTTGCAATATGACCTTTTTCGTTGCAGTTGTAGCACCATATCGCATTCCCAGAGACTGTGTTGTTACTAGCAGCATTGTCATTACTTCGCTGAGGAGCACCTGGATTGTTTCTGAATCCCCCATTGTTGTTGACTCTTTGTCCATATCCAGAATTTCCAGTATACCCACCTGAACGTCCTGAGTTACGATTCTGAATCTCAACTCGACCATCTTGAATGACAGCTTGGTTTCTTGTATTTGATGAAGAACGAAGACGGTTTTTGGTTTTGTTGGAGAATTTGCTAAAAGCACGAGCAACAAGAGCAAGTCCTTGATTCAACGTATTGACGTCATCATCATCATCTTCAATCTGATTAGAGTAATACATGCTATCATTGTTGTCATATGGAGTAAGTTGATTAGAAGCGTGTTGAGAAGTAGGAGGTTGCTGGTGACTGAAATAATTCTGTTCCTGATCATAAGCATGATTAGACATCGGAGGATGTGAAGCAGGAGTTTGAGCAACGAGCGCAAGGGGATTAGAAGTAGGTGGTGATGTGTATCCTCCTCGGGCGATTTTGTCTTTTTCAACTTCAGACTCATAGTGCTTGAGATAGTCGTACAACAATCCATATTGATCCCGGTGAAGATTCTTAGCTTGTCTCACAAATGTCACATACTTTTGCCACTCAGGACCCAGACTACTAACAAACTTTGTATTGACAGCGATTCTTGGAAGAGGTATATCATGTCTCTCTAAATCATTGACGACATTAGTGAAACGATGAAAGTAAGACTCAAGAGATTCCCCTGGTTCGATCATGATGTTAGTGTATTCCAGGTAAAGTTTAGATTCCACGTCTTCCTTATTCAGTTGTGTGCCTTGCATCAGTAGATGGACGTGTTCCCACATAGCTTTAGCAGTTGTTTGAGCATCAACACTTCTGAATATGATGTTTGGTATTCCTTGAAGTATGTAAGACATAGCATAGTCATCTGCTTCACGATGGTGATTTTGTTCAGCAGTAAGTTGAGACTCAGGAACACGTACAGCAGTTGGAGCTACTGGAGGATCAGCGTGTAGGTCACCGCTAACGTAGTTAATAGGCGTCCTTCAAGGATAACTTGTTTCATGTACTTACCATTGGGTTTTTTGAATTCAATAAACCTTAAGAATCGACTTGCCCATTGAACATAATTACCCGGTGTTAGCATTGGTGGGGTGTCAGGAGAGCCTGCTTCGTGTCTGGATTGTTGAGTTGAAATGACTTCACACATCCTGTCAAACCAGTGAGTAGGTTTTGGTGGAAGTTGGGCTTTGTTGTTGTGACATCGGATAAGATTGTTGTATCGGAACCATTTGTTGCATGAAGTTATGTTGTTGTGAGTAAACCGGTTGATGATAATATTGTGGTGATTGTTGATACTGTTGCTGTTGCTGATGATACTGTTGATACTGATGTTGCTGAGGATTGTTAAAGTAGTACGGTGGTTGAGACATTATGAAACACTTTGTGTGAAAAGATGGATCTTTGTAGAAGGTATAGGTTTGCCAAATCTCGAAAAGTTTGCCCAAGTAGATGTTTTTCGAAACTTTGTCACAGAACTGGAGATTGCGAGAATTAGACTTTTAGGGATTTGCGAAAAATCATTACTCAAGGATTTCGAAAAACTTGAGATTTCGAAAGTTTGAGATTTCGAAAGACAGTTTCTCGAAACTTAGTAAAGTTTTCGAAAAATCTTAGAGATTTCGAAAAAACCAAAAAAGTTTTCGAAAACTTTGTGATTTCGAAAATAAGTAAGATTTTTGAAAACACAATGTCACAAACACACTTTCGAAATTGTACAATTTCGAAAGTTTACCAAAAGTCGAAGTACCTTTCTTCCTTATACAAGAGAGAAAAGACTGAGTTCATGATCCGTAAGTCGATTAGAGACACTAGAGCACAATCTCGAAATATGGACAATAAGGTGTTTTTGAAATTTTGCAAAACGTTGTTTTTCAATGAAAGCAATCCAAAAATGAGTTTTTAGTGCAAGATTTTTGTACTTCAAGTTGTAAAATGATGAAATACTGAAGAAAGTTATAAACTTGACAATAATTTTCAAAACTTTAACAAATTTCGAAAAATAGTACAAAATTCAAATCGTTAAGTTGATGAAAAGATTGATACTTTTGTGTTTGAAATGATTTGTAGCACAAATTTGTAAGCAAATATGTGATAGAAACCAAAAGAACAAACAAGAAAGTACAAATTTGATCAAAAAAATAAAGACTTAAAAAAAACTTTTATGGATCGAATTTCAAGAAGAAGCAAACAACACCTTCATATGGCGAATGATACCACTTGTTAGGTCACCATATTGATTTCACACAAACAAGAATGAGATAGATATAAGGATGGGATGAATATTTGAATAAGAGAAATGTAATTGCAAGAGTTTCCTTTAGATTTCAAATAAACAACCAAGTTTTACAATGGCCTAAGACTAGTATATATAGGTGAGGAGCTAGGGCAACACTCCTAGTCCTCCCCATCATGTGATACGTGTGGGCTTTAAGGCCCATGGACTCAATATCTTAAGCCTAGTAAACTTATAACATAACATAAATGAAAGTAACTAGTAACTTAAGCAACCTATTATTACAAATGACCGAGACTTGATAAAATAGTAAAAAATATGATCCCAACAAAATGTTTATCAAAAATCCCAAAAATATCCATCCTTACCCTCCTACCTTTTTGATTCTCCATTTCTTACCCTCCAAAACCCTTTGATTCTTTCTATGTCTCATCCTCACCTTCTTTGTCGATGGTGTGGTAGTCCTTATAATGGTGGTAATTGTCCTAGTTGTGGCATGGTAGAGTCAGGAAACGGGTCTGTCTATAACCAGAATCCCTATTCCTACCATGACACGACTAATTCATTCCATCAGCTTCCACACCATGAGACCCAGCTGTTTTACTGTTGTGAGTATTGTGGAGGCCCTCACTACAGCTCTGATTGTCAAATTAGGAATCAGTTTGTCTATGAACAGGTTCCTTGTAACAATCATCAATTTGGTTTTAACCAGCCCTCACAATACACAAACCCTCAACCACCGTCTCAGGACGAATTAGCTAGAGCTTAATTGATTACTAAAATGATTATGAATCAAAATCAAGTCAATAAGACCATTCAAGATAGTATAAACTGTCTTAACGATCTGATTCATAGGAAACAAAATCCTCCTGTTAACTCATTTTATCTTGAGGATGAAAGTGATGAGGATGAACCATTTGAAGAGGAAAACCCTAAGGAAACTTCAGATATCTTGCCAATGGAGGACAAGGAAGTCAAAATCAATCCTCTTGAGGAAATTGATGACCTTGTTCCAATCCCAAAGGTATCTGAGAAACCTTTTGATTCAACTTCAGTTGAAACTGTTTCAGTAGAAATACAGGGAGAAAAGAATATGACTGAATCACTAGCAGTAGAAATAATGGAACTTGTAGAATCCATGACTGCTAGTCCTTCTCAATTCCCTGAGTCTGCTGTTATCACACTCGAGGTTCCCACTCACTCTTTGAGCATGGGGGACGAGCATCTTGACACTGTTCCTGAAAGGGAATCGGACGAATTCATAAAGTCTAGTGTTGAGAACCTTGTTCCAATCCCAAGAGAGTCACAAGAAATTCTTGATCATGTGTGTGATATCCCTCCTCCTCTTGTCTTCCCAATTGAAAATGTTGAGATGTTCTCCGATTTTGATAATGATGATTCTTTATCTTGTGGGGACATCATTTATGTGGAAGAATTACCTTCTGAGCTAGTCAGCTTAGAAGAAGAGAATGATGAGATTGACACTGAAATCCAAGATGAAGCACTTTGCGCAACATTATTAAATGTCAATTTCCTCATTTCTAAAATCGAGGCTTTCAATATGAAACCTATTTCATCTCCTATTCCGATTAAGGATAGTGACATTTTCTCCGACGATTCTATTCCGGAGTTTGAAGCCTTTACTTTTGATCATATGGGAGAGAAGATTAGTGGCAGTACCACTTCTCATTCTCAAATTTCTCTCCCCGAATATGATTCATTCACCTTTGAGGAGTTCTCCGGTGAACTCACTCATCATATCATGACTCCTCCGGAGTTTGATAGCCCGGGGGGAGATGCACTCAATCATGAGAATTTGCAAATTCCCACCCACCCTCCCGGGATGTTTTTGAGCTTAACCCTTGAAATCCAAACTCAGGCTACGGAACCTGATCTCGAGGAAGAAAATCTTATAAAGATTTTCATCATGGTTTTCTTTTCTTCACCTATAAGGTGACTTCTCTTGTTCTTCACTCCTTCGGGAATGAAGATACCATCTTTGATCCCGGCATTTTTATGTATCATTATCTTCAGCCGGTATTGTATCTCATCGGTGTGGAACTTTCACGTGCTTCAAATGCTTGTCCAAACATCTTGAATGAAAGTCCGATGGAGATTGTCTCTTCCACATCATGCTTCCCCATGGACAAATGAATTCGGGGTCGAGTCAAGCTAGCGACTCGGTAAACAAAAACAGTAGCATGCTTATAGGGTTTTCACCCTAAGTGTGGGGGAGTCCCCCATGCTATGGTTACAAAGTGAAAATACAAAATGGTGTTTTCCACGCTTAGCTTGTAATGTTGCCCTTTTACGTTCAAAATGTCGGCATAATAGCCGGGACTTTGAATATTGAGGACAATATTCATTCTAAGTGTGTGTGTGTGTGTGTGTGGGGGGGGGGGGGGGGTATTTCGCTATTCTAGCGAATTTTATCATATTTTACTATCTTATACCCCCGTTTTTTACCAAAATTTTTCAAAAATTTTTCACTAAAGTTCAAAATTTTTTGTGGTAATCAGTCCGCTAAAGTCTGAACGACAAAAAGGATTGGCTAATCCAGGAGCAAAAGTAGGTGTTACCCTCGTCATCAGAAGAATCAGAATCCTGATCATGCTTACCCTTCCTGACGAACCCACTTGACTTCTTCTTTGGACAGTCTCTTTTCAGATGATCCTCTGAATGACATATGAAGCACTTGAGTTTACCAGTTCCACCCCTTGATTTAAACCGCGAACTTCCACCAGAATGAGCTTTCCTTGAATGATCTGACCCTCCCCTTACGTATAACCCGTCACCAGTTTCTTCCTTTGTGCCTTCAGTTCTTTTCTTCAACTCCCTTGAATTCAGAGTCGCCAGAACATCCTCCATTGTCTAGGATTCCCTCCCATACAACAATGTCTCCACAAAGTTTTCGTAAGATGATGGCAACGACGTAAGTAACATAAGTGCCTGATCTTCATCCTCAATCTCGATATCAATATTCGCCAAATCAAGTATCAACTTATTAAACTCATCTATATGATCACTCAGTTTCGTACCTGGACTCATATAGTATGTGTACAGCTTCTTCTTCAGATACAGTTCGTTTGCTAAGGACTTAGTCCTAGACAGACTAGTTAACTTCGTTCAAATTCCTGCAGCAGTTGTTTCCTTGGTAACTTCCCGTAAAACCCGGTCTCCCAAGCATAGAATCAAGGTACTGTATGCCTTCTTCATTAAAGCAGCTTTTTCACCTGCTTCCATGTCCGCGGGTAATGTCTCTAATGCAGCATCACAACCTTGTTGTACCATTAAAGCACGCATCTTTATTTTCCATAACCCGAAGTCATTCTTCCCATCGAATTTCTCGATGTCAAACCTAGTTATCGAACTAGCCATTCTTCTTTAACCTTGCTAAAAACCTTGTCAAGTTGTTTCTTAACCAACTTTACCGACAAGCCTCACAAGCCGTGTGCAATATTCCCCCTTGTTGCTATAAACCCTTTTTGCAAATCGAATTAATTAGAATAACCCTAAACCCTCGATTTCGAACAAGCAAACCCGGTCGTAAACTTAAAACCCAAGAAAACCACGATCAAACTTGAACCACAAGAAAAATAATGCAACAAGAAACTTCGATTTAATCGAATTTTAAAAACCTAAAAGTCGATAACCTGAAGTCCACTTTTAAATATTAAAAGTTGAAATCCTTGTACGAATAATAAATAACTGCAGCAACTTTGTAGTATCTTGTATATAGGATGGAATACAATATTCCTTTACTTTGTTTAAAAGAAAAGGAAAACCCCTTACGTCACTTCTATTTAACTTTTCACGTGGGTGTTCAAAACAAATAGTCCACCTATTATCGATCGCTGCTACTTAGACTAACCGATTAGAAATCGATTTTTTTTTCTAACCTCGGAAAAACTCAGAACTTCGATCTAACACTCGAACTTCAATGACCACAATAACCGCGGCTCTTGATACCACTTGTTAGAAAAATACCTCGACAACAATCCGAAGTTTGATTGCGGAACGCTAGATCGCAAGTTGTATCGAGCTCAAGTAGCAAACACGAGAGGCTACAATATATACTACAAAGAACCGACCGAATATTGCACACGATATACCCTCGTACCAAACCTTTATTAAAACACCTAATAAAGCTTTTACAATTGAGAAAGAAGAATGAATAACTAGCATCCCCCTCATCTCTATTTATAGAGATGAGGGGTAGAAACCTTAGCTTGCAAGCCAAGTAACTAGTTTCCTAATCTAAGTACAATCCTAAACTTTATTTAAACTAAATACAATTAATCCCCTTATTATTGTCTAAGTCACATTTAACCCTCCTAAGTATTGCTACTAACACATAACATTTTGTTTCCTGCACAGACTAGATTTGGGCATGCCCAAATCTCCTTAATAAGTAAAAAAGTGTATGTTCTAATTTTTGTTTCCTGCACAGACTAGTCAGACTTGTAGGATTGATTGTACAATATTTAATAAGTAATATATATTTCACCTTTTTCAAAAAAAAAAAAAAAAAAAAAAAAAAAAAAAAACTCTTGAACTTCAATATTGGGCTTATATATTAATTCATATCTAAATTTTTTTGGGCGTGACGCGGAAGTAAAATCAGCTCACATATGTCAACCACATCGATACATTAGCATGTTAATCGTCACCTTTAATTTCGATGAAATGTCCGTAGGATTTAGGCTCCACCTCATTCGAATTTCTTCATGTAAACGAATCCCAATTGGTGCCACAAAAGCTAGTTTACTTCGTTGGATATTTTCATCGTCCTCAATCACCTGCGAAATATTTTTTTCATCGTCCATATCCACATCTTCTTCTACTTTTAAAATCGTCATAAACAAGGGCACTACTAAATTAATCACCCTTCTTGCAAAATCGTCATAAACATGGGACTACTAACTTAATTTATCACTCTTCGTTACGGTATATTTAACTTAATATATTTCAAAAAAATATATATATATATTTCCTTCTTAATTACAGTATGACATTTTGCATCCCTAATATGACCATAACTTTTCTCAATACCAATAACTAGTTGGGTAGAAAACCAACCTAAAGCCAAGTAAGGGCTTGTTTCTTTTTTTTTCTGGATTAAGTAGGTGGGGCCCTTTCCGTTAATGAGTCTTAATGGGGAGGAGTACCCTTTGCTTTCTCTCCTCATACAGACCATTTAACAGAAAAAGAAACATATTATATGTGTGGCCCCACCACTATCTCCCCATTAAGACTCATTAACATAAAAAAGAAACACCCCCTAACTCTCGCTAAGCTATCAAATAAACGCTTACCTGCTGACTTAAACAAGTTGTCACAGGCTCTTTCAAATAATTTTTTAAAAGTTGCACTTAGAGTCTAGAATTTAGAATTTAAATAACTAATTCATGAGATTGATGTTTGGATATCAAATGTGATCATTAATAACCAAAAACGACAAAGAATTTTTGGTTTAGATTCTAGACTTCAAATAAATTTTATCATTCCCTCCTAATTTATAATCTCTTCCCTCTAGCTATTTTTCCTCCAGAAAGCGATGTGGGACATTCAAACATCTCCTTCTACAATCGTGAACTCCCAACACAAATATTGGCTAAACAAATCGTACCAACACTTGCTAAAAAAACATTTGCCTCCATCGTCGTCTTATTACGACGACCACCAACTACAACAAGATCTTCGAGTGCACTGAAGAAGTCCTTGTTAATACTGACTATGTTGGTAATTGGCTCTTGCATTGCAACGACGAAGCTCAAGTAGTGCAAACGTGCGACAATGTAATTGACAAGTAGTCGTACTCACGGATACAAATGAATCTAGGCAGTAATGATCAAAGCCGTTGATATCAGGTGAATAAAAAGTAAATGTTCCGAGCCTAAAGGAATCAAGCTGATGATGCTCGGCGTAACATTGTATATATGTACTAGTAATAAAGTTCCGTCCTTGGTACATTGTACAAGAATAAAAATGATAAAGGTCTACTAATACAATGACTTTTTAAGTTTTGGTATGTATTAAAAATGTTGAAATTTGGGCAATAATTAATTAATTATATACGAGTACCAAATCATCCTCTTTACAAATTAGAAATTCCAAAACACGTTACCGTTGAAACATCGAACGGGACTTGAACCACTTCAACCTTAAGCTTGAACATGAACATCTAAATTACTTGAACCCTTTGCTTGTGACTCAACTCTTGAACTTTAATATTGGACTTAGAACTTGATTCACATCTTGGAATTTCTGGGTGTGATGTCGAAGTAAAGTTAATTCTCGTGTCATGTTAACCACATTAATACGTTGTCAGGCTGATCGTCTCCTACATTTTTTTATATGAAAGACTCCCATTGTCTTCGTATAAAAGAGTACTTCTTTCGATATTTTATCGCCGTCTTAATCTTCGCGAATACAAGACTTTTTTCATCGTCCAATTCAACATCTTTTCCAACATTCAAAATCGTTCTAAACAAGGGACTACTAACTTATTGTTAATGAGGTTTTACAATGTTGCTCTTCAACAATAGTCTAATTCAACAAGGGAGGGATGAAATCATAAAATTGATCGAGTTTTAAAACTTCTAAAAACAGAATTCCTAATACTAGCCAGATTACAATACAGTTAGCAATCAAGATTTGGTACTCGTCTTATTATCTTAAGCACAACTAGAAGTATACTACGTTCGAAAAACCAATTATTAAAATCCCAACGCATGCCACAAACATTTCATACTTGTATCATTATCCAAAACATAAATCTACCTTTATATCAATTATCAAACTAATCTTAAATGAATAGTAAAATATGAGTAATTTGGTCTTTCACTTGATACACCGTGTTGCATATATTTTAAAATTTTAGTTTACCTTTCCACTTTTTGCTAATGTAACTTTCAACCTTATAATTTACATATGTTACATTTTCAACTCACAATAATCCAACTTTATTTTACCTTTACTCTATTTTACCTTTAACTCACAAAGTCACAAGTTACCCTTTTTATTTATTTTTTTTTTATTATTTTTTTAACCAACTGACTTAGCTTAATTGGCCACCTGAGTTCGTGAACGAGCTTGGGGAAGAGTTTTACCCAGGTTCGAGTCTCGTAAGTGACAAAGAAAATTCGGGTTTTCCTATTAGTGCGAAGCCGTACGTTCTAAGGGTTTCCCTTTGCGGGTCTCTCCTAGTGGTTCGGGTCCTGAGGCCTGCTCGTTTGGATGGTTTAACTCGGAGGTCGGATTTCAAGTGTGATGCCGTTCTAAAAATAATAATAATAATAATTTTTTTTTCGCCACACATATTTAAGTAGGTTTCTCAATTTTCGTATCATATAATAGTCCAACTCAATTTATTATGTTTGATAAGTACCAATTCATCATGATTCATTCACGTTTAGAGGCGTAGCTAAAAATTGTTATAACTTGAAAATCAGATCGATTTCAAAATAAAATATTGGATTTTAACGAACATATTTACCTGAATATATTTACCATGCAGTTAATGTGCATAACTAAAAGGAAGTGAAGCCACGAGAAAAAAAAAAAAAAAAAAAAAAAAAAAAAAAAAAAAAAAAAAAAAAAAAAACCCTTATAATAAGCTTAAACCGTCTTAACTAACAAAAGTAAGAATTATATCCGCGGGCATGGTTCTTTGACTTGGTTATGCAAGGCACCCTTTAGGTCCTCTGGATTTTCGGTTTTTACAAGTTAAACGTCCCGATAAAAATCTCGTCATTAACACAAGTTTATTGAATTAGTATATTACAGTAGATAACTATTGAATTGAATAGATTAAATTGAAATTTTATCTTTTATGAAAAAAGAAAAGATTGGATCAAGCATATTTGATAACCTTTAATTCGCTCTTTCCGTTATTCCATAATCCATATCAATGCTTTTTTCAAATTAATTTTTTTTTTTTTACTATATCCAATATCATTAGTAGTCCTATAATTCTATAGATTCGCCATTTTTGTGAGATTAAAGTTGAAGCATACCTATGGAGTCCGAATCAACAAGCATTTCCATTAGAGAAGACACGCAACCACAACCGGCCACCGTCTATAATCTACCGTACGTTCCATTCTGATTATGTTTCATGCATGTTCACGTTCATAATTCATTTATCTGGTTTTAGATCAAGATATGTGTTTTATATATATGGTTAGATCTAATGTTTGCATGTTGTGTTTTTCAGGGTGCACAAGTACTATTCTAATTTATTCATCATGAGTTACCCCTTTAGGTTTGGCCTAGTATTGATTCCCACGGTGTGCGATACGAGAAAAAAATCTCCTATCGAACTGAATCCTCCATTTATGATCATATCAATTGTTACAACATTTGTGGCTGTACTAACATCTCTAGTTATAATCTTTGCAAAATACTACTTGAAAATCTCGTGGATGTGGTATATTTGTTTAACAATCGTAAAATGCATTGGATTATTCGGGATGTATGCTGCAAATTTGTCACTTGTTATGGTATTAGTTGTCCCTCCAAACTATAACTCGATCGGATATATGCTCGTGTGTCTAATCTTTGGGTATGCAATTGCGTATTACTTTCTTTGGCATTCGGATAATACAGTAGATAGCAATGGCAATTGTTTTCATAAGATTTTTTGTTTGGGACTATTTCATATACCTCTTTCCCTAATGTTGGCATTTTTCCTCCCTGAGAACCTCCACTGGATCATGATTTTAATAGTAATGGTCTTCAGTTGTTTGGAAACAACCACTAACTCTATTTTTTATTATAGTAAGAAAGGTGAAACGAACAATGTATAAAACTTGGAAGCTCATCATCAAGACAAGAGCAACGATCTTCCTCGTGTAGATGCTAGCCGTAAGATTTAGGAGTTAGATGTTAGTTATTTGATATTAGCACTTATCTAGAATAAAGTTATAATAATAATGCTTATGAATTTTTGCTTTTGAGATCTATTGTCCTTTCGTATTGCGAAGTGTTAAAATTAATTGAACATAGAAATTAAAAACACATGTACAAAGTTGTTTGTAATCAGTGACATAAACTTTTGTAGTATGACCAAAAGAAGTTAATTGATTTGTTATTGCCCAAGTTAAGTTATAGTACTATATCAGCAATCTAGTTCTTTTATTACTGCATATAGTTTAGTTGTAAAGCTTATAATTTTGGTTTGTATTAAGAGAATTAGCACACACAAAATGCATTGTGCTTATCTGAAACCTTGAGTTAATGGTTGTGTTTAGATGCGGGCTAATAGGGGCTTTTGAAAACTTAAGCTTTTAAATAAATTAGCTTGTGAAATAAATTACTTTGTTTGTCACATAGGATCTCTTTAGCTAATTTTCCTCCCTTAAGCAATGTGGGATAGTTAAACATTTGTTATTCATTCCACTTCCACCATAAAGACCTCCTTCTACAACCGAGAACTCATCACACATTCACACAACGGCTAAACACATCGTATCGACACTAGCCTTCATCGTCATCTTATCGCATACCTCAGTTTCTGCCTACAAAACCACGACCACCACGAGCCACAACAAATATCTTCAAGTGCATAAAGTTGTACGGTAACTGCCTCTTATTGCATTGTAGCATGACCACGAGTAGTACAAGGGTGACCATATGAATGACATATAGCTGTACGGATGCGAAAGAATCCACGCAGTAATGGTCAAAGCCATTGTTATCAGGTGAATATATAGTGGAGGGTCCGAGCTTAAGGGGATCGAGGTGATGATGCTCGACGTAACATTGTATCTATGTGCTAGTGACAAAGTTCGGTCATTTTATTAATACAATGAAATATTAAGTTTTGGTATCTACTAAATATGTTGAAATTTGGGCACTAATTATATACGTATATCAATCTTTGTATGTTTATATATGAATGATAAACATGATCTTTAAAAGTGCCCAAATTTCTACATTTTTAATATATACCATGGCCTTCATCTACCAACACTCCGCGTTCATCATCATTTTATTATTCACCTCAGCTTACAAAACAATAACCACCACCATGAACAACAACGGGGGTTGGTATCAAAGCCTAAATGGTCCTTTATCTCGTGGCATCAAATTTCAATGGAATAATTGGGGCCCAAAGAGGTGAATGTATGTGTGTGATGGGCTTCTATTGACCGATTATCTCTACTTATCAATCTTGCTCCTCCTGGTGTTCCACTTTGCTCTTCTGAATGTTGTTTTGTAATTCGGAGCCAAAAATGTTGATCATTGTGTTGTCAATTGCGCCTTTGTCGAATGAATTTGGGCTAAGGTACAACAATTGGTGGGGTACATCCGTATATGTCTCTCCTCTTACCTTTTCCGAAATCATGGAAGGGGCAAGTCCTTCAGGTAATTTTGTGGTGGAGAATGCCTTTTGTCGTGTGTTATGGTAGTTAGTTGGTTTATTTAGAAGTGGAGAAATCGTGTGCTTAATGCACCATCGACATCCAAGGCCTCGATAGTTGCTAATAGACTTGCTCCCGCAAGTTCAAAGAACGGCATCATTGTGAATTTTCGATAGGTGTTCCAAGTTCAAAGAACATGTTAATGTTGATTTTCAATGGGTGTTCGAAACTATGTGTTTACCTGTCTTTTTGGATCTCTTAATTTCCCGCACAACTGTTTTAATTTTTCTGTGGCTATAAAGTAATTTACTTCCATTCCAAAGAAAAACAAAAGAAAGAAAAAGTTGTTTTATAAATAAATGTGGCTTTAGCTAAATTTAAAGAGCCAAATAACTTTTTATTTTAAATTAAGAATTCACCATCTCCAAACTATTAATTTGTAGTTTTGAGGGAGCTGACTCATAAATCAAAACAAAAGGAAAATGGGCTATTGAAAGTTTCACCATCAGCCTATCTCATGTGTTGCCATTCCCTCCTTATTTATAATATCTCCTCTTTAGCAGCTTTTCCTCTGTAGCTCGATGTGGGATACTCAAACTCCACTTGTGGCTTTTGAATTTGTATAACTACTTATTTTACGAACACTTGCCTGCGTTGAGTACATTGAAGAAGTCTTACTGGATACTGATGTTGTTGATGAGTGACTTTTGCAATGTAATGAAGGGGCCGAGAAGGGCATCCGGAGGGAGTGTAAGTGCGAGGCTGTGGGTGAGAAGTCGTACTTAAGTGTACAAAAGAATCTAGGCGATAGCGGCCTAAGCCGTTGCTATCAAGTTACTCAAGCGTGCACGGTCCGAGCTCTTTATCCGTTGGTCATATTGTAAAAGAATAAAAACGAAGTCTGAACTTTCTAAGTTTTGCCGCAACTTATATATATAACCGAGTACAAATATGTATGCTATATGATTTTGTTAAGAGACCAACGGATATTAGGGTGTATTTTAGTTGTTTTCCAAATTTCTAGCAAAGTGATTGAAGTTAAAACAAATGTTTAAACTATGTTTAGTTCACATCGATATATGCGTTTTCAATCTAAATGTTGACAAACAAATATAAAAATTTGTATCCGCATATCACATTCTTGATTTTGTGGTTCAAACAATATGATTCTCCACAAAATTTGCCGCCTATGTGTTTTGTATTGCCTTGGCTAGTCTTTTTTTAAGGAAAAACATTTTCCTAACACCTTTCAATCTTTCACTAGCCACTAATATCCATATTCTTATTAAGTTTATTCACTAAATTTGGGTCTATTTGCCCAAGCTCATCAAGCTATTAATCAGCCCATATCCGTGCGCCACAATTCGGGGAAATGACATAGTTAAAGCTGAGTGAAGCGAAATCTTGAGTCAAAGCTTACTTTCTCAGTTAATGGTGAGCCAAGCAAGCTTATTTAGCCAAACAAGCTTATTTATCTGGTCTGTGTTAAGTGTTTTAAACTTTTTCAGTTAAACTTATTTTATGTTTCAAACTTTTTTAGTTAAACTTATTTTACAGAATTGTGGCTTGTTCAAACTAAAAAAAGCTAATTAAATACTTATACAATATTAACATTTTGTTTTAACGATTAAACTAAAGTGTGCAAATCATCATTCTACTCTAAATTATGCTTCTTAGTTTTTCTTAAGTTATAACTAATTTAACCATTTAATAACTTCAAGAAAACTTAAAAACATAAATAAAAAAACAACTAATTTGCTTTTTAAAGTTTAGACTTAGCATACCTTATAAACAGTCATTCCTTCCTTACATGGCTCGATGTGGGACAGTCAAACCCCACTTCATCTTTTCATCTTTTAACAATTTGCGGTTCACTCCACGTACATGATGATCCTTTTGAATTTATGCAACTACTCTGAGGTATAGTAGTTCAATACGCACAACTTTTCTTTCTTCAGAGATATCTTTGCACTCCGCGTATCGTTGTCTCATTCGTTGTTTCAATGCCTTTGCGAGCTCAAACTGCTTGATAACTTCGACAAGAGCCTGTTGTCGAGCCGTGTCGTCTTTATCGCATTGTTTTTTAGAATACTTTTGCATTTGTTCGACGGTATGGGGGAGACGACAAGCCATAATTGTGAAGTGTGAAAATGAGTTATGTGTGTAAATATGTTAAGTGTGAAAATATTTGAAAAAGAAGTGTTGTATTTATAGGGAGTAAAAACTTAATTACAAAAATAATCATAATAATAATAAAAAAATAAATAAATAAAGTTTCCATTAACCCCAATGGGGCTAAACCAAAATTTTTTTGAATTTGAAAACTCGACCATTTAAACCCAAACGATTTTTTTTTTGTCTCCTTTACGTTACAATGCACATTACCAGGAGCAACGCACGTTACAACACCACCGTGCTAGGAACAATGAACAACGGCATTGAGGCGTTGAAATCAAGCCACATAGAACGATTTCGCATTATGACGTTACCATTCCCTTGGCTCTAAGCTTGTCTTGGTGATGGTGGTTTGTCATTCTCCCTCTTGTTTTGCCAGTTTACAACGGCGGTGAATCGATGATTCTATTGTCTTTTAGCTTTTGTGATCGTCAACATCCTTGACTTAAATCTTTAGAGCCATTGGCAGTTTAGATGTTAACAATTTTGTCTAGCTAATGAAAAGGTCAAACCGGGTAAGATAGATTTCAGTAAACCAATATATCGGTTTGGTTCAAATTTCTATATATGTTTTTCATGAATATAATCATTTGGTGTTCCATAACTTTTTTCAAATATTGTTAACTTTCCAGACGTGAGATTAATATATAACTTATATTTGTCCTATAACCAATGAACCAATTATAACTATTTATTTTGTTTATCTAAATTAATAAAAAAAACTATTTTTCACATTTTTTTTAAAACAACATTCTTACAAACGGTAAATCTTCAAGCTACAAAAAAATACACCATTACGACGAGAATTAAATTATCTTTATATAGATATGCATTGTTATATACTTTTGACGATTTTTTTTTAATTTCTGCCCAGAAAAATCACATATGATTCGTAAAATTGATTTTTACGAATCATATGTGATTTATATGAGTCACGTGTGATTTAGAAATCACATGTGACTCATAAAATCACATATGATTTGATTTTTACGAATCACATGTGATTTTTACAAATCACGTGTGATTTTTCTGGGCAAATTTCTTTTAAAAAAAGTTCGTCGAAAGTATATAACAATGCATATCTATAGAAAGATAATTTAATTCTCGTGATGGTATGATTTTTTTCGCGTAATGATTAACGGTTTGTGAGATATTTAATTTTAAAAAAAATGGTGAAAGTTTATTTTTTTATTTTGATAAAAAAAATAAATGTCTAAGATTGGTTCATTGGTTATATGACAAACGAGTAGGGCGTCGGTCCGCCACGTTGCGGCGGGACGTTGTAGTTGGCCAAGAATTTATGATTTTTAGATATATTATTTGCGTAAGAATTTAACTATTTGTTTAATGTTAGACGTAGTATGATTTCGTCTTTGTATAACAGGCATTCACATACATGTATGCAAGAGAAAGCTAAATATAATAGTATCCATAAAGTAACAATAGTATTTGTGAAAGAACATTAGCTAAAGATTTACTTAGCAAGTATTTATATGTAATACATATGCATCAGTAGTATCACACAGCATAAAAGATGCAAGGCAACAATTAAAACGTAAATGGCAAAATAAAGAAGCTAGAGAACAAATACAACAGCATAAATAACACACGTACCACCTTTTGAAAGCAAGATTGTAGTGATTATCTGCGTGAATTTACAGTGGTTCTTAGGCGTTAATTTTTTTTGAGTGTTTTGGACTGGTTTACTTCTACTGAAAACTGATAGTAAAAAACTTTTCAAGAACCTTCTACCTTGGGAACAGTGGCGAAGCTTGGATTTTTCGAGTGGGTGGTCGGGATCTAAAATTTTTTTTTTCTAACACTATGGGGGGTCGAAACTGAATTAAATTGGGGGGGCGAAACCGAAAATACCGAAATTTTTCTACACGAAAACTATATACCCCTACATCGCAAAAAAAATTTCGGGGGGTCGGCCGCCCCCCCTATGAAGCTGCGCCACTGCTTGGGAATACACAGCATCGTACATGTAGTCGATAAAAAAGAAAAACCATAGCCACACAAACCTTAAAACATATTTAGATGTTTGACACGTACTCAATGTCCGTACGTATATTAGTTGTAAAAGCAATTGGGCCTCGTGTAGCTGGCTGAAATAAAAGCAAAGTAACCCGTTTAATAGACGACGTCGTATTAAACGTGATTTAATATATATAGTAATGTTGTATATTGAACTTTTGTCTAACTTTCCATTGTCTTACGAAGTAGAGTCTCTCATGTGAACCACTTCAATCTTAAGCTTGAACTTGAACAACTGAATTTGGACTTAGAACACTTTACTTGTAACTTAACTCTTGAACTTGAATTCGGTGGCTGTTGTAGCACAGGCTAGATTTTGGGCATGTCCAAATCTCAGACTTTTTAGGATTGATTGTACAATATTAAATAAGTACGTAATTTATATTTCACCTTTATCTAAATTTTTTTGGGCGTGACACGGAAGTAAAATCAGCTCCACATATGTCAACCACATCAATACATTAGCATGTTAATCGTCTACTTTATTTCGTTGGATATTTTCATCACCTTCAAAAATATTTTTTTCATCGTCCATATCCGCATCTTCTTCTACTTTTAAAATCGTCATAAACACGGGAATACTAACTTAATTTATCGCTCTTCGTTACGGTATATGTTGATGCATAATCTGGAGCGGACTGATTCAACGACTCTCCTTGGGCCGTTAGTCGTTTTCTCAAGCCCTAAGTAGACCTGTCAACAAAGAGAACCCGTTAGGAGTGGACCCGAGGCCGTAGCCCCGGGATCCACCTCCGACGGTCAAGTTAGTATTGATGCATGGTAGCTTATGAGAATTAGGTTTAGGATAACCTGTTATGTTCTGTTGTGAATAGAAGCCCAGCCCTATATTTATAGGACATGGATTAGGGTTTAGGCATAGAGTGGGCCGCTGTCTGCCGGGACTGGCCTATGTAGGATCCGGACCATACGTCCACAGTATATAACTTGATATATTTCAATTACAGTGACATTTTGCATCCCTTCTATGACCGTAACATTTCTCAATACCAATTACTAGTTGGGTAGAAAACCAATCTAAAGCCAAGTAACTCTTGCTAAGCTATCAAATAAACGCTTACCTGCTCAATTAAACTAGTCAAATAAATTATTAGTCTTTCAAATAATTTTTTAAAAATTGCAATTAGAGTCTAGATTTTAAATAACTAATTCACTTATTGCTTTTGGATATCAATGTCATCATTAATAACCAAAAACAACCAAAGAATTTGTGATTTAGATTCTAGACTTAAAATAAATTATATCATTCCCTCCTAATTTATAATCTCTTCCCTCTAGCTATTTTTCCTCCAGAAAGCGATGTGGGACAGTCAAACATCTCCTTCTACAATCTTGAACTCCCAAGTCCCAACACAAATATTGGCTAAACAAATCGTACCAACACTTGCCTCCATCGTTGTCTTAATACGACCACCACCAACAGCAGCAACAAGATCTTCGAGTGCACTGAAGAAGCCTTTGTCAATGCTGACTATGTTGGTAATTGGCTCTTGCATTGCAACGACGTAGCTCAAGTAGTGCAAATGTGCGACCATGTAATTTACAAGCTGTTGTACACACGGATACAAATGAATCTAGAGTAAAAGGGTCCGAGCCTAAGAGAATCGAGCTGATGATGCTCGGCGTGACATTGTGTATATGTACTAGTATTAAAGTTCCGTCCTCGGTACATTGTACAAGAATAAAAATGATCGAGGTCTACCAATACAATGACTTTTTAAGTTTCGGTATCTACTAAATATGTTGAAAGTTGGGCAAGAATTATATACGAGTATCGAATCTATCCCCTTCACAAATTAGAAATTCCAGAACACGTTACTTGTGACTCAACTCTTAAACTTGAATAGTGGACTTAGAATTTGATTCACATATTGGAATTTCTGGTGTGCTGTCGAAGTAAAGTTAATTCCCGTGTCATGTTAACTACATTGATACGTTTTTAAGCTAATCGTCTCCTATATTTTTATATGAAAGATTCCCAAGACTTAGGCTCGACATCCTTTCAGTTGTCTTCGAATAAACGAGTTCCTATTATATTTTATCACCAATATCTTCGCGAAGACAAGACTTTTTTCATCGTTCAAACCAACATCTTTTCCAACATTCAAAATCGTTCTAAACAAGGGACTACTAACTTATTGTTAATGAGGTTTTACAATGTTGCACTTCAACAATAGTCTAATTCAACAAGGGAGGGATGAAATCATAAAATTGATCGAGTTTTAAAACTTCTAAAAACAGAATTCCTAATACTAGCCAGATTACAATACAGTTAGCAATCAAGATTTGGTACTCGTCTTATTATCTTAAGCACAACTAGAAGTATACTACGTTCGAAAAACCAATTATTAAAATCCCAACGCATGCCACAAACATTTCATACTTGTATCATTATCCAAAACATAAATCTACCTTTATATCAATTATCAAACTAATCTTAAATGAATAGTAAAATATGAGTAATTTGGTCTTTCACTTGATACACCGTGTTGCATATATTTTAAAATTTTAGTTTTACCTTTCCACTTTTTGCTAATGTAACTTTCAACCTTATAATTTACATATGTTACATTTTCAACTCACAATAATCCAACTTTATTTTACCTTTACTCTATTTTACCTTTAACTCACAAGTTACCATGTTTAATGCTTTTTTTCTTTTCTTTTTTCTTTTTTATTAACCAACTGACTTAGCTTAGTTGCCCACCTGAGTTCCTGTTGGAGCTTGGAGAAGGGTTTTACCCGGGTTGTAGTCTCTTAAGTGACAAACAAAAAAAAAAAAAAAAAAAAAAAAAAAAAAAATCTGAATTTTGCTCTTAGTGCGAAGCCGTGAGTTACAGGGGTTTCCCTTCGCGGGTCTCTCTTAGTGGTTCGGGTCCTAGGGCCTGTCCGTTTGAATGGTTTAACTCAAAAGTCGGATTTCAAATGTGGTGTCGTTATAATAATAATAATAATAATAATAATAATAATAATAATAATAATAATAATAATAATAATAATAATAATAATAATAATAATTTTTTCGCCACACATATTTAAGTAGGTTTCTCAGTTTTCGTATCATATAAGGGTGTGTTTGATAGAGAGAAATGAGATAAGAGAAATGGAAATGTATTGGATTCTATTGTTTGGTAGATGAGAGAAATAAAAATGTGAAGAATTTGCGAGAATTGATAGAGAATTAGTAGTGTAAATTTTAAAGTTTCATTTCCATCACTTTTTGTAGGGAAATTAGAGAAATGGAAATTGTTAGTTTTTGTAATATATTTTTTACGATATGTATTTTTCCTTTTTAACTTACATGTGTATTTTCATGTCAAATAGATTATTTAAAAAACTAATTTGTTTAATTTAAAAAAAATACTTTTTTAAAAAATAATTTTTATAAACAATAAATTTAAAAAAAGTAATACTTTTTTTTAAATAATTTTAAAAAAAAATAAGTTTTTTACTATTTTTTTTAAATAAATATTTTATAAAAAATAATTTTAAAACAATATATTTTTTATAGAATTGTTATTTAGAAAAAATAATTTTTTAACTAATTTTATAAAAAAATAAAAAATAATAAATATTTTGTTTAAAAATAATTTTTTTAAATAAAATAATAAGTTTTTAAAAAAATAAAAAAAAAATTAAAATTTTTTTTAAATAAAATTAAAAAATAATTAAAAAAAATATTTTTTTAAATATATATTTTCTAGAATTATTATTCAGAAAAATAAATTTTTAAAAAAAATCAACAAATCAAATGCATGTGAGTCTTATATGACAAAATGTTATTTATTTATTTATTTATTTTTTCATTTCTCGGGTCAAGTATCTGTTATTACCAAACATTATAATTGAATAAAATTTTTTAATGATTTCTATTTTCTGAATTTCTATTCTTTACTTTATTTCTAATCTCTGGAAATTGTCTGTACCAGACATGCCCTAATATTCCAACTCAATTTATTATGTTTGATAGGTACCAATTCATCATGATTCATTCACGTTTAGAGGCGTAGCAAAAAATTGTTATAAACTGAAAATAAGATCGATTTCAAAATAAAATGTTGGATTTTAACGAATATATTTACCTGAATTTGGTGATCACTTTTGCTAGTAGATTAGACATACGTCTCGTAAAGAAGTTTATTAAATGATACGGACATGAAATGATTTTTAACGAATTACTTACACCATGCAATGATTTTTTCTAGTCTTTTACCACAAGTTTATTGAATTTCAGATGTAATATATTACAGTAGATAACTATTGAATTGGATATAGATTAAATTTAAATTTTATCTTTTATGAAACATGAAAAGATTTGCTCAAGCATATTTGATAACCTTTAATTCGCTCTTTCCGTTATTCAATAATCCATATCAATGCTTTTTTCAAATTTAAATTTTTTTACTATATCCAATATCATTAGTAGTCCTATAATTCTATAGATTCGCCATTTTTGTGAGATTAAAGTTGAAACATACCTATGGAGTCCGATTCAACAAGCATTTCCATTAGAAAAGACACGCAACCACAACCCGCCACTTTCTTCAATCTACCGTACGTTCCATTCTTATTATGTTTCGTGTTCACGTTCGTAATTCATTTATCTGGTTTAAGATCAAGATATGTGTTTTATATATGGTTAGATCTAATGTTTGCATGTTGTGTTTTTCAGGGTGCAAAAGTACTATTCTAATTTAGTCATCATGAGTTACCCCTTTAGGTTTGGCCTAGTATTGATTCCCATGGTGTGCGATTCGAGGAAAAAATCTTCTGTCGAACTGAATCCTCCATTTATGATCGTATCGATTGTTACAACATTTGTGGTTGTACTAACATCTCTAGTTTTAATCTTTGCAAAATACTACTTGAAAATCTCATGGATGTGGTATATCTGTTTAACAATCGTAAAATGCATTGGATTATTTGGGATGTATGCTGCAAATTTGTCAATTGTTATGGTAGTAGTTGTCCCTCCAAACTATAACTCGATCGGATATATGCTCGTGTGTCTGATCTTTTGGTATGCAATTGCATATTACTTTTTTTGGCATTTGGATAATACAGTTGATAGCGATGGCAATTATTTTCATAAGATTTTTTGTTTGGGACTAGTTCATATACCTCTTTCCCTGATGTTGGCGTTTTTCCTCCCTGAGAACCTCCACTGGATCATGATTTTAATAGTAGTGGTCTTCAGTTGTTTGGAAACAACAACTAACTCTATTTTTTATTACAGTAAGAAAGGTGAAACGAACAATGCATCAAAATTGGAAGCTCATCATCAAGACAAGAGCAACGATCTTCCTCTTGTAGATGCTAGCTGTAAGATTTAGGAGTTAGATGTTAGTTATTTGATGTTAGCACTTATTTAGAATAAAGTTGTAATAATAATGCTTTATGAATGTTTGCTTTTGAGATCTATGCCTTGGTATAATAAAGTTGTTAATGGCTGTATTCAGATGCGGGCTTATTGTGGCTTTTGAAAACTTGACCTTTTAAATATTTTAGCTTGTGAAAAAAACTTTGTTTGACACATGCTTACGAATGAAAGCTTTTATAAGCCAAGCTAATTGAAATGTGGGATAGTTAAACAATTTGTTATTCATTCCACTTCCACCATAAAGACCTTTCTTTTTACCTGGATTTCCAACTCGACATTGTGAGCTGACTAATAACAGGGCAATTACCCTTTTGGATAGCCCGGAGTTGGCGCAGGTGAACATCCGTGGCCATAAGGGGATTAATTTACTCCCCGTTGGATTCGAACCCTTGACCTCCTCTTTGAAAGACTTACCGTCGTGTCACCCCTTGCGGTTAAAAGGGTATGATTGTTAGGAGAGTTAAGAATCGAAAATGAGTTGCCTTATTCAAAGCTTGTATGATTTACCAACTCCCCAACAACCTCAACCACATAAAGACCTCCTTCTACAACTGAGAAAAGAGAACTCATGACACGTTCATACAATGGCTAAACACATCGTATCAACACTCTTCTTGATCGTCATCTTATCACGTACTTCTGTTTTTGCCAACAAAACTACGACCACCATGAGCCACAAAAAAATAGGTCTTCAAGCGCATAAAGTACACTGAAGATGTCCTTGTTGATGCTGAACATGTAGGTAAGTAGGTAACTGCCTCTTATTGCATTGTAACATGACCTCGAGTAGTGCAAGTTTGGCTCGAGACTTCGATCGATTCACTTAGTGCAAGTTTGTTCATTTAAAGGAAAGCACACGCCAGCTTATTTCCTAGTCGCTCTCAAGTCATTGTTAAGTGTTTCAAACTTTTTCAGTCAATTTACTTTATAGATTTGAGGCTATTTGCTAACTTCAGAAAGCTAATTTGTTTATATATCTCTAATGAAAAAGAAAAACGACCGACTACATGAATCTCAAATATTAAGGGTGCGTTTAGTTGGAGAGAAATTCTCCATTTTTCCAAGAAATTTTTTATAAGAAAATGAAAAAACTGAAAACGCGTTTAGTCGCACTTTTTTCCAACAATTTTCAAAAAAAAAATGAAATTCTCATTTTCTAAATTTTAACTATGAAATTGAAAAGCCCATTCTACCATTCTCACTTTTTTCTTTTTCATTTTTTTATCAACTCCAAAAAAAACACACACACCATTCTACACTTAATATCTCGTGTCATCCTCCACCATCGACCGTCGCCACCACCGCCGACCGTCGCCGCCACCGCTGCAATTTGAGGTAATTTTCTTATCATTTTTATAAAAGAAAAATATAACTCCAACTAAACGCGTTTTCAAAATTCTCAACTATTCTCTAGAGAAGAAAAACCATCCGCTTCTCAAAGAATTTAGAGATGAAAAAATTGAGAAATTTTTCACCAACTAAATGGCCCCTAAGCTTCTTTGCCAAGTCTACGGGCCTAAACACATAGGACTTATTAATGGCCATGACTGGAAGGCCTCTAGCAGAAATGTGAGGCCAGTGATACAAGTTCGACAGTGTTCTTAAACCATATCGTGATTTGATATAATGTAAAACCTGGTTATGCTGAACTAAACACTCTAAACAAAAACTTAATTTATGTGTAAAGAAACTTATCTAAACCAATAGTTTTTAAAATGAACTTTAGATAGTTAGCAAAGTCATAAATAAAGAAAAGAGATAACTGAATCTCTATATCTTTAAGCAAAGCTTAGAAAACATTGTAAACATCAATTCATATTTATAATAACGTCACTCTCTGGCAACTTCTTTGACAACTCGATGTGGGATGGTCAAGTGTTTTCCTTTTGTAACTAATTTAAGCAAAGACCTTAGAAGAACCTTTGTTGTAGTTTTTCCAAATTAAAGAATGTAGAATGGCCGGTGGGCATTGAGAGTTGAAGACATGTCATTTTATAAGTGGTGAAATTTATTAGACCGGACCTTACGGGAGCAAATCTTTACCCATGGTGCCCAATAACCGCGCGTGGTCTCTATTACTGTGGTGGCATTATCGCGCTTGATGGTCCATTTTTTTTTTTGTTCGGTGGCGCAAAGCGCCTAATGAAACGTACATTTAGAAACGAATATCAAATCTATCCACTTCAGAAATTTGTAATTCAAAAAGACGTTACAATTGAAACATTTAACCTAACTTGAACTACTTCAACCTTAAGCTTGAACTTGAACAACTGAATTACTTGAACCCTTTACTTCTTGAACATGAATATTGGACATAGAACTTGTTTCACATCTAATAGTTTATTGTGATAATGGCAATGAGGTATATATATCTTTCAATATCATGCAATATCAGCGCACGAAGCACATCGAAATTAACATGCATTTTGTTAGAGACCGTGTTGCAGCATGTCATGTTCGTGTTTTACATGTTCTCTCTTATTATCAATATGTCAACATCTTAACCAAAGGTCTTCCGTTTTTATTATTTGATGTGTTTCATTCCAGTTTGAGCATTTAACGTTCTCCCACTTCACCTGCACACGTGTCCATTAGTGTTGTATTTATATTGTAACAAGCTCTTCATTATTAATTAATCAAATCATATCAAATCACATTATATTTTACATAGATTTTAATACCCATTAAGTTTTACAATATAGCAAATTAACCACTAAACCTAGTGTATTCTATATTTGCACTCTTCACATCATTTTACCTATTATTGGCAAAATATATATATATATAAAATCATATTATCATTAAAGTTTATTTCCTGGATGTAAAGTAAATATTATTGTACATGCTCCAACGCACAATTGGTAACAATCTTTATTAAAAATATATATTACAGTATCATTAAACTGTAAAATAAATGTTTTATCTGGTACATCACAGCAGATAACTATTGAAATGAATATGTTAAATTAAGATTTTATGTTTTATGAAAATGAAAAAAAATTGGTAGTCATAAAATTCTACAGATTCACCACCATCTTCGTAAATTAAAGCTGAAGCATATGGAGTCCGATTCAACGAGCATTTCCATTAGAGAAGACACGCAACCACAACCGGCCACCGTCTTCAATTTACCGTACGTTCCATTCTTATAAAGTTTTTTGTTCACATTCTTATATACACGGTTTGCATTTTGTGTTTTTGAGGGTGCACGATTACTATTTCAATTTATTAACCATGAGTTACACCTTTAAGCTTATCCTAGTATTGATTCCCACAATGTGCGATACGTGGAAAAAATCTCCTATTGAATTGAATCCTCCATTTATGATCATATCGATTGTTACCACATTTGTGGCTGTACTAACATCTCTAGTTATAATCTTCGCAAAATACTACTTGAAAATCTCGTTGATGTGGTATATCTGTTTAACAATCGTAAAATGCATTGGATTATTCGGGATGTATGCGGCAAATTTGTCACTTTGCATGGTAGTGTTTGTCCCTCCAAACTTTAACTCGATCGGATATATGCTCGTGTGTCTGATCTTTGGGTATGCAATTGCATATTACTTTATTTGGCATTTGGATAATACAGTTGATAGCGGTGCCAATTATGCTAAGAGTTTTTGTTTGGGACTATTTTATATACCTCTTTCCCTTATGTTGGCGTTTTTCCTCCCTGAGCACCTCGACTGGATCTTTATTTCAATAGTATTTGTCTTCAGTTGTTTGGAAACAATCACTCACTGTATTTATTACAATAAGAAAGGTGAAACGAACAATGTATGAAACTTGGAAGCTCATCAACAAGACAAGAGCAATGATCTTCCTCGTGTAGATGCTAGCTGAAAGATTTAGGAGTTAGATGTTAGTTATTTGATACTGGCACTTATTTAGAATAAAGTTGTAATAATCATGCTTATGAATTTTTGCTTTTGAGATCTATGTCTTGGTAGAATAAGGTTGTATCAAACATACTTGTATATAATCAATCATCTCGGCTCTAAAAAAACTTATCGGTACCACTTAAAGCTCAAATAGATAGACAAGTATAATATTTTAGAGATGTGCAGTGCATAGTTATATCTTTTCTACCTTAAGATTGATAACATATACACAAATAAGTATGATATCGGTCATCTTATTCTTCCGATAACTACATAAACAATTGTGATAAAGTGATTTGCATATTGTTTTGCAAAACAAGCTCATGGATATGCCTACACATTCATAAAGATACCTGTTATGGAACAACCTATTGTCCTTTTGTATTGCAAAGTGTTAAAAGTAATTGAACATAGAAATGAAAAGAAGCTAAATTCATTTGTTATTGCCCAAGTTAAGTTATACTATATCAGCAATCTAGCGCTTTTATTACTGCATATAGTTTAGTTGTAAAGCTTATAATTTTGGTTTGTAATAAGAGAATTAGCACTCACAAAATACATTTTGCTTATCTGAAACCTTGAGTTAATGGTTGTGTTTAGATGCGCGCTAATAGTGGCTTTTGAAAACTTGAGCTTTTAAATAAATTAGCTTGTGAAATAGACTTTGTTTGCCAAACAGGATCTCTGTAGCTATTTTCCTCCCTCAAGCAATGTGGGATAGTTAAACATTTGTTATTCATTCCACTTCCACCATCACACAATGGCTAAACACATCGTGTCAACACTCGCCTTCATCGTCATCTTATCGCGAACCTCCGTTTCTGCCTACAAAACCACGGCCACCACGAGCCACAACAAATAGGTCTTCAAGTGCATAAAGTACACTGAAGATGTCCTTGTTGATACTGACTATATGTAGGTAACTGCCTCTTATTGCATAGTAACATGACCTCGAGTAGTGCAAGGGTGACCATGTGAATGACGTATAGCTGTACGGATGCGAAAGAATCTACGCAGTAATGATCAAAGCCGTTGTTATCAGGTGAATATATAGTGAAGTGTCCGAGCTTAAGGGGATCGAGTTGATGATGCTTGATGTAACATTGTATCTACGTGCTTGAAATAAAATTCAGTCCTTGGTATATTGTACATGAATAAAAATGATCGAGTTCTACCAATCCAATGTCATATTAAATTTTGGTATCTATTAAATATGTTTAAATTTGGGCACTAATTATATACGACTATCAACCTTTGTATGTTTTTGAAGCCATGGAAGGGTTAAGAGCTCGTTCGGGTAATTCTGTGGTGGAGAAAGCCTTTCATAGTGTGTTATGCGTCCTTATTTGGTTTATATGGAAGTGGAGAAATCGCGTGCTTCATGCACCATCAACATCCAAGGCCTCGATAGTTGCTATAGATCTGCTCCCGCAAGTTCAAAGAACGGCGCTATTGTGAATTTCCAATAGGTGTTCCAAGGTCAGAGAACATTTTAATGTTTATTTTCAATTGGTGTTCGAAACTGACCGGTCTTTTTGGATCCCTTTCCCACAACTCTTTTGATGAATTTACTTCGATAAAAATAAATAAAAAAATAAAATTTCTTTGGTAAATTGGGGCTTGGCTGGATTTAAAGAGCCAACCAACTTTTTATTTTAAACTACGAATTCATCATCTGACAGCTGTTAATGTAGTAATATTAACAGTTTGAGATGACCAACTCATAAACCAAAACAAAAGGAGAATGGGCTATTTAAAGAGGCGCCATTAGCCTAGCTCATGCGTTACCATTTCCTCCTTATTTATGATATCTCCTCTTTAGCAGCTTTTCCTCTGTAGCTCGATGTGGGATACTCAAACCCCACTTCTGGCTTTTGAATTTGTATAACTACTCATTTTACGAACACTCGCCTACGTAGCCATTTTAGTATTTTACCATGTACCTCAGTTTCAGTTTACAAAGCTATCACATAACCTTTTCAAATAATTAACCTCATAGCTTATCATCCCAATGGTTGTGAGCTTAAAAAATGATTTGAATGCCTCCTGACATTAGTTTGGATGGGTCTGTCTTTATAATTCGGGTAGGCCAGAAGTAACTTTGTGAAGCAAATACATAAGAATATACACAAACTTCTCATATCTAATAAGAAACTTGGGTTGGCCATGGCCCATCCAACCTCCTACATGGCTCCGTCCCTGCCACCACCATTAATGAGAACAACAACGAGGTTATGGAGTGCGCTAAGTAGCCTAAGCACACTGAAGATGTGTAATGAAGGGGCCGAGAAGGGCGTGGGGGTGGAGTGTAAGTGCGAGGCTGTGGGTGAGAAGTCGTACTTAGGTGTACGAAAGAATCTAGGCGATAGCGGCCTAAGCCTTTGCCAGCAAGTGACTCAAGTGTGCACGGTCCGAGCTCATTTTCCTTTGGTCGTATTGTAAAAGAATAAAAACGAAGTCGGAACTTTCTAAGTTTTGCCACAACTTACATATACCCGAGTACAAATATGTATGCTATAATAGATATGTTAATATGATTTTGTTTTTGAGACCAACGGACTTTACAGTGTATTTGAGTTGTTTTCCAAATTTCCAGCAAAGTGATTGAAGTTAAAAAAAAAATAATAAATAAAATAAATAAATAAATAAATAAATGTTTAAACTATGTTTAGTTCACATCGATATATGCGTTTTCAATCTAAATGTTGACAAATATAAAAATTTGTATCCGCATATCACATTCTTGATTTTGTGGTTCAAACAATATGATTCGCCACAAATTTTACTGTTCATGTGTTTTGTATTGCCTTAGCTAGTCTTTTTTTAAGGAAAAACATTTTCCCAACACCTTTCAATCTTTCACTAGCCACTAATATCCATTTTCTTATTAAGTTTATTCACTAAATTTGGGTCTATTTGCCCAATCTCATCAAGCTATTAATCAGCCCATATCCGTGCGCCACAATTCAGGGAAATGGCGTAGTTAAAGCCGCGTGAAGCGAAGTCTCAAGCCAAAGCTTACTTTCTCAGTTAATGGAGAGCCAAACAAGCTTATTTATCTGGTATTTATTAAGTGTTTCAAACTTTTTCAGTTAAACACATTTTATAGAATTGTGGCTTGTTTAAACTAAAAACAAAAAAGCTAATTAAATACTTGTACTATATTAACATTATGCTTTAATCATTAAACTAAGGTGTGCAAATCATCTTTCTAATCTAGGGCCCGCTTGGTTCAAAGTGAGGAAAGGGAAAAGGAAAACGAAAGAGAAAGAAATGCAAAGGAATGAATGATGTGGGTAATCAATACCTTACCTCCCCCCCCCCCCCCCCCTCCCCCCAATTTACTCTATAATGGTTGATTACCCACTACCGGGTAATCAATCCCATTACCCACACTAACCAAGCACAAAAAATCTATAATTGTGGGCCCTATTGAATACATTACCCTTTCCCCCACCCCCCTTAACCCCCCTACCAAGCACCCCCTAAATTATGCATTCTTAGGGGGTGCTTGGTGGGGGTTAAGAGGGGGTGGGGAATGGGTAAGGTATTCATTTAGGCCCACCTCCCTCAAATACTTGTGTTTGGTTAGTAAGATGTAAGGGATTGATTACCCCGTACCGGGTAATCCACCATTATAAAGTAAATTGGGAGGTAAGGTATTGATTACCCACCTCACTCATTCCTTTCCATTCCCTTACCCTTACCCTTTCCCTTTCCTTTTCCCCACTTTGAATCAAGCGGACCCTTAGTTTTTCTCAAGTTATTATTACTTTAATCATTTAATAAATTCAAGAAAACTAACAAATATAAATGAAAAAAACAACTAATTGGCTATTTAATGTTTAGACTTAAGGTGGTGTTTGTTTTCTTTAAAAAAAGTCTTAACACCTCTTAATTTAACAAAGCTCTTAGTCAGTTAGAGTTTTAGGTGTTCATTGTGTTTGTTTTTATTTTCTTTTTGAAGCTGACAGAGGTAAAAACATCTAAACGTACTAGACATGGAAGGAGCATCTTAATGCCTCTAGTTGAACTAATAAATATTCAGACGTTTTCCTTTAAAAATATAAAAAATAAAAATAAAACACTTAACTTATCATACCTTACTAGGGATGAGCACAATACCAGAATGGTACCGAACCCATACCGAATTGGTGATACTGATTTTTTCCCGAGAATGAAAGTGGATACCGGTAGCTTATCGGACGAACCGGTACAGGTACTCGGCACCGGAAAATCGGTACCAATACGGTTCTTCCCGTTTTACGTTAAAACAAAAAGGATTTCAAGAAAATGCATCAAAAAATAGGGAAAGAAAAACAAGCATTTTCATGTAATTTCAAACCACGACGTGGCACAAAACGCAACCAACACTTAAATAAATATATCACCAAAATAGTCGTAACATACAAATGTTCCAAAACTCTTAAAATAGGTTCGAGTTTAATTTTTGAGAGGTTTTATGAAGGAGCTATAGTTGCCACAATAAGTTTTTCGAATGTTTGGTTTCTTTCCATATGTTTTACATAATTATTGTTTGACATATAACACGCCAAATGGGCGTTTGGATAAGTTATTTAAATAAAAAACATGACTACTCAAATGTTTGGTTTCTTTCCATATGCTTTGGTACCGGTATCGTATTAGTGGTACCATTTTATTTTTATTTTTATCTTTTTTTGCTCGATTCAGGGTACCGGACTACTGGTACCGTACCATATATTAGAAGTCGGTATCGTTTTGATACATAACGGTACAGTTCCAGTTCGGTACCAGAATTCACGTCCAATTGCTCATCGCCTCATCCCTTACAGTTTACACACAACCATTCCTTCCTTATTTGTAATATCTCTTGCTTTTTTCAGCTTTTAACAATTTGCGGTTCACTTCACGTACATAATGATCCTTTTGAATTTAACAGCTAATACAGGTAAGTGGTAACTAATTACAAATGAAATTTCAAAAGATGAATTATTACACATAGTATCTAAGATGTACCTTAGAGTAAAAATTTTTAACACAATTCTGACGAGTGACGACTTTGTTCTCAGAACCAAATCAAGATTTGGTAAAAAACGAACCAAATCCGGCTAAGCTAAACTAAACGCTCACGTCAGAGTTTACTTCCCGACTAAATGCTCAAATCAAAGTAACTTGTTCAATTAAAGTATCTCAAATAAAGCTTATTTATCTAGTTGATTTTAAAGAGTGTATAAATTAACTAGCTCTAAGGACTTCTGTCTATATAAATTTAGAAAATACAATGTATCTTATCTTAATATATATAGTTATATTAGTGTTTCAACTAAACTTTGAATAAAAAATTGTAAGCCAATAGGAAAATATTCAAAAGTTAATCAAATTCTTTGAAATTTTCAATTGGACTATCTTTAATTCCACCATTCCCTTCCTATTTATAATCATATACGTCTAGCTACTTTTACTAGGAAGCCCGATGTGGGATTGTGATGAAATCCTTCTTGAGTTCTTTAATGCAACCAACTTTAATCAAAGCACAATTTTAATGCAACCAAGGCAGGTAATGAATAAATACTACGAAAACAGCAAATTAAAATTTCCTTTTTTTTTTTTTTTTTTTTTTTTAAGTGAAGCCACTTTCGAAAGTAGCTGCAGCAGAGCTACTTTGTTTGTTTAAATAACGGTCATTTTCCATAAAAGTCGTAAAGTTAGTATGAATTTGCCGAGGAACAACTAAAAGTCATTATACTATCATCACGGCTTCAGCTAGCGGAAGCACATCGTATCGAAGCGCTATCTAATGGAGCCAAATATTCATTGAAGCTTACAACCTAATTTTGTATATTCCATATCATACACTCCATAATTACTCTCAATGCAACGCCAAATACCCCTTCTACTTTTAAGTCGACCTTTCTCATTTGACCCGTTGCTTACAACCTACTTTTAAGTACCCCTTCTACTTTTAAGGATAACCAAATAATTGTTTACGTAGTAGTCTAAACAAAAGCACAAAATTTATACAAAAAAAATTAATAAAAAAAATCGAATTTAGCAAAACCCCAAAAGAAAACATAAATTAAAATAAATAAATAAATAAATAACCAATTTTTTATTTTCTCAAACCTGGTTGACGAATCAATTCATCGAACAGCTGGTACAATAATGAAATCCAAATCCAATCTGCAAATAAAAACTGAAATAATTATAATGATGATAAAAAAATGACATAATAAAAAGGATGAAAAGCATCAAACCATAATTATATCCGTATCTTGATCAATCGACCACCAAATCGATTTGTAACTGGAACAAAATAAAAGTGGTATACAGATCTATGGATAACATAATCTGATTGTTTAGTGTGTTTTGATGGGGTTTTTTTTCCGTGTGTGTGTATGTTTTGTGTTTGGTATCTGATTGTCTGTGTATGTTTTGTGCGTGTGTTGTGACGAAGGATCTGGAATGGTGGGAACCAAATAACGGAGCTACAGTGGACTCTACAGTTGAGTTACGGTTGCTACAGTGAACTTTACAGTTAAGTTACGGAATGGGGTGCTACAGTGAATGGACCGACTTTTGTTTCATGCCCAATGGATTAGTGACACTTGGCCCACTAAAATGAAATAACCAATAGGGAAGCAACACATGATGAAATCGTGTTTTGAATCATATATATAATTTTTTTAACACAATTCTGACGACTTTGTTCTCAGAACCAAATCAACATTTGGTAAAAAAAACGAACCAAATCCGGCTAAGCTAAACTAAACGCTCACATCAGAGTTTACTTCCCGACTAGATGCTTAAATCAGAGCTAACTTGTTCAATTAAAGTATCTCAAATAAAGCGTACTTATCTTGTTGATTTTAAAGAGTGTATAAATTATTATTATTATTTTTTTTTAATTTCCGCCCAGAAAAATCATATATGATTCCTAAAAATCACATATGATTCTTACGAATCATATGATTTGTAAAAATCATATATGATTCGTAAAAATCACATATGATTTGATTTTCACGAATCACATATGATTTTTAAAAATAATATATGATTTTCTAGCCGGAAATTTTTGGAAAAAAAGTTCGTTGAAAAAAAAATCGTCGAAAGTATATAACAATGCATGTCTATAGAAAGATAATTTAATTCTCGTTGCAATGGTATTTTTTTCGCGTAACGATTTACGTTTTGTGAGATATTTAATTTTAAAAAAATGGTGGAAGTTTATTTTTTTTATTTTGATAAAGAAAAAAGTTAATGGCTAAAATAGATTGATTGGTTTTATGGTAAAAATTGGTTTTACACGGATCTTTTGGCTTAGTATGTACGTGATACTTTCCCAACCAAATTTTTGAAGTTAAAACAAATGAAAGTTGATTGGCACGCTCAAAATATTTATTGGTCATTATTGTAGAGTTTCTCAATAAATTTTTGTTTTTGGAGTGTGGTAATCACTTCTCTTAAACAAATGTGTACTACCTAAAGTTCAATGCGGATATTTTCATAGAAAATATTAAATATCTTTGTCAATGTCAGATACAAACAACAAAATTAGTCTTTGATTGAGCAAAAACATCAACACCTTTCAGTATTTCACTACCCATTAATATCCATTTTGGGTAAATTGCAAAAATGGTCCTTCACGTTCCACAAAATTGCAAAAACGGGACCGAGACAAAAAGTAGCGCAAAAAAGCCACCCACGTTCCACATTTTCACAAAATCACCACTGAGAGCCCTTTTCCGTTAATTTTCCTGTTAAGTGCCATGTCATCGAGGGCATTATCGTCATTTCATTGCTTCTATTGATTAAAGGACTAAATTTGCAATTTGAGTTTGATATTTTATTTCACTTCACCACCACCACCACTCTCTACCACCGCCGCCACCCTCTACCGCCACCACCACCACCACCCTCTACTACCTTCATCTTCATCTTCCTCATCATCAAACCCAGATTCCGGCGAACTATTTCCGGCCAACACCATATTATTCGACCAAGTTTTTATATATGGAAACGATAATGGTCTTGACATTGAAAGAAAGTGAAGAAGTTTCAGTTGAGTTACTCAAACCACTACTGGCTAGTGTTAAAAAACATAGCGAGGTAACAGGTTTACTAGCTTTATTAATCACATATAGTTTTCTTTTTTGTTTTCCTTGAATCCTTTTGACCAGTAATTTCCTCTTAGGGAGTTCTGCCAGTAGCTCGAGAATTGGGGGAAGGAGTACTTTGGAAATCTGCAGAAAAGCTAAAGCCTTACCTTATGCAAGCTGTGACTGCCTTGGGTGATCCGTTAGATGCATACACTGAAATTGTGACTTCAGTTTGTGGAGGGACAACTGCAACATTTCAACTTGCTGATGAAAATCATTCTCAGCTATCGTACACTTATATAATTATTTCGATTAGCGAAATTTAAGAATTGGCGTTGGACCTATTGTGTCGGTGCCAGCAGTTTCTTTGCTTGCTTAGCTAAAACAGAGATGAAATCAACTATGTACCTAAGTTCAGTGATCGACTTCTATATAGCAGCATATGGTGTTATGATTTCAATTATATTTTTTGTTTCTTTGCTTGTCCCTACGATGTTAGCCTAATAGCATAAGTCGGAGGTTGTGGGTTTAAATCTCGTCCCGTGTCCCTCCAGTAGTGGCTTTACAGAGCTTACCTCTCCCGAGTTAACTACGTGATCCACCTTATTGAATAATCCCAACCCGTTTAATTAGTCTGCAATTTGCTGTAAGCTCACACAGGTGTACTGTGTTGGAAGATATCAAGACGATAAGAGCCTATCAAAAAGCAATATTTGTTATACTTCATTGCTTCTTTTTTTGGTTTAGAGACATAAAATCAATACCAGGTTATTTTTTACCTTATGATAGATTACTTTTAACGAAACATAACATGCGCAGAATTAGCTCACCGAACGGTTGGAATACATAGCATATGATTTGGCATGCCAAGAAATCGTGTTGTATACAAATCACCTACAGTTGATTAGTTATTGTTTTAATAGTAGTTCGTTAATCATTAGTGACTTGAGTACGGCTGTGGTCGATTTAAAAATTTGTGTGTTCTTCACTCACAATAGTACAACCAATATGGTGGATCCATATCATTTAGCATTTTGTCACAGCTTATAGTTCAAACGAAATTAGATATGATATTGTATAAAATGTTGCACGAAGATTGCCTATGAACCTGCAAATCAACCAATACATTATTGCATCCTCCTCGCTCTATCTGCGTAAATCGTTTCTAAAAGTAGTTTTCTTACCATTACTGTGAATCTGAACTGCCCATTTGACTATTTGCAGTGTCCACTAGTAAGTATCATAAGGTATTAAGGTGGGCGTAACCAACATTGAGGCATAGAATGTATACAGAATTGCAACCCCATAATTCTATGATCTTACTAAATAGAAGTATTTTAAATTGTTAGTGCTAAAACAGGATAATAAATAACTACTGTAATGTTTTAGCACATCAAGTTGGACTATATTATGTTCTACTGTTTTAGTTCGCCAGAATCTGGTGTTGGCCGAATAATATGGTGTTGGCCGGAAATAGTTCGCCGGAATCTAGGTTTGATGATGAGGAAGATGAAGATGAAGGTAGTAGAGGGTGGTGGTGGTGGTGGTGGCGGTAGAGGGTGGCGGCGGTGGTAGAGAGTGGTGGTGGTGGTGAAGTGAAATAAAATATCAAACGCAAATTGCAAATTTAGTCCTTTAATCAACAGTAGCAATGAAATGACGATAATGCCCTCGATGACATGGCACTTAACGGGAAAATTAACGGAAAAGGGCTCTCAGTGGCGATTTTGCGAAAATGTGGAACGTGGGTGGCTTTTATGCGCTACTTTTTGTCTCGGTCCCGTTTTTGCAATTTTGTGGAACGTGAAGGACCATTTTTGCAATTTACCCATCCATTTTCTTATTAAGCTTCTTCACCAAATCTGGATCTATTGGCCCGAGCTTAACAAGCTGATTTGAAGTTAAAACAAATTGTATCACCAAATCTCAGTTTATTGTGTTACAAATCTAACCACTTTACAAATTAGAAATCCAAAACACATTGCAAGTGAAACCTCAAACGGGACTTTGATCCACTTAGACCTTATGATTTGTAATATCCTACTTGTACAATCATCATAAGATACAGATAAACAGTAACTTGATTTTTTTTTTGTTTTTTTAATTCTTTTATTAGACATCGTGCATCCCTTTTCTATACGAGTTATCTTAGTAGCGAACCACAATTTGGTAAAGTAAAGAAAGAAAAGGCAAAAACCGGATATCACAACTCGGTTTTACAAAAAAAATTATAATAAAATTAGGAAAAAAAAAGCTCTACTTATTATTACCGTAGATGTTTCAATTAACTTTTCTTTTTTTAAATTGTAGTTTGGTTGAATTTAGAAAAGCTAATTAACTTTTCGTTTTAAATTATGATGCTAACCGGTCATAAAATTGTTAATTTAATTAAATTACAATTTCAAACCGATAGAATCACAAAGCAAAAGAGAAAAGATAATTGACTATTCTAAGTTTAACCTTAGCCTACTTCTTGTTCTTCTGCTCCCTCCTTGTTTATAATCTTTTCCTTTGGCGAATTTTCTCCCCTTAGCTCGATGTGGGATAAAAAAAAAAAGAAAAGAAAAAAGAAAAACCACTTGATTTTTTATTATTTAACAATTTGTGATTCGCACCATTTGTACCATTTGAATTTATGTACATATTAGGAGTTGAGTACACTAGAGGGAAAAAAAATCCTTCTTGATGCTCACAATGTCGATGAGTGGCGGTGAACAAAGCTTGTATTAAGGATGGTGATTGTCATTCTCCCTCTTGTATAACCAGTTCACATCGACGGTGAATCGATGATTCTATTGTCTTTTAGCTTTTGTGATCGTCAACATCCTTGACTTAAATCTATAGAGCTATTGGCACTGCAGTTTAGCTGTTAACAATCTTTTCTAGCTAATGAAAAGGTCAAACCGGGTAAGATAGATTCCAGTAAAACAATATCGGGTTGGTTTGAATTTCTATTTATGTTTTTCATTTGGTGTTCCATAACTTTTTCCAAATATTGTTAACTTTCCATTGTCTTAGCAAGTAGAGTCCAACCTAACGACCTTTATTTCCTATCTTTGAATTTGATTACATTTGAATGTGATCAAATGTAATTGTCTCGCATGTGAACCACTTCAATTTTTTTTTGAACTGCTATATTATCATAACTAGAACACTTTACTTGTAACTGAATTTGGACTTAGAACACTTTACTTGTAACTTAACTCTTGAACTTGAATTGGGTAGCTGTTGTTGTTAGAATATGGACATTATTTTAGTAGACGTATGTTAGGATCGAACTCGAGATCACGGGATTGCACACAATACGTATGAAGAGAAAAAGTAATAATTATTTATAAATGTTATAATTAATTATTAAACACAAAATAAATAATAATAATTAGTATTATTGATTAATGACTAATTATTTATTAAACGAAGATTAGGAAAGTAATACTAGACAAAACATGAAAACAAGGGAAGGTTCCGGAATCCCCTAGAGGACTCCATAACCAATCGGCCCAAGGGGGTATTCCACCTCCTTATGTGCCTTGAGCTCCAAGTTTTGTGGTATATAAGCAAACCCAAGATGTAGGTTTTACTCATAACTTGTACACACACATCTTGGTGTTTTCTCTCCCTTTTCTTTTCTTTGGTCGATCCAACAAAACAACCCTTTAGGGTTTCGATTTTCTTGAATCAAAACAAGGTTTTGTGTTTATTACTTGCATAAACTTTTTCTTGAATTAGTACGTGTGTAGAAGAACGTGAATCAAACACACTATTGTTTGATTCTTGGATTGAATTACAAAAAGGTAAGGGGTAATTCTTATAATCCTTATAAACCCTAATTAGGGTTCTTGGTTCCGGAAGATTGCTTTGATTCTTGTTCGGGCTAGAATCACAAAGGTACGTTTACGATTTAAATAATTGATTAATTAATTACATGTTATTCGATCTATTATAATTGCTTCCGCTCATGCTCACTTTGATGTACTTGGTTTATTTATATGAAGGTCATGATATAATAATTCCAACAGTGGTATCAGAGCCAGGTTATAATGTGTAATTAATTATCAAAACGCATAAAAATTGGATCTTGATTCGTTTAGTTACATGTTTTTAGGGTTTATTTGTTAGAATCCCTAACCCTAATTTTTTTTGGGTCAAATGACCTTAAAGGGTTATTAGGGTTTATGGTTTTTAATTTTTTTAATATGATTAGAAACCCTAGGATGTCATGTAATTGTTATGCGTTTTAGTAAACGATCTTGGTGCAATATGTTAATTGTTAAGCTAAATCCATGAAAAGTGCATATTTGCATGGATTTTTATATTGTGTTATAATTTAAATGGTTTAAATTGTTTATATGAATTAATGGTTAAGTTATATTAAAACATGTAAATTTATTAATAGATGTCGAATTGGGGATAACTCCAATATTAAGTAATCAATTATGTGCTATGTGGTATTTATTTAATTTTGGCTTACGCAATCGATTTATCGATGTATGTGGCTCTTTTTCCTAGAAGAAGAAAGCCCTAATTGAATTAATACGTAATACACCTAGATTGGTTATTAATAGGACTATTGAATAAGATTTGCGTGTGGCTACATGTTTTATACATATTTAATTGTTATGATTATGAATATTTGTTTATTTAGTTGTTTTATTTTTTATTGTATATTACTTGTTTTTGTTTATTTATTGTGTTAGACATGTTTATAAATGAAAAGGGTAATTTTTGAATAGAAAAATAATACGGACTAAATAATGGCGAAATTGTTTTGGTTTTTAAGAGTTTAAATTTCAAAGAATTGGTTGATTGATGTTTTTGTACGTAATGGTTAAATAGGCTCGACCGAAGTTTACACACTATAAGATGGGTATAAGGATCGCAACGCATTAAATTGTGGCCTTAGAGAGACAACATTCTGTCTTAACGCTCGTTTGTGTGTAAATTAGACTTACCGAACAACCATTACATGTACATTGTCATCTTAAGGGTGAATAATCCACAATTCCACAATGATTATCTGAAACACTAAGCTTTCGGGCTTATGCAAAAGTACGATATAGTGGACGATAATTGATGGTTATTCTTTAATTGGTGAACCCGATACCTCAATCAAAACTTTGTTATTTTACTCTTAGTTAATTGGTAATAAAAATGTTTTGTAAAACCAATGTTATGAAGTTGTATGCATGCTTCTTCATACATTATTTTGATCACATCAAAATAGTTATACCCTTATAAATTAAGTCGAATGCCATCTAATTAAGAACACTTGAAGTTGTAATTTACGTCAAGTGAGACTTGGCGAGATTGCAATGGAAAGGTAAATTCAATTTGACAAATAAAGCTTTGATTATTTGATCTTTCATACTCATTATTGGTCTTGAAACTCAAACAAACTTTTAGATTAATGTGTTTTTTTAGAGTTGGTGGTAACTGTTAAATGTATACCTGCAGCATCATAAATATTTTAATTAGTATAATTAATTTTAACATGGGTTTATGGGTACACCTACGGGTATTTTGACGGGTATACCCGTGGGTATTTTAAATGGGTGTCATGGGTTTACCCGCGATGGGTATGCCTCACCCGTCACCCACCCGCCACCCGCTGATGGGCAAAGATTTTCACCCACGACCCACCCGTGGGTGAAAATTGACGAATTTACCCATCCATTTATGGCGGGTACCCGCGGGTTATGGGTTTTTTCTGGCCAAGACCCAGTTAGAACCAGGTAAGACTTGGCTATTCTGGCCAAGACCCAGTTAGAACCAGGTAAGACTCGGCTATTCTGGCCAAGACCCAGTTAGAACCAGGGAAAATTAGGCTATTCTGGCCAAGACCCAGTTAGAAACAGGTAAGACTCGGCTATTCTGGCCAAGACCTAGTTAGAAACAGGTAAGACTCGTCTATTCTGGCCAAGACCCAGTTAGAAACAAGTAAGACTCGGCTATTCTGACCAAGACCCAGATAGAACCAGGTAAGACTCGGCTATTCTGGCCAAGAACCACTTAGAACCAGTTAAGACTCGGCTATTCTGGCCAAGACCCAGTTAGAACCAAGTAAGACTCGGTAAGACTAGGCTATTCTGGCCAAGGTCCAGATAGAATCAGGTAATACTCGGCTATTCTAGCGAAGACCCAGTTCGAACCAGGTAAGACTAAGCTATTCTGGCCAAGACCCAGTTAGAAACAGGTAAGACTCGACTATTCTGGCCAAGACCCAGTTAGAAACAGGTAAGACTAGGCTATTCTGGCCAAAACCCAGTTAGAACCAGGTAAGACTCGGCTATTTTATCCAAGACCCAGTTAGAACCAGGTAGTACTAGGCTATTCTGGCCAAGACCCAGTTAGAACCAGGTAAGACTCGGCTATTCTTGCCAAGACCCAGTTAGAACCAGGTAAGACTCGGCTATTCTGACCAAGACCCAGTTAGAAACAGGTAAGACTCGGCTATTCTGGCCAAGACCCAGTTAGAACCAGGTAATACTAGGCTATTCTGGCCAAGACCCAGTTAGAAACAGGTAAGACTCGGCTATTCTGGCCAAGACCCAGTTAGAACCAGGTAAGACTCAGCTATTCTGGCCAAGACCCAGTTAGAACCAGGTAAGACTAGGCTATTCTGGCCAAGACCCAGTATGAACCAGGTAAAACTAGGCTATTCTGGCCAAGACCCAGTTAGAACCATGTAAGACTTAGCTATTCTGGCCAAGACCCATTTAGAAACTGGTAAGACTCAGCTATTCTAGCCAAGTCCCAGTTAGAACCAGGTAATACTCGGCTATTCAGGCCAAGACCCAGTTGGAACCAGGTATGAATCGCCTATTCTGGCCAAGACCCAGTTAGAACCAGGTAATACTAGGCTATTCTGGCCAAGACCCAGTTAGAAACAGGTAAGACTCGGCTATTCTTGTCAAGACCCAGTTAGATCCAGTTAAGACTAGGCTATTCTGGCCAAGACCCAGTTAGAACCAGGTAAGACTAGGCTATTCTGGCCAAGACCTAGTTAGAACCAGGTAAGACTCAGCTATTCTGGCCAATACTCGGTTAGAAACTGGTATGACTCGGCTATTCTGGCCAAGACCCAGTTAAAACCAGGTAAGACTCGACTATTATGGCCAAGACGCAGTTAAAAACAGGTAAGACTCGGCTATTCTGGCCAAGACCCTGTTAGAAACTGGTAAGACTCGGCTATTCTGGCCAAGTACCAGTTAGAACCAGGAAAGACTCTGTTATTCTGGCCAAGACCCAGTTAGAACCAGGTAAGACTCGGCTATTTTGGCTAAGACCCGGTTAGAACCAGGTAAGACTCGGCTATTCTGGCCAAGACCTAATTAGAATCAGGTAATAGTGTATGAATGCCTCACCTCTTCATTTGGAAGAGTGAGTGAGTGTGAAATAAGAGTATCTTCACCTTTCTCTCCATCCTCTCTATGCACCATCTTTCTCTATCTACTCTCTTTCTATAAAACTTCTAATATCATCTTATGTGTGAATGATTCATTATGTTAGAGACCTAACAAAAACATCACTAGGCCCGCTAACTAAAACAACGTACCAAACAACCGGTACATCTGTTTTTAGTCATTCAAAACTAAAATAATAAAAGAGTATTAATGTTCAATATGTATTCTCATGATCAAAAGTTTACTCTAAAAAGTAGTTTAATCTACATATTTTTTTCTTCACATTTTAAAAATGTATGTAAAATTTCATTAGTTTATAAACACTTAATAATGTGTAAAAATTGGTTACATTTATAATTGTAAATTTATTATTATTATTATTATTATTATTATTATTATTGTTATTATTGTTATTATTATTATTATTATTATTATTATTATTATTATTATTATTATTATTATTATTATTTGCAAAACGTTAGACTTTTCTCACTTATAATTGTATCAAAAAAGTTCAAATTTTTAAATGTGAAGAAATCTAAAAAGGCTGTCCACACATATAGATATGAAAGTCATTTGTAACACTCAATTAATACACATTTTCTAAAGTGTGGAGAAACTTGTTGTTACAATTGATTTCTGCACTTATAAGTGTGGATAACTCTTAGATTTCGTCACACTGAAAACTATGATTTTTTTTTTCGTTTATTTTTTTATGTTCTTTTTTTGGTATAAGTGTGAAAAATGTATTGTTTTACATATTTTTTTCACAATTATTAATGTAACCAATTTTTATATATTATCAAGTGTTAGTTGAATTTTACACACTTTATAAACATGTAAAAAAAAGTGTGTAGATTAGACTATTTTTTTAGTGGTTTCCTACAAATTACAAATGGTTCACAATGCATGGTTATAAACTAGTACTTTTGAGTTCACAATGCCCACTAGCACAAAGACAAGAAACAAGCATAAGGTTGAAATTTCATTGAGGCACTATGACAAATACGCAACATTTTAGAACCACAATGAACTCCATGATCTAGAACGGTATTCCTAATAACAAATCAAATATACTCGTTTTGACAAATTGCAACCCTGAACCAGAAACAAATACTTATATTCGTATCATAAGATCAAATATCCATCAGTACAATCAAATACATTCAAGTAAAGTGGGCCCAAGGTTACTTTGAAAAACCATAAAGAAGATAAGACTCTTCAATACCAAAGATGACAAAAAATTAGAAATTTATATAAATTGAGTGTTTCACAATTGGAAGTTGTTTTTATCATCAAACAATTTGCAACAGTAGAAACAAACAATATAATACCAACCTCAACTTATATAACACATGTACACCAATTAGGCCATTAATGTATATGACTAAGCATAACTTATTCTCTTTACCTCTTGTGGGATTCGATCAAAACTTAAAAAAAAAGTTTTGAAAAGCAAGATCATACAAAAAATTGTTCTAAAGACATAACACATTGGTTGACTTAATCAAATATTATCTATGATCTTTTTTCAACTCAATGTCTTATCAAGCTAGGGTAAAATGATACTATAATCAAATACAATTGGAGTTGGACATCCTCCAAGGATGGGCGGCTCTATCACTCATACAACATCGAAGTAGATATTAAATACTTTTTGGGCTAAATTTGAGAGCGGCCCAGTCGCTCAGAGGGGTGGGTTTTTTTGGACCCTCTTTGGTTTTTTTCTTGAAATGACCCGAGCGACTAGTTTAGTTTGAGGTTGAAGAGGTGGAAGTAGTAGTGCTTCTTGGAATGGTGACCGGTTTGCAGATGACCGGGGAGATTTAGGTGAGTATATTGATGAGGGCAATAGGCACGTAGTTAGACCAAGAGGTATACATGATGGTAGAGGTGGACGTAGTAGTGGTTCTGATAATGGTGACCCATTTCTAGATAAACGGGGAGACAGAGGGTAGGATATAAACAAAGCCTATAGGACGTGGCCCTATCCCCAATCTTGATTGTGCCAGAAGATTGGTCTGACATGAATGATAGGGTGTGGAATACTGCTGCATGGAAAAGAAAGTCGAAAGCTGGTCGTCAAAATGGGAGCACCTTAGTTGATGGACATGTTTCAAAACATATCACCACAGGGTTTGTTGTTGTTTGCAGTTATGGTTCCCTTTAAGGTAATTGTTACTGTTTATTTTTAGTTAAATTTAACTTTTACTTTTATAGTTCCAAATAGCTTCATGATTAGCAGTGGGATCTTTTTTTTAACTATCAGCAGGATCAGCATGATCAGCGGTAGGATATTTTGAACCATCAGTAGGATCAGCAGGATCAGCAATGGGATCATTTGAACCATTAGCAGGATCCCCCCCTACCATAGCCCACTTGTTCTGTGTCACTAGAAGGATCTTTTCAAATAGCAGTATGATTAGCAGTAGGATTTTTTGAACCATCAGCAGGATCAGCAGTGGGATCTTTATAACTAGCAACAGGATCAGCAGTGGGATCTTTGGAACCAGCAGCAGTATCAGTAGTGGGATCTTTTGAACTAGCAGCAGGATCAGCAGTGGGATCTCTTTTTAAGTAGAAGCAGGAACAGTAGTGGGATCTTTTGAACTAGCAACATGATTAGCAGTAGGATATTTTGAACTACCAATAAGATATAACTTGGCCAAATTTTCACTACTACTAGCAAAATGAAAACTTGACCTAGCAGGAGGAAGAAGATCCCCATCAACAGAATTGACTTTATATACTTATTTGATCAGAGACCAAAAACAAATCAAGCTTACTCATTTAAGATGTCCATTTATCACTCCATGTGAATTTATAAGCTCTCACAGGAGCGTAGACGCTATCCCCATGATCCTTAAGAATATTGGTGACAAAAATGACCTTAATAACAACATAATTATAGAAACAAGTTAAGTAAAACCCTACAAACCCACAATATAACTCTGTTTCTATATAGTAAATTTTTCACAAACTAACAAGTAATACCAACTCACAAATGGCATAACAATTAAACACGAACTACAAACATAAAACCAATTCACAAAAGATAACACAATAGACTTCCTACACAAGGTGTTAATCTACACCATCACAAGGATACTAATCCACAAATTAATAAAACATAACATTTTAACTGAAATCATACATTGATGAGGCGAAAAGTGTACCGCTTTTAAGGGGCCATTTAAGCCCGAATTCGAGATTATTTGATCAATTATTGCCCTAAATCGTTCCTTTTGTCATTTTAGGTACTTTTGAGGAGAAATCTGGAAAAGAAAGCATTTTGGACATTTTTGGAGCATAAAAGTGAAGAAAACGACAAAGTCTCAAATTTCCTTGCTGGAACAGTACCTGATGGCGTCAAGGTTTTACTAGTGACGGCTTCAAGAGTGGCAAAAGATGTGGATGTGGAAATTATAACGTGACGGCCCAGAACATTTTCTTTGTTATTAGCCTGACGGCGTCACCAAGGCCGTCAGGGTCCAAATACTAGTGACGGCCCAGAGTATTTTTCTACATGACGGTGTCAGAAGTGGATCTAGGCAATACGAATTTCAACTTGGCGGCGAGTTGATGGCGTCAGAGGCTAATACGTGACGCCGTCAGGATGTATAGTCTATATATATTTTTCCAATTTTTCATTGTAATGTGTGAAACTTTGTGTGGGATAGTAGGGCATAAACCCTAGATGAATTTTACAGCTTTTTCAAGGGTTTCAACCCCTTGATTCTTCCATGTTCAATTGAAGATAAGTACTTATTCAAATCATTCAATATGTCTATGTGTTGTGTGATTATATCTTACGCTTGTCTTCTCTTTAACATGTTAGGCTAGACTTTTATTATGTTTGCTTAGATGTAGTGAAACCTAGATGTCGATTATGGGTTGATTGTTTGTTTATAATTGTTACGGATGATTGTATTCGATGTTAGGCTTAAGAAAACTGGAAGACTTCCATTGGTAACTTGCTTGAACGTCTTAAGAAACATGATCGGAGGTGTAATACGACTTTTGGTTGTATTTAATGCGTAAGAGAATTCTAATGATCCCATGTTAGGAGCTTCTAACAGCTCGACATAGGAGTGAAGTAGGATCTTATAGAGTTAGGGAACATTGTACACGGACCTACGACTAGTATTAAGGAATATAACCCATCATCCATGCAATTATAACAAGCTAATCAACCTATAAAAGATATCTAGGGAGTAATGAAATCTAAGTAATCACAACTTTTCTCATTATTGTTTCCACCACATTAGTAAATTAGTTTAATTTTCATTTCTTTTATTTTATTTTGATTGCATCTTAGTTAATTGGGTTAGTTGGCTAGCAACTAATTCTGCCCACTCTTTCAAAACCCGAGATTTTACTTGCTTTCCATAAAATATAAAAATATAAAAAGAATCATCCCTCACCTCTAGACCTAGTTTAGTAGGCTTTCTAATCCTAGCGACACTATTCCTGAGTTGAACGATCAATCCCCTGGTACTTGTCACTATACTATACTACAACGATCAGATACACTACCTGGTGGGGGTTGTAAGCTTCTCAAGATCCCTTGAGAGGTAAAACCTGTTGCGAGGGCACAATTCCCACGTATCAAGTTTTTGGCGCCGTATCCCGGGGAATAGTTATTGTGTAGGTTAGGATTTCTTTTTATTAGGTCTACTTGCTAGATTCCTTTCTAGTAAGGTTTTATTTTTATTTTTAGGTTTCCTTTAGTCTATCTTATTTCTTTGTGTTTTTTATCGTATAAGGTTTGTCTTTATGTATTTTGAGAATCGCCGTTTAGAAGTTAGCAAGAGGCTTATAGCGCGTAAAAGAAGAAAAAGGGAAGTTAACACATATAAGGAGTTTATTAAACCCCTCCAGATGAAAATTGAGTTTACAAATTTCTCTCCAACCCCTGAGGAATTGAGTTACCATAGATTCCTTTTACTACACCCCTGCCCTTCAAAATATAGGAAAATACCATGGATTAGGAAGCATAACTATAGGAACATAAAAATTCCTTGCATGATTGGGTATATGTTTAGAGAGCATACATACATTGATTTAAAAGCACCCATGAATATTATGTCTAGGCTCTACTACAACTGGATTATGAATGAAAGGTTAAACCCCAGAAAAGACCCCTACAACCCTAATCGACTATGTAATTTTGTCAGGAGAGTGAAAGGGGTACACATCGTTGTAGGAATTTTACTTATCAATATGACTTTGTAATCCTAGAAGATGTTAGAGGCATTATAGATCCACACTTAGGAGAAATTGTCCTAGGGCAACCTTTCGTTGAGATGAATAAGATGTATTGTGATCATGGGAAGGGAATAGTTTAGTTTACTGATGGGATAGAAAAGATCACTTTTATGATGCCTCACATGAGGGGAGAATTAAAGGACATCAAGAATTTACCAATTGATGAGATTTGACCTTATGAGATTAAGGATAACGGAATTGATGATGATGTTTACTATGAGAGGAGGCGAACATACTATTCGGGTTGCATGAATCTAGGCCCTGAGTACAAGTGTGATGAAAATTGGGTTAAATGTTTTGAATTAGCACAAAAGTGGGAAAGGAAAACGTAGCCCATGACCTTGAGTCTAGCTACAAGACTCGTAAATAAAGAAAAGCCTTCTTGGGAGGCAACCCATGTTTTGTGTGATTTTAATTTGTTTGATTGTTATTTGTTTCCGTATGCGTGTTTTATTTTTACTGTTGGTAGATCATGTTTCAAATTAAAATTGTGAAAATGCTTTATTTTGTTGTTTAACTTCGTCTTAACTTCATATAAAGGTATTTTGCAAAAGCTAAGTGTAAGGGGAAACCCCAAATTTGTTTATAAGAACGAAAATGATCATGATTCGCCACAATATTAAATGAACATGTATATTAGTAATTGTTAGAGTCAAATGCTTGTATCGAGTCATAATGGTGTTTTGCAGGATTTTCCAGGAAATAGGAGACAAGTTTTTCCAGAAATTTTCCGGAAACTTAACATAAAGATTTTTGCAGGTCACTTCTGGCGACGTCAGGGTTTAACACCTGACGGCATCACGTGTAAAATTCTAGAAATTTTGCGAGTTTTGTTTTTCTAACGGAGTCTTAAAAGTTTTTGTTGATTCTTTAGTTTTGTAAACTCCAGGAAATCTGCAAACATTCATTCCAAAAGCATTATATCTTAAATTGCTTTCTAGGATTTGTTAGTATATATAGATTGCCGCCGATTTTACGCGAGGTTGCCTTGATTGTTTTCTCAGGTTTAAAGGTTATATATGACAAGAAGATGATTTATATTTCTGGAAGGGAAGCTTTGAACGTTCATTTTCTTGGAGGAAGATCTAACCTTGTTAACACACTATCCACATCGAACGAATCAGGGGAGTATTTGTTTTCATTCTTTTACCTATTTTACTTTTACATTCTTTAATTGAACATTGGGGACAATGTTCATCCTAAGTGTAAAGGGAGGGTAAATGATGATACCTTATAGGATACGATTACACTTGAGTTTGTTTGTTCGATGGTAGGTGTGTAATAAAACTAAGAGAAATACTTGTTAGTGTAATTTTAGCGCCAAATTTAAATTTTTTTACAACATTTATGAGTGAAACTTTAACCTTAACAAGCATCTCATGGATAGGAGTTGTATGACTAGCACAAAACCGTACCATTAAGAAAAATTTTCCACCCAAATATGTGAGGTTCGCCTTTAGATTTGATAGGAAAAACATTTATTATTAGTGCTTATGAGTGTACCGGTAGCATTTAGATTCTAGAACTTGCGTTAGTGATGCATCCCGAGACCGCTAGTGATACTACATTCGTGTAGTAGGATTTACTACATGATAAGAGGCATTAGGATCACCCTTGTTTTAAACCCGTATGACAATTACTTGACCATTTAAGTCATATTATTTGACTAGTAAAGTCAATTAATTTTTCCCACACCTTAGCGTTGTACTCATTTTTAGTACACGAAACCCCTAGTACACCCCTCCGAGCCTATCTTTTCGTTTCTAACTTTAAGCATTTACTTAAAGGAAGAATTTGTTACAACCCACCCAAATATGCAACCAAATCTCCTTAGCCTTCCTTGTATGCCCTCATCTTTAGTGCATTATTGTTATATGTTTAAACCCTTAGTTAATTATCTAATTGATTACATGGTTGTTAAGTCGAGTCATATCTTATACATATTGTTTTGGGACGATTGTGATTCATGGGTAAAGTACTAATGTTTTGGAGTAATGGGGAAGAACACCAAATTATTACCCCCATATGCGCATTAATCTTAAAAAGTACTCCAAGTGTTTTGATTATCTTGATTCGAGTCATTAGAGTAGTTTATTGTAAAGTATGTAAAAATTCAAGTGTAAGGGGAATGTACATTCCCTATGATGTATTATTTTGGATGGTAGGGCAAGAGTGTATGCCAAAAAAAAAAAAAAAAATAAAATAAAATAAAAAAATAAAAAAAATCGAAAAAAGATAAAAAATCGAAAAAGGAAAAAAATCGAAAAAAGAAAAAGAGAAAAACATGTGGACTACCATCCCGTTTCATTCTATGTTTGTTTTATGTTTTTGTTATTTTTAATTTATTATCTTAAGTCGAGTCGAGTCTTGGCTTAGCAACACCATATTGTACATGTAATTAACCAAGATGATTAACTCGCCACCAGTAAATATTGCCTTTATCCAACAAAACCGTGTTTTCCATATCCCAACACCTAACATTATAAACCTTTAAAAGACCTCTTTGATAGTTTATCCTAGGTGCTTACGCCAAGTGGTGGAGGTTTGATCCTTTCCCAAGTCTATGGTAATCTATTTGCTATAACAGGTAGTGAGAGATGTTTTCCATTTCCATATTGTGATATATACTTTATTACACCCGAGAGATGTGAGTATCTAAACACTATTTGTGAGGTGCTAGTGTGTGACCTCCGTGCTTATTTTTGGTTTTTAGTGGAACGATTATTTGTTGTAATTACTTTTATATTATTGTTAAATGACCCCTAACTTGTATTTTGATTAGAATAAAAGCGCATTTGCTTGAGGACAAGCAAATCTCAAGTGTAAGGGTATTTGATGAGGCGAAAAGTGTACCTCTTTTAAGGGGTCATTTAAGCCCGAATTCGAGATTATTTGATCAATTATTGCCCTAAATCGTTCCTTTTGTCATTTTAGGTACTTTTGAGGAGAAATATGGAAAATGAAGCATTTTGGACGTTTTTGGAGCATAAAAGTGAAGAAAACGGCAAAGTCTCAAATTTCCTTGCTGGAACAGTACCTGACGACGTCAAGGTTTTACTAGTGACGGCGTCAAGAGTGACAAAAGAGGTGGACGTGGAACTTATAACGTGACGGCCCAGAACATTTTCTTTGTTATTGGCCTGACGGCGTCACCAAGGCCGTCAGGGTCCAAATACTAGTGACGGCCCAGAGTATTTTTCTACATGACGGCGTCAGAAGTGGATCTAGGCAATACGAATTTCAACTTGGCGGCGAGTTGACGGCGTCAGAGGCTAATACATGACGTCGTCAGGATGCATAATCTATATATATTTTTCCAATTTTTCATTGTAATGTGTGGAACTTTGTTTGGGATAGTAGGGCATAAACCCTAGACGAATTTTACAGCTTTTTCAAGGGTTTCAACCCCTTGATTCTTCCATGTTCAATTGAAGATAAGTACTTATTCAAATCATTCAATATGTCTATGTGTTGTGTGATTATATCTTACGCTTGTCTTCTCTTTAACATGTTAGGCTAGACTTTTATTGTGTTTGCTTAGATGTAGTGAAACCTAGATGTTGATTATGGGTTGATTGTTTGTTTATAATTGTTACAGATGATTGTATTCGATGTTAGGCTTAAGAAAACTGGCAGACTTCCATTGGTAACTTGCATGAACGTCTTAAGAAACATGATCGGATGTGTACAATGATTTTTGGTTGTATTTAATGCGTAAGAGAATTCTAATGATTCCATGTTAGGAGCTTCTAACGGCTCGACATAGGAGTGAAGTAGGATCTTATAGAGTTAGGGAATATTGTACACGGCCCTACGACTAATATTAAGGAATATAACCCGTCATCCATGCAATTGTAACAAGCTAATCAACCTATAACAGATATCTAGGGAGTAACGCAATCTAAGTAAACACAACTTTTTTCATTATTGTTTCCACCACATTAGTAAATTAGTTTAATTTTCATTTCTTTTATTTTATTTTGATTGCATCTTAGTTAATTGGGTTAGTTGGCTAGCAACTAATTCCGCCCACTCCTTCAAAACCCGAGTTTTTACTTGCTTTCCATAAAATATAAAAATACAAAAAGAATCATCCCTCACCTCTAGACCTAGTTTAGTAGCCTTTCTAATCCTAGCGACACTATTCCTGAGTTGAACGATCAATCCCCCAGTACTTGTCATTATACTATACTACAACGATTAGGTACACTGCCTGGTGGGGGTTGTAAGCTTCTCAAGATCCCTTGAGAGGTAAAACCTGTTGCGAGGGCGCAATTCCCACGTATCATACATACCCTCAGAAAAATTAAACAAGGAGATCATAAGTACAACAATGAAGAGTAACATAAATCATTTCCATTGATAAGTTGATGATAAATACAACCAAAGATCACAATAAACTTTAAGTTTATTACATATGACACAAAAGAACCATCATAATATCAAAAGACAAAATACAACCAACAAAGACAACCTAACCATCATTTTCACCTTCTTCATAAGTCATCTTGTCAATAAACCCATCTTTGGCCTGGGCTGCTTCACGGGACACAACAAGAAGCTCAGTCAACAGCTCCAACTTCCTCCTATCCGCCATCTGCATTTCAAAAAGGCAATCATGACCATCTGTAGCCACTTCGTGAAAAGGACTAAAGGAATCACTCTCATTCATGTTCGACTCCCGTTTCTCTATGATGGCCACAAGTTGGTCGCGCTCCTGCCCCATACGAGCCAAAAACCCTAAATCATCTGCCTTGTTATGACTAAATAGAAACGTGTAGCAATCAGCAAGATCATTTGAGCCACATGCCTCTTTGAACTCGTTCAAATTTGGAGTAGCAGCCATTGGAAAATGTTAGAAGTGTGTGTGAGATTATGTAATAGATATAGGTTGATTTACCATAATTGTTGTTTGGTAGTGGAATAAATAGGGAAAAATGTTAGGGTGAAAAGGGTAGTAAACTTGAATGCAATAATCAATGCACTTAAAAAGAGCAATTTTTCAAATTTTGGGAAGATAAAAAATGTCGCTCAAAATTTTTTGTAAATTAGCGGGATAATTAGGATTAAAAAAGTGTTTAAAAAAGGTTTTTAATAAGATTTTTAAATAAAAAGGTGTTTTAAAGGTACAAAAATCGGGGTGATGGGTAAAGTACAAAAATGTAACAAGTTGTAAGTCGTTTAAAACTTTTCGCTTGGTTGCTCGACATTGGGAAGGGTAAAAAAGAATAAAATAATATTTATCGAAGTTTGACTATTTGGGGGGAAAATGACAAAATAGAAAGTCGCTCGAAGTTTTGAAAGTCGCTATTGATAACTAGCAAAAAAGTAACCCCTACTTTAGTCTTACACAAATGATTAGACACTACTTTTTGTGGTGCCACATGTCGCATTTATGTTAAGTTCGCTAGTCGCTCGGGCCATTTCAAGAAACCAACCAAATATGGTCCAAAAAAACCCACTTTCTGAGCGACCGGGCCGTTTGTAGAATTTTCCCATACTTTTTGTGTAGTTTTTGTTAATTTGTACTATAGTTACCTACCTAGTATGATATTGTTAATTTTATGGGATAGTTTTTGTTAACGAAAAAGACAAACTTATTCCACAAGGAACCGTACAACACAACCATCCAGTTGATACCGGTATGTATTGAACCGAACCAGTAAACCGGACATAACCCTTCTTGAGTCATTTTCAGACAATCACACTTTGTCAATTATACAGTTATACTATTTGAGCGATAAGAGAACTTGGAACACAAACTGAAAAACTCAACTCTATAAATGACATAGATTAATACGGGTATACTGTTGAGAACGGATCAATATAAATCTCATATTTGCAATAGAACCAATAAACCAATCATAGCCACTCATTTTTATTTTTTATTTTTTTTTTTTCTAAAAACAAAATATCTTGCAAACGGTAAAACGTCAAGCTACAAAAAGAAAAAAAAAATACCATTGCGACGAGAATTAAATTATCTTTCTATAGATATGCATTGTTATATACTTTCGACGAACTTTTTTTTTCGACGATTTTTTTTAAAAAAAATTTCCGCCCAGAAAAATCATATATGATTCGTTAAAATCAAATCATATATGATTCTTACGAATCATATATGATATATATGATTCGTAAGAATCATATATGATTTGATTTTAACGAATCATATATGATTTTTACAAATTCATATATGATTTTTACAAATCATATATGATTTTTCTGGGCGGAAAATTTGAAAAAAAAAAAATTCGTCGAAAGTATATAACAATGCATGTCTATAGAAAGATAATTTAATTCTCGTCGCGATGGTATTTTTTTTTGTAGCTTGACGATTTACGGTTTGCGTGATATTTAACTTTTAAAAAAAAGGTGGAAGTTTACTTTTTTTATTTTGATAAAAAAATGAGTGGTTAAAATTGTTTGATTGGATCTATGGTAAAAGTTGGATCTACAAAGAACTTTTACCGTACACTGTTATGAATCTCTTTATTGAAGATAGGCATTCCATATCTCCTTCATTTAGTGTGCGTTTGGTTCGTAAGCGGGATTGGAATTGGATTCGGATTTGAGAAAAGTTTGAAAGAAAATGATGAAAGAGAAATATGTAGTATATATAATTTATAAATTAATATTATATTTAAACTATAATTTATTATAAATAAAAGAGTGGGAAAAAAAATTGGTATTTGTGGCTCATATTTGATCTACATGTGGGGACCACTCAAAAAAGTTGTAACATTTATTAATACCTATCACTTTTACTTGGAATCAATTCAATGATTCAATACCCATTGTCTTGAGAAAAAAATGAACCAAACAAAGGTTATGAAATTTGTTTCATTCTACACCCACTCATTCCCTCATACCAAACGGATTAAACTAATAAAGGTAATGCAATATAGCAATCGTGAAGCTAGCCAAACAATAAAACACCGGCTTTCGTGCAATATACTTACCGGCAAGATCATGTAAATTTAAGTACAATATATAGGTAGGTAAAATTTATCAGAACATCAGAATAAAGTTACACACCAATATACGTGTTTGTCGTACTAATTCCAATCTTTTTTCACAGGTCGGTTCATCAAATGACGTGATCGACCTTGCTCGTAAATATTTAACATCTATGACTTTCAACTTTCATAAATTCAACGTGTTACTACTTACTACAATGAGATTAGGAATTAGATAGCGTATTAATTACATCAAAAAAAAAAACATCAAAGTCATGAAAAGTTAAAAGTTGAAACTTGAATGAATTACTCGAAGTTGTGGCAGCCTTATTGTAAATTTTCATTTACAATATAGCGAGCTCAAATACAAGTACATGATACTAATATCAACCTAATTTCATCAAATGACGTGATCGACCTTGCTCGTAAATGTTTAACATCTATGACTTTCAACTTTCATAAATTTAATGTGTTACTACTTACTACAATGAAATTAGGAATTAGATAGCGTATTAATTACATCAAAAAACATCAAAGTCACGAAAAGTTTACTTACTACAGTTAAATTAGGAATTAGATAGCGTATTAATTACATCAAAAAACATCAAACTCACGAAAAGTTAAAAGTTGAAAAAACTCACGAAAAGTTAAAAGTTGTATGAATTACTCGTATTTGTGCCATCTTCATTGTAAATTTTCATTTACAATATAGCTAGCTCAAATGCAAGTACATGATACTAATATCAACCTATTTGATCCGTATATACCACGATATATAACCAAGCAAAATTTCTACTCTTTGATCTATGTGGGACTGAACTTTATACAAGTTCTCAAAAAGGTTGCTAAAGAGACACCTCATCTTTGTTGCTGTATTCAAATGATATATGTGCTTTTTTTGTAATTGGTCTTTCGCATACCAGACTCACTCGCACGACTTAACTTTTACAAAATGCGTGGTTAACTCGCACAGAAATTCATCCCAACCAACACTTGAGGGCAAGATAAAAAACAATGTTTAAAAGTTAATATTTCTTCCCCCACAATGCAAACAAAGAATTGAGTTACGGTCCATATCAATATGATGAAGCCACGAGAGAATAGGTAATCTTCTTTGTTGGACATGCCATATGAAGATACAAACTTTCGGCGGATCCTTATTCCATTTTGTCTCTTGTACTATTGTTGTTAAGTTAAGGGTCACTTGAAATAGACACCTCGTTCTGTTGATGTGGTCATTAGTCAAAGAAGAGTTCCTAGAGGATTACTTGAAATATATAATCCAATAATTTCTTAACCCCATAAAATTTTTGATCATAAGACTTGAACCAACAGCATCAATGAATAGTCTAAATCGAACCACTTTGAAGACTGGGGTTGACCATTTATAGTCAAAAGTCAAATAAGACAGAACTGTAATGAACTCCATGATCAAGAACCATATTCCCATGAATACCATACATTCATCTCTTGAAATCAAATCTCCATCAGCCCAACATTTATGAACATGTAAGAATATACATTCAGAAGATAAGACCCTTAAATTTTCAAAATTACAAAAAAGAGATAGATTTTTGTACTTATCAGCACATGATGACTCAACAGCATAATTTGGCATATTGAACAAGTTTTCCAAAAATAAATTTGGCAAAAGTTCCAGAGATACAACAACTTTGTTTCGCAACAAGATATTATTTATAATACTTTTATACTTTGTTTTCTTTTGTGTTGAATCTATTAAAATCTCATTTGACAAAAAGTTAGGAACTTATATGAATTGACGATTACTCTGATTTGATATCATTTTTTTTTCCTTGAACGACATCCAAAGCTAGTAACCAGCAACGGCAGCAACATATCATTAACCTCAACTTATATTAAAGAGAAACATCACAGTACATTAGCAAGGTTTCTCTCTCTCTCTCTCTCTCTCTCTCTCTCTCTCTCTCTCTAACCTATATGGGATGAATTCTTGAAAACTTAAAACCTAATGCAACTTAAATTGACTTTTAAATGCCACGAAATTTAAACTAACATGGTTAATAAGAAAAGAAATTTGATCTATTATACTTCCTCTGTCCCAAATTTATTGTCCAGTTTGAATTTTCAAAGTCAAACTAGTTTAACTTTGATCATAAATATATTATTTTTTGTTATATAATACTTGATGAAAAATTTTACCATTGAAAAGTACACTTAAAACCCAATCCATTTATATATTTTGCATTAAATATTATATAACACCCACAAAAATACTTAAGGTCAAAGTTGAAGAATAAAAACTAAAAAAGTCAATAGTGGACAATAAATTTGGGACGGAGGGAGTATATGGCAAATCCACAGATGAATAGACTCTTGTATGGCAGATGATAATACACGCGGCACGGTTAATCTTTTATATGGCATATGAAAATAATTTTTATATTTAATTGTTTTATTATCAAACTTTTATATTTCTCGTTTAACCAACAAACTCTTTTTCGAAATGACTACACAACCAGCAAGGGTCACGAACCAAACCATAAGTTTGCAAGTATAATTATTTGCCGCTGTACATCGTCGCTTTGCGCCGATATTCATCTAGTCTATTATAACGTGTTTATATGGTTTTGATGTTTCATTTGGCATTCTTGTGATATGTCATAGTTGTCAAACTCATACGAGTCGACTCAAGCTACATTAAAAAATAGTCAACTTGATGTGTGACTTGTGACCGGCTATCTAACGTTTAATAAACATACACATTCTTTTTATGTAACTCTCTAAGCCAACTTATAGCCGACATAACAGATGACTTCTAATAATGCGAAAGTACTATTCCCTTAACTTACCGAATTCAAGTCCTGATAAACCCGTTTAGAGATGAACCGGTCAAAATCGGGAATGTCAGACCAATCCGGGTGAACCGGACCATGATGGCAGACCTGAGGCTTTATACAAAAGTGGGTTAACCAATTTTTTTAGTTGGGCCCCTTGTTTTATAGGCATCCATTTCTATCCCGAGCGATGTGGGAACATAGGAAGTAAAAAGTAAATTTCAAGTTAAATCTAAACGACAAAAAGTAGTATATTGTCATCGTATTAGGATTTGTGTGTAACTTTTGGCAAATGTTTGATTTGGTAAGAGTATAAGGTACTCATGATGTCATGGGTCTGGTGCTATGAGTAAAAGTGGTGTCATCTCATGATTTTTTCTTATAACAGCAGAACGTATAACTCAACACAAAACATCATTCTTTTAAAAGTTAGCATAATAGGACACCTATTGGCCGGCCCACACATAACCCCAGTAACACACAAATACAACATAAAAAGAAAAAAAGGAAATACTCACCGTGTGGGCTTGTTAGCTCTTGCAATGTAGCCAAGGGGCCGAGGAAGACGTGGAGTTGAGGAGAAGGAGTGCGAGTGTGAGGTTGCGAAAAAGAACTGTTACACATGGATTAAAATCTATATGTAACAATGGTGTACTAGGGACCACCAAAATTTATTAATTAAAAGAGTTATTAATTAATCGATAAATTACTAATTATTAATTTATATATTAATTATTATTTTATTAATTTATAGTAGAATACTTAGTTTACAAACACCTTTCAAGCTTTCACTTAATTATTGTATACAATGCATGTATATCAAATGAACGGCCCAATTTGAAAGAAACCTTTAATCTCCCACCTTATGCTTCTTGTGTTCAATGTATCACTTTATGTATCACTTTATTAGAGACGAGATTCAAGGGGAAATTGATTTGAACAAAAAACAAAAGACAATTGAGTCATTTTTTAAAAAACCTTCATAAATCATTCATGTAATATGCTATATATAAGGAATTATTAATTTATATTTTATATGGGGTCTAAAGAAATTATCAAAAATGTATTATCTTATAATTTTAGCGAATCATTAATTTAGCACCCTATCCCCGAGTCGGGACCGGCAAAAAATATTATCTTAGAGAGTTTATTAAATAATCGAGTATTAATTTATCGAGTTTATACTGTAGTTGGTATTTTGTATAACGGAACAAAAGTTAGGTATACTAATATAAGAAAGTTTAGTTTTTTGGACTTAAATAGATTTGCTTTCCAAATTTCAAAAAACAAAATCATTGAAGTTGAAACAAATGTCTAAACTATGTTTAGTTAACATGAATATATGCGTTTTCAAAGAAAAAATTTTCCAGCTCAAAGCCACTTACTATTGAAAAAATATAAAAAGGAAAACGTTAAACACAACTCTAAAAGCTATGTTTAAAATTTTCTGCCATGCATAATTTATCTGTACCTTACTAATAAATTAACCACCCCTAAATATAACTACCCGAACCAACCGAATGCACAATTACTTAGTAGTATTACTTATGCATGTTAAAGTTTTTAAAACATAGCTGTAAAGGCTAGAAATATCAAACTCCATATAAAAATATGTATCGGGATAAAACATTCTTTATTGTGTGGTTTCATCATTGTCATCCACCGCAAAATTTGTCACCTGTGTTTTGCATTGCTTAGTCTGCTCTTTCCTGGTTTTCTTAAGCAAAAGCATTTCAACACCTTTCAGTCTTTCACTAACCCATTCATATCCATATTCTTCTTTATTAGCTTCTTTACTAAATCTGTATCTATTTGCCGAAGCTAGTCAAGCTGATTAATTAGCCCATGTCCGTAACTTGCGATTTGGTAAGAACACGCATCTAAAGCCGAGTAACTCGAACAAACTCCCTCGCCAAAGCTTACTAGTTCAGTTAAATGAGCTCAAACGATGATTCCGTCAAAGCATACCAAACAAGCTTATTTATCAAGTTCTTACTTTGAGTTTTGCAATTAACTTATTTTGTATAATTATTGTTTGGTTAAATTTTAAAAAGTCAATTTCGTCTTTTAAAATCTGATTTTTGATTCTTGTAAATTCAGATTAAAATCTGACTTTCTCAAACTACTAAATCACAAATCAGAATAAAAAGAGAAATTGGCAATTCAAAGTTATACCGTAGAGCAACTGCAATGGTTGTTTTTAGAATAGCTTTTTATTATTTCAACAAGCTTTTCAAAAAAGTTTTTCCATTAAACTAAAGACTTGGTGAAAAGCTTTTGATGAATTTCATTTATTGTGAAAAGCTATTGAGTACCAAAGACTTGTAGATTCAAAGCTTTTCCAAAAACCATTTGGTCATTAATGAGTTAGCATTAAATGCATTAAATGCAATCACTTTAAAAAGCTTTTGATGACTTGCAACTATTGTAGATACTCTTAGCTTATGTGCTAGCATTTCCTCCTTAATTTATAATATCTTCCATCCAACAACCTTTTCTTCCTAGCCCGATGTGGGATAGTCAAACGCCACTCATTTTTATCTTTAACAATTTATAATTCACTCCGCTAGTACCTTTTGAATTTATGCACAAAGCTAATATATGATATTTCAAAATATGAATTATTACAAACAGTATCTAAGATTTACTTAGAATAATCGTTAAGATTTGGCCAAAAAAAAAAAAAAAAAAAAAAAAAATTGTCCGGCTAAGCTAAATTAAACGGTCACACCAAAGCTTCCTCAACTAAATGGTCAAACCAAAGCTAACTAGTTCAATTAAAAGTATCTCAAACAAAGCTTACTTATCTAGTTGGTTTTAAGGAGTGTCTAAATTAGCTTGAGTTGTAATAATACCTGCTTATATGAAATTTTAAAAACTCAATATCTTATTATGAGGTGAGTTATTTTAGAGCTTAAGTTTTTTTACCAACTAAGGGTGGGGGGAGTGCATCACTCACTCGTCTCCTCTTCACTCACTCACAACCAATCCCCTTGCGCCACATCATCTCCCACTTTTTCCTTCACTCATTTCATTTTTCGAGGCGGCACCTTCACTCACCCTTTACTCACTTTTTTTTTTTTTTTTTTTTTTTTTTTCTTTTTTCTTTTTTCTTTTTTCTTTTTTTCTTTTTTTTTTCTTTTTTTCTTCTTTTTTTTAATTCTATTAAAAAATGTATTTGAAAACAAAAATTCCATTAAAATTTAATTAACATTACATAATATTTTTTGAATGAGATTGTTAAGTATAGTTCGACTCAAACGGGTCGAAGTTTGTGGGAATTTGCGGGAGGGGTTGTTGTTGGGAGAAAAAAATTTGTGGAGATTGAGGATACATTTGGGGGTGATAAGGTTGTGCTAGAGACGATGGTTCGGGACCGGGTTGTGATTGAATTCGAGGACGAATTGCGCCTCTCGATCCACGAGTACCTCTTCTTGAATCTCTATTTTTACCACATTCCATATTTTTTGAATGAGATTGTTTTTTTTTTTTTTTTTTTTTTTTTTTTTTTTTTTTTTTTTTTTTTTTGCTTTCGAATTGCAGCAGTTGAAGGCAGCAAAGGGAAGGGAGGAATTTTTTTTTTTTTTTTTTTTTTTTTTTTTTTGCGCTATTTTCCTTTGGTTGTGCTGGTATAAAAAAAAAAAAAAAAAAAAAAAAAAAAAAAAAAAAAAATAGCCGTTGAAAGGCAACGTCTATCTCCAACGTCCATCTCCTTTTTCTCCCCGCATGCGTGATATTTCCCCGATTTTTACCTCCCCGTACGGGGTTCCCCGCGAGGCGGCGGTGTTCCCGTGCGGGGTTCCACCCTCCCCGCACGCTTCACTCACCCACTCCCTCTCCTCTAAGGAACTAATTCACACCATCCATCTAGTTTGATCTAATGGTGGGGATTAACCTAAGATTTAATAGGACAACCTAAGTACATGTTTTTTTCTTGTCTTTTTATATTTCTTATTTATTCACTTTTTTTTCCTTTTTTTTTGTCTTTTTTTTTAATTCACGTTTTTTTTTCACTCTTTTTTAAATTGCGCGTTTTTTTAATGTTTTTTTTCGTTTTATATGTTTTTCATATATATTCGTCGGTTTTTTTTTACGTTTTCATCTCTTTTCTTACGTTTTCGCCCGTTTTCATACGTTTTCTTACGTTTTCGCCTGTTTTCATACGTTTTTGTCTGTTTTCTTACGTTTTCGCCCGTTTTCATACGTTTTCCTCCATTTTTATACGTTTTCATCGGTTTTTTTACGTTTTCATCTATTTTCGTCTGTTTTCATACGTTTTCGTCCGTTTTAATACGTTTTCGTCCGTTTTCTTATGTTTTCGCCCGTTTTCATACGTTTTCGTCCGTTTTCATACGTCTTCCTTTGTTTTTATACGTTTTCGTCTGTTTTTATACGTTTTATATGTTTTTGTCCGTTTTCTTATGTTTTCATCTATTTTCGTCCGTTTTCATACGTTTTCATCCATTTTCATATGTTTTTGCCTGTTTTCTTATGTTTTCGCCCATTTTCGTCCGTTTTCATACATAGTCGTCCATTTCATACGTTTTCGTCCGTTTTCATATGTTTACGTCAGTTTTCATACGTTTTCGTCAATTTTTATACGTTTTCGTCCAATTTCATACGTTTTCATCTGTTTTCTTCTGTTTTAATTCATTTTCGTCCGTTTTCATTCATTTTCATTTATTTTTAACTGTTTTCGACTGTTTCCAGACGTTTTCATACGTTTCTGAATATCACAAGTGATATTGTGTGATACTCAGTATATCACTCGTGATATTCAGTATATCACTCGTGATATTCTATCGCAAGTGATATTCTGAATATCGAAAGAAAATAGTAGTCTAAATATTGCACTAGTCCAAATATCAAGTACTTACAAAGATATAACTCTCATGTTGCACTAGTCCAAATATCAAGTGATATTCTGTGATATTCAAAATATCACTTGTGATATTCTATCGCAAGTGATATTCTGAATATGACAAGTGAATTGTTCAGTTTGCGTTAGTTAGTGGCCTGATTTGATGTTTAGGTGTTTGTTAAGATGTGATAGCGTCATGTAATGTAGCGGCGATAAAATGTATTATAGATCTTATATAAAAGAAAACTGCTACTTGGATGAAATATAAAACTATAAAAGTTATGAGGTAAATCAACTCTCCTCTGGTTTTAAAGTTATTTCACCATACAAATAATCCCACATCAGTTAAAGTTAACAATCTCATTACATTTGATGACGCTATCACATCTTAACAAACACCTAAACAACAAATCAGACCACTAACTAAACAAACCACGATACTAAAACTATTCTGAACAAGTAATACTAAAACACCATTGTGTGTTTGAATATCACAAGTGATTTTCAACAAATGTTTTGTAGCATGAAAATCACAAGTGATATTCTGAATATCACAAGTGATATTCTGAATATCACAAGTGATTTTCAACAAATGTTTTGTAACATGAAAATCGCAAGTGATATTCTGAATATCACAAGTGATATTCAGAATATCACAAGTGATTTCACATTTTTTTAATTCACATTTTTTTTTCACTTTTTAACGTTTTTGTCCGTATTCATACGTCCGTTTTCATACGTTTCTGAATACCACAATTGATATTCTTAATATCACAAGTAATATTATATCATATTCTAAATATCACTTGTGATATTAAGAATGTCAATTGTGATATTTAGAAACGCATGAAAATATACGAAAACAAACAAATACGTATAAAAGTGTAAAAACACGTTTGAAAACGGATGAAAACGTATAAAAAATGGACGAAAACGAAAGTAAACACACGAAAATGGAGAAAAACGTATGAAAACGAACGAAACCTATGAAAACGTGTGAAAACTGCCGAAAATGTATTAAAACATATGAAAACGTTTAAAAACAGACAACAATGTATAAAAACGAAAGAAAACGGACAAAAACGTATATTAACGTATGAAAAAAAAACAGAAGAAATCGTAGAAAAACAGATGAAAACATATAAAAACTGACGAAAACAGATAAAAACGTCTGAAAACAGACGAAAAAGTAAAAAAAATGAATGAATACGTATAAAAACAGATGGAGAAGTATGAAAACGAACAAAAACGTATGAAGATGGACGAAAACGTATGAAAACGCATGAAAACGGACAAAAACGTAAGAAAACAAATGAAAACAGACGAAAAAGTACGAAAACGGACAAAAATGTCTGAAAACGTATAAAAATTGCCGAAAACCGACAAAAACGTCTGAAAAGGGAAAAGAATGTATAAAACGGACGAAAACTTATAAAAATGGATGAACATCTGAAAGCAGATGAAAACGTCTAAAAATTAACAAAAACTTAAAAAAAATAGACGAAAACATATAAAAATGGATGAAAACGAATGAAAACGAATGAAAACGGACGAAAACGTACGAAAGTGAAAAAAAATATGAATTTTAAAAAAATACACATGAATTTAAAAAAAAAAAAAAAGTGATTTTTTTTAAAAGTAAAAAATGAATAAAAAAACGTTCATTAAAAAAAGCAAAACAAGTGCTGAAAAAAAAATTAAAAAAAAAAAAAAAAAAAAAAAAAAAAAAAAAACACTTGAATTAAGAAAAGGAAAAAAAACTTGAAAAAAAAGTAAACAAAAAAAAGATAAAAAGAAAAAACGTAGATAGGGAGAAAAAAATTGGAAAAAAGAAAAATACAATGAATAAATAAGAAAGATAAAAGGACAAGAAAAAAACATGGACTTAGGTTTTTAAATCTTAGGTTAATCCCTACCATTAGATCAAACTAGATGGATGGTGGGGATTTGTCTCTCAGTTTATACCAAAAAACTGGTTTGCAACTTTTCTCATCTTATTATATAGTTAACGTAGAAAGTTTTTCAATTAAACTTGTTATATAAAATTGGAAGCCAATGAAATTTTTCAAAAAGTTAATCAAATTCTTTGAAATTTTTAATTGGCTTATCTTATATCCCACCATTGCCTTCCTATTTATAATCATATATTTTGCTAAGATGCCTGGGATTGTCAGAACACTGATGAAATCTTCCTTGATGTTGATCGACGATGATGATGAGTGTCTCTTGCAATGTAGCCAAGGGGTCGAGGACGGTGTGGAGTTGTGATCAAGAAGTAATTATCATGGATTCAAATCTATGTAATAGCGACCTAAATAGTTGCTATCAGGGGACTTATTGTGCATGTTTCGAGCTTAAGGGGCTCTCATGATGGAGTACTATTAACATGTACTAGGTATTAAAAAGTTACATCGACTAAGTAACTTGTTGGCCCGTTAGTTTGTAGAAACAAAGTGAGGTATCCAAAGATTAGAACATTTCATGTTTTGTATTTATGCAGTAATACTTGATGAAAGAGATTATCGCCGACACTAACATCACTAACATGGTAGTTGCAAAAAACTGAAAATATAAATGTCTATCTGAACTTGTATTCGCTAATCAGGTATGTCATTCTCCCTCTTGTTCCGATGTTAGAAAATTCTTCTTGATCTAAATCTACAACATTTTTGCAACACACATGCAAAATTTCATCAGGTTAATCATTAAGTCAAGAAATACTGAAATACCCAATTGTTCTCGTTTTCAACAATCAACTCTAGTGCATCAACTTATACAGATATCTCAAAACCAAACATTTGAAGGGGTTGTGCCCCCTAAAACAACCCTTCTCCCACAATTCGATCTGTGTGATTGTTTGTTTCATGTATTAAAACTTCGTTTTAATTAATTTAATAATCGATTCTCGGTTTTGTTTTTGTTTATATAGATTTTTTTTTTTTTTTTACGTTTCCTCCTTTCGACTCTAGCTCTCCCACTCCAGTCGTTGCTTTTCTTTCTGTTACTTCGAAAGTAGCATTCGTAGATAAAATGAAAAAGAAAAACAACCGACCACATGAATCTCAAATATTAAGCTTCTTTGCCAAGTCTACCGGCCTAAACACATAGGACTTATTAATGGCCATGAGTGGAAGACCTCTACGAGAAACGTGAGGTGAGTGAAAATTGTCTACATTACAAGAAATATGAGGCCAGTGATACAAGCTCGACAGTGTTCTTAAAGCCATATCGTAATTTGATATAATGTAAAACAAAACGAAACCTGGTTTTGATGAAGGAACTTATCTTAATTTATGAATGCTAAGTCTACCGGCCTAAACACTTGAACCAAATCTTAATTTATGCATAAAGGAACTTATCTAAGCCAACATTTTTAAAAAAAGAAACATATACAAAATACGAGCACACGGTACTATTAATTATTTTTTACTGCCTTCCATTAACTTTTTATATAAAATTGTGCGTTTGTTTAAACATAAAAATTCAACAATTCTGTTTTGCTTATTTATAAACTTACATAAAAAGTCATAAATAAAGAAAAGAGATAATTGAATTTCTATATCTCTAAGCAAAACCTAGAAAACATTATAAACATTCACTTCATCTTTTATATTTATATAATACAACAAAACCCCTAGTGGGGACTTTCGTATTTCAAAAAAAATATTATTTCTTTATTAAGTAATATTTTAATTAATTATTATTTTTTAATTTTTAAATTTCTAAATTCGTTTTGTTGATATATACTACACAAGTTAAAGATAAATACAAAAAATATATATAAGATGCAAAATTTTTAAATGATTATGGCAACTAGATGTGGGATGGTCAAGTATTTTCCTTTTGTAACTCTTAGAAACTAGTTTAAGCATAGACTTCAAAAGAACTTTTGTTGTTATTTTTCTAAATTAAAGAACGTGTCATTTTATAATTTGTGAATTTATTAGACCGGACCTTACGGGAGCAAATCTTTACCCATGGTACCCACCAACCGCGCATGGTCTATTACGATGGTGGCATTATTTCGAGTGGTGGTCCACTCTTTTTTTGTTTTGGTAGCGCAAAGCGCCTAACGAAACGCACCCTTATATACGAATATCAAATCTATCCACTTCACAAATTAGAAATTCAAAAAGACGTTACGATTGAAACATTGAACTTAACTTGAACTACTTCAACCTTAAGTTTGAACTTGAACAACTGAATTACTTGAACCCTTTACTTCTTGAACTTCAATATTGGACTTAGAACTTGTTTCACATCTTATAGTTTATTGTGATAATGGCAATGAGGTATATTTATCTTTCAATCTCGTACAACAAGCATATCAAAATTAACATACATTTTGTTAGAGACCATGTTGCAGCATGTCATGTTCGTGTCTACATTACAAGAAATATGTGGTCAGTGATACAACTTCGACATTGTTCTTAAACCATATCGTGAGTTGATATTAATGTAAAATGGAAACTAAACCTGGTTATGCTGAACTAAAACACTCTAAACCAAATCTTAATTTATGCGTAAAGGAACTTATCTAAGCCAATAGTTTTAAAAAAAAGAACCAATATACACAAAATGCAATCTCACAGTTCTATTAATTACTTTTTACTGCCTTCCATTAACTTTTTGAATAAAATTGTAGGTTTGTTTAAACATCAAAAATTCAACAATACTGCTTCTCTTTAATTATAAACTTGCATAAAAAGTTATAAATAAAGATAAGAGAGAATTGAATCTCTATATCTCTAAGCAAAACCTAGAAAACATTATAAACATTCACTTCATATTTATAATAACGCCACTCTCTGGCTACTTCTTTGGCAACTCGATGTGGGATGGTCAAGTATTTTCTCTTTGTAACTCTTAGAAACTAGTTTAAGCACAGACCTCAAAACAACCTTTGCTGTTATTTTTCAAAATTAAAGAACGTGTCATTTTATAAGTTGTGAATTTATTAGACCGGACCTTACATGAGCAACCACATTCGGTCCGGTCCTCGGTATTAGTTTTTTTTGCCATTTCGGTCCTTGGTCCTGGCTACTTATATAGTTCGAAAAGTCATAAATAAAGAAAAGAAATAACTGAATCTATAAATCTTTAAGCAAAGCCTAAAAATCTTTATAAACATTCACTGCATATTTATAATAACGCCACTCTCTGGCTACTTCTTTGAAAACTCGATGTGGGATGGTCGTATTTTCCTTTTGTAACTCAACAAAATTTAAGGATAGATGATTTTGGTGATCTTTTTGCCAAATCGCAACCCAAGCTTTGTTATGACTGCCTTTTGTTAACAAACAATCTTGGCTAAACATAATCTGAGCCTATTTTTATTTTGTATGGCGAGTCAATGACTTTTTATTGTTTCATTTGGATGGTTACAAAAGATATGGTTCATTTATATTGTTTCATTTGTTAACTTTTTTTTGGCCTTTCGTTCATATATCTTTTGAGATCGCTTGTGATATTCTTTGTGATGTACAATGCTAGATTTGTTTATTTTTTATGTTTAATGTTGGATTTGTCTATATGCGATGTTTAATGTTGGATCTTTTTGAGTTGGTAGTATACAAGATTTATTAGTAGGCCGTGTTTGGCTAAGTCAAATATGTTTTGAGGCAATTGTAAATTTACATTTTCTAATGGGTTACAGATGGAACCAGTTTGATGATTCGTGAGTCTGTAAGATTGGTAAAAGAATTATGATGCTTGAAATAGCTTAACTTGGTGAAATAAGAATTATGAGGCTTAAAATAGCTTAGCTTTGTAAAATCAGAAATACTATATTGTTGAGTTCTTTTATTTACCTTTTGACATGGGTTGATCCGGATCTACAAAGAACTTTTACCGTACACTGTTATGAATCTCTTTATTGAAGATAGGCATTCCATATCTCCTTCATTTAGTGTGCGTTTGGTTCGTAAGCGGGATTGGAATTGGATTCGGATTTGAGAAAAGTTTGAAAGAAAATGATGAAAGAGAAATATGTAGTATATATAATTTATAAATTAATATTATATTTAAACTATAATTTATTATAAATAAAAGAGTGGGAAAAAAAATTGGTATTTGTGGCTCATATTTGATCTACATGTGGGGACCACTCAAAAAAGTTGTAACATTTATTAATACCTATCACTTTTACTTGGAATCAATTCAATGATTCAATACCCATTGTCTTGAGAAAAAAATGAACCAAACAAAGGTTATGAAATTTGTTTCATTCTACACCCACTCATTCCCTCATACCAAACGGATTAAACTAATAAAGGTAATGCAATATAGCAATCGTGAAGCTAGCCAAACAATAAAACACCGGCTTTCGTGCAATATACTTACCGGCAAGATCATGTAAATTTAAGTACAATATATAGGTAGGTAAAATTTATCAGAACATCAGAATAAAGTTACACACCAATATACGTGTTTGTCGTACTAATTCCAATCTTTTTTCACAGGTCGGTTCATCAAATGACGTGATCGACCTTGCTCGTAAATATTTAACATCTATGACTTTCAACTTTCATAAATTCAACGTGTTACTACTTACTACAATGAGATTAGGAATTAGATAGCGTATTAATTACATCAAAAAAAAAAACATCAAAGTCATGAAAAGTTAAAAGTTGAAACTTGAATGAATTACTCGAAGTTGTGGCAGCCTTATTGTAAATTTTCATTTACAATATAGCGAGCTCAAATACAAGTACATGATACTAATATCAACCTAATTTCATCAAATGACGTGATCGACCTTGCTCGTAAATGTTTAACATCTATGACTTTCAACTTTCATAAATTTAATGTGTTACTACTTACTACAATGAAATTAGGAATTAGATAGCGTATTAATTACATCAAAAAACATCAAAGTCACGAAAAGTTTACTTACTACAGTTAAATTAGGAATTAGATAGCGTATTAATTACATCAAAAAACATCAAACTCACGAAAAGTTAAAAGTTGAAAAAACTCACGAAAAGTTAAAAGTTGTATGAATTACTCGTATTTGTGCCATCTTCATTGTAAATTTTCATTTACAATATAGCTAGCTCAAATGCAAGTACATGATACTAATATCAACCTATTTGATCCGTATATACCACGATATATAACCAAGCAAAATTTCTACTCTTTGATCTATGTGGGACTGAACTTTATACAAGTTCTCAAAAAGGTTGCTAAAGAGACACCTCATCTTTGTTGCTGTATTCAAATGATATATGTGCTTTTTTTGTAATTGGTCTTTCGCATACCAGACTCACTCGCACGACTTAACTTTTACAAAATGCGTGGTTAACTCGCACAGAAATTCATCCCAACCAACACTTGAGGGCAAGATAAAAAACAATGTTTAAAAGTTAATATTTCTTCCCCCACAATGCAAACAAAGAATTGAGTTACGGTCCATATCAATATGATGAAGCCACGAGAGAATAGGTAATCTTCTTTGTTGGACATGCCATATGAAGATACAAACTTTCGGCGGATCCTTATTCCATTTTGTCTCTTGTACTATTGTTGTTAAGTTAAGGGTCACTTGAAATAGACACCTCGTTCTGTTGATGTGGTCATTAGTCAAAGAAGAGTTCCTAGAGGATTACTTGAAATATATAATCCAATAATTTCTTAACCCCATAAAATTTTTGATCATAAGACTTGAACCAACAGCATCAATGAATAGTCTAAATCGAACCACTTTGAAGACTGGGGTTGACCATTTATAGTCAAAAGTCAAATAAGACAGAACTGTAATGAACTCCATGATCAAGAACCATATTCCCATGAATACCATACATTCATCTCTTGAAATCAAATCTCCATCAGCCCAACATTTATGAACATGTAAGAATATACATTCAGAAGATAAGACCCTTAAATTTTCAAAATTACAAAAAAGAGATAGATTTTTGTACTTATCAGCACATGATGACTCAACAGCATAATTTGGCATATTGAACAAGTTTTCCAAAAATAAATTTGGCAAAAGTTCCAGAGATACAACAACTTTGTTTCGCAACAAGATATTATTTATAATACTTTTATACTTTGTTTTCTTTTGTGTTGAATCTATTAAAATCTCATTTGACAAAAAGTTAGGAACTTATATGAATTGACGATTACTCTGATTTGATATCATTTTTTTTTCCTTGAACGACATCCAAAGCTAGTAACCAGCAACGGCAGCAACATATCATTAACCTCAACTTATATTAAAGAGAAACATCACAGTACATTAGCAAGGTTTCTCTCTCTCTCTCTCTCTCTCTCTCTCTCTCTCTCTCTCTAACCTATATGGGATGAATTCTTGAAAACTTAAAACCTAATGCAACTTAAATTGACTTTTAAATGCCACGAAATTTAAACTAACATGGTTAATAAGAAAAGAAATTTGATCTATTATACTTCCTCTGTCCCAAATTTATTGTCCAGTTTGAATTTTCAAAGTCAAACTAGTTTAACTTTGATCATAAATATATTATTTTTTGTTATATAATACTTGATGAAAAATTTTACCATTGAAAAGTACACTTAAAACCCAATCCATTTATATATTTTGCATTAAATATTATATAACACCCACAAAAATACTTAAGGTCAAAGTTGAAGAATAAAAACTAAAAAAGTCAATAGTGGACAATAAATTTGGGACGGAGGGAGTATATGGCAAATCCACAGATGAATAGACTCTTGTATGGCAGATGATAATACACGCGGCACGGTTAATCTTTTATATGGCATATGAAAATAATTTTTATATTTAATTGTTTTATTATCAAACTTTTATATTTCTCGTTTAACCAACAAACTCTTTTTCGAAATGACTACACAACCAGCAAGGGTCACGAACCAAACCATAAGTTTGCAAGTATAATTATTTGCCGCTGTACATCGTCGCTTTGCGCCGATATTCATCTAGTCTATTATAACGTGTTTATATGGTTTTGATGTTTCATTTGGCATTCTTGTGATATGTCATAGTTGTCAAACTCATACGAGTCGACTCAAGCTACATTAAAAAATAGTCAACTTGATGTGTGACTTGTGACCGGCTATCTAACGTTTAATAAACATACACATTCTTTTTATGTAACTCTCTAAGCCAACTTATAGCCGACATAACAGATGACTTCTAATAATGCGAAAGTACTATTCCCTTAACTTACCGAATTCAAGTCCTGATAAACCCGTTTAGAGATGAACCGGTCAAAATCGGGAATGTCAGACCAATCCGGGTGAACCGGACCATGATGGCAGACCTGAGGCTTTATACAAAAGTGGGTTAACCAATTTTTTTAGTTGGGCCCCTTGTTTTATAGGCATCCATTTCTATCCCGAGCGATGTGGGAACATAGGAAGTAAAAAGTAAATTTCAAGTTAAATCTAAACGACAAAAAGTAGTATATTGTCATCGTATTAGGATTTGTGTGTAACTTTTGGCAAATGTTTGATTTGGTAAGAGTATAAGGTACTCATGATGTCATGGGTCTGGTGCTATGAGTAAAAGTGGTGTCATCTCATGATTTTTTCTTATAACAGCAGAACGTATAACTCAACACAAAACATCATTCTTTTAAAAGTTAGCATAATAGGACACCTATTGGCCGGCCCACACATAACCCCAGTAACACACAAATACAACATAAAAAGAAAAAAAGGAAATACTCACCGTGTGGGCTTGTTAGCTCTTGCAATGTAGCCAAGGGGCCGAGGAAGACGTGGAGTTGAGGAGAAGGAGTGCGAGTGTGAGGTTGCGAAAAAGAACTGTTACACATGGATTAAAATCTATATGTAACAATGGTGTACTAGGGACCACCAAAATTTATTAATTAAAAGAGTTATTAATTAATCGATAAATTACTAATTATTAATTTATATATTAATTATTATTTTATTAATTTATAGTAGAATACTTAGTTTACAAACACCTTTCAAGCTTTCACTTAATTATTGTATACAATGCATGTATATCAAATGAACGGCCCAATTTGAAAGAAACCTTTAATCTCCCACCTTATGCTTCTTGTGTTCAATGTATCACTTTATGTATCACTTTATTAGAGACGAGATTCAAGGGGAAATTGATTTGAACAAAAAACAAAAGACAATTGAGTCATTTTTTAAAAAACCTTCATAAATCATTCATGTAATATGCTATATATAAGGAATTATTAATTTATATTTTATATGGGGTCTAAAGAAATTATCAAAAATGTATTATCTTATAATTTTAGCGAATCATTAATTTAGCACCCTATCCCCGAGTCGGGACCGGCAAAAAATATTATCTTAGAGAGTTTATTAAATAATCGAGTATTAATTTATCGAGTTTATACTGTAGTTGGTATTTTGTATAACGGAACAAAAGTTAGGTATACTAATATAAGAAAGTTTAGTTTTTTGGACTTAAATAGATTTGCTTTCCAAATTTCAAAAAACAAAATCATTGAAGTTGAAACAAATGTCTAAACTATGTTTAGTTAACATGAATATATGCGTTTTCAAAGAAAAAATTTTCCAGCTCAAAGCCACTTACTATTGAAAAAATATAAAAAGGAAAACGTTAAACACAACTCTAAAAGCTATGTTTAAAATTTTCTGCCATGCATAATTTATCTGTACCTTACTAATAAATTAACCACCCCTAAATATAACTACCCGAACCAACCGAATGCACAATTACTTAGTAGTATTACTTATGCATGTTAAAGTTTTTAAAACATAGCTGTAAAGGCTAGAAATATCAAACTCCATATAAAAATATGTATCGGGATAAAACATTCTTTATTGTGTGGTTTCATCATTGTCATCCACCGCAAAATTTGTCACCTGTGTTTTGCATTGCTTAGTCTGCTCTTTCCTGGTTTTCTTAAGCAAAAGCATTTCAACACCTTTCAGTCTTTCACTAACCCATTCATATCCATATTCTTCTTTATTAGCTTCTTTACTAAATCTGTATCTATTTGCCGAAGCTAGTCAAGCTGATTAATTAGCCCATGTCCGTAACTTGCGATTTGGTAAGAACACGCATCTAAAGCCGAGTAACTCGAACAAACTCCCTCGCCAAAGCTTACTAGTTCAGTTAAATGAGCTCAAACGATGATTCCGTCAAAGCATACCAAACAAGCTTATTTATCAAGTTCTTACTTTGAGTTTTGCAATTAACTTATTTTGTATAATTATTGTTTGGTTAAATTTTAAAAAGTCAATTTCGTCTTTTAAAATCTGATTTTTGATTCTTGTAAATTCAGATTAAAATCTGACTTTCTCAAACTACTAAATCACAAATCAGAATAAAAAGAGAAATTGGCAATTCAAAGTTATACCGTAGAGCAACTGCAATGGTTGTTTTTAGAATAGCTTTTTATTATTTCAACAAGCTTTTCAAAAAAGTTTTTCCATTAAACTAAAGACTTGGTGAAAAGCTTTTGATGAATTTCATTTATTGTGAAAAGCTATTGAGTACCAAAGACTTGTAGATTCAAAGCTTTTCCAAAAACCATTTGGTCATTAATGAGTTAGCATTAAATGCATTAAATGCAATCACTTTAAAAAGCTTTTGATGACTTGCAACTATTGTAGATACTAGGGCTGAGCAAACGGACCGGCCGGACCGGACCGACCGACAAAACCGACCGGACCGAGACCGACCGGACCGGACCGACCACATTCGGTCCGGTCCTCGGTCTAAGCTTTTTGCCAAATTCGGTCTCGGTCCGGTCGGTCCGGTCCGGTCCGGTCCGGACCGACCAAAAACCCGAAAAAACTTGCCTAATTGGACCGGACCGACCGAAGACCGACCGGACCGAGACCGGACCGAGACCGGACCGACCATATTCGGTCCGGTCTCGGTCTATGGTTTTCCGGTTCTCGGTCTTCGGTCCGGTCCGGTCTTGGCCGGTCCGGTCCGGTTTCCGACCGATGATCACCCCTAGTAGATACTCTTAGCTTATGTGCTAGCATTTCCTCCTTAATTTATAATATCTTCCATCCAACAACCTTTTCTTCCTAGCCCGATGTGGGATAGTCAAACGCCACTCATTTTTATCTTTAACAATTTATAATTCACTCCGCTAGTACCTTTTGAATTTATGCACAAAGCTAATATATGATATTTCAAAATATGAATTATTACAAACAGTATCTAAGATTTACTTAGAATAATCGTTAAGATTTGGCCAAAAAAAAAAAAAAAAAAAAAAAAAATTGTCCGGCTAAGCTAAATTAAACGGTCACACCAAAGCTTCCTCAACTAAATGGTCAAACCAAAGCTAACTAGTTCAATTAAAAGTATCTCAAACAAAGCTTACTTATCTAGTTGGTTTTAAGGAGTGTCTAAATTAGCTTGAGTTGTAATAATACCTGCTTATATGAAATTTTAAAAACTCAATATCTTATTATGAGGTGAGTTATTTTAGAGCTTAAGTTTTTTTACCAACTAAGGGTGGGGGGAGTGCATCACTCACTCGTCTCCTCTTCACTCACTCACAACCAATCCCCTTGCGCCACATCATCTCCCACTTTTTCCTTCACTCATTTCATTTTTCGAGGCGGCACCTTCACTCACCCTTTACTCACTTTTTTTTTTTTTTTTTTTTTTTCTTTTTTCTTTTTTCTTTTTTCTTTTTTTCTTTTTTTTTTTTTTCTTTTTTTCTTCTTTTTTTTAATTCTATTAAAAAATGTATTTGAAAACAAAAATTCCATTAAAATTTAATTAACATTACATAATATTTTTTGAATGAGATTGTTAAGTATAGTTCGACTCAAACGGGTCGAAGTTTGTGGGAATTTGCGGGAGGGGTTGTTGTTGGGAGAAAAAAATTTGTGGAGATTGAGGATACATTTGGGGGTGATAAGGTTGTGCTAGAGACGATGGTTCGGGACCGGGTTGTGATTGAATTCGAGGACGAATTGCGCCTCTCGATCCACGAGTACCTCTTCTTGAATCTCTATTTTTACCACATTCCATATTTTTTGAATGAGATTGTTTTTTTTTTTTTTTTTTTTTTTCTTTTTTTTTTGCTTTCGAATTGCAGCAGTTGAAGGCAGCAAAGGGAAGGGAGGAATTTTTTTTTTTTTTTTTTTTTTTTTTTTTTTGCGCTATTTTCCTTTGGTTGTGCTGGTATAAAAAAAAAAAAAAAAAAAAAAAAAAAAAAAAAAAAAAAAAAAATAGCCGTTGAAAGGCAACGTCTATCTCCAACGTCCATCTCCTTTTTCTCCCCGCATGCGTGATATTTCCCCGATTTTTACCTCCCCGTACGGGGTTCCCCGCGAGGCGGCGGTGTTCCCGTGCGGGGTTCCACCCTCCCCGCACGCTTCACTCACCCACTCCCTCTCCTCTAAGGAACTAATTCACACCATCCATCTAGTTTGATCTAATGGTGGGGATTAACCTAAGATTTAATAGGACAACCTAAGTACATGTTTTTTTCTTGTCTTTTTATATTTCTTATTTATTCACTTTTTTTTCCTTTTTTTTTGTCTTTTTTTTTAATTCACGTTTTTTTTTCACTCTTTTTTAAATTGCGCGTTTTTTTAATGTTTTTTTTCGTTTTATATGTTTTTCATATATATTCGTCGGTTTTTTTTACGTTTTCATCTCTTTTCTTACGTTTTCGCCCGTTTTCATACGTTTTCTTACGTTTTCGCCTGTTTTCATACGTTTTTGTCTGTTTTCTTACGTTTTCGCCCGTTTTCATACGTTTTCCTCCATTTTTATACGTTTTCATCGGTTTTTTTACGTTTTCATCTATTTTCGTCTGTTTTCATACGTTTTCGTCCGTTTTAATACGTTTTCGTCCGTTTTCTTATGTTTTCGCCCGTTTTCATACGTTTTCGTCCGTTTTCATACGTCTTCCTTTGTTTTTATACGTTTTCGTCTGTTTTTATACGTTTTATATGTTTTTGTCCGTTTTCTTATGTTTTCATCTATTTTCGTCCGTTTTCATACGTTTTCATCCATTTTCATATGTTTTTGCCTGTTTTCTTATGTTTTCGCCCATTTTCGTCCGTTTTCATACATAGTCGTCCATTTCATACGTTTTCGTCCGTTTTCATATGTTTACGTCAGTTTTCATACGTTTTCGTCAATTTTTATACGTTTTCGTCCAATTTCATACGTTTTCATCTGTTTTCTTCTGTTTTAATTCATTTTCGTCCGTTTTCATTCATTTTCATTTATTTTTAACTGTTTTCGACTGTTTCCAGACGTTTTCATACGTTTCTGAATATCACAAGTGATATTGTGTGATACTCAGTATATCACTCGTGATATTCAGTATATCACTCGTGATATTCTATCGCAAGTGATATTCTGAATATCGAAAGAAAATAGTAGTCTAAATATTGCACTAGTCCAAATATCAAGTACTTACAAAGATATAACTCTCATGTTGCACTAGTCCAAATATCAAGTGATATTCTGTGATATTCAAAATATCACTTGTGATATTCTATCGCAAGTGATATTCTGAATATGACAAGTGAATTGTTCAGTTTGCGTTAGTTAGTGGCCTGATTTGATGTTTAGGTGTTTGTTAAGATGTGATAGCGTCATGTAATGTAGCGGCGATAAAATGTATTATAGATCTTATATAAAAGAAAACTGCTACTTGGATGAAATATAAAACTATAAAAGTTATGAGGTAAATCAACTCTCCTCTGGTTTTAAAGTTATTTCACCATACAAATAATCCCACATCAGTTAAAGTTAACAATCTCATTACATTTGATGACGCTATCACATCTTAACAAACACCTAAACAACAAATCAGACCACTAACTAAACAAACCACGATACTAAAACTATTCTGAACAAGTAATACTAAAACACCATTGTGTGTTTGAATATCACAAGTGATTTTCAACAAATGTTTTGTAGCATGAAAATCACAAGTGATATTCTGAATATCACAAGTGATATTCTGAATATCACAAGTGATTTTCAACAAATGTTTTGTAACATGAAAATCGCAAGTGATATTCTGAATATCACAAGTGATATTCAGAATATCACAAGTGATTTCACATTTTTTTAATTCACATTTTTTTTTTCACTTTTTAACGTTTTTGTCCGTATTCATACGTCCGTTTTCATACGTTTCTGAATACCACAATTGATATTCTTAATATCACAAGTAATATTATATCATATTCTAAATATCACTTGTGATATTAAGAATGTCAATTGTGATATTTAGAAACGCATGAAAATATACGAAAACAAACAAATACGTATAAAAGTGTAAAAACACGTTTGAAAACGGATGAAAACGTATAAAAAATGGACGAAAACGAAAGTAAACACACGAAAATGGAGAAAAACGTATGAAAACGAACGAAACCTATGAAAACGTGTGAAAACTGCCGAAAATGTATTAAAACATATGAAAACGTTTAAAAACAGACAACAATGTATAAAAACGAAAGAAAACGGACAAAAACGTATATTAACGTATGAAAAAAAAACAGAAGAAATCGTAGAAAAACAGATGAAAACATATAAAAACTGACGAAAACAGATAAAAACGTCTGAAAACAGACGAAAAAGTAAAAAAAATGAATGAATACGTATAAAAACAGATGGAGAAGTATGAAAACGAACAAAAACGTATGAAGATGGACGAAAACGTATGAAAACGCATGAAAACGGACAAAAACGTAAGAAAACAAATGAAAACAGACGAAAAAGTACGAAAACGGACAAAAATGTCTGAAAACGTATAAAAATTGCCGAAAACCGACAAAAACGTCTGAAAAGGGAAAAGAATGTATAAAACGGACGAAAACTTATAAAAATGGATGAACATCTGAAAGCAGATGAAAACGTCTAAAAATTAACAAAAACTTAAAAAAAATAGACGAAAACATATAAAAATGGATGAAAACGAATGAAAACGAATGAAAACGGACGAAAACGTACGAAAGTGAAAAAAAATATGAATTTTAAAAAAATACACATGAATTTAAAAAAAAAAAAAAAGTGATTTTTTTTAAAAGTAAAAAATGAATAAAAAAACGTTCATTAAAAAAAGCAAAACAAGTGCTGAAAAAAAAATTAAAAAAAAAAAAAAAAAAAAAAAAAAAAAGAAAACACTTGAATTAAGAAAAGGAAAAAAAACTTGAAAAAAAAGTAAACAAAAAAAAGATAAAAAGAAAAAACGTAGATAGGGAGAAAAAAATTGGAAAAAAGAAAAATACAATGAATAAATAAGAAAGATAAAAGGACAAGAAAAAAACATGGACTTAGGTTTTTAAATCTTAGGTTAATCCCTACCATTAGATCAAACTAGATGGATGGTGGGGATTTGTCTCTCAGTTTATACCAAAAAACTGGTTTGCAACTTTTCTCATCTTATTATATAGTTAACGTAGAAAGTTTTTCAATTAAACTTGTTATATAAAATTGGAAGCCAATGAAATTTTTCAAAAAGTTAATCAAATTCTTTGAAATTTTTAATTGGCTTATCTTATATCCCACCATTGCCTTCCTATTTATAATCATATATTTTGCTAAGATGCCTGGGATTGTCAGAACACTGATGAAATCTTCCTTGATGTTGATCGACGATGATGATGAGTGTCTCTTGCAATGTAGCCAAGGGGTCGAGGACGGTGTGGAGTTGTGATCAAGAAGTAATTATCATGGATTCAAATCTATGTAATAGCGACCTAAATAGTTGCTATCAGGGGACTTATTGTGCATGTTTCGAGCTTAAGGGGCTCTCATGATGGAGTACTATTAACATGTACTAGGTATTAAAAAGTTACATCGACTAAGTAACTTGTTGGCCCGTTAGTTTGTAGAAACAAAGTGAGGTATCCAAAGATTAGAACATTTCATGTTTTGTATTTATGCAGTAATACTTGATGAAAGAGATTATCGCCGACACTAACATCACTAACATGGTAGTTGCAAAAAACTGAAAATATAAATGTCTATCTGAACTTGTATTCGCTAATCAGGTATGTCATTCTCCCTCTTGTTCCGATGTTAGAAAATTCTTCTTGATCTAAATCTACAACATTTTTGCAACACACATGCAAAATTTCATCAGGTTAATCATTAAGTCAAGAAATACTGAAATACCCAATTGTTCTCGTTTTCAACAATCAACTCTAGTGCATCAACTTATACAGATATCTCAAAACCAAACATTTGAAGGGGTTGTGCCCCCTAAAACAACCCTTCTCCCACAATTCGATCTGTGTGATTGTTTGTTTCATGTATTAAAACTTCGTTTTAATTAATTTAATAATCGATTCTCGGTTTTGTTTTTGTTTATATAGATTTTTTTTTTTTTTTACGTTTCCTCCTTTCGACTCTAGCTCTCCCACTCCAGTCGTTGCTTTTCTTTCTGTTACTTCGAAAGTAGCATTCGTAGATAAAATGAAAAAGAAAAACAACCGACCACATGAATCTCAAATATTAAGCTTCTTTGCCAAGTCTACCGGCCTAAACACATAGGACTTATTAATGGCCATGAGTGGAAGACCTCTACGAGAAACGTGAGGTGAGTGAAAATTGTCTACATTACAAGAAATATGAGGCCAGTGATACAAGCTCGACAGTGTTCTTAAAGCCATATCGTAATTTGATATAATGTAAAACAAAACGAAACCTGGTTTTGATGAAGGAACTTATCTTAATTTATGAATGCTAAGTCTACCGGCCTAAACACTTGAACCAAATCTTAATTTATGCATAAAGGAACTTATCTAAGCCAACATTTTTAAAAAAAGAAACATATACAAAATACGAGCACACGGTACTATTAATTATTTTTTACTGCCTTCCATTAACTTTTTATATAAAATTGTGCGTTTGTTTAAACATAAAAATTCAACAATTCTGTTTTGCTTATTTATAAACTTACATAAAAAGTCATAAATAAAGAAAAGAGATAATTGAATTTCTATATCTCTAAGCAAAACCTAGAAAACATTATAAACATTCACTTCATCTTTTATATTTATATAATACAACAAAACCCCTAGTGGGGACTTTCGTATTTCAAAAAAAATATTATTTCTTTATTAAGTAATATTTTAATTAATTATTATTTTTTAATTTTTAAATTTCTAAATTCGTTTTGTTGATATATACTACACAAGTTAAAGATAAATACAAAAAATATATATAAGATGCAAAATTTTTAAATGATTATGGCAACTAGATGTGGGATGGTCAAGTATTTTCCTTTTGTAACTCTTAGAAACTAGTTTAAGCATAGACTTCAAAAGAACTTTTGTTGTTATTTTTCTAAATTAAAGAACGTGTCATTTTATAATTTGTGAATTTATTAGACCGGACCTTACGGGAGCAAATCTTTACCCATGGTACCCACCAACCGCGCATGGTCTATTACGATGGTGGCATTATTTCGAGTGGTGGTCCACTCTTTTTTTGTTTTGGTAGCGCAAAGCGCCTAACGAAACGCACCCTTATATACGAATATCAAATCTATCCACTTCACAAATTAGAAATTCAAAAAGACGTTACGATTGAAACATTGAACTTAACTTGAACTACTTCAACCTTAAGTTTGAACTTGAACAACTGAATTACTTGAACCCTTTACTTCTTGAACTTCAATATTGGACTTAGAACTTGTTTCACATCTTATAGTTTATTGTGATAATGGCAATGAGGTATATTTATCTTTCAATCTCGTACAACAAGCATATCAAAATTAACATACATTTTGTTAGAGACCATGTTGCAGCATGTCATGTTCGTGTCTACATTACAAGAAATATGTGGTCAGTGATACAACTTCGACATTGTTCTTAAACCATATCGTGAGTTGATATTAATGTAAAATGGAAACTAAACCTGGTTATGCTGAACTAAAACACTCTAAACCAAATCTTAATTTATGCGTAAAGGAACTTATCTAAGCCAATAGTTTTAAAAAAAAGAACCAATATACACAAAATGCAATCTCACAGTTCTATTAATTACTTTTTACTGCCTTCCATTAACTTTTTGAATAAAATTGTAGGTTTGTTTAAACATCAAAAATTCAACAATACTGCTTCTCTTTAATTATAAACTTGCATAAAAAGTTATAAATAAAGATAAGAGAGAATTGAATCTCTATATCTCTAAGCAAAACCTAGAAAACATTATAAACATTCACTTCATATTTATAATAACGCCACTCTCTGGCTACTTCTTTGGCAACTCGATGTGGGATGGTCAAGTATTTTCTCTTTGTAACTCTTAGAAACTAGTTTAAGCACAGACCTCAAAACAACCTTTGCTGTTATTTTTCAAAATTAAAGAACGTGTCATTTTATAAGTTGTGAATTTATTAGACCGGACCTTACATGAGCAACCACATTCGGTCCGGTCCTCGGTATTAGTTTTTTTTGCCATTTCGGTCCTTGGTCCTGGCTACTTATATAGTTCGAAAAGTCATAAATAAAGAAAAGAAATAACTGAATCTATAAATCTTTAAGCAAAGCCTAAAAATCTTTATAAACATTCACTGCATATTTATAATAACGCCACTCTCTGGCTACTTCTTTGAAAACTCGATGTGGGATGGTCGTATTTTCCTTTTGTAACTCAACAAAATTTAAGGATAGATGATTTTGGTGATCTTTTTGCCAAATCGCAACCCAAGCTTTGTTATGACTGCCTTTTGTTAACAAACAATCTTGGCTAAACATAATCTGAGCCTATTTTTATTTTGTATGGCGAGTCAATGACTTTTTATTGTTTCATTTGGATGGTTACAAAAGATATGGTTCATTTATATTGTTTCATTTGTTAACTTTTTTTTGGCCTTTCGTTCATATATCTTTTGAGATCGCTTGTGATATTCTTTGTGATGTACAATGCTAGATTTGTTTATTTTTTATGTTTAATGTTGGATTTGTCTATATGCGATGTTTAATGTTGGATCTTTTTGAGTTGGTAGTATACAAGATTTATTAGTAGGCCGTGTTTGGCTAAGTCAAATATGTTTTGAGGCAATTGTAAATTTACATTTTCTAATGGGTTACAGATGGAACCAGTTTGATGATTCGTGAGTCTGTAAGATTGGTAAAAGAATTATGATGCTTGAAATAGCTTAACTTGGTGAAATAAGAATTATGAGGCTTAAAATAGCTTAGCTTTGTAAAATCAGAAATACTATATTGTTGAGTTCTTTTATTTACCTTTTGACATGGGTTGATCCGGGTCACTCTAAACCCTACGGGTCTAACCGGGTTATCGAAAATATAAACACCGGTTTAATTTTACCCGTTTTTTCGACCGGCACCGGTCCAACCGATGAAACCGGCCGGCTCGAACCGGGTTTCAAAACATTATGTTTAATCCTCAAATTCTAAAACTTTTATTACTTTCCTTTTATAACCCATACACTTTATTTTATCACTACAACTAGCCGCCGTTATAAAATCCCGTTGATATGCACGGGTACTCGTCTAGTAAAATTGAAAGTCGAGATGAAAACAACAAAAAGTTAATTAAATACATTGAAGCCCGATGTCTAGCTATTTATAATCATGTATGTCTAGCTACTTTTACTAGGAAGCCCCCCCCAAAAAAAAAAAAAAAAAATACAAGTTCCACCACTGTTTGCAATGCAAAGAAGTTTGAGAATAGCTTTTTGATTCCGAATTGAATGAAAAGGTGACTTGCCAAAAACAAAGTCATTTTTATTAGAAGCATTGCGTATGCTCTCAGGCCGATGTCGCCTAGATTATTGCGATTTTTGAATCTATGAGTAGTACTTCTTGTTCACAGCCTCACACTCGCACTCCTTCTCCACAACTCCACGTCTTCCTCCACCCATTGGCTACATAGCAAGAGCCACTCACCAACATTGTTGATCAACATCAAGAACTCAAGAAGGATTTCATCACAATCCCACATCGGGCTTCCTAGTAAAAGTAGCTAGACATACATAGGAAGGGAATGGTGGAGTTAAAGATAGGCCGAGCAAATGTACTACCTAAAGTTCAATGCGGATATTTTCATAGAAATGATTAAATATCTTTGTAAATGTTAGAGACAAACAACAAAATTAGTCTTTGCTTGAGCAATATTTCACTACCCATTAATATCCATTTTCTTATTAAGCTTCTTCACCAAAATCTGGATCTATTGGCCCGAGCTTATCAAGCTGATCGATTTGAAGTTAAAACAAATTGCATCACCAAATCTCAGTTTATTGTGTTAGAAATTAGAAATCCAAAACACATTACAAGTGAAACCTCAAACGGGTAGACCTTAAGATTAAACTTCATCAACTGGAATTGGACTATAACACTTTACTTGTAACTCGGTTCTTGAGCTTGAATATATTGGACTTTGAACTTGATTCATACCTTGAATTATTTGGGTGTGACGTCGAAGTAAAGTCATATCTCGTATGATGTCAAATGCATGTTTATGTTGTCATGCCAATCATGTCCTATACTTTTGATGAAAGGTTCTAAATATTTTGGCCCGGCCTCCTTTAAATTTTTTTCATGTAAACGAATTCTAATTGATGACCCTAATTTAACATAATTCTTCGGATTTTTTTCATCATCCTCATTATCTTCGCAAAGGTTTTCATCCTCTTCGAATTCGAAAAGATTTTTTCATCGTTCATATCATCATCTTCTCCTACTAGTAAAATCATCATATTCTCATCTTCCCAACTTGTAAAATCATCATAAGATACAGATAATTAAATAGTAACTTAATTTTTTATTTTTGATCTTTTATTAGACATCGTGCATCCCTTTTGTATACGAGTTATCTTAATAGCGATCCACAATTTGGTAAAGTAAAAAAGAAAAGGCAAAAGCCGGAGATCACAACTCGTTTTAATTAAAAAAAAAAAAAAAAAAAAAAAAAAAAGAAGAAGTTCAAACACAGTTATTAATCAACTTATTATTAGATGTTTCAATTAACTTTTTTATTTAAATTGTAGTTTGGTTGAATTTAGAAAAGCTAATTAACTTTTCGTTTTAAATTATGATATTTACCAATTTAAAAACTGTTAATTTAATTAAGAGTAAATTGCAAAAATCATCCTTAAAGTTTGACCAATTTGCATGTTTCGTCTTATAAATTTCGAAACTGCAAGGATCGTCCCTAAAGTTTCGCCCGTGTGCATGTGTCGTCCCTAAAGTTTGGTCCGTGTGCATGTATCGTCCCTAAAGTTTGACCAATTTGGGACGATATATGCCCCAAAAGGACGATATTTGCCCCAAAAGTTTGCCACAGGGACGATTTTTGCAGTTTCAATAGTTCTGGGACGAAACATGCAAATTGGCCAAAGTTTAGGGACGATTTTTGCAATTCCCTCTTTAATTAAATTACAATTTCAAACCGATAGATTCACAAATCAAAAGAAAAAAAAGAATGAATATTCTAAGTTTAACCTTAGCCTACTTCTTGTTCTACAGCACCCTCCTTGTTTATAATCTTTTCCTCTAGCGACTTTTCTCCCCTTAGCTCGATGTGGCATAAGTACACTGAAGATGTCTGCCGACTATGTAGGTAACTGCCTCTTATTGCATTGTAACATGACCTCGACTAGTGCAAGTGTGACCATGTGAATGACATATAGCTTTACGGATGTGAAAGAATCTATGCACTAATGGTCAAAGCCGTTGTTATCAGGTGAATATATAGTGAAGGGTCCGAGCTTAAGGGGACCGAACTGATGATGATGCTCGACGTAACATTGTATCTTTGTGCTAGTAATAAAGTTCAGTGTGACCTCGAGATATATATGTTGAAATATGGGCACTAATTATAAACACGATCTTTAAAAGTGCCCAAATTTCTACATTTTTAAAAGATACCATGGCCTTCATCTACCAACACTCCGCGTTCATCGTCATTTTATTATGCAACTCAGTTTCAGCTTACAAAATAATCACCACCACCACGAACAACAAAGGATTATCAAAGCCTAAATGATCCTTTATCTCGTGGTATCAATGGAATAATTGGGTCCCAAAAAGGTGAATGTATGTGTGTGGTGGGCTTCTCTTGACCGATTACCTCTACTTATCAATCTTGCTCCTCCTGGTAGGGGTGTTCATCGGTTCGGTTATCGGTTAATCGGTTTATTCGGTTCGGTTTGTTCGGTTAAAAATTTTTTTTGGGTCATAACCGAAAACCGAACCGAACCGAAGTTCGGTTCGGTTATGGGTCAAAACCGAAAACCGAACTTTTTACTTAAATTACACTATTTATATTTTTTTTTGAATTTAATTATATATATTTTTGGGAAAAAAATATTTCAAGCATAAAAAAATATTTTTTTATATTAGTATAAAATTTTAATGGATATTTTTTATATTTAAAATAATATAAATATATAAAAAAAATATATATATTTATATTAATTCGGTTTTCGGTTCAGTTTTCGGTTCAGATAGCTAAACCCATATCCAAACCGAAAACCGAATTTTTAATTCGGTTCGGTTCGGTTTTAACAAGTTCGGTTCGGTTATATGTTCGGTTCGGTTTTATTTCGGTTCGGTTCGGTTTGGTTTTCGGTTTATTCGGTTAATTAACCGAACCGTGAACACCCCTACCTCCTGGTGTTCCACTTAGCTCTTTTGAATGTTGTTTTTGTAATTTGGCGTTAAAACTGTTGATCATTGTGTTGTCAATTGCTCCTTTGTCAAACGAATTTGGGTGAAGGTACTGTTAGAATATAATAATCATGACAATCATAAATAGGTAAACATATTTGCGGAAGCGTAGGAACATCTATAACACATAAGAGATTAACATAAATTAAATAGGAACGTACCGTGGTGATTCTAGCCCGAACAAGAATCAAAAGCAATTGTCTTTAACAATATGAAGAACCCTAATTAGGGTTTATATGGATCAATGATTAACCCCTTACCGTTTTGTTAATCGATCCATTGATAATTACTAAAGTAAGTAATTACCTCGTTCTTGTACACACAAACTACCAACGAATAAAGGTTTGATGCAAGTAAACGAAACACTTATATTTTGCTTAACCAAAATTGATCCAAGATCCCTTGGAGGGGGTGAACCGATCGGCCAAGAAAAGAAACACAAGAAGAAAAGAATTAGGGTTAGTGTGTGTGCACAAAAGATGTGAAACCCTAATCCTTGGCCTTGTATATATACTAGAAGATATCTTGGAGCACAAGACAATCATGGGTTGGGCTTCCCCTCCCCATGGTCGACCGGCCATGGACCCCTAAGGGGTGTTCCAGAACCTTCTTGACTCCCAAGTTACATTCTAGTCCATATCTTTCGTTACTAATGATAGTTAGTCCATACGGTTAATAACTAACGACCATTTAGTCCATTAAGTGTTTATAAATACATATATACGATACGTTTAACATATATATATATTTATTATTCATTATTCTTGTTTGTAAAGTGTGCAATCCCGAGGTCTCGGGTTCGATACTAGACATTTACATATTAATATTTATCCATATATTTAACAGCTCCCACTTGGATATCTATTAATAGTAAAATGACATTGGTTAGCGTCTTGCAACACTCCAATGCCCCTAGTTCAATCCGAGCTAGGTTTCCTGAAAAAACCTTTAATGATTCATCATTATAATTATCCTTTCATTACTAATACCACATTAATAAAGATGTGAGGTTCTTTATTAAATTTCTGTTTCTCGTCTCATTATGATTTAACAAAATTACCAAAACATCTGAACGTATTCCAGATAGACTTTGGGCGTGGCCACGCAAACATTTTGTCAACCCTACGAGGGGCCCAACAGTATTAAACTTCTGAACAAATCAGAAGGAACAAATTCTCTCTTGACTACAAGAATAACCCATGAACTTTGCAACACTTCTGAAAACAACCCTTATGACTCCCTGTTACGGTGAGCGGTAGATTGCTTCACAAAAATGCACTACATCCATGACACTTATCTGGTATCTCAAGTCTGAGGATAACTTTAAATATGATTCTCACATTAAATTTTAAATCATATTATTGGGATAAGTCCAATATTCAATTCATCGAATATCATGTGAAATTGGTATGTCAACGCATCAATATACTTTCAAGTATATTCTTAACCAATACTCAGATTTGTCTTAGTTTAATGATATTCCCATATCATTAATCGACAATGGACAATTTAGAATAACATAAGTTATTCACGGATTTAAACATGCAAATATAGGACACACTTTATTATTAATGAAAACAAACGTACTAAGTACTTTAATTCATTATAAATAATAATTGCTTAACGTCCCTTATCCAAATACCAAAATAGATCAATGCATGATAATTCTAGTTAATGAATCTTGTCTCAAGTAATAACTTGAAGACAATTATGCCTCAAGTAATCATACTTGTTGACATGGCATAATTTCATCTAACTTTGATCTATCTGAATTTTGAGAATACTTTTTTCAAGAATTCAATAATTAAAATTCTTGTATGTGTATATCCAACTATCTTGATATATTTACATAATTTTTCATAAATAGTGTGATATCCTCAATCACCAATTTATGATAATCAAACTTTCAAACATTTTTAAGTTTCAAGTATTCTAATTCTTTAATGTACAATGCAACTATGCTCTTAGTTGAGCACAACTAGTTTACATGGTCATTAACAAGGATAAAATCCTACCATGACTAGTTATTGAGTGTCATCTCAATTAAACCAGCATCATTGTATATAATCACAATATGCTCTTTAAAATTTTCCGTAAACTTAATATCCATTGTGTAATATTTAGGAGCTATTCCAGGTTGAGGATCATTATTCTAATTTCAAACATTTTCCATTAGAATATCTATTACACAAGTTATATAATAACTTTTAATTGGATATCAAATATTGTCAAATCATTTAAGCACTTAAGCATGATACAACAATAATATAATGCACATGAAAATCCTTCAGTCAAACTTAGATTTTATTCATGTTTGATCTTTACAAATATGTATATCCATTTAGTTATCCTAAATAATATATCATATTCTATTTAGAATTTATTTACCGCACTTGTTTATTTAATAATAAACTTTTGTTTCAAGGTTGTATGTTATATTTCCTAAATCTTTCAAGCAACGTTTCATTCCAAATTAAGTCTAACCTTTTACTTATATGGAATGTTACTCTTATATGTTATACAACATATATGATTTAGTAAATCAAACATAATACTCCCACTAGCTTTCAGTAATACTTAGAAATTACCTTATTTTAATTATAAACCTAAACATAGATTTAATAATTTCTCATAAGAATAATCTCCTAGATGCATGCATTTATCCATTCATGGATTATTGCACTTTGTACACTTCCAAAGATTTTCTTGAATTCATAAACTCTTTTTGATTACTTATCGTCCTCGCTCAAGTAATTATTCAAGAAAGAGTTTTTGATATTCCATTGTCAAATTTCACATTCATGTAAATATGACAATTACCATCTTTATATCTTTAATGTACTTAAGAAAGAGTATTCAATCATAGTTAATTGCTTAAGTATGATTAATAATCTTGTCATAAGATATTCATTAAGATATGTGTACAATTTTGTCCATATGATTATTTCACAAAGATTTAAACCACTAGGGTTACATAATCTTTGAATAAACTCATCTCCATTCTCTAACCATTAAGAATTAAGATAAACCAAATTTTAAATTTGAATATCTTTATGAACATCATCTATAACATTCATATTATAAGTAATTTACCCAATTCATTATTTTGGTAATACTATATCATATAATCGTCAGTATATTCATTAAATATCTGAGATATCCAAGTGGATCTATGAATGATAATTCCATCATCTTGAGGTTTATCATTTACATGTTAAGCCTCATCATGATTTTAACTAGTGTGGTTTTAGAAGATTATATATCTTGTAATTCTATCTTTTTAAGATAAAACTCCCACTTGCCTTTAGCAATATAGAGACTATCTATAACTACTTAGCAATTAGATCAACAATCCAATTCTCTTTTAGGACTTTACAAATACGCATTGATAGCTCTTTGTTAATAACCTTCACATAAGTAACTTAACAAATTTAGAACTTCAATTTTAAGACTTAATGTGATTCATCACATTTCATAATTCAATAACGTCTTATTAATCTTATAGGAGTCTAATTGAGTATATTCAAGCCATACTCAATTTCTAACCTTGATAACTTTTAGAAGAATAGAAATCATAGTTATTTTCAATCAAACAATCTAACAAGAGTTTGATTCCCTAACTGAACATACCATCTATATGTGGTTTTTCAATTAGAATTAATATTGTAAGAAGATCTAACAATATATATAAGATAACCATATTCCTGTTGGCATACCTATTTACCAACTAAATCAACTTAATGGTATAATAGTATTTTCAAGCCAATTGCATGCTTTATAACCCAAGTACTTATTAATCAAGTCACTTCATGTTTATGTCTTATAAAACATAAACTTGTTATAATCACACTATACGTTATTAATCATTGATCAACTCAATGACTTCTTGTATATGTCTTAATTAAAAGACCATAACAAGCTAACGTCTTACTTTATTATAAGTCTTGTAATGCTTAAAAGACTTCATGTTTATAGCTATACAATAAAGTATAAACATGTATAATTAAAGTAATCATGAACACCATCATTTGGTTTCAATAAGATTTTCAAGTTAACACACTACTTTATTTATTTATGTCATTCTAAGAATACATAATTATTGAAGTAGTTTTATATTACTTCATGCATTTATGTCATTCCAATAATACATAAATATTAAAGCTGAAGTAGTATTGTTATTTGACATAATTGTTCTAATAGATGTCTAATTTAGAAACTGTAAATTATCCATGTTGGTCTCACGCATACATGGAAATTCACCTTGTTAATATTTAGCCTGCGTCTCACGTTTACTAAATTTCAACACCAAGTGTTTCTAAGATTAGATGTATTAATCTAATTAGAATTATAATCTCTTACTTTGCAGTTAAGAGAGTCCTTTAAATCATATGCTCATGTGTTGTACTTTGCACATAATGAAGATTTCTCCCACTTGTGCATGGTACAACACCATGTATCATATAAACAACACGCACGCGTTTGTTAATTTGAACAATATGATTTGTGTCATTAACATAACTTAGTAGATATAGAGTTTACTCAATCAATCAAGGAAACGTACATGACTATCCTTGAAAATATTAGTGTCTATATTTGGAAAGTGATTACCTTGAGATATTCAAAAGATAATCTAAGTTATAATCAAGACAATAAGTTTTGTAACTCCCACTGAATTAGAGAACATAATAATAATCCCTTATTTATTCATAAGAACACAATACTCCCACTGAATTTGACAACATTGTAAATGTTTCATTAATCAGTGAAAGAAATAGTGTACTATTTACTTTCCTACATCTTTTAAGAAAACCCATTCAAACAATTATATAGGTTATAAAAGGATGTAATCTACTACATAAATGTGATTCATCACATTCCAAATTATTAACTTGAAAAGGCTCGGGCATGCAATTTCTTCCTGTATAGATCTACCATTCCAACAATTGTATGTAGTATCTTTAAATGGTCAAATCTAAACAACTAGATAAAATAATCTAATTTGTCTTTTACCATTATGCAGTAATCAGTCTAGCTTCTAATTTAATAACTCATAAGGTGCATATACTCTTACTATTAAAGTTTGCTATGAGTTATGTATTTAGAATTTAGACAATTCTAATCATCCTATTATACCTTTCTCATTCATGAAAAGGAATAGGATTTAAGTCTCACACTTCTCGTAATGGAAAGAAGACTATATTTATTCTTTTTGTAAATATTGACTCTAACCAAAAACCCAAACGGGTGTAGATCAATTAAAAGAATAACTTACGTTTACGGTTTTGAGTTGCATTAATACATTTAAAGAATTTACAAAATTCAATTTTAGTATTTTCGATAATTTATATTTCCAAGAAAATATAATACCCAAAGATATATTCATATAACCAACATATTTTCTTGAAAATCTAGGATCCAACTTTACATAAATTCCACCACATCAGTTGATCTGCTAGTGGTGAAAGTATAAAAGATGGTAATCTGTCGAACAATAATTGGCAAACACTTTTCCAATTCCTAGATCATTATGGGATTTACATCAAATTGATTCATCAATTTGTCATGTAAGCATGTTTCATCCCATCTCATGCCTTAAGCTCTAGGTCTCACGCATCAACTTAATTAAGTTGTCTAACTTAGAAACTGCAAATTCTCCATGTGTGGTCTCACGCACACTCGGAAATTTACTTTGTCATTAAAATTTAGCCTGCGTCTCACGTTTACTAAATAAAAACTTCAAGTGTTTCTTATAGTTAGATGGCATGTAACTTAAATTATTAAGGGTATTAATTTTGATATGTCAATCAAAATATGTACAAAGATGCATGCACTCATCTTTATAACATAAGTTTTCATAAAACCTTTTTATATCCAATTCGTGAAATTAATACACAAAGTTTTACTTGAGGTTTATGCCAAAACCCTAAGATGACTTTCTACAATCATGATTTTAAAAGTAATTCGTTTAAGACATATTCAAGATTGTGATAACCAAGGCAGACTCTAAGGCTCTTTTCTAAGCCTTCAAATCACGGTTATGAATATCATCTTAAAATACTTAATTTTAAAAGCATACTTGTATAAAACATCAATCAAGCAAAAGTTTATGGATTCAATCTCAAAATTAAGTAATAAAGTGTGAATTTTGCTAGTCTCGCCTGGGAGCTGATTACCATGCGAATCGGACCACTAGCGGCACTTAAGACCTTGCAAGATTCTTACTTTATCACTTAGGGTTTCACCATTATTAGTCCGTATTATTTTCTTTATGGAAAAATTACCCTTTTATTGCTTACAAACGTGTCCAACAATCAAACAATAAAACAAGTAATAAAGACAAATAAAAACAACTAATAACATAACGATTATAAAGGTGAAACAATTAGCCACATGCAATCTTTTTAGAAAAGATCCTAACAAAATCAATTCTAGGTATTTATATGCATATGATTAACTAGGGCCTTCACCTCTTAATGGAAGTGAGCCACATACATTGACAAGTCAATTGCGTAGGCCAAAGCTAATCACATACCACATAGCACATAATTGATTTTAATAATTATGGGGTCTTCCCCAATATAAGATCTATCTAAACATGTGAAAAAGCTTAACAATTAATAAACAATTAATAACCCATGACTAACATGCATGTTTCGTCACGGATCAAAGCATAACAATTACCAATTAGGTCAAGGATACGCCCAAATAACACATAAACATGTAGGCAACCTAGGGTTTCTAATCCAATTAATTAATAAAACCACAAACCCTAATTAGGGTTCATGGAATTTGTCGACCCCCCCCCCCAAAATTAGGGTTAGGGTAAAAAAAACAAAACCCTAGATCCAAAACATGTATCTAAAACAATCAAAATTCGTTTTTTATGTGTTTTATGTAATCAATTACATGTTATAGCAAGCTCGTGATACCACTGTTAGAATATAATAATCATGACAATCATAAATAGGTAAACACATTTGCGGAAGCGTAGGAACATCTATAACACATAAGAGATTAACATAAATTAAATAGGAACGTACCGTGGTGATTCTAGCCCGAACAAGAATCAAAAGCAATTGTCTTTAACAATATGAAGAACCCTAATTAGGGTTTATATGGATCAATGATTAACCCCTTACCGTTTTGTTAATCGATCCCTTGATAATTACTAAAGTAAGTAATTACCTCGTTCTTGTACACACAAACTACCAACGAATAAAGGTTTGATGCAAGTAAACGAAACACTTATATTTTGCTTAACCAAAATCGATCCAAGATCCCTTGGAGGGGGTGAACCGATCGGCCAAGAAAAGAAACACAAGAAGAAAAGAATTAGGGTTAGTGTGTGTGCACAAAAGATGTGAAACCCTAATCCTTGGCCTTGTATATATACTAGAAGATATCTTGGAGCACAAGACAATCATGGGTTGGGCTTCCCCTCCCCATGGTCGACCGGCCATGGACCCCTAAGGGGTGTTCCAGAACCTTCTTGACTCCCAAGTTACATTCTAGTCCATATCTTTCGTTACTAATGATAGTTAGTCCATACGGTTAATAACTAACGACCATTTAGTCCATTAAGTGTTTATAAATACATATATACGATACGTTTAACATATATATATATATATATATTTATTATTCATTATTCTTGTTTGTAAAGTGTGCAATCCCGAGGTCTCGGGTTCGATACTAGACATTTACATATTAATATTTATCCATATATTTAACAGGTACAACAGTTGGTGGGGTATATCCGTATGTCTCTCTTCTCTTACCATTTCCGAAATCATAGAAGGGCCAAGAGCTCCTTCGGGTAATTCTGTGGTGGAGAAAGCCTTTTGTCATGTGCTATGGTGGTTATTTGAGTTATTTGGAAGTGGAGAAATCGTCGACATCCAAGGCCTTGATAGTTGCTAATAGACTTGCTCCCGCAAGTTCAAAGAACGACATTACTGTGAGTTTCCGATAGGTGTTCCAAGTTCAAAGAACATGTTAATGTTGTTCTTCAATTGGTGTTCGAAACTAGTGTTGACTGGTCTTTTGGATATCTTTACCGCACAACTCTTACACTCTGTTCTCAAGTATTTTTTTGGAATAAAATGTAAAGTAGAGAAAGCAAATTAAAGAAAATGATGTGAGAGGAAGTAAATGTAGTGAAAAGATTGTGTTCTTAAGTTTGGAGTAAAGAGGAAGTGAAACATAATATGTCATAATATGTCACACACTCTTTTATATTTTTGAGCTTAAATTTTCTATAATACCCTTATACACACACAATAAGTACAAATTGGTGAGGGGTACTTTTGTCACAAACTTTTTGTATCTCACTTTACTTCGCTTGCAGCCCATATTTGGGCAGAAAGTCTTACTCTAAAAAAATCAAAGAGCTATATGTCACTTTTACATGCTTCCACTTCCTTTACTTACTTCAAAAAACTAGAGAACATGATTTTTTTTGGTGATCCTTCATTTACTTCCTTTTCATTCCACACTTCCAACTTGAGAACACACCGTTAATGATCTTTCTATGACCATGAAATAATTTACTTCGATTTCAGAAAAAAGAACAAATAAATAAATCTATTGTAAATTGGGGCTTTGCTGAATTTAAAGAGCCAACCTAAGTTGCTGATATACAAGTAGTAGCTTTCCAAGCTAAGTTACCTAACTTATTATAAGGAGTGTTTCCAATAAATTGATTCTTAAAATGGTCTGTTTTATAAATATAGATAGCTCATTATGGTATTATTTCATTACAGCAAAGGGTGTTTCAACAAAACTTGTTTTACAATTTAAAGGCTCACTCGAAGGTGTAAAAGTTTATCAAACTTTTAAAACTCGAGTTAGCCTACCCTAGATTACACAGTTCCTTTCCTATTTATAACCATCTATGTTTAGCTACTTTTCCTAGGAAGCCCAATGTGGGATTGTCAATATACTGAAGAAATCCTTTTTGATGCTGACAATGTTGATGAGTGGCTCTTACAATGTAGCCAAGGGGTCGAGGAAGGCGTAGGGTTGTAGAGAAGGAGTGCGAGTATGAGGTTGTGAACAAGAAATAATCCTCATGGATTCAAATCTATGTAATGCAGCCTAAGTTGTTGCTATCAGGTGACTCACGTGCACGTTTCGAGCTTAAGGAGCTCTGAAGTAGTACTTACATGTATTCGAATAAATGTGTTTTAGCTTCCTCGCTAATTAAAAAAATGACTTTGTATCTATGCAATAATAAGTATGTTGATGTCATTCCATTTAGGCTGGTAGTCATTATCCAAAATTAATAATATCAGTAACATGGCAGTTGCAAAAAACAGAAATTATAAATGTCTATAATGAACTGAACTTCTATTCGCGAAGGTATGTCATTCTCCCTCTTGTTTTACCGGTTGACAACGATAGTGAACAATGATTTTATTGTCTTTCACGTTTTTTATCATGACATCAGTTGCTACTCATATCAATCTATTCGTATACATATCTTCACTTAGTTATAACAACTATCTACATTACGAGAATTATGAAATGATGTTGTTGGAAAATGGTTTTGCAAAAATGATTTTTTTCAAACTTTAGACACTATTTAATATATTATATATGTCTATGTTATATATATTTATATTGGTTAGTAGGTTTGTGTTCTTATTATAATGAGCTTCACAACGAGATAAAATATTTCGGCATGAGGCACTTGAAACACAAAATCTTGAAGTAAAAGTTTATCCCACATAACCCAAAAGTGTGAAGCGTAAATGAGTTTATATAGAAATCTTGATATCAATCATGAAATTGCTTGGGTTTATTTTACTTCAACGTGTGTTAGATCCTAAATTGACTATTTTGTGCCCAAAAGAGATGCAAAAATATATACAAAATACAATCTGACATTTGTAGTTCCTCTAACATTTTTTACTAATTTGTCAGGACCTTTAAACATCAAAAATTAATTATTTCCCAACCAATTCATGAACTTAAATCTTTAATAATTTAAAAAGTCACAAAGAAAGTAAAGAAATAATTAAATCATAAAAATTTAAAGCATAGCCTTAAAGACGTTATACCATTCCCTTCATATTTATAACACCACTCTCTAGCTATAGCTTCTTTTGTTTAGCAACTCGATGTGAGATAGTCAAGTATTTTCCTTTTGTAACTCTTGAAGACTAATTTAAGCAGACCTTAGAAGAACCTTAGTTGTTTTTCCAAATTAAAGAATCACTACAACATCAACCGCTATTGGCGGGGACAATTTTAGGTTTTCGGCGGAGACATCTCCCCGCCAATAAGTTTCAGCGGAGACATGTCACCGCCGAAAGTTCCCCTCAAAACCCCCCGCTGATAACTTTCGGCGGGGACAATTAAGTCTTTTGGCGGGACTTGTGGGTCTCACAGCATTTTGGTCTGGTCAAACAATGTCTAGCGTGGCACTACTTTTGGCGGGGAGATGTCCCCGCCAAAAGTAGTATTCGCTGATGTAATTAATGTGTTGAACACTAATTAAGTTAATTAAACACCTCTTTTGCCGATGACGTGTCTCCGCCAAAAGGGGTTTCCATAGTAAAGTGTTCATCTTTTGGTGGGGACATATCCCTGCTAAAAAAGGGTATCCACAGTAAATGGTTTGCTTTTTGGCGTGTAAAATTTAGTAAACGGTCAGCAAAATGGTGTACCAGCTCAGCATGGGTTTTGTCGTTTAGCGACTTTCGACAAGGACATTTTGTCCCCGCCAAAAGTCTCCTCGCCCTTCCTCCGTTTTGTTGTAGTGAATGTAGAATGGCTACTGGGTACTGAGAGTTGAAGACCTGTCATTTTATCAGTTGCGAGTTTCATGAGACCGGCCGTTAAAGGAGCAAATCACTACCTGTGGTGCCCACCAACCACACGTGGTCTCTAATACGGCGATGGCACTATCGCGCATGGTGGTCCCCTTTTTGGGTTGGTTCAAATTCTTGAGCTAACAATAAGATTAATTTAATTTAAATAAATCAAGGTCCTTAGTTAAGTAAATTGGTAAAAATAAGAAGACATGATTAACTATTCAAAATTTCAAGTGACGTGCTTTGGGTTCTACACCATTCCCTTACCGTTTATAATCATCTCTATCTAGCTACTTATCCTCGATGCCAATGTGGGAGGCCTTCTTGATGCTGACAATGTAGATAAATGGCTATTCCAATGTACCCTAGGAGTGTAGAGAAGGAGTGTGAGTGTGAGGCTGTGGGTGAGAAGTCGTACTTAAAAAATAATAATAATAATAATAAATAAAAATAAAAAATAAAGGCGATAGCAATCTGAGCACTGTGGGTGAGAAATCTTACTTAAGGAGACAAAAGAATCGAAGTGATAGCGGCCTAAGCCATTTGTGTCAGGGGACTCAGGCGTGCACGGTCCAAGCTCATGACCTTCATTGTAAAATAATATAAGAACTTTTCTAAGTTTTGCCGCAACTTATATTTAAATGGGTACAAATATGTATTCTATAATATAATGTTAATATGATTTTGTTGAGAGACCAACGGATGTTATGGTATATTTGAGTTGTTTTCCAAATTTCCAACAAAACGATTGAAGTTAAAACAAGTTTGTAAATTATGTTTAGTTTACATGGATGCTATATGCGTTTTAAAGTTTTTTTCGAGCTCAACTTCACTATGTAAAAAAGAAATATAAAACTTCATATCCGCACATCACATTCTTTGTTTTGTGGTTTAATAAATGTGATCCACAACAAAATTTGTCACCTTTGTGTTTTGTATTGCCTAGTATTTACTTGAGCAAAAACATTTTCCCAACATCTTTCAATCTTTCACTAGCCATTTCTATCCGTATTCTTATGTAATAAGACTAGGATATATTTAGTTGGTCAAAGTTAAATTCAGAAGGTATGTGGTTATTATAATTTATATATGTTAAATTTCCTAAACATAGCCTTAAAGACTATATTTTCCTTCTTAGTAAACATTTTCACTAAATTTTGGTCAATTTTCCAAGCTCATCATGGTGATTAACCGGCCCTTGTCTGTAAACTGCAATTTGGTAAAATAACGTGGTTTAAAGCCGAGTGAATCGAAGGAAAGTCCCAAGCCAAAGCTTACTTGTTATGTTAAATGGAGAGCACAAACAAGCTTATTTTATCTCGTGAGTGTCAAGTAACTCAAGCTTATTCAGGTCAATACTTATTTTATAAAATTGTGGCTTGTTTAAACTAAAAAAGCTAATTAGTCTTTAATTTGAATTTATGCAATCCGATAATTTAATCAAATAATAGCTTGAAATATCAAATAGCATAAACGCAAAAAACTACTAAGTGGCTGTATAAAGTTTAACCTCAGCCTAATTTTTTCACTATCGTCCTTCCTTATTTATACTATTTCTTTCTTTATACTTTTCCCCCATAGCACGATGTGGGATAGTCAAAACCCCACTTGATTTATTTGTGATTCACTCCACTTGTATCATTGTCTAGCTACGTTACCGGGGAAGCCCAATGTGGGATTGTCAATACACCAAAGAAATCCTTCCTGATGCTGACAATGTTGATGAGTGGCTCTTGCTATGTAGCCAAGGGGTCTAGGAACGCGTGGAGTTGAATGAGTGCGAGAGTGAGGCTGTGAACAAGAAGTACTACTCAAGGATTCAAAAGAATCTAGGCAGCAACGGCCTAAGTCGTTGCTGTCAGGTGACTCTTGTGCTATGCATACATTCTAGTTAATTAGTTAGGCTAATGCAAATGGCAAACTCATTTTCACAAAAGCAACCCCGCCATCTCAGCGCCACCTCACATTTCTCTCTTCACAACTCCACCCTAACCATAACTAGCTAGTCGTGACCTCACAAGCGACGCGTCACTTTTGAATTTGCTAGAGGAGAAAAGGTAATAAAAATATGTAGGAGATAGAAGTTGGGTTTTATAGAGGAAAAAAGGTAATAAAAGTATGGAGTTGCTTTGTAAAAGTTGCGGTCACACAATCAACCGAAATTTTCAAATTGGTGCCAAGCCACACGTCACTTTTGAATTTGCTAATGACAGAGACGCGTTGCTTGGTGAAAACCAACGCCCATTAGCATTGGTCTTATATTAAGGGGTGACGATGGAGATGGTGTACTATACATATATTCTAGTTATTAAAAAGTGAGGTCTACTAATACAAGAAAACCGTGTATGTTTTCAACTAGAATAAATGTGTTAAGATAAATTTCATGTAAAACAATATTTGTTTGGTTTGAATTTGTATTTTTGTCTACGAGTTTAAATATTTGGTATTCCAAAAAAAAATTCCAGGTATTGTGAAATAAAGCCTTTAAGTCAAAGGATAAGTTTAGCATTTCCTACTTATGATTAGAGTAAAAAGATCTACACATAGCAGCATATATATATTTCTTGTAGACTTGTAGTGGTTTGAACATGTTCTGCATTATCGTCCTAACAATTTCAAAATATCATACTTGATATCAGTTGCTACTTCTATCTATTTGTATACACATTCTTACAATGGCAAAAGTAGAGGTGACAATTTGTGTCCAAAATCAAAAAATTGGCTAATTTAGGCAAATTTTCAAAAAATTTGGGCACATTTAGCCTTTTTTTTTTTTTTTTTTTTTTTTTTTTGAAGTGGGCATATACTAATTGGTTATTCGAAGTTTAAACTTAGCCCACGTTACACATTCTTGTTCTTTCCTTATTCATAATCTCTCACTCTTGCTACTTTACCTCCGTAGCTCAAAGTGGGTCATTGCATCCTTCTCAAGTTCCCCAAAAGAAGAGAAAGAGAAGGGGAGGAACCCATATCCAATATTCGCACACTTAGCCTTATACTTGATGCTTTTACGTTGTGCACCCTCAATCACCGTACGACCCGGCACAAAATCAACCATACTAGTTTGCGTCAATGGCGATGACCCAATCAAATCAACACATGCATTAAGCCTTCCATCCCACGAGTAGAGCAACATATCAGCTGGACGTAATGATTTGTCCCTTTCCCCACAAAGCCCAATATCAACCTCTTTACGAACCGAAATCCCCGACCGAGAACATATTTCAACAAGAACATCACGCACTGCGTTATGCCGATGTTTAATACCAGTACAAGATACATCATGGTCCCCATAAACATCGCAGTAAACACCTTGGAACAAGCTGAGCACGGCATCTGAACAGAGAATATGGGAACACCTAGCCGATAACATAACACGCACCGATAGGTCCTAGCATTCATAGTCTGTCCCAACCCAGATATCGGAACCACCCTAAGTCAGTCCGAAGTATAATCCTTCATTTGCGATTTCCATAACGCCATCTATCGAGTAGATAAAGAAAATGTAGATTCGGATGTTTGGGTAACACATGTGAAATATATATATGCTAGTTTCTTCATGAGTTTGGGGGCAGGGATCTCACATGGATTACTCAAAAGGTCAATCTCCATTTTCACATTAAAAGCACACAAGGCATCATCAAAGGAAGGCCAAGAAGTTACGATACTAGAATGTCAAAGCAACTGAGTCTGCAAGCTAGCAAATTGAAGTCTAGATGCAAGAAATGCATAGTTCAAAACGTCACCTGCAGAGTAAACACCAAGCCCCCCGAACGCAAAGGGTAAGGTAGCAAGCCTCCATTGCCAATCGCTAAAACCAGGTCCAGAAACAGTGACAATACGCTCTAGAGTAGAACGAAGAGCTACATCAAATGAAATTTGAGCACGCTCAAAGACCCGGGGAATATTCATGCAAGTAAACCTTTTGAATCTAAATATTCTCAATGTCCCTACTATCATGCATAAAAGAATCATGTAATTTCATGAATCTAAGAAAGATATTCATGCTACTAAACCTTTTGAATTTAAAATATTTTCATGTCCCTACTATCATGTATAAAAGAATCATGTAATTTCATGAATCTAAAAAAGCTGATACTTATATAAATCTATGCCCCATAAATATACATACTAGTAAACCTTTTGAATTTACGAGCATGTCAAGGCATGAGGCACTAACATATACACTAATATCAACATATCAAAGTTATAAACATCCTGGTATATTAGGGGGTGGCATCCTTGCGGTGAAAGTGAATCGGCAAAGGATGCCGATCGGCATGGAGGGCTGCCAGTGGATCGGCAAGCAAGAATTGGTGCCTCACGCGGTGCTTTCTACCGATTCGGTGGGGGAGACTTTCAAGGAGTATATGACCGTTTGGCATTAAATGGGTGGAGCGTGTACCACTTTCAAAAAAAAAAAAAAAAAAAATCCCTATAAATATTCACTACATAGCACATATTGTTTCATCCACAAAAATCTCACAAATCAAATCAAAAGAACAATACACAATTTATTTAACCATGTCAATGTCTTCTTCCTCATCGGACGAGATCATTATTCCTCCGGATTCGTCCGAAGAATGGCCATCCGGAAGTACGTTTGAAACCTTTTTTGCCGCAATCGAAGCTCTTGAAGACACGGCTAGCTCTACCGACACCCGTGGTTATGTCCAACGTTTTCGTGAAAAAGCATTAGAAACTCTATTGAATGATTATTTTGTTGAACAACCAAAGTTTAACGAAAGCGTTTTTCGTGATCGTTTTCGTATGAGTAAAAATTTGTTTTTAAAAATTGTTGATAATATTGAAGCCCAATTCGAATGGTTTCAACCGGGTCAAGACGCGATGGGCCAAAATAGTTTCACGCCATTACAAAAATGTACATCCGCCATTCGACAACTCGCAACGGGTGAACCTCCGGATAGATTTGGTGACTATCTAAACATGGCACGAAGAACGTCAGGTTGTTATTTTAATTAAATTATTTCGTTATTAATTTTTTAAATATTTCGTTATTATTTTTATTTTTTTTTGTAGTTATATATTTGTTTTTCTTTAAACAAATCTAATCGAAAAAGTTATTTAAATTGTTTTCGTTATTATTTTTTTAAGTTATTTAAATTGTTTTCGTTATGTTTTTTTTATAATATTTTAGTTATTATTTTTCATTATATATTTCGTTATTATTATTTTTTAATTAAAAGTTGTCATTTTATTTTAGGAGAATGCCTTGATAAATTTTGCGATGCGATTATAAAGTTATATGGTCGAGAGTTCTTACGTAGGCCTACAAGCCATGACGTAGCATGCTTATTCAATGTACATGAAGAAAAACATCATATTCCGGGAATGCTTGGTAGCATTGATTGTACGCATTTTGTTTGGTGAAATTGTCCTAGACACTTAAGAGGCCAATATAAGAGAGGTGATCACCAATATCCGACTATTATGCTTGAAGCGACTGCTTCATATGATTTGTGGATTTGGCATTTGTTTTTTGGTCATCCCGGTTCAAACAACGATATCAATGTTTTGAATCAGTCTCCATTGTATGTTAATGAACGAAATGGAACGGCACCAAACAGTTTATTTTTATTGGGTGGAAGGCTTTACAAACGTGGATACTATCTTACCGATGGAATCTATCCTAAGTATTCAACATTTGTTAAAGCATATCCGTATCCAACTGACCCAATGGAAAAGAGATTCAAGAAACTACAAGAGTCTGCAAGAAAGGATATCGAACGAGCTTTTGGTCGTCTAAGAGGAAAATGGATGATTCTCAGTCATCCTCTCCGAGCTATGTCGGTTCAAAAGATTCGCCAACTGGTTTATACGTGCATTATATTGTGCAATATGATTTTGAAAAACGATGGTATGGCAATATCACCGGTTCATATAATGGATCCGCCGGTAACGCCAGTTTATGATGATAGTGTGCTACATGAGTTACTCGACGAAGATATCTATAATCGTCTTCGATATGATCTTACGGAGCACGTAGCGGCTCAAGACTTATCATACCTCGATGACTAGTGATTTCCTATTTTTTGTTGAATTCATTTTTTTTTGTTTAATAAGTGTTATGTAATTTCGCTTTGAATTCTTAATAAAATGTATTGTTTTTTTTAATTAAAATAGTTGTTTTTTATTAAGTGATTAATTATGTTTTTTTATTTAAATTATATAATTATGTAACATTTAATGCTTGCCATTAGGCAAGATTGCCACTTAAAATTGAACTTTAGACAACTTTAGGCAAAAAATGAGTTGGAGGACCATGATTGGTTGTTTGCTTTAAAATATGAGGCAACATTAGGCAAGGTTGCCAACCCCCTTAAGGACACTGGCAGTCATGCTTCCGAAAACATCCATACCTCTGAAATCCACCAATAATATCATTTCACCTCATTTCACCTCATTCATACTTTTTCCATACCTCCCAACCCCATTTTAGTGGCAACCATGCCTTTTTCATACCTCCCAACTTTTTTTTTAAATAATAAATTAAATTAAACAATTTAAATAAAACATAAATATTTCATTAATAATTAAAATAACATTACATAATACTTGAAAAAAAAATACATTATTAAATCTAAAAATCCGTAGGCCATCCATATGTCTCCGCGTACCCACGTTTTTTTGTTGATAATGAAATCTCTTATAACCTGATTGGTTATGTGTTCGTGCGGCTCGTTGTAGAATTTCAGTGCCCGAATCATAGCCTTTTCTTTAGCATTTTTGATTTGTGTCTGCAGCAACTGGTGGGACAATTGATCCTTTGCACGTTTATCTGCCATGGCCTCATTCAACGCTAGTGCTTTCTTTGACGTATACCGCCCAATAAACTCAGCAGCACTATTCTTTGTCGACGCCTCACTAGCGGTCTTTTTTCCTTTTCTTTTTGAAACAGGAGTTGTGTCGTCATTTAGATCCGGAATAACATGATCAACATTGTCATTGCTTCCGGACCCATAGAAGCTAGATTCCGACGACTTTCTTCGTTTGTCGGAATGATCCAATGAAGATACTTTTTCAAAACATGGTTGCTCCAACCATTTCGATTCATCCTTAACAACCCTCCACGCTTCAATATGATTAAACGAAGCACCCTTATTCCTCTTACTATAATCAGACATGGCATTTTCCAAGACGTTGACATCGTCACACCCACTCTCACGAATGCGATTCTACACGTATATAAAAATTAACACAATTATATAAAAATTAACACAACTATATATAAATTAACACAAGTATATATAAATTACTTGTTGGATATGAAGGCCGTTAAAGACTCCCATTGCTTGATTCAAATGTTTCCACTTTGTGTTTAACGCATGATGAGTTCGATTAGTATTTTTAATTTTGGCTTTGAAATGCTCCAAAATTCTTTCCCAAAACTTATCTCTTCCTTGTTCATTCCCGACTTTTTTACATGTCGAGATATGAATCCATGCTTTGGCCAAAGCAACCTCTTCGATCGACGTCCAACTCTTTTTATCCGCTTTAGTTTTCCCTTTAGCCACTTGAACATCTTCATCTAAAATATATATATATATATATATATATATATATATATATATATATATATATATAACAAATAAATAACGAAAAAAAACATATAAAAAACATAACAAATAAATAACGAAAAAAAAACATACAAAAAACATAACAAATAAATAACGAAAAATAAAACATATAAAAAACTATAAAAATTAAATAACGCGTATAAAAATATATAAATACCAATTTGAGTTTGTTGTTGCGTTTCGGGAACAAAATCAACGTCATCATCATCGTCGTCACCATATAAAGGAAGTTCGCGTTCCACACTTGGTTCACGACGGGAAGGACCTTCACGGTAGTCAACAAACGGGTTGAAGTCACTCGTCATCGATATGTTATATTGGCTTGGGTTCATTGCGGGTGGAGGTTGGGGATAGTTAAAAGATTGAGGGTATTGTTGATGCATCGGTTGTGGAGGTTGGGGATAATATCCCGATTGAGGGTATTGTGGATACGCCGGTGGTGGACCTTGCGGACGAACACGAGGACGGTAGCCACGTCCACGACCTCTTTGTGTTGAACCACTTCTTGATTTCCCACTTTCCATGCTTCAAAAACTATATGTGTAAAAAGTGTTTGTGATTATGTTATTGTTTGGAAATGAATTGTGTTTGAAAATGTATAAATGTGTAATATATATAGGAATTTTTTTTTTTTTTTTTTTTTTTGTCCAATGCACGCTCCGAATACAAACTCCAACGGCTCCAAATTAATTTCCAAACGGTCAAATATCACTTGCAACAAGAATGCCTCGGAGGCAAAAATTGCCGCTGGCCATGCCGGTGGGGTGGCGGCGGTGTTTGCCGCCGGCATGGGCTTGCCGGTGAGGCATGCCGCCCCCATTGCCACCCTTCTAAGTAGCGAAATACCTTTTCTTTTGCCGATGTGGGATTAATGATTAAATACTTGGTTTTCACAAAAGTAAATAAGCAAAAGTTGTTCTAGAGCCAAAACATTTTGGTTGCGGCAATCCATATTATTTACGTCCTTTTAATACATTGTTCCTCTTTTGAAACCAAGACAAAATTGATGCCAAACGCGAATAACAATGACAAGATCAATAAGAAGTATTCAAATTCAATTAATTCATAATATCATCAATTTTGTGCATATATATGAATTGTTAGTATGTTCAGAATCATAAAAAGTACAAAGCTTATAATATCTTTTCTTTCTAAGCTATGGGATGTTAATATGAAACATATGCTAAGCGTATGAGACTATTAGCTCACATTAATATTACATCAAGAAATTTCCACTGTATTAACATAATAGCATCACAAAAGTTCTTGAACTCGGATCCTTCTCATTTACAAAAACTAAAATAATCTCCGGATTACAGGTCGACTACGTGACTGAAGTTTTTATTGCACAACGTTCAACTTGCACCATGGTTTGAACTTTGAAATAACATAATAAACAATCAATCCAGACAACTTGCACCAAGTGTTCAACGCGAAACAACAACATACATATATTGTTTCATTTGAATGAACAAAATCAAATCAAACCTACTATAATCGTCGTGAAATAGTTCAATACAAACTGCACAATGAAAAAAGACCCATCTATCAATACATACAAACATAAAAGATCAGGAAAACTATTAGCATTAAGCAAGTGATAGTCATTTATCTACTAGGAACCTTATAAACATGTAATAGCTTATATTAGACTAGTTAATGGGCTTATGAACTTGGTTAAGCTAATATGCATTAGGTTAGATTATGCTAGACTAGTCTATGTGATTCATTTGGATGAGTGAGTAAGTGTGCGTGAAATAAGAGTATCACCTTTCTCTCCATCCTCTCTCTGCACCATCTTTCTCTATCTATTCTCGTTCTATAAAACTTCTAATATCATCTTATGTGTGAATGACTCATTATGTTAGAGACCTAACAAAAACATCACTAGACCCGCTAACTAAAACAACGTACCAAACAACCGGCACATCTGTTTTTAATTATTCAAAAGTAAAATAATAAAAGAGTATTAATGTTCAATTTGTATTCTCATGATCAAAATTTCACTCTAAAAAGTAGTTTAATCTACACATTTTTTTCTTCATATTTTTAAAATGTATGTAAAATTTTATTAGTTTATAAACACTTAATAATGGGTAAAAATTAGTTACATTTTTAATTGTATTATTATTATTATTATTATTATTATTATTATTATTATTATTATTATTATTTTGCAAAACATTAGATTTTTCTCACTTATAATTGTATCAAAAAAAGTTCACACTTTTAAATGTGAAAAAATCTAAAAAGTTGTCCACCACTTATAGATATGGAAGTCATTTGTAACACTCAATTTATACACTTTTTAAAGTGTGGAGAAGCTTGGTGTTACAATTGATTTCCGCATTTATAATTGTGGATAACTCTTAGATTTCGCCACACTTAAAATTGTATTTTTTTTTTCTTTTTCTTTTTTGATAAATGTGAAAAATGAATCATTTTACATTTTTTTTCACAATTATTAATGTAACTAATTTTTATATATTATCAAGTGTTAATAAACTAATACTAGTTGAATTTTACACACTTTATAAACATGTGAAAAAAAGGTGTAGATTAGACTATTTTTTTAGTGGTTTCTTACAAATTACAAATGGTTCACGATGCATGGTTAGAAACTACTACCTCCGTCCCATTTAAAGTGTCCACTTTCATAATGCACAAAGTTTTAGGAGATTCCACTAACTAAACTCTCCACCAATCAAATATTACTTTTACCCACTAAACTCTCATCTTATTGGTTGGAAGGTACAAGTGGACACTTTAAATGGGACATGCAAAGATTCCATTGTGGACACTTTAAATGGGACGGAGGGAGTAGTACTTAAGAGTTCACAATGCCCTCTAAGAGCACTTACAGTACTAACGCATGAGTTGCGTTAAAGGGTATTTAATGCGCGTTAAGGGCACGTTAACTGCTGCAACCTCTTGCGTTAAACCGGCGTTAACGCCTTGTGTTAACCCCTCAGCGTTGAGTTAAGGGTGTGTTGTGTAAAAAAAAAAAAATAAAAAAAAAATAAAAAATAAAAAAAAACTTTCCCCCCTAAATGAATGAGTGTTTTCGTAAATTGTTGTTGAGTTAAAGCTGAGTTATGAATGAGAGTGTTTTTTTGTGAGTTAATGTGAAAGTGTTAAAACTGATGTGGCGCTGACGTGGCACCGTGTTAAACTTTAACTCAAGTTATTGATGTTTGTGCTCTAACACAAAGACAAGAAACAAGCCTAAGGTTGAAATTTCATTGAGGCATTATGACAAATACTTAACATTTTAGAACCACAATGAACTCCATGATCTAGAAGTATATTCCTTGTTACAAATCATATATACTCGTTTTGACAAATTGCAACCTTAGACCGGAAACAAATACTTATATTCATATCATAAGATCAAATATCCATCAGCACAATCAAATACATTCAAGTAAAGTCGGCCCACAGTTACTTTGAAAAACCATAAAGAAGATAAGACTTCAATACCAAAGATGACAAAAAGTTAGAAATTTATATAAATTGAGTGTTTCACAATTGGAAGTTGTTTATATCATCAAACAATTTGCAACAGTAGAAACAAACAATATAATACCAACCTCAACTTATATAACGTATGTACACCAATTAGGCAATTAATGTATATAACTAAGCATAACTTATTCTCTTTACCTCATGTGGGATTCGATCAAAACTTAAAAAAAGTTTTGAAAAGCAAGATCATACAAAAAAATTGTTCTAAAGACATAACACATTGGTTGACTTAATCAAATATTATCTATTCTATTTTTTCAACTCAATGTCTTATCAAGCTAGGGTAAAATGATATTATAATCAAATACAATTGGAGTTGGACATCCTCCAAGGATGGGTGGCTCTATCACTCACACAACATTCAAGTAGATATTAAATACTTTTTGTGTGGTTTTTGTTAATTTGTACTGTAGTCACCTGCCTGGTATGATATTGTTAATTTTCTGGGATGGGTTTTGTTAACAAAAAAGACAAACTTATTCGACAAGGAACCATACAACACAACCATCCAGTCAATACCGGTATGTATTGAACCGAACCAGTAAACCGGACATAACCCTTCTTAAGTCATTTTCAGACAATCGCACTTTGTCAATTATACAGTTATACTATTTGAGCGATATGAGAACTTGGAACACAAACTGAAAAACTCAACTCTATAAAAGACATAGATTAATACGGGTACACTGTTATGAATCTCTTTATTGAAGGTACGCATTCCATATCTCCTTCATTTAAACTAATAAAGGTAATGCAATATAGCAATCGTGAAGCTAGCCCAAACAATAAAACACCGCCTTTCGTGCAATATACTTACCGGCAAGATCATGTAAATTTAAGTACAATATATAGGTCGGTAAAATTTGTCAGAACATCAGAATAAAGTTACACACCAATATACGTGTTTGTCGTATTAATTCCAATCTTTTTTCACAGGTCGGTTGCAATTTCGTCAAATGACTTGATCGACCTTGCTCGTAAATGTTTAACATCTATGACTTTCAACTTTCATAAATTCAACGTGTTACTACTTACTACAATGAAATTAGGAATTAGATAGCGTATTAATTACATCAAATAACATCTATGACTTTCAACTTTCATAAATTCACTTTCAACTTTCATAAATTCAACGTGTTACTACTTACTACAATGAAATTAGGAATTAGATAGCGTATTAATTACATCAAATAACATCTATGACTTTCAACTTTCATAAATTCAACGTGTTACTACTTACTACAATGAAATTAGGAATTAGATAGCGTATTAATTACATCAAAGTCACCAAAAGTTAAAAGTTGAAACTTGTATGAATTACTCGCATTTGTGCCATCTTCATTGTAAATTTTCATTTACAATATAGCTAGCTCAAATGCAAGTACATGATACTAATATCAACCTATTTGATCCGTATATACCACGATATATAACCAAGGAAAATTTCTACTCTTTGATCTATGTGGGACTGAACTTTATACAAGTTCTCAAAAAGGTTGCTAAAGAGACACCTCATCTTTGTTGCTGTATTCAAGTGATATATGTGTTTTTTTATATATAATTGGTCTTTTGCAGGTATGGAAAAACAGATACCAGACTCACTCGCACGACTTAACTTTTACAAAATGCGTGGTTAACTCGCACAGAAATTCATCCCAACCAACACTTGAGGGCAAGATAAAAAACAATGTTTAAAAGTTAATATTTCTTCCCCACAATGCGGACAATGAATTGAGTTAAGGTCCATATCAATACGATGAAGCCACGAGAGAATTGGTAATCTTCTTTGTTGGAGACGCATACGAAGATACAAACTTTCCGCGGAATATCCTTATTCCATTTTGTCTCTTGTACAATAGTTGTTAAGGGTCACTTGAAATAGACACCTCGTTTTGTTGTTGTGGTCATTAGTCAAAGAAGATTTGCTAGTGGATTACTTGAAATATATAATCCAATAATTTCTTAACCCCATAAAATTTTGGATCATAAGACTTGAACCAACAACAGAAATGAATAGTCTAAATCGGAACCACTTTAAAGACTGGGGCTGACCATTCATTGTCAAAAGTTAAAGAAGATAGAACTGTAATGAACTCCATGATCAAGAACCATATTCCCATGAATACCATACATTCATCTCTTGAAATCAAATATCCATCAGTTCAACATTTATGAACATGTAAGAGTATACATTCAGAAGATAAGACTCTTAAATTTTCAAAATTACAAAAAAGAGATAGATTTTTGTACTTATCAGCACATGATGACTGATAACATCAAATAGTCCTGATATTTAAGTGTCAATTTCTCATTATTTGTATTGTTTATAAGGATATATGCTTTGGTTTCTTTATATTTTGTTTCCAGATTACAAATGAGCATAGCAGCAAAAGAAACACGAAATTAGAAAAGAGCTTATGAAGAAACACATAAAAGTATGCTAAGAAGAAGCTACGGCGTAGCTCACACTCTCCTTTAGGCCGTAGCTATAAATTCAAACATGAAGACCAAGTCAACACTACTCAATGTGTCACCTGTGTTTTGCGTTGCTTCTTTCTTAGTTATCTTAAGCAAAAACATTTTCCCAACACCTCAGTCTTTCACACCCATTCATATCCATATTTTTCTTTATTAGCTTCTTTACTAAATCTGAATCTATTTGCCGAAGCTAGTCAAGCTGATTAATTAGCCCATGTCCGTAAATCGCGATTTGGTAAGAACACTTATCTAAAGCAGAGTAACTCGAACAAACTCTCACGCCAAAGCTTGCTAGTTCAGTTAAATGAGCTCAAACGATGATTCCGTCAAAGCATACCGAACAAGCTTATTTATCTAGTTCTTACTTTGTGTTTTACAATTAACTTATTTAGGATAATTATTGTTTGGTTAAATTTTAAAAAGTCAATTTCGTCGTTTGTCAATGATTTACAATACTTGTGAATTCAGATGACTTGAAATCTCAAACTACTGAATCATAAATCAAAAGAAAAAGAGATATTGGCAATCCAAAGTTTTACCTTACCCTATGTGTTAGCATTTCCTCCTTATTTATAATATCTTTCATCCACCAACCTTTCCTTCCTAGCCCGATGTGGGATAGTCAAACGCCACTCATTTTTATCTTTAACAATTTTTGATTCACTCCGCTAGTACCAATTGATATATGATATTTCAAAATATGAATTATTACAAACAGTATCTAAGATTTACCGTAGAATAATCGTTAAGACTTGGTAAAAAACAAAGAAACGAAACTAAGTCCGGCTAAGCTAAATTAAACGGTCACACCAAAGCTTACTTCCCGACTAGAGATACTCAAACCAAAGCTTCCTCAACTAAATGTTCAAACCAAAGCTAACTTGTTCAATTAAAGTATCTCAAATAAAGCTTACTTATCTAGTTGATTTTAAGGAGTGTCTAAATTAGCTTAAGTTATAATAATACCTGCTTATATAAAATTTAAAAACTCAATATCTTATTATATGGTTAATCTAAAGAGTGTTTCAATTAAACTTGTTCTATAAAATTAGAAGCCAAAGAAAAACTTCATAAAGTTAATCAAATTCTATAAAATTTTTAATTGGCTTATCTTATATTCCACCATTGCCTTCCTATTTCTAATCATATATGCAGGCCCGGATTTAGGCATGTGCAAGCTGTGCAATGGCACAGGGCCTCATTTTTCTTAGGGCCTCAAATTTACAGATCTTAATATTAGTATACACTCAGTTTTGGATGTTTTAATCTAAATAAACGATATTTTATGAAGAAAACATGTTTAAAAATGTTAAAAACTTGTAATTTGAGTCACAGTAGTGAAACATATGGCCATAATTTGTTTTTAACGATGTGAAATGGACGGGCACTTCTGCCGGAGAAGATGACTTTTTAAGTAAATTCAAGTTTGGTCCTTCTAGTATATAATTTGACAATTAAGCTATAATTTTAAAATAATATGTTTAGTACCATGTGTTATTTTATAGAAAAGTAAAAAGCAACCCACATATCAAAATGATAAACTGACACATTATTTTGATACAAATTACGTTGTGTGACGTTATAGCAAATATTTTATAGCTTTATTTCATGAAATACCACACAACTATGTAGTTAATCGCTGGGATTTTAAAGATATTATCAATAGTTTTTACTAAAATTCAATGCATTATATTTGAAAAAAAATTACAAGGTATATCCAAATCTTACTAGCGACTTCACTATATGATCTAATGGCATAAAGATTAATAATTTAATGCGTAAATGTATAATCATTTTAAGTTAAACATTTTTTTTTATACCTGGGTTTTTGATTCGACATTGCGAGTCGACTAATCCCAGAGCGACTACCCCTTTAAATAGCCCGAGTCGTCGCAGGTGAACCTCCGTGACCAATAGGGAAGTTAAATAAATCTTTAGTATACATTGTTCAAAGGCCTATAACTTAAAATGGCACAGGGCCTCCGAAATTCACAAGACGGCCCTGCATATATGTCTAGCTACTTTTGCTAAAATGCCCGATGTGGAATTGTCAGTACACTGATGAAATCATCCTTGATGTTGATGAGTGTCTCTTGCAATGTAGCCAAGGGGTTGAGGACGGCGTGGAGTTGTGATCAAGAAGTAATTATCATGGATTCAAATATATGTAACAGCGGCCTAAATAGTTGCTATCAGGGGACTTAATGTGCATGTTTCGAGCTTAAGGGGCTCTCATGATGGAGTACTATTAACACGTACTAGGTATTAAAAAGTTACATTGACTAAGTAACTTGTTGGCCCGGTAGTTTGTATGAAACAAAGTGAGGGAGGTATCCAAATATTATAACATTTCATGTTCTGGACTCGAGCAAATGTGTTTTAAGTTTGCCCGCTAATTGATTTATTCACCGGGTATAATCCATTTACCAAAAAAAAAAATGTATTTAGACCATGGGGTATTGTAACGATGATGCCTGCCAGATCCAACATGGAAGCCAAAGTGGCGCCGCCACCCTCGTGCCACCATACCCCAACAACCTCTCGCCACTTTTCAAGCCATTTAAGTGGCGGACGCTACTCTCTTTATATATTTTTTAATGTGTGCGATCAGCTTTTAAATGGAGAAGATGATACAGAAATTTACACCTCAACCCCAAAAAAACATCTGCATGCAAACAATATTATAGTAACTGAACTAAAGCTACCAACACAAATGAAGCCAATATGTGGTGAAAAACAGCTTTATCTTTAAGATAATACTTACAAGTGTTTTGTAAACATTGTGATTAAGATTTTCTTTTAAAAGGGTTGTTAAGATTTTTAGTTTATTAATTACGTACTATAATAATAATAAAAGAAGGAAAAAAAAAAAAAAAAAAAAAAAAAACAACTTACCTCAGTTGAGGCTGAGATAAGTGTCCATGTATTGGGTGATAAATGGACTGTCGACATTCAATAATGTGTTGGTACTTGCCACTAAATTTTAAGTAGTTTGTATAGTTATTCACCGGTTTTAAAAAGTTGCTAAGTTAATCTTAAGTTAGATGTAAGACTTTTTTTTTTTTTTTTTTTTTTTTACATTAAATGTATTTATATGTATTTTATATTTTTATTTTAATAAATGAAAAATGAGTTTGTTTAAAAAATGAAAAAGAAAATAAAATGGTGGCTAGGTAGGGCTCAAATGACATGTTATGAGTGAAGAGGTGTTTTTGTGTTTGAGTGTTAAAAGTGAGAATGTTGAGGTGGCGCTGAGGTGTCACTGGAAAAAAAAATTAGCATGTCATGATACCCCATGCTCTTATGCAGTAATAAGTGTGCTGATGTCATTCCCTTTAGGGTGGTACTCATTATCTTATACAAAAATTAATAATTACAAAGCATCGGGCGGGGAAGCTTTCAATATTATGATGACAGAGACTATCGACGACACTAACATCACTAACATGGTAGTTGCAAAAAACTTAAAATATAAATGTCTATAATGAACTGAACTTGTATACGCAAAGGTATGTCATTCTCCCACTTGTTTTCCCGATTGACAGCGATGTGAATCAATGATTCCTACTGTCTTTCAGGTTTTGTGATCATATCGTCAATTGCTACTTATATCTATATCTTAAGTGTTTTAGTGTAATGTCAAATAATGTTAACTCGAACTATCTTGGGTTATATAGATCTAAATGTTTTTGTATTATGTAAGATTTTGCTTGAGATTTTCGACTTGATGTTAGAAAATTCTTCTTGATCTAAATCTACAACACTTTTGCAACACACATTCTAAATTTCATCAGGTTAATCATTAAGTCAAGCAATACAAAATTATTGTTCTCGTTCTCTACAATCAACTCTAGTAAATCAACTTATACAGATCTCTCAAAAGCAAACAATATGAAGGGCATGGAGGGGTTGTGCCCCCTAAAACAACCCTTCACCCAAAATTAGATCTGTGTGATTGTTAGCCTCATGTATAAAAAGTTAAAAACTTCGTCTCAATTTAATGGTCGATTCTCAGTTTTTGTTTTTGTTTATATATTATTTTACTTTTTTCATAAATAAAAGAGAAAAGTCTAAAATACATCCCTGTGGTATGCCAAATGATCGATTTATATCCTTTTTCTTTTTTTGACTCAAAATTCATTCTTGTGGTTGTACCTTTAGAACAAATACATCCCCCAGTTAGTAATATCAGTTACTATGGACTAACGCTGCAAATGATTTTCCGTTATCTCCTAACAAGAGTTAAAATAGTTGCATCATTAGTCCTCATTGAGTTAAAATATTTGCATCGTTAGTCCTTATTAAGTTAAAATATTTGCATCGTTAGTCCTCATTGACTATAGAGTTAAAATATTTGCATCGTTAGTCCTCATTGAGTTAAAATATTTGCATCGTTAGTTCACATTGACTGTTCTTACGTTTTTATCCTTTTTCGTCCATTTTCTTACGTTTCGTCCGTTTTTATCCATTTTTCTCATGTTTTTATCAGTTTTCATCCATTTTTCTCATGTTTTTATCCGTTTTTCTCACGTTTTTATCCGTGCTCATACACTTTTATTCGTTTTCGTCTATTTTTCTACGTTTTCATCCGTTTTTCTTATATTTCATCTGGTTTCATCCATTTTTTTTTATATAATATGTATGAAAACGGATAAAAATGTATAAAAATTGATAAAAACGTATGAAAACTTGACATTTGATAAAAATGTTTCTGAATCGATTTTAAAATCACGATTTTGACGCCTTTCTGGTCCGAATTATCAAAAGTGTAAAACACGAAAGTTGTCCGGAATAATGTTTTATATCAAAACTCGTGAGATTTTAACCTGAAATAGTTGCTTTTTACTACCAAAACTTAAGCGGTTTACGACCAAATTCATAACCGCTTAAGTTTTGGTAGTAAAAAGCCACTATTTCAGAATAAAATCTCGTGTGTCTAGATGTAACATTATTCCGGACAACTTTCGTGCTTTACACTTTTGATGATTCGGACCAGAAAGGGGTCAAAATCGTGATTTAAAATCGATTCAGAAATATTTTTATCAAATGTCAAGTTTTCATACGTTTTTATCAATTTTCATATATTTTTATCCGTTTTCATACATATTATATATAAAAAAATGGATGAAACCAGATAAAATGTAAGAAAAACGGATAAAAACGTAGAAAAATATACGAAAACAAATAAAAGTGTATGAGCACGGATAAAAACGTGAGAAAAACGGAAGAAACGGATAAAAACATAAGAAAAATGGATGAAAACCGATAAAAACATGAGAAAAATGGATAAAAACGGACGAAACGTAAGAAAAACGGACGAAAAAGGATAAAAACGTAAGAATATTCAATGAGGACTAACGATGCAAATATTTTAACTCAATGAGGACTAACGATGCAACTATTTTAACTCTTGTTAGGAGATAACGGAAAATCATTTGCATCGTTAGTCCATAGTAACTGATATTACTAACTGGGGATGTATTTGTTCCAAAGTTACAACAACAGGGATGAATTTTGAGTCAAAAAAAGAAAAATGATGTAAATCGGTCATTTGGCATACCACAAGGATGTATTTTGGACTTTTCTCTAGATAAAATGAAAAAGAAAAACTACCAACCACATGAATCTCAAATATTAAGCTTCTTTGCCAAGTCTACCGACCTAGACACATAGGACTGATTAATGGCCATGAGTGGAAGGCCTCTACGAGAAATGTGAGGCCAGTGAAAATTGTCTACATTGCAAGAAATATGAGGCCAGTGATACAAGCTCGACAGTGTTCTTAAAACCATATCGTGATTTGATATAATGTAAAACGAAACTAAACATGGTTATGCTGAACTAAACACTCTAAACCAAATCTTAATGTATGCTTAAAGGAACTAGTTTAAGCCAATATTCTTTAAAAAAAAACAATATATACAAAATACAATCTCACAGACTATTTAATTATTTTTTACTGGCTTTCATTAACTTTTTGTATAAAATTGTCAGCTTGTTTAAACATCAAAAATTCAACATACCTATCTCTGTCTATCAACTTACTAGTAAGATGTGGTTATAAAGTCTGAATCTGGATAAAATAATGTTGTTTGTTTTTTATAAATGTCTGAATGATCTTAATTTTTAATTTTTTAGTACATATTAAACCAAAATTCTGGCAAAACAAATTATAACGCATAAAACTTCCACCAAATAGTACTAATACCAACAAGCCCATAATGAAATTGATTCAGCCCAAAAATCATAATCTCTAATCTATTTTGGCCCAAACAACAAATCCACTAAGTAACCCTAAACCTAATGATATATAAGTTCAATCCTTATTTTTTTTATTCATATTCTCACGCCTCTATCACTTTCACACACAACAACTTTTTACTTCCTGTTTCTTTCAACCTTAACTCAGCCACAATATTTTAGCAAAACACAAAATATGATTTTCCTTGATGTTGATGTTATAACACACAAACTGAAGATCGAACACCCCTTTTCTCAAACCCACAAACAAAAGAACTCGTGTAGTGTTTTGGTTTATCTCGGCTTAGATCTTTTTGAGGTCTCGGGTAAGGTGTATCCTCTTTGTTTCTTAAAGATCAATGACTCTTGAAAAGATGTAAAAACAAAAGTATGCAAGGCTAAGAGGTAGTAAGAGGTAGTCAAAGGTAATCACCACATCTTACTCGGCAAGACATTTTAGATCTGACCGTGTCTGACTCATTAGAGAAAAACAAACAAGCTACAAGTCTGACCGCGTCTGACTGGTAAGATGTCAGACGCTAGTAAGACATTTTTGGCAAAAACAAACAACACCTAATTGAATCTCTATATCTTTAAGCAAAGCCTAGGAAATGTTATAAACATTCACTTCATATTTATAATAACGGCACTCTCTGTCTATTTCTTTGGCAACTCGATGTGGGAAGGTCAAGTATTTTCCGTTTTGTAAATCTTAGAAACTAATTTAAGCACAAACCTCAAAAGAACTTTTGTTGTTATTTTTCCAAATTAAAGAATGTAAAATGGCCGGTGAGTATTGAGAGTTGAAAACGCGTCATTTTATAAGTTGTGAAATTTATCAGACTAGACCTTACGGGAGCAAATCATTATCCATGGTGCCCACCAACCGCACGTGGTCTCTATTATGGTGGTGACGGTATTATCGCGCGTGGTGGTCCACTTCTTTTTTGGTTCGGTGGCGCAGAGCGCCTAACGAAGCGCACCCTTATACACGAATATCAAATCTATCCACTTCTCAAATTAGAAATTAAAAAAGACGTTACAATTGAAACATTGGACGTAACTTGAACTACTTCAACCTTAAGCTTGAACTTGAACAACTGGATTATTTTATAAATATATTTATTGATGAGTTTGTCTATTAAATACAACTAGAAGGTACCCGCGCAATGCGGCGACGGGTACCCGATGATTATTTTGTGGCGAGCAAATGTTTTTTATTTTAAATTTCCTTATCTAGCATGTTCCAAATAGTATAAAGTATTAGAAATATGTTTTTCAAAAGTAGAACGTTTAAATTATTAATAGTGTAAATGGTTAACACTTTTATTTTTCAAATATTAGCATTAAATTAATGGTTAATAGTAAGTTTTTCTTATAAATACTTTCATTAAAATGTATAATTATTGGAGGGGGGTTACATATTAAATTAGACTTAAATTTTTATATTTTACATTAATTTTCTACTTTTCCTTTAATAGTAATGTTTTTTGTCTTAAAATTTTAAGACTTCCTTTTGTAATAAGTCTCAAATGCTTTATAATGTAGTATAGATAGTTTTGTATGCATTAAAGCTTTTCAAGCCAATCTCAAGCTTTGTTCGAAAACTACTCAAACTAAGCTCAAAGTTTGACAAGCTATTAAGTCAAGCTCAAGCTTAATATTTTTGTTTCAAGCCAAGCTCAAGCCTTATCGAACTAAAGATCGGCTTGACTCGATTGCAGCCTATATCAAACTCTTCATTGTTAATTAGTCAACTCACATTACATTTTACATATATTTTAATACCCGTTAAGTTTACAATATAGCAAATTAACCACTAAACTTAGTATACTCTATACTTGCACTCTTCGCATCATTTTACCTATTATTGGTAAAAAAAAAATATATATATAGAAAATCATATTATCGTTAAAGTTTATTTCCTCTATATATAAACTATAAAGTAAATATTTTTGTACATGATGCAACGCACAATTGGTAACAATCTTTATTAAAAAAAATATATATGTTATCGTTAAACTGCTGTAAAATAAATGTTTTCGTAGCCGCTTCGACGCGCAAGTTTGTTATATCTGGTATATCACAGTAGATAACTATTGAATTGAATAGGTTAAAATTAAAATTTCATGTTTTCTGAAAAGGAAAATATTTGGTCAAGCATATCATTTGAAAAGGAAAATATGTAGTATGATAACATTGGGAGACCAAAAGAAGCTAAATTCATTTGTTATTGCCCAAGTTATAATACATCAACAATCTAACACTTTTATTACTGCTATAGTTGTGGACGTATGGTCCGGACTGGACCCTACATGGGCCAGGCCCGGCAGACAGCGGCCCACTCTACGCCTAAACCCTAATCCATGCCCTATAAATACATGGCTGGAACTCCCTTCTTAAGGGCACAACGACCAAACAGGTTACTCTAAACCTAACTTCTATATACTGTATCGCACCGATACTAACTTGACCGTCGGAGGTGGATCCCGGGGCTACGGCCTCGGGTCCACTCCTAACGGGTTCTCTTTGTTGAACAGGTCTACTTAGGGCTTATGAAGACGACTAACGGACCAAGGAGAGTCGTCATCCAGCCCGCGCCAGATTATGCATCAACAAGTTGGCGCCATCCGTGGGACATGACTACGACAAGTTTCGTGTTCTCACATCACCGAAAACTTATCGGCACAAAAAAGATTCGGAAAATCCGATTGTCGTTTTGCCCATGGTATATTCGATTTCAAATCTTTACTAATTCTTTATTCGTGGGTCGGTGCGCATGATTATATGAATAAAGGAATTGTTGTTTGGTGCGTATGGTGGAATTAAGATAAGGTATTCATCTTAACTTCGTACTGAGAAATCCTTTGACTAAATTCAATATGCAATCTGATGCTCACGTATCTATTAAATAATACGTAAATATACGTAACTTTCATATGATTAAATTGGTAATCACATATTACCAATATTTTCTAAAACTTAAGAAGATATCCTAATATTTTGTGCATATCTTTTAAATCGACAAGATTTGGTATCTTTTAATTATTAAAAAGATTTTACATAAATCTTTTACCTTGATAAACACGATTTTACCTATCGCTATGAGCGCATTAAATCCGCACGATCGGACCTCTTTTATCTTTTAGCCGCGAAACAGCGCAGTCACGATAAATCTACCCGCGTTAGGCCATGCGTACGAAAATCTTCGCAGATTGGCGCCATGCGCGCACTGTCATGTACAGGCACCACGATGCTAGTCAATCGCCATGAGCGCACTGTCACTGTCACGTACAGGCACTGGACGAAAGCCGTGGTCAACTGCGATTATCCACAAAACGTTAGAGTCTATGCGGTCATGATAAATCTATCTGCGTCTGTGCGTGCAACAGAAACTATTAGTCGCGGTCATGGTACATCCATCCGCGCCATTATTATTAAAAAAAAAAAAAAAAAAAAAAAAAAAAAAAAAAAAAAAATCAATTAATCGCCATGCGCGCACTATTATTAGCTACGCGCTACTTATCTTACGTAGTTTGTAAAACCTCACGCTAGGTGTAATTCGCATTACTATTTCTCTTATATATTATATATATGCTATGTGCTATATATTGCTCATCTTTTACTTCATTAGGTTTTATATGTTGCGATTCGCGGCATATACTTTTAATATTTGCATTAAGTGTTTTTCAGGATTTGAATAACTAAGTTTAATACTCCTACACGAGTAGCACCATCAAACTTGGGGGGCTACTAGGGTATATAGCACCACTGTTGGCGCACGCGTCACGCAGGTATATTTGGAAGTAGATCGTACGTAAGAGGTACTGCAGGCCCGGTACAAAGACGAATTTAAATATTCGCACCATCTTGCCGCAGGGGAGACGTTCTCTGTCGGTTGTAAAGACGAATGTAATGTTCGCACACAGCGCGCACTTCTGCCATAGAAGCACGTCTTCTGTTGCACCATGTTGCATCGCTACTGGTACAAAAGGTACGCCCTTACCCAGGATACAGCATGCGGAATCCACCTTCACCATTGTGAGACAATCACAATCGCAATGCCAGTGCGCACTGTCGCATTTGGGCTGCGCAGTATGGTCCGTCCCATGCGCACACCTAAGTTGCGCACACATGGGCCATGCCGTCATAATTAATTGGGCCTACGCGGCCATGAACAGAACTTAAGTCTAGCATAACATAGCCACGCACTATGTCATACTAAACTTGGGGGGCTTGTGGACGTATGGTCCGGACTGGACCCTACATGGGCCAGGCCCGGCAGACAGCGGCCCACTCTACGCCTAAACCCTAATCCATGCCCTATAAATACATGGCTGGAACTCCCTTCTTAAGGGCACAACGACCAAACAGGTTACTCTAAACCTAACTTCTATATACTGTATCGCACCGATACTAACTTGACCGTCGGAGGTGGATCCCGGGGCTACGGCCTCGGGTCCACTCCTAACGGGTTCTCTTTGTTGAACAGGTCTACTTAGGGCTTATGAAGACGACTAACGGCCCAAGGAGAGTCGTTGAATAAGTCCGCGCCAGATTATGCATCAACAATAGTTAAGTTGTAAACCTTATAATTTTGGTTTGTATTAAGAGAATTAGCACACACAAAATAATTTTTGAACCCTTAGTTAATGGTTGTGTTTAGATGCGGGCTAATAGTGGCTTTTGAAAACTTTAGCTTTTTAATAAATTAGCCTGTGAAATAAACTTTGTTTGTCAAACAGGATCTTTTTAGCTATTTTTCTCCCTCAAGCAATGTGGGATAGTTAGACATTTGTTATTCATTCCCCTTCTACCATAACGACCTCCTTCTACAACCGATAACTCATCACACATTCATACAATGGTTAAACGCTCGCCTTCATCGTCATCTTATCGCGTACCTCAGTTTCTACCTACAAACCACGACCACCACGAGCCACAACAAATAGGTCTTCAAGTGCATAAAGTACACTGAAGATGTCCTTGTTGATACTGACTATGTAGGTAACATTATCTTTAAAATTACCCAAAAAATTTATACATTTTTAATACCAACACTCACCTTCATCGTCATTTTATTATGCATCTCAGTTTCAGCTTGCAAAACCATCACCTCCACCACCACCAACAACCAGGGTGTGGTATGAAAGCCTGAATGATCCTTCGTCTCGTGGTATCAAATTTCAATGGAATAACATGGTCCCGAAAAGGTTAATGTATGTGTGTGGTGGCCTTCTCTTGATCGATTACCTCTACTTATCATTCTTGCTCCTCCAATTACCTCTTCTGAATGTTGTTTTTGTAATTCGGAGCCAAAGCTGTTGATCATTGTGTTGGCAATTGCCCCTTTGTCAAATGAATTTGGCCTAAGGTACAACAGTTGGTGGGGTATATCCGTATATGTCTCTCTTCTCTTACCTTTTCCGAAATCATGGAAGGGCCAAGTCCTTCAGGTAATTTTGTGGTGGAGAAAGCCTTTTGTCGTGTGTTATGGTTGTTAGTTGGTTTATTTAGAAGTGGAGAAATCGTGTGCTTTGTGCAGCATCGACATCCAAGGCCTCAATAGTTGCTAATAGACTTGCTCCCACAAGTACAAAGAACACGTTAATGTTGATTTTCAATTGGTGTTCGAAACTAGGTGTTTACAGGTCTTTTTGGATCTCATAATTTCCCGCACAACTGTGTTGATTTTTCTGTGGCTATAAAATAATTTACTTCCATTCCAAAGAAAAACAAAAGAAAGAAAAAGTTGTTTTATAAATTGTGGCTTAGCTAAATTTTAAGAGCCAAATAACTTTTTATATTAAATTACGAATTCACCATCTCGAAACTATTAATTTATAGTTTTGAGGGAGCTGACTCATAATAAATCAAAACAAAAGGAAAATGGGCTATTTAAAGTTTCACCATCAGCCTAACTCATGTGTTGCCATTCCCTCCTTATTTATAATATCTCCTCTTTAGCAGCTTTTCCTCTGTAGCTCGATGTGGGATACTCAAACTCCACTTGTGGCTTTTGAATTTGTATAACTACTCATTTTACGAACACTTGCCTACGTTGAGTACACTGAATAAGTTTTACTGGATACTGATGTGGTTGATGAGTGACTTTTGCAAGATGTGGTTGAGTACACACTGAGGTCTGAGGAAGTCTTACTCCAATATGTTCACCTGTTTATTATTGTTATTGTTTTGATGCCACTGATGAACCAGTTCGTTTGAAGTTACATCACTATATTAGCGAGTTGAGTTTTTAATCGTGCCATATGTTAGTGAAATTAATCATGGATGTTTGGACATGCTCTATGATGTTACATCACCATATTTTGCTGATTTGGTTGTTGCTCCTTGGGAAAATACTTAAAGGAAAATTGAGAAAATGTGGAAAACAGTTTAATTTGATATTAAGTTGGAATAAGAAGAGTGTGTTAAGAATTCGTCACTACCGAGGAAACGGGAGTATGGTGTGATGCCATTGGAATAAGGTAATGATTATGACGAGCTTGAATTGGTGTTGAAGAAAATAGCGAATCGCGGATTAGGAAGTGAATAAAGTTATGAAGTATTTCTCGAACATGAAGAACACTTCAATGCCAACTTTAAACTTGAAACCAATCCAATAACTATAAATCTTGAACCTATAACTTTGAAGACTAGAGTCGACCATCCTTAGCCAAAAGTAAAACAAGATTGAATTGATATGAACTCCATGATCAAGAACTATTTTCCAAATCACCCACATAGTCGTTAACATGACAGCTTCCAAAATCTTCCTCCGATTGTGACTTAATTGAACCGAGTCTACCCAATCCATAATATCGTATGAGACTTAATTCCTCCGATTGTGACTTAAGCGTATGAGACTATTAGCTCACATTAATATTACATCAAGAAATTTCCACTGTATTTACATAATAGCATCACAAAAGTTCTTGAACTCGGATCCTTCTCACACTTCTAAATACTTTTTACTTATTTTGAAGCATTTGCATCAACTTTTTTATAAGATTGTGGCTGAGATAAAAAAATGTAATTATTTTCCTTCCATGTATAAACTTAAATATATATATGATTAATTTAAATTTAAATTAATTATAAATAAGAGTCATATATAAAAAGGAGATAATTATTTAATCTCCGGAATTTTAACATTTTAACCTATATTATGTAACGCTACTTTTCTTTGGGAACTCGATGTGGGATGGTCAAGTATTTAAGATGGGAACTGAGATGCAAATTATGCAATATAATAGAATGCGTGTAAAATTGGTGATATGTTTGGGCTTAAGTACATGGATTAGATTAGGTACATGTATGTTTAGATAGAAACTAATTTGTGAGGTAGATGAGGATATTCGTGCTTCGGACCACCAGCCGAAGCCGACGGCTGGAAAAATTAGAGTGGCAGTTGTTTTAGGGTTAGGTGTTTTAGCAAAGGATCGTGGTTTAATGGCCTGATACCATGTAAGTATTAAGAGATAATGATGATTTTATTGATTGCAAGCACAATTACATCGTGCATAAATATTTCTCTACAGAATATTGTAGACTCAGGCTTAGGCTTGAGCCTGTTACATATTACAGACTAACATTTAAATGTTACCATAAAACAATTGTTTTCAAAACATTTTCACAGCAGTGTTTCCAAAACCAAATAACGATTTGGTAAAAAGACAATCTAGGTCCGGCTAAGCCGAGAGCTAACTTGTTCAATTATAGCAGCTCAAACCAAACTTGCATTTTCAATAAATTTAGAGTGTTTCAATCAACTTGATTTATAATCAGTTTATACTTCACACTATTAATTTAGAAAACTCATTATTTCATATTATCGGGTTACTTTAAAGAGTATTTCAACTTGTTTTTACAAAATTGTAGGTTAACTCAAAACTGTAAAAAATCAATTCAATTATTTTATAATTAAACTCAAACTTCAAGATTATAATTTAAAACTAACGTAATTTATAATCTTAAGTTAGAGCCAAAAATAAATAAAGACAATCGAGTTTTGAAAACTCAAACTTAGCCTACCTTAAATTCGACCATTTCCTTCTTATTTGTAGCTCCATCCAGCTGCTTTTCCTTTGAAGCCCAATGTCGGATGGTTATTACACTGAAAAAAAAAAGAATCCTTTTTGATACTGACAATGATGATTAGTAGCTCTTGCAATGTAGTCAAGGGGCCGAGGAAGACGTGGAGTTGAGGAGAAGGAGTGCGAGTGTGAGGTTGTGAGAAAGAACTGTTACACATGGATTAAAATCTATGTAACAATGGCCTAAGTCTGATAATGGTGTACTAAGTATAAACTAGTTGGTATTTTGCATAATTTATTTGTACCTTACTAATAAATCAAAAACATTCTTTATTCTTTATTTGTGATCCATGCACCACAAAATTTGTCACCTGTGTTTTGCATTGCTTAGTCTACTCTTTCTTAGTTATCTTAAGCAAAAACATTTTTCCAACACCTTTCAGTCTTTCACAGCCATTCATATCCATATTCTTCTTTGTTAGCTTCTTTACTAAATCTGTATCTATTTGCCGAAGCTAGTCAAGCTGATTAATTAGCCCATGTCCGTAAATCGTTATTTGGTAAGAACACGCATCTAAAGCCGAGCAACTCGAACATACTCTCACGCCAAAGCTTACTAGTTCAGTTAAATGAGCTCAAATGATGATTCCGTCAAAGCATACCGAACAAGCTTATTTATCTAGCTCTTACATTGAGTTTTACAATTAACTTAATTAGGATATTTTTTGTTTGGTTAAATTTTAAAAAGTCAATTTCGTCTTTTTTCAATGAGTTTACAATTCTTGTGAATTCAGATGACATGAAATCTCAAACTACTGAATCATAAATCCAAAGAAAAAGAGAAATTGGCAATCCAAAGTTTTACCTTAGCCTATGTGTTAGCATTTACTCCTTATTTATAATATCTTCCATCGAACAACTTTTCCTTCCTAGCCCGATGTGGGAGAGTCAAACGCCACTCATTTTTAATATTTCATCCCAACCAATGCTCGAGGGCAAGATAAAAAACATTGTTCAAGAGTTAATATTTCTTCCCCACAATGCGGACAAAGAATTGAGTTAAGGTCCATATCAACATGATGAAGCCACGAGAGAATTGGTAATCTTCTTTGTTGGAGATGCCATATGAAGATACAAACTTTCCGCGGAATATCCTTATTCCATTTTGTCTCTTGTACTATAGTTGTTAAGTTAAGGGTCACTTGAAATAGACACCTCGTTTTGTTGCTGTGGTCGATCGTTAGTCAAAGAAGAGTTGCTAGAGGATTACTTGAAATATATAATCCAATAATTCGTCTCTTGAACCAACAGCAGCAAATGAATAGTCTAAATCGAACCACTTTGAAGACTGGGGTTGACCATTCATAGTCAAAAGTCAAAGAAGATAGAACTGTAATGAACTCCATGATCAAGAACCATATTCCCATGAATACCATACATTCGTCTCTTGAAATCAAATATCCATCAGCCCAACATTTATGAACATGTAAGTATATATTCAGAAGATAAAACTTTTAAATTTTCAAAATTACAAAAAGCAGATAGCTTTTTGTACGTATCAGCTCATGATGACTCAACAGCTAATTTGGCATATAGAATAAGGGTATGTTTGGAAAAACTAGCTGTAAACTGTATGCTGTAAGCTGTTAACTGTAAGCTGTAAACTGTAAACTGCAAAACTGTTAACATGAGCTACAGGCTGTATCGTTTTTTCAATAAAAGTGTTTGGTAAATTAGCTGTTAACTGTAATTATAAGATGTAAAATGACATAAAAGGACACGTCTATAATGATAAACAAATTTAAAAATAAAAATAATAAACTCATTTATAAAATAATAATCGCAGTGCAGTAAACATGTTGCTTAATCGTAGTATTTATATATGTGAACAAAGTAGAGAAAAATTGTTGAAAAAAAAAATTAGATATGTAAAAAAGTTATTTGAAATGGCTAGTGGAATATTTTATGTCACACCTATGTTGCTGCCAATTAAATGGACGAGGCTATATTAGTAATTTCAAAAAACAAAAAGCTCTCAAAATACAAAACGCTTTCTATATCAACGTTTCAAATATGGAGCTGTTTTGGAAAATAAAAGCTAGAATCTAGTGTTTCCAAACAGAACTTCTTTTAAGGTTGGAGCTTTTTTATCAAATTAAAAAGCTTATAGCTCTTAAAACCTTTTAAAAGCTCATTACCAAACAGGGCCTAAGTTTTCCAAAAATAAATTTGGCAAAAGTTCCAGAGATACAACAGCTTTGTTTTCGCAACAAGATATTATTTATATTACTTTTATTACATTGTTTTCTGTTGCACAAACCAAAAAAAGCATATTTAAAAAAAAAAAAAAAAAAAAAAAAAAAAAAAAAAATTGTACTTTGTAACCTAAAATTGGGTGTAGTCCATGTCAAACCCGGCTCCTATGTGGGTCCGTCCTATTCAGTACAAAACACTGGGATTTTTTTATTTTTTTATTTTTTTTTTTTGTCATGCATAAAATAATGCACATTCTCAAGAAAAGCTAATATTGATACCATTGATAGATATTTCTCAAGAAAACCAAATCAAGATTTGAAATAAAACCGAAACTAAACATTCACAACAAAAGCTTACTTCACGAACTAAGCGTACAAAACAAAACTAACTTGTTGATTTACTTCCAAGCTTAGTTATCTAACTTATTATAAGGAGTGTTCCCAAAAAATTTGATTCATAAAATTGCCTGTTTTATAAATATAGATAGCTCTTTATGGTATTATTTCATTACCGCAAAGGGTGTTTCAACAAAACTTGTTTTACAATTTAAAGGCTATCAAAAATAAAAAAGTTAATCAAACTTTTTAAAATTTGAGTTAGCCTACCTTAGATTACACCGTTCCCTTCCTATTTATAGCCATCTATGTCTAGCTACTTCTCCTAGGAAGCCCAATGTGAGATTGTCAATATACTTCAGAAATCCTTTTTGATGCTGCAATGTTGATGAAATGATGAGTGGCTCTTGCTATGTAGCCAAGGGGTTGAGGAAGGCATGGAGTCGTAGAGAAGGAGTGCGAGTATGAGGTTGTGAACGAGAAATAATCCTCATGGATTCAAATATATGTAATGCAGCCTAAGTTGTTGCTATCAGGTGACTCACGTGCACGTTTCGTGCTTAAGGAGCTCTGAAGTAGTACTTACATAGTTACATGTTTTCGAATAAATGTGTTTTAGCTTCCTCGCTAATTAAAAAATGACTTTGTAACTATGCAATAATAAGTATGTTGATGTCATTCCATTTAGGCTGGTAGTCATTATCTTATATAAAAATTAATAATATCAGTAACATGGCGGTTGCAAAAAACAGAAATTATAAATGTCTATAATGAACTAAACTTGTATTCGCCAAGGTATGTCATTCTCCCTCTTGTTTTACCGGTTGACAACGATGGTGAACAATGATTCTACTGTCTTTTAGGTTTTTTTTATCATGTCATCAATTGCTACTTATATCAATCTATTCGTATACATATGTTCACTAAGTTATAAAAGATGTTTTTAATCTTGTACAAAAATAGAAATGAGGTCTACTAATATACGAACTTTTTTAAAGTGTTTTCGTAGAATGTCAAATAATGTCAGATTTTGCTTGAGATTTTCCACTTGTTACAATATTAAAACATTTTTCTTGATCAAAAACTATGACATTTTTCAACACACATGCTAAATTTCATTAGCTTAATCATTGAGTTAAGCAATACCAAATGTACATCTTCAGCTCCCCCACTATTGATCTCTCAAAACTAAATATAAACATTTGAAGGGCATGAAAGGGATGTGGCCCTAAAACAACCCTTCCCCAAAAATTCGATTTGTGTGATTGTTAGTTTCATGTATCCAAATTTCGCTTCATCGTATCAAATAATCAATCCTCAATTTTGTTTCGATAAAATGAAAAACTAAAATAAGGGTTTTTCTAACATGTGTCCTTAGGCACATGTTAAGAAGTGGGCCTACGTATTCTTTTTGCTCAGGGATCCACAAATATGACACATTAAAATATTTTTTTAATTGAAAAATGACAAAAACTTAAAAAAAATGACACAATGACCAACTTCTTATCATTTGGCTGATAACACAAGTTATAAAATCCCCTAAAATAATAACCAGCACATGAATCTCCAATATTAAGCTTCTTTTACCTAGTCTAGCTGTCTAAACCCATGAGACTTGTTAATGTCCAAGAGTGGCCTCTACGAGACCAATGACACTTGTCTACATTACAAGAAATATGAGGCCAAGGATAATGTTGGGAAATGGTTTTGCAAATTTTAGAGACTATTTAATACTCCCCTGTCTTAAAATTATTCAGTACACAAAAATCACAAAGTTAAATAAAAGTATGACCACTATAAATCTCAACCACTCAAATAAAATATTCTCTGACTAAATTCTCTTTTTTTTTTTCTAAACATGGAAAGTGGACAATTATTTTGAGACATCTCAAAATGAAAATATGTACAATAATTTCGAGACGGAAGGAGTATATGTATATGGTATATATATTTATATTGATTTGTAGGTTTGCGTTCTTCTTGAAGAGAACTTCGCAGCGAGATAAAGTGTGTCGAAAAGCGTTTTAATATGAATGAGATATCTTATCTTAGAATTGGGCACTTCAAACATAAAATCTGAAAATGAAAGTTTATCCCACATCGCCTAAAGTGTGAAGTGTAAAGGTGTTTATATATAAATCAAAATATATACTAGAGTAAACTACAAATATGGTCCCTGTGGTTTGGGTTGACCATCACCCTTGGTCCTTTGACTTTTTTTTTATCACTCACAGCCACCAACTCTCAAACTCTCTTCACTAATGGTCCTCTGACCAAACGTCCGTTTGGTCAAGACGTTAACTTTACAAAACGTGCAAAATGGTGAGGGTATTTTTGTCCATTCATGTTTGCACCTCCTCTCTCCAACGTTTCTTTTTCTTTCCCAATGCCACTAAGCCTATGTTTAATTTAAAAAAAAAACTCATTTCTTAATTTCTCACATAAACCCTAAAAACTTATTTCTCACCAAGAGTGATGGCAGTGGTTAGATGCCATTGTCGAAGAGTTGCTATTCTTAAAACATCTTGGACGAATGTTAACCCAGGCCGTCGGTTTTACTCTTGCCCGATTCCAGTAAGTTTGTGTATGATTGAATTAATTGTATTAAAGAAACGCAAATCTAATAATTGTTGCTGTAATGTTGTTTAACAGGATTCAAACTGTAGATGGATTGATTGGTATGACCCCCCCCCCCCCCTATGTGTAATCGTTCTCTTGATATCATACCAGGTTTATTAAGGTCGAGGAACAATCTTGAACGAGCCATAATTGAAGCCCAAAATGGTCGTGCAAAAATGAAGAAGTATCTAATTTGGTCTTGGATCTTGTTTGTTGTCCTATTTGCTATCAAGTAGGAAATGTATGAAGTTGGGTCTTTTGTTTATGTTTGAACTAAGTGTTTGGTTAGAATGTTAAGTTTAGATCTTTAACAGTGTAGCAAGTTGTATTTTGGCATTGATGATGAATGCAATGAAGCAGTTTTAACTTAACAGAAACAAGTACCATTTCATTACATAGATGCATTTTGATTACATAGATAGATGCATTCATAGATGCATATTACATTCAACAGATAATTCATTTTTAACAAAAGACAGTGGTGGGAATACTTCAAGTGACATCAACAGCTACCCCATGGTTCTTTTCCCTTTTGCTTTGGTTGCATTTGTTGTAAAAGGTTTGATCCCAAACCTTTTTTCTTTGATTGCTACAATAGTATCCTTGTTTGGAAGCCCCAACACTTGAATCCTTTTACCATTGATTGAAAGAGATTGATTGGCAACTTGCTTAGATTGTACAGGAGGATTGACACACTTTGAAACCTTTTTGCAAGCCGTATCAGTTGTACCCTTTTTTGAGACACTTTGATATTCTTCAGATGAGGTTGAATGATAGCTAGAGACATAGCTAGAAATAGAGTTGGAATCAGTGGAGTTTGAGTTTGATGCATGAACCATTGCCTAAGGTGGGGGAGGCATTAACTCAACAGAAGATGTTGAACTTGAATCTGATGAAATGTCAATGATTTCAGGCTTAGAACTCATGATAGAAGTTAGGATTAAAGTTTAGAATTTGATTGTATGTAAGTTGTTTATGTTGATTGTATTGATGCTAATATAAAGGCAATTGAAAGTAAATGCAATTGAATGCTAGATTGTTGTATTAACTTAAGTGGTTGAAAAGATGAGTTTGACTTTTTAAATTTGACAAAAACAAACATAAATCAGTGTAATCTTTGTACTGGAGGTTTAATGTGGATTTTATGGTGTAAAAATCTACCCAAAATAGGCTAACTTGAGAAGAAAACATGCAACACATTCTCACATGAACAAGGTGAATGTTAAACCAAATTCAGACACAAATGAATTCCACTAAAGTCAAACCATTAAAAAGTCAACCATATCCAGTTTAGACCCAATGCTTTACTGTCAAAACAACATGCTGTAGGAAAACACAATGTTGCATGAAAACACAATGTATCAGGGAAAATTTGCTGTCAATAGCAGCTATTAACTATTAGATTAGAACAGTCATAACCATATGTCAAATTGTCTTAAACAACCAAGGATTAAGGTGCATGCAAGCAACCAATGACATAAACATAAAAAACACCAAAATAAAATATTGTTTATGGTGCATACAAGCAACCATTTTGACATTTTCACAATCTAAAAATAACATTAACCAAGGTTAATCACTTTCTTCCTTGGTTTTTTCTTCTTGGAACCTGGGACATCCACTGCAATACCCTTTCCCTTGTTGACATTGCTTCCACATGCACCAGCTGCAACATTTGGTTCACTTCTTTGACTTGCACTAGCTGCAACATTTGGCCCACTTCTTTGACTTGCACCAGCTGCAACACCAGCTGTATTGCTTCCACTAGCACCAACATTTGACCTTTTCTTGTTAATCTTTTCAACTCTTGGACCTGTGCAACTCCTAGAATTGTGACCCTGACATCCACACTTGTCACAAGTAACTGTCCTACCCTTTCTTGAAAGCCTGTTGTTCTTCACCATGCTATCTGATTTTTCCAAGTTTGACTTCCTTCTCTGCTTCCTTGGCCTACCTGGTTGAGGCTTGTGCACTGGTGGAATGATTGTAGATGGAACATCACACCTAGGCCACATTTTTGGTCCCTTTATTGGCATAATCTTGAATGAATAAACTTGCTTCCATGTTTCTAGCCTGTAGCAAGGATGGACCCATGTCTCTGGTAACCCTGTTTCTTGCCTGTTTTGTACCATGTTCCAGTTTGCAGCCACTGCATGTTTGCATGGTAGCCCTGTTAATTCCCACCTCCTACAAGAACAAGTTCTCTGTACAACATCTACAACACACTGATCTCCCCAAGGACCAGTCACCTGGTAGTGTACACCTCCATTCCATTGAACTGTGTACTTGGAAGCCTCTTTCTTGATATGATCAAACAATTTTTCTGCAGTGGGTGTGAGAGGACCACTAGAACTAGCTATCACTTTATTCACTGTCATAATCCTCCTCATGAGATATTCCCTAATGTATTCTAGTGTTCCTATGATAGGCTTGTCCCTTCCATCAACTAGTTTTCCATTAAAAACCTCACACATGTTGTTCAACAATACATCTGACTTTGCCCTTCCTGTTAAAATATTTGTAATTGGTTACTATATACATAAGCTTATCATCTAAACAACATGATATAAACATCTTTGTACCTGAAAAATGGGATCTGGCCCAATGTTGTGGAGGAATCTTGACTAACCAATCATAGCATGGCTTACTGAAAGCCTTTAACTCCTCCATTGCTATTTGAAAGTATGGCACAGTTGTAGCACTAGCAGCTTTCCAAAGAAGTTCCTTGTATGCCTCTCCATTCCAGGTTTGTTTCATGTTTTCATGGATATGTCTAAGACAATATCTATGCTCAGCACATGGATACAATTTGGAGATTGCAGGTATAAGACCCTGTGATATTGAGAGTACAACTTAATATCTATGCTTTACTCTAATTAATATGCATTGTTAAATAATGATAGCAACTTAAACTACAATTATAATGATAAATTAAATAATGAAATGTACCTTTTGACGATCACTGATAAAAGTGAAGTTAGAGTTTCTGTAAAGATCAAGATCATCTCCAAGGCAAGTCAGAAACCATTTCCAAGACTGAAGGTTCTCTGTTTCAACTATCCCATAAGCCAATGGGTAGATACCATTGTTTGGGTCAATGCCTACAGCAGTTAAGAGTTGCCCTGGAAAAGGTCCTTTCATGAAGGCTCCATCTAAACCCAAGATGTCTCTCATACCTGCCTTGAAACCTTCCTTACAAGGCCCCAAACAGACATAAATCCTTTCAAACTTTCTAACCTCTGAACATTCCTCTTCTCTAGCACATTGGATCTTCACAGTTGTGTTTGGATTAGTTTGCATCAACTCCAAACAATAATTTCTCAGCATTGCGTATTGCTTTGTGTAATCACCCCTCAATTGTTTACTAGCTTGTGCCTTAGCCCTATATGCTTTAATTTGAGAAACTGAAACCTCGTGTGTTTTCTGCAATTGATCTTGAAGAGCTCGTATAGGTATATTTGGGTTTTTTTCAATTTGATCTACTATATCTTGTGCAAAAAACCTTGAAGTTGCATACAAGATGTCTCTAGATTGAAGACAATGGTGGTCAGCATCATATGTTTTAGTCCTCCATGTTTCTGTGCCTTTGACTTTTGACACATGTAATACCCATGGGCATTTATTTGCATCTACTTTCCTGCAATTAGGTTTTCCACCTTTAATAAACTTTATCTGATCAGTAGTCATCTTATTCTTTGTAGCCTTTTTTGTTGACCCAGATGGTTGAGTAGGCCCAGCTGCTACACTTGGCCCAACACTAGGCCCAACTTGTTCCTTTTCACCTGCACTAGGCCCAGAAGTTTCAACTGAAGCCAACTGACCAAAACAATGTGCTCTGACTCTTTGTTTATCATTCTTCACTATTTTAATTTCCCTTCTAGTTTCAATTGAGTGCCTTTTAATCAACTGCTTAACTTCTGCTGCACTACCAAAATCTTGGCCAACATAGAAGTAGGTTTTGTAAATCCTACCTTCACTATTACTCTTTGATTGTTTCCTTAATTGCTTGAGTTTAATCCTCCTAGCCCTTTCAAAGTCATCTTCATTCTCAGACCCACTTATAAACTCATCATTGTCAAACACATCATCAATATCAATATCACCATCTTGTACCCCATTGTCACTATCACAACCATGAAACTCTGCTTCCAAATCCACATTTAATCTGAAATTCTCCATGTCCACATCAACATCTTCTATATCATTGTCTCTATCTACAATGTACTCAGAATCATCACTGTCATTATTATCAGACACATCAACATCAATATCATAATCTGTCCCATCATTCTCAGACCCAGAACCATCAACCTCACTCTCTCTTTCAACCCTAACCTCATTGTCTATTTCAACCCTAACCTCAGACTCTGTTTCTACCCTAACCCCAGACTCTGTTTCTAGCCTAACCTCAGTCTCTGTTTCTACCCTAACCTCATCATTTGTAACTGGTGGAAGAATTTCATCTAGGCCATCAAAAGGATTGAACTCATCATCACCCAAGTAGGGGTCATAAGATGAGTAAAATTCATTCACAAACTGACTAGGAACATTAGTGGTTTGAGAAGGTAACTCATTATCAACACCACTCCCTTGACCCTGTTCTTGTATCCTAACTTGACTAGAATCACCAATTTCAGGTGGTATGTCTTTAGCAACACAACTACCACTACCTTCACCCTGCTCTGGTATCCTAACTTGACTAGAGTCACCAATTTCAGGTGGTATGTCTTTAGCAACACAAGTACCACTACCTTTACCCTGTTCTTGTATCCTAACTTGACTAGTGTCACCTGTTTGTGAGACAATTTCAGTAGCAACAACACTAATCTGAGTTTGGGAGGGTATTTCAACAGCAACACAACCACTTGATTGCCCCTGTTCTTGTACTAAACCTTTTCTATTGTTAAGATCCATCCTAAGTCTCTTAATCACTCCAGTAGTTGTTTCTTTTGGTACATCTTCTTCTATTTCCTCTATAACACACCTCTTTTTCTTATTAGGTGAAACTAACAATGCATAGTAGAGATCACGGTTGGTCCTTCCATGTTCAATATAAACATTCAACAACTTGTGACCTAACCTAACATACTTACACATGTTAATGACATCTCCATCAGAAGCTAAAGGTTGTAGCCCATTGTCCAAACTCTCAGATGGTATAAGAAAGTGATAAAACATAATTGAGTGACCATCATTACCTAACTCTTCCACCATAGCATCCATTTCGTGAACAGAGAACTCATCCACATCTACTATATCAACAAATCCCGAGTAACCACCTTCGTATGTTCTATCTGGTCTATCAGTGAACCTCCCACCATAATGAACCTTGATTGAAAACAAATCAGGTTCATTTGCTGCAAACAAATTAAAGAAAATCAAATTAGGGTTTTCCACTTAAACCATGCAATAACAACAATTAAATTAAAATCGATACATACCATATACTTCGTGAACATCAAAATCATCTTTTGATTGCCGTATACTCCACATTTTTGTTCCAACCATTGTAGCATTGAAGAAGAATTTTGATCAAAATTAGGTTATGTTGATTTGGGAGATATGTTTATGTGAGAGAAAAACTAGAGGGAAAATGAGACGATGGGTATTAAATGCCTGCATATTTAGAGGCTTAATGCAAACATGAATGGACAAAAATACCCTCACCATTTTGCACGTTTTGTAAAGTTAACGTCTTGACCAAACGGACGTTTGGTCAGAGGACCATTAGTGAAGAGAGTTTGAGAGTTGGTGGCTGTGAGTGATAAAAAAAAAAGTCAAAGGACCAAGAGTGATGGTCAACCCAAACCACAGGGACCATATTTGTAGTTTACTCTATATACTAGCTTTGTTTTACTCCAACACATGTAAAAGGGACGCAGGAAAATATATACAAAACAAAAACTTATATTTGTATTTTATACCGCCTGTAACATTTTTTGCTATTTTGTCAGGATCTTCAAACATCCAAAATATAATTTACTTTTTACTATTTTGTCAGGATCTTTAAACATAAAAATATAATTACTTCAAATCTCTGTTCATGAACTTAAATCTTAATTAATTTAAGAAGTCATAAACAAAAAAAAGAAATAATTAAAATATAAAAGTTCAAAGAATAGCCTTAAAAACGCTATACCATTCCCTTCATATTTATAACACCACTCTATAGCTACTTTTCTTTAGCAACTCGATGTGGGATAGTCAAGTATTTTCCTTTTGTAACTCTTGAAGACTAATTTATGCAGAGACCTTAGAAGAACCTTAGTTGTTGTTTTTCCAAATTAAAAAATGTAGAATGGCCACCGGGAATTGAGAGTTTAAGACCTGTCATTTTATCAGTTGCGAGATTCATGAGACCGGGCATTAAAGGAGCAAATCACTACCTGTGGTGCCCACCAACCACATGTGGTCTCTAATACGGCCATGGCACTATCGCGCATGGTGGTCCACTTTTTGAGCTAACAATAAGATTAATTTAATTTAAATAAATCAAAGTCCTTATTCAAGTAAATTGGTAAAAATAAGAAGACATGATTAACTATTCAAAATTTCAAGTGACGTACCTTGGGTTCTACACCATTCCTTTACAATTTATAATCATCTCTATCTAGCAAGTTATCTTCGAAGCCAATATTGGGAGGCCTAGGGGCCGAGGAGAGTGTGGAGAAGGAGTGTGAGTGTGAGGCTGTTGGTGAGAAGTCGTACTTAAAACTACAAAAAGATAAAGGCGATAGCAATCTGAGCACCGCTGCACCGTGAGTGAGATATCGTATTTAAGGAGACAAAAGAATCAAAGTGATAGCGGCCTAAGCCATTGGTGTCATGGGACTCAGGCATGCACGGTCCAAGCTCATGACCCTTATATTGTAAAATAATATAAACGAAATCTGCTAATATAAGAACTTTTTAAGTTTTGCCGCAACAAATATTTAAATGGGAACAAATATGTATTCTATAGTAGATATGTTAACATGATGTTGTTCAGAGCAGGGGCGAAGCTTGGAAATTTCGAGTGGGGGGTCGGGATCTAAAATTTTTTTTTCCTAACACTATGGGGGGTCGAAACCGAATTAAATTGGGGGGGGAGGGGGGGGGGGGGGGCGAAACCGAAAATACCGAAATTTTTCTACACGAAAACTATATACCCCTACATCAAAAAAAATTCCCCCCCCCCCCCCCTAGAAGTTGCTCCCCTGGTTCAGAGACCAACGGATGTTAAGGTATATTTGAGTTGCTTCCCAAAATTTCCAACAAAACGATTGAAGTTAAAAACAAATTTGTAAATTATTTTTGGCTTACATGGATGCTATATGCGTTTTCAAGTTTTTTTCGAGCTTTACTTCACTTATGTAAAAAAGAAATATAAAACTTCATATCCGCACATCACATTCTTTGTTTTGTGGTTTAATAAACATGATCAAACTAGAAATAGATTAAGTCATATAAAATGGAGACTAGAAAATATACAACCATATGAAAATCTAAAAATACTACTTAATACGAGAAACAGTATAAAAAGAAATCTCCAATCTAAAAATGAGGAATTAAAGCAACTTCAAAATAAATTAGTTATTTCATAATGGATACACTAATTTTTGATAATAATAAATCATATTTAATTTTTAAGATATTATCTGATTATTTTCAAGAAAAAACTAAATTAGCCACAACTCAGTTAACATGGGAAAACATATTAGAATATAAAGAAATTAATTTTACACACCAAATATATCTACCTCCCATTATAACAGAAGAAATTAAAAACCCTTTAGCATTAGTAATATCAAAAATGAGAATTACAGAATTTTTAAATGAATATGAGTTAAATGCTACAAATAAAGAAGATCTAAAAACACAATTTCTAATTTATAATGAAAAAATGAGAAAATATTATTTATATGAATCAGAAGATATTGATGATTTTCAAGATGAAGATCATTTTGACAATTTTGGAGAACCATTTTACGAAACAGATTAATGAACCTTTTAGTAGAGAAATTGAAAAAAGTAGAAGGAAAAATTAAAATAAACAATGATTCATCTAAACCTTTCATTCCATATAATCAAGAAATATTTGAAATCCCACAAAATCTTTTAGAAGGAACGCATTATGGTATACATACTCTTATAAACGACAGTGATCCTGTTGGAGAAAAAATTAATAAAATACAAATAGCGTTAAATAATATTACTGAAATGCTAAGTTTCCTCATATTAAGACAATTACCAGAATTATCTGACATTATGGTTAAAAATACAGAAAAAATACATACACAATCATCAACCTCTAACCTAGAAATATTAAGTATAATAGAACAACTCTCAAAAGAAATTGATGCACCTCCAGAAGAAAAAGATATTATTATTCATAAAATAAAAGAAATATTATTGAAACAAAATATTTTAATAATAAAACCACCATTTAGAATAGCATAATGGAAAGCTTGGAAGAACAAATAGAAACTTTAACTAAATTAATGGCATCCTTAGACATTCCAGAAGAGGAAAACGATGATGTAGAAGTTGTTCTTGATTATAGCTCAGATGAAAATCCATATCAACCACACACTGGAGAAGGTTCATACACAAACTATAATTTTGCGTATAAAAGGAAGAAGTCATATATCGATGAAGATTTTCAAAAAGAATTCGAGTATCAATTACCAACCCAGACAGAAAGATATTTATATAGACAAGGGATGATAAGAAATAAAAAGAATAAATGGGAAAGAATTCCGTATCAGTATGTTCCCAAAATACCAATAACAAAAACAGATGATGAAATATTAAATATAGACTGCGAAATAGATATAGATAATAAAATACAAAATTGGGGTAATAGATTAGGATCACAAATCCATCTGACCACAGAATTAAGAGCTTTACAACCAAGAGATTTATTAAACTTCGTAATATATAGAACATCAGGAAATGTTTTTAGATATCTAGATACTTTAGAAGAAACAGAACTTTCTCGATTAGCCACTACTGATGCTCTAACAACATTTACAAATGTTATGACTCAAATAGTACAAGAATTTACTGGGAGAAAACCAGGATCAGAAAATTCTGACAATGCTTTTAAGGAACAAACATATTGGAAATTAATTAATCTTAAAATATGTGAAATGCGTTTTATAGACTCATTTATTTGTGAATTTTCAGAATATTATTATAAATTGGATAATGAAAGAAAAAAAGAAGCTATAAAAATGCTTTTTAATAAGCTACCAGAATCTGTTGCAATCAAGGTACAAGATAAATACGAACAAGCATTAAAAGAAGAAAAAATACAAGATACTCTAGGAGCAAGAATTACAATTATAAAAGAATGGTTAAAAACGGAATGTATTCAAGAAAAAGCTAAAAGAGAAGCACGAATTAATTTATATTGTGATGATCAAAATAACAAAGTAGGAAACTATGGATGTAACAAAGAAAAAAGACAAAGACAGAAAAAATGGAAGAAAAAACTATATGATCCAAAATATAAAACATATTACAAAAAGAATTATAAGAATAATTATTTTAGAAATAGAAAACAACATAAAAAAAAAGTTTTATAAAAAAGATGATTCAAAGTTCTGTCCATCCAATAAAAAAGATTGCAAATGTTGGCTTTGTCATGAAATTGGACATTATGCTAATAATTGTCCAAAAAAAGGAGAGAAAAAAGAAACTGAAATACTAAAAATAGCCTACGATTTAGGATACGAGCCACTAGAAGATTCAGATGTTGATTCTGACATAGAAATCTATGCATATACTAGTGAATCTGATTAATTAAAAATTCTAAATATGAGCAAGATTAAAAAAGATAATCCAAATGCAACATTTATTGAAGTATTTATTGAAAATAAAAAAATAATTGCATATGTAGATACAGGGGCAACTATTTGTTTTGCTAAACAAAAGATGGTTAAAAAATGGGAAAAATTAGAAAAACCCCAAAATATAAGTATTGCCGATAAATCAGTACATAAAATATGGTATGTAGCAAGAATGATTCATGTATATATTAGTCATAAAAGGTTTATCATGCCAACCATATATATGCATGATTCAGGACTAGACATGATAATAGGAAACAATTTCTTAAAGCTATATCAACCATTTACACAAACAAATAAATTAGTCATTCCCAAAATATAATTTAGTATCTACTCCAATTATAACAAGGCAAAAATACATTCAGCTACTTACTAGAAATATAAAATTTCATATAGAATTATTATTTGAAATAAAAAATGAACAGCTTCAAAGAATGTTAGAAGAAGTTTGTAGTGATAATCCACTAGACAAAATTAATACAAATAATATGTTAATAACAATAAAATTAAAAGATCCCAATAAAGAAGTTAATGTGCAAAATAGGATTCCATACGGTATAGACGATGTTCGAGAATTCCAGATAGAATGTAAACAATTATTAGAAAAAGGAATAATAAGAGAAAGTAAAAGCCCACATTCTGCACCAGCATTTTATGTAGAAAAAAAAAATGAGTTAAAAAGAGGAAAAAGAAGAATGGTTATCAACTACAAAGAAATGAATAAAGCAACCATAGGAGATTCGTATAAATTACCTAGAAAAGATTACATTTTACAAAAATTAAAAGGAAATACACATTTTAGTACTTTTGATGCGAAATCAGGATATTGGCAATTAAGACTATCTGAAGAAACTAAACCACTAACTGCATTCTCATGTCCTCCACAAAAACATTTTGAATGGAATGTTTTACCTTTTGGATTAAAACAAGCACCATCTATTTTTCAAAGATTTATGGATAATATTCTACAAGGATTAGAAGAAATTTGTCTAGCATATATTGATGATATTATTATATTCACAAAAAACGATGAACAAACTCATATTAAAGCAGTTACCAAGGTCTTAGAAAGAATTAAAGAAAAAGGACTAATTTTATCTCAGAAAAAATCACATGTACTTCAAACTGAGGTTGAATATTTAGGTTTAAACATTACAAAGAATGGCAACCTCTCTTTAACTAGTGATTTACAAGACAAGATAAAAACTTTTCCAAACACACTAACAGATAGAAAGCAAATCCAAAGGTTTTTGGGATGCTTAAATTATATAGCTGATCAAGGTTTTTTAAAAAATTTGGCACAAGAAAGACAGGTTTTACAGAAAAAGCTGTCCGAAAAAATTAAATGGGAATGGACAGATTTAGATACACAACTTGTTATAAAAATTAAGGAACAAATTGAAATTCTGCCAGAACTTTATAATCCAGAAAATAAAGATTTTTTGATAATAGAAGTTGATGCATCTGATGACACTTGGGCTGGATGCATGACTGCTATTAAAAATGGAAAGAATTTATTGAATCTAGATGAATATGGGAATTTCCTTCATACAGCTATTAAAAATTCAGCAGAAAGTCATCATGACAATAAAGCTATTAAAAATTCAGCAGAAAGTCATCATGACAATTTTCAGCAATCATCTGTTCTCAAAACAGAAAAACAGCAGACAGTTTTATGCAAATATATCTCTGGAACATTTTCTGTTACAGAAAAAAATTATAGTACTCATGAGAAAGAAACTCTCGCATGTCTCAAAACATTGAAAAAATGGAAGTTAGATCTTTTACAAACAAGATTCGAGTTGAGAACCGATTCTAAATATGTAGTTGGTTTTTGGAAATATAAGTTAAAAGAAGATCACTGCACGGGAAGATTAATTCGATGGCAGTTAGAGCTACACCGGTATTGTCCGTACATTAAGCATATCAAAAGTGAAAACAATTCTTTTGCAGACACTCTAACAAGAGAATGGAAGGAATAATGAACTCGATAAATCAAGAGCTGCAACAAATAAGAAAGCAAAAGGTTTCTCTTGAAGCACAACTTGAAGAAATCAATAAGAAGGAAGCAGTATTAGCAGATTCTCTCAAATATTTTGAAAAGCAAATGGAAACCACCTCCACACAAAAACCCAACCCAATTGCACCAGAAAACCCAGATACACCAGAAAAAAAACCAATAATCACTCCCACACACACAAAAAAGCAAAAAGAAGTAATTCAGATTGAAGAAGAAGAAGAAGATCTTCAACAACAAAGTATTGGCAAAAAGAAATGGTATGTGATTTTCAACGGTCCATTTAAAGGAATATATGCAGATTGGTCAATTGCAAGTCATCATATTCTGGGAAAAAATGTAACACATAAAAGTTATCCGACCAAAGAAGCAGCCAAACAAGCATTTGATGAAGCATACAAAACCATAACTAAGGAAGCAGTCCAAACTTCAAAGGCATTCACCTCCCTCAACCAAATCCACCAAGAAAAATTAACCAAATTAAATTCTATGAATTTAATTAAAAACTTACCCACTTCAAAAGAAAAAGAAATCGAGAAAAAACCCTCAACAGAAAAATTTCAGCAATGTTGGGATAGTCTCATTAACTATACAGAAGCACACACAACCCTTCTTTTTTACCCAAAAAATAGAACAACAGGTCCAAAAGCAATAATTTTCCCTGGAGCAGATCCCGAATTAATTCAAAGATATTTCGTTCATGGATTCATAGATTCATTATACATAAACGGGACAACCCTGAAAGAAATTCAAGAATTACCCATAAAAATCCAAAACATAGTCCGTCGCTACAATGATACCTTTGCACACAAACGAACCATATTCCTAAAATTCCATTCAAGTTATCCCATTTTCAACAAAGAACATCAATTACTAGTCCCTTCCATATCAATTGCTCAACTAGGAATCAGTAATGGCAATCATCCACCAAAAGATGTAATAGATAATAAAATTCCATCAATAGAACATATGGCTATAGCTCTTTCCGGAGTATTTTTTGGATCCTTAAAAATCGGAACAGGAAGAGGACAGAAGAAAAATGTTAGGATTAATTATAAATCTGAGGAAATGGTCATATATTCTATATCCAATAATATTATTGATGATCAGCAGCAAGCAGTCTTATCAGACTTTGAAGAACCATTTGAGCATTTTACTGGAATCTTAGAAGCATTACCAGAAGATATCAAGATCCTCCTCTGTAAACAGTTAAACAGAGTACAAAGACACAGCTGTGAATACTGTCAAAATTCACAAAGCATGGATGATGAAGATGAAGAAATAGAGGTTAGAAGTAAACAAAGTTCTAGCAGCAACTGATTCTAGAAGACATATCGTCAGCACAAACGTCAGAAACCAATAATGTAGCAAATTATTAAAGCAAGCTATCAATAATGTAAATAGTTTGTCTATTATTAAAGTTTAAAGTTTGTGTCGGCCATCTGGCCAAAATAATTGGGGATGAAAAAACGTCATGCATGACGTATGTATATATTCCCTCACCTACTTTAGAGTGTATAAATAGAGTCTAAGTCTGGTTGTAAGGGGCAGGAGTTTTTTAATGAAATGAAAAACCATTTGGTTTTGATTAACTCTCTCTGTTGAAGTCTATACTTCTGAATAGCAGATCTTAGTAAAAAAAAAAAAAAAAAAAAAGTTTATGGGATGTGATACGCCTATTAAATTAGAAAAACCCCAAAATATAAGTATTGCCGATAAATCAGTACATAAAATATGGTATGTAGCAAGAATGATTCATGTATATATTAGTCATAAAAGGTCCGTACATTAAGCATATCAAAAGTGAAAACAATTCTTTTGCAGACACTCTAACAAGAGAATGGAAGGAATAATGATCTTACCATTTCTTTTAGTTCTTTTATATCATCAGACCTATTTTCAGAAAATGATTTCCTATAATTGGTTGATGATGATGTTTCCCCATTAAATACTGAAAAAGGTTTTTCAATTTGAGGCATCCATATGGATGAGTTTATGAAATTTGATTTCTTCTTACTTTCTAAATTTCTGTTTGCGAATAAACACTGCTTCTGTGCTGTTTCCAAACTAAGTAAGGGTTTAAATAATTCATCAATATGTATAATATCTTTTGTTTTAAAAGTAATACTATGGTGTGAATTTGTAAGTGCATAATTTATTTGGTATGTAATTGTGAAAGGATGATTTCCTTTACGCATAAATGTTCTTCTTAATAATTCATACCTTACTGTAATACTTTTAGATAGATCCTTATCTTTTAGGCTTAATCCCATCTGAATATTTAAATCAAATTTTAGTTTTCCTTCAGATAAATTTCCTTTTCCTTGAGCTATTATACTTTCTTGTCGATCAATAATTCTATCATCTCTTAATTCTAATTTAATAGGCGTATCACATCCCATAAATGTACTTTTTAATATAACTTGAATAGTTGAAATATGAATATAAGCAATCTTACTTCTATCACTTTCTCTCATATGCATGATTCTATCTCGTATTTGTTTTTGATTAATAATAGGAATAATAATATTTCCTTTAGTTTGTTCTATGGGTATAGGTTCTTCACCAACAATTTTTCCAAAATAAATAATATTTTTTCTTGAAAATATATTTGTAAAGCTTTTATAATCAAAATTATGTTTTTCTGATAAAGTAAAATCAGACCTTCTAATTGCTTTTTTGTTTATGATAGCGTCCTGCATAAATCCTGATTCATTCTCTATATTATGTATAATCGAAATTTCGTCTTGTTTTTCTGTCATGAAGTTGAATTAGATATACCTGTCTTGAGATTAGGCTTCGTTACTAGGCTCTGATACCAGATGAAGGCGGAACGGAGTGCTGACGGAGTGCTACTGGTGTTACGGTGCTGCTACTGAGATGAAGGCGGAACGGAGTGCTGACGGAGTGCTACTGGTGTTACGGTGCTGCTACTGGTGCTGCTTAATTTTGACGAATTTTGCTGAATACAAAGTGACGAGTAAATTTTCATAACTTTTTTTTTTTTTTTTACTAAGATCTGCTATTCAGAAGTATAGACTTCAACAGAGAGAGTTAATCAAAACCAAATGGTTTTTCATTTCATTAAAAAACTCCTGCCCCTTACAACCAGACTTAGACTCTATTTATACACTCTAAAGTAGGTGAGGGAATATATACATACGTCATGCATGACGTTTTTTCATCCCCAATTATTTTGGCCAGATGGCCGACACAAACTTTAAACTTTAATAATAGACAAACTATTTACATTATTGATAGCTTGCTTTAATAATTTGCTACATTATTGGTTTCTGACGTTTGTGCTGACGATATGTCTTCTAGAATCAGTTGCTGCTAGAACTTTGTTTACTTCTAACCTCTATTTCTTCATCTTCATCATCCATGCTTTGTGAATTTTGACAGTATTCACAGCTGTGTCTTTGTACTCTGTTTAACTGTTTACAGAGGAGGATCTTGATATCTTCTGGTAATGCTTCTAAGATTCCAGTAAAATGCTCAAATGGTTCTTCAAAGTCTGATAAGACTGCTTGCTGCTGATCATCAATAATATTATTGGATATAGAATATATGACCATTTCCTCAGATTTATAATTAATCCTAACATTTTTCTTCTGTCCTCTTCCTGTTCCGATTTTTAAGGATCCAAAAAATACTCCGGAAAGAGCTATAGCCATATGTTCTATTGATGGAATTTTATTATCTATTACATCTTTTGGTGGATGATTGCCATTACTGATTCCTAGTTGAGCAATTGATATGGAAGGGACTAGTAATTGATGTTCTTTGTTGAAAATGGGATAACTTGAATGGAATTTTAGGAATATGGTTCGTTTGTGTGCAAAGGTATCATTGTAGCGACGGACTATGTTTTGGATTTTTATGGGTAATTCTTGAATTTCTTTCAGGGTTGTCCCGTTTATGTATAATGAATCTATGAATCCATGAACGAAATATCTTTGAATTAATTCGGGATCTGCTCCAGGGAAAATTATTGCTTTTGGACCTGTTGTTCTATTTTTTGGGTAAAAAAGAAGGGTTGTGTGTACTTCTGTATAGTTAATGAGACTATCCCAACATTGCTGAAATTTTTCTGTTGAGGGTTTTTTCTCGATTTCTTTTTCTTTTGAAGTGGGTAAGTTTTTAATTAAATTCATAGAATTTAATTTGGTTAATTTTTCTTGGTGGATTTGGTTGAGGGAGGTGAATGCCTTTGAAGTTTGGACTGCTTCCTTAGTTATGGTTTTGTATGCTTCATCAAATGCTTGTTTGGCTGCTTCTTTGGTCGGATAACTTTTATGTGTTACATTTTTTCCCAGAATATGATGACTTGCAATTGACCAATCTGCATATATTCCTTTAAATGGACCGTTGAAAATCACATACCATTTCTTTTTGCCAATACTTTGTTGTTGAAGATCTTCTTCTTCTTCTTCAATATGAATTACTTCTTTTTGCTTTTTTGTGTGTGTGGGAGTGATTATTGGTTTTTTTCTGGTGTATCTGGGTTTTCTGGTGCAATTGGGTTGGGTTTTTGTGTGGAGGTGGTTTCCATTTGCTTTTCAAAATATTTGAGAGAATCTGCTAATACTGCTTCCTTCTTATTGATTTCTTCAAGTTGTGCTTCAAGAGAAACCTTTTGCTTTCTTATTTGTTGCAGCTCTTGATTTATCGAGTTCATTATTCCTTCCATTCTCTTGTTAGAGTGTCTGCAAAAGAATTGTTTTCACTTTTGATATGCTTAATGTACGGACAATACCGGTGTAGCTCTAACTGCCATCGAATTAATCTTCCCCTGCAGTGATCTTCTTTTAACTTATATTTCCAAAAACCAACTACATATTTAGAATCGGTTCTCAACTCGAATCTTGTTTGTAAAAGATCTAACTTCCATTTTTTCAATGTTTTGAGACATGCGAGAGTTTCTTTCTCATGAGTACTATAATTTTTTTCTGTAACAGAAAATGTTCCAGAGATATATTTGCATAAAACTGTCTGCTGTTTTTCTGTTTTGAGAACAGATGATTGCTGAAAATTGTCATGATGACTTTCTGCTGAATTTTTAATAGCTGTATGAAGGAAATTCCCATATTCATCTAGATTCAATAAATTCTTTCCATTTTTAATAGCAGTCATGCATCCAGCCCAAGTGTCATCAGATGCATCAACTTCTATTATCAAAAAATCTTTATTTTCTGGATTATAAAGTTCTGGCAGAATTTCAATTTGTTCCTTAATTTTTATAACAAGTTGTGTATCTAAATCTGTCCATTCCCATTTAATTTTTTCGGACAGCTTTTTCTGTAAAACCTGTCTTTCTTGTGCCAAATTTTTTAAAAAACCTTGATCAGCTATATAATTTAAGCATCCCAAAAACCTTTGGATTTGCTTTCTATCTGTTAGTGTGTTTGGAAAAGTTTTTATCTTGTCTTGTAAATCACTAGTTAAAGAGAGGTTGCCATTCTTTGTAATGTTTAAACCTAAATATTCAACCTCAGTTTGAAGTACATGTGATTTTTTCTGAGATAAAATTAGTCCTTTTTCTTTAATTCTTTCTAAGACCTTGGTAACTGCTTTAATATGAGTTTGTTCATCGTTTTTTGTGAATATAATAATATCATCAATATATGCTAGACAAATTTCTTCTAATCCTTGTAGAATATTATCCATAAATCTTTGAAAAATAGATGGTGCTTGTTTTAATCCAAAAGGTAAAACATTCCATTCAAAATGTTTTTGTGGAGGACATGAGAATGCAGTTAGTGGTTTAGTTTCTTCAGATAGTCTTAATTGCCAATATCCTGATTTCGCATCAAAAGTACTAAAATGTGTATTTCCTTTTAATTTTTGTAAAATGTAATCTTTTCTAGGTAATTTATACGAATCTCCTATGGTTGCTTTATTCATTTCTTTGTAGTTGATAACCATTCTTCTTTTTCCTCTTTTTAACTCATTTTTTTTTCTACATAAAATGCTGGTGCAGAATGTGGGCTTTTACTTTCTCTTATTATTCCTTTTTCTAATAATTGTTTACATTCTATCTGGAATTCTCGAACATCGTCTATACCGTATGGAATCCTATTTTGCACATTAACTTCTTTATTGGGATCTTTTAATTTTATTGTTATTAACATATTATTTGTATTAATTTTGTCTAGTGGATTATCACTACAAACTTCTTCTAACATTCTTTGAAGCTGTTCATTTTTTATTTCAAATAATAATTCTATATGAAATTTTATATTTCTAGTAAGTAGCTGAATGTATTTTTGCCTTGTTATAATTGGAGTAGATACTAAATTATATTTTGGGTGTCTTAGAATGACTAATTTATTTGTTTGTGTAAATGGTTGATATAGCTTTAAGAAATTGTTTCCTATTATCATGTCTAGTCCTGAATCATGCATATATATGGTTGGCATGATAAACCTTTTATGACTAATATATACATGAATCATTCTTGCTACATACCATATTTTATGTACTGATTTATCGGCAATACTTATATTTTGGGGTTTTTCTAATTTTTCCCATTTTTTAACCATCTTTTGTTTAGCAAAACAAATAGTTGCCCCTGTATCTACATATGCAATTATTTTTTTATTTTCAATAAATACTTCAATAAATGTTGCATTTGGATTATCTTTTTTAATCTTGCTCATATTTAGAATTTTTAATTAATCAGATTCACTAGTATATGCATAGATTTCTATGTCAGAATCAACATCTGAATCTTCTAGTGGCTCGTATCCTAAATCGTAGGCTATTTTTAGTATTTCAGTTTCTTTTTTCTCTCCTTTTTTTGGACAATTATTAGCATAATGTCCAATTTCATGACAAAGCCAACATTTGCAATCTTTTTTATTGGATGGACAGAACTTTGAATCATCTTTTTTATAAAACTTTTTTTTATGTTGTTTTCTATTTCTAAAATAATTATTCTTATAATTCTTTTTGTAATATGTTTTATATTTTGGATCATATAGTTTTTTCTTCCATTTTTTCTGTCTTTGTCTTTTTTCTTTGTTACATCCATAGTTTCCTACTTTGTTATTTTGATCATCACAATATAAATTAATTCGTGCTTCTCTTTTAGCTTTTTCTTGAATACATTCCGTTTTTAACCATTCTTTTATAATTGTAATTCTTGCTCCTAGAGTATCTTGTATTTTTTCTTCTTTTAATGCTTGTTCGTATTTATCTTGTACCTTGATTGCAACAGATTCTGGTAGCTTATTAAAAAGCATTTTTATAGCTTCTTTTTTTCTTTCATTATCCAATTTATAATAATATTCTGAAAATTCACAAATAAATGAGTCTATAAAACGCATTTCACATATTTTAAGATTAATTAATTTCCAATATGTTTGTTCCTTAAAAGCATTGTCAGAATTTTCTGATCCTGGTTTTCTCCCAGTAAATTCTTGTACTATTTGAGTCATAACATTTGTAAATGTTGTTAGAGCATCAGTAGTGGCTAATCGAGAAAGTTCTGTTTCTTCTAAAGTATCTAGATATCTAAAAACATTTCCTGATGTTCTATATATTACGAAGTTTAATAAATCTCTTGGTTGTAAAGCTCTTAATTCTGTGGTCAGATGGATTTGTGATCCTAATCTATTACCCCAATTTTGTATTTTATTATCTATATCTATTTCGCAGTCTATATTTAATATTTCATCATCTGTTTTTGTTATTGGTATTTTGGGAACATACTGATACGGAATTCTTTCCCATTTATTCTTTTTATTTCTTATCATCCCTTGTCTATATAAATATCTTTCTGTCTGGGTTGGTAATTGATACTCGAATTCTTTTTGAAAATCTTCATCGATATATGACTTCTTCCTTTTATACGCAAAATTATAGTTTGTGTATGAACCTTCTCCAGTGTGTGGTTGATATGGATTTTCATCTGAGCTATAATCAAGAACAACTTCTACATCATCGTTTTCCTCTTCTGGAATGTCTAAGGATGCCATTAATTTAGTTAAAGTTTCTATTTGTTCTTCCAAGCTTTCCATTATGCTATTCTAAATGGTGGTTTTATTATTAAAATATTTTGTTTCAATAATATTTCTTTTATTTTATGAATAATAATATCTTTTTCTTCTGGAGGTGCATCAATTTCTTTTGAGAGTTGTTCTATTATACTTAATATTTCTAGGTTAGAGGTTGATGATTGTGTATGTATTTTTTCTGTATTTTTAACCATAATGTCAGATAATTCTGGTAATTGTCTTAATATGAGGAAACTTAGCATTTCAGTAATATTATTTAACGCTATTTGTATTTTATTAATTTTTTCTCCAACAGGATCACTGTCGTTTATAAGAGTATGTATACCATAATGCGTTCCTTCTAAAAGATTTTGTGGGATTTCAAATATTTCTTGATTATATGGAATGAAAGGTTTAGATGAATCATTGTTTATTTTAATTTTTCCTTCTACTTTTTTCAATTTCTCTACTAAAAGGTTCATTAATCTGTTTCGTAAAATGGTTCTCCAAAATTGTCAAAATGATCTTCATCTTGAAAATCATCAATATCTTCTGATTCATATAAATAATATTTTCTCATTTTTTCATTATAAATTAGAAATTGTGTTTTTAGATCTTCTTTATTTGTAGCATTTAACTCATATTCATTTAAAAATTCTGTAATTCTCATTTTTGATATTACTAATGCTAAAGGGTTTTTAATTTCTTCTGTTATAATGGGAGGTAGATATATTTGGTGTGTAAAATTAATTTCTTTATATTCTAATATGTTTTCCCATGTTAACTGAGTTGTGGCTAATTTAGTTTTTTCTTGAAAATAATCAGATAATATCTTAAAAATTAAATATGATTTATTATTATCAAAAATTAGTGTATCCATTATGAAATAACTAATTTATTTTGAAGTTGCTTTAATTCCTCATTTTTAGATTGGAGATTTCTTTTTATACTGTTTCTCGTATTAAGTAGTATTTTTAGATTTTCATATGGTTGTATATTTTCTAGTCTCCATTTTATATGACTTAATCTATTTCTAGTTTCATCTATTTGTTCCATTTTATTTTTAATTTCAATAATTTTATCTTTATTTATTTCTTTCTGTTTTCCTGAATCCATGATATTTTATATTCTTAAACTTAATGATCTTACCATTTCTTTTAGTTCTTTTATATCATCAGACCTATTTTCAGGAAATGATTTCCTATAATTGGTTGATGATGATGTTTCCCCATTAAATACTGAAAAAGGTTTTTCAATTTGAGGCATCCATATGGATGAGTTTATGAAATTTGATTTCTTCTTACTTTCTAAATTTCTGTTTGCGAATAAACACTGCTTCTGTGCTGTTTCCAAACTAAGTAAGGGTTTAAATAATTCATCAATATGTATAATATCTTTTGTTTTAAAAGTAATACTATGGTGTGAATTTGTAAGTGCATAATTTATTTGGTATGTAATTGTGAAAGGATGATTTCCTTTACGCATAAATGTTCTTCTTAATAATTCATACCTTACTGTAATACTTTTAGATAGATCCTTATCTTTTAGGCTTAATCCCATCTGAATATTTAAATCAAATTTTAGTTTTCCTTCAGATAAATTTCCTTTTCCTTGAGCTATTATACTTTCTTGTCGATCAATAATTCTATCATCTCTTAATTCTAATTTAATAGGCGTATCACATCCCATAAATGTACTTTTTAATATAACTTGAATAGTTGAAATATGAATATAAGCAATCTTACTTCTATCACTTTCTCTCATATGCATGATTCTATCTCGTATTTGTTTTTGATTAATAATAGGAATAATAATATTTCCTTTAGTTTGTTCTATGGGTATAGGTTCTTCACCAACAATTTTTCCAAAATAAATAATATTTTTTCTTGAAAATATATTTGTAAAGCTTTTATAATCAAAATTATGTTTTTCTGATAAAGTAAAATCAGACCTTCTAATTGCTTTTTTGTTTATGATAGCGTCCTGCATAAATCCTGATTCATTCTCTATATTATGTATAATCGAAAAAGAATAAAGTAGCTGACGGAGTGCTACTGGTGTTACGGTGCTGCTACTGGTGCTACTTAATTTTGACGAATTTTGCTGAATACAAAGTGACGAGTAAATTTTCATAACCTTTTTTTTTTTTTTTTTTTTTTTTTTTTTTTTTTTTTTTTTTTTTACTAAGATCTGCTATTCAGAAGTATAGACTTCAACAGAGAGAGTTAATCAAAACCAAATGGTTTTTCATTTCATTAAAAAACTCCTGCCCCTTACAACCAGACTTAGACTCTATTTATACACTCTAAAGTAGGTGAGGGAATATATACATACGTCATGCATGACGTTTTTTCATCCCCAATTATTTTGGCCAGATGGCCGACACAAACTTTAAACTTTAATAATAGACAAACTATTTACATTATTGATAGCTTGCTTTAATAATTTGCTACATTATTGGTTTCTGACGTTTGTGCTGACGATATGTCTTCTAGAATCAGTTGCTGCTAGAACTTTGTTTACTTCTAACCTCTATTTCTTCATCTCCATCATCCATGCTTTGTGAATTTTGACAGTATTCACAGCTGTGTCTTTGTACTCTGTTTAACTGTTTACAGAGGAGGATCTTGATATCTTCTGGTAATGCTTCTAAGATTCCAGTAAAATGCTCAAATGGTTCTTCAAAGTCTGATAAGACTGCTTGCTGCTGATCATCAATAATATTATTGGATATAGAATATATGACCATTTCCTCAGATTTATAATTAATCCTAACATTTTTCTTCTGTCCTCTTCCTGTTCCGATTTTTAAGGATCCAAAAAATACTCCGGAAAGAGCTATAGCCATATGTTCTATTGATGGAATTTTATTATCTATTACATCTTTTGGTGGATGATTGCCATTACTGATTCCTAGTTGAGCAATTGATATGGAAGGGACTAGTAATTGATGTTCTTTGTTGAAAATGGGATAACTTGAATGGAATTTTAGGAATATGGTTCGTTTGTGTGCAAAGGTATCATTGTAGCGACGGACTATGTTTTGGATTTTTATGGGTAATTCTTGAATTTCTTTCAGGGTTGTCCCGTTTATGTATAATGAATCTATGAATCCATGAACGAAATATCTTTGAATTAATTCGGGATCTGCTCCAGGGAAAATTATTGCTTTTGGACCTGTTGTTCTATTTTTTGGGTAAAAAAGAAGGGTTGTGTGTACTTCTGTATAGTTAATGAGACTATCCCAACATTGCTGAAATTTTTCTGTTGAGGGTTTTTTCTCGATTTCTTTTTCTTTTGAAGTGGGTAAGTTTTTAATTAAATTCATAGAATTTAATTTGGTTAATTTTTCTTGGTGGATTTGGTTAAGGGAGGTGAATGCCTTTGAAGTTTGGACTGCTTCCTTAGTTATGGTTTTGTATGCTTCATCAAATGCTTGTTTGGCTGCTTCTTTGGTCGGATAACTTTTATGTGTTACATTTTTTCCCAGAATATGATGACTTGCAATTGACCAATCTGCATATATTCCTTTAAATGGACCGTTGAAAATCACATACCATTTCTTTTTGCCAATACTTTGTTGTTGAAGATCTTCTTCTTCTTCTTCAATCTGAATTACTTCTTTTTGCTTTTTTGTGTGTGTGGGAGTGATTATTGGTTTTTTTCTGGTGTATCTGGGTTTTCTGGTGCAATTGGGTTGGGTTTTTGTGTGGAGGTGGTTTCCATTTGCTTTTCAAAATATTTGAGAGAATCTGCTAATACTGCTTCCTTCTTATTGATTTCTTCAAGTTGTGCTTCAAGAGAAACCTTTTGCTTTCTTATTTGTTGCAGCTCTTGATTTATCGAGTTCATTATTCCTTCCATTCTCTTGTTAGAGTGTCTGCAAAAGAATTGTTTTCACTTTTGATATGCTTAATGTACGGACAATACCGGTGTAGCTCTAACTGCCATCGAATTAATCTTCCCCTGCAGTGATCTTCTTTTAACTTATATTTCCAAAAACCAACTACATATTTAGAATCGGTTCTCAACTCGAATCTTGTTTGTAAAAGATCTAACTTCCATTTTTTCAATGTTTTGAGACATGCGAGAGTTTCTTTCTCATGAGTACTATAATTTTTTTCTGTAACAGAAAATGTTCCGGAGATATATTTGCATAAAACTGTCTGCTGTTTTTCTGTTTTGAGAACAGATGATTGCTGAAAATTGTCATGATGACTTTCTGCTGAATTTTTAATAGCTTTATTGTCATGATGACTTTCTGCTGAATTTTTAATAGCTGTATGAAGGAAATTCCCATATTCATCTAGATTCAATAAATTCTTTCCATTTTTAATAGCAGTCATGCATCCAGCCCAAGTGTCATCAGATGCATCAACTTCTATTATCAAAAAATCTTTATTTTCTGGATTATAAAGTTCTGGCAGAATTTCAATTTGTTCCTTAATTTTTATAACAAGTTGTGTATCTAAATCTGTCCATTCCCATTTAATTTTTTCGGACAGCTTTTTCTGTAAAACCTGTCTTTCTTGTGCCAAATTTTTTAAAAAACCTTGATCAGCTATATAATTTAAGCATCCCAAAAACCTTTGGATTTGCTTTCTATCTGTTAGTGTGTTTGGAAAAGTTTTTATCTTGTCTTGTAAATCACTAGTTAAAGAGAGGTTGCCATTCTTTGTAATGTTTAAACCTAAATATTCAACCTCAGTTTGAAGTACATGTGATTTTTTCTGAGATAAAATTAGTCCTTTTTCTTTAATTCTTTCTAAGACCTTGGTAACTGCTTTAATATGAGTTTGTTCATCGTTTTTTGTGAATATAATAATATCATCAATATATGCTAGACAAATTTCTTCTAATCCTTGTAGAATATTATCCATAAATCTTTGAAAAATAGATGGTGCTTGTTTTAATCCAAAAGGTAAAACATTCCATTCAAAATGTTTTTGTGGAGGACATGAGAATGCAGTTAGTGGTTTAGTTTCTTCAGATAGTCTTAATTGCCAATATCCTGATTTCGCATCAAAAGTACTAAAATGTGTATTTCCTTTTAATTTTTGTAAAATGTAATCTTTTCTAGGTAATTTATACGAATCTCCTATGGTTGCTTTATTCATTTCTTTGTAGTTGATAACCATTCTTCTTTTTCCTCTTTTTAACTCATTTTTTTTTCTACATAAAATGCTGGTGCAGAATGTGGGCTTTTACTTTCTCTTATTATTCCTTTTTCTAATAATTGTTTACATTCTATCTGGAATTCTCGAACATCGTCTATACCGTATGGAATCCTATTTTGCACATTAACTTCTTTATTGGGATCTTTTAATTTTATTGTTATTAACATATTATTTGTATTAATTTTGTCTAGTGGATTATCACTACAAACTTCTTCTAACATTCTTTGAAGCTGTTCATTTTTTATTTCAAATAATAATTCTATATGAAATTTTATATTTCTAGTAAGTAGCTGAATGTATTTTTGCCTTGTTATAATTGGAGTAGATACTAAATTATATTTTGGGTGTCTTAGAATGACTAATTTATTTGTTTGTGTAAATGGTTGATATAGCTTTAAGAAATTGTTTCCTATTATCATGTCTAGTCCTGAATCATGCATATATATGGTTGGCATGATAAACCTTTTATGACTAATATATACATGAATCATTCTTGCTACATACCATATTTTATGTACTGATTTATCGGCAATACTTATATTTTGGGGTTTTTCTAATTTTTCCCATTTTTTAACCATCTTTTGTTTAGCAAAACAAATAGTTGCCCCTGTATCTACATATGCAATTATTTTTTTATTTTCAATAAATACTTCAATAAATGTTGCATTTGGATTATCTATTTTAATCTTGCTCATATTTAGAATTTTTAATTAATCAGATTCACTAGTATATGCATAGATTTCTATGTCAGAATCAACATCTGAATCTTCTAGTGGCTCGTATCCTAAATCGTAGGCTATTTTTAGTATTTCAGTTTCTTTTTTCTCTCCTTTTTTTGGACAATTATTAGCATAATGTCCAATTTCATGACAAAGCCAACATTTGCAATCTTTTTTATTGGATGGATAGAACTTTGAATCATCTTTTTTATAAAACTTTTTTTTATGTTGTTTTCTATTTCTAAAATAATTATTCTTATAATTCTTTTTGTAATATGTTTTATATTTTGGATCATATAGTTTTTTCTTCCATTTTTTCTGTCTTTGTCTTTTTTCTTTGTTACATCCATAGTTTCCTACTTTGTTATTTTGATCATCACAATATAAATTAATTCGTGCTTCTCTTTTAGCTTTTTCTTGAATACATTCCGTTTTTAACCATTCTTTTATAATTGTAATTCTTGCTCCTATAGTATCTTGTATTTTTTCTTCTTTTAATGCTTGTTCGTATTTATCTTGTACCTTGATTGCAACAGATTCTGGTAGCTTATTAAAAAGCATTTTTATAGCTTCTTTTTTTCTTTCATTATCCAATTTATAATAATATTCTGAAAATTCACAAATAAATGAGTCTATAAAACGCATTTCACATATTTTAAGATTAATTAATTTCCAATATGTTTGTTCCTTAAAAGCATTGTCAGAATTTTCTGATCCTGGTTTTCTCCCAGTAAATTCTTGTACTATTTGAGTCATAACATTTGTAAATGTTGTTAGAGCATCAGTAGTGGCTAATCGAGAAAGTTCTGTTTCTTCTAAAGTATCTAGATATCTAAAAACATTTCCTGATGTTCTATATATTACGAAGTTTAATAAATCTCTTGGTTGTAAAGCTCTTAATTCTGTGGTCAGATGGATTTGTGATCCTAATCTATTACCCCAATTTTGTATTTTATTATCTATATCTATTTCGCAGTCTATATTTAATATTTCATCATCTGTTTTTGTTATTGGTATTTTGGGAACATACTGATACGGAATTCTTTCCCATTTATTCTTTTTATTTCTTATCATCCCTTGTCTATATAAATATCTTTCTGTCTGGGTTGGTAATTGATACTCGAATTCTTTTTGAAAATCTTCATCGATATATGACTTCTTCCTTTTATACGCAAAATTATAGTTTGTGTATGAACCTTCTCCAGTGTGTGGTTGATATGGATTTTCATCTGAGCTATAATCAAGAACAACTTCTACATCATCGTTTTCCTCTTCTGGAATGTCTAAGGATGCCATTAATTTAGTTAAAGTTTCTATTTGTTCTTCCAAGCTTTCCATTATGCTATTCTAAATGGTGGTTTTATTATTAAAATATTTTGTTTCAATAATATTTCTTTTATTTTATGAATAATAATTTCTTTTTCTTCTGGAGGTGCATCAATTTCTTTTGAGAGTTGTTCTATTATACTTAATATTTCTAGGTTAGAGGTTGATGATTGTGTATGTATTTTTTCTGTATTTTTAACCATAATGTCAGATAATTCTGGTAATTGTCTTAATATGAGGAAACTTAGCATTTCAGTAATATTATTTAACGCTATTTGTATTTTATTAATTTTTTCTCCAACAGGATCACTGTCGTTTATAAGAGTATGTATACCATAATGCGTTCCTTGTAAAAGATTTTGTGGGATTTCAAATATTTCTTGATTATATGGAATGAAAGGTTTAGATGAATCATTGTTTATTTTAATTTTTCCTTCTACTTTTTTCAATTTCTCTACTAAAAGGTTCATTAATCTGTTTCGTAAAATGGTTCTCCAAAATTGTCAAAATGATCTTCATCTTGAAAATCATCAATATCTTCTGATTCATATAAATAATATTTTCTCATTTTTTCATTATAAATTAGAAATTGTGTTTTTAGATCTTCTTTATTTGTAGCATTTAACTCATATTCATTTAAAAATTCTGTAATTCTCATTTTTGATATTACTAATGCTAAAGGGTTTTTAATTTCTTCTGTTATAATGGGAGGTAGATATATTTGGTGTGTAAAATTAATTTCTTTATATTCTAATATCTTTTCCCATTAAATACTGAAAAAGGTTTTTCAATTTGAGGCATCCATATGGATGAGTTTATGAAATTTGATTTCTTCTTACTTTCTAAATTTCTGTTTGCGAATAAACACTGCTTCTGTGCTGTTTCCAAACTAAGTAAGGGTTTAAATAATTCATCAATATGTATAATATCTTTTGTTTTAAAAGTAATACTATGGTGTGAATTTGTAAGTGCATAATTTATTTGGTATGTAATTGTGAAAGGATGATTTCCTTTACGCATAAATGTTCTTCTTAATAATTCATACCTTACTGTAATACTTTTAGATAGATCCTTATCTTTTAGGCTTAATCCCATCTGAATATTTAAATCAAATTTTAGTTTTCCTTCAGATAAATTTCCTTTTCCTTGAGCTATTATACTTTCTTGTCGATCAATAATTCTATCATCTCTTAATTCTAATTTAATAGGCGTATCACATCCCATAAATGTACTTTTTAATATAACTTGAATAGTTGAAATATGAATATAAGCAATCTTACTTCTATCACTTTCTCTCATATGCATGATTCTATCTCGTATTTGTTTTTGATTAATAATAGGAATAATAATATTTCCTTTAGTTTGTTCTATGGGTATAGGTTCTTCACCAACAATTTTTCCAAAATAAATAATATTTTTTCTTGAAAATATATTTGTAAAGCTTTTATAATCAAAATTATGTTTTTCTGATAAAGTAAAATCAGACCTTCTAATTGCTTTTTTGTTTATGATAGCGTCCTGCATAAATCCTGATTCATTCTCTATATTATGTATAATCGAAATTTCGTCTTGTTTTTCTGTCATGAAGTTGAATTAGATATACCTGTCTTGAGATTAGGCTTCGTTACTAGGCTCTGATACCAGATGAAGGCGGAACGGAGTGCTGACGGAGTGCTACTGGTGTTACGGTGCTGCTACTGAGATGAAGGCGGAACGGAGTGCTGACGGAGTGCTACTGGTGTTACGGTGCTGCTACTGGTGCTGCTTAAAAAGTACATTTATGGGATGTGATACGCCTATTAAATTAGAATTAAGAGATGATAGAATTATTGATCGACAAGAAAGTATAATAGCTCAAGGAAAAGGAAATTTATCTGAAGGAAAACTAAAATTTGATTTAAATATTCAGATGAGATTAAGCCTAAAAGATAAGGATCTATCTAAAAGTATTACAGTAAGGTATGAATTATTAAGAAGAACATTTATGCGTAAAGGAAATCATCCTTTCACAATTACATACCAAATAAATTATGCACTTACAAATTCACACCATAGTATTACTTTTAAAACAAAAGATATTATACATATTGATGAATTATTTAAACCCTTACTTAGTTTGGAAACAGCACAGAAGCAGTGTTTATTCGCAAACAGAAATTTAGAAAGTAAGAAGAAATCAAATTTCATAAACTCATCCATATGGATGCCTCAAATTGAAAAACCTTTTTCAGTATTTAATGGGGAAACATCATCATCAACCAATTATAGGAAATCATTTTCTGAAAATAGGTCTGATGATATAAAAGAACTAAAAGAAATGGTAAGATCATTAAGTTTAAGAATATAAAATATCATGGATTCAGGAAAACAGAAAGAAATAAATAAAGATAAAATTATTGAAATTAAAAATAAAATGGAACAAATAGATGAAACTAGAAATAGAATAAGTCATATAAAATGGAGACTAGAAAATATACAACCATATGAAAATCTAAAAATACTACTTAATACGAGAAACAGTATAAAAAGAAATCTCCAATCTAAAAATGAGGAATTAAAGCAACTTCAAAATAAATTAGTTATTTCATAATGGATACACTAATTTTTGATAATAATGAATCATATTTAATTTTTAAGATATTATCTGATTATTTTCAAGAAAAAACTAAATTAGCCACAACTCAGTTAACATGGGAAAACATATTAGAATATAAAGAAATTAATTTTACACACCAAATATATCTACCTCCCATTATAACAGAAGAAATTAAAAACCCTTTAGCATTAGTAATATCAAAAATGAGAATTACAGAATTTTTAAATGAATATGAGTTAAATGCTACAAATAAAGAAGATCTAAAAACACAATTTCTAATTTATAATGAAAAAATGAGAAAATATTATTTATATGAATCAGAAGATATTGATGATTTTCAAGATGAAGATCATTTTGACAATTTTGGAGAACCATTTTACGAAACAGATTAATGAACCTTTTAGTAGAGAAATTGAAAAAAGTAGAAGGAAAAATTAAAATAAACAATGATTCATCTAAACCTTTCATTCCATATAATCAAGAAATATTTGAAATCCCACAAAATCTTTTAGAAGGAACGCATTATGGTATACATACTCTTATAAACGACAGTGATCCTGTTGGAGAAAAAATTAATAAAATACAAATAGCGTTAAATAATATTACTGAAATGCTAAGTTTCCTCATATTAAGACAATTACCAGAATTATCTGACATTATGGTTAAAAATACAGAAAAAATACATACACAATCATCAACCTCTAACCTAGAAATATTAAGTATAATAGAACAACTCTCAAAAGAAATTGATGCACCTCCAGAAGAAAAAGATATTATTATTCATAAAATAAAAGAAATATTATTGAAACAAAATATTTTAATAATAAAACCACCATTTAGAATAGCATAATGGAAAGCTTGGAAGAACAAATAGAAACTTTAACTAAATTAATGGCATCCTTAGACATTCCAGAAGAGGAAAACGATGATGTAGAAGTTGTTCTTGATTATAGCTCAGATGAAAATCCATATCAACCACACACTGGAGAAGGTTCATACACAAACTATAATTTTGCGTATAAAAGGAAGAAGTCATATATCGATGAAGATTTTCAAAAAGAATTCGAGTATCAATTACCAACCCAGACAGAAAGATATTTATATAGACAAGGGATGATAAGAAATAAAAAGAATAAATGGGAAAGAATTCCGTATCAGTATGTTCCCAAAATACCAATAACAAAAACAGATGATGAAATATTAAATATAGACTGCGAAATAGATATAGATAATAAAATACAAAATTGGGGTAATAGATTAGGATCACAAATCCATCTGACCACAGAATTAAGAGCTTTACAACCAAGAGATTTATTAAACTTCGTAATATATAGAACATCAGGAAATGTTTTTAGATATCTAGATACTTTAGAAGAAACAGAACTTTCTCGATTAGCCACTACTGATGCTCTAACAACATTTACAAATGTTATGACTCAAATAGTACAAGAATTTACTGGGAGAAAACCAGGATCAGAAAATTCTGACAATGCTTTTAAGGAACAAACATATTGGAAATTAATTAATCTTAAAATATGTTAAATGCGTTTTATAGACTCATTTATTTGTGAATTTTCAGAATATTATTATAAATTGGATAATGAAAGAAAAAAAGAAGCTATAAAAATGCTTTTTAATAAGCTACCAGAATCTGTTGCAATCAAGGTACAAGATAAATACGAACAAGCATTAAAAGAAGAAAAAAATACAAGATACTCTAGGAGCAAGAATTACAATTATAAAAGAATGGTTAAAAACGGAATGTATTCAAGAAAAAGCTAAAAGAGAAGCACGAATTAATTTATATTGTGATGATCAAAATAACAAAGTAGGAAACTATGGATGTAACAAAGAAAAAAGACAAAGACAGAAAAAATGGAAGAAAAAACTATATGATCCAAAATATAAAACATATTACAAAAAGAATTATAAGAATAATTATTTTAGAAATAGAAAACAACATAAAAAAAAGTTTTATAAAAAAGATGATTCAAAGTTCTGTCCATCCAATAAAAAAGATTGCAAATGTTGGCTTTGTCATGAAATTGGACATTATGCTAATAATTGTCCAAAAAAAGGAGAGAAAAAAGAAACTGAAATACTAAAAATAGCCTACGATTTAGGATACGAGCCACTAGAAGATTCAGATGTTGATTCTGACATAGAAATCTATGCATATACTAGTGAATCTGATTAATTAAAAATTCTAAATATGAGCAAGATTAAAAAAGATAATCCAAATGCAACATTTATTGAAGTATTTATTGAAAATAAAAAAATAATTGCATATGTAGATACAGGGGCAACTATTTGTTTTGCTAAACAAAAGATGGTTAAAAAATGGGAAAAATTAGAAAAACCCCAAAATATAAGTATTGCCGATAAATCAGTACATAAAATATGGTATGTAGCAAGAATGATTCATGTATATATTAGTCATAAAAGGTTTATCATGCCAACCATATATATGCATGATTCAGGACTAGACATGATAATAGGAAACAATTTCTTAAAGCTATATCAACCATTTACACAAACAAATAAATTAGTCATTCTAAGACACCCAAAATATAATTTAGTATCTACTCCAATTATAACAAGGCAAAAATACATTCAGCTACTTACTAGAAATATAAAATTTCATATAGAATTATTATTTGAAATAAAAAATGAACAGCTTCAAAGAATGTTAGAAGAAGTTTGTAGTGATAATCCACTAGACAAAATTAATACAAATAATATGTTAATAACAATAAAATTAAAAGATCCCAATAAAGAAGTTAATGTGCAAAATAGGATTCCATACGGTATAGACGATGTTCGAGAATTCCAGATAGAATGTAAACAATTATTAGAAAAAGGAATAATAAGATAAAGTAAAAGCCCACATTCTGCACCAGCATTTTATGTAGAAAAAAAAATGAGTTAAAAAGAGGAAAAAGAAGAATGGTTATCAACTACAAAGAAATGAATAAAGCAACCATAGGAGATTCGTATAAATTACCTAGAAAAGATTACATTTTACAAAAATTAAAAGGAAATACACATTTTAGTACTTTTGATGCGAAATCAGGATATTGGCAATTAAGACTATCTGAAGAAACTAAACCACTAACTGCATTCTCATGTCCTCCACAAAAACATTTTGAATGGAATGTTTTACCTTTTGGATTAAAACAAGCACCATCTATTTTTCAAAGATTTATGGATAATATTCTACAAGGATTAGAAGAAATTTGTCTAGCATATATTGATGATATTATTATATTCACAAAAAACGATGAACAAACTCATATTAAAGCAGTTACCAAGGTCTTAGAAAGAATTAAAGAAAAAGGACTAATTTTATCTCAGAAAAAATCACATGTACTTCAAACTGAGGTTGAATATTTAGGTTTAAACATTACAAAGAATGGCAACCTCTCTTTAACTAGTGATTTACAAGACAAGATAAAAACTTTTCCAAACACACTAACAGATAGAAAGCAAATCCAAAGGTTTTTGGGATGCTTAAATTATATAGCTGATCAAGGTTTTTTAAAAAATTTGGCACAAGAAAGACAGGTTTTACAGAAAAAGCTGTCCGAAAAAATTAAATGGGAATGGACAGATTTAGATACACAACTTGTTATAAAAATTAAGGAACAAATTGAAATTCTCCCAGAACTTTATAATCCAGAAAATAAAGATTTTTTGATAATAGAAGTTGATGCATCTGATGACACTTGGGCTGGATGCATGACTGCTATTAAAAATGGAAAGAATTTATTGAATCTAGATGAATATGGGAATTTCCTTCATACAGCTATTAAAAATTCAGCAGAAAGTCATCATGACAATAAAGCTATTAAAAATTCAGCAGAAAGTCATCATGACAATTTTCAGCAATCATCTGTTCTCAAAACAGAAAAACAGCAGACAGTTTTATGCAAATATATCTCTGGAACATTTTCTGTTACAGAAAAAAATTATAGTACTCATGAGAAAGAAACTCTCGCATGTCTCAAAACATTGAAAAAATGGAAGTTAGATCTTTTACAAACAAGATTCGAGTTGAGAACCGATTCTAAATATGTAGTTGGTTTTTGGAAATATAAGTTAAAAGAAGATCACTGCAGGGGAAGATTAATTCGATGGCAGTTAGAGCTACACCGGTATTGTCCGTACATTAAGCATATCAAAAGTGAAAACAATTCTTTTGCAGACACTCTAACAAGAGAATGGAAGGAATAATGAACTCGATAAATCAAGAGCTGCAACAAATAAGAAAGCAAAAGGTTTCTCTTGAAGCACAACTTGAAGAAATCAATAAGAAGGAAGCAGTATTAGCAGATTCTCTCAAATATTTTGAAAAGCAAATGGAAACCACCTCCACACAAAAACCCAACCCAATTGCACCAGAAAACCCAGATACACCAGAAAAAAACCAATAATCACTCCCACACACACAAAAAAGCAAAAAGAAGTAATTCAGATTGAAGAAGAAGAAGAAGATCTTCAACAACAAAGTATTGGCAAAAAGAAATGGTATGTGATTTTCAACGGTCCATTTAAAGGAATATATGCAGATTGGTCAATTGCAAGTCATCATATTCTGGGAAAAAATGTAACACATAAAAGTTATCCGACCAAAAAAGCAGCCAAACAAGCATTTGATGAAGCATACAAAACCATAACTAAGGAAGCAGTCCAAACTTCAAAGGCATTCACCTCCCTCAACCAAATCCACCAAGAAAAATTAACCAAATTAAATTCTATGAATTTAATTAAAAACTTACCCACTTCAAAAGAAAAAGAAATCGAGAAAAAACCCTCAACAGAAAAATTTCAGCAATGTTGGGATAGTCTCATTAACTATACAGAAGCACACACAACCCTTCTTTTTTACCCAATAAATAGAACAACAGGTCCAAAAGCAATAATTTTCCCTGGAGCAGATCCCGAATTAATTCAAAGATATTTCGTTCATGGATTCATAGATTCATTATACATAAACGGGACAACCCTGAAAGAAATTCAAGAATTACCCATAAAAATCCAAAACATAGTCCGTCGCTACAATGATACCTTTGCACACAAACGAACCATATTCCTAAAATTCCATTCAAGTTATCCCATTTTCAACAAAGAACATCAATTACTAGTCCCTTCCATATCAATTGCTCAACTAGGAATCAGTAATGGCAATCATCCACCAAAAGATGTAATAGATAATAAAATTCCATCAATAGAACATATGGCTATAGCTCTTTCCGGAGTATTTTTTGGATCCTTAAAAATCGGAACAGGAAGAGGACAGAAGAAAAATGTTAGGATTAATTATAAATCTGAGGAAATGGTCATATATTCTATATCCAATAATATTATTGATGATCAGCAGCAAGCAGTCTTATCAGACTTTGAAGAACCATTTGAGCATTTTACTGGAATCTTAGAAGCATTACCAGAAGATATCAAGATCCTCCTCTGTAAACAGTTAAACAGAGTACAAAGACACAGCTGTGAATACTGTCAAAATTCACAAAGCATGGATGATGAAGATGAAGAAATAGAGGTTAGAAGTAAACAAAGTTCTAGCAGCAACTGATTCTAGAAGACATATCGTCAGCACAAATGTCAGAAACCAATAATGTAGCAAATTATTAAAGCAAGCTATCAATAATGTAAATAGTTTGTCTATTATTAAAGTTTAAAGTTTGTGTCGGCCATCTGGCCAAAATAATTGGGGATGAAAAAACGTCATGCATGACGTATGTATATATTCCCTCACCTACTTTAGAGTGTATAAATAGAGTCTAAGTCTGGTTGTAAGGGGCAGGAGTTTTTTAATGAAATGAAAAACCATTTGGTTTTGATTAACTCTCTCTGTTGAAGTCTATACTTCTGAATAGCAGATCTTAGTAAAAAAAAAAAAAAAAAAAAAAAAAAAAAAAAAAAAAGAAAAAAAAAAGTTATGAAAATTTACTCGTCACTTTGTATTCAGCAAAATTCGTCAAAATTAAGCAGCACCAGTAGCAGCACCGTAACACCAGTAGCACTCCGTCAGCACTCCGTTCCGCCTTCATCTCAGTAGCAGCACCGTAACACCAGTAGCACTCTGTCAGCACTCCGTTCCGCCTTCATCTGGTATCAGAGCCTAGTAACGAAGCCTAATCTCAAGACAGGTATATCTAATTCAACTTCATGACAGAAAAACAAGACGAAATTTCGATTATACATAATATAGAGAATGAATCAGGATTTATGCAGGACGCTATCATAAACAAAAAAGCAATTAGAAGGTCTGATTTTACTTTATCAGAAAAACATAATTTTGATTATAAAAGCTTTACAAATATATTTTCAAGAAAAAATATTATTTATTTTGGAAAAATTGTTGGTGAAGAACCTATACCCATAGAACAAACTAAAGGAAATATTATTATTCCTATTATTAATCAAAAACAAATACGAGATAGAATCATGCATATGAGAGAAAGTGATAGAAGTAAGATTGCTTATATTCATATTTCAACTATTCAAGTTATATTAAAAAGTACATTTATGGGATGTGATACGCCTATTAAATTAGAATTAAGAGATGATAGAATTATTGATCGACAAGAAAGTATAATAGCTCAAGGAAAAGGAAATTTATCTGAAGGAAAACTAAAATTTGATTTAAATATTCATATGGGATTAAGCCTAAAAGATAAGGATCTATCTAAAAGTATTACAGTAAGGTATGAATTATTAAGAAGAACATTTATGCGTAAAGGAAATCATCCTTTCACAATTACATACCAAATAAATTATGCACTTACAAATTCACACCATAGTATTACTTTTAAAACAAAAGATATTATACATATTGATGAATTATTTAAACCCTTACTTAGTTTGGAAACAGCACAGAAGCAGTGTTTATTCGCAAACAGAAATTTAGAAAGTAAGAAGAAATCAAATTTCATAAACTCATCCATATAGATGCCTCAAATTGAAAAACCTTTTTCAGTATTTAATGGGGAAACATCATCATCAACCAATTATAGGAAATCATTTTCTGAAAATAGGTCTGATGATATAAAAGAACTAAAAGAAATGGTAAGATCATTAAGTTTAAGAATATAAAATATCATGGATTCAGGAAAACAGAAAGAAATAAATAAAGATAAAATTATTGAAATTAATAATAAAATGTAATCTTTTCTAGGTAATTTATACGAATCTCCTATGGTTGCTTTATTCATTTCTTTGTAGTTGATAACCATTCTTCTTTTTCCTCTTTTTAACTCATTTTTTTTTCTACATAAAATGCTGGTGCGGAATGTGGGCTTTTACTTTCTCTTATTATTCCTTTTTCTAATAATTGTTTACATTCTATCTGGAATTCTCGAACATCGTCTATACCGTATGGAATCCTATTTTGCACATTAACTTCTTTATTGGGATCTTTTAATTTTATTGTTATTAACATATTATTTGTATTAATTTTGTCTAGTGGATTATCACTACAAACTTCTTCTAACATTCTTTGAAGCTGTTCATTTTTTATTTCAAATAATAATTCTATATGAAATTTTATATTTCTAGTAAGTAGCTGAATGTATTTTTGCCTTGTTATAATTGGAGTAGATACTAAATTATATTTTGGGTGTCTTAGAATGACTAATTTATTTGTTTGTGTAAATGGTTGATATAGCTTTAAGAAATTGTTTCCTATTATCATGTCTAGTCCTGAATCATGCATATATATGGTTGGCATGATAAACCTTTTATGACTAATATATACATGAATCATTCTTGCTACATACCATATTTTATGTACTGATTTATCGGCAATACTTATATTTTGGGGTTTTTCTAATTTTTCCCATTTTTTAACCATCTTTTGTTTAGCAAAACAAATAGTTGCCCCTGTATCTACATATGCAATTATTTTTTTATTTTCAATAAATACTTCAATAAATGTTGCATTTGGATTATCTTTTTTAATCTTGCTCATATTTAGAATTTTTAATTAATCAGATTCACTAGCATATGCATAGATTTCTATGTCAGAATCAACATCTGAATCTTCTAGTGGCTCGTATCCTAAATCATAGGCTATTTTTAGTATTTCAGTTTCTTTTTTCTCTCCTTTTTTTGGACAATTATTAGCATAATGTCCAATTTCATGACAAAGCCAACATTTGCAATCTTTTTTATTGGATGGACAGAACTTTGAATCATCTTTTTTATAAAACTTTTTTTTATGTTGTTTTCTATTTCTAAAATAATTATTCTTATAATTCTTTTTGTAATATGTTTTATATTTTGGATCATATAGTTTTTTCTTCCATTTTTTCTGTCTTTGTCTTTTTTCTTTGTTACATCCATAGTTTCCTACTTTGTTATTTTGATCATCACAATATAAATTAATTCGTGCTTCTCTTTTAGCTTTTTCTTGAATACATTCCGTTTTTAACCATTCTTTTATAATTGTAATTCTTGCTCCTAGAGTATCTTGTATTTTTTCTTCTTTTAATGCTTGTTCGTATTTATCTTGTACCTTGATTGCAACAGATTCTGGTAGCTTATTAAAAAGCATTTTTATAGCTTCTTTTTTTCTTTCATTATCCAATTTATAATAATATTCTGAAAATTCACAAATAAATGAGTCTATAAAACGCATTTCACATATTTTAAGATTAATTAATTTCCAATATGTTTGTTCCTTAAAAGCATTGTCAGAATTTTCTGATCCTGGTTTTCTCCCAGTAAATTCTTGTACTATTTGAGTCATAACATTTGTAAATGTTGTTAGAGCATCAGTAGTGGCTAATCGAGAAAGTTCTGTTTCTTCTAAAGTATCTAGATATCTAAAAACATTTCCTGATGTTCTATATATTACGAAGTTTAATAAATCTCTTGGTTGTAAAGCTCTTAATTCTGTGGTCAGATGGATTTGTGATCCTAATCTATTACCCCAATTTTGTATTTTATTATCTATATCTATTTCGCAGTCTATATTTAATATTTCATCATCTGTTTTTGTTATTGGTATTTTGGGAACATACTGATACGGAATTCTTTCCCATTTATTCTTTTTATTTCTTATCATCCCTTGTCTATATAAATATCTTTCTGTCTGGGTTGGTAATTGATACTCGAATTCTTTTTGAAAATCTTCATCGATATATGACTTCTTCCTTTTATACGCAAAATTATAGTTTGTGTATGAACCTTCTCCAGTGTGTGGTTGATATGGATTTTCATCTGAGCTATAATCAAGAACAACTTCTACATCATCGTTTTCCTCTTCTGGAATGTCTAAGGATGCCATTAATTTAGTTAAAGTTTCTATTTGTTCTTCCAAGCTTTCCATTATGCTATTCTAAATGGTGGTTTTATTATTAAAATATTTTGTTTCAATAATATTTCTTTTATTTTATGAATAATAATTTCTTTTTCTTCTGGAGGTGCATCAATTTCTTTTGAGAGTTGTTCTATTATACTTAATATTTCTAGGTTAGAGGTTGATGATTGTGTATGTATTTTTTCTGTATTTTTAACCATAATGTCAGATAATTCTGGTAATTGTCTTAATATGAGGAAACTTAGCATTTCAGTAATATTATTTAACGCTATTTGTATTTTATTAATTTTTTCTCCAACAGGATCACTGTCGTTTATAAGAGTATGTATACCATAATGCGTTCCATCTAAAAGATTTTGTGGGATTTCAAATATTTCTTGATTATATGGAATGAAAGGTTTAGATGAATCATTGTTTATTTTAATTTTTCCTTCTACTTTTTTCAATTTCTCTACTAAAAGGTTCATTAATCTGTTTCGTAAAATGGTTCTCCAAAATTGTCAAAATGATCTTCATCTTGAAAATCATCAATATCTTCTGATTCATATAAATAATATTTTCTCATTTTTTCATTATAAATTAGAAATTGTGTTTTTAGATCTTCTTTATTTGTAGCATTTAACTCATATTCATTTAAAAATTCTGTAATTCTCATTTTTGATATTACTAATGCTAAAGGGTTTTTAATTTCTTCTGTTATAATGGGAGGTAGATATATTTGGTGTGTAAAATTAATTTCTTTATATTCTAATATGTTTTCCCATGTTAACTGAGTTGTGGCTAATTTAGTTTTTTCTTGAAAATAATCAGATAATATCTTAAAAATTAAATATGATTTATTATTATCAAAAATTAGTGTATCCATTATGAAAACTATATACCCCTACATCAAAAAAAATTCCCCCCCCCCCTAGAAGTTGCTCCCCTGGTTCAGAGACCAACGGATGTTAAGGTATATTTGAGTTGCTTCCCAAAATTTCCAACAAAACGATTGAAGTTAAAAACAAATTTGTAAATTATTTTTGGCTTACATGGATGCTATATGCGTTTTCAAGTTTTTTTCGAGCTTTACTTCACTTATGTAAAAAAGAAATATAAAACTTCATATCCGCACATCACATTCTTTGTTTTGTGGTTTAATAAACATGATCCACCACATAGCCTGAAAGACTATATTTTCCTTCTTAGTAAACATCTTCACTAAATTTGGGTCTATTTTCCAAGCTCATCAAGGTGATTAACCGGCCCTTGACCGTAAACTGCAATTTGTTAAAAAAAAATAACATGGTTTAGGGTGCGTTTGGTACCCATTCCTGGGAATCAACTATCACTATGAAAGTGATAGTTGGTGTTTGTTTAGGGTGTCTGGGCCCACAACTATGACTATGAAAGTCCATTATTTTCCATACTCCATATATGGCTAGAGAGTGGGGAATGAAACTTTCATAGTTGAGTACTATCAAACTCATACCCATTATCAATTCTCCCAACATACCAACGCACCCTTAAAGCCGAGTGAATAGAAGGAAAGTCCCAAGCCAAAGCTTACTTGTTATGTTAAATGGAGAGCACAAACAAGCTTATTTTATCTCGTGAGTGTCAAGTAACTCAAGCTTATTAAGTCAAAACTTATTTTATAAAATTGTAGTTTGTTTAAACTAAAAAAGCTAATTAGTCTTTAATTTGAATTCATGTAATACGACTCCAAGCAATTATTAATAATTATTAATATTAATAATTTAATCAAATAATAGGAAAATATCAAATAGCATAAACGCAATCATTTCTTTTCTTAAAAAAAAAATAGCATAAACGCAAAAAACTACTAAGTGGCTGTATAAAGTTTAACCTTAGCCTAATTTTTTCACTATCGTCCTTCCTTATTTATACTATTTATTTGTTTATACTTTTCCCCCATAGCACGATGTGGGATAGTCAAAACCCCACTTGATTTATTTGTGATTCACTCCACTTGTATCATATCTGTCTAGCTACGTTACCGGGGAAGCCCAATGTGGGATTGTCAATACACCGAAGAAATCCTTCCTGATGCTGACAATGTTGATGAGTGGCTCTTGCTATGTAGCCAAGGGGTCGAGGAACGCGTGGAGTTGAATGAGTGCGAGAGTGAGGCTGTGAACAAGAAGTACTTCTCATGGATTCAAAAGAATCTAGGCAGCAACGATGGATTCAAAAGAATCTAGGCAGCAACGGCCTAAGTCGTTGCTATCAGGTGACTCTTGTGCTATGCATACATTCTAGTTAATTAGTTAGGCTAATGCAAATGGCAACCTCATTTTCACAAAAGCAACCCCGCCATCTCAGCGTCACCTCACATTTCTCTCTTCACAACTCCACCCTAACCATAACTAGCTAGTGGTGACCACACAAGCGACGCGTCACTTTTGAATTTGCTAGAGGAGAAAAGGTAATAAAAATATGTAGGAGATAGAAGTTGGGTTTTATAGAGGAAAAAAGGTAATAAAAGTATGGAGTTGCTTTGCAAAAGTTTCGGTCACTCAATCAACCGAAATTTTCAAATTGGTGCCAAGCGACGCGTCACTTTTGAATTTGCTAATGACAGCGACGCGTTGCTTGGTGAAAACCAACGACCATTATCATTGGTCTTATATTAAGAGGTGACGATGGAGATGGAGTACTATACATATATTCTAGCTATTAAAAAGTGAGGTCTACTAATATAAGAAAACCGTGTATGTTTTCAACTAGAATAAATTTGTTAAGATAAATTTCATGTAAAACAATATTTGTTTGGTTTGAATTTGTATTTTTGTCTACGAGTTTAAATATTTGGTATTCCAAAAAAATTTCCAGGTATTGTGAAATAAAGCCTTTAAGTCAAAGGATAAGTTTAGCATTTCCTACTTATGATTAGAGTAAAAAGATCTACACATAGCAGCATATATATATTTCTTGTAGACTTGTAGTGGTTTGAACATGTTCTGCATTATCTAGTCCTAACAATTTCAAAATATCATACTTGATATCAGTTGCTACTTCTATCTATTTGTATACACATTCTTACAATGGCAAAAGTAGAGGTGTCAATTTGTGTCCAAAATCAAAAAAATTGGCTAATTTGGGCAAATTTTTAAAAGATTTGGGCACATTTAGGGTTTTTTTTTTTTTTTTTTTTTTTTTTTTTTTTTTTTTTTTTTTTAAATAGGCATATACTGCCTATTTAAAAGTTATTATACCCACACTTGCCTTCATCGTCCTGTATACTAATTGGTTATTCGAAGTTTAAAATTAGCCCACGTTACACATTCTTGTTCTTTCCTTATTCATAATCTCTCACTCATGCTACTTTACCTCCGTAGCTCAAAGTGGGTCACTGCATCCTTCTCAAGTTCCCCAAAAGAATAGAAAGATAATGGGAGGAACCCATATCCAATGTTCGCACACTTAGCCTTATACTTGACGCGTTTACGTTGTGCAGCCTCAATCACCGCACCACCCGACACAAAATCAACCATACTAGTTTGCGTCAATGGCGATGACCCAGTCAAATCAACACATGCATTAAGCCTGCCATCCCATGAGTAGAGCAACATATCAGCTGGACGTAATGATTTGTCCCTTTCCCCACAAAGCCCAATATCAACCTCTTTACGAACCGAAATCCCCGACCGAGAACATATTTCAACAAGAACATCACGCACTACGTTATGCCGATGTTTAATACCAATAATACCATTACAAGATACATCATGGTCCCCATAAACATCCCCAGTAAACACCTTGGAACAAGCTGAGCATGGCATCTGAACAGAGAATATGGGAACACCTAACCGATAACATAACACGCACCGATAGGTCCTAGCATTAATAGTCTGTCCCAACCCAGATATCAGAACCACCCAAAGCCAGTCCGAAGTATAATCCTTCATTTGCGATTTCCATAACGCCATCTATCGAGTAGATAAAGAAAATGTAGATTCGGATGTTTGGGTAACACGTGTGAAATATATATTTGCTAGTTTCTTCATGAGTTTGGGTGCAGGGATCTCACATGGATTACTAAAAAGGTCAATCTGACAATCTCCATTTTCACATTAAAAGCACACAAGGCATCTGATGCGTGGGGATTGCACCAGGCTTTACCTCTCAAGGGATCTTGAGAAGCTTACAACCCCCACCAGGCAGTGTACCTGATTGTTGTAGTTAGTATAGTGACAAGTACCGGGGGATTGATCGTTCAGCTAGGAATAGTGTCGCTAGGATCAGAAAACCTAAATACTAGTTCTAGAGATGAGGGATGATTCTTTTTGTATTTTTATATTTTTAAGAAAGCAAGTAAAAATCTCGGGTTTGAAGGATTTGGGCGAAATTAGTTGCTAGTCAACTAACCCGATGCAATCAAAATAAAATACTAAAAATGAAAATAAAACTAAATTAAACTAAGGTTGTGAGCAATAAGTGGAGAAATGTGTTTACTTAGATTTCACTACTCCCTAGATATCTTTTACACGTTAATTACTCGTTATAGTTGCGTGGATGACGGATTGTATTCCTTAATACCATTCATGGGGTGGCGTACTTAACTCCCCAATCCTATGAGTGCCTACTTCACTCCTATGTCGAGCCGGCTAAGAAGCTCCTAACATGGGATCATTAGAATTTACTCATGCATTAAATACAACCAATAAAACCTAGTACACATTGGTTCATGTTTCCTAAGACGTTCAAGCATGTTACCATTTAGAGATCTGCCAGTTTTCTTAAGCCTAACATTGAAATCATTCATCCAATACAACCATAAACAAGTAATCAACACATAATCAACATCTAGGTTTCATTAGATCTAAGCAAACACAAGATAAATCTAGCCTAGCATGGTGGAATCAAGACAAGCACAAGATATAGACAACCAACACATAGACATATTGATTGAATTAAAAGAATACTTATCTCAATAACACATGTAAGCATTCAAGGGCTGAAAACCCTTGAAAAAGCTGTAAAATACGTATATGGTTCGGCCTTAGGGTTTCTCCAAACTTGTTCCTCTCTTAATGAATGAAAATTAGAAAACTATATATAGATATAAGAGGCTGACGGCTTCAAGAACAACCTTGTGACGCCGTCATCTCGCCGCCAAAAGAATTCTCGGACTGCCTTGATCTACATCTGACGCCGTCATGTATTCCATTTTTCCAGGCCGTCACGTATTTAACTCTTGACACTCTACTTTGTGACGCCTTTATTTCTGTACTGGGTCGTCATGATCTTTACTCTTGACGCCGTCAGGAAAGTACTCTTGACGCCGTCACACACTGTTCCCAGCTTGGAAAATTAAGTCTTTGGCGTTTTCTTCACTTTTATGCTCCAAAAACGTCCGAATTGCTTCCTTTTCCAGATTTCACTCCCAAAGTACCTAAAATCAAAAAAGGAACGATTTAGGGCAATATTTGATCAAATAAATTCAATTCCGGGCTTAAATGACCCCCTAAAAGTGGTTCATTTTTCGCCTCATCATATACCCTTACACTTGAGATTTGCTTGTCCTCAAGCAAATGCGTTTTTATTCTAATCAAAATACAAGTTAGGGGTTATTTAACACTAATATAAAAGTAATTACAACAAATAATCGTTTCACTAAAGACCAAAGACAAGCACGGAGGTCATACACAAGCACCTCACAAATAGTGTTTAGATACTCACATCTCTCGGGTGTAATAAAGTATAAATTACAATATGGAAACGGAAGATATCTCTCACTACCTGTCATAGCAAAATAGATTACCATAGGCTTGGGAAAGGATCAAACCTCCACCACATGGCGTAAGCACCTAGGATAAACTATCAAAGATGTCTTTCAAAGGGTTGTAACGTTAGGTGTAGGGATATGAAATACATGGTTTTGTTGGATATAGGCAGTCTTTACTCGTGGCGAGTTAACAATCTTGGTTAATTACATGTATAATATGGCGTTGCTAAGCCAAGACTAGACTCGACTTAAGCTAATAAACATATAATGAAACGGGATGGTAATCCGTATGTTTTTTCTCTTTTCTTTTTCTATTTTTTTTCTTTTCTTTTTTCTTGATTTTTCGATTTTTCGATTTTTTTTTTTTTTTTTTTTTGCATACACTCTTACCCTACCATCCGAAATAATACATCATAGGGAATGTAAATTTCCCTTACACTTGAATTTTTACATACTTTACAATAAACTAATCTAATGACTCGAATTAAGATAATCAAAACACTTGGAGCACTTTTAAGATTAACGCACATATGGGGGTAATAAATGATGTTCTTCCCCATTACTTCATAAAATAAGTACTTACCCATGAATCCCAATCGTCCCAAAACAATATGTACAAGGATATGACTCGACTTAGCAACCATGTAATCAATTAGATAGTTAACTTAGGGTTTAACAAATAACAATAATGCACTAAAAATGAGCGCATACACGGAAGGCTAAGGCGATTTGGGTGTACATTTAAGTGGGGTGTAACAAATTCTTCCTTTAAGTAAGATGCTTAAAGTTAGAAACGAAAAGATAGGCTCGGAGGGGTGTACTAGGGGTTTCGTGTACTAAAAATGAGTACAACGCTAAGGGTGTGGGAAAAATTAGTTGACTTAACTAGCCAAGTAATATGACTTAAATGGTCAAGTAATTATGATATGGGTTTAACACAAGGGTGATCCTAATGCCTCTTATAATGTAGTAAATCCTACTACATGAATGTAGTCTCACTAGCGGTCTCGGGATGCATCACTAACGCAAGTTCTAGAATCTAAATGCTACCGGTACACTCATAAGCACTAATAGTAAATGCTTTTCCTATCAATTCTAAAGGCGAACCTCACATATTTGGGTGGAAAATTTTTTCTGAATGATACGGTTATGTGCTAGTCATACAATCTCCTATTGATGAGTTCATAAAAACTCATCATTTCTGTCAAATATGAACAACAAAAACATGTAAAAACACTTAGAAACGCCATAAAATACTACAAATATCCTTAGAAGGTGTTTTTATATGTTCCAAACATAAAAAAACTGAAAACAGGGAAAAACGGCCAAAGTTTACCAAATTGTAAAATCAGTCCCTAAACTTTCAAGAAATGTCAGAAATGGTCCCTGGATGATTTATTTTAAAGAAAAGTCAATAAAAGTCCTCAGGAATCATGAAATAACAATTTTTACCCTAGGAAGTTCAAAATATCAAAATTGGCAAAACAGGTCCCTGCAGTTTCAATATTGACAGAAAATACCCCCCAGTGCTTAAAAATGGAATTTTATCATCAAAGGGTCCTTGGTAATTCACAACTTGATAAATTTGACCCCTAAATGATAAATTCAAAGAAATTACAAAACAAGTCCCTGCAATTTGGAAATTGGCAAAATTGGTCCCCGGTTACTTTTAAATTTGGAAAAATATTAAAAAGGTCCTTATAATATTTTAAAATGGCAAGAAAGGTCCTTTGGGATAAACTTTGGAACAGGTACAAGTTTGGTCCTTGGAAATTCAGAAGTTGCAAGTTAGGTCCTTGGGCTTAAAAACCTTACAAACCATACGGATCAAAAACAAAAAAATAACACAATCCAATTCCATATCCAACCAACCAAAGCCTGGTCCATTACCCCTTTTACCAGGCCCAAACACTAAAAGCCCACTCACCCTTATTAATAAACACGGGTCTTTGACCCGCGTTGACCCTCCACCTCCACCTTCTTCAACCTCACCTCTGCTACCACCACTGTTCACACCATCCACCTCCACCTTACACCTTTTCCACCTTACCACCCTCTCTGTCACCCTTAGAACAAAACTCACCCCTTTGGTTTGCACCAAGGGTCAACAGGAATCACCCCTACTATCCACTTTGTCCCCTACAACCTGCAACCATCCCATCCACCATCCCCAGCTCACCCCTACTATCCAAAATGTCCCATACACCTCCCACATCCTTCCAAGAGGCATTAATTGCCCTGAGTCTACCCCAGGACACCTAAACCACTTTTGGCGCCAAAAGTCAATTCGAACGGATGAGATGAAGTCAGGAAATCCAATGGCTAAATTGAGGTGGGAAATGTAACCAAGACACCTGGAACAAGTTTGGAGTCCATAAAAAGAGAAGAGAAGCAGAGTATCAATAGTGTAGCTTTTATTTTAATTTTTATGTATGTCGTTAAATTGTAGTTTATCAATTCAGTTCAAGTTTCAGTTTCTAATTATTGTACTAATGTTCTATTGTTGTAATAAAAACTATTTACAAGCTTTAATTCAGTTTCTCAATACATTCTCAGTTTATGCATTTCTTAAAATTTCAAAAATCTCAAGTTTGTTCAATTTTAATATTAGTGTTGTTGTATTTGAGTCATAAGCTTATATAAGCTCTGACAAAGCTTGAATAAGTCTTAGAAAACTTTAATTGTCTGTTTAGTTCATAAAAGAAAAAAAATCATATTAAATAGTTGAAAAATAAAAAAATTGGTGTACAAGAAAGAAGAAGCAATGGAGCATGTTAAATTCTAGATTGACATGGTTGTAGTACCTCATGGGAGGTTTAGGAAGTGATTTTGTTTCATGGTTCATCATATCTCAGCTGATAAACCATTTGTAAGCTTATTTCCTTAAATTTTGCTTTTCACTGTAGCATAGATAATTGCCTGTTGAATTCTGTGTTTCTTGTCTTAATTAGTGATAACTACTTGTAATATTGCTTTAAATATATAGTTTGATCATCATTATCCATTGTTGCTTAAAATCAACCTTGACTGCCATTTTTAGCCTTGGATTGCATAATGGTGTTTTGATGTTATCAATGGTGGATTTGTGTTAAGACAAGTTTGTTATGATATATTTTAACCTCATGTGTCAGTAGCTTGGTCTAGATAATTGGTTTGCCTTAAAAATCATACAAACAGTCATATAAATGGGTGTTTGGAATTGTTCTATCATCTGTGTTCAAGACTGTGTGTGTTGTTGTTTCTGGTCCAGTCAAATCATTTTAGGTCTCAATAGCTCAGTTCACTCACTAAATACAGGTTTCATATGTTCAAAAGTCAACATAGCCTTTGATCTTGTGTATGCTGTATTCTGTGAATTTTTTATGTGCCAAATCTTCATTACATGCTCTAATCTTGTTAAGACAACTTGTGTTAGCTTTATTTGATCATATAACTTCATATTCTGTAGCCAGGATTGATCCAAAGTTCAAAATAGTCAACATAGTTCATATATTCAAAAAGTCAAAAAGTGTATACATCAGGAAATCTCAAAAACTCCATGATTTGTTGTGATTTTTAGGATAGGTTTGAGGCTTTGAAACTTTGTGAATTTACAACCCCCCCAGCTAGTCTTTAGTGTTCCATGTTCATTATAATTTTGTGATTTTTCTTGTGGACCCCACAACTCACCAAAGTGAGTTGCAGGGAACACCCCTACCCTGTGCAGCAGTTACTCAAGCCACCACCACCACTTTAGTGGGTGATTTTGGCCACCATAGTGGGTCCCACTGACCCATTTTTGGTTCTCCCAACCCCCCTCCTACCAGGCTTTAAGTTTTAGCCTTTTGTTTGACCTAGGACTCATTGGACCCCACCTGAATTAAGCCCTAAACCTTGTCCCATTTTGCTGTCTCAGTCCACCAATAAGCAAAGGCTTATTGTGGCTTATTGGCTTATCCAGTGGATCCTTTGTGCTTTTTCTAGCTTATGCATGTCCATTAAACTTATTTGAACCAACTTTTACCAAAGTGGACCCCACACAAGTCAGTTTGAGCTTATTTGCTACTTTGGTCAAACAGAGTCAACTGTGGTAGTATTAGGCTTCCACACAGCTTATTATTAGCTTATAAAATATTTGTTTTTACAAAAGTTATCTATTTTTAAGTATAATATAGTTTTGTAAAAGAAAATTCCAGAAAAATCAATATAAAAATAAGTGATAGTTTCTATTTAATATAATTTAATTTTAATTTTCATTTTTAGATTTTTATTAAGTAAGTTGTGTTTTTATATTTTTATTAAATTCCTTTTATATTAAAGTATTTTTAATAATTTTCTCAGATTTTTAATTTGTCATTTAGTATTTATTAAAATTAATAATAGTTTTATTAGTAATTAATTAATAAATAAGTTTTAAATAGCATAATTAATTTTTATAAGGTAATACCTAGATTTTATATTTTTCCTAGCTTTTATAAGTCATAAAATAATTTTAGAAATTTTCTTGTAATTTTTACTGTTCATTTACTAGTTTTCATAATTTAAATAGTTTAATTGGTAATTAATTAATAATTAGAATAATAATTAGTAAACTAGTGTAAATATATATAAAATAAACTTTTTATAATTTTTTAGGATTCCCGTGATGGTTAATTAGTTTTATAATTTTTTCTGTAATTTTCCAAGTCATTTTAGTATTATTAATTTAAAATAGTTTAAATAGTTTAGTTAATATAATTAGTAATTAATTAAAATAAAACCATAAAAAGACAAAAATATTTATTTTTAATTTTTATACTTTCTTCAAGTTCATTTTAAGTTTTAGAAATTATTTTTACAAGTTTTTAGTTTAATTTGTAGTATTTATCATTTTTTTAGGTTAATTTAAATTAGTTTTAATTAAATAGTTAAATAGTTTTTTTATTTAGATAATTAATATTAAATAATAAAATAATCTAAAAAATAATTTTCTTTTCATTTTAAATTTTCTTTTAAGTTTAAGTTCTTAAAATTTTCATTTTACACCCTTGTAGTTATAAACTTGTCATAATTAGTCTTTATACTTTTCATACTTACGTGTTTAATACCTTGTGTTACGTGTTTTGTGTATCTGATTGTTGTATGCTTAATTACTGTTTCCAAATAATTTCTCAAATCAATCATTAGTAATACAAATCATTCTAACCTATTCCTATTCATAATCACCCGTTCCCAAATTTCGTTTTATTACAGATTTCATACCTCGTTGGGATTAACGACCCGCGGATACCTTGTACTCCACGGAGCATTAGTCTAAGCTGTTTTTGACTTGTTAACCATTTAAACTTGGTTAATATTATCTGACTGTTTAGTACTGAGTTAATGCAACTCGACACGTTTTATAACGGAGTGAGCCAAGCAGATCAAGACTCCCTCAATGCCTCAGCTGGAGGTAATTTTTTGAGTCGTACTGTCAAAGAAGCTTTAGCTATAATTGAAAACAAATCTAAGGTTCGTACCACACGAAACAAACAGGTCGATCCTTCTTCATCTACCGTGAATCAATCTAGCACCGATGCTAAGATTGATAAACTCACGGATGCTATACAAGCTTTGGTTCACTCTAACCAAAAGAAAGTCTCCTTCCCACAGAATCCTTCACATGCTGAAGTGAAGAAAGTGGATATCTGTGTTACTTGCGGTGGTCCTCATGCATACTATAGTTGTACTGCCACCGATAGTAACACTTTTGAAACAAATGCGATTGCCGGTAGTTCCAATCCAGAAGCTAATCAATATCGTCCTCCTGCTGAACCTCCATGGCGTCCGAACACTTACCCTGTACCACCTGGTTTTAACCAGAACATACAAAACCGTCCTCAAAACCAAAATAGAAGTAACCAAGGTTTTTCTAACCAAGGTAACTTTAATCAAGGTTATTCCCAAAATTTTCAAAATCAGGGGAATAGAAATCAGGGACAGGGTAACTTTAACCCTGGCTACTTTCATGGAAACCCAAATCAGGGGCAATTTCAAAACCAAGGGTTTAACCAGAACAACCGAGGGCAAACCCCTCCTATCCAAACACAAGCTGTTGTTCCAAACCCTACTCCCTCTGATGAATTGTTAAAACAATTCTTGAAAACCCAGGAAGAAACAAACCGGTTGTTGATCAGCCAGATTTCTGACATTAAGAAATCTTTAAATGAAAGACCCTCGGGCTCAGGTAAATTACCTAGCACCACGATCGCGAATCCGAGGGGCGATGCAAAAGCGATCACAACCAGGAGTGGAGCTTCATATAAAGGACCCAAAATTCCATCTACCTCTTTCTCTTCTCCTGAGGTATTGGAAAAAGAAGCTGAGGGTACAACGGACACGATACCTCCTATTGATAAATGAAGTAACGACGACGTCCCTCCTCCAGTTATTCAGGTTCCAGCTGCTAAAAACAAAGTAGTACCTGAAACTCCACCAGTTCCCGTAGAAAATCCAAAAACCACCCCTAGATCTTCAATTCCATACCCATCACGATTAAGTGATCAAAAGCTTCGCGAGAAAGCTAGTCATCAAATGGACAAATTCTATCAAATATTTCAAGAATTACATTTTGACATAAGCTTCGCGGACGCTATCATTTTGATGCCCAAGTTTGCATCAACGCTTAAACATTTGTTGAGTAATAAGGAAAAGCTGTTTGAAATGGCTAAAACTCCGTTAAATGAGAACTGCTCTGCAGTTCTATTAAAAAAGCTTCCTGAAAAGCTCGGAGATCCTAGAAAATTTCTAATACCTTGTGTATTTCCAGGAATGGTTGATTGCTATGCCTTGGCCGATCTTGGTGCTAGCATCAACCTAATGCCACATTCAGTATGGAAGAAACTATCTCTTCCAGAACTTACACCTACTTGCATGACTTTAGAGCTTGCAGACCGATCAATATCACGTCCTCTCGGCATTGCTGAGGACGTATTTGTGAAAGTAGGGAAGTTTCATTTTCCAGCCGACTTTGTCGTTGTTGAATTTGATGCGGATCAAAGGGTTCCTCTAATTGTTGGAAGAGGATTCCTTAAAACGGGTCGTGCTCTCATAGATGTATTTGAACATGAGATCACATTACGTGTGGGTACAGAAGCAATCACATTTAACCTTGATCAAACTTCTAGGTACTCCTCAAATTATGACTCTGAATCGGTTAACCGAATAGATGTCATTGATATTGCTTATGAGGAGTACGCTCAAGAAGTTCTTGGTTATTCTGATGATTATCTGCGTGGCAATCCCACTCCATCTTCTACTCCTATAATTCATAATTCTAATCCTTCCCTCACTCCGTTTGAGGGAAGTGACTTCATCCTTGAGGAAATAGAGGCCTTTCTTAGAAGTGATTCAATTCCATCTGGAATTGATCATCAAGAGATTGACCCGGAGGGGGATATCATGCTCCTTGAGCAATTGTTAAACAAAGATCCCTCCCACCCTCATATTCTACCACTAACACTTCATAAAGAGGAAATCAAATATGTTGAGAAAACTGATGAATTTCCTGAAGTTGAGCTCAAAGACTTACCTCCTCATCTCGAATACGCTTTTTTGGAAGGTAACGACAAGTTACCCGTCATTTTAGCAAAAGATTTAAGTGATGAGGAGAGAGCTGCTCTCATAAAGGTCTTAAAGTCACACAAGGAAGCAATTGCTTGGAAATTATCTGATATAAAGGGTATTAACCCTGAATTTTGTACTCACAAAATTCTTATGGAAGATGACTTTAAGCCTGCAGTTCAACACCAGAGACGAGTTAATCCTAAAATACATGATGTTATCAAACAAGAAGTTCTCAAACTTCTTGATGCTGGATTAATATACCCGATCTCTGATAGTCCTTGGGTTAGTCCCATCCACTGTGTCCCAAAGAAGGGTGGCATAACTGTTGTTACTAATGAGGAAAATGAGTTGATTCCAACTCGTTTGGTTACTGGGTGGCGAGTATGCATCGACTATAGAAAACTAAATGATGCCACCCGAAAAGACCACTTTCCTCTACCCTTTATGGACCAGATGCTTGAGAGGTTGGCAGGAAATGAGTACTATTGTTTCCTAGACGGTTTCTCGGGATATTTTCAGATCCCCATTGATCCACGGGATCAAGAAAAAACTACCTTCACATGCCCATATGGAACATTTGCCTACCGTCGTATGCCATTTGGCTTATGCAACGCTCCTGGCACGTTCCAAAGGTGCATGATGGCTATATTTTCCGATACAATCGGGAAAACTATGGAGGTATTTATGGATGACTTCTCAGTCATCGGGGATTCTTTCCAAGCTTGTCTCACCAATTTGGAAATCATGCTTAAACGCTGTGAAGACACAAACTTGTGTCTAAATTGGGAGAAAAGCCATTTTATGGTCAAAGAGGGCATTGTCCTCGGCCATAAGATTTCTAAAAACGGGATAGAGGTAGATAGAGCAAAAGTTGATGTAATTGCTAAACTACCTCCTCCTACTACCGTCAAAGGTGTTAGAAGTTTCCTGGGTCATGCTGGATTTTACCGTAGATTTATACAAGATTTTTCAAAAATCTCCAGGCCTATGACCCATCTCTTAGAGAAGGATACTCCTTTCATCTTCTCACCTGAGTGCTTAGAAGCGTTTCAAATTTTGAAACAAAAGCTTACTGAAGCACCCATTCTTGTTGCCCCCGACTGGGACTTGCCATTCGAATTAATGTGTGATGCAAGTGACTTTGCAATTGGTGCAGTCTTGGGGCAACGTTTAAGTAAACACTTTCAACCGATACACTACGCTAGTAAGACCATGACAGAAGCTCAAACACGCTATACCACCACAGAAAAAGAACTATTAGCTGTGGTATACGCCTTTGAGAAATTTAGGTCTTACTTGATCCTAACAAAATGCGTGGTGTATACGGACCACTCAGCCTTGAAATACCTGTTTGCTAAACAGGCTGCAAAGCCGAGGTTGCTCCGTTGGGTTCTACTCCTTCAAGAATTTGACATTATCATACGTGATAAGAAAGGAGCAGAAAACCTTGCGGCTGATCACTTATCCCGTTTAGAGAATCCTCATCAGGATGCTCTCGAGAGAAAGGAAATTAATGAAACCTTTCCTCTGGAGACACTAAATTTAATCTCTAGTCGGGATGATACCTCTACCCCATGGTTTGCAGATTTTGCAAATTACCATGCGGGTAATTTTGTAGTGAAAGGGATGACGTCCCAGCAGAAGAAAAAATTCCTCAAAGACGTCAAACACTATTTCTGGGACGACCCTTACCTCTTCAAGATATGTGCGGATCAAGTCATCCGACGGTGTGTCCATGGTAATGAAGCCATGGAAATCCTCAAAGCCTGTCATGATGGACCCACTGGGGGACATCACAACTCAAACTACACCGCCAAAAAGGTGTTTGATTCCGACTTCTATTGGCCCACCATCTATAAAGATGCCCAAGAACTTGTGATGCTTGTCAGCATCACGGGAATGTTTCAAAGAAGGATGAGATGCCTCAAAACATCATCCAAGTCTGTGAAATATTTGATATCTGGGGCATTGACTTCATGGGCCCTTTCCCGTCTTCACGAGGGAACAAGTATATACTCGTGGCTGTAGACTATCTGTCTAAATGGGTTGAGGCAAAAGCTTTACCCACTAATGACGCCCGAGTTGTTGTAAAATTTCTGAAGTCTCTCTTTGCTCGATTCGGGACTCCTCGTGCCATTATCAGTGATCGTGGTACACACTTTTGTAATGATCAATTTGCAAGAGTGATGCTGAAATACGGTGTAACTCACCGTCTTTCTACTACATATCACCCCCAAACTAGTGGGCAGGTGGAGGTCTCAAATAGGGGCATTAAGAGAATTCTAGAGAGGACGGTTGGTGAAAACCGTGCCTCTTGGTTGGACAAATTGGACGACGCACTCTGGGCTTTTCGTACGGCTTATAAAACACCCATTGGGTGTACTCCATACAAGTTGGTGTACCGAAAGACATGTCATCTTCCGATCGAATTAGAACACAAAGCCTACTGGGCTTTGAAACATGCAAACTTTGACATTCAGACAGCGGGTGATCACCGCAAGGTTCAGCTAAATGAGCTAAATGAACTACGTGATCAAGCTTACGAGAATTTATAAAGAAAAGACTAAGAAGATACATGACTCTAAAATAAAGAACCGCGTTTTTAACGTTGGTGACAGAGTTCTTCTTTTCAATTCAAGATTGAAAATTTTCTCGGGCAAGCTAAAAACCCGTTGGTCTGGACCATTTACTGTAGCAAAAGTATACCCATATGGAACTGTTGAGTTATTGCAACCCGACGGTCCCAATTTTAAAGTAAATGGACATCGTTTGAAACACTACTTTGGAGGAGACATACCACAAGTGGTTGTTCCAGATCTCCAAACTTTCCCCACGGACTAATTAATACGGGGTCGAGTCAAGCTAGTGACTCGATAAACAAAAACATTAGCATCACATGGGTTTTCACCCATGTTTCTGACTTCTTTCTCTGTTCTACCACCCAAGTGTAGGGGAGTTGCCCTACTGTAAATAAAGTACATAAAATAAAAATGAAAAAAAATTCAAAAATAAAATAAAAGTTGTTCCTACATTTAGCTTGTAATATTGCCTTTTTACGTTCAAAGAGTCGGCATAATAGCCGGGACTTTGAATATTGAGGACAATATTCAATTCTAAGTGTGGGGGGGAAATTCTAGCGAATTTTATCACATTATATCTTCTAGTACCCCCCGTTTTTGCCAAAAATTTGAAAAAAAATTTTCAAAATTTTCACTTAAATGAAGTACTTGGCATTAACGCAACAAATGGTTATTAGTCCACCATGTCTAATCCACATAAGGACTGGCTAATCCAGGAGCAAACGGCTCTTGGTAAAGATAACTCAAATCCTTTTATGGCTTGCAATTTGCCAAAAATTGTATGGTTCCTCAACTCCCCATATCCCATAAAGCAAATGAGTTGGCTAGCCCGCAAGATTATGGCTTGTGGTAAAGGTAGTGAAAAACCATAATTCGTAATCAGCCCACCAAGATGTTGAATATTCCATCAAGAGTTGGCTAGTCCAGAAGCAAACGGCTTTTGGTAAAGACTAATCAAATCCGTTGACAGCTGGTGGTTTGCTCAAAATCACACGGTTATCAGGTGTACCACAGTTTTCACACCTGGCTACTCCAGAAGTAATGGCTGTCTGGTAAAGAGATATCAAAAATCCATTAAATTTTCAAAAATGGGTTTTTAGTGGATGCCAGATTGCTAGGGACTAGCAAAAGTTAAGTGTAGGGGATTGATGAGTTCATAAAAACTCATCATTTCTGTCAAATCTGAACAACAAAAACATGTAAAAACACTTAGAAACACCACAAAATACTACAAATATCCTTAGAAGGTGTTTTTATATGTTTCAAACATAAAAGAACTGAAAACAGGGAAAAACGGCCAAAGTTTACCAAATTGTCAAAATCAGTCCCTGAACTTTCAAGAAATGTCAGAAATGGTCCCTGGATGATTTATTTTAAAGAAAAGTCAATAAAAGTCCTCAGGAATCATGAAATAATAATTTTTACCCTTGGAAGTTCAAATATCAAAATTGGCAAAATAGGTCCCTGCAGTTTCAATATTGACAGAAAATACCCCCCAGTGCTTAAAAATGGAATTTTATCATCAAAGGGTCCTTGGTAATTCACAACTTGATAAATTTGACCCCTAAATGATAAATTCAAAGAAATTACAAAACAAGTCCCTACAATTTGGAAGTTGGAAAAATTGGTCCCCGGTTACTTTTAAATTTGGAAAAATATTAAAAAGGTCCTTATAATACTTTTAAATGGCAAGAAAGGTCCTTTGTGATAAACTTTGGAATAGGTACAAGTTTGGTCCTTGGAAATTCAGAAGTTGCAAGTTAGGTCCTTGGGCTTAAAAACCTTACAAACCATACGGATCAAAAACAAAAAAATAACACAATCCAATTCCAAATCCAACCAACCAAAGCCTGGTCCATTACCCCTTTTACCAGGCCCAAACACTAAAAGCCCACTCACCCTTATTAATAAACACGGGTCTTTGACCCGCGTTGACCCTCCACCTCCACCTTCTTCAACCTCACCTCTGCTACCACCACTGTTCACACCATCCACCTCCACCTTACACCTTTTCCACCTTACCACCCTCTCTGTCACCCTTAGAACAAAACCCACCCCTTTGGTTTGCACCAGGGGTCAACAGGAATCACCCCTACTATCCACTTTGTCCCCTACAACCTGCAACCATCCCATCCACCATCCCCAGCTCACCCTACTATCCAAAATGTCCCATACACCTCCCACATCCTTCCAAGAGGCATTAATTGCCCTGAGTCTACCCCAGGACCCCTAAACCACTTTTGGCGCCAAAAGTCAATTCGAACGGATGAGATGAAGTCAGGCAATCCAATGGCTAAATTGAGGTGGGAAATGTAAGCAAGACACCTGGAACAAGTTTGGAGTCCATAAAAAGAGAAGAGAAGCAGAGTATCAATAGTGTAGCTTTTATTTTAATTTTTATGTATGTCGTTAAATTGTAGTTTATCAATTCAGTTCAAGTTTCAGTTTCTAATTATTGTACTAATGTTCTAGTGTTGTAATAAAAACTATTTACAAGCTTTAATTCAGTTTCTCAATACATTCTCAGTTTATGCATTTCTTAAAATTTCAAAAATCTCAAGTTTGTTCAATTTTAATATTAGTGTTGTTGTATTGGAGTCATAAGCTTATATAAGCTCTGACAAAGCTTGAATAAGTCTTAGAAAACTTTAATTGTCTGTTTAGTTCATAAAAGAAAAAAAAATCATATTAAATAGTTGAAAAATAAAAAAATTGGTGTACAAGAAAGAAGAAGCAATGGAGCATGTTAAATTCTGGATTGACATGGTTGTAGTACCTCATGGGAGGTTTAGGAAGTGATTTTGTTTCATGGTTCATCATATCTCAGCTGATAAACCATTTGTAAGCTTATTTCCTTAAATTTTGCTTTTCACTGTAGCATAGATAATTGCCTGTTGAATTCTGTGTTTCTTGTCTTAATTAGTGATAACTACTTGTAATATTGCTTTAAATATATAGTTTGATCATCATTATCCATTGTTGCTTAAAATCAACCTTGACTGCCATTTTTAGCCTTGGATTGCATAATGGTGTTTTGATGTTATCAATGGTGGATTTGTGTTAAGACAAGTTTGTTATGATATATTTTAACCTCATGTGTCAGTAGCTTGGTCTAGATAATTGGTTTGCCTTAAAAATCATACAAACAGTCATATAAAGGGGTGTTTGGAATTGTTCTATCATCTGTGTTCAAGACTGTGTGTGTTGTTGTTTCTGGTCCAGTCAAATCATTTTAGGTCTCAATAGCTCAGTTCACTCACTAAATACAGGTTTCATATGTTCAAAAGTCAACATAGCCTTTGATCTTGTGTATGCTGTATTCTGTGAAGTTTTTATGTGCCAAATCTTCATTACATGCTCTAATCTTGTTAAGACAACTTGTGTTAGCTTTATTTGATCGTATAACTTCATATTCTGTAGCCAGGATTGATCCAAAGTTCAAAATAGTCAACATAGTTCATATATTCAAAAAGTCAAAAAGTGTATACAACAGGAAATCTCAAAAACTCCATGATTTGTTGTGATTTTTAGGATAGGTTTGAGGCTTTGAAACTTTGTGAATTTACAACCCCCCAGCTAGTCTTTAGTGTTCCATGTTCATTATAATTTTGTGATTTTTCTTGTGGACCCCACAACTCACCAAAGTGAGTTGCAGGGAACACCCCTACCCTGTGCAGCAGTTACTCATGCCACCACCACCACTTTGGTGGGTGATTCTGGCCACCATAGTGGGTCCCACTGACCCATTTTTGGTTCTCCCAACCCCCCTCCTACCAGGCTTTAAGTTTTAGCCTTTTGTTTGACCTAGGACTCATTGGACCCCACCTGAATTAAGCCCTAAACCTTGTCCCATTTTGCTGTCTCAGTCCACCAATAAGCAAAGGCTTATTGTGGCTTATTGGCTTATCCAGTGGATCCTTTATGCTTTTTCTAGCTTATGCATGTCCATTAAACATATTTGAACCAACTTTTACCAAAGTGGACCCCACACAAGTCAGTTTGAGCTTATTTGCTACTTTGGTCAAACAAAGTCAACTGTGGTAGTATTAGGCTTCCACACAGCTTATTATTAGCTTATAAAATATTTGTTTTTACAAAAGTTATCTATTTTTAAGTATAATATAGTTTTGTAAAAGAAAATTCCAGAAAAATCAATATAAAAATAAGTGATAGTTTCTATTTAATATAATTTAATTTTAATTTTTATTTTTAGATTTTTATTAAGTAAGTTGTGTTTTTATATTTTTATTAAATTCATTTTATATTAAAGTATTTTTAATAATTTTCTCAGATTTTTAATTTGTCATTTAGTATTTATTAAAATTAATAATAGTTTTATTAGTAATTAATTAATAAATAAGTTTTAAATAGCATAATTAATTTTTATAAGGTAATACCTAGATTTTATATTTTTCTTAGCTTTTATAAGTCATAAAATAATTTTAGAAATTTTCTTGTAATTTTTACTGTTCATTTACTAGTTTTCATATTTTAAATAGTTTAATTGGTAATTAATTAATAATTAGAATAATAATTAGTAAACTAGTGTAAAAATATATAAAATAAACTTTTTATAATTTTTTAGGATTCCCGTGATGGTTAATTAGTTTTATAATTTTTTCTATAATTTTCCAAGTCATTTTAGTATTATTAATTTAAAATAGTTTAAATAGTTTAGTTAATATAATTAGTAATTAATTAAAATAAAACCATAAAAAGACAAAAATATTTATTTTTAATTTTTATACTTTCTTCAAGTTCATTTTAAGTTTTAGAAATTATTTTTACAAGTTTTTAGTTTAATTTGTAGTATTTATCATTTTTTTAGGTTAATATAAATTAGTTTTAATTAAATAGTTAAATAGTTTTTTTATTTAGATAATTAATATTAAATAATAAAATAATCTAAAAAATAATTTTCTTTTCATTTTAAATTTTCTTTTAAGTTTAAGTTTTTAAAATTTTCATTTTACACCCTTGTAGTTATAAACTTGTCATAATTAGTCTTTATACTTTTCATACTTACGTGTTTAATACCTTGTGTTACGTGTTTTGTGTATCTGATTGTTGTATGCTTAATTACTGTTTCCAAATAATTTCTCAAATCAATCATTAGTAATACAAATCATTCTAACATATTCCTATTCATAATCACCCGTTCCCAAATTTCGTTTTATTACAGATTTCATACCTCGTTGGGATTAACGACCCGCGGATACCTTGTACTCCACGGAGCATTAGTCTAAGCTGTTTTTGACTTGTTAACCATTTAAACTTGGTTAATATTATCTGACTGTTTAGTACTGATCACCTATCCATGAGACGCTTGCTATGGCTAAAGTTTCACTCTTAAATGTTGTAAAAAATTATAAATTTGGCGCTAAAATTGCACTAACAAGTATTTCTCATAGTTTTATTACACATCTACTATCAATCAAACAAACTCAAGCGAAAGTGTATCTGTAAGGTATCATCATTTTACCCTCCCCTTACACTTAAGATGAACATTGTCCCCAATATTCAAGTAAAGAATGTAAAAGTGAAATAAGTAAAACAAATGAAATCAAATACTCCCCTGATTCGCTCGGTATGGATAATAAGGTGGCCAGGTTAGATCTTCCTCCAAGAAAATGAACAATCAAAGCTTCTCTTCCATAATATAAATCATCTTCTTATCAAACATAACCTATTAAACCTGAGAAAACAAACACAAAAACCCAAAGCATCAATACGAACAAAGAAAACTCACAACTAGATGTAATTCCAGACTTAGGAATAGAAACAAAACAATTAAAGATATAATGCTTGTGGAATGAATGTTTGCAGATTTCCTAGAGTTTATAAAACTAAAGAATTAACAAAAACTTTAAGACTCCGGTATAAACAAAACTAGCAAAATTTCCAGAATTTTACACATGACGGCGTCAAGAGTAAACTCATGATGCCGTCAGAAGTGACCTGCAGAAATCTTTATGTTAAGTTTTCGGAAAATTTCTGGAAAAACTTATGTCCTACTTCCTGGAAAATCCTGCAAAACATCATTATGACTCGATACAAGCATTTGACTCTAACAAATACTAATACACATGTCCATTTAATATTGTTGTGGTTCATGCTCAATTTCGTTCTTATAAACAAATTTGGATCTCCCTCACACTTATTTTTTGCAAAATACCTTTATATGCAATTAAGACGAAGTTAAAAACAAAATAAAGCATTTTCACAATTTACTTTGAAACATGAGCCACAAACAATAAAAATAAAACATGCATACAGAAACAAATAAAATCAAACAAACAAACAAACAAATAAAAACACACAAAACATGGGTTGCCTCCAAAGAAGCGCTTGTTTTTGTTCGAGTCACGAGCCTGACTCTACCCTTATTTAACGGAAATAGGGGAGGTTTTCCCTACACTTAGGATTAAATGCGGGTGTAAGTAGCGATACACACCCTTAGGGTGGAAATATGCCATGTGAGGAAAGAGTGGTGGATGAATTGTATGCTCAAAGGGCTGTGCTCCTATCATCATAACCTTACCTAATTCAATCGGGTTAATGGGTGGATTAAGATTTTCTCCTAGAAAGGGATCATTTTCTATCAACTTCGAGAGACTCCTAGTTAGGGATCCATCTTGACCTAATAAACCCGGTTTAAACCCATAATGTTTCTTGTGATCAATCATAAATGGGTGATGTAAGCATGTAAGGTCATTTTCCACTCCTATATTGGATTCCTCTCTACAAGGCTTAGAGTCCACTACCTTTATCCTAAGACCACCCGGACTATATGGTTTGATGGGTGGATCGGGACCTATTTCAATTCCTAAATTTTCATCCAAGGATGGAAGATTAGGTAACGGTTTTGGTTGAGGCTCCGATTCATCAAAACTAGGAACTTCCCTAAAACTAAGAGTAAGGTTATCATTATAAGTATTCAAACCTATATCCTCTAGTTGTGTTTGGTTCAAAGGTTCTACCTCTATTGGGGTTCCTAAAGTCTCTTCTACTTCATCCGAATAAGTCACGGGCAGTATATATGCCTCAAATGATGGTAGGACTTGTGGGGTACTTGGTAGGTTTAAATTTTCAACTCTATCCTCCATCTTATCAAGATTACCAATGTGCTCAGCTTGTATTTTGGTGAAATCAAACCACCCCGTGTGCCCAGTTATCTCATCTATAGGTTTATCCCCAAACAATCTTTTTGCTTGTTCCCTTAAACTTGCTATCAATTGATCCGTAACAACGTTTGTTGGGTTGTCCATTTTTTTGGCAAGTTTGGCACAATTCTCTATGGTTTCCCATGCTTCATTAACACTTAATCCCCAAAGGTCCCCATCTGCGGCATGGTCAATGTCCATTTTGGTATAGTGGTCGACACGATAGTAAAATATTTCAATTTGGGACCACAGATCGAAATTATGATGAGGGACTTTTCGGAGTAAATATTTAAAGCGAGCCCATGCATCATAGATAGGTTTATCCTCATGTTGTTTAAACATCAAGATGTCATTTGGAGTGGGTGAATTACGTGGTTGGTAGTATGGTGGATTCGCGTTCTCCATAATGGCTAACGGAATAGTCAATGGAAAGGTTTTTGCAAACAAAGACACAAAGAAAAGATAGACTAAAGGAAACCTAAAAATAAAAATAAAATCTTACTAGAAAGGAATCTAGCAAGTAGACCTAATAAAAAGAGATTCTAACCTAGACAATAACTATTCCCCGGGCTGCGGCGCCAAAAACTTGATGCGTGGGGATTGCACCAGGCTTTACCTCTCAATGGATCTTGAGAAGCTTACAACCCCCACCAGGCAGTGTACCTGATCGTTGTAGTATAGTATAGTGACAAGTACCGGGGGATTGATCGTTCAACTAGGAATAGTGTTGCTAGGATTAGAAAACCTAAATACTAGTTCTAGAGATGAGGGATGATTCTTTTTGTATTTTTATATTTTTAAGAAAGCAAGTAAAAATCTTGGGTTTGAAGGATTTGGGCGGAATTAGTTGCTAGTCAACTAACCCAATACTAAAGATGCAATCAAAATAAAATACTAAAAATGAAAATAAAACTAAATTAAACTAAGGTTGTGAGCAATAAGTGGAGAAATGTGTTTACTTAGATTTCACTACTCCCTAGATATCTTTTACACGTTAATTACTCGTTATAGTTGCGTAGATGACGGATTGTATTCCTTAATACCATTCATGGGGTGGCGTACTTAACTCCCCAATCTTATGAGTGCCTACTTCACTCCTATGTCGAGCCGGCTAAGAAGCTCCTAACATGGGATCATTCGAATTTACTCATGCATTAAATACAACCAATAAAACCTAGTACACATCGGTTCATGTTTCCTAAGACGTTCAAGCATGTTACCATTTGGAGATCTGCCAGTTTTCTTAAGCCTAACATTGAAATCATTCATCCAATACAACCATAAACAAGTAATCAACACATAATCAACATCTAGGTTTCATTAGATCTAAGCAAATACAAGATAAATCTAGCCTAGCATGGTGGAATCAAGACAAGCACAAGATATAGACAACCAACACATAGACATATTGATTGAATTAAAAGAATACTTATCTCAATAACACATGTAAGCATTCAAGGACTGAAAACCCTTGAAAAAGCTGTAAAATACGTATATGGTTCGGCCTTAGGGTTTCTCCAAACTTGTTCCTCTCTTAATGAATGAAAATTAGAAAACTATATATAGATATAAGAGGCTGACGGCGTCAAGAACAACCTTGTGACGCCGTCATCTCGCCGCCAAAAGAATTCTCGGACTGTCTTGATCTACATCTGACGCCGTCATGTATTCCATTTTTCCAGGCCGTCACGTATTTAACTCTTGACGCTCTACTTTGTGACGCCTTCATTTCTGTACTGGGTCATCATGATCTTTACTCTTGACGCCGTCAGGAAAGTACTCTTGACGTCGTCACACACTGTTCCCAGCTTGGAAAATTAAGTCTTTGGCGTTTTCTTCACTTTTATGCTCCAAAAACGTCCGAATTGCTTCCTTTTCCAGATTTCACTCCCAAAGTACCTAAAATCACAAAAGGAACGATTTAGGGCAATATTTGATCAAATAAATTCAATTCCGGGCTTAAATGACCCCCTAAAAGTGGTTCATTTTTCACCTCATCAGCATCATCAAAGGAAGGCCCAAAAGTTATGATACCACAATGTCGAAGCAACTGAGTCTGCAAGCTAGCAGATTGAAGTCTAGATGCAAGAAATGCATAGTCCAAGACGTCACCTGCAGAGTAAACACCAAGCCCCCCGAACGCAAAGGGTAAGGTAGCAAGTCTCCATTGCCAATCGCCAAAAACAGTGACAATATGCTCTAGAGTAGAATGAAGAGCCACATCAAATGAAATCTGAGCACGCTCAAAGACCTGGGGAATATTCATGCTAGTAAACCTTTTGAATCTGAAATATTTTCATGTCCCTACTATCATGTATAAAAGAATCCTGTAATTTCATGAATCTAAAAAAGATATTCATGCTGGTAAACCTTTTGAATCTAAAATATTCTCATGTCCCTATTATCATGTATAAAAGAATCATGTAATTTCATGAATCTAAAAAAGCTGATACTTATATAAATCTATGCCCCATAAATATACATACTAGTAAACCTTTTGAATTTACGAGCATGTCAAAGCATGAGGCATGAACATATACACTAATATCAACATATCAAAGTTATAAACATCCTGGTATATTAAGTAGCGAAATACCTTTTCTTTTGCTAATGTGGGATTGATGATTAAATACTTGGTTTTCACAAACGTAAATAAGCAAAAGTTGTTCTAGACACAAAACATCTTGGTTGCGACAATCCATAATATTTACGTCCTTTTAATACACTGTTCCTCTTTTGAAACCAAGACAAAATTGATGCCAAACTCGAATAACAATGATAAGATCAATAAGAAGTATTCAAATTCAATTAATTAGTAATATCATCTATTTTGTGCACATGAATTGTTAGTATGTTCAAAATCATAAATAGTACAAAACTTATTATATTTTTTCTATCTAAGCTATGGGATGTTGATACCAAGCTCAAATATAGATTTAAAGAACAAATATACTACATTACTATTAGAGCTGGCATAACAGGTCACACGAACCTGTTAAGACACGAACCTGTTAAGGTCAAACACGAACACGACCTGTTAGCTTATCGTGTCACTTTTCTCAAACACGAACACGACACGAAAATAAACAGGTTAACCTGTTAAGAACCTGTTAACACTTAACAATTCATTATCTATTAGATTCAACAACAATGTTATGGCTAATCCGGTAATAACATTGTATTTGAAGATATCATTGACCTGTTATGTATTATATTGTATTTGAAGATATCATTGAGTTATATATATATATATATATATATATATATATATATATATATATATATATATATATATATATATATATATATATATATATATATATAGAGTCCGGATCGATTGAGAAGATTTTTGGATTGAGAAGATTGAGAAACAATCTTGATCATTAATTTGATTAAACTAACACAAGGGCAAGATGGGCATTTTCATTTTTATATTTCATTGCCTAATAAAAGCCCTTTAAAACAAACCATACGTTTTTTTCTCATTGTTCAAATATTACTTTGGAAATGATCAACTGATTCATTTTTTTTATTCGATTTCTTCTTTATGCACGTCATCTCTCAACTAGTATTCTTAAAGCTTAAAATCACTCTTTTTTTTTTATTATCTAATTATATGATGATTCATATAATGACAAATTCTTTTTATATTAATAAAGTCTATTAGTAAAACGATTCATTTGGTTGTATCAGTTAATGAACTATAAAAAATTCTATTGTCTTAGTTCTATCCCTTTTTTTCCAGTATTTAGTGATCAAAACAAATTGAAAACCGATAAAATCACTATAGATTCACTAATCCGAATTCAAAAACAAAAAAAGAAACAACAAATCCATTAATGATTCACTAATTTATTTGTGACTTATATACCAAAACATGTTGTATGATTTACAAATAAACAAATGATTCAAAATAATATATTCTCATAAAAACAAAAAACAACTTGGGTGTTTGATTCAAAAAATTGAAACTAATGTTGAATACCAATTAGTTTTGCGACTATGATTCAACTGTGACACATCTTTATGTGATTCATAAATAGATTACAACGATTCAAAAATAAATGATTCAATAATCGATGCAATGATTCAACAAACAACACATTGATTAAGATGTTATGGATTTTTGTAACGACAATTTTATTAGTTTGTTGAATGATTCATAAGTTCAAACCTACTCTTTATAAAAATAACAACAACGTTCAACTACGATAAACAAACTAATAGTTTTAGTGAATCAAATAAAAACACTAAACCTTGATCATGACAAAAACCCGATGATTCACATATATTTATATGATTCAAATAACTAATATATGATCCATTACTTATACAGAGTAATATTAACCAAGAAACTAAAAGTCGAATCCTAAGAAGAGTAATATGATTCACAAAAAAACACAACTTTAACAATATTGAATCATAGTATAACTTATTAAAAATATGAAAAAGTAAACATGTTTGAAAGATAAATCTTCAAAGTATAAGGTTGATTCACAAAAAAAATAGTTGACGTGTTTGAAATTAAAAAGCAATGAAGAAAAAGAGAACCTACGACGATCCAATCAGATGTGTTCTAATTTGGAATGTTGTAATGCATAACTGTGGGTGTATTTCTTCAAATGAATTTTGCATGATTCAATTACATTAATACCCTTACCAATTTATTAATGATTCTATAAAATAAATCAAAATTAAAAGATTTGTATGGCCAAGATTGTTTCTCATCTTTCTCAATCTAAAACCCTTCTCAATTGAAACAAATCCTATATATATATATATATATATATATATATATATATATATATATATATATATATATATATATATATATATATATATATATATATATATATATATCATTGACCTGTGATGTTGCATAAAAATTACAGTAACAACGACAGTAACAAATCCAGTAACAACGACAACAAAAACCAAAATAAAAATTACAACAACTTCAAGAACAACAACAAATCTAGTAAAAATTACAACAACCACAACAACCAAAATAAAAACAACCTTTTCTTCTCGAATAACAACCTTTTCTTCTCGAATAACTTCAAGAACAACAACAAATCAAGAACAACCACCTTTTCTTCTCGAATTAGTAATAACGATTACCTTTTCTTCTCGATCTAATACCTTTTCTTCTCGATCTAATGGCGAAATGATGGTGGGGTTCGAAAGAGGAAGTCGCGGTGAGTATTTTGGTGGTGGTGGACTGGTGGTGGCGAGACACAAGTGGTGGTGGCGGCTAGGGTTTAGTGAGAGGATGGAGTATTAGGGAAGAGATGAAAATGAAATGAGGATAAGATGTGAGAGGAGGGAGTATATTTACTGGGTAGTGACTAGTGGACCAGGATTAATGGGTACTATATATATATATTATAATGTTAACAGGTCTTAACAGGTCTGACCTGTTAAGACACGAAAATTAACAGGACCTGTTAAGACACGAAACCTGTTAAGGTCAAACACGAAACCTGTTAAGAACAGGTCGTGTCGTGTCGTGTTAACAGATTTCATGTCAAAATTGCCAGCCCTAATTACTATGAAACATATGCTAAGCGTATGAGACTATTAGCTCACATTAATATTACATCAAGAAATTTCCACTGTATTTACATAATAGCATCACAAAAGTTCTTGAACTCGGATCCTTCTCATTTACAAAAACTAAAGTAATCTCCGTGTTACAGGTCGACTACATGTCTGAAGTTTTTATTGCACAACGTTCAACTGGCACCATGGGTTGAAATAACATAATAAACAAAGACAACTTGCACTAAGTGTTCAACGTGAAACAAGAACATACATATATTGTTTCATTTGAATAAGCAAAATCAAATCAAACCTACTATAATCGCCGTGAAATAGTTCAATACAAACTGCACAATGAAAAAAGAACCATCTATCAATACATACAAACATAAAAATCAGGAAAACTGTTAGCATTAAGCCACTAAGAAGTGATAGTCATTTATCTACTAGGAACCTTATAAACGTGTAATAGCTTATATTAGTTAATGGGATTATGAACTTGGTTAAGCTAATATGTATTAGGTTAGGTTATGCTAGACTAGTCTATGTGATTCGTCTAATCCAAGTCCATAACCAAGACAAACCCCACCAAAGTCTAAAGGCTTTCTCCCCATGTATATGAATAGGGATGGCACCCGTGGGCAATGGGCACGGGTAACTCTAACCCGTCACCCGCCTACGTAGTTTTTTTCTCACCCATCATCCACCCATCACCCACCAATGGGTATAAATTTCTACCCATGCCCTTGCCCGCGGGTATTTGTCGCCCATGGGTTAGTGTTATGCAACAAAATTACAAAACGATGATATGAAAACTAACTATGAAACTGCGTAATAAGATACCAATCAATTTGACAAATAAAGCTTTGATTATTTGATCTTTCATACTCATTTTTGGTCTTGAAACTCAAACAAACTTTTAGATTAATGTGTTTTTTTAGAGTTGGTGGTAACTGTTAAATGTATACCTGCAGCATCATAAATATTTTAATTAGTATAATTAATTTTAACATGGGTTTATGGGTACACCTATGGGTATTTTGACGGGTATACCCATGGGTATTTTAAATGGGTGTCATGGGTTTACCCACGATGGGTATGCCTCACCCGTCACCCACCCGCCACCCACTGATGGGCAAAGATTTTCACCCACGACCCACCCGTGGGTGAAAATTGATGAATTTACCCATCCATTTATGGCGGGTACCTGCGGGTTATGGGTTTTTTCTGGCCAAGACCCAGTTAGAACCAAGTAAGACTTGGCTATTCTGGCCAAGACCTAGTTAGAACCAGGTAAGACTCGGCTATTCTGGCCAAGACCCAGTTAGAACCAGGAAAAGTTAGGCTATTCTGGCCAAGACCCAGTTAGAAACAGGTAAGACTCGGCTATTCTGGCCAAGACCTAGTTAGAAACAGGTAAGACTCGTCTATCCTGGCCAAGACCCAGTTAGAACCAAGTAAGACTCGGCTATTCTGACCAAGACCCAGTTAGAACCAGGTAAGACTCGGCTATTCTGGCCAAGAACCACTTAGAACCAGTTAAGACTCGGCTATTCTGGCCAAGACCCAGTTAGAACCAAGTAAGACTCGGTAAGACTAGGCTATTCTGGCCAAGGTCCAGTTAGAATCAGGTAATACTCGGCTATTCTAGCGAAGACCCAGTTCGAACCAGGTAAGACTAAGCTATTCTGGCCAAGACCCAGTTAGAAACAGGTAAGACTCGACTATTCTGGCCAAGACCCAGTTAGAAACAGGTAAGACTAGGCTATTCTGGCCAAAACCCAGTTAGAACCAGGTAAGACTCGGCTATTTTATCCAAGACCCAGTTAGAACCAGGTAGTACTAGGCTATTCTGGCCAAGACCCAGTTAGAACCAGGTAAGACTTGGCTATTCTTGCCAAGACCCAGCTAGAACCAGGTAAGACTCGGCTATTCTGACCAAGACCCAGTTAGAAACAGGTAAGAATCGGCTATTCTGGCCAAGACCCAGTTAGAACCAGGTAATACTAGGCTATTCTGGCCAAGACCCAGTTAGAAACAGGTAAGACTCAGCTATTCTGGCCAAGACCCAGTTAGAACCAGGTAAGACTCGGCTATTCTGGCCAAGACCCAGTTAGAACCAGGTAAGACTAGGCTATTCTGGCCAAGACCCAGTATGAACCAGGTAAAACTAGGCTATTCTGGCCAAGACCCAGTTAGAACCATGTAAGACTTAGCTATTCTGGCCAAGACCCATTTAGAAACTGGTAAGACTCAGCTATTCTAGCCAAGTCCCAGTTAGAACCAGGTAATACTCGGCTATTCAGGCCAAGACCCAGTTGGAACCAGGTATGAATCGCCTATTCTGGCCAAGACCCAGTTAGAACCAGGTAATACTAGGCTATTCTGGCCAAGACCCAGTTAGAAACAGGTAAGACTCGGCTATTCTTGCCAAGACCCAGTTAGATCCAGTTAAGACTAGGCTATTCTGGCCAAGACCCAGTTAGAACCAGGTAAGACTCGGCTATTCTGGCCAATACTCGGTTAGAAACTGGTATGACTCGGCTATTCTGGCCAAGACCCAGTTAAAACCAGGTAAGACTCGACTATTATGGCCAAGACGCAGTTAAAAACAGGTAAGACTCGGCTATTCTGGCCAAGACCCAGTTAGAAACTGGTAAGACTCGGCTATTCTGGCCAAGTACCAGTTAGAACCAGGAAAGACTCTGTTATTCTGGCCAAGACCCTGTTAGAACCAGGTAAGACTCGGCTATTTTGGCTAAGACCCGGTTAGAACTAGGTAAGACTCGGCTATTCTGGCGAAGACCCAATTAGAATCAGGTAATAGTGTATGAATGCCTCACCTCTTCATTTGGAAGAGTGTGTGAGTGTGAAATAAGAGTATCTTCACCTTTCTCTCCATCCTCTCTATGCACCATCTTTCTCTATCTACTCTCTTTCTATAAAACTTCTAATATCATCTTATGTGTGAATGATTCATTATGTTAGAGACCTAACAAAAACATCACTAGACCCGCTAACTAAAACAACGTACCAAACAACCGGTACATCTGTTTTTAGTCATTCAAAACTAAAATAATAAAAGAGTATTAATGTTCAATATGTATTCTCATGATCAAAAGTTTACTCTAAAAAGTAGTTTAATCTACACATTTTTTTCTTCACATTTTAAAAATGTATGTAAAATTTTATTCGTTTATAAACACTTAATAATGTGTAAAAATTGGTTACATTTATAATTGTTATTATTGTTATTATTGTTATTGTTATTGTTATTGTTATTATTATTATTATTATTATTATTATTATTATTATTATTATTATTATTATTATTATTATTATTATTATTATTATTATTATTATTATTATTATTATTATTATTATTATTATTATTTGCAAAACGTTAGACTTTTCTCACTTAGAATTGTATCAAAAAAGTTCACATTTTTAAATGTGGAGAAATCTATAAAGGCTGTCCACACATATAGATATGAAAGTCATTTGTAACACTCAATTAATACACATTTTCTAAAGTGTGGAGAAACTTGCTGTTACAATTGATTTCTGCACTTATAAGTGTGGATAACTCTTAGATTTCGTCACACTGAAAACTATGATTTTTTTTTCGTTTATTTTTTTATGTTCTTTTTTTGGTATAAGTGTGAAAAATGTATTGTTTTACATATTTTTTTTTTCACAATTATTAATGTAACCAATTTTTATATATTATCAAGTGTTAGTTGAATTTTACACACTTTATAAACATGTAAAAAAAAGTGTGTAGATTAGACTATTTTTTTAGTGGTTTCCTACAAATTACAAATGGTTCACAATGCATGGTTATAAACTAGTACTTTTGAGTTCACAATGCCCACTAGCACAAAGACAAGAAACAAGCATAAGGTTGAAATTTCATTGAGGCACTATGACAAATACGCAACATTTTAGAACCACAACGAACTCCATGATCTAGAACGGTATTCCTAATAACAAATCAAATATACTCGTTTTGACAAATTGCAACCCTGGACCAGAAACAAATACTTATATTCGTATCATAAGATCAAATATCCATCAGTACAATCAAATACATTCAAGTAAAGTCGGCCCAAGGTTACTTTGAAAAACCATAAAGAAGATAAGACTCTTCCATACCAAAGATGACAAAAAATTAGAAATTTATATAAATTGAGTGTTTCACAATTGGAAGTTGTTTTTATCATCAAACAATTTGCAACAGTAGAAACAAACAATATAATACCAACCTCAACTTATATAACACATGTACACCAATTAGGCCATTAATGTATATGACTAAGCATAACTTATTCTCTTTACCTCTTGTGGGATTCGATCAAAACTTAAAAAAAAAGTTTTGAAAAGCAAGATCATACAAAAAATTGTTCTAAAGACATAACACATTGGTTGACTTAATCAAATATTATCTATGATCTTTTTTCAACTCAATGTCTTATCAAGCTAGGGTAAAATGATACTATAATCAAATACAATTGGAGTTGGACATCCTCCAAGGATGGGCGGCTCTTTCACTCATACAACATCGAAGTAGATATTAAATACTTTTTGGGCTAAATTTAAGAGCGGCCCAGTCGCTCAGAGGGGTGGGTTTTTTTGGACCCTCTTTGGTTTTTTTCTTGAAATGACCCGAGCGACTAGTTTAGTTTGAGGTTGAAGAGGTGGAAGTAGTAGTGCTTCTTGGAATGGTGACCGGTTTGCAGATGACCGGGGAGATTTAGGTGAGTATATTGATGAGGGCAATAGGCACGTAGTTAGACCAAGAGGTATACATGATGGTAGAGGTGGACGTAGTAGTGGTTTTGATAATGGTGACCCATTTCTAGATAAAAGGGGAGACAGAGGGTAGGATATAAACAAGGCCTATAGGACGTGGCCCTATCCCCAATCTTGATTGTGCCAGAAGATTGGTCTGACATGAATGATAGGGTGTGGAATACTGCTGCATGGAAAAGAAAGTCGAAAGCTGGTCGTCAAAATGGGAGCACCTTAGTTGATGGACAGGTTTCAAAACATATCACCACAGGGTTTGTTGTTGTTTGCAGTTATGGTTCCCTTTAAGGTAATTGTTACTCCTTATTTTTAGTTAAATTTAACTTTTACTTTTATAGTTCCAAATAGCTTCATGATTAGCAGTGGGATCTTTTTTAACTATCAGCAGGATCAGCATGATCAGCGGTAGGATATTTTAAACCATCAGTAGGATCAGCAGGATCAGCAATGGGATCATTTGAACCATTAGCAGGATCCCCCCTACCATAGCCCACTTGTTCTGTGTCACCAGAAGGATCTTTTCAAATAGCAGTATGATTAGCAGTAGGATTTTTTGAACCATCAGCAGGATCAGCAGTGGGATCTTTATAACTAGCAACAGGATCAGCAGTGGGATCTTTGGAACCAGCAGCAGTATCAGTAGTGGGATCTTTTGAACTAGCAGCAGGATCAACAGTGGGATCTCTTTTTAAGTAGAAGCAGGAACAGCAGTGGGATCTTTTGAACTAGCAACATGATTAGCAGTAGGATATTTTGAACTACCAATAAGATATAACTTGGCCAAATATTCACTACTACTAGCAAAATGAAAACTTGACCTAGCAGGAGGAAGAAGATCCCCATCAACAGAATTGACTTTATATACTTATTTGATTAGAGACCAAAAACAGATCAAGCTTACTCATTTAAGATGTCCATTTATCACTCCATGTGAATTTATAAGCTCTCACAGGAGCGTAGACGCTATCCCCATGATCCTTAAGATTATTGGTGACAAAAATGACCTTAATAGCAACATAATTGTAGAAACAAGTTAAGTAAAACCCTACAAACCCACAATATAACTCTGTTTCTATATAGTAAATTTTTTACAAACTAACAAGTAATACCAACTCACAAATGGCATAACAGTTAAACACGAACTACAAACATAAAACCAATTCACAAAAGATAACATAAAAGACTTCCTACACAAGGTGTTAATCTACACCATCACAAGGATACTAATCAACAAATTAATAAAACATAACATTTTAACTGAAATCATACATTGATGAGGCCAAAAGTGTACCGCTTTTAAGGGGTCATTTAAGCCCGAATTCGAGATTATTTGATCAATTATTGCCCTAAATCGTTCCTATTGTCATTTTAGGTACTTTTGAGGAGAAATCTGGAAAAGAAAGCATTTTGGACGTTTTTGGAGCATAAAAGTGAAGAAAACGGCAAAGTCTCAAATTTCCTTGCTGGAACAGTACCTGATGGCGTCAAGGTTTTACTAGTGACGGCTTCAAGAGTGACAAAAGAGGTGGATGTGGAAATTATAACGTGACGGCCCAGAACATTTTCTTTGTTATTGGCCTGACGGCGTCACCAAGGCCGTCAGGGTCCAAATACTAGTGACGGCCCAGAGTATTTTTCTACATGACGGCGTCAGAAGTGGATCTAGGCAATACGAATTTCAACTTGGCGGCGAGTTGATGGCGTCAGAGGCTAATACGTGACGCCGTCAGGATGTATAGTCTATATATATTTTTCCAATTTTTCATTGTAATGTGTGAAACTTTGTGTGGGATAGTAGGGCATAAACCCTAGATGAATTTTACAGCTTTTTCAAGGGTTTCAACCCCTTGATTCTTCCATGTTCAATTGAAGATAAGTACTTTTTCAAATCATTCAATATGTCTATGTGTTGTGTGATTATATCTTACGCTTGTCTTCTCTTTAACATGTTAGGCTAGACTTTTATTATGTTTGCTTAGATGTAGTGAAACCTAGATATCGATTATGGGTTGATTGTTTGTTTATAATTGTTACGGATGATTGTATTTGATGTTAGGCTTAAGAAAACTGGAAGACTTCCATTGGTAACTTGCTTGAACGTCTTAAGAAACATGATCGGAGGTGTAATACGACTTTTGGTTGTATTTAATGCGTAAGAGAATTCTAATGATCCGATGTTAGGAGCTTCTAACAGCTCGACATAGGAGTGAAGTAGGATCTTATAGAGTTAGGGAACATTGTACACGGACCTACGACTAGTATTAAGGAATATAACCCATCATCCATGCAATTATAACAAGCTAATCAACCTATAAAAGATATCTAGGGAGTAATGAAATCTAAGTAATCACAACTTTTCTCATTATTGTTTCCACCACATTAGTAAATTAGTTTAATTTTCATTTCTTTTATTTTATTTTGATTGCATCTTAGTTAATTGGGATAGTTGGCTAGCAACTAATTCCGCCCATTCTTTCAAAACCCGAGATTTTACTTGCTTTCCATAAAATATAAAAATATAAAAAGAATCATCCCTCACCTCTAGACCTAGTTTAGTAGGCTTTCTAATCCTAGCGACACTATTCCTGAGTTGAACGATCAATCCCCTGGTACTTGTCACTATAATATACTACAACGATCAGATACACTGCCTGGTGAGGGTTGTAAGCTTCTCAAGATCCCTTGAGAGGTAAAACCTGTTGCGAGGGCACAATTCCCACGTATCAAGTTTTTGGCGCCGTATCCCGGGGAATAGTTATTGTGTAGGTTAGGATTTCTTTTTATTAGGTCTACTTGCTAGATTCCTTTCTAGTAAGGTTTTATTTTTATTTTTAGGTTTCCTTTAGTCTATCTTATTTCTTTGTGTTTTTGTTCGTATAAGGTTTGTCTTTATGTATTTTGAGAATCGCCGTTTAGAAGTTAGCAAGAGGCTTATAGCACGTAAAAGAAGAAAAAGGGAAGTTAACACATTTAAGGAGTTTATTAAACCCCTCCAGATGACAATTGAGTTTACAAATTTCTCTCCAACCCCTGAGGAATTGAGTTACCATAGATTCCTTTTACTACACCCCTGCCCTTCAAAATATAGGAAAATACCATGGATTAGGAAGCATAACTATAGGAACATAAAAATTCCTTGCATGATTGGGTATATGTTTAGAGAGCATACATACATTGATTTAAAAGCACCCATGAATATTATGTCTAGGCTCTACTACAACTGGATTATGAATGAAAGGTTAAGCCCCAGAAAAGACCCCTACAGCCCTAATCGACTATGTAATTTTGTCATGAGAGTGAAAGGGGTACACATCTTTGTAGGAATTTTACTTATCAATGCGACTTTGTAATCCTAGAAGATGTTAGAGGCATTATAGATCCACACTTAGGAGAAATTGTCCTAGGGCAACCTTTCGTTGAGACGAATAAGATGTATTGTGATCATGGGAAGGGAATAGTTCAGTTTACTGATGGGATAGAAAAGATCACTTTTATGATGCCTCACATGAGGGGAGAATTAAAGGACATCAAGAATTTACCAATTGATGAGATTTGACCTTATGAGATTAAGGATAACGGAATTGATGATGATGTTTACTATGAGAGGAGGCGAACATACTATTCGGGTTGCATGAATCTAGGCCCTGAGTACAAGTGTGATGAAAATTGGGTTAAATGTTTTGAATTAGCACAAAAGTGGGAAAGGAAAACGTAGCCCATGACCTTGAGTCTAGCTACAAGACTCGTAAATAAAGAAAAGCCTTCTTGGGAGGCAACCCATGTTTTGTGTGATTTTTATTTGTTTGATTGTTATTTGTTTCCGTATGCGTGTTTTATTTTTACTGTTGGTAGATCATGTTTCAAATTAAAATTGTGAAAATGCTTTATTTTGTTGTTTAACTTCGTCTTAACTTAATATAAAGGTATTTTGCAAAAGCTAAGTGTAAGGGGAAACCCCAAATTTGTTTATAAGAACGAAAATGATCATGATTCGCCACAATATTAAATGAACATGTATATTAGTAATTGTTAGAGTCAAATGCTTGTATCGAGTCATAATGGTGTTTTGCAGGATTTTCCAGGAAATAGGACATAAGTTTTTCCAAAAATTTTCTAGAAACTTAACATAAAGATTTTTGCAGGTCACTTCTGACGACGTCAGGGTTTAACACCTGACGGCATCACGTGTAAAATTCTAGAAATTTTGCTAGTTTTGTTTTTCTAACGGAGTCTTAAAAGTTTTTGTTGATTCTTTAGTTTTGTAAACTCCAGGAAATCTGCAAACATTCATTCCAAAAGCATTATATCTTAAATTGCTTTCTAGGATTTGTTAGTATATATAGATTGCCGCCGATTTTACGCGAGGTTGCCTTGATTGTTTTCTCAGGTTTAACAGGTTATATATGACAAGAAGATGATTTATATTTCTGGAAGGGAAGCTTTGAACGTTCATTTTCTTGGAGGAAGATCTAACCTTGTTAACACACTATCCACATCGAACGAATCAGGGGAGTATTTGTTTTCATTCTTTTACCTATTTTACTTTTACATTCTTTAATTGAACATTGGGGACAATGTTCATCCTAAGTGTAAGGGGAGGGTAAATGATGATACCTTATAGGATACAATTGCACTTGAGTTTGTTTGTTCGATGGTAGGTGTGTAATAAAACTAAGAGAAATACTTGTTAGTGTAATTTTAGCGCCAAATTTAAAATTTTTTACAACATTTATGAGTGAAACTTTAACCTTAACAAGCATCTCATGGATAGGAGTTGTATGACTAGCACAAAACCGTACCATTAAGAAAAATTTTCCACCCAAATATGTGAGGTTCGCCTTTAGATTTGATAGGAAAAACATTTATTATTAGTGCTTATGAGTGTACCGGTAGCATTTAGATTCTAGAACTTGCGTTAGTGATGCATCCCGAGACCGCTAGTGAGACTACATTCGTGTAGTAGAATTTACTACATGATAAGAGGCATTAGGATCACCCTTGTTTTAAACTCGTATGATAATTACTTGACCATTTAAGTCATATTATTTGACTAGTAAAGTCAATTAATTTTTCCCACACCTTAGCGTTGTACTCATTTTTAGTACACGAAACCCCTAGTACACCCCTCCGAGCCTATCTTTTCGTTTCTAACTTTAAGCATTTTACTTAAAGGAAGAATTTGTTACAACCCACCCAAATATGCAACCAAATCTCCTTAGCCTTCCTTGTATGCACTCATCTTTAGTGCATTATTGTTACATGTTTAAACCCTTAGTTAATTATCTAATTGATTACATGGTTGCTAAGTCGAGTCATATCTTGTACATATTGTTTTGGGACGATTGGGATTCATGGGTAAAGTACTAATGTTTTGGAGTAATGGGGAAGAACACCAAATTATTACCCCCATATGCGCATTAATCTTAAAAAGTACTCCAAGTATTTTGATTATCTTGATTCGAGTCATTAGAGTAGTTTATTGTAAAGTATGTAAAAATTCAAGTGTAAGGGGAATGTACATTCCCTATGATGTATTATTTTGGATGGTAGGGTAAGAGTGTATGCAAAAAAAAAAAACAAAAAAAAAATAATAAAAAAAAAATAAAAAAAAAATCGAAAAAAGATAAAAAATCGAAAAAGGAAAAAAAATCGAAAAAAGAAAAAGAGAAAAACATGCGGACTACCATCCCGTTTCATTCTATGTTTGTTTTATGTTTTTGTTATTTTTAATTTATTATCTTAAGTCGAGTCGAGTCTTGGCTTAGCAACACCATATTGTACATGTAATTAACCAAGATGATTAACTCGCCACCAGTAAATATTGCCTTTATCCAACAAAACCGTGTTTTCCATATCCCAACACCTAACATTATAAACCTTTAAAAGACCTCTTTGATAGTTTATCCTAGGTGCTTACGTCAAGTGGTGGAGGTTTGATCCTTTCCTAAGTCTATGGTAATCTATTTGCTATAACAGGTAGTTAGAGATGTTTTCCATTTCCATATTGTGATATATACTTTATTACACCCGAGAGATGTGAGTATCTAAACACTATTTGTGAGGTGCTAGTGTGTGACCTCCGTGCTTATTTTTGGTTTTTAGTGGAACGATTATTTGTTGTAATTACTTTTATATTATTGTTAAATGACCCCTAACTTGTATTTTTATTAGAATAAAAGCGCATTTGCTTGAGGACAAGCAAATCTCAAGTGTAAGGGTATTTGATGAGGCGAAAAGTGTACCTCTTTTAAGGGGTCATTTAAGCCGAATTCGAGATTATTTGATCAATTATTGCCCTAAATCGTTCCTTTTGTCATTTTAGGTACTTTTGAAGAGAAATATGGAAAATGAAGCATTTTGGACGTTTTTGAAGCATAAAAGTGAAGAAAACGGCAAAGTCTCAAATTTTCTTGCTGGAACAGTACCTGACGACGTCAAGGTTTTACTAGTGACGGCGTCAAGAGTGACAAAAGAGGTGGACGTGGAACTTATAACGTGACGGCCCAGAACATTTTCTTTGTTATTGGCCTGATGGCGTCACCAAGGCCGTCAGGGTCCAAATACTAGTGACGGCCCAGAGTATTTTTCTACATGACGGCGTCAGAAGTGGATCTAGGCAATACGAATTTCAACTTGGCGGCGAGTTGACGGCGTCAGAGGCTAATACATGACGCCGTCAGGATGCATAATCTATATAAATTTTTCCAATTTTTCATTGTAATGTGTGGAACTTTGTATGAGATAGTAGGGCATAAACCCTAGACGAATTTTACAGCTTTTTCAAGGGTTTCAACCCCTTGATTCTTCCATGTTCAATTGAAGATAAGTACTTATTCAAATCATTCAATATGTCTATGTGTTGTGTGATTATATCTTACGCTTGTCTTCTCTTTAACATGTTAGGCTAGACTTTTATTGTGTTTGCTTAAATGTAGTGAAACCTAGATGTTGATTATGGGTTGATTGTTTGTTTATAATTGTTACGGATGATTGTATTCGATGTTAGGCTTAAGAAAACTGGCAGACTTCCATTGGTAACTTGCATGAACGTCTTAAGAAACATGATCGGATGTGTACTATGATTTTTAGTTGTATTTAATGCGTAAGAGAATTTTAATGATTCCATGTTAGGAGCTTCTAACGGCTCGACATAGGAGTGAAGTAGGATTTTATAGAGTTAGGGAATATTGTACACGGCCCTACGACTAATATTAAGGAATATAACCCGTCATCCATGCAATTGTAACAAGCTAATCAACCTATAACAGATATCTAGGGAGTAACGCAATCTAAGTAAACACAACTTTTTTCATTATTGTTTCCACCACATTAGTAAATTAGTTTAATTTTCATTTCTTTTATTTTATTTTGATTGCATCTTAGTTAATTGGGTTAGTTGGCTAGCAACTAATTCCGCCCACTCCTTCAAAACACGAGTTTTTACTTGCTTTCCATAAAATATAAAAATACAAAAAGAATCATTCCTCACCTCTAGACCTAGTTTAGTAGCCTTTCTAATCCTAGTGACACTATTCCTGAGTTGAACGATCAATCCCCCGGTACTTGTCACTATACTATACTACAACGATTAGGTACACTGCCTGGTGGGGGTTGTAAGCTTCTCAAGATCCCTTGAGAGGTAAAACCTGTTGCGAGGGCGCAATTCCCACGTATCATACATACCCTCAGAAAAATTAAACAAGGAGATCATAAGTACAACAATGAAGAGTAACATAAATCATTTCCATTGATAAGTTGATGATAAATACAGCCAAAGATCACAATAAACTTTAAGTTTATTACATACGACACAAAAGAACCATCATAATATCAAAAGACAAAATACAACCAACAAAGACAACCTAACCATCATTTTCACCTTCTTCATAAGTCATCTTGTCAATAAACCCATCTTTGGCCTGGGCTGCTTCACGGGACACAACAAGAAGCTCAGTCAACAGCTCCAACTTCCTCCTACCCGCCATCTGCATTTCAAAAAGGCAATCATGACCATCTGTAGCCACTTCGTGAAAAGGACCAAAGGAATCACTCTCATTCATGTCCGGCTCCCGTTTCTCTATGATGGCCACAAGTTGGTCGCGCTCCTGCCCCATACGAGCCAAAAACCCTAAATCATCTGCCTTGTTATGACTAAATAGAAACGTGTAGCAATCAGCAAGATCATTTGAGCCACATGCCTCTTTGAACTCGTTCAAATTTGGAGTAGCAGCCATTGGAAAAGGGTAGAAGTGTGTGTGAGATTATGTAATAGATATAGGTTGATTTACCCTAATTGCTGTTTGGTAGTGAAATAAATAGGGAAAAATGTTAGGGTGAAAAGGGTAGTAAACTTGAATGCAATTAAAAATCAATGCACTTAAAAAGAGCAATTTTTTAAATTTTGGGAAGATAAAAATGTCGCTCAAAATTTATTATAAATTAGCGGGATAATTAGGATTAAAAAAGTGTTTAAAAAAGGTTTTTACTAAGATTTTTAAATAAAAAGGTGTTTTAAAGGTACAAAAATCGGGTGATGGGTAAAGTACAAAAAGGTAACAAGTTGTAAGTCGTTTAAAACTTTTCGCTTGGTTGCTCGACATTGGAAGGGTCAAAAAGAATAAAATAATATTTATCGAAGTTTGACTATTTGGGGGGAAAATGACAAAATAGAAGGTCGCTCGAAGTTTTGAAAGTCGCTATTGATAAGTAGCAAAAAAGTAACCCCTACTTTAGTCTTACACAAATGATTAGACACTACTTTTTGTGGTGCCACATGTCGCATTTATGTTAAGTTCGCTAGTCGCTCGGGCCATTTCTAGAAACCAACCAAATAGGGTCCAAAAAAATCCACCTTCTGAGCGACCGGGCCGTTTGTAGAATTTTCCCATACTTTTTGTGTAGTTTTTGTTAATTTGTACTATAGTCACCTACCTAGTATGATATTGTTAATTTTATGGGATAGTTTTTGTTAACAAAAAAGACAAACTTATTCGACAAGGAACCGTACAACACAACCATCCAGTTGATACCGGTATGTATTGAACCGAACCAGTAAACCGGACATAACCCTTCTTGAGTCATTTTCAGACAATCACACTTTGTCAATTATACAGTTATACTATTTGAGCGATAAGAGAACTTGGAACACAAACTGAAAAACTCAACTCTATAAATGACATAGATTAATACGGGTATACTGTTGAGAACAGATCAATATAAATCTCATATTTGCAATAGAACCAATAAACCAATCATAGCCACTCATTTTTATTTTCCACTTTTTTTCTAAAAACAAAATATCTTGCAAACGGTAAATCGTCAAGCTACAAAAAGAAAAAAAAAATACCATCGCGACGAGAATTAAATTATCTTTCTATAGATATGTATTGTTATATACTTTCGACGAACTTTTTTTTTCGACGATTTTTTTTTAAAAAAAATTCCGCCCAGAAAAATCATATATGATTCGTTAAAATCAAATCATATATGATTCTTATGAATCATATATGATTTCTAAAAATCATATATGATTCGTAAGAATCATATATGATTTGATTTTAACGAATCATATATGATTTTTACAAATTCATATATGATTTTTACAAATCATATATGATTTTTCTGGGCGGAAAATTTGAAAAAAAAAAAAAAAGTTCGTCGAAAGTATATAACAATGCATGTCTATAGAAAGATAATTTAATTCTCGTCGCGATGGTATTTTTTTTTGTAGCTTGACGATTTACGGTTTGCGTGATATTTAACTTTTAAAAAAAAAGGTGGAAGTTTACTTTTTTTTATTTTGATAAAAAAAATGAGTGGTTAAAATTGTTTGATTGAATCTATGGTAAAAGTTGGATCTACAAAGAACTGATCCAACTTTTACCGTACACTGCTATGAATCTCTTTATTGAAGATAGGCATTCCATATCTCCTTCATTTAGGGTGCGTTTGGTTCGTAAGTGGGATTGGAATTGAATTCGGATTTGAGAAAAGTTTGAAAGAAAATGATGAAAGAGAAATATGTAGTATATATAATTTATAAATTAATATTATATTTAAACTATAATTTATTATACATAAAAGAGTGGGAAAAAAATTGGTATTTGTGGCTCATATTTGATCTACATGTGGGGACCACTCAAAAAAGTTGTAACATTTATTAATACCTATCACTTTTACTTTGAATCAATTCTATGATTCAATACCCATTGTCTTGAGAAAAAAATGAACCAAACAAAGGTTATAAAATTTGTTTCATTCTACACCCACTCATTCCCTCATACCAAATGGATTAAACTAATAAAGGTAATGCAATATAGCAATCGTGAAGCTAGCCAAACAATAAAACACCGGCTTTCGTGCAATATACTTACCGGCAAGATCATGTAAATTTAAGTACAATATATAGGTCGGTAAAATTTATCAGAACATCAGAATAAAGTTACACACCAATATACGTGTTTGTCGTACTAATTCCAATCTTTTTTCACAGGTCGGTTGCAATTTCATCAAATGACGTGATCGACCTTGCTCGTAAATATTTAACATCTATGACTTTCAACTTTCATAAATTCAACGTGTTACTACTTACTACAATGAAATTAGGAATTAGATAGCGTATTAATTACATCAAAAAAACATCAAAGTCATGAAAAGTTAAAAGTTGAAACTTGAATGAATTACTCGAAGTTGTGGCAGCCTTATTGTAAATTTTCATTTACAATATAGCTAGCTCAAATACAAGTACATGATACTAATATCAACCTAATTTCATCAAATGACGTGATCGACCTTGCTCGTAAATGTTTAACATCTATGACTTTCAACTTTCATAAATTTAACGTGTTACTACTTACTACAATGAAATTAGGAATTAGATAGCGTATTAATTACATCAAAAAACATCAAACTCACGAAAAGTTAAAAGTTGAAACTTGTATGAATTACTCGCATTTGTGCCATCTTCATTGTAAATTTTCATTTACAATATAGCTAGCTCAAATGCAAGTACATGATACTAATATCAACCTATTTGATCCGTATATACCACGATATATAACCAAGCAAAATTTCTACTCTTTGATCTATGTGGGACTGAACTTTATACAAGTTCTCAAAAAGGTTGCTAAAGAGACACCTCATCTTTGTTGCTGTATTCAAATGATATATGTGCTTTTTTTGTAATTGGTCTTTCGCATACCAGACTCACTCGCACGACTTAACTTTTACAAAATGCGTGGTTAACTCGCACAGAAATTCATCCCAACCAACACTTGAGGGCAAGATAAAAAACAATGTTTAAAAGTTAATATTTCTTCCCCCACAATGCAAACAAAAGAATTGAGTTACGGTCCATATCAATATGATGAAGCCACGAGAGAATAGGTAACTTCTTTGTTGGACATGCCATATGAAGATACAAACTTTCGGCGGATCCTTATTCCATTTTGTCTCTTGTACTATTGTTGTTAAGTTAAGGGTCACTTGAAATAGACACCTCGTTCTGTTGATGTGGTCATTAGTCAAAGAAGAGTTCCTAGAGGATTACTTGAAATATATAATCCAATAATTTCTTAACCCCATAATATTTTTGATCATAAGACTTGAACCAACAGCATCAATGAATAGTCTAAATCGAACCACTTTGAAGACTGGGGTTGACCATTTATAGTCAAAAGTCAAATAAGACAGAACTGTAATGAACTCCATGATCAAGAACCATATTCCCATGAATACCATACATTCATCTCTTGAAATCAAATCTCCATCAGCCCAACATTTATGAACATGTAAGAATATACATTCAGAAGATAAGACCCTTAAATTTTCAAAATTACAAAAAAGAGATAGATTGTTGTACTTATCAGCACATGATGACTCAACAGCATAATTTGGCATATTGAACAAGTTTTCCAAAAATAAATTTGGCAAAAGTTCCAGAGATACAACAACTTTGTTTCGCAACAAGATATTATTTATAATACTTTTATACTTTGTTTTCTTTTGTGTTGAATCTATTAAAATCTCATTAACTTATATGAATTGACGATTACTCTGATTTGATATCATTTTTTTTTTCCTTGAACGACATCCAAAGCTAGTAACCAGCAACGGCAGCAACATATCATTAACCTCAACTTATATTAAAGAGAAACATCACAGTACATTAGCAAGGTTTTTTTTTTTTTTTTTTTTTTTTTTTTTTTTTTTTTTTTTTTTTTTCTCTCTCTCTCTCTCTTTAACCTATATGGGATGAATTCTTGAAAACTTAAAACATAATGCAACTTAAATTGACTTTTAAATGCCACGAAATTTAAACAAACATGGTTAATAAGAAAAGACATTTGATCTATTATATATGGCAAATCCACAGATGAATAGACTCTTGTATGGCAGATGATAATACACACGGCACGGTTAATCTTTTATATGGCATATGAAAAGAATTTTTATATTTAATTGTTTTATTTTCAAACTTTCATATTTTTCGTTTAACCAACAAACTCTTTTTCGAAATGACTACACAACCAGCAAGGGTCACAAACCAAACCATAAGTTTGCAAGTATAATTATTTGCCGCTGTACATCGTCGCTTTGCGCCGATATTCATCTAGTCTATTATAATGTGTTTATATTGTTTTGATGTTTCATTTGGCATTCTTGTGATATGTCATAGTTGTCAAACTCATACGAGTCAACTCAAGCTACATTAAAAAAGAGTCAACTTGTTGTGCGACTCGTGACCGGCTTCTAACATTTAATAAACATACACATTCTTTTTATGTAACTCGCTAAGCCAACTTCTAGCCGATATAACAGATGACTTCTAATAATGCGAAAGTACTATTCCCTTAACTTACTGAGTTCAAATCCTGATGAACCAGTCAAAACCGGGAATGTTTGACCAATCCGGGTGAACCGGACCATGATGGCAGACCTGAGGCTTTATACAAAAGTGGATTAACAAATTTTTTTAGTTGGGCCCCTTGTTTTATAGGCATCCATTTCTATCCCGAGCGTTGTGGAAACATAGGAAGTAAAAAGTAAATTTCAAGTTAGACGTAAAAGACAAAAAGTAGTATATTGTCATCGTATTAGGATTGGTGTGTAACTTTTGGCAAATGTTTGATCTGGTAAGAGTATAAGGTACTCATGATGTCATGGATCTAGTGCTATGAGTAAAAGTGTTGTCATCTCAGGATTTTTTCTTATAACAACAGAACGTATAACTCAACACAAAACATCATTCTTTTAAAAGTTAGCGTAATAGGACACCTATTGGCCGGCCCACACATAACCCCAGTAACACACAAATACAACATAAAAAGAAAAAAAGAAATACTCACCGTGTGGGCTTGTTAGCTCTTGCAATGTAGCCAAGGGGCCGAGGAAGACGTGGAGTTGAGAAGAAGGAGTGCGAGTGTGAGGTTGTGAAAAAGAACTGTTACACATGGATTAAAATCTATGTAACAATGGCCTAAGTCTGATAATGGTGTACTAAGTATAAACTAGTTGGTATTTTGTATAGCAGAACAAAAGTTAGGTTTACTAATATAAGAAAAGTTTAATTTTTGGACTTAAATAGATTTGTTTTCCAAATTTCAAACAAAGTCATTGAAGTTGAAACAAATGTGTAAACTATGTTTAGTTAACATGAATATATGCGTTTTCAAAGAAAAAATTTTCCAGCTCAAGGCCACTTACTTAAGAATAATAATAATTAAAAAACAAAAAAAAAAAAAAAAAAAAAAAACAAAAACAAAAACAAAAAAAAAAAAAAAAAAAAAAAAAAAAAAAAAAAAAAAAAAAAAAGTTAAACACAGCTCTAAAAGCTGTTTAAAATTTTCAGACATGCATAATTTATTTGTACCTTACTAATAAACCAACCACCCCTAAATATAACTATCGTGAACCAACTGAATGTACACTTGCTTATTACCTATGCATGTTAAAGTTTTTTAAACATAGCTGTAAAGGCTAGAAATATCAAACTCCATATAGTGATATCACTGTGATCCATGCACCACAAAATTTGTCACCTGTGTTTTGCATTGCTTAGTCTACTCTTTTCTTAGTTATCTTAAGCAAAAACATTTTCCCAACACCTTTCAGTCTTTCACTTACCCATTCATATCCATATTCTTCTTTATTAGCTTCTTTACTAAATCTGTATCTATTTGCCGAAGCTAGTCAAGCTGATTAATTAGCCCATGTCCGTAAATCGTTATTTGGTAAGAACACTTATATAAAGCCGAGTAACTTGAACAAACGATGATTCCATCAAGGCATACCAAACAAGCTTATTTATCTAGTTCTTACTTTGAGTTTGCAATTAACTTATTTTGTATAATTATTGTTTGGTTAAATTTTAAAAAGTCAATTTCGTCTTTCAATCCAGAAATGCGATCCTTGTGAATTGAAATTAAATTCTGACTTCTCAAACTACTAAATCACAAATCGGAATAAAAAGAGAAATTGGCAATTCAAAGTTTTACCTTAGCTTATATGTTAGCATTTCCTCCTTAATTTATAATATCTTTCACCCAACAACCTTTCCTTCGTAGCCCGATGTGGGATAGTCAAACGCCACTCAGTTTTATCTTTAACAATTTTTGATTCATTCCACTAGCACCTTTTGAATTTATGCCCAAAACTAATATTGGTAACCAATAACCAATTGATGTATGATATTTCAAAATATGAATTATTACAAACAGTATCTAAGATTTAGGTGCCGTTTGGTTTGTTGTCATGAATAACAATGGAAATGAGTTTGAAATAGGGGTAGAATGAGAATTGGATTAAGCAAAAGAGTCATTGCAAAAAAAAAAAAAAAAAAAAAAAAAAAAAAAATTATTTGGTTGGGCGTCTAATATTTTTGTATAAGAACTTTGTGGGTCCAAGTTAATATAATAATATGTCATTTTCTTCATCACTTTGTTTTTATTTGCATAAACAATTATTTTGAGTTCTATTAGTGGTGGGCCACACCATGAATGAGTATGAAACCACCCATCACAACCTTGTATGGGTTTTAGCCATCATTTCAAAAAGTTGATTCGGAAAGAGCGAACCAAACAAATACATATGAGAATGAATGTATTACTTGATTGCTACACTCGGACACGAAACGCTTCCTTACCTTAGAATAATCATTAAAACTTGGGGGGGGGGGGGGGGGAAATGAAACTAAGTCCGACTAAGCTAAATTAAATGGTCACACCAAAGCTGTTAAAATTAAATAATCATGACAATCATATAAATAGGTAAACAAATATGCGGAAGCGAAAGAACATCTATAACATATTAAAGATTAACATAAATTAAATAGGAACGTACCGTGGGATTCTAGCTGAACAAGAATCAAACTTTAATAACTAGAAGAAGATGATGAACCCTAATTAGGGTTTATAAGGTTTAATGAATAACCCCTTACCATTTTTATTCGATTCAAGATATTAACTATAGTGAGTTAATACCATGTTCTTGTACACACGAATTGTAACGAATTAATTTGATTGCAAGATCGAAGAAACACAATGATTTTTGTTAAACAAAAATCGATCCAAGACCCTTAAGGGTTGTTGGTCGATCGTTCAAAGCAAAAGAGAGGAGAAGGAAAAACCAATTTAAGGTTATGTGTACAAGAGTGAAAAACAAAGACCCTTGGTTTTTTATATATACTAGTTGAGAAACTTGGAGAACAAGTTGGAGTGGGTTTGGGTTTCCCCTTTCCCTTGTCGACTGGCCACAAGCCCAAGGAGGCCATTATGGAACCTTCTTTTTCACTAATTACAACCTAGTTCTTCTCGTTTGCCCGTTAGTCAATTCCGTTAAGTATTAACGACCGTTAGTCATTTATTGTGTTTAAATAAATAATTATATATGTCTAACATGTATATATAATAATTATTATTCATTAATTTTTATTCGTAATGTGTGTAATCTCGTGATCTCGATTTCGATACTAGACATGCACGTATTAATATTTATCCACAAACCAACAAAAGCTTACTCAACTAAATGGTCAAACCAAAGCTAACTTGTTCAATTAAAGTATCTCAAACAAAGCTTACTTATCTAGTAAATTTTAAGGAGTGTCTAACTTAGCTTGTTTTGTAATAACACCTGCTTATATAAAATTTAAAAAACTCAATATCTTATTATAGAGTTAACGTAAAGAGTGTTTCAATTAAACTTGTTATATAAAATTGGAAGCCAAGTAAAGACTTCAAAAAGTAAAAACAAATTCTTTGAAATTTTTAATTGGCCTATCTTATATCCCACCATTGCCTTCCTATTTATAATCATATATTTTGCTAAGATGCCCGATGTGGGATTGTCTGTACACTGATGAAATCTTCCTTGATGTTGATCGACGATGTTGATGAGTGTCTCTTGCAATGTAGCCAAGGGGTTGAGGACGGCGTGGAGTTGTGATCAAGAAGTAATTATCATGGATTCAAATCTATGTAACAGCGCCCTAAATAGTTGCTATCATGATGGAGTACTATTAACATCTACTAGGTATTAAAAAGTTACATTGTCCAAGTAACTTGTTGGCTCGTTAGTTTGTATGAAACAAAGTGAGGTATCCAAATATTATAACATTTCATGTTAAAGTTTTTTAAACATAGCTGTAAAGGCTAGAAATATCAAACTCCATATAGTAATATCATTGTGATCCATGCACCACAAAATTTGTTACCTGTGTTTTGCATTGCTTAGTCTACTCTTTTCTTAGTTATCTTAAGCAAAAACATTTTAATTTCCCAACACCTTTCAGTCTTTCACTTACCCATTCATATCCATATTCTTCTTTATTAGCTTCTTTACTAAATCTGTATCTATTTGCCGAAGCTAGTCAAGCTGATTAATTAGCCCATGTCCGTAAATCGCGATTTGGTAAGAACACGCATCTAAAGCCGAGTAACTCGAACAAACTCCCTCGCCAAAGCTTACTAGTTCAGTTAAATGAGCTCAAACGATGATTCCGTCAAAGCATACCAAACAAGCTTATTTATCAAGTTCTTACTTTGAGTTTTGCAATTAACTTATTTTGTATAATTATTGTTTGGTTAAATTTTAAAAAGTCAATTTCATCTTTTAAAATCCGATTTTTGATTCTTGTAAATTCAGATTAAAATCTGACTTCTCAAACTACTAAATCACAAATCAGAATAAAAAGAGAAATTGGCAATTCAAAGTTTTACCTTAGCTTATGTGCTAGCATTTCCTCCTTAATTTATAATATCTTCCATCCAACAACCTTTCCTTCCTAGCCCGATGTGGGATAGTCAAACGCCACTCATTTTTGTCTTTAACAATCTTTTATTCACTCCGCTAGTACCTTTTGAATTTTTGCACAAAGCTATATATATTAAGCAAAAACATTTTCCCAACACCTTTCAGTCTTTCACTTACCCATTCATATCCATATTCTTCTTTATTAGCTTCTTTACTAAATCTGTATCTATTTGCCAAAGCTAGTCAAGCTGATTAATTAGCCCATGTCCGTAAATCGTTAATTGGTAAGAAGTAAGAACACTTATATAAAGCCGAGTAACTTGAACAAACTCCCTTGCCAAAGCTTACCAGTTCAGTTAAATGAGCTCAAACGATGATTCCGTCAAAGCATACCAAACAAGCTTATTTATCAAGTTCTTACTTTGAGTTTTGCAATTAACTTATTTTGTATAATTATTGTTTGGTTAAATCATAAAAAGTCAATTTCGTCTTTTAAACCTGATTTGTAATTCTTGTAAATTCAGATTAACATCTGACTTCTCAAACTACTAAATCATAAATCAGAAGAAAAAGAGAAATTAGCTATTCAAAGTTTTACCTTAGCCTAAATTGTTAGCATTTCCTCGTTATTTATAATATCTTCTCTCAAAAAGGTGAAGATCGGTGGGATCACCCTGGTCCCATGCATCCTAAGGATGCCAACCGGACCCTCCCCCAAGGACCCGGCCCCAGGCAATGAGCACCTGTCCCAGTGACTGTACTTATCAGGAGGTGGGCTATGAACCCTGGCTATTTTCTCAAAAGACCCCTCGCTGACCAGTCAATCTGAGCATTTGCGGTGGGGGGATGGTATCAACAGAGCATGTATCCGACAACCTTTCCTTCCTAGCCCGATGTGGGATAGTCTAACGCCACTCAGTTTTATCTTTAGCAATTTTTGATTCATTCCACTATAACCTTTTGAATTTATGCCCAAAACTAATATTGGTAACCAATAACCAATTGATATATGATATTTAAAAATATGAATTATTACAAACAGTATCTAAGATTTACCTTCGAATAATCGTTAAGACTTGGTAAAAAAGAAAAAAACAAAACTAAGTCCGGCTAAGCTAAATTAAACGGTCACACCAAAGCTTACTTCCCGACTAGAGATACTCAAATCAAAGCTTCCTCAACTAAATGTTCAAACCAAAGCTAACTTGTTCAATTAAAGCATCTCAAATAAAGCTTACTTATCTAGTTGATTTTAAGGAGCGTCTAAGTTACCTTGAGTTGTAACAATTATATCAAATTTAAAAAACTCAATATCTTATTACAGTATATAGTTAACGTAAAGAGTGTTTCAATTAAACTTGTTCGGTAAAATTAGAACCAAGGAAAAACTTCAAAAAGTTAATTAAATTCTTTTAAATTTTTACTTGGCCTACCTTATATTCCACCATTTCCCTACTATTTATAATAATATATGCCTAGCTACTTTTGCTAAGATGCCCGATGTGGGATTGTCAGTACAATGATGAAATCTTCCTTGATGTTGATCGACGATGTTGATGAGTGTCTCTTGCAATGTAGCCAAGGGGTCGGGACGGCGTGGAGTTGTGGAGTTGTGATAAAGAAGTAATTATCGTGGATTCAAATCTATGTAACAGCGGCCTAAAATAGTTGCTGTCAGGAGACTTAATGTGCATGTTTCGAGCTTAAGGGGCTCTCATGATGGAGTGCTATTAACATGTACTAGGTATTAAAAAGTTACATTGACTAAGTAACTTGTTGGCCCGTTAGTTGTAGAAACAAAGTGAGGTATCCAAAGATTAGAAATGTCTATAATGAAATGAACTTGTATTCGCTAAGGTATGTCATTCTCCCTCTTGTTCCGATGTTAGAAAATTCCTCTTGATCTAAATCTACAACATTTTTGCAACACACATGCTAAATTTCATCAGGTTAATCATTAAGTCAAGAAATACTGAAATACCCAATTGTTCTCGTTTTCAACAATCAACTCTAGTGCATCAACTTATACAGATATCTCAAAACTAAACATTTGAAGAGGTTGTGCCACCTAAAACAACCCTTCTCCCAAAATTCAATCTGTGTGATCATTTGTTTCATGTATTAAAACTTCGTTTTAATTAATTTAATAATCGATTCTCAGTTTTGTTTATATACTAGACGAGTACCCGTGCATAGCAACTGGATTTTATAACGACAAATAGTTTATTAATAAAAAAAGTTTATAGGTTATAAATGAAAAATAATAAAAGTTTGAAGATTTGGGAATTAAACATAATGTTTTGAAACCTGGTTTGACCCGTGTGGTTCAACCGGTTGAACCATTCCGGTCGAAAAATTGGTCGATTTAAACCGGATCAACTTGCTAGGTTGGGTCGAAAACGGGTCAAATTAAACCGGTTCAACCCGTCGGGTTTGAAGCGTCCCGGGTCAACCGGTTTTTGATTTGTATTAATTGGTTGTATTTAATTTGGTAGATACGGTTTTAATTGGTTGTACAATGTGAATAAATCATTGTACTTTTAAGTAATGAGGTGTTTTAATAAGAGTATTAATTACATTTTATAATTTCATTTAATAAGATTTTTTAAGATTTCACATTACTTAACTTTTCAATTTTTCACTTTTCAAGATTAACCATTTTTCCTTTATATGTAGTATATATATTTTATTTTGTTTATATATATTTTATTTTTTTTACGTTTTTCATAGATAAAATGAAAAAGAAAAACTACCAACCACATGAATCTCAAATGTTAAGCTTCTTTGCCAAGTCTACCGACCTGCTAGACACATAGGACTTATTAATGGCCATGAGTGGAAGGCCTCTATGAGAAACGTGAGGCCAGTGAAAATTGTCTACATTACAAGAAATATGAGGTCAGTGATACAAGTTCGACAGTGTTCTTAAACCATATCATGATTTGACATAATGTAAAACAGAAACTAAACCTGGTTATGCTGAACTAAACACTCTAAACCAAATCTTAATTTATGCGTAAAGGAACTTATCTAAGCCAATAGTTTTAAAAAAGAACCAATATATAAGGCTGAGCAAAACCGCCCGCCGCCCGATTCCCGGCTCGATCCCGAACAACCCGCCGGCCCAATTCCGATCCCGACTAGTAAACGGGCCGGGAGTTGGTTTCTATTTCCGGCGAACTCGGGGGTCGTGTCGGGATCAGGTCACGACGGGATGAAAACCGAGAAATAACAAGCTAAACCCGACCGATACCAACTAACCGAACACAATCAAGATCTGGAGTCGGTTTAGAATTCCGGCCACAATCAGGATCGGGCTTCGTCGGGCCAGGATCGGTTCCGGCCCGATGCTCACCCCTACTTTTTAATGCCTTCCATTAACTTTTTGAATAAAATTGTAGGTTTGTTTAAACACCAAAAATTCAACAATACTGCTTCTCTTTAATTATAAACTTACATAAAAAGTCATACATAAAGAAAAGAGATAATTGAATCTCTATATCTCTAAGCAAAACCTAGAAAACATGATAAACATTCACTTCATATTTATAATAACGCCACTCTCTGGCTACTTCTTTGGCAACTCGATGTGGGATTGGTCAAGTATTTTCCTTTTGTAACTCTTAGAAACTAGTTTATGCACAGACCTCAAAAGCGCCTTTGTTGTAGTTTTTCCAAATTAAAGAATGTAGAATGGCCGGTGGGCATTTAGAGTTGAAGACGTATCATTTTATAAGTCAGTGAAATTTATTAGATCGAACCTTTGTTTTTTAAGAATATACCGGACCTTACCGGAGCAAATCATTACCCATGGTGCCCACCAATCGTGTGTGGTCTCTATTACGGTGGTGCACTTTTTTTTTGGTTTACTTTTTTTTGTTCGCTGGCGCAAAGCGCCTAACGAAATACACCCTTATACACGAATATCGAATCTATACACATCACAAATTAGACGTTCAAAAAGACGTTACAATTGAAACATTAAACGTAACTTGAACTACTTTAACCTTAGGCTTGAACTTGAACAACTGAATTACTTGAACGTAGCTTGAACTTGAATATTGGACTTAGAACTTGTTTCACATCTTATAGTTTATTGTGATAATGGCAATGCGATATATTTATCTTTCAATCTCATGCAACATTAGCGCATGAAACATATCGAAATTAACATACATTTTGTTAGAGACCATGTTGCAACATGTCATGTTCGTGTTTTACATGTTTCGGTCCAGAGCATTCAACTTCCTCTCACTCCACCTGCGCACGGGGGGGGGGGGGGGGGGGCGACAGGGCGTTAGCAGATTACATATTATGTATATTCGGTCAAGCCTATGTATCCATTAGTGTTATATTTATATTGTAACAAACTAGGGCTGCAAACAAGCGAAGCTTTTATCAAGCAACTTGAGCTTGACCTTGATTCGATCGAATCAAACTTTTATCAAGCTCAATCCCAATAAATTGGCTTGAAACATATAACGAGCCGAGCTCAAGCTTTTGATAGCTCTGCTCGAGCTTTTTATCAAGCATTAATATAGATATCTTTTCATATTAAATTCATATAACTAGCTAAGGGTTAATTTGAATATTAATCTAAGTATAATGACTTTTATCATAAAGAATTAATTAATATAATCTTGAAGGACTCTTATACGTTAAAAAAAAGTTGTATTTCTTTGTAACATCGTTATCTTAGACCAGTGGTGTTGCTTACTTGCTTTATATCTAGAAGCAAATACAAGTTACTAGTTATGAATCGTGAATATTAATAGACCAAAATATATACTACTATTACATAATTTTAGCTTTTGTTTATACTTAGGTTATCGGTGTCAACATTAATTAGTACTTTAGTTTATGTTTCATTCTAATGTTGGACATGGGTACACGAATGTTATTGTTGGTTTTATTACTGTTAAATTAATTTAGTTTGGTTTACAAATGTGGTTTTAGTGAGTTTTACTTTATAAATATATGTATTGATGAATTTAATTATTAAATACCATAGTTTTGTATATATTAAAGCTTTTCAAGTAAACCTCAAGCTTTGTTCGAAAACTACTTGATCTAAGCTCAAGCTTGGATAATTAAAACTTGACAAGCTATTAAGCCAAGCTCAAGCCTAATAATTTTGTTTCAAGCCAAGTTCAAGCCTTATCGAGCTCGAGATCGGCTTAACTCGATTGCAGCCCTATAACAAACTCTTTATTGTTAACTAGTAGGGTACCCGCGCGTTGCAGTGACGGATACCCTAAAATAAATGTTAACGACATCAAAAGGTAAAAGTGATAGCTAGGAGTTGTAAACCATTCGGGCGCGAGCCCGTTGACCCATCCTTGTTCGGGCTCGAGCCGCCCGTGCCTGTTCAGGCTCGAGCCCATTTGGCCCGTTACCCGTTTAAGCTTGAATATTTTTATAATATGCTCTATGGTTTGTATTAGTGACATTTAATGCAGGAATTGTGTTTAAGTTGGTTGTACAATATGCTTAATAATTTGTATTTTTTTCGTAAGGGTGTTTTAATAACTGTATTTATTATATTTATTAAACAGTTAATTAATGTTAGTAAATGTGTTTTAATTAGTTGTACTTTTAGCTTAAGAATTTGTAATGTTGAATTTTAAGTATTTCTATTTAAAGATTGCATTTAATGTTAGAAAATATGTTTTAATTAGTTGTATTTTAAGCTTAAAAACTTGTAATTGCATTTAATGTTAGAAAATGTGTTTTAATTAGTTGTACTTTTAGCTTAAGAAACTTGTAATGCTTTATTTTATGTATTTTTCTAGAAGGCCTAAATGATTTATAAGATAGTATGATTAGTCAAATCACATTACATTTTACATATATTTTAATACCCATTAAGTTTACAATATAGCAAATTAACCACTAAACCTAGCATATTCTATACTTGCACTCTTCACATCATTTTACCTATTATTAGTAAAAAAATATGTATAGAAAATCATATTATCATTAAAGTTTATTTACTCTATATAAACTATAAAGTAAATATTTTTGTACAATTGGTAACAATCTTTATTATATATATATATATATATATATATATATATATATATATATATATATATATATATATATATATATATATATATATATATATATATATATATTATCGTTAAACTGCTGTAAAATAAATATTTTCATACCCGCGAGACACGAGTTTGTTATATCTGGTATATCACAATAGATAATTATTGAATTGAATAGGTTAAATTAAAAGGAAAAATATTTATTAATGTATCATACTTGTCACAAATGTTACTTCCGTATAGCGAACAAAAAAATTAGCTTTTCAGTACACTAAAGTTGACATTTTTGTCTTTCTTTGTGTAATAAAGATTAAAAAAATATGTAATTACCATTTTACCCTTGATTTTATAAAAATTGCATCCAATGTCCTTTGGCTAAATACATAAATGGTCCCTGTTGTTTAGAGAAAATTGCGTCTACCGTCCCCATTTTTTTTTAAATATATATATTTTTTTCGAAAATATTTTTTTTTTCAAAAATATTTTTTCTTTCGAAAATATCTTTTTCCGAAAATATTTTTTTATCCGAAAATAATTTTTTTTCAAAAATATTTTTTTTTGAAAATATTTTTTTTTCCAAAAATAATTTTTATTCAAAAATATTTTATTTCGAAATTTTTTTGACCCGAATTTTTTTTTTCGAAAATATCTTTTTCCGAAAATAATTTTTTTTCAAAAATATCTTTTTCGAAAATATTTTTTCCTAAAATATTTTTTTTTTCAAAAATATTTTTTTTCGAAATTTTTTAACCCGAATTTTTTTTAAATATTTTTTTTCCGAAAATATTTTTTTTCAAAAATATTTTTTTTTGAAAATATTTATTTTTCTGAAATAGTTTTTTTGAAAAAGGAATTTCGAAAAAAAAGAGATGGTGGACGCAATTTTCTCCAAACGACAGGGACCATTTATGTAATTTAGCCTAAGGACGGTGGATGCAATTTTCGCAAACACACAGGGACCATTTATGTAATTTGAAAGGGTAAAATAGTCATAATACACAAAGAAAAACAAAAATGTCAACTTTAATGTACTGAAAAGATATTTTTTTTTTCGCTACTCGGAAGTAACATTTGTGAGAAGTATAATAAATATTTTTCCCTAAATTAAAATTTCATGTTTTATGAAAAGGAAAATATTTGGTCAAGCATATCATATAGAGTAACTTTCAATTCGCTCTTCCCGTTATACCATATCAATCCTTTTTTTAGATTTCATATTCTTTACTATTTTATCAAATATCATTAGTAGTCTTACAATTCATTCACCATTTGCGTAAATTATAGCTGAAGCATACATATGGAGTCCGATTCAACAAGCATTCCCATTAGAGACGACACGCAAACACAACCGGCCACCATCTTCAATCTACCGTACGTTCCATTCTGATTATGTTTCACGTTCACGTTCATAATTCATTTATCTGCTTTTAGATAGAGATATGTGTTTTCTATATATGGTTAGATCTAATGTTTGCATTTTGTGTTTTTCAGGGTGCACAAGTACTATTTCAATTTATCAATGATGAGTTTCTTCTTTAAGAGTATCCTAGTAATGATTCCCACGGTGTGCGATACGAGGAAAAAATCTCCTATTGAATTGAATCCTCCATTTATGATCATATCAATTGTTACAACATTTGTGGCTGTACTAACATGTCTAGTTATAATCTTTGCAAAATACTACTTGAAAATCTCTTGGATGTGGTATATCTGTTTAACAATCGTAAAATGCATTGGATTATTCGGGATGTATGCTGCAAATTTGTCACTTGTTATGGTAGTAGTTGTCCCTCCAAACTATAACTCGATCGGATATATGCTCGTGTTTCTGATTTTTGGGTATGCAATTGCATATTACTTTATTTGGCATTTGGATAATACAGTTGATAGCGGTGCCAATTATGCTAAGAGTTTTTGTTTGGGACTATTTTATATACCTCTTTCCCTTATGTTGGCGTTTTTCCTCCCTGAGCACCTCGACTGGATCTTTATTTCAATAGTATTTGTCTTCAGTTGTTTGGAAACAATCACTCACTGTATTTATTACAATAAGAAAGGTGAAACGAACAATGTATGAAACTTGGAAGCTCATCAACAAGACAAGAGCAATGATCTTCCTCTTGTAGATGCTAGCTGTAAGATTTAGGAGTTAGATGTTAGTTATTTGATACTAGCACTTATTTAGAATAAAGTTGTAATAATCATGCTTATGAATTTTTGCTTTTGAGATCTATGTCTTGGTAGAATAAGGTTGTATCAAACATACTTGTATATAATCAATCATCTCGGCTCTAAAAAAAAATGATCGGTACCACTTAAAGCTCAAATAGATAGACAAGTATAATATTTTAGAGATGTGCATTGCATAGTTATATCTTTTCTACCTTAAGAATGATAACATATAACAAATAAGTATGATACCGGTCATCTTATTCTTCCGATAACTACATAAACAATTGTGATAAAGTGGTTTGCATATTGTTTTGCAAAACAAGCTCATGGATATGCCTACACATTCAAAAAGATACCTGTTATGGAACAACCTATTGTCCTTTTGTATTGCAAAGTGTTAAAAGTAATTGAACATAGAAATGAAAAGAAGCTAAATTCATTTGTTATGGCCCAAGTTAAGTTATACTATATCAGCAATCTAGCACTTTTATTACTGCATATAGTTTAGTTGTAAAGCTTATAATTTTGGTTTGTATTAAGAGAATTAGCACACACAAAATACATTTTTGCTTATCTGAAACCTTGAGTTAATGATTGTGTTTAGATGTGGGCTAATAGTGGCTTTTGAAAACTTGAGCTTTTAAATAAATTAGTTTGTGAAATAAACTTTGCTTGTCACATAGGATCTCTTTAGCTATTTTTCCTCCCATAAGCAATGTGGGATAGTTAAACATTTGTTATTCATTCCACTTTCACCATAGAGACCTGCTTCTACAACTGAGAACTCATCGGCTCATCGCACATTTACACAATGGCTAAACACATCATATCGACACTAGCCTTCATCGTCATCTTATCACGTACCTCAGTTTTGTCTACAAAACCACGACCCACACCAAATAGGTCTTCAAAGTGCATAAAATACACTGAACATGTCCTAGCTTGTTGATGCTGACTATGTAGGTAAGTAGGTTACTGCCTCTTATTGCATTGTAACATGACCTCGAGTAGTGATAGGGTGACCATGTGAATGACATATAGCTGTACGGATGCGAAAGAATCTATGCAGAAACGGTCAAAGCCGTTGTAATCAGGTGAATATATAGTGAAGGGTCCGAGCTTAAGGGGATCGAGTTGATGATGTTCGACGTAACATTGTATCTATGTGCTTGAAATAAAATTCAGTCCTTGGTATATTGTACACGAATAAAAATGATCGAGTTCTACCAATACAATGTCATATTAAATTATATACCACCGCCGCTTATTTATTATAACGAGTACGGCAGCGAGCCGCCGCGTTGCGGCGGTGCAGTGATCTTGCACCAAATTTTTGTGTCTGGTTGCCTGATAATTGTAACGTTACGTAAGTGAGGGAGTCGCTTGCCTTTTTCTGTATGTTGTTGGAATATAGCAACTTCCCAATATAGAGATATATTACTTGCAATCTTCCCAGCAAAACTAAAAAAAAAAAAAAAAAAAAAAAAAAGAAAGAGACAAAATGGGCTAACGTTTGGATGGGCTGGGCTACCAGAGTGGATGACACAAAATTGACGTCACATAAAAGACAGAATAGACGCTCTGTTATATATACTTATATAGTATAATTTGCAACCCAAAACATTCCACATTTCACATACATACCGAATCATTCCTCTCGACACCAACATAATACCAAACCATTATTTATTACATTTTTATTAGTTTTTATTCGTTATTAAACTCCAATACCCTCGAAAGTACACAGATTATCTACCTTGGATCTTCGGTATCAACAAAAGAGAGAGAGAGAGAGAGAGAGAGAGAGAGAGAGAGAGAGAGAGAGAGAGAGATGTTTTCAGCGGTGGGTGTGTGGCTGTGATTGAGTTACGAGTGGTGGTAGAGATGTTTCTAGTTCACTACCCAAACATCTGATGTGCTGCTTTACTAACAAAAATTATTGAATTGCTATTAAGGTAAAAATTATTGAATTGCTATTATGGTAAAAATACTTTTTTTTTTTTTTTTTTTTTATAATTTGCCCTATTGGTAAATCCTTAGTTTAGTGGTGGTGGTTTCATGTAGAAATAACGGCGGCTGTTGTGATGGTGGTGGTGCTTTCCAGTAGAAATAACAGCGGCGAATAATGGTGGAGGTTTTTTTTTTTTTTTTTTTTTTTTTTTTTTTTTTTTTTTTTTTTAAGGGTTTGTGTGATGAGGAAGGAGGAAGAGAGAGGAAGGAGAAGGTGGGTGGTGGGTTGAGGTGGCCGGAGCGGCGGTGGTCGTCGGAGTGGGTGGTGATGGGTAGGGCAAATTATAAAAAAAAGTATTATACTTGTCACATATTCATCTTCTGGGTGGTGGTGGAACTTTGAACCAGTTGAGCAAGTCACATATTACCCATGAGATGAAAAAAAGACAAGTTAACGGTGTTGAATACGTGGCAAGTATATTACCTTTTTTTATTATTTGCCCTTGCAATTGGAGTTGCAGGTCGTGCTCTCGACGAACCCAACACTTATTTCTCTCATTGGGGATATGTCTCTTGACCCAACCGTCGTGAAGTTGGTAGTAGAGTCTTCACAAGTTTGAAAAGTTTTATGTCCGGTATCTATCGGGATTGGTCCAAAACAGCCTAAATGTTTGTCCCGTGGTACCAAATTTCAATGGAATAATTGTGGAGGGCTTCTTTTGACCAATTATCTTTACTTACATCAACCTTGCTTCTCGTGGTGTTCCAGTTAGCTCTTTTCAATGTTATTTTTGTAATTCAGAGCCAAAAATGTTGATCATTTTGTTGTCAATTGCCCATTTCTCAAACGAATTTGGGCTAAGGTACGGCATTTGGTGGGGTATATGTCTCTCGTCTCTTACCTTTTCCGAAATCATGGAATGGTTAAGAGCTCCTTCGGGTAACTCTGTGGTGGACAAAGCCTTTTGTCGTGTGTTATAGTCGTTATTTGGAAGTGGAGAAATCGCGTGCTTCATGCACCATTGACATCCAAGGCCTCGATAGTTGTTATAGATCTGCTCACGCAAGTTCAAAGAACGGCGTTATTGTGAATTTCCAATAGGTGTTCCAAGGTCAGAGAACATTTGAAGGTTTATTTTCAATTGGTGTTCAAAACTAGGAGTTGACCGGTCTTTTTGGATCTCTTTCCCACAACTCTTTTGATCAATTTACTTCGATAAAAATAAATAAAAATAGAAATAAAAATAAAAATAAAAATAAAAAATAAAATTTCTTTGGAAAATTGCTGCTTGGCTGGATTTAAAGAGCCAACAAACTTTTTATTTTAAACTACGAATTCATCACCTGACAACTGTTAATGTAGTAATATTAACAGTTTGAGATGAGCAACTCATAAATCAAAACAACAGGAAAATGGGCTATTTAAAGAGGCGCCATTAGCCTAGCTTATGCGTTACCATTCCCTCCTTATTTATGATATCTCCTCTTTAGCAGCTTTTCCTCTGTAGCTCGATGTGGGATACTCAAACTCCACTTGTGAGTGGCTTTTGAATTTGTATAACTACTCATTTACGAACACTCGCCTAGGTAGCCATTTTAGTATTTTACCATGTACCTCAGTTTCAGTTTACAAAACTATCACATAACCTTTTCAAATAATTAACCTCATAACTTATCATCCCAATGGGTGTGAGCTAAAAAAATGATTTGAATGCCTCCTGACATTAGTTTGGATGGGTCTGTCTTTATAATTCGGGTAGGCCAGAAGTAACTTTGTGAATCAAATACATAAGAATATACACATACTTCTCATATCTAATAAGAAACTTGGGTTGGCCATGGCCCATCCAACCTCCTACATGGCTCCGTCCCTGCCACCACTATTAATTAATGAGAACAACAACGAGGTTGTGGAGTGCGCTTATAAGTAGCCTAAGTACACTGAAGAAGTATAATGAAGGGGCCGAGAAGGGCGTGGGGGTGGAGTGTAAGTGCGAGGCTGTGGGTGAGAAGTCGTACTTAAGTGTACGAAAGAATCTAGGCGATAGCAGCCTAAGCCTTTGCCGGTCCGAGCTCATTATCCTTTGGTCGTATTGTAAAAGAATAAAAACGAAGTCTGAACTTTCTAAGTTTTGCCGCAACTTATATATACCCGAGTACAAATATGTATGCTATAATAGATATGTTAATATGAGTTGTTTTCCAAATTTCTAGCAAAGTGATTGAAGTTAAAACAAATGTTTAAACTATGTTTAGTTCACATCGATATATGCGTTTCAATCTAAATGTTGACAAACAAATATAAAAATTTGTATCCGCATATCATATTCTTGATTTTGTGGTTCAAACAATATGATTCGCCACAAAATTTGCCGCCTATGTGTTTTGTATTGCCTTAGTCTTTCTTTGAGCAAAAACATTTTCCCAACACCTTTCAACCTTTCACTAGCCACTAATATCCATATTCTTATTAAGCTTATTCACTAAATTTGGGTCTATTTGCCCAAGCTCATCAAGCTATTAATCACCCCATATCCGTGAGCCACAATTCGGGGAAATGGCGTAGTTAAAGCCGAGTGAAGTGAAGACTCGAGCCAAAGCTTACTTTCTCAGTTAATGGAGAGCCAAACAAGCTTATTTAGCCAAACAAGCTTATTTATCTGGTATTTGTTAAGTGTTTCAAACTTTTTCAGTTAAACTTATTTTATAGAATTGTGGCTTGTTTAAACTAAAAACAAAAAGCTAATTAAATACTTGTATTATATTAACATTATGCTTTAATCATTAAACTAAGGTGTGCAAATCATCTTTCTAATCTAAATTATGCATTCTTAGTTTTTCTTAAGTACAATTTTTTGAAGCTCACAAGAGAAAGAGATAAAGCAAACGTTAATGGAGTTTCTGCAACAAGAACAATTCTAAGAAAAGCAAGAAATGGAGAAAAAATTGCAAAAACTAATCAAAGAATGGATCACTTAGAATAGAATAAAAAGAGAAGAGGTAGCACCCTTGGAAGAAGCCGCCTTCCTAAGAGGTTCTGAAGAACAGAAACTGCTCCGTTAACTTCAGCATCAGTTTTTTTTTTTTTTTTTTTTTTTTTTTTTTTTTTTTTTTTTGTAGAACTTGATGTTGATATATTATGTTAATTTACCTCACTATAATCTGATGATTACGTTGTACACCTTGAATTCTTTGTGTGTTTTGTGTGTGTGTATGTGTGTGCGCGCGCGCGTATGCATATTGAGGTTGTGTTGAGCAGTTGATGTGTCTTATTTAGTGAGGTTATATGAAATGGCGAGGTTGGAAGATATGGAAAAGAAATTGGACCAGTTGGTCTCAAATTTTATGCTAAACGAGTTTTGGTTTGTGATTATGCTTTATCTTACATTTTTTTACCACTAAATGGCATAAGGAAGCAAGTTTGTGGATGTATTAGTTCCAATAAATTATGCTAGGATTAGAAGGTTGTTGTCATGACTGTTAACATCAATAAATGTTTAGCAATTTCAGGGACTTGTCTCATATAATTTCTGTTAAATTATGTTCAGTGAAAGATGGATGCTTTCGAGAAAAAGTTTAGGGTACTGGCAATGGTTGCGGGGTGGCCAGCGGTTTGCCCCAAACCGCCGGGGAACACCGCCGCCACCCCAGCGGTTTGCCCCAGCGGTGAGGCTCAACGGGGAAGAACACTGCTGCGGTTTGAAACTTTGTATCCGTTGGAGCATTAAATGTAGTGAACGTTGGGGGCTAAATTCCAAAAAAAATATACGTTGGAGCCTTGGAAAAAAAAATAAAAAATTCCTATAAATACTATAATTTCAATCCGCCTATATCACACTATATTTCTATATCATAGTTAAAAAAAATGTGTATTATGGATCAAAGAAAGTCAAGTTCAACAAGAGGTCGTGGTCGTGCCATTCGTGGGCAACGTTTTCGTCCTCAAGTTGCAAGTCAACAACACCATCAATCCGCCTACTATCCCCAACCTACTCCACCGGTTCATCCACAATTCTTTCAAGAACAATATTATCCACGACCCCCACCACCGTTGAATCCAAGTCAATATAACGTAATGATACAAATGAGTTCAACCCGTTTTCTGACTACCGTGAAGGTCCTTCACGTCGTGAGCCTAGTGTTGAGCGCTAACTACCACTATATGATGATGACGATGATGAGGTTGAGTTTGTTCCCGAAACGCAACCACAAACTCAAACCGGTATTAATTTCTATTTTTACGTTACAATTTTATATGTTCTATTTTTATACGTTAATATTTTTTACGTTATAATTATATATGTTCTATTTTTATACGTTAATATTTTTTACGTTATAATTATATATGTTCTAGATGAAGATGTTCAAGTTGTGAAAGGAAAAACTAAGGCGGATAAAGTGGCTTGGACGACGGCCCAAGAGGTTGCTTTGGCAAAAGCGTGGATATATGTGTTGACATGTCCAAAAGTGGGGAATCAACAACGTAGAGAGAAATTTTGGGAGAGAATTACCGAACACTTCACTCAAAACGTGAAAGGTGTTACCCGAACTCATCATTCATTGAACACGAAGTGGACAACTATGAATGCCGCCATGGGTGTGTTTAACGGGCTATACATCCAACAAGTAATTTTTTAATACTTTTCTTAATTTATATTTTGTTACTTTATATTTTGTTAATTTATATACTTTTGTTAGTTTATATAATTTTGTTAATTTATATACTTTTGTTAGTTTATATAATTTTGTTAATTTATATACTTGTAGAAGCGTATTCGTGAGAGTGGATGTGGCGATGTGGATGAGTTGAAAAATGCCTTGGCCGATTTTAATAAGAAAAATAAAGGCAAATCTTTTACTCATATTGATGCATGGGAGGTTGTTAGGGGAGAACCGAAATGGTTGGAACAACCATGCTTTGTTCAAACATCTTCGGCATCTAATTCCGACAAACGAAGAAAGTCGTCGGAATCTACCTACTACGAGTCGGGAAGCAATGAGCATGTCGAAACTGTTATTCCCGATCTAAATGATGACACAACTCCCACAAGGAAAAGAAAAGGGAAAAAGATTGCTAGCGAGGCATCGACAAAGAATAGTGTTGTTGAACAATTCGAGACCTACACATCAAAAAAATCACAAATGTTGGAGGAGGAGATGGAAAAAAAACGTGCAAATGATGCATTGGCCGAAAAGTTGATGTCGGCACAACTCGATAGTGTTAAAGAAAAGCAATTGTTTCGGGCCTTGAAGTTCTTTAACGAACCGCATGATCACATAATCAATCCGACTATGCGAGATTTCACTCTTCGCAAAAAACGTGAGCTCGCGGAGAAATATGGATGGCCTATTGATTTTGAATAATTATGGTTTTTTTCCAAGTATTGTGTAATTTTATTTTCAAGAATTATGTATTTTTATTTTAATTATTAATGAAATATTATGTTTTTATTAAATTATTTATTTATGAAAATAAAAAATAAAAAATAAAAAAATAAAAAGTGGGAGGTTTGGGAGGTATGAAAAAGTGACCATTGCCACTAAAATAAGGGTGTGAGGTATGAAAAAAGTGTGAGTGAGGTGGAATGATATTATTGGTGGGTTGGGAGGTATGAAATTTTTTTGTAGTGGCCATTGCCACCACCCTTAGGATAAACAATTGGAAGAATGGAATGAGTAAGCATTTTTAAATAGATATCTTAACTTTAGCGCTATTGACATAATCACATTATAGTTCAAAAAAAAAAAAAAAAAAAAAAAAAAAAAAAAAAAAAAAAAAAACATTAATGATTATGATTTTTATGATCTTATAAAAATTTGAGCCATTTTTAAAATGCGGAGGGTTCAATTTCAGTTGCACGCTTTGGGAAGTTAAAGAGATGAGTTCAAAAGAAGATTACTGGGACATGTTATTGAGAAAGAAATAAATGTTGTTATTGCTTCTTTGATCGCAAGATGTAAAGAAGAAAAGACGTGGAAATATGGATGTTTGGGGCGAGTTGGATAAAGGGTTACAGTGAATTCGGTTTGTAAATAAGTCCTTTATACGTCAGTTGAAGACGTCAACGACATACATTGTGGGATTGAGGATTGTCTTGGTCTTAATATCAATTTTGTTTTTAGTTTTTGTGAAAGTTCTAAATATAACTGTCAATTAAGTTGCTAATATAACTAAAAAGGAAGTTGTTGTGAGGTAACTTGGTTGTCATATATCGTGTCTTATCATTGTATTACAAGTGTTTGTGGGTGATTAACATTAGTCCCTTTTGTCACTTACAATTACATACATTTTCTTTGGTAACCATGATTTCTGACATTTTGGCCAACTAATTCACGAGGTTTGAACCCACCACCACACAAACTCAAAAAATCAGGTAAAAACCTCTTTTCTAAGGAGGTTGATATTGCCACTTAATATACAAACATTTAAAACATTGGCACTAAGGAGGTTGGCATGACTACTTAATATACAAACATTTAAAACATTAGCACAATGAACAAAGATAGGTTTCATTGTCATCTAAAAATATGTGGTTCAACGAACACAATTTAATGAGAATTTTTAATACTGTATCACAGTTTCATATTTTGTTACAAATGAAAAGTACCAATATATATGAAATATAGTTTTAACAAGTTAAAATTATTTAAGCATAACATTATTCCACAATCGATTTTGATACTCTAAACAAAACAAGAAATTGTGTCCTTTTTTTAATCGAATAAATCGTTTTGAAACATGTCTTTACAACCAACTTTAACACATAATTATCCACCGCAAAGTGCGTTCTTCTGCTATAATTAGTATATAATGAATCTTTAACACATTCTTACAATTCTAATAAGCTATTAAGAAAACCGCCCATCAGACGGGTAGAGACCTAGCATAAATAAAAAAAACAACTGATTGGCTATTTAATGTTTAGACTTAAGGTGGTGTTTTTTTTTCTTTAAAAAAAGTCTTAACACCTCTTAATATACCAAAGCTCTTAGTCAGTTATAGCTTTTAGGTGTTAATTGTGTTTGTTTTTATTTTCTTTTAGAAGTCGGCAGAGGTAAAAACATCTAAACGGACTAGACATGGAAGAAGCATCTTAATGCCTCTAGTTGAACTAATAAATATTCAGACGTTTTCCTTTAAAAAAATAAAATATAAAAATAAAACACTTAACTTATCATACCTTACTAGGGATGAGCACGATACTAGAATGGTGATACTGATTTTTTCCCGAGAATGAAAGTGGGTACCGGTAGCGTATCGAACGGGACTCGGGTACCGGAACTGGTACAGGTACTCGGCACCGGAAAATCGGTACCAATACGGTTCTTCCCGTTTTATGTTAAAACAAAAAGGATTCCAAGAAAATGCATCAAAAAATAGGGAAAGAAAAACAAGCATTTTCATGTAATTTCAAACCATGACGTGGCACAAAACGCAACAAACACTTAAATAAATACATCATCAAAATAGTCGTAACATACAAATGTTCCAAAACTCTTAAAATAGGTTCGAGTTTAATTTTTGAGAGGTTTATGAAGAAGCTATAATTGCCACAATAAGTTTTTCTAATGTTTGGTTTCTTTCCATATGTTTTACATAATTATTATTTGACATATAACAGCCCAAATGGGTGTTTGGATAAGTTATTTAAATAAAAAACATGACTACTCAAATTTTGAGATTTTTTACGATACTTCCCGCTTTTGTACCCGATACCGTATTAGTGGTACCATTTTTTTTTTGCTCGATTCATGGTACCGGTATCATACCGTATATTAGGAGACGGTATCGTTTTGATACCTACCGGTACAGTTTCAGTCGGTACAAGAATTCGGGTCAAAATGCTCGTACCTTTACACACAGCCATTCCTTATTTGTAATCTCTCTCTTGCTACTTTTCTTAGGTGGCTCGATGTGGGACAGTCAAACCCCACTTGATTTTTTCAACTTTTAACAATTTGCGGTTCACTTCACGTACATAATGATCCTTTTGAATTTAAAAGCTAACAAGAATAAAAAGTAACCACAATCACACATTTTAGATGCACCTACAAAAGTGGATATATCTTCTTTCAAATTTTTTCTCCTAATTTGAAATGTGTAGCTAGAATTACTTCTTACACTTCTAATTTTAATTATTTTTCTTACTTGATCCCTTCCCTAAAAGCTAATACTGGTAAGTGGTAACTAATTACCAATAAAATTTCAAAAGATGAATTATTACACATAGTATCTAAGATGTACCTTAGAATAAAATTTTTTTAACACAATTATGACGAGTGACTGTTAGTCGTATAATAATATATCTAGCCCAACATGTATTTGTACGGGCTACGGCCCATGTTCTAGAATATTCGTAGTAATGGTATTTATATACCACGATTCTTATGAATGCAAGATATACAATTCACAAATAATATACTTCCCTACATGGTATCAGGCCTCCTCTCGGTTCTGAATATCAAACCCTAAACCCAGTCGCCATATTCGCTCCTGTGTCAGGTCGTTGGTACATCATAAAACCAATCGACAATAAGTGTCTGTTTGTTAGAGACGGTTTGTTTACCAGTCGTCTAAGTCTGATTCTCTTGTTTGTTGGTGTTTGTTTCTCACCTGTTTACCTGTTTATCACCTGTTTGTTGTTGGTGTTTCTTCTCAAGTCGAAGCTATGACAGGATCTACTGCTCCTCCTACTCTTCTATTGTCTGACAAGCTCATGGCCCTTAACAACCTGTCTACTCGTGTCCCGGTTGTTCTTGATGTGGATGAGATGAATTATGCCTCCTGGACGTATTTTTTTCAAAACCTGGTTCGTGGCTACAACTTGCTGGACCACCTTCTTGGTGACTCTTGTACTGATGGAGTTGGGGCTGCTTCAAGCTCTAAACCTCCGCTCACATCCGAATGGCTTGCCCTTGACGCCATCATACTTTCGTGGATCTTCTCCACGTCGTCTAAAAATCTTCAACAAAGACTGGTCGTTGACAACCCTAAAACTGCAAAAGAAGCATGGGATATTCTTGTGTCGATTTTCAACGATAACAAATGTTCTCGTTCGTTAGCTTTGAAGGCGGAGTTAAGATCCATCAAGCTCGGTGACCTCTCCATCGATGCATACTTCCGAAGAATTGAAAACATTGCTATTGTGCTTTCTAGTCTTGGCTCTCCAATCAGTATGACGATGTAGTTATTATTGCATTAGATGGGCTACCTGACAAATATCACCATGTGTCCGATATCATTATTCACCGTGAACCTTTTCCTGATCTTAAGACGGTTCGATCCATGCTCACGATGGCCAAGATGCGTTTGAAGTCTCGTACCATTACCACCTCTAGTGATGGTACTTCATCTTCTCCTATGGTGTTATTGGCAAATAATCGTGATAACTCTCGACGGTCCACCACTATGCCGGATAAGATTTAAAAGCCATGCAATAACTTTGCTAGCGGATCGTGTCGATTTGGGGTGAAGTGCAAGTTCCTACATGATGGGGTACATGGAAATCCAAATAGTCGACCTTCTACTGCTTCTATTGCTACTTGCAATACTTTATCACAACCTGATCTACTAACTCTACAAAGTCTCTTGGCCAAACTTGGATGTAGTGGGAATAACAATATTGTTAATTCCAACAGTAGCTTCGGTTCTGTTTCACAAACACACCCTGTTGCACTCCACACGTATCCAGGCCGATCTCCACCAGGCTTCTCTTTTCCCTCGGCCCAACAATTTCAGCCCATGCCTTATCCTAACTTGGCTTTGAACTCGGGTCAGTTTGGTCCAATGACAGGTCAGTTTGGACAAGGGGGTTCAATGGACTAAGTGGTTCATTGGTAGGTCAGTCTGGTCAAGGGGGTTCAGTTGGTCAAATGACAGGTTCACAGGTTCAACAGGTTGGATTGACAAGTTCAGTTTTGGGGTCCAATATTGTGGCTGGTCAACATCAACATCAATCACAGTCCCTTGGTAATGGTTCGGGACAACTCCCAGGTCAGGAAACTGTTTTACCTCATACTTTTGCTGCTGGTACACTTCAGGATCCTGCTCCAGGAAACTGGAATATGGATACAGGTGCGTCGTCTCATCTTAATGATTCTGTTGACTGTGTTAGTGATGTTTTTAATTCGTGCATTTACCCATCTGTTGCAGTTGGTGACGGGCATTCAATTCCCATTATCAACTCTGGACATAGTATTTTGCCTACTCCTAACCGACCACTTCATTTAAATAATGTCTTAATTACTCCTAATATTGTCAAAAATTTGATCTCTGTTCGTCAGTTTGTTCGGGATAATTATTTTTTGTACTGTTGAGTTTGACCCTTTTGGTTTTTCTGTTAAGGAGTTTCAAACGCGTCGGGTGCTGCTCCGCTGTGATAGTAATGGAAACCTCTACCCAGTCACTCAGCCTTCCACCATTCTGCATGCTTTTCTCGCGAGTCAGTATACGTGGCATCAACGACTTGGACATCCAGGAAGTGAAGTGTTACGTCGTGTCCTTTCTAGTAATTCTATTTCATGTAATAAAGAGCAGTCTCCCATGCTTTGTCATGCTTGTCAGCTTGGCAAACATGTGAAACTTCCATTTGTTAGTTCTAGTAGTTTGGTTCAGTCTTCGTTTGATATTGTACACTCGGACTTGTGGACTTCCCCAATTCTGAGTCTTTCTGGTTTCAAATACTATGTCTTATTTTTGGATCATTACTCTCAATTTGTTTGGGTTTATCCTTTAGTTAATAAATCTGATGTTTTGTCTAAATTTATGTTGTTTCGTACCTTTGTTCGTACTCAATTTAAATGTGAAATTAAGGCTTTTCAGTGTGACCATGGTGGGGAATTTGACAACCAAGTCTTTCATAAGCTCTTTTTAGATAATGGGATTCAATTTAGATTTTCTTGTCCTCGCACCTCTCAACAAAACGGGAAATCTGAACAGATGATTAGAACTATCAATAACCTTATCCGTACCTTGTTGTTTCAAGCACATCTTCCTCCTAATTATTGGACTGGGGCTCTTAATATGGCTGTTTATCTTTTAAATATATTGCCATCCCGTGCCATTGACAATGAAGTTCCATTTACTCGCCTTTTTGGTTTAAAACCTGACTATAGTCTTTTACGTACCTTTGGGTGCCTTTGTTATCCTCACATCGATACTAATAACAAACTTGGTGCACGGGCCACACCTTCCCTTTTCTTAGGTCATGCCACCAATCATCGTGGTTATCGTTGTTTAGATTTGAACACCAATAAAATTATTCTTTCACGACATGTTACCTTTGATGAGACTGTTTTCCCGTTTGCTACAAAAACATCAAATATCACCACTCCCACTGCCAGTTCTTCTTATGAATTTTTGGATGACTCATCTAATGTCATCTCTAATCTTCTAAGATTATCTCCCACCACTACACCTACTGTTCCTACACCTGATGCACCTGTTGAGCCTTTTAGTCCATCTCCTGCACCTACACCAACTACACAAACGCCACAACCGCCACCAAGTCCATCTCCTGCACCTACACCAACTACACAAAAGCCAACGGAAAATATTCAAAAGTTAATCAAAATCTTTCAAAATTTTCAGTTGGCCTATCTTTAATTCCACCGTTCCCTTCCTATTTATAATCATATATGTCTAGCTACTTTTACTAGGAAGCCCGATGTGGGATTCTTATGAAATCCTTCTTGAGTTCTTTAATGCAACCAATTTTAACCAAAGCACAATTTTAATGCAACCAAGGCTTGTAATGAATAAATACTCTCAAAACAGCAAATTAAAATTTCCTTTTTTTTTAAGTGAAGCCACTTTCGAAAGCAGCTGCAGCAGAGCTACTATGTTTGTTTAAATAACGGTCATTTTCCATAAAAATCGTAAAGTTAGTATGAATTTGCCGAGGAACAACTAAAAGTCATTATACTATCATCACAGCTTCAGCTAGCGGAAGCGCTATCTAATGGGGACAAATATTTATTGCAGCTTACAACCTAATTTGTTATATTCCATATCTTACACTCCATAATTACTCTCAATGCAACGCCAAATACCCCTTCTACTTTTAAGTCGACCTTTCTCATTTGACCCGTTGCTTACAACCTACTTTTAATTACCCCTTCTACTTTTAAGGATAACCAAATAATTGTTTACGTAGTAGTCCAAACAAAAGCACAAAATTTATTAAAAAAAAAAAAAAAGTTAATAAAAAAAAGTCGAATTTAGCAAAACCCCAAAAGAAAACATAAATTTAAAAAATAAATAAATAAATAACCAATTTTTTATTTTCTCAAACCTGGTTGACGAATCAGTTCATCGAACAGCTGGTACAATAATGAAAATCCAAATCCAATCTACAAATAAAAACTGAAATAATTATAATGATGATAAAAAAATGTCATATTAAAGAGGATGAAAAGCATCAAACCATAATTATATCCGGATCTTGATCAATCGACCACCAAATTGATTTGTAACACGAACAAAATAAAAGTGGTATACAGATCTATGGATAACATAATCTGATTGTTTAGTGTGTTTTGATGGGGTGTTTTGGTTCCGTGTGCATGTGTGTTTTGTGTTTGGTATCTGATTGTCTGTGTGTGTTTTGCGAGAAGTGTGTGTGTTTTGTGCGTGTGTTGTGACGAAGGATCTGGAATGGTGGGAACAAAATAACGGAGCTACAGTGGACACTACAGTTGAGTTACGGAACGGGGTGCTACAGTGAATGGACCGACTTTTGTTTCATACCCAATAGATTAGTGACACTTGCCCCACTAAAATGAAATAACTAATAGGGAAGCAACACATGATGACATCATGTTTTGAATAGGAGTGCCTCTTGCCTTTTAGTATCTTACTATTATATAAAAAAGCCATTTTCATTCTCAAGATGACAAGTAAGCTCCTATATAATTGCCACGTAGGTGCTAAAAAGAAGACACGTAGCCTCAAACATTTTTGTCACTGTTTGTCAACTTTACCTATATCACCTCCAACAATCTTTCATATTTACTCAACCTTTTCTTCTTTCTCTCTCACTCTACATCTACACTGTCTATAATTTATATGTGAGAATTCATTCTCCATACCCAGTCATTTATATCTTTTCTACATTTTCTCTCATTCATGTTTCATTAAATAGTTACTTCTTCTTTTTTAGCTTAAATTTTCTCTTTATAATTACTTACTTTATATTGACTTAATGATGTGTATATATATACTAGATGTCGAAGCCCGCCCGATGGGCGGGCATGACTTGTGATTATTCTTTGAGTGTATTACTTTTCGAATAGCATGATATATGTATACGTAGGTATTAGTTATTGGTAATAAGATATAAAAGTTGAACACATAAAAAATCATATCACCAGTTACATGTCATAAATCCTCTACCGGTTGAAGCTTGGTAAGTATGTTAGTTTTATAACTTAAAATAGGTTGTAAAATATAGTACCGTATACAGTTAATGATATCATCAAAAACACATATTTCATTCATTGTATCAAGTACAAAGGAATAACGAAACCTATTGAAAAGACAAAGATATAATGAAAGCCATTGAAAAGGTTTAAATTAAAGTACAAAGAAAACACATATTTCATTCATAGTATTAGGTGTTACAACTTGTAGCTGAAATGTATAAAGTACAAAGGATTAACGAAAGTCATTTAAAAGCAAAACTCCATAGCTACTTGTGGGAAACGGATGGGCGAGTATAGTCGGCCAAAACATGTGAATCGACTGAGATATTGCTGTGTCAAACATCAATAATAGATATATACAGCTGAAAGGAAAATGGCAAAATATATATAGCGTAAGTAATTAACAAACCTTGTGGAAAAGCATGTGTCCTACCGTTCGTATCTAAACCTGATACACCTGACGGTGTCGCTTCTTTTACATTTACAATATTGAAAATCATCAATGATTCAGCGCTAAATACTTCAAAAACAAATGTACATCTAAAGCAAATGAATAAAAACGGTCTTGCAAACACTATATCTAGACGTTAAGATGTCATATACGTCACCCTGCCTGCAAGGGACAACTCTGTTTGACCGTTATCGGCACCCAGAACGTTACATACACTATTCATTCATATGTAGTATGCATGATGTTCAATATTGTCCAAGCTTAAGTTTGAAACTTTAAATAGCACGAAGAATAAACTCCATCATGGTTCATGCATTAATCTAGTACATCTAAAAAGAATGGACAGCATATGAACATTAGCTAATTTTTAGTTCTTACAGCTAATGGTCAGGTGTAATTTATCGGCAGATTCATAAAGCAATTTTTTTTTTCATATTTCAGCAGAACTATAGTAGAGTAACTTTAAAGAAGTGCGTATCTTTTTGGTATCTATTTGTTATTTGCGTTAAAGATAGAAACTTTAACACGAATAACATATAAAAAAGCAACAAAGATAACACATTTAACTTGTAATAACAGCAGTTGTTAGTGTATTAGTATAAGCTAACTAACTCATATGTCGGCTGTAAAAAAACAATGTTTATAATCTTGCCGTATAACTAAGTGGGTAACTACCAAAAGAGTATGAGAAATGACAGTAGATGCTATATGGTATGTTTCCTGACCTCACCGAAGTTGGGTATGGTTGATGACGTTTTTTTCTTCGTTCCTACAAGATTCTTTTCTGGATCTACGTAAAAAACATACAGGGAAAAGATCAATACAGCAAGATAGTCCAAATGATTTTGTTTTCTAAATGAATTATATCAAACTTACTTATAGTGTCACGTTTTGAGTTCTTAGTTTTGGAATATCTTGCTTTCTTGAGCATCTTTAGTCACTGAATCCACTTGGTAATGTTTCTATAATATCTCCATACTCTCGTCATTCCTCTGACTTTTCGGTGTTGTTGTTCAACGATCGGTCACACATCCTGAGGTACCACATTATTACCCTGCCCACATTTCGTGGGCAGTTCTGAAGTCATTGCCCAAGTAGTCATCGTAGTGGTCAGTGTGGCATCCATTTTGATGAAAATAATCACAAAAGGGATATGGTTAACTTAAGAATGTATTTACAACTTCGGATCACTAAAAGTACCTTTTTTAGGAGTTAGTTGCAGCAACAAAGTATAAAGTATTCCAGAATGTGGATGCTGTTTCGAAAAGAAAAAAAAAAAAAAAAAAAAAAAAAAAAAAAACAAAACAAAAAGAAGACAATATTAAACATGTATTAATTGAATGGATTCACAGATTTTGCATTCAATAACCTGCAACTGATGATCGTATACAGTGATTATGATGGAGTAAAGTATCGCCTACATTGTGCGATGGCCTATCTACATCTGGTGGTTGGGCTGCACAGACACAAAAAAGTTAAAGAAGATTAAGAAAGTATAAAAGGAAGGAGTTATTAACATAAGGAGATTATATATAATTACCATCATAATCAATAACCGTCGACTTATGATGATGCCTTTTCTACTGCGTGTATTTATAAACATGTTAGTTAGTACTATCAAGAAAAATATGTGTAAGGTGTAGGGTTGTGATAGCCCGTATTATCAGCTTCCATAAAAAGAGGCAGACTACAGCTAATAACACATCTACACCTTCAATCGTTGGTGGTTTCAGGTCTTCAACATTATTTCACCTTAAAAGATTTTTGCACCCAGAAAAGACCATCTGCCATAAGAATCTTAACAAATAGAATAACTGAAAAAATTCAGTGGTTGCACAACTTACTATCTGTGTTTATGAGATCACTGCTCAATGTTTGTCCCGCTTGTGCCAATGAAATTAGCTGAGGTTGGCAATAGTATATGAGATGAACTTTTAAAGTTGATTAGTGCACCTGGGGAATAATTGTGCAGGCATTGTGTTCCAGTTGGCACAAGCCGCAAGTGAAAAAGCCATGGCTATTCTGTGCTCATTATATGTGTCAATTTCAGTTACATTTAATTTCCCTGGTGGGGTGATCACACAACTCTTCGATTGCTTTTGACTGAAATGTTGCAAGGGTGCAACAGTCTTTTCAAATAATAAGAGAACTTGGTAGATGATGATTTTAAGTGAATGCTATAATAGGCAATCATTCTTTTGCCACTGCAAAAGTGAGATGTAATCATATCAATAGCAATGACAATGCTTATGCTATATCAGTAGAACTGATAAAATAAAATGGTACTACTTCGTAAATCATAAATGACCAAAAGTAATAGAGTTCAATACTACCTCTGCTGAAATGAAAAGAGGGTTTATGTAGAATTCTAATTATTATTATTTGCCCGTTCCACATCCTATAACGATCCTAGTTCCACGTGATTTGGAAGGTGATTTTCCTAACCTAAATTTGTTTATATACCCATTAGAGATAAACCATTTAGATAAACCAATCCAACTATGAGTAAATTGGTTAAAATGTTCAAAATTGCCACATGTGCATGTAAAAAGAAGTTTTTCACACCAGGGATGCTAAGCATACCGTCTCTAATGGGTGTGATCGGCATAAAGAGCAGTGACAGCAAGAATCTTGGCGACATTTGACATTTGTTCATGTTCGCATTGACCAGCAAATATCCCCTTCATGTGAGCCCTTCACTTCTGACTGAGTTCTCCGTGCAGGCTACTCCAGCAAACCGTCGATAACCAAGTACCTATACTTTCTCTGTAACATGATCTAAATTTCTGTTGTTAGCTATATTTGAATGCAAGTATATATGTATCTAGAGTACCAAACTCAAGAGAATACATCCAATCCAAAGAAGATGAGAGGAGCAGATTGCAATGATCAATTAATATATATATTACGAATCAGAAGTCAATAAGTTCCAAGAAATGTGTTTAAAACCATTTCCTGTAGTAAATAAAACATTACATTAAGATCTAAGCTTTTAATGCAAAAATTAGTAGGAATAAAATTAGAGGTAGCAAAACACGTGGGTCGGGTATAGCTTCAATTGATCGTTAAGTAATGGGGGTATTAACTGATGCATAGGAAAAGGATACTTAAGGAGGCTGCATTCTTAAAAAACAGATTTGCGTGACTTTTATTCAACCCATTTGGCCCATTCTCATTTAGCTAAACCATTTTATTTGACCCATTTAAGATAAAACTCAGCCCAAGCCAACCAATAGATAAGTAAATAGGTCAATATCGCCACTTCTAATAACAAATGTGAAACTGTAGAATCGTTACTAAATGACATATGCCCGTATACAGAAGAAACAAAAAATACCAGAATTTCCTGGCGTGACTATCAAGTCAGCTTCAGGTCATGTCCTTGTCCTTCCATTAGCCTCAGTTAGATTTATTCCATTGTTCGTAAGGTCGGTTTAAAGCTCTCTTCTTAGGATTTCAATAGACCTCTCAGCTCTAAACTTATGTATGGATGGAACCGATGATCCAGAAGCAGCTATTATGATCCAGAACCCGTATCTTTAGCTTGTTAGGACCCTTGATGTATAGCTTTTGCAAAACTACTTGGATTATCTTAAAACATGTTGAATGGCCTAAAACTTATATAAAGAGTTAGTGAAAGTGTATGCCTACTGCAATTAGAATTAGAATTAAAGTTAACACAAAAAATGAGTTATTTGTCATTAATAAAAGTATTAGAACAAAAAAGCAAGCAAAGAAATATAATAGAACAAAAAAAGCATTGTCGGGTTCAAGAGGTAAATGTTTGTTGTCATTTAATTCATTGGCTATTAGAGAACACAGGATAATTTTTGTTCATATGACACCTACTGTCATTTTGTAAATTAACAGTATACCTTTTGGTTTTGCTCTTGTCTTACCTTTACTATGGTCATTTCTTTAAAAATAGTAGCTATTCACCATCATTGCAAATATGGACCTCCGTTTGTTCAAAGGGGTGCAATGGACCAACATGTATTCAAGTGTCAATCTGCAATTACGAACAATCATGAAAGTTAGCCACATTAAGCACCTAACGTATATTTTTGAAAATCCCAAATCTTTCGATCATGACAAGATTTCATAGGACTAATAATCATGGATTCTGCAACAAACCCCTTACAGATATAGGATAGTAACTATGGTGGTTATATTCTATCATTTATGTTCTAGAGTCACTCAAGTGGTAATTCTAAGACCTGTTCTTATGTGCTGAAGATCAACATTTATTTATGGGAAAATTGTCTAAATATACATTCAACTTGCCACCTTTTACTATTGTATACACGTAACTTTTTTTTTCCTATTAAATACACGATATTTCTTAATCTTTCCTATTATATACATGAACTTTTTTAATCTTCCTATTGTATACATGAATCTGACGTGGCATGAAATTCATGTATACAATAGGAAGATTAAGAAAGTTCATGTATATAATAGGAAAGATTAAGAAATATCGTGTATTTAATAGGAAAAAAAAAGTTACTTCTTACTGCCATTCCCTCTCTCTCTCTAACAGTTGCTTCACTTTGAGTTCCAGTTTACCGTCATGCTTCTGCCATTCCCTCTCTCTCTAACAGTGGTTTGTTCTCTGGTTCTCATTTACCTAGCCATATAATGTTCACTGTCATTTTAGTGTATTAGTAGTTTGTAGGATATTCATTAGTAGAGTAATGAACTTGTGCTTTCAGTGGCTTACAACATCACATTTAATCATCTTAAGTCAAGGTTATGATCTGAATTAGTGTGGATCTTGTGAAAATCTCACCTTCACAGCCATTAAAGGGGTGTTTGGATTTAGTTAGTTAGATGTGCTCTTGAGGTTTGTAGTTGTTAACCCTGGTTGAAAACTCTTTCTCAGTATCAAATTAGTTTAATCAAGACTTAACATTGGGAGTCATAGAGTAAAAAAGTCAAAATCTCTCTTATGGGATCATGGCAGTCAACTGTTGGAGTTTTAAGAAATACATAATCATTAAATCAGTTTAAATTTAGATAAGTTTACTTAATTTGGACTCAAGGTAGCTTAATACAACAATGTCAGTCATTTAGAGTTATGCATAAGTCACCAAAGTCAACTTGTGTTCAAGTGTTTAAAAGTCAAAATTGTCAATTCTGAGAAATGGGACAAGGTTTGATGAAGTGCACAAGGTTTATTGTTGGGTGAAATCACAATGTTTTTGGCATTCTGTAATTTTTGCTAGCTTGTTTATCCAAATCAAAAAGAAAAATTCAATTTGAAACATATTTGGTCACTTAATTTTGACTCAAAAGTTGGGTTGGTGAGCAAAAAGGTGCCCTGCACCCAGCTTTCACTTAAAACACAAACCTCACCATTGTAAGATCCTTGCTTGTTCATTGCTGTGACTTTGTGTTTTTTTAGCTTGTATAAGGTTGCTTGAGGATAAATTAGCTTGTGCTCAGCTTAGATTCCACTAGTGTGCTTATTTGTGCAACTGCTATTCATTTTGTACATCAGCCTACTGACCCAGTTTCCCAACACCATAACAAGCTCAAACCTTGAGCTTAATCCTTGGTCTTGGACAATTTGGAAAGCCTTTCTAGTAGACTTTTAGGTTCCACATTCATTTTGTACCCTGGGTTACCCCTGTGGGCCCCACCAAGGGCTGCAATTAAGCCATTTAGCCTGTTTGGTCTGAGTGCATTGTGGAATTGCTTATTTGGTGGGTGGTGGCTGTGGTGGAGGTGGGTGGTGGTGGAGGTGGGTGGTGGTGGTGGCAGTGATGGGTGGTGGCTGTGGTGGAGGTGGGTGGTGGCTGTGGTGGAGGTGGGTGGTGGTGGAGGTGGGTGGTGGCAGTGATGGGTGGTGGTGGTGGTAGGTGGTGGTGGCTGTGGTGGCTGGAGGTGGGTGGTGGTGGCTGTGGTGGGTGGAGGTGGGTGGTCTTCCTATTTTATACATGAACTTTCTTAATCTTCCTATTGTATACATGAATCTCATGCCACGTCAGATTCATGTATACAATAGGAAGATTAAGAAAGTTCATGTATATAATAGGAAAGATTAAGAAATATCGTGTATTTAATAGGAAAAAAAAAGTTACGTGTATACAATAGTAAAAGGTGGCAAGTTGAATGTATATTTAGACAATTTTCCCTTTATTTATTCTTTTCTTCGTCTCAAGTTTCATTCTTTTTGAATTGGATGAATAAGACGAATCTGAGAAGATGGATGCTGATTTGATCAATGCTTGTTTATCATCACTGTTCTTATTAATCTTTGAAGAAAACTTTACATGTTTAGCAGCTGCCAAATCTTCTTTAAATGTTGGGAGTTGTCTTACCCCAAGTCCCATTTTTCTTGCAATCACTTCTTCTTCAGCAACTATTTTCTTTTGTTCCTATTGTTTAAAGCGATATATGAGTAAAGAATCCTAAGATGTATATATGAAATAGTTTAAATCAGGTAGTAGAAACATACTTAATTTGATGGTTTAATATGGCAATTTTTGTGTCCGGCTAACCGGTCAAATAAACAAACGAATGAAAAGATTGATAGCAAAACGGGACAAATTTTTACCCATGAAAAGCATATTTGCTGACATGGCCAGATTTTTTACCCATCGAGTGTAAGGATAAATACTAAACCCGAACAAAATAAGACTATGATTACCAAAATAAACGATTGTAAAGAGTAGGTAACAAACAGATACTCACTTATTTCTACTTCTAAACTCCCGCTGAGTTATATATTCAATAGTTTTGTTGACACGCGAGCATTTTGTAAAGTAGTAGTCGAGGCAAAAGCAGCAAGGTACACAATGGTATATCCCTGAACCGTTAAATAGTCTCATTGTCTGCATTACTTCTTTGACATCATACGATATTTAACATAAATATAAAAGAGTAGCGGAAAAAGTCATACTAAGTGGATAGAGTTGTAAGTTGTCCGAACATGTGAGGCAACACCCCATTGATTTGATTATTAGCAACATTTCTTTTCCAAAAAGAAGCCGATAAGCCCATAAAGTAAGCTAACCCAAACACCCCTTTAGGTGGTGTTTGTTCTACACGAGTTTACTTTAGACCAAATAATACCTGAAACACAATTAAATTAGGAGATGAGGATGTGTCGAAATTAACACTAAAATTGCTTGCTTTATAAATTTAAGATTGGTATGATTACTTAAGTGGGAAAGAAAAAGATAAAGGAAGGAAAAATACGGTAGGTACAAATGAGGATAAAAAAAAACATTTACGCATTCGCTACCATAGTATCTTAGATGTTATAAGAAACTGCCATAATAAACTCTTGCGTAGGTGGTACCTGAATAATCATGACAACTCATCCTGCATTATAGCTAATCAACATTCTTATCAATTTAATACATAAACATTAAACAGCTCTAACACAATATCACAGTGATTACCTGGACATGAACCGAACGTACCCTAACTTCTTTATTCATGTACTGCTGCAATCTTTGCTTTATGGTTTTTTACACTCGTCTCTAATGATTCATAATGGACCTAGAGCTATAACATCTTGAATTCACTGATAGAAAACGTACCTTTGAATAACAAAATCGTGACAAACACAACATCCGTTGAATATCACACCGTGTAAATAAAAGAGACATTGAAGGTTCGTGATGTTGATTTACACAAATAAAGAACAAAAATAAATTAGGGTTTTGAAGAATGGATGAAACTTATAACGCCACATAAGGTTCAATAACTTCTGTGATTGTCGTGGCTGAGAAAACTTTATTAGGGTTTGAGTGGGATGTACGTGGCTGAGAAAAGAATTATGGGATTTATATTCTAGTATTTTATTTAGTCAAATGGTGTAATTAAGACATTACACTTTGGTTTTGAATTGTACAACACAACTTCTGGCTTAATCCATTGGTTGAAGTGCTTGTTTGTGGACTAATACACCCAAGTTCGATTCTTGTAAAGGCAAAAATCTTAATATTAACTATACCGAATTTTTGCTAAATCCGGATTTAAGGATGTAAAAAAATTGGTGATGACTTGGCTTTAACATATCCGAAATTAATTATAAAAATACAAAATAAATTATAAAAATTGCTTACAGGGCAACAATGTGATGACATGGCTGAAATTGAATTACATGGCAATGACTGGACAATGAGGTGGCAATACGCGTGTAACGCCTCCTGTTATATATAATGTAGATATATATATATATATATATATATATATATATATATATATATATATATGATGACATTATTTTTCTTCCATTTAGGTAATATTGCACGTGTGTGGAACTGTTGATGATGAACGTCATCATCAAGTGACTTCAACACTTATTTAAAAGAAGATGGTTTGGCCGACTAGCGGTCGAAGGAACTAACTACATCTCATATTAATGGTCAGTTTTGCTTTCCTATTTATTAGTTTGTGTTGTAGTTTGCTTCCTATCTATTTCTTAATGTTATTTTTCAAACCGATGATGATGAGTAAATTAATCATGGTGTTGAGGTCGGGTGATGAAGTGGAAAATGACGACGATTGAGTATTTGCCAACTCTTCGAGATCTGCTACAAATATGAAAAAGACTTCCTCGGTACTGAACTGAAGTCAAAGCTTTAAAGAAGATCGGTAGTGTCCATTGTGATGATCAAAATATAAAGATAGCTGAATTTTTTGTGATCTAGGAAGAGTGATTAACCGGTTACAAAAATACGTTATTTTATCGAATTTTAAATTTCATATATGTTGCCAGTGTTTTTTGTAGGTCAGGAAGCCGAATAGAGATCATGTCATGGGTGAATACTAAAACAATGGGACAAGCTGATGTTTTCAAGTACCTTCATATTTGTAGCCATCGAAACATTAGCAGTTTAGCACGTTTCAAAGTTTCATTGTGTCTGAAATTTCGGAAGTTCATTGATAAAATTAGAGTTTTCTATTACTCCATGTGGGGGATCTAATATTACAACAAGTTTGTTGTCAAAATAGCAAACTTATCTTGGTATGTATTTGATATGATACGGTACTAAAATATTCATATTGTGATCACATGAACTTGATATCGACGTTTGTATGTTAAATATCTTATTTTTAGTAATACTACTAACATGTTATTACATCATAATTTATAAATATTACTAAAAGAAACAAGTTATTTCACTGGTGCTATGGTAGAAAAAAAAAAAGTATTGTAAATAGAGATGGTAGGGATGATAGGGTTGGTAATATGTCATGAATGGTATGGCCTTAAAGCATAGCTAAAAGACACACATAAAAATATCATATATGCATATAGTGGAGTAGACTTATTTTTGTAATATATTGGTAAGTAAATTGTGTTTCGAGTTGCATACTCCATTATTTATTATCTCAATATAAACATTTTCAAACAAAAATAAACTCATAAGCTTTAGCAAAGTTCATGCAAGAAGTAAAAGGAATGTGATTTTGTGTACTTTATTCTACCTAAATGGTTTTTGAGAAAAGTTATATAGGAGGGTATTTAATGATTGGGTGCATCGCTGGGTTGTACGGTATGCATCACAGGTTGTACGTCTTGATCAAACTCTCCTGGTACGACAACATAGAGAGGGTATGCATTTTTTTCAACAAAAGTGGTTGCTTACTTGTGCTTGTAAGTTTTCAGGTGCAGTCAAATAAATGTGGTGTTTAGGGTAGGGGTGCTCACCGTCCAAAAACTGGACCGGACCGAGACCGAATCTGGCAAAAATCCTAGACCGAGATCGGACCGAATGTGGTCTGTCCAGTTCGGTCTGGTCCGGTCTCGGTCCAAATAGGCTAAATGTCCGGTTTTTAAGCCGGACCGAACCGATCCGAACCAAGACCGAAATTATAAAAGACCAAGACCGGACCGAATGTGGTCGATCCGGTCTCGGTCCGGTCCGGTCGGTTTTGTCGGTCTATCCGGTCCATTTGCTCACCCTTAGTTCAAGGAGGGTATGCATTTTTTTCAACAAAAGTAGTTGCTTACTTGTGCTTGTAAGTTTTCAAAGTGCAATCAAATAAATGTGGTGTTTAACTGTACTATTTATCAATAGATGTAGTTGGAATACAAAAAGTGGGGAGTACATCACTATTTCATAATGTTAAAATAGTGAGTTGATTTGCACTCTCAAATTTGATTGAGACATTATAAAACGTGCATTAAATATTTGTAATGTAAATATAAACTACTTTAACTGTTTATTTAAGTGTTCTAATCAAATTTATAAATACGATAATTGCTTCAGTTAAAATAAGATGATGGGATGGACACAATAGTCAACATAATTGTCCATTTTTGGAATTAGTTTGTGTCAATGCATACTCAATTGAACTTTATACTAAAATAGTGCTAAACGTATAAAAACTATTTTATTAAAAGTATATTTTCATAAGTTTCTGATCAACACCATCAAAATAAATCTAATACATGTCCATTATTCTTTCTTTAAATTGTGTTATACATATTGTTTAACAAAAGAATTAATATTTAAATGAGCTGAACAGTCATTAGTTAGTGTTGCATTATATATATTAGGTGGTAACATCGAAGATGCTCTTAGGGGAAAGACATAATGTTGAAGAAAGACTTGTTATCATTTATTTCAGTTTGGATGTAAAGAACGATGTGAATGAGTTCATATATGTGAATAAAGTTACGCTTAAACTCAACGTTATGTTTCTTTTAGAGCCTACTCGGACATTGCAACAATATTTATATTATAAGGAAACCAATTGTGATACCTTTACCTCCATAGCTTTTTCCAAAAACTACATCTACATATTGTCGAAAACCTCATATATAAATTTTATGGAGCACGGCCTAATGTACTTCCTAGTATATATATAATTTTTTTAACACAATTCTGACGACTTTGTTCTCAGAACCAAATCAACATTTGGTAAAAAAACGAACCAAATCCGGCTAAGCTAAACTAAATGCTCACGTCAGAGTTTACTTCCCAACTAGATGCTCAAGTCAGGGCTAACTTGTTCAATTAAAGTATCTCAAATAAAGCGTACTTATCTAGTTGATTTTAAAGAGTATAAATTAACTTTTTTTTAAAAAAAAATTCGCCCAGAAAAATCATATATGATTCGTAAAAATCACATATTATTTGATTTTTACAAATCACATATGATTCTTACGAATCATATGATTTGTAAAAATCATATATGATTTTTAAATCATATATGATTCGTAAAAATCACATATGATTTGATTTTAACGAATCACATATGATTTTTACAAATAATATATGATTTTTCTAGCCGGGAATTTTTGGGAAAAAAAATTCGTCGAAAGTATATAACAATGCATGTCTATAGAAAGATAATTTAATTCTTGTCGCAATGGTAATTTTTTCTCGCCTAACGATTTACGGTTTGCGAGATATTTAATTTTTAAAAAAATGGTAGACGTTTATTTTTTTATTTTGATAAAAAAAAAATTAGTGACTAAGATTGCTGATTGGTTATATAGTAAAAATTGGGTCTATACGGATCTTTTGGCTTAGTATGTACGTGCCCAACCAAATTTTTGAAGTTAAAATAAAGGGTAAATTGCAAAAATGGTCCTTGACGTTTAACGAAATAGCAAAAATGGGACCGAGATAAAAAGTAGCGCAAAAAAGACACCAACGTTCCACATTTTTGTAAAATCGCCACCGAGAGGCCTTTTCCGTTAGCTTCCGTTAGTTTTCCTCGTTAAGTAGAGTGAAATGACTAATATACCCTCGTCTTCTTCCCCATTTGAATTTCTTCTTAATTTATATATAACTTTAATAAAAAATGAAGAACATCAAGAGCAAAAACCCAGACATTTAAATCAAAACCCAGATCCAATCTATATTTTTAATTAAATATAATTGCTCAAAACAACCAATCTTAATCCCAATCTATAACTTTTCATATGGATTAAGTAAGTCGGTGATTTGTTCATTATAGATCTGTTTACACAATGTTTAGGGATCAGTATCACAGTGACAACAGAAGTTCAATTGTTGATTATAAACGATCATGTTACCTCAAGAAAAGAGCAGCTACACTGATACGTAAGTTCTTTGTCAGCATGCTCTTTTTGTTCCTACAAGTAATTCATACGAAGAATTTACATTGACATGTTTCATTATAAACGAGCTATCATAAGTGAAACTACGAGAAGGTTGTCAATTAGAAGAGATAAGTTTTACCCATTTACTTAGATGGAGGGATTTGGTTTTGTTTTGTCTCACACTAATCAAATATTTCGTATAGCTATTAGCTAAAACGGGAATGGGTGAACCTCATCCAAAGTCTTATTGTTTTATTTCTTTTACATTTCACCCTCTAAGGCGTTTAATCAGAAAAATTGGATTACTATTGTAATTATTGTTTTTTGTAATAATAATTAATGATTTTGAATTGTTATTTTTATATTAAAAAATTGGCATAAAAGTATGGAAGATGGTATTCTCCCTTATATCTAAACTATATAATTTGGCATCTAAAGTTCTAAATTAATATACCTTCTCGTATAAAACAAAACTTTGAATTTTTATGAGTATTTTGATTACTAATTTATGTTAATTATCGCGAATCCATCTCATTGCAGCGGAGGGCATAATCCATCATACATGTAACGCCTAATTGCAGATTACTACTCTGCTAATGATTTGGTCTTGCAACCCAGCCTGACCCGTACCAATAAAGTTACTCAAATTGAATCACACATGTTTTGAACCATTACCCAACTGGCTTATCTTGCCATATCTGATATTGTTTAAATGCTATAAGTATTCGTCTTACCTTTTCTTTAGCGATTTCGGCAGAGGCTTCCTTGGTGACAACTTCATTGGATGATTTTGACTTGCCAGCTTCATCAGCCTTCTGCAGCATAGATGCATGCATTGTCTGAAGTGTATCTAAAAGAAAAAGATCACCCCCATGTCTTGCAATCAAAGACACCGACACCGGGTAGTTTTCATGCATACCCAATGGTATCGTTACCTATAGAAGAGACCCAACATATTTAAGTTCATTAATGAACAATCTTGAGAAGTGGCGGCATACAAAGTTCTAAAATGACCACTGAATATAGGTTGTATTTGGTTATAGCGTTTGCATTTGTGGAAGCATAATTTTTATTAACATTTGATGCACATCCAAACACTATTTTCTACAGTTGCAACTTAATATATGATCTGATAATTCTAAATCACACACAATTTCAAAAAGCACATTCAAACACCATCGTAGCTTGCATTTGTGTTGCCTACCCATGTTTCAAGATTCTACTAAACACAAATCACACAACGTATGAACATGTTCATTTATGTGTGTGAGAAAAAGAGATAAGAGTTTAACCTGACAACAACCAGACATGCTTGCTAAACCCGTCAATGAGAATTCACTCATAAGATAGTCTTCTGATAAAAGCTCCTTGGATCCAAGTTTGGGAGGAGGGCTAGAAACAGTAGGGATCACAAGCACTCCATCATCCTAGCCAAGTTTATTCAACCAAAAGGATGAAGTTAAAAACGGAGTTTGGAACATGGTTATACACTAACACACCTCATCTATGAGGGAAATTAAAATAGTCGGTCAAAGCCTCGGGGTGTCAGGCTGTTGGAATTATTATATCATGACAATCATATTAATAAACCATGAACATCAAAGTGAGCATGAGCGGAAGCAATTATAATAGATCGAATAACATGTAATTAATTAATCATTAATTTAAATAGTAAACATACCGTAGTGATTCTAGCCCGAACAAGAATCAATGCAATCTTCCAGAACCAATGAACCCTAATTAGGGTTTATAAGGATTATATGAATTACCCCTTACCTTTTTGTAATTCAATCCAAGAATCAAACAATAGTGTGTTTGATTCACGTTCTTGTGCACACGTACTAATTCAAGGAAAAGTTTATGCAAGTAATAACACAAAACAATTTTTGGACACAAGAAAAACGAAACCCTTAGGGGTGTTCGGTTTTGGTTCGACCAAAGAAAAGAAGGAGAAGAGAAAACCCAAGTTGTGTGTGTACAAGTGATGAGTGTCTAAATACTGATCATTTTATACCAATCTGAACTGCCAAAACATACAAAAACACTCAAAAATGCATCATAATACTTAAAATATCTTAGAGGTGTGTTTTATATGTTCCAAATGCAAAATATGCAAAAACAGATAAAAAACGTATAAAGTTTGCATAATTGGCAGTTTCAGTCCCTCAAGTTTCACAATTTGTCAAAACTAGTCCCTGAAGGTTTTAAATGAATGAAAAGTCAACTTAAGTCCTTGGGAAACCAAAAATGTTCACAAAACGTCCCTGGATAAAAGTTTACACAAACTGGCAACTTTTACCCCTCAAGTTACAAAATTGGCAAAATAAGTCCCTGGGTATTCAAAACTTTGAATTTTACAAATATTACCCTTGTACTATGCATGAAATACAATTCGGAACAATTTTAATAACTTTTGGAATTTACAAGTTTAATCCCTCAAAATCCAAAAATGACACAAATGGTCCTTTAAGTTTTAAAAATAGAAAATTATATATTATTGGTCCTTGTGTTTATATTATTGGCAGGTTTGGCCCCTCAAAGAAGTTTGGAAAAGTTGGCAATTAAGGTCCCTCAAAGTTTGGCAGATTTACAGATTTAGTCCTTGGGCTTATTACTAATAAATACCAAACGGACCCTTATTAAATCCAAACACAAACATACACCACCCCAGCCCATCCTTTGGCCCAAAACAACACAACCCGGCCCACTCCCTAATAAATAAAAAACCAGTCAAACCCATTGACCCCGCCAAACCATACCACCACTGTTCATCTTCCTCACACCCAGCCTCCTACCCAAAACCAGGGTGGTTTTCATGCCATCTTGCCCCCTCCACTTGACTTCTACAGCTCATACCCTACTCCCTGCCACCTCTCAAACCTTTCCCACACCTCATTAATGCTTCTCCACCATCCTACAAGCAACCCCTACACCCTTTTTGCCCTGTTTTTCTTCTACTTGACCCTAAAAGCTTCAAAAGCTCACCATCTTGCCCCCTCCACCTCTACATGCATCCAAGATACATTAAATGCCCTCAAACCGCCTCAAGTTACTTGCAAGGACTTTGGCGCCAAAAAGGAGTTTAAACGGTGGAGATCAATTGGACTATTTTAAGGGTCAAGATTGAAAGATAGGAACTTCTGAGTGGCCTCCAAGGCAATTTGAAGCTATAAAAGGAAGAAGAAACAGAAGAAATACCTACCTTGGCCTTAAGCCATTGTCATGTAGATTAGCTTAATCACTAGTGTAGTTTTATTGCTTTCATTTACTTTACATGTCATTTAAAGCTTTTCAGTAGTGTAATGAACTCAAAGTAGTGTAATGGAATTATGTTCTCAGTTTAAATACAAGTCTCTTTAATAATTCATGTTTTTCAAGTTATCTTTAATTTTCTTGTCATTTACTTTTATGTTGATTCATAGTTGATTATATGGACTCTTTAGACCATGTAGGCTCCTTACAAAGCTTGTTGAAGCCTTTAGATACCATTAAATCAGTTGTAGTTTTTAAATATCAAAAATCATAAAAAAAATAGATAAAAATAGAAAATAAATGAAAAATCAATGTCCATGGAGATACAAGCTGGAGCAGGGTTAATACTTGATGGCCCTTGGTTTAGTAGCTTCATGGGAAGCTTTAGGATAGATAGTGTTCAATGGTTTCATGGTTTTCAGCTTGTCTCACCATGTAAGTCATTTTTACAATTTTGCTTTTCCATGCTTTAGTTACTTATCTGTCTTAATTTCTATATTTCTGTGTTTATTTGTTATTAGTTAATGTTAATATAGCTTAATCATAGGTTGTAATGTTTTAGAAATTGATTTGGCTTGAAAGTCCATTTCAATTGTCATAAGCTCAATTTTTGAGAAGCCTAGGTATACACTTGTGTGACTACTTGTGTATGCTGAAAAAGGTCCTAATTTAACCAATGAAACCCTCTGGAATTGATGAAATCAGCTTATGCAATGATATGGATTGAAAAGTTAAATTTATGTTTGTTTAAGGTGTGTTTGGTATTGTTGATTCAGAATGCTTAACTGAGTATAGGGTGTTGTTCTTGGTTGATAATTGATGCATAGAGTTCCTTAGGGTCAGACAAACCATAAGTCTATTGTGTATTCATATTAAAAGTCAAAAAGCACATCTTGAACCTCTCATTTGATCACTGTGTAAATTTGTAAAGCCATACCCACCAATTCTGTTTTAATGTTGTTATTACTTGTTTATTTCATGTTCTTGTACCTTATTATGTCTTAATAAGTCATTAAATTCAGATCAAAGTTGATCAAAGTCAACTTTGACCATAAACTCAAAAAGTCAAAAATTACCTAAACCTGTTTTTGAATAAACTTTAGATTTTTGTGTAGGCTTTAATATTAGATTTTAGAACTTGTCTTTATAACATGTTTTAGTTTAGCAGCTTATCTTTATGTATGATTTTTATAAATTTTTGTTTAGCTTATTTAATAGCTTTTAGAAGTGCTTAAATTTACCTGTTTTTGCCCTGTGCACAAGGTGGACTGTCAAGTTCATGAGCTTGTCAAAGTCTCATGACTTGACCCACCTTGGTGTTTTTGGCTTCTTAGTTATGTTTTAGTATCATACTTGTTATATGTTTACTTATTTTACTGTCTTAGCTTATTTAGATAGCTCAATCAACCAACCATTTTTGTTACTCATCACTCATCACACTGAAGCAAACAGTGTGATGAGTTGATTTTCAATAGCCCATAGAAAGTTCCTTATTGAGCTTGAGCTTGTGTGGTTTAGCCTCATATGAAGCCTTACTACCCATCTCAATGTCTCAGTTTGTTGAGCTCTTATGAGCTCATTAGATAAGTTGTGTGAGTCTTGTTGTTTGCCCATTCACAACATACCCCTGAGCAATCAGGGGTATTACACCATTTCCACAAGTCTCTCACAAGCTAATTAGTGGTCTAGAGCTTATGTAAATGAGCCTCATGTGAAGCTTTCCTACTATACTCTATGACCCAGTGCTTAATTTACAAGCTTGTAGCTTATTAACCAGGGCTGCAAGTAGCTTTTTGTATGTACCATTTCCTGTGCACTTGGCCTAAACCACCACACTCAGGAAATGGGAGACTTTTCATAAGCTTCCTACAAGCTCACTAGTGGACCCCACTAGGTGAGCTTGGGCTTTTTGAAAAGCCAACCAGATAGTCTTGCTACTACCACAGCTTATTTGGACCTTGGAGCTTATTATCTGAGCTTTAAGTGCCATTAAAGTGAGTTGCAGGGGTGTTTGGAACTGAGGCATCAGGGAAATGCTTATTTGTTTATTATGAGCTTATAAGCTAATCCCTGTGCATAAGCTTGTTAATATATGTATATAATACTAGTATAGATATATTTTAACTTTTACTTTTAAGCATGGAGCTTATTATAGGTTCTTAGAAGCCTTCACTCAATCCAAGTTAAGCCCAAAAGGCTTGACTGACTAAACCATAAGCTCATGCTTATAAGCCCTTCTCAGTGCTTATTTTTGTTAATACATACATATTATACATGTACATATATACCTTTTACCTTTTTACACCTTTGTATAGTTTTTTTTTCAAGCTTATTCCAAGCTTATGAGTCCACTGTGAGCCTTTAAGCTTAACTGTGTGACTCATAAGCCCATGAATTGCTTATTTTCTTGTTTGTACAGCTTATATTTCATATAACTTATATAAGTAGTATATATATATAGTTTAATAAACAGAAAAGCCAAAAAGAAACCCCCTTTTTAAAGCTAAGTGATAGCTTCTATTTAGAAGTCTTATCACTTATTTGCTTTATTAAAGCTTTTTCTAAAGCCCCTCACAAGCTCATCTGTGCACCAAAATGGTTGAGCTTGGGCTTTTTGGAAAGCCTACCAGCACATCTTGCAACTCCAACTTTCAATTTGCAATTTTGAGCTTAACCCGTCAGCTTAATTTGGCCAAACATAAGGTTGCAGGGAGTGTTTGGCTCTGAATATGCTGGATTGGCTTATTAGCTTATGTGAGCTTATTTGCTTAATCCAGTGCACCAAGCTTGTATATTATAGTTAATTAAATATATTTTTATCTTTCTTTTTCTTTCTTTTTAGTTTTTAAGCTAGTTTATAGCTTATGAGCCACTGTGAGCTTTTTGCTTAAATAAGCTCATAAGCTCCTAAACTGCTTATTTCCATGTTTGCACAGTTCTATTTTCTTAATATATGTATATTATCTGTTTATATTTACTTTTATAAAAAGAAAAAAAACCAAAACAACCTTTAACCATAAGTGATAGCTTCTATTTAGAGGCTTGAGCTTATTTGTCCAACTGTGGTGGAAATAAGCTTCCACAGAGCTTATTTCCACATTTTATAAAAGTTGTGTTTGTTAAAGTCCCATATTATTAGTTACTTATTAAGTTTGTAAAGAAAAAAAATGAAAAATAAAATAAAAATAAAAAATGGGTGTGGGTTGGATTCGAACATGGGACCTCTCGCTAGTATCATGCATAATAACCCCACACCCCTTCCAACTACTCTGGGGCACCAGTTCCGTTAGTTCATGAACCCTTAATCCTTTTAACCCTTTTTGACCCCTTTGGCTTATTTGAACTGTGTGGCTTATAGCAGCTTATTGGGATAAGCTGTTGGTCCCAGCTTATTTTTCCTAGGACCCTTATTAGTAAATACACTTTCTGTAAATTTTTCAGATTTTTTACTATTCATATAGTATTTATAATAATTAATATAAATTACATACCTTTTAGGAAATAGTAAGTATTTAATTTTTAAAACTGCTTATTTATAATTTTTATAAATTTTTTTTATATTTTTTATGTATTCCTGAGATGATTAGGAAGTATTATAAAAAGTTTCATAATTTTATAAATAAGTTTAGTATGTATAATTATTATATTAGTTTAATTAGTTTAATTAAGTAATAATAGTTATTAATTAAGTTTTCTTATTTTTGTATATAAAATATAGTTTTTATATTTTTCTTAGCTTCTTACTAGTATTTTAGAATTATGTAAAAAGTATAGATTTTTGTTTGCTAGTTTAGTATATATAATAATTTAATAATAGTATTAATAAATAGATAATAGTAAATAATTAATAATAAATAGAATACTTGTGTAATAAATATATTTTTAGTTTCTAAATTTCTTTTATATTAGTTTTAGCTTTTCTAAGTTTTAATTTTATTTATTTAGGTTTATTTTACATTTTCTTTATATTTAGGTTATTAATAAATAGTAAATAAATAGTTATTAATAATAATATAACACTTGTAAATATTATTTTAAATATTTTGTAAATATAGTTATTTATTTTATTTCTTTTTAATTTGCATTTAAGCCGTTAAGGCATGCAAATTCCCTCTTTGGGAAAGTTTTGTTTTATACGTTACGTTTTCGTTTATTTAAACCTAAACGTACGTTTGTAAATACTTTATTATTTTAGGGTTTCTGATTGTACGTTTCTTAAATGAATTAGCTGTGACAGAGCTATTCACATTCCAGTGTTAGTCAATCAGAGTCCTGTTTTTCTATATACATATTATTTCAACACATTACAAGTCATTGTAGTATCACGTTCACACCTCGTTGGGACATAACGACCCGGGGATGTACTTTTCTGTACTCACGTACTTTTTCTGTACTTAAGACCCACGGATTAACTTTGCTAGTTCCTCCCGGGCTCCATTTAGATATTACGGTTGACCATTCACAAGTGGTTAGCTTGTGTGATAAATAAGTGACGGTTCGGGAGGAATCAACAAGTTATGAGAAAAACCTTCACCTTGGGTTTGCTTATATACTAGTCATTACTTGGAGCTCAAGGCACAAAGGAGGTGGGTTGACCTCCTTGGCCGATCGGTTTTGAAGCCCAAGAGGGGGTTCCGGAACCTTCTCTTGTTTCCATGTATTGTCTAGTAATTAGTTTTCTAATCTTCGTTTAATAATTAATTAGTCATTAATCAATAATACTAATTATTATTTAATTGTTTTGTGTTTAATAATTAATTATAACATTTTATAAATAATTATTACATTTCCTCTTCATACGTATTGTGTGCAATCCCGTGATCTCAAGTTCGATCCTAACACACGACTATTATTATTTTGTCTATAAAACCAACAGCTCCCACTTAGACATATCATAATAGTGTGATCACATCGATTAGCGTCTTGCAACACGTCGATGCCTCTAGTACAACTTGAGTAAGGCTCCTGGAAAACCTTTTAATGATTTCTCATTATTATTATCCCTTTGTTTCTAATACTACGTTAATAAGGATATGGATCTAGGTCATTCCTTAATTAACCATTCTGTTTCTCGTTCTTAGAAATTGACAAGATTACCAAATCTTTTGAACCTTTCATAAAAGACCTTGGGCGTGGCCACGCAAACACCTTGACAACCCTACGAGGGGCCCAGCAGTATTAAACTCCAAAAATTAATTTGAAGGAACAAATTCTTTATTGACTACAAGCAAAACACACAAACTTTGTAACACTTCCGAAAACAACCCTTATGACTACCAGTTACGTATAGCGTTAAGTTGTTCCACAAAAATGTACTACATTCATGACCGTTATCTTGTATCTCAAGTCTAAGGATAACTTCTTATGATTTACTTAATGACAAGATCCATAAAGTAACATCATATAGTTGGGATAAGTCCTATATTCAGTATCATCGAATATCATCTGAAATGACATGTCTACGCATCAATATACTTAAGTATATTATATCAACTTCAGATTTGTCTTAATTTAATAATATTCCCATATTATTAACTGACAACGGACAATTCAGAATAACTCTTATTCATGGATTTAAACATGCAAAAATAGGACAACAATAATTAATAACAGAAATAAACATACCAACATACTTTATTTCATTAAAATAATAATTGTTTACAATATCCTTTATCCAAATACTAATCACAGTTATGCATGAAACTACTAGCTAATTTAAGTCCAATTCCATTGGCCAATTCATTAAGCTTTTCTTTCGCCAAAGCCTTAGTGAACGGATCAGCTAAGTTATCATCTGTGTGAACCTTCAACAGATTTATTTCACCTTCGTCAACCTTTTCACGAACAAAGTGATACTTCCGTAGAAAATGTCTGGTGCCTCTCATGACTCCAGGTTCATTGGCAAATATGATTGCAGCAGAATTGTCACAATACATATTAATATGTAATTCAATTGAAGGCATAACACCAAGCCCAGAAACAAATTTCCTAATCCAAACAGCCTCCATAGCAGCTTCCGAAGCAGCAATGTATTCAGCTTCTGTTGCAGACATCGCAATTGTACTCTGCTTCTTGCTCCTCCAGTCTACAGCTCCTCCATTGATAACAAAGACATAACCCGTCTGAGACTTCGAATCATCTTTATTACTTTGAAAGGATGCATCACAGAAACCTGTAACACAAAGTTCTGTAGATGGATTTCCACCATATACCAAAAACATATCTTTTGTATTCCTCAAATACTTAAGAATATGTTTAACAGCAATCCAATGTTTTTCACCTGGATTCTGTTGAAATTGACTGGTAATATTTTGAGCAAACGCCACATCTGGCCTTGTGCACTTAACCGCATACATAATAGATCCTACAGCCGAAGCATAAGGAACTTTACTCATGCGAGCCACCTCATTAGGTGTTGAAGCACAAAACTCATTACATAAGCCATGTTTTACTTCCATCGGCAAATATCCTTTCTTGGAATTTTGCATATTGAATCTTTTCAATATTTTGTCAATGTAAGCACTTTGACTTAATCCAATTAACTGCCTTGATCTATCTCTATAGATTTTGATTCCCAGAATGTATGCAGCTTCTCCTAAATCTTTCATAGAAAAGCACTTTCCAAGATATGCCTTAACTTCTTGCAAACTTGGAATGTCTTTTCCCATGATTAATATGTCATCAACATATAGAATTAGGAAAGTTACATTATCACTCCCACTAGCTTTGTGATACACACATGGCTCATCAAGATTTTGAGTGAATCCAAAATTTTTAATTTCAGCATCAAACCTCTTGTTCCATTGTCGTGATGCTTGCTTTAATCCATAAATGGATCTCTTAAGCTTGCAAACACGATTTGGAAATTCTGGATTTTCAAACCCTTCTGGTTGTGCCATATAGATGTCTTCATCTAGATGACCATTTAAGAAAGCGGTTTTCACATCCATTTGCCAAATCTCATAGTCATAGTACGCTGCTATAGCTATGAGTATTCTTATAGCTCTTATGTCTGCTACAGGAGAAAATGTCTCCTCGTAATCAATTCCAAAAGTTTGAGTAAAACCTTTAGCAACTAGACGAGCCTTATAAATGTGTGCATATCCATCCATGACAGTCTTGATTTTGTAAAGCCACTTACTCCCAACTACCTTGGCACCAGGAGGTAAGTCAACTTCTTCCCAGACTTCATTGTCATGCATGGATTGTATTTCCCCATCCATAGCAGCTTTCCATTTAGCTTTTTGAGGGCTATTAATGGCAGCTCTATAACTAGTAGGTTCATTAAGATCCCCTAGTGTATGCTGATCGACCTCTACATTAAGACATAGACGGTCAGGAGCTTTCACAGATCTTGAAGATCTGCGAATGGGAATTACTTCAACTTCCGGTGGAGGACCCAGACTTTCCGGCTCTATAGGAAGTGTGCTAGTATTTTCTGAAGGCAATGCATTATTTAAATCATCTTCTAGATCATATACCCTCCCACTGATTTCTTGAACCACAAATTCACTTTCAAGAAAATCACCATATCTTGCAACAAACACTTTGTTCTCAGGTGGGTAGTAAAAGTAGTAACCCATAGTTTCCTTAGGGTATCCTACAAAAATGCATTTTACAGATCTTTGTTGGAGTTTATCTTGTGAGTCACGTTTAACATACGCCTCACAACCCCAGACCTTTAAATAAGACAAGTTCAGAGCTTTTCCAGTCCATATCTCATATGGTGTCTTATCAACCTTCTTGGTGGGAACCATATTCAAAATACGAACAGCTGATTCAAGAGCATAATCCCAAAAAGACAAAGGAAGGTTAGTAAGATTATACATTGATCGAACCATGTCCAACAATGTACGATTCCTTCTCTCAGATACACCATTTTGTTGTGGAGTATATGGAGATGTGAGATTCTGGACAATTCCATTCTCAGTTAAGAAATCTTTAAAATCTTGACTAAGGTATTCACCACCTCGATCAGAACGAAGAGCTTTAATCTTCTTTCCCAATTGCAATTCTACTTCTGCTTTGAAAACTTTAAATGTTTCAAACACCTCATGTTTATGTTTAAGTAAATAAACATAACCATAACGGCTGAAATCATCCGTAAATGTTAAGAAGTAGACAGCACCTCTCCTTGACACATGTCTAAGTGGTCCACATACATCCGTGTGTATTAAACCAAGTAGATCTGAAGCTCTTTCCATATTATTATGAAAAGATTTCTTCGTCATCTTCCCAGAAATACAAGATTCACATTTATCAAATGACTCATCATTGATATTATTCAAAAGCCCTTCACGTTGTAGCTTTTGCATGCGAGTCTTGCCTATATGGGCAAGTCTACAGTGCCAAAGGTAAGACGAATTCAAGTCATACTTCATTCTCTTACTTATGCTGTACATCGAATTATTATTATTGTTGGAAGTCATACAATTATTCATATCAATTTCAAACACACCATTCACAGCAACAGCATTAAAATAAAATACACCATTTAAAGAAACAGAAATTTTATTGCCATCAATAGTATGAGAAAAACCAAGATCCAACAAACATGAAAAGGAAATAACACCTCTAATTATAGAAGGTGCATAATGACAATTGTTTAAACAAAGTACTAAACCCGAAGGTAAAACTAAATCAAACATTCCTATGGCTTCAACTGCTGCTTGTGCTCCATTTCCCACATGCAGAAATTGTTCCCCATAAGCTAGTCTCCTTTCCTCTCTAAACCCCTGCAGTGTATTACAAATATTAATACCACATCCAGTATCATATACCCAGGAATTTATTACACGAGATAAATTAAATAATTCAATGACAAATAAGTTACCTGAAGTGCTGGCGCCCATGTGCCCAGTCTTCTTAACCTTATTGTTTCGCAAGTCATCGAGATAAAGAGGACAATTCCTCTTCCAGTGGCCCATCACCTTGCAGTAATGGCGTCCTTGATCCTTCTTTGGATTATTCTTGATAGGAGGGTTCTTCTTTGGTTGAGGTGGTTGATAAGCCATAACTTGCTTATTCTTATCATCCTTCTTCTTTCCTTTACCCTTCTTCTTGTTCGCATTTGGCTTGTTAATTCTACCCCCTTGTATTGCTAGTACTTGGGGCGTAGGAGCCTTTTGCGGTGTACCTTTCTCATAATCAATGAGCAGTGCGTGCAATTCACTTACAGTCTTCCCCACGCAATGCATATTGAAGTTCCTCACAAAACCACTAAATTCCTTATCAAGGGATCTATTGATTAAGTTCACAGCCATATCATTGTCATAGGGTTTCCCAAGTGTTTGTAGTTGATCCATGTAACTTTTCATTTTCAACACATGAGCACTCACAGGTTCACCAGGACCCTGCTTACAACCATGTAGAGCTTCCATCAAATCGTAAATCTCTACATTTGATGGTTTCTCATAAAGTTTCTTGAGTTCATCAATCATGTCTTTGGGAAAATACTCCTCAAACTGTCTTTGAAGAGCTGTGGACATTCCCCCTAACATCATTGCGGCCACATCAATATGTTCCTTGCAATCAAGATTCCATTTAGCTTTAGCAGCATCAGTAGCTGTCGTGCCTTCAGGTTCAGTAGGACAAGGCGTTTTCAAGATTTCGAGTTGACCAGTCACTCGCAGGACAATCCTTAGTGAACAGTACCAATCATTGAAATTTTCCGAGCCAGTCAATTTTTCTCGTTCAAAATAAGTTTTGAACACAGAACGTAAGTTGGTGTTATCAGTTTGAGCCATTTCTACAGATAAAGAAAGTTCAAAACATTAGTATTTTTGATAATACAATTTTTCAAGAAAATTAAAATACCCAAGGAAAATAAATCCATAGAATAATCTTGAAAACTAGGATCCTCCATAAACATAGTTTCATCACATTCAGTTGATCTGCTAGTAATGAAAGTATAATATGAGGTAACTTGTCGTACAAGTAATTGGCATAACATTTGTCCAATTCCTAGATATATGGGATTTACAATCACAAAACATTTGTATTGTAAGCATGTTTAGTCCCCATCTTAATGCCTTGAGTCCAAGTCTCACTTCCTACTCAATTTAAGTCGTCTAACTTAAAAACTGTAAATTCACAAATCCATCACATCAGTTGATCTGCTAGCAATGAATTTATGAAATTTACCTTTCCATTGCAATCTCGCCAAGTCTCACTATGACGTAAATTACAACTTCAAGTGTTCTTAATTAGATGGCATTCAACTTAATTTTATAAGGGTATTACTATTTTGATGTGATCAAAATAATGTATGAAGAAGCATGCATACAACTTCATAACATTGGTTTTACAAAACATTTTTATTACCAATTTGCTAAGAGTAAAATAACAAAGTTTTGATTGAGGTATCGGGTTCACCAATTAAAGAATAACCATCAATTATCGTCCACTATATCGTACTTTTGCTTAAGCCCGAAGGCTTAGTGTTTCGGATAATCATTGTGGATTATTCACCCTTAAGATGACAATATACATGTAATGGTTGTTCGGTAAGTCTAATTTACACACAAACGAGCGTTAAGACATGAATGTTGTCTATCTAAGGCCACAATTTAATGCGATGCCATCCTTATACCCATCTTGTAGTGTGTAAACTTCGGTCGAGCCTATTTAACCATTACGCACAAAAACATCAATCAACCAATCCTTTGAAATTTTAACACTTAAAAAACCAAAACAATTTCGCCATTATTTAGTCCGTATTATTTTTCTATTCAAAAAAAAATTACCCTTTTCGTTTATATAAACATGTCTAACACAATAAATAAACAAAACAAGTAATTTGCAATAAAAAATAAAACAACTAAATAAACACATATACATAATCATAACAATTAAATATGTATAAAACATTTAGCCACATGCAAATCTTATTAAAAAGTCCTATTAATAATCAAATCTAGGCGTATAACGTATTAATTCAATTAGGGCTTTCTTTTTCTTAGAAAAAGAGCCACATACATCGATAAATCGATTGCGTAAGCCAAAATTAAATAAATACCACATAGCACATAATTGATTACTTAATATTGGAGTCTTCCCCAATTCGACATTTATTAAAATTTACATGTTATAATATAACTTAACCATTAATATATATAAGCAATTTAAACCATTTAAATAACACAATAAAAATCCATGCAAATATGCACTTTTTCATGGATTTAGCTTAACAATTAACACATTGCACCAAGATCGTTTACTAAAACGCATAAACAATTACATGACATCTTAGGGTTTCTAATCAATTTAAAAAAAAATAAAAGCAAAACCCTAAAAACCCTTAAAGGTCATTCGACCCAAATTAGGGTTAGGGATAAAAACATAAACCCTAAAAAAAAAACATGTAACTATACGAATCAAAATCCAATTTTTATGCGTTGCGATAATTAATTACACATTATAACGGCTCTAGATGCCACTGTTGGAATTATTATATCATGACAATCATATTAATAAACCATGAACATCAAAGTGAGCATGAGCGGAAGCAATTATAATAGATCGAATAACATGTAATTAATTAATCATTAATTTAAATAGTAAACATACCGTAGTGATTCTAGCCCGAACAAGAATCAATGCAATCTTCCGGAACCAATGAACCCTAATTAGGGTTTATAAGGATTATATGAATTACCCCTTACCTTTTTGTAATTCAATCCAAGAATCAAACAATAGTGTGTTTGATTCACGTTCTTGTACACACGTACTAATTCAAGGAAAAGTTTATGCAAGTAATAACACAAAACAATTTTTGGACACAAGAAAAACGAAACCCTTAGGGGTGTTCGGTTTTGGTTCGACCAAAGAAAAGAAGGAGAAGAGAAAACCCAAGTTGTGTGTGTACAAGTTATGAGAAAAACCTTCACCTTGGGTTTGCTTATATACTAGTCATTACTTGGAGCTCAAGGCACAAAGGAGGTGGGTTGACCTCCTTGGCCGATCGGTTTTGAAGCCCAAGAGGGGGTTCCGGAACCTTCTCTTGTTTCCATGTATTGTCTAGTAATTAGTTTCCTAATCTTCGTTTAATAATTAATTAGTCATTAATCAATAATACTAATTATTATTTAATTGTTTTGTGTTTAATAATTAATTATAACATTTTATAAATAATTATTACATTTCCTCTTCATACGTATTGTGTGCAATCCCGTGATCTCAAGTTCGATCCTAACACACGACTATTATTATTTTGTCTATAAAACCAACACAGGCCTTGTTCATTACTACATATACTCTCTTCAGATAATGCATTTGTGGGTCCCCATATAGTGAAGGTCTTTCCACTCCCGCTCTAAGAAAATTAAACCATGGTACTAATTAACACATTTAGCAAACAAAAAATACAACAAATACTGGTAAAACCGTATTTATGTAGAGGTAAGACCAAATAATACCTGTCCATATGCAAATATGGAACTGTTAACTCCAGCAAGACATTTCTCAACGAGTGGAGCGCCAACAAGCTGGAATATATCAGTCTAAAAGGGAAGTCGAAGCAACAGACATTTAATTACTATTTCAGAAACACGCAAAATTCAAACGTATTTCACAAAAGCAAACAAAAATCCACTTGCCTGATGTGACTTTGCATCTGCTTCTTGTGAAAAGTGCTATAAGCAGATTGAGGCTGCTGTAGCCAAGTATCGAGAAATTAAAGAGAATATCAATGAAGGATTGAAGTTCTATGTCACTTCTTGTTTATTTGGTATGTTTAGGGAGATTTGTAGCTTTTGACAGGGATTTGGGGTTGATAATTATCGTATCATTTGGTATGTTTATGGAGATTGGTAGCTTCAACATGAGTGTTCTTGAGTAAAATTAGTTGTATTTCTTTTTAATTGCAGTGAAATGTTCGAGAATTAAATGATCAGTTTAAAGTATTATGAATTATAAGATTAAGGAAAAGAATGTTAGTTATATATAGATTGGATCTGGGTTTTGATTTGAATGTCTGGGTTTTTGCTCTTGATGTTCTTTATTTTTTATTAAAGTTAAATATAAATTAAAAAGAAATTCAAATGGGGAAGAAGACGAGGGTATATTAGTCATTTCACTGCACTTAACGAGGAAAACTAACGGAAGCTAACGGAAAAGGCCTCTCGGTGGCGATTTTGCAAAAATGTGGAACGTTGGTGTCTTTTTTGCGCTACTTTTTGTCTCGGTCCCATTTTTGCTATTTCGTGAAACGTCAAGGACCATTTTCGCAATTTACCCTAAAATAAATGGAAGTTGATTAACACACTCCAAATATTTGTTGGACATTACAGTGGAGTTTCCCAATAAATTTTTGGAATGTGGTAATCACTTCTCTTAAACAAATGTGTCATACCTAAAGTTCAATGCGGATATTTTCATAGAAAATATTAAATATCTTTGTAAATGTTAGATACAAACAACAAAATTAGTCTTTGATTGAGCAAAAACATCAACACCTTTCAGTATTTCACTGCCCATTAATATCCATTTTCTTATTAAGCTTCACTACCCATTAATATCCATTTTCTTATTAAGCTTCTTCACCAAATCTGGATCTATTGGCCCGAGCTTATCAAGCTGATTTGAAGTTAAAACAAATTGTATCACCAAATCTCAGTTTATCATGTTACAAATCTAACCACTTTACAAATTAGAAATCCAAAACACATTGCAAGTGAAACCTCAAACGGGACTTCGATCCACTTAGGCAACAAAAGATACAGATACACAGTAACTTGATTTGATTTTTTTTTTTTTTTTTTTTTTTTTTTTTTTTTTTTTTTTAAATTTTTTATTAGACATCATGCATCCCTTTTCTATACGAGTTATCTTAATAGCGAACCACAATTTGGTAAAGTAAAGAAAGAAAAGGCAAAAACCAGATATCACAACTCGGTTTTACAAAATAATAATAATAATAATAATAATAATAAAACTCTACAATTGTCTCTCATGTGAACCACTTCAATCTTAAGCTTGAACTTGAACAACTGAATTTGGACTTAGAACACTTTACTTGTAACTTTTAATTTTGATGAAATGTCAACCACATCGATACATTAGCATGTTAATCGTCACCTTTAATTTTGATGAAATGTCCGTAGGATTTATTAGGCTCCGCCTCATTCGAATTTCTTCATGTAAACGAATCCCAATTGGTGCCCAAAAGCTAGTTTACTTCGTTGGATATTTTCATCGTCCTCAATCACCTGCGAAGTTTTTTTTTTTCATCGTCCATATCCACATCTTCTTCTACTTTTAAAATCGTCATAAACAAGGGTACTACTAAATTAATCACCCTTCTTGCAAAATCGTCATAAACATGGGACTACTAACTTAATTTATCACTCTTCGTTACGGTATATTTAACTTAATAAATTTCATTCTTAATTACAGTATTGACATTTTGCATCCCTAATATGACCATAACATTTCTCAATACCAATTACTAGTTGGATAGAAAACCAACCTAAAGCCATGTAAAGTCTTGCTAAGTAAACGCTTACCTGCTCACTTCAACAACACAAACAAGTTGTTATATAGTAATAATTCAAATAATTTTTTAAGACTTGCAATTAGAGTCTTGATTTAAAATAACTAATTTCATGGCATACTTTTTTTTTTTTTTTTTTTTTTTTTTTTTTTTTTTTTTTTTTTTTTGATTTACCTGGGTTCCGACTCGGCATACTTTTTGTTATTAGACGTGAAGTCATTAATAACAAAAAGTAACCCAAAGAATTTGGCATTTAGATTCTAGACTTGAAATAAATTTTATCATTCCATCCTAATTTATTTCTGGGACATTCAAACATCTCCTTCTACAATCGTGAACTCCCAACACAAATATTGGCTAAACAAATCGTACCAACACTTGCCTCCATCGTCGTCTTATTACGACCACCACCAACAGCAGCAACAAGATCTTCGAGTGCACTGAAGAAGCCCTTGTCAATGCTGACTATGTTGGTAATTGGCTCTTGCATTGCAACGACGTAGCTCAAGTAGTGCAAATGTGCGACCATGTAATTTACGAGCAATTGTACTCACGGATACAAATGAATCTAGAGTAAAAGGGTCCGAGCCTAAGAGAATCGAGCTGATGATGCTCGGCGTGACACATTGTGTATATGTACTAGTAATAAAGTTTCGTCCTCGGTACATTGTACAAGAATAAAAATGATCGAGGTCTACTAATACAATGACTTTTTAAGTTTCGGTATCTACTAAATATGTTGAAAGTTGGGCAAGAATTATATACGAGTATCGAATCTATCCCCTTCACAAATTAGAAATTCCAGAACACGTCACAGTTGAAACATCGAACGTGACTTGAACCACTTCAACCTTAAGCTTGAACTTGAACACCTTTACTTGTGACTCAACTCTTAAACTTGAATAGTGGACTTAAAATTTGATTAACATATTGGAATTTCTGGTGTGATGTCGAAGTAAAGTTAATTCCCGTGTCATGTTAACCACATTGATACGTTGTCAAGCTGATCGTCTCCTACATTTTTTATATGAAAGACTCCCATTGTCTTGGTATAAAAGAGTTCCTATTGATGCCCCAGAATATGTATACTTCTTTAGATATTTTATCGCCATCTTAATCTTCGCGAATACAGGACTTTTTTCATCGTCCAATTCAACATCTTTTCCTACATTCAAAATCGTTCTAAACAAGGGACTACTAACTTATTGTTAATGACGACGTACATTTAGTTGAGGTTTTACAATGTTGCACTTCAACAATAGTCTAATTCAACAAGGGAGGGATGAAATCATAAAATTGATCGAGTTTTAAAACTTCTAAAAACAGAATTCCAAATACTAGCCAGATTACAATAGAGTTAGCAATCAAGATTTGGTACTCGTCTTATTATCTTAAGCACAACTAGAAGTATACTACGTTCGAAAAACCAATTATTAAAATCCCAACGCATGCCACAAACATTTCATACTTGTATCATTATCCAAAACATAAATCTACCTTTATATCAATTATCAAATAATCTTAAATGAATAGTAAAATATGAGTAATTTGGTCTTTCACTTGATACACCGTGTTGCATATATTTTAAAATTTTAGTTTTACCCTTCCACTTTTTGCTTATGTAACTTTCAACCTTATAATTTACATAGGTTACATTTTCAACTCACAATAATCCAACTTTATTTTACCTTTACTCTATTTTACCTTAAACTCACAAGCCAAAAGTTCTTTATAGATCCAACGTTTACTATAAAACCAATCAAGCAATCTTAAGCCACTCATTTTTTTATTAAAATAAAAAAATAAACTTTCACCCTTTTTTTAAAACTTAAATATTTCGCAAATCGTAAATCGTCAAACTACAAAAAAAATACCATTTCGACGAGAATTAAATTATCTTTCTATAGACATGCATTGTTATATACTTTCGACGAACTTTTTTTCGATAAACTTTTTTTTTTCGCACAGAAAAATCATATATGATTCGTAAGAATCATATATGATTCTATTTTAACAAATCATATATGATTCTTACGAATCATATATGATTCGTAAGAATCGAATCATATATGATTTTTACGAATCATATATGATTCTTTCTGGGCGAAAATTAAAAAAAAAAAATCGTCGAAAGTATATAACAACGCATATCTATAGAAAGATCATTTAATTCTTGTCGCGATGGTATTTTTTTTGTAGCTTGAAGATTTACCGTTTGCAAGATATGTTGTTTTGAAAAAAGTGTGGAAAATATAAATGGGAGATTATAATTGGTTGATAGGTTTTATGGCATGTGTGTGTTTTTCATGAATCTCAACTCTAACTCACAAAGTCACAAGTTACCTTTTTTATTTTTATTTTTTTATTAATTATTTTTTTAACCAACTGACTTAGCTTAGTTGGCCACCTAAGTTCGTGATGGAGCTTGGGGAAGAGTTTTACCCGGGTTCGAGTCTCGTAAGTGACAAAGAAAATCCAGATTTTCCTATTAGTGCGAAGCCGTGAGTTCTAAGGGTTTCCCTTTGCGAGTCTCTCCTAGTGGTTTGGGTCCCGAGGCCTGCTCGTTTGGATGGTTTAATTCGGAGGTCGGATTTCAAGTGTGATAATAATAATAATAATAATAATAATAATAATAATAATAATATTTTTTTTTCGCCACACATATTTAAGTAGGTTTCTCAGTTTTCGTATCATATAATAAGTCCAACTCAATTTATTATGTTTGATAAGTACCAATTCATCATGATTCATTCACGTTTAGAGGCGTAGCTAAAAATTGTTATAGACTGAAAATCAGATCGATTTCAAAATAAAATGTTGGATTTTAACGAATATATTTACCTGAATATATTTACCATGCAATTAATGTGCATAACTAAAAGGAAGTGAAGCCATGAGACTATTTCGATGATTAAAAAAAAAAAAAAAAAAAAAAAAAAAAAAATCTTTTAATGAGCTTAAACCGTCTTAACTAAGAAAGTAAGAATTATATCCACGAGACTATTTAAGTATGTAATTTTGCATGGCTCTTTGACTTGGTTAATGGTTATGCAAGGCACCCTTTAGGTCCTCTGGATTTTCGGTTTTTACCAGTTAAACGTCCCAATAAAAATCTCGTCCTTTAGTAACTTTCTTAGTTTTTCTAGTCTTTTACCACAAGTTTATTGAATTTCAGATGTAATATATTACAGTAGATAACTATTGAATTGGATAGATTAAATTTAAATTTTATCTTTTAATTTATGAAGAAAGAAAAGATTTGCTCAAGCATATTTGATAACCTTTAATTCGCTCTTTCCGTTATTCCATAATCCATATCCATGTTTTTTTCAAATTTAATTTTTTTTTAACTATATCCAATATCATTAGTAGTCCTATAATTCAATAGATTCGCCATTTTTGTGAGATTAAAGTTGAAGCATACCTATGGAGTCCGATTCAACAAGCATTTCCATTAGAGAAGACACGCAACAACAACCGGCCACCGTCTTCAATCTACCGTACGTTCCATTCTGATTATGTTTCATGCACGTTCACGCTCATAATTCATTTATCTGGTTTAAGATCAAGATATGTGTTTTATATATATGGTTAGATCTAATGTTTGCATGTTGTGTTTTTCAGGGTGCAAAAGTACTATTCTAATTTAGTCATCATGAGTTACCCCTTTAGGTTTGGCCTAGTATTGATTCCCACGGTGTGCAATACGAGAAAAAAATCTCCTATCGAACTGAATCCTCCATTTATGATCTTATCGATTGTTACAACATTTGTGGTTGTACTAACATCTCTACTTTTAATCTTTGCAAAATACTACTTGAAAATCTCGTGGATGTGGTATATTTGTTTAACAATCGTAAAATGCATTGGATTATTCGGGATGTATGCGGCAAATTTGTCACTTGTTATGGTATTAGTTGTCCCTCCAAACTATAACTCGATCGGATATATGCTTGTGTGTCTAATCTTTGGGTATGCAATTGCGTATTACTTTCTTTGGCATTCGGATAATACAGTAGATAGCGATGGCAATTATTTTCATAAGATTTTTTGTTTGGGACTATTTCATATACCTCTTTCCCTAATGTTGGCGTTTTACCTCCCTGAGAACCTCCACTGGATCATGATTTCAGTAGTAGTGGTCTTCAGTTGTTTGGAAACAACCACTAACTCTATTTTTTATTATAGTAAGAAAGGTGAAGCAAACAATGTATGGAACTTGGAAGCTCATCATCAAGACAAGAGCAATGATCTTCCTCTTGTAGATGCTAGCTGTAAGATTTAGGAGTTAGATGTTAGTTATTTGATGTTAGCACTTATCTAGAATAAAGTTGTAATAATAGTGCTTATTAATGTTTGCTTTTGAGATCTATGCCTTGGTAGAATAAAGTTGTTAATGGCTGTGTTCGGATGCGGGCTTATTGTGGCTTTTGAAAACTTGACCTCTTAAATATTTTAGCTTGTGAAAAAAACTTTGTTTGTCACACATGCTTAAGAATGAAAGCTTTTATAAGCCAAGAAAACTTTATAAACATTCACTTCATATTTATAATAATGCCACTCTCTGGCTACTTCTTTGGCAACTCGATGTGGGATGGTCAAGTATTTTCTTTTTGTAACTCTTAGAAACTAATTTAAGCACAGACCTCAAAAGAACCTTTGTTGTTATTTTTCCAAATTAAAGAACGTGTCATTTTATAAGTTGTGAAATTTATCAGACCGGACCTTACGGGAGCAAATCATTACCCATGGTGCCCACCAACCGCACGTGGTCTCTATTATGGTGGTGGCGGCATTATCGCGCATGGTGGTCCACTTCTTTTTTAGTTCGGTGGCGCAAAGCGCCTAACGAACCGCACCCTTATACACGAATATCAAATCTATCCCCTTCTCAAATTAGAAATTCAAAAAGATGTTACAATTGAAACATTGAACGTAACTTGAACTACTTCAACTTTAAGCTTGAACTTGAACAACTAAATTATTTTATAAATATATTTATTTATGAGTTTTGCTATTAAATGATATAGTTTTGTATGCATTAAAGCTATTCAAGCCAAGCTCAAGCTTTGTTCGAAAACTACTCGAGCTAAGCTCAAGCCTGGATAATTAAAGCTTGACAAGCTATTAAGCCAAGCTCAAGCTTACTATTTTGTTAAAAGCCAAGCTCAAACCTTGTTGAACTCGAGATCGGCTTGACTTGATTGTTGCCCTATAACAAACTCTTCATTGTTAATTAGTCAAAGCACATTACATTTTACATATATTTTAATACCCATTAAGTTTACAATATAGCAAATTAACCACTAAACCTAGTATACTCTATACTTGCACTCTTCACATCATTTTACCTATTATTGGTAAAAATATAGATATAGAAAATCATATTATTGTTAAAGTTTATTTCCTCTATATAAACTATAAAGTACATATTTTTGTACATGCTGCAATAACAATCTTTATTAAAAATATATATATGTATATAGGGGGTCAGTAGGGTCGGGTCAACCCGACCCGAACCCGATAAGCCTTATCAGGTCGGGTTAAATCGGGTTTAAAAATCTTGTCGGGTCGTTTTGACCCGAACCCGATAACCCGATAGTGTTATCGGGTCGGGTTAGGGTTAGAAAATTTATTCTATCGGGTTATCGGGTCAACCCGATAAGACCCAAAAATGATATTCTTCGTTTCTCCTAATAGTGTTACTCAGTTTAAAACTTCATTATGTATATGACTAGCTAAACTTGCAACAACTTTTCTGTTGTCCTTATATATATTACAACGAGTAACAATTTCTAAGCTTGGCAACCGCATTTTGTTTCGTCAAATAACATCTTTTAGTATTAGTCAGACCGTTTATTATTTAACAAAAGATAATGGCGTCTTTTATTTTGTTTGTTTGTATACTCTATAACATACTTACACATTTTAGTTACAAGTTATATGTAAATAATATTTTCAAATCTATCTTAAGCTCGTGGTTCACCTCTTGGCTCTAGTGGAGAACCTGATCAACTAATACATTTATGCTAGAATAATGAATATGATAAATGCTCAACATAACAATATATTATAAAACAATGAGAAAACATAACTCGCGTGAATGTTACTCACTGTTACAAATTGGTGTTTCTAACCCGACAACCCGACTTAACCCGACCCGATAAGCACCCGAACCCGATAACCCGATTTTTTATCGGGTCGGGTTGCGGGTCATTTTTAAAAAACTCAAAACCCGACCCGATAAACCGACCAGATAACACCCCTAAATTGTATATATTATCGTTAAACTGCTGTAAAATAAATATTTTCATACCCGCTGCGATGCGCAAGTTTGTTATATCTGGTATATCACAGTAGATAACTATTGAATTGAATAGGTTAAATTAGAATTTCATGTTTTATGAAAAGGAAAATATTTGGTCAAGCATATCAATACAACTTTTAATTCGCTCTTCCCGTTATACCATATCAATCCTTTTTTTTAGATTTCATATTCTTACTATTTTATCAAATATCATAAGTACTCTTATAATTCATTCACCATTTTCGTAAATTAATGCTGAAGCATACATATGGAGTCCGATTCAACAAGCATTCCCATTAGAGACGACACGCAAACACAACCGGCCACCGTCTTCAATCTACCGTGCGTTCCATTCTGATTATGTTTCGTGTTCACGTTCAAAATTCATTTATCTGGTTTTAGATCGAGATATGTGTTTTTTTATTTATGGTTAGATCTAATGTTTGCATTTTGTGTTTTTCAGGGTGCACAAGTACTATTTCAATTTATCAATGATGAGTTTCTTCTTTAAGGTTATCCTAGTAATGATTCCCACGGAGTGCGATACGAGGAAAAAATCTCCTACTGAATTGAATCCTCCATTTATGATCATGTCGATTGTTACAACATTTGTGGCTGTACTAACATCTCTAGTTATAATCTTTGCGAAATACTACCTGAAAATCTCTTGGATGTGGTATTGTGGTATATCAGTTTAACTATCGTAAAATGCATTGGACTATTCGGGATGTATGCTGCAAATTTGTCACTTATTATGGTAGCAGTTGTCCCTCCAAACTATAACTCGATCGGATATATGCTCGTGTGTCTGATCTTTGGGTACGCAATTGCATATTACTTTATTTGGCATTTGGATAATACAGTTGATAGCGGTGCCAATTATGCTAAGAGTTTTTGTTTGGGACTATTTTATATACCTCTTTCCCTTATGTTGGCGTTTTTCCTCCCAGAGCACCTCGACTGGATCTTTATTTCAATAATATTTGTCTTCAGTTGTTTGGAAACAATCACTCACTGTATTTATTACAATAAGAAAGGTGAAACGAACAATGTATGAAACTTGGAAGCTCGTCAACAAGACAAGAGCAATGATCTTCCTCGTGTAGATGCTAGCTGTAAGATTTAGGAGTTAGATGTTAGTTATTTGATACTAGCACTTATTTAGAATAAAGTTGTAATAATCATGCTTATGAATTTTTGCTTTTGAGATCTATGTCTTGGTAGAATAAGGTTGTATCAAACATACTTGTATATAATCAATCATCTCGGCTCTAAAAAAAATGATCGGTACCACTTAAAGCTCAAATAGATGGACAAGTCTAATATTTTAGAGATGTGCAGTGCATCGTTATATCTTTTCTACCTTAAGAGTGATGACATATAACAAATAAGTATGATGTTGGTCATCTTATTCTTCCGATATCTACATAAGCAATTGTGATAAAGTTGTTTGCATATTGGTTTGCAAAACAAGCTCGTTGATATGCCTACACATTCATAAAGATAACTGTTATGAACAATTTATTGTCCTTTTGTATTGCAAAGTGTTTTTTTTTTTTTTTTTAAATTTTTTTGTATTGCAAAGTGTTAAAAGTAACTGAACATAGAAATGAAAAACACATGTACATAGCTGTTTGAAATCAGTGACATAAACTTTTGTAGTCTACCAAAAGAAGCTAAATTCATTTGTTATTGCCCAAGTTAAGTATATACTATATCAGCAATCTAGCACTTTTATTACTGCATATAGTTTAGTTGTAAAGCTTAGATCACAAGCTCAAGACAAAAGCAATTTCTTTTGCTTTGTCTCGATCATAGAACCTAAAAACGTCAATGAAGCATTGAAAGATGAAAGTTGGATCATAGCAATGCAAGAGGAATTAAATCAATTTTAAGTCAAACGATATTTGGGAGTTAGTACAAAGACCTAAGTATATGACCATAATAGGAACCAAATGGGTATTTAGGAACAAATTAGACGAAAACGGAATTGTCTCTAGGAACAAAGCAAGGTTAGTAGCACAAGGCTATAATCAACAAGAAGGAATTGATTATGACGAAACCTATGCACCCGTAGCTAGACTAGAATCCATTAGAATATTACTTGCCTATGCTTGCGCATTAGACTTTAAGTTGTTACAAATGGATGTGAACTCCTACTCAAATAGTGTTATGTTTATGTGCTGAACAAAACATCTTAAAAAATAAATGACCAATTTACCCTTATGTTTATAACCATTTATTGTGTTAAGAATCGGTAACGTAAAACCTCTTAGGGGTATATGTCTAAGCTTATATTTTGATGTTTTATAAACAGCTTGTAACTTACGAAGCTCATAAGCTCATGTTAAGAGTTGTAATTGTCTTTTATCGGCTAAAATTTCAACTTTTTTTCTGCCTCATTTTTGGGTACGAGGGAATTTCTATTCAAGCCACCTTTGGTGTCCTAGAAGGTAAACACGACTCAACAGACCACCCCGCAAGACCCGTTGGGCCTCATAAGTTACTAGAACTCCATAATTGTAGATTATATGGGTACGGCGTGTGCACGGATGGAGCCAGGAATTCATGTTGAGGGGGGCCGTAAGTACTTTATTTAATAACATACAATTCATTTTGCTATAACACCCCTTATTTTTCTGCTTACGAGCTTGTGTGATTTCGGCTTGTGTTTGATAATTCATTTTGTCTAACGTATTTTGAAACTTAAGCTTATTATATCACAATAAACATATATAAGCCCATAAGTTGCAAAATACGCTAGAAAAATAAGGTTCATGGAACATAAACCGAAATCACATAACCATGTAAATCTTTTATATAATAAAATAAAACTCTTATTGGAAATTTCTCATTTCAAAAAAATTAATTCATACCTTATTTGGTAATAAAATTTTAATTTGATTTTTTTTTAAAGATGTAGAATAAGTAAAACCCTAAATATTTCCTTATTTAGCTAAAATTTACAAAATTTCGTTTTTATATACTTCAAATCTATCAAAGTTAAAAGATACACAAGTACTTTCTAGCTATTGTTTAATAGTTAAGGATGAAAAGTGAAAATTAAGTAAAGAAAAGGACTCCCCTCTATACTCCACTAGCCTTAGGCCCGCCCCGATGGGGCGCTAGCCTTAAGTCTTGTTATTAAAAATAAAAATGCATTACATTATATATATATATATATATATATATATATATATATATATATATATATATATATATATATATATATATATATATATATATATATATATATATATATATATATATATGAGCTTTATTTTCAGAACCCTGTTAAGTGCGGGAACTGGGAGAACTCCAATTTTGCATTAGAAAACATGCATGTTCATATAAAATATGTATATTTTCTTACATACACCTTAATACACATGCTTGCGTATTAAGGTATATGTAAGAAAACATACATGTTTTATATGAACATGCATGTTTTCTAATGCATAATTGGAGTTCTCGCAGTTCCCGCACTTAACAGGGTTCTAAAAATAAAACCATTTTGCATTGATCTATTGCACTTAACAGGTTTTTATATGAACATGTATGTTATGCATGTATGTGTATTAAGGTGTATGTAAGAAAACATACATGTTTTATATGAACATGCATGTTTTCTAATGCAAAATTGGAGTTCTCGCAGTTCCCGCACTTAACAGGGTTCTGAAAATAAAGATACACTATATATATATATATATATATATATATATATATATATATATATATATAATCCGTAAATGCATAATCTTGACAGACATAAAAGTTGTCATACAATTGATATTTGTAAATAAGAAACTGAATGAAGGTAAATAACATTTAAGTGTATTGTTTAAGTGTCAGATGCATAAAAGCATTCAGTATATAGCTTCAAGCTCTAGTCTTCAAACTCCAGCATAGCTTCAATCTATTCTCCCTTCCAGATGTGTTTTGAACATTGCCTGTCATAAATATCATATACAAATCAACATCATGAATAGAAGAAGACTACTAAAAGTAAACACTTGGAGTCGTTTGAAAAACAACTTAAAAAACAGTAGATCCCACATAAGTAGACGTTAGACTTTTAAGTGTCAGCTAAGGTAAGTTCTCACTTCTACTTCCAATATTAGGTTAAATGTAACTTTTTTCTATTTGGAAAAAGGGATATTACACAGTTCCAGCCAAAGATTCAGTGAATCACACATAAATCAAAGCGTATAACTTTCGCTCTTTCTTTTCTTCCTTTGATTCTGCACCAACTTTCTTCTTTGGTTGCTGCACATCTTTTGGTTTACTATTATCTTTCAACATCTTCGGTTCCCGAGATCCAACTGGGAAGTCTTTTTATTATACATAAATGTTCAAAAGACTATTTAAAATATAAACTCCGTAAATGCATAATGTTGAAAGATGAATAGTTAACGTAAAATAACATTTGCAAATAATCAACATAACTAACTTGAGTGTATCACTAAACTTAACCTACACCATTTCATGACCTTTACCTCCTTGACCCCTACAACAATTCAGTTTTAGCCAAAATCAGCTTTTAAGCTAAAATACTTACCTATTTCATTTTAAACTACTTCTTATGTACATAATACATTCTACAAAATTTAGTGAAGAACACCTTTTCTTCACCTGCACCACTTTAACCCATGAGCTCACTTCAAGTAAGCTTTTTTTTAGTCAAAGGCTACTCTTCATCTCTATTCTTATTGAAAACTAATGCAACAACTACTTTTGTCTTCTTGGTAGCACTCTTAACTGAACTTTGCATGAGATAAACAAAATAAAAGGCTTACTTATTCGAAACAATGGGAGGTCGTGCTCTAGGTTCCAAAATTTAAATTATTAAAGCAGTTGGGGATTTTTCCAAACAAAGGCAGCGATACTCCTTACAATAAGTGATATTAGCTTCGACCCATGTCTTTTTAACCTCTACTTCCCTATATTTGACCGATTAGATATACAACACAAAATCCATTTGGATCATTCATATCTGATAACCTTTGTTAGCATGATACCTATTTCAAGACAAAATCATCATCCACATTTGATCAAAGATAGGGGATACTAACTTCCTGTACATCTAACAAAAGCACATAAAAATATTCACTATATATGCATAAAAGGATAACTACATATTAACTTACTAAACCCTTATAAGGAAAACTTTAAGGGTCCTAAATAAATAATTTATATATCTAATATGTAGTATACAAAAGGTTTTAGTAGGCCAACCCGACCCATGCCATTTTGGCACATCAAAAAATTTACTCACTTTGACTTAATTTCAACAATAGCTCAAGCAAGTTTTATCTTTAGTCTATCTAAGATGTTATATACTTGTATTGATTTAATACCTTGAAGAAAGTTTCTTTTGATTTCTACAACAACCAATATTGTGCCCTCCTTAGCATCATCTTCGAAGAAATCAAAAGACATCTCCTGCATCAATGACCTTTTTTTCAACCGAAACCAACTGCACCATAGAATTTTAAAAGAATATTCACTAATACAAATTTATGCAATCGATCAATATTCAGTATTATGTATCTTCATATAATTTACCTTGCAAATTTCATACATAAAGGGGATTTCTCATTGTTAGGTTCCAATATATGGAGAAAGGTAACCACGATCAAATTGCATGACTTCCATGATATAAAAATTATTTTCAGCATCTTTTCTTCTTCAATCATACATCTCACTTCAGGGCTATTTCTGCACTCACTGCCGTCACATTAGCCCAAACTAAAACCATACACCATATAGCCAAAAACGGCTAAAAACAATCAGACCTGGGCTTGATACACATCAGCTTAGTCCTGTTGAAAATCAACTTCCTAAAAGGGCTTTTATTTATTTTGTATAACAAACCTGGCCTTGATAAACCTCTTATGGTGTCTGATAAAATTCATGCATGCAGATATATATTTTGTATCTGATTCATAGATCACTAAAAGAGCTAAAATATGATGAATCTGCATACATATAATCGTGCACACATTACAAACAATAAATGTGTTGCATGCAAAGTTCAGCTTAATTCGTAGACTACAATGAGTAAAACCTTACTTGTGGTAACAAATTATTAAAAATATATTCATGGAAGTCTATATAAAAACGCATCTAAAAACACAGATTATGCCATGGGTTGCTTTTCTTAATTATCTTACTTGGTAAACTCCTTATCAAAGGAGACCCCATAGGCAACGGAGGATTCATTGTATCAGGATGGATGAGAAATGAAAAGTGTGCTCATGAAGAAATGCATGTTTCCATCATAACTCATAATGTTCACCATAAAGAGTCAATGATCTAACATTAGCTACCGGCACACGACCTAATTATCCTCTATATACACCACTATTTCATGTATACACTCACGTCTCTATACACGAATATAACACTCGTTATCATTCAAAAACATTATGGTATAACATATTAAATACCATTATTTTTCTCTATTAGCGATTCTATTATATAAGGTCTATAATAAGTTGAATGTCAACCTGCAACACTTATGTTCTGTTAGAGTTAAAAGAATGAATTTAGAATAAACCTTGAACAACTAACCATATTAACTTGAACCTCAGAACACTCAATATAGTAACTGGCTTTAACCCATTCGCAATGCCTTATGTCATTCGCCAATTGTTTCTTGGGAGTTGGGACTGGCTCGTAACCTCCGCACTCTTACTAACTCCAAGCTACTTCCTACTTTATTCAAGCTTTCCTTCACAAATATATATTAACTTCAAATTTCATCCTTTTTTTACCACATGAAACATATCTATTAGTTTATTAAATCAAGTGAAAGATCTAACACAGTTACATCACAAATAACCAAACAAAAAATAATGTCAATTTTATCTTCCATTCAGATTTTATGCAATAAAAGCTATGCTTGCTTCAATAAAAAAAAAACCTTGATTTGATTGTACACCACATCAGAAAGCTTTCCTTGTAATCAAACCATTTAAACAAACCATTGAATGTATACGCAAAATAGACAATGGAAACACAATCATACGTATTAAAATCAAATACACCAATATAACAATAGAAAATCAAATTTACAATCATATGTATTAGATTTGATCAATTTACAATTAAAATCAAAACAGTGGCAACATATTAAAATCAAATACACAAACGGATCATACAGTTCATTCCTTTATAAATAAACCCACTAATCCACCAATATAACAATAGAAAAAGTAATTAGCTTTATAAATAAAATACCGATATGAACAAATTTTTGGGACGCACTCTCTTTGATCAACTAATCAAAAATTTTGTTCGATGGAGACAGGTTTATAAATTACAAACCGATTCAGTGGATGATAGATGTCTTGGTCGATAGTTTGTATAATTGTTCCTGAATATCGTTTATGAAATTGATCATATTTGAGGGTTTTTTATGTTTGGTGTTAATTGTTGGAGAGGTTTTTTTTTCCAGGTAAATGTTTGGGGTTTTATTTTTCATACGTAAGTTGTGTTTGATCTATGGGGCAGGGGTAATTGGTGTGTTTTATTGTTTGCATTAATTAAATTACTGAAATTGCATTTGGTCCATTGGATCACTTTGAATATCCAGGTGTCATTATCCTGGAGTTTTGGGCAAAGCCTTCCTTAGGGAAAGCTTGTTTTATATAGTGGGAGATTCTAAATCAACAGCCTCCTTCGGATGCACCAAAGATGGTGCTCGCCTACAAAGATCGGAAGAAGGTATATATGCCGAATTATGATGTTAGGGTTTAATTAGTGATCTAACTATTTGTTCAATCTCTCATAGTTTCAATTGTTGATTTATGTATACAATTTGTACCTGTGTTTTAGGTATATGAGTTCAGTTTTGTGTTTAAGCTTTAATATATTGCTAAGGGTTAGTAGTATAAGGAAGATTGTATAGATTGGAATGAAGCCATCATCGATTACTTTTCTCCTTATGAAACTTAACACCTTTTTTTTTTTTTTTTTTTTTTAATGAGCAATTGATATTATTACACTTTTATCATTATTTAGCTCATTTATACAACATAGATTAGAGTAGCATTTAGCATTCATTATTTACATTGTTACCTATGGACGTTCCATGGCGGAAACGATAAGTACCTTTTTTTTTTAATCAAATCTTAATTAGGATATCACGATGGTATTTAGCTAGGCGCGGATTTGGGTATCAGGATGGCTCTATTTTATATGTGTATACGGGTCACTCAACACATATATGTGTGCGTGTGAATGTATTAGTCTTTTGTATGCATATTTTTACACATCACTTGATGTGCAAATTGAAAATACTATTATACCATTATATTTTAATTAGCTAATTTTCCATCATGTCTTTTGGTATAGGTTGTTCTCTGTGATGCAATGAAGCTTTTCTGTAAGGGAAACATGGATATACAAATACTACAAGAGAGCCATAGTTATCAATATCATATATCACTATAAAAGCTAAAGTTGTAAATGTAGATGTATGAAACTTTTTAACCAAAACATGTTATTGAAACACTTGATATATACTATATGTCTATATGGGTGTTTGCAATTCAACTCTATACCACATGATGAAAAATAGAACTTTCATACAAGTGTAGACAGGTAAACCACATCACTTATCAATTATATTTTGGTAAATCAAATAAAACGTCTTTTACATTTATTTCAAACAGGCCTATATAATACAGTTATATTTAACTTTTACATTGATATCTGTACAAAAGATTGGAATAATTATTTTTGTCGGTTAGATGGCTTAATATCTTTAAGAAGGACCTATTGCTAACATATACTCCATTTATCAATCTTTGCAGATATTAGGAATCACTATCCTTTATGAGTATATACCATGGGTACTCCTAAAACAACAATGAGGATGTGCTATGTTGCTTAAAGGTCAATTCGGTAAGCATTCTGATCAATGTTCTTCTTTCACTCTTTTTATTATGTGAGGATAGTAATATAATTGAAAACTCACTCATTTTTGAACCAGTAGTATTATTTCCGTCTTGAGATGTTATAAAGGAACAAAAAACAATCTACTAGGGACTACATATATATGTTTTAAAGAAATTTCAAGGACTTGATAATGAATAAAATGTGTTGTTCACAAATATCAGTTGAGATTATTGTTTTATCAAATGCTGCAAGTTGAAAAACTTAAAAAGATTTGGGACACAGCCATTAAGTAGGGTGGGATATTACATCATTCAAAAGGTGCAAGGCATTTAGATATTGTTATATGATCACGAATACACTTCTATGGCAAAGTATTTTTAAGTATCATCATGCGTAATTATGGCAAGATAGCTCAAACTATTATGACTTAAAGGGTACACTTAATGCTTAAAACCTCCTAAATCATTTTATTAAAAACAATCTTTAGATTTTCATTTAAAAAGTGTATTTTTATTCACATTTGGACACTATTATTAGTAAAAAGGATCACCATTCTAGGACAAAAGATATTTCTGCCAAAGCCGACATGGGTGACCTGTTTTGACACATGCAAAATTGCCCATTTTGACCTGTTATTGAAAACACATGGCTTTTGTATTTCCTATTTCCACGGTGAATTATTTGCTTTTTTAGTTTAATTCTTTCATGTGATTCTGTTATGAAGTCTAATACTTAACATTGTCGTTAAAAAGGGCACAGGAATGTCTAATTTTTAACATAATGTTATGGCTGCTAGGTCCCAGAATAATAACAAGATGTTACACTTTACATTTTTTTTTTTTTTTTTTTTTTATGATTTATAATTTTCATATTCCGCATGTGAAAAAAGGCAGGTGGAAACAGTTCTGAGAGACTAATGTAAGATCGAAGTTCACGTCATGGAAAAGGTACTTTTGGCACTCAATTTCATTTGCTGTTTATTGTTGATGTTGATGTCTGTTATTCAAGGCCAAACCAAAGTCTGAGTTTGAATTAGATTATTTACTACATTGCTTTGATCAATCAATAAAGTAATGTAATATTTGTATAATTCTGATCTATATTTTCATATACTCCTAATAGTAATGATGCATGGTTAAAACTTGGAAGTCCCAAAAAATTGCATATGTATATCTCGATTGAAGCATTTGGACTTTGCAAACACAACAGCTACATGATATGATAAGTTAGATTGTCGACTAAACTTGGATCCTTGATTTTCCTTTGTGATGAAGATTTTGGAACCAGGTAAGATTTGTTGCATCTCTATTCATATTGATTTTTGCTAGGGTAGTCATTTCCATAACCCCCTAAATACAAATAACAGTTATGTTCGTAAATTTGTTTGTTCACTTAACTAATAAAAGTTTGACTTAATTTAATTAGTTTGAACTATTTACTCGGTGTTTTTCTTTTTCTTTTTTCTTTCGTTGAAATTGTAATGTTTTGTTGAATTAGTTAAAGGTTGAGTTGGTCATTTGTCCCATAATTTGATAAGACACGTGGTTAAATTATATGGCTTTTTTGTTAGCTATGGAGTAGCTATTAAAGAGATGTTAGGTGTGGGTTCTCAAAGGAATGAATGATGATAGTGATTTACCAAAAACAGCTAATCAAATATGCAATTTCTTAAAGCTAATGTTAGGTAGGTATTTTTACATCAACAATAACTTTTCCTAAATATATAGGACGATACATCAATAGTAACTAAGAACATGCATTCATGACTTGGGTTCTTGAAGCAATTTATCTTTTTATTGATATTCTGTAACTTATTATTATTAATTTTTTTTGGTGATAATGGTTATTTTGAAGTCTCTATATAACAAAATTGCAGCTAATTTGCTGAGCATTTATCTGCAGAGGGATTCATGAATTACTTGATGGACATGAACAAGCGAGGGTAAAGTGGCGAGCATTTATCTCCAGAAATAGCATCCCACAACATTTAGATGACGTGTATGTTTCTGATAATGAACACCAAGTAAAGAGCTATATTTTGTTTTCATTGATGTTTCTATCTTCTAAACAAGTTATTATTTTTTTTTTCTAACTATCTTCTGTATTTTGGATATATTATTCATATTGTTTGCTAACTGATTCGTAATACTTCTTTTATGATCCAGTGCACTCAAAATCTGATGCAACCAACTAATTATTGTTAGCAGTTTAATGTTTCGAAAACTATATAACCATAAAAATTTAATGATAAAATTTTCAGCTTCGGTCTTAAAAGTTGGATGACCATAATCATATAAGTGAGATGCGACACATGCTTCGGGGGAGAAGAAGCTGGACGCCGCTTCATAGGTGGAACGGTGTTGCTAAATGTTTGATTGATTTACTCCATCGGAAAGGTCTACAACAAACTTATGTCGATTCTAGACAAACAAAGTAAATATATGAGTATTCGCTTACATCTATTGCACATGTAACTGTAGGGTTTTCGACAATCACATCTCCACCATCTACTTTGTCGCGGACCTCATCATAACAGTTACATGATATTGCTCAATGCTCATTACTTCTTTGGATTTGAAGTTTAGAGGTCATAGCTCCAACGTTGGTTTCAGAAAATATGATAATCTTCATAACTCATCCGTGTATGGCCACAAACTTCATAAACATACAATTCCGATCGAAAATACATAGAGTCCACGTCTTTCCCCCGAAAACGAGTAACTATGTTAATACGAAAAGGTTAATCAACTTTAATACAAAAAGGTCAAAACTGGTTTTTATTTTCTTTTGTCAACTGTTTAGATAATTGGTTGTTTTGGAGTATCTAAGTTACGAATAAGTTGGTGCTATGCTATGTTTATTTAGTTATTGGTTGCGTTTTTTCGAAATTGCTCGGAAATGGCCGTTTAACCAAAACAATAGATGTCACAATGGATTAACGGATCAAAACTGAAAAATAGTTGTTGTCACAAGTTTCTTGAAAACAAGCAACCCAGACCACGTGTCCAAGTCATCAAGTGAAACTAAGGTGGATTTGTGTTTCACATCAATAATTGGGTCACTACACAATTTATATGTCAAATCCTGTGCATGGACGGGTAACCCAACCATTAATAATCCAACATAAGATTGAACCAAGTTAACCTAAATTATCGATCCACAAACGAAACATGAAGTAGCTAAACTTGATAGATAAAAATGAGCATGTCTATGCAAAAACTATATATGATATCTTGCAACGTGCGTTAAACATAATCATAAACCATAATAATAACAAAATCATATTTAAAAATAGGGTAAATTGCAAAAATGGTCCTTCACGTTTCACAAAATTGCAAAAATGGGACCGAGACAAAAAGTAGCGCAAAAAAGCCACTCACGTTCCACATTTTTGCAAAATCGCCACTGAGAGGCGTTTTCCGTTAGTTTTCCCGTTAAGTGCCATGTCATCGAGGGCATTTTCGTCATTTCACTGCTCACTCTCTACCACCACACAACCAACACCACCACCCTTTACCCTTCATCTTCATCTTCTGGAAATTATGGTAATTATAACAGCTATTCTTGAATAGAAAGCACAAAAACTAATGTAATGTATATATTTACTGATACAAATGAACTCGCCTTCATAAAGGATAACGTAAATATCAGGATTTAATATAATCAGCCAAGTTCCTCAGCTCTAAAAAGTAAAAAAACTGGAACACCAACACTATATAACCAACTCCCCCACTTCTTCTCAAACTCCCCTCCCTCCCTTCCAATGGACAACACTTCCACTCCACGCGCCACCGACCCCCACGCGCCACCCAAACTCCGCCTCCTCTGCAGCTACAACGGCCACATCCTCCCCAGCCCCCACGACAAATCCCTCTGCTACATCGGCGGCGACACTCGTCTCATCACCATCCCCCATCCCACCTCCTTAAGTAGCATTTATCTTTCTATGTCCCTAGGAACTACACTTTTTATAAGAGTTTATCTTCTTTTAATAATGAATAAATCCTCAAATAGGGTCAATTCCTAAATGAACGATTGTTCATGCTTGCTGATAATCGTTGCCCGAAAAATCCTGAACAATTTTGGCTGGAATTACAAGGTGTTAAACCGAGACCGACGGTAATAAACATGTTTTCATCCACTGTGCGTGGAACAGGTGACCAGAAGGGGCTAGTCACAAGAGATGTTAAGTTGTTTGAAAATGCGAAAGCAGTGGTTGTGTCATTTGAAGCAGTTATATCTGGAAGAATTGGTGGTGTTGTTTGTGTGGAATTTTGGTAGGCAATGATTCCAGTTGTGGTATTTCCATTGATTGTAACACCGACTGCAGTAGCATATGGACTAGCCGTCATGTAATACAGACCTGTAGATTGATTCGTAGTCAATAAGACATCGTGGGTTTGGCCTGGACCAAGGACGGGAACATCTGTTTGGTATGGGTTTGTGTAGGCTGCATCCGCTCCAACAACAGTCATGGTATGGTTGGCTATATATCTTGAAAAAGAATTGAGTATTGAGGGCAGCGTTGATTATCCTCAACATCGATAGGGTCAGCATTCCACCATTCTCCTGTAATGTTATTATTGTTTCATCATATTTTATGTATAGTATGTAAACAAAAGTCATTATATATAATTATATATATCATAAATTAAGCAAACTAGAAAGATGTCAGGAGTGGTCACCGGAAAAATCAAATGTATAATAGCAACAATGTATAATAGCAAAAATGATGTCTGCGTGTTTAAAAAATTAAATAAAAACAGAATATATACTTTCTGCTTAATGTAATGTTATTACATTGTAAGATGATGTTGAAACTTGAAAGTTGCCTTCTAGCTGGTAAAACAATGTTGTTGATGTTCGAGGCTTTCATGGAAGTGATATCTAAAAGTGACCCACCTTTACAACAATCAAATAATACAATCTATTATGCTAGAAATCAAAATATCTATATGTTGTTTTAGCTCACTAAATTGAAGATTGTTGTACAGTAAAAAAAAAAAAAAAAAAAAGAAGAAAAGGAAAAAAGTGACCGGAATCTGGGTTTGGTCACCGGAGAAGATGAAGATGAAGGGTAAAGGGTGGTGGTGTTCGTTGTGTGGTGGTAGAGAGTGGTGGTGGTGGTGGCTGTGAATGTGAGATAAAATTACTTTGCAAATTTAGTCCCTAAAACAACGAAATGACGAAAATGCCTTCGATGACATGGCACTTAAGGGGAAAACTAACGGAAAAGGCCTCTCAGTGGCGATTTTGCAAAAATGTGGAACGTGGGTGGCTTTTTTGCGCTACTTTTTGTCTCGGTCCCATTTTTGCAATTTACCCTTAATAATAATAATAATAATAATAATAATAATAATAATAATAATAATAATAATAATAATAATAAATTTAGAGAAAAACCCGTGCGTGCACGGGCATTATAACTAGTATGCTTAAACAACCATTGACGGAAGATTATAAGGGCACGATCACACACACACAATTTTATCTTATTAGTATAAGTTTTGTATTATAACCAATCTAAAATTTTGAGAATTTGTATTATGGCTCCTCCTAAATGCGTAAACAAGTTTCACATCAAATATACACTCACTTACTCCTTTTTTATTCTTTTTTTGCTTTACAAATGTACCTTTTACAAAACTATATATAAAACTTGTATATACGTTGATGTTTTCGGTTTTGTATATACATAACTGTGAAACTTGTATCATTGATGCTTACAAAACTACTTCTAAGTCACAATAAAGACGGCTCCCTCAAATATTTGGTTCAAGCTCCGTCACTGTGTATCTATGTATACACAACCCCCAACTTACAAGGTTAAACAAACACCCCCTAAGCTCATAATATATAAAATAAGTAGGGAAAAAAAATTAAGCAAATAAGCTCGAAGGCCCAGACAGTGGGGTTTTCCGTGTGTAGGTTACCCGGGGAAGGTAGAGTCTTTGACTTACATGTACGTCTAACCAAGTTATCCTAGTGACCGTTTATGACCCGTCTGTTCGGTATTTAGGGAATAATACTAATTGATTGATTGAATAATTCAGATTACATGTACAAATATATAGAGTACTAACGATGATTCTAGAGTCGGGCTAGGCCCATTACAATAATATGATACATAGTGGACTAACACTCCCCCGCAGACTGAGCGGGAGGACACCGAACGCTCAGGCTGGAGCGAAATTCCTCGAACAAAGCGGATGGCAGACCCTTCGTGAAAATATCTGCATATTGGTAGCGAGAGGGAACGTGAAGAACCCGAACCTGTCCAGTGGCAACCAAGTCTCGAACAAAGTGAATGTCTATCTCAATGTGCTTCGTACGCTGATGCTGAACCGGATTACAGGATAAGTAGACAGCACTAACATTATCACAGTAAACAAGCGTAGCGGAAGATAAAGGTGTGTGTAGCTCACGCAGTAAATTCCGTAACCAACAAGTCTCAGCAACAGCATTAGCAACTCCACGGTACTCTGCTTCTGCACTAGAACGAGAAATCGTCGGTTGACGCTTAGAGGACCACGAGAGTAAGTTGTTGCCAAGAAATACACAATACCCAGAAGTCGATCTCCTAGTGGTAGGACAACCGGCCCAATCCGCATCCGAATAAGCAACCAAGGATGTAGTAGAAGATGCATACAATTGTAACCCGTAGTCTAAGGTACCCCGGACATACCGCAAAATCCGTTTGAGAGCCGAGAAATGGGGCTCTCGAGGGTCATGCATATGAAGGCAAACCTGCTGAACTGCATAAGATATATCTGGGCGAGTAAAGGTGAGATACTGAAGAGAACCTGCAAGAGTCCGATATAAAGTAGGATCAGATAGCGGATCACCATCATCCCCCAGTTTAGACTCAGTATCAACAGGAGTCCGACTGGGATTACAATTAACCATATTTGCTTTCTCCAAAACCTCAATAGCATATTTCTTCTGAGATAAAAACAACCCTGAAGAATCACGTGTAACAGAGATACCCAGAAAATAATTAAGAGGACCCAGATCTGTCATAGCAAACTCCTGATGTAAGGATGCAATAATCCGCTGCAACAAATTCTCAGATGAAGCAGTGAGAACAATATCATCAACATATAATAACAGGTAAGCAGTATCTGTCCCATGTCTGTATATAAATAAAGATGAGTCACAACGACTATGAGAAAACCCAACCCGAGTAATATAGGATGCAAATCGCTGAAACCATGCTCTAGGGGCCTGCTTGAGCCCATATAGAGACCGCTGCAATAAACACACATAATCCGGATGCACTGGATCCCGAAACCCCGGAGGCTGGTGCATATAAACTGTCTCAGATAAGTCACCATGTAAGAAAGCATTCTTGACATCAAGCTGATGAATCGGCCAATGTCGAGAAGTAGCTAAACTCAGAACAGTCCGAATAGTGCCTGGTTTAACCACCGGACTAAATGTCTCATCTACATCAACCCCCTCTAATTGATTACTACCATTCGCCACAAGACGAGCCTTGTAGCGACTAAGAGTGCCATCAGCTAAGTACTTATGGCGAAAAAGCCACATAGATCGAATAATGTTGGTGTCCACAGGCCTAGGCACAAGAGTCCAAGTTCCGTTCTTAATAAGTGCAGTGTATTCATCACGCATAGCATTTTTCCAATGTGGATTAGTAAACGCATGACGATAGGTTTTTGGTAATGGAGAAACCGAAGACACATGCATATTGAGGCGTTGAGTAGGACGATTAGTACCAACACGAAATCGTGTGACCATGGGATGAATTGAGACAGGGTTTGGGTTATTAGGAGGATTTGGGATAATATGTTGGTGTTGGTGCGTGGGTGGTGATGTATTTGGTGTCTGTTGTTGGGCGGCAGGTGGTGATGGGGATGGTAATGGGTCATGGGTTGCGTGATGTTGGGCCGTATTAGGACTGGTGGGAATTGGTGTTGTTGGATCTTGTGTGGGTTGAGGCACAGTGGGTTGCACAACGGGGGCGGATGGAATAAATGGAGGATTTATATCGGGTGAGTCATCCAAGAAATTGTATTTGGGTGCTGATGTTGGCTTAGGGGTGCCATATGGAAAAACAGTTTCATCAAAGGTTACATGGCGAGAAATGATTATTTTATTGGTGTTTAGGTCGAGGCAACGATAGCCACGATGATTTGAAGCTTGTCCCAAGTAGATAGAGGGTGTGGCACGTGGTTCAAGTTTGTGAGTAGGATATAAGTGAGGGTAACATAAGCAGCCAAATGTGCGTATAAGGCTATAATCTGGGTTTTGGCCAAACAGTCGAGTATACGGGATTTCGTTGGCAATAGCTGTGGAAGGTAAGAAGTTGATTAAATGGACGGCCATGTTTAAAGCTTCAACCCAAAAGGTTGGTGGAAGGTTGGCCTGAAAAAGTAGTGTTCGAATGAGATTGTTGATGGTGCGAATCATCCGTTCTGACTTCCCATTTTGTTGTGATGTCTTGGGGCATGAGAAACGAAACTGAATGCCATTGTCGGCAAAAAGTTTATGTAGGGTGCGGTTATCAAATTCACCGCCATGGTCACACTGAAACGATTTGATTTCACACTTAAATTGAGTGTGAACGTACTTGCGAAATAGAACAAATTTTGATAATACATCAGATTTGTTTATCAATGGGTAGACCCAAACAAAATGAGAATAGTGATCCAAAAACAAAACATAATATTTAAAACCCGAGAGGCTCGAAATTGGTGAAGTCCAAACATCAGAATGAATAACATCAAAACATGCATTAACAATACTATCAGAACTGACAAATGGAAGTCGAACGTGTTTGCCAAGCTGGCAAGCATGACAAAGCACAGGTGGCTTCTCTTTATTACAAGAAATAAAATTATTGGAGACGAGACGGCGTAGCACTTCGCTTCCTGGGTGACCAAGTCGCTGATGCCACGTGTGTTGACTGACAAGAAGAGCTTGAGGAATAGGACACGGGGCCGTGACAGGGTAAAGGTCACCCGTGCTGTCACATCGGAGAAGAACCCGACGCGTCATGAAATCCTTGACAGAAAAACCAAAAGGATCAAATTCGACTGTGCAATTGTTATCACAGACAAATTGACGAACAGATATAAGGTTTTTGACAATATGAGGGGTAATAAGGACGTTATTTAAGTAAAGGGGTCGAGACGGAGTATGCAAAATGCTACGACCCGTATTAGTGACAGGAATGGTATGCCCGTCACCAACCGAGACAGATGGATACATGCACGTATTAAAAATGTTACTAAGACTATTAACAGATGCATTTAAATGTGAGCTCGCACCTGTATCCATATTCCAGGCTCCGGTAGTAGGATCATGAAGTGTCCCGGCCGTGAATGCATGAGGTAACATGGTTTCCTGACCCGGAGTGACAGATTGCCCGTGAGGTTGAGATGATGGGCCCGCGGGGGCCTGATGAACAGTACCAGTAGCAAGTGGAGGGGCTGTCGGGCCATAAATAGGCTGATGAACAGTACCATGTGACTGTTGGGTTGGGTCAGGTGAAGTGTAATAAAACACAGGGCTAATAACATTGGGTTTTGTTTCGTAGGCCTGTAAAAGGTACTCAGCCATACCCAAACGACTCAAAAGTTGAGTCAATAATACCTCCATGGTATTTTCTGTCATGCCTACAACACTCTCTATTTCTTTTTCTAATCGCTTCGAACCAAAAGACTACTGGGATAAATGATAAAATCCCTTTTATTTCACAATGAATGAGAGATAAAATAAGTTTTCTTGTTGTCTTGCGTATGCCTTCACAACACCACTAGGGACCAAATATATTATTCTTTAGTCTACTTCAAATCACAAGGCACCAAAAAGGGGACCACGTGCCTACTGCTTGAATTCTTCCCAATGAGGTTATAACTTTTAATAGTACTTTTCTCTACTGCTGTTTTAGCCGAATGAATAATCACAACAAAGGTTTTTTTTTTTTTTTTTTTTTTTTTTTTTCTTTTTTTTTTTGGAAGATTAATGTAGGGTTTGAAAAACCTGGACCGTGACCAAAGCACGAATCACCACCTGGACCGTGACCGAAGCACGAATCACCACAGTAACAAAATGGTGTGGATTTGTGACCTTAGCACAAATCACCAACACATATGAACAAGAAAGCAAGAAAAAAAAATTGGTACGTGAAAGTTGGTTAGGGTTTATGGGTTTGATTTTGGAGCGGCTGGAGGGAGTTTATGGTTTAGGATCGTATAATTTAGGCTGATACCATGTTCGGTATTTAGGGAATAATACTAATTGATTGATTGAATAATTCAGATTACATGTACAAATATATAGAGTACTAACGATGATTCTAGAGTCGGGCTAGGCCCATTACAATAATATGATACATAGTGGACTAACACCGTCCACCACCAAATGTGTACTTAGTGAGGTTTCAACCTTAAACTTCTTAGGTGCTCTACTACTAGGCTATGCATGCATTTGGTGGCTGTTACAAAAATTAAGCTTAGGGTGTGTTTGTTAAAGCTTAATATGCCGGTGATTATATAACAAGCAAGCCAAAAGTCGCAAAATACCAAAAATTAATCAGCTCATAAGCCCAAATATGATCGTATAAGTTTTATAACTTTTTACATAGACACGCATAAGGGTTGGGCCGAGTGAGAACTAAAATTGGAGCCCAATGTAAAGGGTAAATGAAAATTATGTTTCTTTTTTTAAACATACGGTACTAATGTAAAATGTCATTCTTCAAGCATTAATTGTACAAAGTTGTTAGTTCGTTTAACTATTCTTTTATGTAAATTTATAACATTTTGAATGCTTTGGTAACTTAGGTGTACATACACCCCCTATTATTCCTTCTTATTTTTTGTGAACCCGAACTCAAACACTCATAACCATGCACTAGCAACGACACATTATCTTTGATTTTGACCTTTTTCTGGAGTCTTATAAGACTATTGTCGATTCCTTATTAGCTGCAATGGAGGAGGGCTGTTCGTCTTATGCCGCGTGTGAATTTTCTTTGTTTTATGGGCTAAAGGTAAATTCTACTTTTTGTGTTACTAGTCGAAGCACAAAGAATAAACCTATTGTTTATCGATTTCAACTCTTCATTAAATAATGAAACTGAGAGTCTGAGACTAACTTTATAGATTTGTGATAGTCTTTGTACTGTACAATATCATAAACTCATAATATCAATGAAGAGAACGATTTTAACGTTTTCCTATCATAAACTTTGTACAATATCATTGCAATCGGATGTAGTTGTCATAAGTCATACATCGATAAAGTAATTCTACACCTAATTATGCATATCCCATTTTAGTTGTCACATTCAGATTAAATTGAAAGTTCATTTCCAATGTACACACGGCACACAGAACATAAACCTTCACACATAATTAATTTATAATTATCCAGATGTCATGTACAATAAGAGCCTTTTGCTGATACTAAAGTAAAAACAAATTGAATAAATACATGAAAAATTCTTCTACAGTGGCCGAAACTCGAGGCCACATACAATGAGGCCAGACATAGTTCCTTCATGACCTCTAAATTTCATATCAATAGAAAGAGAGTCATCCTTAAATTCTTGAGTTGAATTGAATTTCCACACTTGAATCTCCATCCATCCATCTTCCCTTCGTTTTGGAACCCGGGTGATACCATTTATGTTCAATGGGCTCGGGGTTATAAAATAAACAAATTCAGCCTCGTTGTTTTCTTGGTGGAGTAAATCTCGTACTTTCACTGGACAATGCAGCCCCTGGACTTTTTCTGAAAGCTTGAACACAAGGTAACACACGTATTTTGTATCGGAAGATAGCATTTTACTTTTAATCGTGCAGTTGATGTAAAATACTTCTTGTGGTAAAAGCTCAATCACCTCTGGAAATCTGCATGTACGATATATTATATAAATACATACTTTTTAAGAACAAAATAATACTTGAGGGCAGAAAATCAAATCCAAAGAATGAAACTTTTGAGGTATTCTCAAATATTTGGATAAGCATAGATCAGCATAGAGTGAATGTAACTAAGTTTAGTGGTTAAAGGTAAATGTAACTTTGTTTGTCTGAAAAAGCAAACCTGGTCTGCAATGATGGTTTTGAAGTAAAAAGGTTCACATTAGAAGCTTCGTACACAGCCATCTTTGCTGAAAGCATAAGAAGCTTCTTTTGGTTTACTTTGCCCAACCAGAATAACTTGTCATAGTTTCTTTTTATCTTAAATATTTCTTCAAAGTTTGTTGGCAATTGTTCCACGCGATCCACATTGAAGTTTGATTTTAAGACTTGTTCGAGTTCCTTCAAATTTCCGATTTCTTCATACACCTATGTAAAGATCATGTTATAAACATGCAAGTTAGACAATGATTTTATCCATCCTCGTATGAACAAAAGAATAGAGAATGTAACCGAGAATAGCATTTTCAAACTTACCTTATCAGTGGATCGAAATTCAATGCCTTGAACATAAATCGAACCATCTCCACAATAACATGGTGAAAAGCTCTTTATTAGAAATTCAATTACGACATCTTTGTTCTGATTCAAGATTTGGCACAACTCTATCATCAACCATTCCTTGTCTCTCCTTGTTGCAAAATACGCATGATGAACTTCACTCCCCTTTCTATAACTTAGGTTAACGTACATCGGTTTACTTGAAAAGTTTCTTGAATCACAAAATTTGAAGACTAAATAGATCCCATAAACCACATTTGGAGATAAAAATTGAGCTTTTGTCTTGATTTTGATGTTCAATCTGGAAATATCAGACATCTCCACTACTCTCTCAAATCTGCCCATATTATAAACATACAAGTGTCAATATTAAATGACATAAATGATATTTTTGAAAATTTGTTTATAATCAATATTAAAATTTGTTGTATGAATAACCTTATACAGTGTATAAATATATAGTGATATTGTTTTTTCCATGTAAAATCTCTGTTTAAATAAAGGTAAGAACATTATCAAAAAAGCTGTAAAGATGATAGCACCTTATTTTTAATTCATGGTCATGAGAACAGAGGACCCAAAACAGGGGCATACCTCAACCACCTTACTTTTATAATAAGGTGTATAAAAATTAGCTCTTAGTCTTATAGCAAGTATAATAATTAGTTTGTAGGATTGATCTTGTCATAAACCACATAAGATGAGGTCTCGAGTTTAGTGATATAGAAAGTTTGGGTCTCAAGTGTAAAATGCTACAGATTAACGTCTATTGTTCTGTAAGTGAACTTAGACAAAGGGGTTCTTAAGTTGATCCAGTTGGAGCATAATTATATACTTAATGAGTTGTAATTTTCATTGACATGTAAGATTGGGGCATTTGGTGAAGATCTATTTGTGCCTCGTATTTGTTCTTGTTCAAAAACTATATTGAAAGTGTTTGTTTAAGTTTTACGGTCGCAATGTGTTTGATTATTACTTATAGAAACCTGTTGTAAAAAAAATAATAACAAAAAAAAATGATTCTACAAACTTCAGACAGCAGGTAAATATAAAACATAAGACCAAATATTAGACTACAAAAATCATTCGAGAAACCTTGAAACCTTCTAATTTGAAGTTGGTTTACTTGCCAATTTACTTTGCAACTACTATTCCACATAAGGAAACATAAAGTGCCAAACTTATCAATGCGGGAGTATCATCTACTTTCTTGCTTAAAAGATAAAAATTTTGTCAAAAATACACAATTTGTGAAATAGCTTCCAGTCTCTTTGATGCACGAAAAAAAATACATGTATTGGCAATGTTCCCGATTATATAATACATTACACTGTAAGAAACAAAAACCACAATGCAAGTTCCAAATACATAGGTATGCTGTAAACTAATTATTATGCTACTGTAAACCACTTGTCATACATAAAACGTGAAGTAACTTAATTTAAATGTTTTTGAAAAAAGTATAATTAAATAAACTTCTAACAACAATGCATATGTATGCTTATCACTTAATGCTAACAAATACAGAGAGGTAGAGAGAATAACCTTGATTCTGGAAGAGATTTCCATTCATGTGGACAACTGTTTTTGTAGGAAAACATCGATGCTGAAACCATTTCATTTCTTTCTCCAATACCATCAAATGACAGCAACTGTTGTAGAGCAAACAAAACAATTTAGACTCAATGTTATGATGTGTAAATGCATGTGTTATTTTGAATTATCCTAATAAACTAAAATACATAGAACACATGATGCACAACATAATATAACTGTGATTTGAGAATGAATTGATTACCACTTTGTCCTTTTGAAGGAGAATTCCTTTAGAAAAGATGTTGTAAAGATCCTCTTTCTTGATGGTAGAATATATTTCAGGGCATTTTGACATCTTGACTATTTCTTTATAATCTTTAGGCAATTTGGGCTCCCATTTCTCATAATCTTCCTGTATATACATTAACCAATTAATAAACTCATGTTTCATACAGTTATTTACAGTTTCTAAAACAGTTAAAGGACATACTTTATATATATATATATATATATATATATATATATATATATATATATATATATATATATATAGAGAGAGAGAGAGAGAGAGAGAGAGAGTTAGGATCAAATAAGAAGAATAACTAAAATAGGAATAATAAGAAGTAAACACAACCACACATTTCAGATGCACCTACAAAAATGGATGCATCTTTCTTCAAAATTTCCCTCCTAATTTGAAATGTGTGGCTAGAATTACTTCTTACCCTTCTTATTTTAATTATTCTTCTTACTTGATCCCTTCCCTATATATATATATATATATATATATATATATATATATATATATATATATATATATATATATATATATATATATATATATATACTGTATCTTTATTTTCAGAACTCTGTTAAGTGCGGGAACTGTGAGAATTCCAATTTTGCACTAGAAAACATACATGTTCTTATAAAACATGTATGTTTTCTTACATACACTTTAATACACATAATACATGTTTATATAAAAATCTGTTCAGTGCAATAGATCAATGCAAAATGATTTTATTTTTAGAACCCTGTTAAATGCGGGACTGCGAGAACTCCAATTATGCATTAGAAAACATGCATGTTCATATAAAACATGTATGTTTTCTTACATACATCTTAATACATGCGTATTAAGATGTATGTAAGAAAATATACATGTTTTATATGAACATGCATGTTTTCTAATGCAAAATTGGAGTTCTCGCAGTTCCCGCACTTAACAGGGTTCTGAAAATAAAGCCCCCTATATATATATATATATATATATATATATATATATATATATATATATATATATATATATATATATATATATATATATATATATATATATATATATATATGAATGAATAAAATTTTGTCAAAATATAGAAACTTACCTGAAATTCCAATGCTTTCTTGAGTTGTATGACCACTTCATTAGTTGTTGGCCTTCTCTCTCTTGTGATATAAACATTGAAAGGCGATCCTTGTAAATGTAATAAATGACTGTGGCGCAATTTGTTCTTTGATACCCTCAAACACTAACTTATCAAGTTTTCCTACATGATAGTGATATTTAGCCAAAAAGGGTAAATAAAGATACTCCTCATCTAGTTTTTCAGACGATAGTTTCCCACACAATATGTCAAATAAAATTGCACCCAGTGAGAATATATCAGATGCTTTGGTTAAGAAGCGTGTTTCCAAGTATAGTGGGTCACGATAGCCAATTGTGCCTTTAACATTGTCAATGACTGCATCCTGATTTACTAAGGAAAGCCCAAAATCAGTAATTTTTGCTTTCCAATCATCAAACAGTAGAATTTTGCTGGTGCTGATGTTCCTATGTATCACCATTCCTGGACTTGAAACAGTTCCATGAAGGAACTCCAACCCGGTGGCAATATCGATACAAATTTTAAGCCGCATCACCCACGTAAGACAATCATCGCTCACGTACCTATCAAGACTTCCTCTAGATGGATACTCATAAACAATAATCTTTTCATCCTCTTCGTCAGAGTAGCCTAAAAGACCAATGACATTTTCATGTTTATTCTCCATAAGGATATTAAGCTCTGTCATGAATTTAGCTTCTCCTTTAGCAGACTTCCTATCCAACCACTTTGCAGCAATCATGTTATGTCCATGAGTATGACCTTTGTATATATTACCAAAACCTCCACGTCTAATGATATTGTCTTGACTGAAGCTTTGCGTTGCCAACTTTATGTCTTCAAGTGACAGTTTGAGTTTGTCCTTTTGGTTCTCCTGTGAACCATAAAGTCGATTTGATAAGTAAAAAAATAAATAAAAAATAAATAAATAAATAAAAATAAAAAAAATAAAAAAAAAGGCCAAAATGCATTTTAGTACCCCCTCAATTTGGCAAGGTGTGGAGAAGAAAATTATGCTTATGGGATTGAGGAAAAGGGAATTATGTGAAGTTAACTTTATACGCTCTTGTAATTTTGTACTTGCTTGGATCTAATAAAGTAATTTAATGGACATCAAAACTAGAGATCATTTTTGTTACTAGTTCAAACGAAGTTAAGTAAATATGATAAAAATAATAATAATAATGATCCTATCTACAGTTTGGCATATACCACATATAGATCTGCCTAGCTAATTTACTTAAAAATATATCTTGAAAGCATTGACTTACCTGGAAGTATAACGCCTTTTTAAGTTTGTTGATGACAACTTCTATTGTTGGACGTTGCGCTTGAATTTCTGCCACGCATCGAAATGCAATTTCTGAGAATATGTTCAAAGACTCTTTATCGGGACCTTTACTAAGAGAAAAGACACTTTCATCGGTTTCTTCCTTTATCTTGGGATCAACAATTTCCATTAGTGTTCCCTTCTCAAAATGATCTCTTGCAATGGGTGCAATTCCCTTCTCATTCACTTTTGTGTATACGGGATCATAGGCCAAACTCCCTGTCAAGATCTCAAGTAACACTACTCCAAAAGAGTAAATGTCTGATTTTTTATTTAATTTTCCATGCTTCTGATATTCTGGATCCAAATACGTCTTTGTACCTGCAATCATATTGGTATTGATAGTGCTGGCCTTTTGATCTGCTGGGTGGAATTTAGAGAGCCCAAAATCAGCAATCTTGGCCTCCCAATTATCGCCTAGTAGAATATTCGCGCTCTTGATGTCACGGTGAATTATCTTTTGTTTGTCCTGATATGTGTTGGTGTGAATGTAATTCAAGCCATGTGCAATATCAACACATATTTTCAAACGTTGCATCCAAGTAAGATTAGTCATCTTATCACTATTTCCCAAATAATCTTCCAGACTTCCTTTAGAAGCAAGCTCATAGACAAGGATCATATGATCACAACCTTCATAGCAAAAGCCAAGAAGAGAGATTATATTGTCGTGTTTACAACTAGTCAGCGTTTCAATTTCTGCAATGAACCCTTGTTCTCCTTTTGTATTGAAGATTCGTTTTATTGCTACAGTGCTTCGTTTCTTGGGAAGATCACATTTATTCTCCCCATCTATCGATGATGATTTACTGCTATCAAAATGTTCGAGTTGTGCCTTGTATACCATACCATATCCGCCTTCCCCGATGCAATATTTGTCCGCAAAATTCTCAGTAGCCAACTCTATATCATTAAGTCCAATCTTCAGGTGTTCCAAGTTCTTCCACTGCAACATTAACAGCATAAATGCTAGTAAGATATGGGAGTGAAATTATAAAGAAATTGGTTTTATAACTGAAAGAAGTCTATAGAATATGTGAACATTAAGACATTGATGATAAAAGATTCAAATTTTTTACTAATTGTGATGTTAATTATTACAACAAATTCTTAGTCCCCAATATATCCTCGACTAATGGATTCCTTAAACTTCAATATATACCATTAACGGCTTAAAAATGATTTGTGATTTGTGAGTGTGACTATGTGTCAGGTCTATGGTGTAGTTGGCTCAGATGGTATTTTGATTTCTGAATGTGGGTGTTGATCATGTGGTCGTTACCACTGGATAAAAGCTGCCCCCATATTCAGCAAACTTATTAACGGTCATTATCATTTTAGACTGCATGCCACGGTTATGAATATGAGACATCATAAATGTCTTGTCTAATTTCTTTGTAACAGGGATCAAATGTGAAAAGCCTCTAACCATATGTATCATTCATGTAATTTACTCTTTTGTTTAATTAGGATGACCAGCCTTAAACTAAAACTACAAAATATATATATAATAACAATAATAATAATAATAATAATAATAATTACCTTCAAATGATTAGATGACGTACCATCAACTGCATTCTTTGGAAGTTCCTGGAAATGATCAGTTGATAATATAAAAGTTATTATTACATAAAGTTTATAGATAGAACAGTGATTACCGCAAAAAATTGATAAACAAGTTGATTTTCTTACTGGATTTTCATGTTTCCAGTGAAGTTCCAGCGCTTTATTAAGTTTTTTGACAACCTGGTCTATGTACGGACGCTTTGCCCGTTCCTCTTGTAAGCAGTAATATGTTGTGTCTGAGAAGATTCTGAATGATTCTGGGTCCATCTGTTTTCGTAATTCCGGATCTACCATATCATCCAAATGAGATTTTTCCAGTTGACTTAATAAACCCTCTTCCAACTCATCTTCATCTTCATCTATTGCACTCCGTCCGCACAAGACTTCCAATAACACAACACCGAATGAATACATATCTGACTTGTGGGTCACACCGCCGGTCTTTTTATATTCTGGGTCCAGGTATACGTTCTCGATAATATCACAAGTAAGAAGAAGATGTTGCCTACGAGCTACTGTATCTTTCAATGAAAGTTCAAAACCAGATAACTTTGGTTCCCATTTGTCATCTAGTAAAATATTCGAGCTCTTGATGTTGCAATGTACGACACTAAAATCTCGTCCAGCATCATAATGGATGTAACTCAATGCCTTCGCAACACCAACGCATATCTTTAACCTTTGCATCCATGTGAGGGTCTGGTCACTTAGATATTCGTTGAGACTTCGGTTGGCCTCCTTCTTGTATATGATAATCTTATCCACCTCATCATCATAAAAACCAATAATAGACACTAGATTCTTATGTTTGAGACTAGAAAGCATCGAAACTTCAGTCCAAAACCTTTTGCTCTCATCTTTTACATAATCTTTGTGGAACCACTTTACAATAATATCGATGAATTGTTCATAATGTAAGAGACGGCCTTTGTAAACTTTTCCATGCTCAAATTCTTCGATAAAATTATCAAGATCAAAATAGTCGGTTGCTGATGCTAGATCTTTCCAGCTGAGTTTCAAGTCAGAAAGAACTTTGAGGAAATACTTTGTCTTGATGGACTCAACGTGTGTAGATATGGAGGTCAATGATCCCTATATGTACCAAGCAATACAGCAACATTACCAAGTGTTCCAAAAACGACTCGTGTATATAGGGAGGACACGTTTCTAAAATTTTAGTGACTTACAAAAATAGTAATAAGTAAATAATTACCTTGTCATGATTGGATGACGTATCTTCAACTACGGCCGCAACAATTGAGTGTTCCTTTAATATCATAAATAAATACAGAATAAGTAAATAATTTGACCCGTGTTAATATTAATATTATTTATAATAGAGATTAGTTATTATTAAAGACAGATGAAAAGTGAAAACAGTCTTACAGAATCATTTTGAAGTTTCAACGCACTCTCAAGTCTTGGGAGAATCTCATTTATATTTGGGCGTTGTGATCGTTCTTCATTTAAGCAGTCATATGCTGTTTTTGCGAAAACATTGAATGATTGCGGATCCATCTGTTTCCGTAGATCCGGATGGATTATATCATCGAGTGTTTCTTCCCTGTAATGGAAAATGGCCGTTGGAGCCAAATATTTATTATCTTGGTGGTGAATCATTGATTGCCTACCACAAATTAGTTCAAACAATACTATCCCAAAGGAGTAGATATCCGACTTGTGGTTCACAGTGTTAGTCTCTAAATATGTTAGGTCTGCATATCCATACCTATCCCAAACTGAAGAAACTGTATGAGTATGGAAAGAATGGTGCCTTTCACATGCTTTAATCTTCAAAGAAAGTTCCCAATCCTCTAACACGGGTTCCCCGACACTATTTATCCAAACTGTGTAACTGTTGATGTTCCGGTGTATAATGCTAAAATCGCGTGGCTCGTCATAATACATGTAGCTCAATACGTTCGCAAGACCAACAGATATCTCCAATCTTTGCACCCATGTCAATAACATCGGGTCAGTTAGACGGTTGCTGAGACTTCCTATGGTCTCATCCTTGTAAATGATGACCTTCTCATCATCCTCATCACAAAACCCAACAAAAGGAACGAGATTTTTGTGCTTGAGACTAGAAAGCATGGAAACCTCAGTCCAAAACAGCTCGTTTCTATCCTCATGTTCTTTCATAAATCTCCGAGCACAGATTTTAATCAACTCATCGGACTGCGAGAGAAACCCATAGTATTTTATTGCATATAGATGTTCTGCCAGGACATATTTTTTAGCAAACTCGTTGGTGGCGGATCGTATGTTTTGAAGGGGGATTTTGAAGTGAGCAAAGTCATCGGGTGAAAACATGATGTTTCTAAAAGAGGTCGAGGTGGTTTGGGTTACAAAATGATACGACGAGATCTGAAAGAACAAATAAATACACAGATCAGAGGTGTGGACTGGTAGTCAATAATCAATAAGGAGCGAGGTAGCTGGTGGTGATATTTGTCTTTGCATAATCCTATCTTATCTCTTCTCTTCGCCAGACGTTTTTGAGCTTTTTGTTGAAAAATATGACGTTATTTTCATTTTTGTTTGCAAACATGGGTCACTTATTTTTTCATATGTAAAAATGGGATATTCTCATACTTGTGGACCCATAAGTCTCTTTGTAGTATTTGAAATTTTCAGTTATACTCTTCTCTTCGCCAGACGTTTTTAGATAACAGCCCACGTATTTACAAGAATTAGAAAACATTTTATTTGGTTTAGCCTTGATCGTTAGTTTTAATAATGCATGAGTGTCTTAAAGAAAGAAAGTGTTTGGCAAAATAAAGAGTAAGCAATTAATTTATAGCTTTCTTATCTTTTTATAAGGTATTTTTTCTAAAATCTATTCTCATATATATAATAGAATATGGATTCTAATATAATTATTTCATTGTTTACAATAAATTTTCCATTTATTTAAAAACAAAAACTGAATATCTTACTTATTTAATGTGTTTTATATAAAAGGGTGCAAATTAAATTAAGTTGCTCAAAGATACTCAAAGACATGCATGGCGAGGAGTACATGCATATGATTTACGTACCCGAGAAAATTGTTTCATGCATCTAATCATTATGTTTATTTGTTGCGAATTTGTAAAGATCAATCTCAGTACCTTATTATAAATAACATTTACCAGGAGTCGTTAAAGCACAACAAATCCTGTTAAGTCACTATAGCGCTACAGTGCGCCACACTTACATCTAAATAGTGAAATCTACAGTAACTAACGGTCGTTAAATAGTAACGACCGTTATTTTTTTTAATTCCGTCTGCTATTGGTCCTTCGTCTTAGAGGTTCGTTGCAAATTTAGTCCTTATAACTAATGGTTGTTAACTGCACTAACTACTTCTTTGGCAAAACATCTCGCGGCAACGCGCGGGTGATCCACCTCGTATTTATATATATACTCATATAGTCATCATATGTGGAAATTAGAAACATTCATTAAACTTGTAAACCTGACAATTCTTGCAAACGAAAGTGGTCTACAAAGCATGGTACATGGGCATGGTGAAACACAAGTTGGTGAAATAGTATAGGGGAAGGTGAACAAAGTCATACACGTCTGTGACAAGAAAAAGTCCTATATTCTCATAATCTATACTACTATATAATGCAGCAAAATACACAACCAAAAAAATTGAGGTCACTAAAATAGTTAACCTGATCCCTATACCAAACTTATATTGATAAGACTTGTATATCAGACCTCATTTATAACTTAAATTTATAAATCATAACATAATCCCTAACAAGACCTAAACGTCAAATCTTACCCGTCTTAAAATGCGGTTATTTTTACTCTCGTTCTACAAAATGAGAGACCTGCTCCCCAGACCTGAATATTATGTAACACCCCCAAAATTTGATACAGCGGAAGACTCAACAAGCTTTCGGGGTGCTACGGGGATTGGTATCCAACACAAGACAATATAGAACGAGATAAAGTAAACATAATAAAAATGCAACCAAAACGGGGTTTTAACGTTTACATTTATCCCAGCATCATTCAGAGTCAGGCCCAAAATAACATAACAGTAGGTCCAAAATTAATTATCAGAGTTTAGAAAAATAGATCCATAAACCATGAGCCTTGGCCGAGCCTTCCATTCCAAGCATGCATATCATCACTTAATTACCTGAGAAAACGTGCTAAAAGTCAGCTTTCGCTGGTGAGATCATAGGTTTAAATTCGTCTAACAATATAGTGGACATATACGCAAAACGCTTGCTAGCTAGACTAAGGACTCGCTAAAAGCCTGCGGATACCCTCCGCTCCAACATAACACACGGATACCCTCCGTTCTAACATAGATATTCGGGTAACCCCCGCAATACCAATAAATACTCGGATAACCTCCGAAGTATTAATAACCTATAGGTGCACACTACAGTATCTAAATAAGCCAACCTTGAATAGTACACACGAAACCATGTGACTAAAGCTGACAATACATCAAATCCAAATAAGCCAACCTTGAATAGTACACACAAAAAAACTATGTGACTAAAGTTGACAATACATCAATATCCAAATAAGCCAACCTTGAATAGTACACACAAAAACTATATGACTAAAGTTGACATATATCCTAGTCCATACGCATAGCAAGTTTAGAAAGAATATAAAAGCGATAATAGTCCACATAAAATAATTTGCACGTTTCTCACCCCAAGTATTGAAAACATAGTTCAAGAGTAAAAATGGGGCTATGACTCACCTCAAGTCCAGAAAATAGCAAGAAAAAGTCGGTAGAAATAAGATGTATAGTAACTCACGAAACAGCAACTACGGACTCGGCACGACCTAACAATATTAACTCGTTCAGAAATCATTTCCTCAATTTCAAAATATTCCCAAACCCGGATGAGAATCTGTTTTATTTCCGAAAATCCATTTCGTATTAGTTTGGTGTATTTGCGTTTGGTATCCATACGGGTGGTGGGTCGACTCAAAACAAACCAAAAGGTCACACAAAGAATAATAAAATAAACTATGGGTCTAATATTAGCCCAATATATCATTTAAATAAATCGCCGAAGTTTATCAAATCCGTCGATTTGATAATCCTCATATTTATTTACGTAACATACCGTTCCAAGATTACACCCCATCCTAAAGCACATAGCACATAAATACTATATGGTAGATATCATAGTTTAATAAATTCCTCATATATATCGTTAAATTGGCCAGATTTCCCGATATATATATTCGCAATTTACTACACTTTACATATACCACAACCTATGGGCGTCGTAGGATACGATGCCCATTAATATATTCATTTCATATAGCCAAATAACCCGATTCAACCCTACGGTTAAGTGGTTATTTAGTTATAGAAAACGTTTATGTTAATCGTCATATATCCGTGACAACACGAAAGTCACAAATAAAACTTACCTGAACTCGAGTGACAACGACTCCACATAACTCGATAAGTTTATTTAGTATGTATACAAAATGACATTTTTATTCAATATTTGAGAATTGTCGAGGATTCCTCGTTTTATAACAATTTCTTTATAATAATAATACGTTCAATAATATTACGCCACTTTCGTAGCCTAATATATATTTAGTCGTATTATTTATAATATGACTCGTGATTATTATTATTATTAATATACGCGCTTATATAATTATATATCCGTTATTCACGTCTATATATTCATATAAACGTTTATATTATCAATAACTATTATTACGAGTTTTATTATTTACGTTTTAATTGTAAATAGTTATCGAGTCATACGAAATGGTCACATGTCCGAGTCATGACTCTCAGCTCATTGTCCAAGTCCAAAGTAATATAAAAGTCATAACAATCAATACATCTCCGTCCAATCAATCCCAATCCACGTGCTACAACAATAGGGTCCGACTACGGCACCCGACTAACCTATCTCCGTCAATCTAAGTGATCGTCTCACAATCGGTCCCCAATATCCCAATTCGTCAACAACTCCTCAATATCACAATAAATCCATTGTCGAGACCACAAAAGGTCTCGACTCAACAAAAGCATTCGGCCGATAAATAAAGTACCAAACAAGATTTTAACATCAAAATCATTAATTTCCAACCACTTCATTCGAATTCCATAAAAAAACCTTCCGTGTAGCCACGGAATTAACACCATGTCGAGGCACCCAAGGTACCAAAAACGAGCTTACTCGCCTTCTTGAACCTCCAAATTTATAGATCTAGTAAAAACAACAAAGTTGGGTCGGATTTGATTGAATCACGAGGTGTTAGGGTGTGTTATACGGCGCGTATGATACACCAAAAGAAAGAGGAAGGAAAAAGGAACAAGATGGTGGTGTTTGTTTTGTTGTGAGGGCGGCGAGATGGTGGTGGTGGCCGGATTTGTAGTCGGTGGCGGCTAGGGTTAGTCAAAAGAGAGAAATGAGAGAGAAAGAAGTGTGGGGGTGATGGTGTTGGTGTTGCTTATGAACCGAACCCACAAGGACCAAATTTTGTAGTTTCTCTCTTTTTTTCTTTTTTTTTTAATAATAATGTTAATAATAATAATAATAATAATAATAATAATAATAATAATAATAATAATAATAATAATAATAATAATAATAATAATAATAATAATAATAATAATAATAATAATAATAATAATAATAATGATATTACTAATGGTGTGGAGCGGGTAACGTGGGTGAATGTAAAACATGTGGCCCGAACCCGAACTCATTTCAAACTTTAATATCTCCCGAAAAACATCTTGTAAAATAATTATATATAGTCGGACTCGTAAAACGAATCATAAAATCTTTCGTTAGGTAAACCTAGTGCTAGAGTCAACGTAGTACCAGTGAGAATTTAAGAATACATCATCGAGCATAAAATCAAGAATGAATTATGAAAATAATTCACGAATTCCATAACATCATTAATTATAAACATCCACAAAATAGGTCTTACAAGTTCGTTGTGAAATAAAATTTCAGATAAAAATTATAAACGAACTTTAACGTAATGCGGGTTTTCAAAATAACTCCCTAAATTGCCGGTTGTCACATCCTCCCAGTCTCAGAAGAAACCCGTCCCGGGTTTCACTCGGAAAAATTCATCAACGAAGTGAAAAGCTTCGGATATCTCTTCGGGAACTCGTCCTCACGTTCCCATGTAAATTCTGGTCCATGTCGGGAATTCCAACGAACCTTGACGAGCGGAATGCGACTTCGCTTGAGTCTTTTAACTTCACGATCTAAAATCTCAATTGGCTCTTCCACGAAATTCAATTTCTCATCGACACGAATATCCTTCATTGGAATGACAGGCATCTCATCAGAAAGACATTTCTTCAAATTACTGACGTGAAACACGTCGTGAACTTTACTCAGTTCATGTGGTAATTCCAACCTATAAGCCACGGGCCCAATTCTTTCTAAGATTAGAAATGGTCCAATGTAGCGTGGGTTGAGTTTACCACGTTTCCCGAAACGTATCACACCTTTCCAAGGCAAGACTTTCAGCATCACTCTGTCTCCAACCTGGAACTCTAAGGGTTTACGTCTCTGATCGGCGTAACTTTTCTGCCTATCTCTGGCTGCTTGCAACCGATCACGAATCCGAGCTACTTTCTCAGTAGTTTCCAAAATCAGTTCAGGGCCTGTGAGTTGGCTATCTCTAACTTCCGCCCAACCAATAGGCGAACGACACTTTCTGCCATACAAAGGTTCAAATGGTGCAGCCTTAAGACTTGTGTGGTAGCTATTATTATAGGAGAATTCCGCAAGGGGTAAATACTTCTCCCAGCCCTTACCAAAGTCTATGATGCATGCACAAAGCATATCCTCTAACGTCTGAATGGTCCTCTCACTTTGACCATCGGTTTGGGGATGATATGCAGTACTCATATCAAGTCTCGTCCCCAAAGCCGTTTGAAGTGATCGCCACAAAGCTGACGTAAAACGGCTATCGCGATCCGAAATAATAGATATCGGGACTCCATGACGCGCAATAATTTCCTTCACATATAACCTCGCAAGTTTATCCACACTATCATCTTCACTAATTGCTAGAAAATGAGCAGACTTTGTCAGACGATCCACAATTACCCAGATAGCGTCACAACCGCTAGCTGTCCTCGGTAATTTGGTAATGAAGTCCATAGTAATCCGCTCCCATTTCCAGACTGGAAGTTCTGGTTGCGTTAGTAATCCTGACGGTCTCTGGTGTTCAGCTTTAACCTTAGCACATGTCAAGCACTTACTAACGTACGATGCTATATCTGCCTTCATATTTGGCCACCAATAGAACTTCTTAAGATCCTGGTACATCTTGTCGGACCCAGGATGAATAGAGTACCTTGACTTATGCGACTCATGCATAATTAACTCTCTAATTTCTCCATATAAAGGTACCCAAATCCGATCTCCAAAACATAGCAATCCATCAGAACGCTTAACGAATCCTTTCTCATTCTCAGCCATCCCAAATATATTCTCGGCAGATCTGTTTTCTGCTTTCAATGCTTCCGTTTGAGCTTCAAGTATTTGAGATGGTAACGGCGATACGATAGTCATTCCCAATGACCTAACTCGTAACGGTGGTATTCTTTCCTTTCGACTAAGAGCATCAGCGACAACGTTTGCTTTACCAGGATGGTAGCGAATTTCACAATCACACTCGCTTAGCAACTCAATCCAACGTCGCTGTCTCATATTGAGCTCTTTTTGATTCAAGATGTGTTGTAGACTTTTATGGTCAGTAAATACAACACACTTGGTTCCGTACAAGTAATGTCTCCATATTTTTAAAGCGAAAACCACAGCACCTAGTTCCAAATCATGGATAGTGTAGTTTTTGTCATGCTTTTTGAGCTGTCGGGAAGCATAAGCTATCACCTTCTCTCGTTGCATTAATACGGCTCCCAATCCTTTATGTGAGGCATCACAATAGACGACGAAATCCTCGTAACCTTCTGGTAACGCTAAGATAGGAGCACTACACAACATCTTCTTAAGCAATTGAAATGCTTCCTCTTCTTTATCTCCCCATTCATACGTAATACTCTTTTGAGTCAATTTGGTCAGTGGTTTAGCTATCTTCGAAAATCCCTCAATGAATCTTCGGTAATAACCAGCTAAACCCAAAAATTGACGAACTTCGGTTGGGGTTGTAGGTGCAGCCCAATCTTTTATCGCCTCAATCTTAGCAGGATCCACATGGACTCCTTGTCTATCAATCACATGACCCAAAACTTGTACCGTCGGAATCCAGAATTCGCATTTCGAAAACTTGGCATAGAGTTTCTCCTTCCTGAGCAATTCTAAGATGAGTCTTAGATGCTCTTCATGCTCCTTCTCACTCTTTGAATAAATCAGAATGTCATCGATGAATACAATCACGAACTTATCTAAGTAAGGCTTACACACTCGATTCATGAGATCCATGAATATTGCCGGTGCGTTAGTCAACCCAAACGGCATCACTTGAAACTCGTAATGCCCGTAACGGGTTCTGAAAGCCGTTTTCGGAATATCTTCCTCGCGAACTCGAAGTTGATGATATCCCGATCTCAAATCGATCTTCGAATACACACTCGATCCTTGGAGTTGATCGAACAAGTCGTCGATCCTAGGTAACGGGTATCTGTTCTTCACCGTTAGCTTATTCAACTCTTGGTAATCAATGCACATACGGAACGATCCATCCTTCTTCTTCACAAATAATACTGGGGCTCCCCAAGGTGAAGAACTTGGTCTTATGAATCCTTTTTCGGCTAACTCCGCCAATTGTTTTGACAACTCTTCTAGCTCGGTAGGTGCAAGACGATAAGGCGCTCGTGCTACAGGTGTAGCACCAGGTATCAACTCAATCTGAAACTCCACTTGTCTAGTCGGTGGGATTCCCGGCAAATCATCGGGAAACACATCAGGAAAATCACGAACTATAGGTACATCTCCAATGCACCTTTCCTTCTTCTTCGTCCCTCCTTTCTCAGAAATTTGAGCTAAGAAAAGGTAACATCCCTTCTCCATTAGCTTTGGTAACTTCGTGCAAGAAATAACTGCTAATCGGGATGGGCTCCTAGAATCCTTTCGATCTCCTAATATATTTAGGATCTCCTTTCTGTAAGGTACACGCACAATCTTCTCGTCGCAGAGTATGTGAGCACGATACTTCGACAACCAATCCATACCAATGATGACATCAAAACTTCCTAACGTGACGGGTAGAAGATCTATGTTGAAAGGGTGGTTCAAGAAATTCAGCGTGCAACCGCGAATGATGGTATTAATCCTTTCTATATTCCCATTAGCTAACTCAATATCATAGCCAATTCCTAAGGCCATCGGGGGTTTCTCTAGTAAAGGTGCAAACGTAGTGGACACAAAACTCCTATCGGCACCAGTATCAAATAGTATGGAAGCATAACGATTATTGAGAAGGAACGTACCAGTAACGACGTTCGGATCTTCTCCTCTCTCGTTCCTGAGTGCATACACTCTTCCCTGAGCAGCTCCAGCTTCCACACGTTGGTCCCCATTATCTTGTCGTCCACGGTTTCCTCCAGCTCCACGATTTCCATGATTGTACCCATTTCCACCCGAGCCTTGATTTCCACGGTTCCACGATTCTCTACACTCATTCCTATAGTGTCCCTTCTTTCCACACCCATAACAAGTAACATCTACCTTATTTCTCATCTCAGGAGCAGCTTGAACCATAGCAAGAGGTCGAGCTCTACAGTCCCTAGCTGTGTGTCCTTTCTTTGAGCAGTTCTGGCATTTCACACTACACCATCCTGTATGATGCTGGTGGCAACGATCACACTTGGGTGCATCACTGTTCTGATTCTTCTTATCTCCATTCCCAATAGCATAAGCCTTAGCTTGTCTCTTGCTTCGGTGATCATTACCCTTGGAGTGACGGTCTCTCTTTCTCTTTCCATTCTTCTCCTTATCAGCTTCTTCTAATTCCAACGAATCCATAAGTTGTTGAGCAATTGTGATTGCCTCATGGATGTTTGCAGGCCTAGCAGAAATCACATCATTTCTCGTAGCTACCGGCAACCCATCAGTATACCTCTCGATCTTTTGAGTCTCGGTTTTTACCATATCTGGGCAAAGCAAGGCTAATTCCTGATAACGACGATTGTAAGTCGTCATATCATTACCTTTCACCTTGTGGTTCCAAAACTCAATCTCTAGCTTCTTGACCTCATTCCTTGGGCAATAAGTCTGAATCAGCAAAGACTTAAATTGCTCCCAAGTCATGGCATAAGCTACATCACTCCCAACTGAATTTCGGTAATTGTTCCACCAAGTTAAAGCTTCATCCTTGAAGGTAAAAGAAGCAAACTTTACCTTCGCATTCTCCGCACAACCACTAACATTAAACACTGACTCAGTCTTCTCAATCCACCTAACCAAGTAAACCACTCCTTCAGTTCCACCAAACTCAATAGGTCCACAAATCTTGAATTCCTTGTAGTGACATCCATTGGCACGAACAGATGGAAAAGTTCCAGCAGAATTGTTGGAATGATTTGACTCAGCTAGTAGTTCAGCAACTCTTTGCTCCACAAGTTGATTAATCATTGCTTGATCCACAGTAGGTGCATTAAGTGGAACATGATCATTGTCTCCCTGAACATCAACATTTTGATTCCTGTTGTTGCGGTTAGTAGTGTCCAGGTTGTCAGGAGTAGGGGTTTCAACATTTCGAGTAGGTCGGCGTCCTCGACGACCAGGAGTAGTCACTGCAGGGCCAGTTCTGGTAGCTCTAACAGGGTTTCGTCGTGTTGCCATTAACATCATACAAGTTCATGAGTCTCCAATAGAACTTATCAATATGCTCAACAAGAGTAATTCAACGAAGCCAAGTCATGGAAAGAATAGCAACAATACACCACGTAACATCAATAAAGCGAATAAGGACTCAATTTCCATAACACCCAAAATCACATAATACCATATACTAATAACCATCAACATACAATAGCGATCTAACATCGTTCCAACTACTGGAAAACCCAAAACATACTAATCGTTCCAAAAGAGACTAATACAGAACAAAATACATCAAAATATGATAACTAGCTTTTCTAACCGAACACTCCTCGGTTAAGAAAGCAACCATATAACATAACCCAAGCAACTAGCCACGTTGCTGGCGGAGGCTCCTCAACTCCTGCCTCAAGCCATCAAGATCCCTCCATAACGATCCTAGCTCCACGCTATGGGTGTCTCGGTCTCTCTTGAGGTCAGCCACCTCCTTCTCTAGCTCGGCATTCCTTTGCCATAGCTTGCGGTCGGCCTCTCGAGCAGTAACAAATCCTCGCTGCAAACTATCGATATGCTCGTGGACCTCCATCAAAACTCTCCTCATCTCAGTAGTCCTGCCCACAACGACAGTCATGTCAACTCTCAGATCCGCTATGAACTCTCCAATAACTCTCTCAAGTCGATCAGATACACGTGCAACTCTCTCACTAAGCTCAGTAATCCGAGCCCACAACCTGCCAATCTCACCTAACTCTGCATGCTCAGCAGAAACCTCAGAAGATGCATCCAACCCATCGGGACTACCAGGTGGCAACTCAACCAAAAACGGATGATCAGGTGAATCAGGCTCAATCGGATGTACAGGTGAATCAGGCTCCTCAGCCTGAGCTGGTGGTACTAACTCATCATCATTATCAGGCATCTCATCCTCCTGAGGGTCATCCTCCTCTCAGGGTCATCATCATCACCCTGCTCAGCCTCCTGAGGGTCATCCTCCTGCTCAGGGTCATCAGCCTCATCCTCACCCTCGTACTCTTCCTCCTCCTCATCGGAAGAGTACCTCATCATTCGTCGTCTCCTACTAGGTGAACCATATGGAGATGTAGTAGGTGATCTAGGACGACGATGCAATGATGTGGGTGGCGCCTCAGACATGAGAGAGTGAGCATCAATCTGTAAAGGTGATGGAGTAGGGCTTACCGACATGCGTGCCATAGCTCGGTGGGCAAAGCGTGGGGCCACGCGAGCCAAAGCCTGATGAAGAGTAAGCTGCCTCGATGTACCAGGGAGCCCTAGAGAAGATGAGGGTCCCTGCGTAGATGCAGCAGGTGGTGCGGAAGTAGAAGCTGTCTGCGGCACAGTAGCTGAAGGCATGGCCATCTGGTAAGGATCGTCAGATGCCATGGTAAACTGTGCAGGTAAAACCGGTGCAATAAGAATATCCTCGACGACATCGGGCATATGGGAGGCCATGGTCTGTGACAACGGCGTAGGGCAGGTGTAAGTGTTTCAAAACAACTAAATCACAACTCAAAATACCATACCAAAAATCCTCATCAAATAATTCAATCATATAATCTCAATAAAAAGAATTTCAAACACCGCATTACTAAAATGTTTATAAAACATATAGACCATATAATTCCTCGAAACGCCATCTTATTACTAAAATCCATAAACCTCAAATCATCTCAATAAATCCCAAATCTAACAATCATCTCAAATATCTCATAATACCTCAAATAATAGAAGATGCTTCGGCTTGGCGGGCTGGCGGGCGGTGGTCAAGGATCATTTTCTATAAAAATTCGGTTATAGTTTAGGCGTTTATTTACCTAGTTCTCTATAACCTTGGCTCTGATACCAATCTGTAACACCCCCAAAATTTGATACAGCGGAAGACTCAACAAGCTTTCGGGGTGCTACGGGGATTGGTATCCAACACAAGACAATATAGAACGAGATAAAGTAAACATAATAAAAACGCAACCAAAACGGGGTTTTAACGTATACATTTATCCCAACATCATTCAGAGTCAGGCCCAAAATAACATAACAGTAGGTCCAAAATTAATTATCAGAGTTTAGAAAAATAGATCCATAAACCATGAGCCTTGGCCGAGCCTACCATTCCAAGCATGCATATCATCACTTAATTACCTGAGAAAACGTGCTAAAAGTCAGCTTTCGCGGGTGAGATCATAGGTTTAAATTCGTCTAACAATATAGTGGACATATACGCAAAATGCTTGCTAGCTAGACTAAGGACTCGCTAAAAGCCTGCGGATACCCTCCGCTCCAACATAACACACGGATACCCTCCGTTCTAACATAGATATTCGGGTAACCCCCGCAATACCAATAAATACTCGGATAACCTCCGAAGTATTAATAACCTATAGGTGCACACTACAGTATCTAAATAAGCCAACCTTGAATAGTACACACGAAACCATGTGACTAAAGCTGACAATACATCAAATCCAAATAAGCCAACCTTGAATAGTACACACAAAAAAACTATGTGACTAAAGTTGACAATACATCAATATCCAAATAAGCCAACCTTGAATAGTACACACAAAAACTATGTGACTAAAGTTGACATATATCCTAGTCCATACGCATAGCAAGTTTAGAAAGAATATAAAAGCGATAATAGTCCACATAAAATAATTTGCACGTTTCTCACCCCAAGTATTGAAAACATAGTTCAAGAGTAAAAATGGGGCTATGACTCACCTTAAGTCCAGAAAATAGCAAGAAAAAGTCGGTAGAAATAAGATGTATAGTAACTCACGAAACAGCAACTACGGACTCGGCACGACCTAACAATATTAACTCGTTCAGAAATCATTTCCTCAATTTCAAAATATTCCCAAACCCGGATGAGAATCCGTTTTATTTCCGAAAATCCATTTCGTATTAGTTTGGTGTATTTGCGTTTGGTATCCATACGGGTGGTGGGTCGACTCAAAACAAACCAAAAGGTCACACAAAGAATAATAAAATAAACTATGGGTCTAATATTAGCCCAATATATCATTTAAATAAATCGCCGAAGTTTATCAAATCCGTCGATTTGATAATCCTCATATTTATTTACGTAACATACCGTTCCAAGATTACACCCCATCCTAAAGCACATAGCACATAAATACTATATGATAGATATCATAGTTTAATAAATTCCTCATATATATCGTTAAATTGGCCAGATTTCCTGATATATATATTCGCAATTTACTACACTTTACATATACCACAACCTATGGGCGTCGTAGGATACGATGCCCATTAATATATTCATTTCATATAGCCAAATAACCCGATTCAACCCTACGGTTAAGTGGTTATTTAGTTATAGAAAATGTTTATATTAATCGTCATATATCCGTGACAACACGAAAGTCACAAATAAAATTTACCTGAACTCGAGTGACAACGACTCCACATAACTCGATAAGTTTATTTAGTATGTATACAAAATGACATTTTTATTCAATATTTGAGAATTGTCGAGGATTCCTCATTTTATAACAATTTCTTTATAATAATAATACGTTCAATAATATTACGCCACTTTCATAGCCTAATATATATTTAGTCGTATTATTTATAATATGACTCGTGATTATTATTATTATTAATATACGCGCTTATATAATTATATATCCGTTATTCGCGTCTATATATTCATATAAACGTTTATATTATCAATAACTATTATTACGAGTTTTATTATTTACGTTTTAATTGTAAATAGTTATCGAGTCATACGAAATGGTCACATGTCCGAGTCATGACTCTCGGCTCATTGTCCAAGTCCAAAGTAATATAAAAGTCATAACAATCAATACATCTCCGTCCAATCAATCCCAATCCACGTGCTACAACAATAGGGTCTGACTACGGCACCCGACTAACCTATCTCCGTCAATCTAAGTGAACGTCTCACAATCGGTCCCCAATATCCCAATTCGTCAACAACTCCTCAATATCACAATAAATCCATTGTCGAGACCACAAAAGGTCTCGACTCAACAAAAGCATTCGGCCGATAAATAAAGTGCCACAACAATAACAAGTTAAGTTCACAAACATTACAAGAAATAAACATCAACAAGGTTAATGTTCGGGTCGGTTTACCAAGCCAAACCCGAGCCCTCGACTCACTTGAGTCACGGCTCAAAACCACGAGTCACAAGGACTCGAACCAACAACCACGGGTCGCAAAAATAAGCTCCAAAGAGCACCCTCAAAACTGCCCATTCGACCACTAGGGTCGCGGCATCAACAACCATATACGGCCTCAAGGCCTCGACTCCATCGAGTCAAACCAAGAATCCAACGCAAGCAAATCATGAAACCATGAACACGAGGCCACAAGTAGCAACAATAACGAGCCATAGGCTCGAGACCCACATCGAGCCATGAGTCCACGACTCACGGTTCGAGTCGAACCATCCAAGAAAACACCAACCCGGATACCAAACAAGATTTTAACATCAAAATCATTAATTTCCAACCATTTCATTCGAATTCCATAAAAAAACCTTCTGTGTAGCCACGGAATTAACACCATGTCGAGGCACCCAAGGTACCAAAAACGAGCTTACTCACCTTCTTGAACCTCCAAATGTATAGATCTAGTAAAAACAACAAAGTTGGGTCGGATTTGATTGAATCACGAGGTGTTAGGGTGTGTTATACGGCGCGTATGATACACCAAAAGAAATAGGAAGGAAAAAGGAACAAGATGGTGGTGTTTGTTTTGTTGTGAGGGCGGCGAGATGGTGGTGGTGGCCGGATTTGTAGTCGGTGGCGGCTAGGGTTAGTCAAAAGAGAGAAATGAGAGAGAAAGAAGTGTGGGGGTGAAGGTGTTGGTGTTGCTTATGAACCGAACCCACAAGGACCAAATCTTGTAGTTTCTCTTTTTTTTTTTTATATAATAATGTTAATAATAATAATTATAATAATAATAATAATAATAATAATAATAATAATAATAATAATAATAATAATAATAATAATAATAATAATAATAATAATAATAATAATAATAATAATAATAATAATAATAATAATAATAATAATGATATTACTAATGGTGTGGAGCGGGTAACGTGGGTGAATGTAAAACATGTGGCCCGAACCCGAACTCATTTCAAACTTTAATATCTCCCGAAAAACATCTCGTAAAATAATTATATATAGTCGGACTCGTAAAACGAATCATAAAATCTTTCGTTAGGTAAACCTAGTGCTAGAGTCAACGTAGTACCAGTGAGAATTTAAGAATACATCACCGAGCATAAAATCAAGAATGAATTATGAAAATAATTCACGAATTCCATAACATCATTAATTATAAACATCCACAAAATAGGTCTTACAAGTTCGTTGTGAAATAAAATTTCAAATAAAAATTATAAACGAACTTTAACGTAATGCGGGTTTTCAAAATAACTCCCTAAATTGCCGGTTGTCACATATTAAGTGTATTTTCTTTATTGGACCAGTAATCAGACCTAAAAATAGCTTTAACCGTCAAATTGGTTGTCACACCTCGCCAAGGCGGAAACGCGAGGGTGTAACTTCATGGATATCATCACAACACATGGTGTCTATATAGAGAATAACTACATGCAATAAAAATGACAAAGTATAGACACAAAGTGTCATAACAATACCCGAAAGATAACAACATGATAAACTCCAAACGCACAGATAAACCACTTCCAATGCAACTAAGGTCTCGTCTAATCACATCCTTCTATCTTATCCTTAGAAAGCTCGCATGAAAATGATGCTTAAACGTCAACATAATGTTGGTGAGATTCATAGGTTTAAGACACGCATACACTCTCAAGGCAACCAGTTCACTGTGATTATGAAACATAGCTGGACAAATAATTTATAGTTATCATATAAGCTACATGTATTTGCAAACCAATAATCACACACAAAGGCAACATCTGGACGGCTCGTGTCCTCCGATCCCAATAATCACACACACAAAGGCAACATCTGGGCGGTTCGTGTCCTCCGATCCCAATAGGCATCAATTAGGTCGCATGCACGAGCAACAAGATAAGCATCCTCCTAATCGAATCACATATATATCCACACACAACTCAACATCAAATGGTCCCCAAATGAAGCACACATAATCTCACAATCAAATCATCACACGTAGCATACATACGATAACATTATAAGTCCAAGCTCTTTGACACACACATAATCACAGTAACCCAAACATTTAAGACAAGCGTCATTCCCATCCCAAGTTTAAAACAAAGTAAAAATATGGGACTATGAACTCACCTCAAACCTTGCAGATTCCACAACACAAATCACAAATCTAAACAACACAAATAAGTCCACGTTACACAAGGCCAAGCTAAAAGCTACAACCCATGTAATACGCATATGATGGATGTCTAAGGTTCATATGACCCACCATGGATCTCCTAGACCACATACTAACCATCACCATAACCTAACACTCACTAAATCCCTTGCACTTTTAAAATCAGAAAACGCAGAATTTTAGGGTACATTCGCCCACATGAAATCATAACAATTAAAGCTCAACAACTCACACCAAAAATTCACCATGGTCTCTCATAAGCATACAAGATAATCCCATAAGGCCATGGACTAATAACACACACTAGTACTCACAAGAAAATCAAACTTGTCAACTATCCAAATTCGGATCTGAACGCACACCAAAAAGTTTTAATTAGAATAAAATACTTCTACAACTTTTTATAGCGAATCCTTTTCGTGGTAGTCTAAGATAACCTAAAACTCAACTTTTCCAGAAGGGCTAACCTTAATATAACTTTTCACCCACAATTCACTATCAAACTTTTACCCAAATTCTGTCCCGGTTTAACAGCTTTGACACCTTATCAAAGAAAAATCAAAAGACTAACTTCCCGACCTTGAAATCAATCGTGGTTTGACTTTTTGGAAAGCTCTTTTATTAAACTTCAATTTAGACTAAAAATTCGTGATCCAACTCATCAACATCTTTTAAATACATTCGAATCTTTACAGCACTACTTTTCTGTCCAAACCCTAACTCAATAACTAGCATGTTTTACACTCAATTCCCTTCACCAATCATCATGATATAAACATTAATTGATCCCAACATGTTTTAGTTAGTTAATTTATAGAAACTTACAAACCCTAGATCCATCATACTTAATATTACATGAATTCGAATAATTAATCAAACAATTGAACATGTATTTTAAGAATTTTACCTTGATTCTTGATTATTGCTTCGCAATTATAAACCCTAATTTTTTCTTTTTCCTTTGCCTCTCTTGAATGACCAAAAACTAGTAAAAAATGTTTTAGGGTTGTTTGGGTTTGTATATATATATTAATTATGGATAATCCTTGGGCCTAAGAGTCATATTTGGACTCAAATTGGGTTTCCTTTTTCCCCTTATCCTTCTAGCCGATTTTTCATATATATATATATATATATATATATATATATATATATATATATATATATATATACATATATATATATATATATATATATATATATATATATGTATATATATATATATATATGTATATATATATATATATATATATATATATATATATGTATATATATATATATATGTATGTATATATATATATATATGTATATATATATATGTATATATATATATATATATGTATATATATATATATATGTATATATATATATGTATATATATATATATATGTATATATATATATATTTGTTTATTTATTAAATTAATTTATTACACTCAAAACCTCATACTTTTCATATTTTATAAACACCCGTAGCTAATCCTAGCGTCTTACGCGATAAACCTCAGTTTTTACGACAAACCGAAAAAATATCATTTTCAAAAATAAAGTTTCTAAAAATAGATTTTCACCCTTTATAAATGTATATAACACATAAAACAAACTCCTCGTAATTTGCTAACGCTCAAATACATGAATGAAGACTCGTTACGCAAAAACACAAAAACATTAAAACTACACAAGTCATTTCTACACCACAAAGATGATCAAAATGAACTTTCCTAAATTCCAAACTTTCTAAATCACAATAAAACCACTTAAGCAAAGGGATTTAGTGCTAAAACTCACTTATATCACGCTAATATCACTTAAATCACCTAGGACACACCAAACAAACGTCAACCGAGTCAAGACTATCAGTCAAACTGACCTGCTAAAACCACGGTTGTTACATTGGTTCCTCATTTGCTTCATATAAATTAGTTGTTATACGTAAATAAGGTTTGGATGTTTTTGTTTGTAGAACATTGTGAACATTGAACCAGAATTGTCATCTCAAAAAAAGGTTCGGTCGTTTATAACGTAAGTTTGTGTTAATACAAATAAAGTCAAAAACGTTATTTGCATTATTCGGTCTCTTTACGTTTTGATAATCACAAAATATAAAAACACGTTACGTAAAACTACACTTGATAAGTTTTTAGTCGATTAAAATTGTTTCAACAACGTACCGACTACAACATCACTTCAGGTATGAACAAACACAATACCGACATTAGTAAGTGATCAAAGAATTTATTTTCGTCAACACATTTTTATGTGACAAAACATTTTTATAAAAGTATTTTTGTAATTAAAAAGAAATGTTTTATTAAAGAAAATAAATTTGAATTTCGAATCTCCCAACAGCTATATTTCCCGCCTAAACCAGATAAGTTTTTCACCAAATAAACTTTCACAACATCAGGACAAAAATAGGAGCGTATGTCGAGACGGTCCCGTAAACATGGTGACGGTCCCTTATATATACGGGACCGTCCAGTGTTTAAAGGTAGGGGTGAGCAAATAAAACTGAAAAAACCGAAACCTAACCGAAAACCGAAAAAAACCGAACCAAAAAAATCGACCAAAACTAAAAACCGATGGTTCGGTTTTTAATTTTTCAAAAACCGAAAATACGGTTCGGTTTCGGTTTTCATCCAAAAACCGAATCAAACCGATTTTATTATATAATAATATAAAATTAATATAATAAGAATAAATAACTAAATATATCAAATTTATAAATTCATATTCGTTTTGTGGTTAGATTTATAATATATTTATCTTAATGTTTATGTTTATATGCATGTTTGTCGTGTCGTATGTTTACTTGAGAATATATCAATAAATATATGATGATGATCATACTATATGTATGTTCACTTGCATGTGTGTAATTATAGAATTATGAAATAAACATTATTATGCTTAGATTGATCAAAAAAAGTAAATAAGAATAACCAAATTTCTATGTAATACAAGTTTGTTGGTATAAATTTTCCATGCCCAAATATAAACGGTTAGAAACTGAAAAAACCAAAAAACCAAACCGAAACCGATAATAAACCGAAAAAACTGAACCGTCAAAAACCGAACGGTTTTGGTTTTGGGTTCTATAAAAACCGAACATGACGGTTCGGTTTCGATTTTAGCCAAAAACTGGCCCAAACCGAACCGTGCACACCCCTATTTAAAGGACCGTCCCCGCTCCTCCTGTGCCTATAAATACTACACTGTTTCACTAAAAAAAACATGCCTCTTTGCACAAAAACATTATGTTCTTTCTTCCTTTATTCATTGATCACTATAGCGTGTCGATATATGTTTATAAGTGATCCCGTTACCCTCTATATCAAAGTACAAGAGACGAACACTCGTATTTGTCAACGAACTGTTATAGTCATCCCACACACACATAACTTGTGTTACGATTCTCTTCTTCCCCAAACTCTCTTCTTTGTGTATATTGTAAATTTGTATATCTGACTTGTGTGTGAGTCGTGATTAGGTGTGTTAGGATAAAATACGGACAAAGTGTAAGTTCGTGAAGTGGTGTATCTAGATTAGGACTTTGTGTTAGTTCGTGTGTCGGTGAGAAGACTTGGACTTAGTGTAAGTTCGTGTGTGAAGACATGGACTTGGTGTGAGTCTGTGAAGTGAAGATTTGGACCGGGTGAAGGTTCGTAAAGACTTGGATTGGGTGAATATGCAAGTGGATGACGCGAGATATTGCAACCTCACAAGGAGTTTTACTTCTCAAGGGACCTCAAGAAGTTTTGCAATCTTTCATGCAGTGTACCTGATCGTTGTAGTGTAGTATAGGTAAATCCGAAGAATTGATCGTTCTCTAGGGGAATAGTGTCGTTAGGTTAAAGTGTAAGTCAATTTAAGCATAAAGGTGAGGGATGATTCTTTTTGTATTTTTATATTTTTTAAAAAGCAAATTAAAGATCTCGGTTTTGAAGGTAGGGGCGGAATTAGTTGTTAAGCAACTAACCCAGAAACTAATTTTATAAAAACAGAAATTGAAATAACAAGAAAAGTAAATGTGGTAACCTTCTTATGGTGAGAAAAACGTGTTTACTTAGATTTCACTACTCCCTAGTTACATAAAGAAGTCAGCCAGTTTTCTTAGCCTAACATGAAGCAATCAACTAAATAATACACAACGCATCAATAATTAATAACTAGGTTTTATTAGATCTAAGCAAACACAATGGGATTTAAGCTAGCATGTTAAAGAGAAGAGAAGATAAACACATAATCAAACAACACATAGACATATTGAATGATTAAAGGAATACTTAACTTTAATGAAACATGGATGAAAAGAGGTTGTAAAAGCCTTACAATAAATGCAAAATTCGTTTAGGGTTTTGGTCTCCGAAACTGTCACACTTAATGAATAAAAATCGAAAACTATATATAGATTTTTCAAGGCAGACACGTCAGGTTATAGGTCCTGACGCCGTCAAACCGCCGTGTTTAGGGTTTCGTCTTGCGCACGTAGCGACTCTGATGCCATCACTCTTTAGTCTCTAACACCGTCATCTTATGGCTGACGATGTCCCTCTTTAACCTTTATGAGCCGTCTCTATGGTGTTAACCACATTGATACATTTTCAAGCTAATCGTCTCCTACAATTTTTGTATGAAAGATTCCCAAGACTTAGTATCGACATCCTTTAATTGTCTTTGCATAAACAAGTTGCTATTGATGACCCAAAATATGTATACTTCTTTAGACATCTTATCACCGTCTTAATCTTCGCGAATACAAGACTTTTTCATCGTCCAAATCGACATCTTTTCCTACTTTCAAAATTAGACATCATTTTATTGTTAATGAGTAACGACGACTTACATTTAGTTAAGGTTTTACAAGGTTCCTCTTCAACAATAGTCTAATTCAACCAGGGAGGGGTGAAATCATAAATTTGATCGAGTTTTAACACTTCTAAAAACAAAATTCTTAATCTTTTATATTTATATAATAAAACAAAACCACAAGTGGGGACTTTTGCATTTCAAAAAAATCAAATCATTCCTTATTAAGTAATAAATTAATGGGATAATTACCAAAACGGATCATTGACTTTTTGACTAGTCACTTTTTAGACTTTGAAATTTCACTTCCCAAAATTAGATCGGGCAACTAAAAAATTGAGCAACTCAATAAGAGTTTGACACGTGTCCAATATTTAATTATTAAAGTACAAAAATTAGAATGTATTTGTAAGGTATGTGTAAGTGTTGTGTAAGGTATTTTAAGGTTTTTTCATGGGCAACTACCTATATATTGGGCGACTTGTATTGGGCAACTTTTTTTTTTGTACTTTCACCACTTTTAACAATCATACGGTACAAAGATTAAGTTGATCATTTAGCTTTAATGATACTTAACGTTCACAAAACAAATTAATATAGTCCTAAACACTTCAAAGCACACTATATATACACTATATACCCCATCAATCTCATATCTTCTTCAACCATCACCACCACCACCAGCAAGCATATTTGATTCTCATAGCTTCTTCAACCATCACCACCACCAGCAGCAAGCATATTTGAATACCACCTGACCTCTCCACCACCACCACCGTATCTGAATACCACCTGAGTGCACCACCATCCGCCATTGCCGTCTCTGCTGAATGTTTCTCTCGCCTCCACTCTATCGCTCTAAGGTTGTTGCTTCCTCCAGTCTTATCTTTAATGAAACTAGGCTGTTGTAGGATGTAATATGCAAAAGCATACATAAACAATTTGTAATTTTTTAATGTTTATGAACAAAACATTTTTACAATAATAAACAATGAATGATTATCTAGTTTCAATTCATCAGTGTTGTTTGAATAGGATGCTTTTTTTTTAACAAACAGAAGCATGTAATCAGCAGGTTGACTTTCGAAAGTCAAAATGCAAGTGGAATAACAAAATTTGACTATTAAAGTCAACACATTTTTCTTTGATTGCCTTTGTCCCACCTAGAAATGTTGTTGATTGAACTTTGAAGTTCATTGTTACTTACTTTCTAGTTTGACAAATTTAATAAAACAGAACATAAACATTTGAATTCAAATTCGATAAAAAAGAACACAAAAATAAAGATTTCATTGAAAATAAAATAAACATTACATTAAACAATTAACAATGAAACTTTTGACATTTTTCGGGATCAAATGACAAATGTAGGTTGTCATAATCCAAATACTCGTCATCTGATGAGTCTTCTTCTTCCTGATCGGGCATGTTTTTGCTTTTTCTGTTTGCCAACATATTCTTCCAAGTGTATTTACACTTGGTTGGTTTTTCTTTTGCAGCTTTTTCTCTTTTTTCAAATTGTTTCAAATTTTTTTCCAGAAATTTAAACTTTTCTTTCATATACCAATCCACCGCTTCTTCAAATGTTCCCTCTTCCTCTATTTCTTCTTCTTCAGCTTCTTCTTTTTCAAGTATGAAAGCTTTTTCTTCAAACTCCTCTGTTTTTGATTATTGCATTGCTCCTACCTTTTCTTGTTTCTCTTGCACATTAATTTTTGAGGTTGATGCCATTTTTGATATCGTATACCTTTAAGTTTTTTTGAATGATTTTCTTGCTTACAAATGTTCCAATTTATAACCATTGCTTTAGGCAACTGAACGGTTTCAATGGAAAAGACACACGTCTTAATACTTTTGCGTTGAACGTTGTATATGATGAGGCGAAAAATGATCCATTTTTAGGGGGTCATTTAAGCCCGAATCCGACTTTATTTGATCAAATATTGCCCTAAATCGTTCCTTTTGTGATTTTAGGTACTTGGAGAGTGAATTCTGGAAAAGAAGCCATTTTGGACGTTTTTGGAGCATAAAAGTGAAGAAAACGGCAAAGTATCAATTTTCCATGCTGGAAACACTAGGTGACGGCGTCAAGAGTTACACCCTGACGGCGTCAGACATCAAGAATAAAATACCGTAGTTGATGACGGCATCAAAAGTCATCCTGACGGCGTCAAAAGGGCAAGAATAAAATACCGTGGTTGGTGACGGCGTCACACAGGCCGTCATAAGTAGATCAAGGCCGTCCGAGGAAGTATTTGGCGGTGAGGTGACGGCGTCACATGGTTGTCTTGACGCCGTCAGCCCAGTTTTCCTATATATAGTTTTCTAGTTTTTACATTAAAAAGAGAGAAGTTTTGGAGAAACCCTAAAGACGAATTTGGTGCAACTTTTACAGGTTTTTCAAGGGTTCCAAACCCTTGATACCTTGCATTGTAATTGAGATAAGTGTTCTTCTAATTCAATCAATATGTCTATGTGTTGGTTGTTTATATCTTGTTCTTGTCTCAATTCCATTATGCTAGGCTAGATCTCCTTTGTGTTTGCTTAGATCTAATGAAACCTAGATATTGATTATGTGTTGATTACTTGTTTATTCTTGTTTTGGATGAATGATTTATATGTTAGGCTTAAGAAAACTGGCAGATCTCCAAATGGTAACATGCTTGAACGTCTTAAGAAACATGAACCGAGGCGTACTAGGTCTTTATTGGTTGTATTTAATGCATGAGCCACTGTTTACAATCCCATAGTTGTGCTGGGTCATGGTGTAGGAGGAGATAAGAGCTCATAGAATTGGGGAGTTATGTATGCCACCCCATGAATGGTATTAAGGAATACGATCCGTCATCCATGCAATTATAACGAGTAATTAACGTGTAAAAGATATCTAGGGAGTAATGAAGTCTAAGTAAACACATTTTCTCCAATTACTGCTCACAACCTTAGTATAATTAGTTTATTTTCATTTTTATTATTTTATTTTGATTGCATTTTAGTTTTGGGTTAGTTGAATAGCAACTAATTCCGCCCACTCTTTCAAAACCCGAGATTTTACTTGCTTTCTAAAAAATATAAAAACACAAAAATAATCATCCCTCACCTTTAGAACTAATATTTAGGCTTTCTAATCCTAGCGACACTATTCCTAAGCTGAACGATCAATCCCCCGGTACTTGTCACTATACTATACTACAACGATCAGGTACACTGCCTGGTGGGGGTTGTAAGCTTCTCGAGATCCCTCGAGAGGTAAAGCCTGTTGCGATTCCCACGCATCAGTATACTACTACATTTTGATAATGCCAATGGAACGTAGGTTATACAGACATTTATTACACGGTATTCCAAAACTTCATTTATCACTTATCACTTATCACTTATAACTTATTAAACTAACAACTATTTACTCAACAAAGAAACACACACCCTCATCCTAATTCGTCACAACAATAAACCATTATTTTCAAGTTAAGTCATTCAATGGCAGCTTCTTGTTCAAAAAATAATGATTTTAGTAAGATGGTGGTTAACGATGCTATGGTTGACTATATCTTGAGTAAATATGGCACTAAATGGTATGATGACGAGGAAATGGCTGAGGTGATTCTAGAAGACCTGTGCCAAAGGGAGAACAATCGACGTGTTGTTGCTAATGGTTAGTGTATACCTTTCTTTCTTTTTATGATTATTTTTAGTTTAATTGTATGTGTTTATTAATTGTCGACACTTCATATTTGTGCACCTATTGAAGCGCTTGGCAAGAGGGTATCAAAGCTCGAATCACTTGGCAAGAGGGTGTCAAAGCTTGAAGTAATGTATGGTAGTCTGAAGGAGGTCAAAGAGGAAAAATTGGCAATGGAGGCAAAGGCTATAGCAAAACTTGATGCTATTTTTGGAAGGCCCAAGGAGGCACAGGAACCACCCAAAGAAAATGAGGTAATAGTTATTGATTCTGATTTTGACACCAGCCTTGAGTTTTATGAGGATACACTAAAAAAACCTTCAGCTTCTTTGGTGAACAAAAGACATCCTAAAACATGGGCAAAGAAAATTCCAATAAGTTCTTTTTCTAAAAAAAAAGGTTCCCGTTCTAAAAATATTCCATCAAGTCTTGACTCAATTGATGATTCAAGTTCTTCTGATGAGAGTTATGATGCAAAACAACTGAAGAAGAGACGCATGTCTAAGGTTTCAGCTCCAAGACCACCGAGAATAACGAATTGCGTTCTAGGCCTTCCAGCTGGTCAGAAAAGTTTGGGAACAAAATTTGTTATGTATTTTTAATTGTAGTTGTTGATGTTTTGAGACAATATATTGTGTATCTTTAATTATAATGTCCTATATTTGCAATATTTGTCATTAGTATTGATAATTAGTAATGTCTTATATGATATATATGATCATTGGTAAATGTACAATGTTTGCATACTTTGTTGGGTATATCAGAAATGTGGCCATGATAGTTAACAAAGAACATGTTCAAATACACTTGATTTCCACCTCATTTGAAGAACATGACTTACTTAAAACAGTAGCATGTATAAAGTTTCATCTTTTGAACATTCTCAAGACCAACAAATGAAACCCATGTATAAAGTTTCAACGTTTGACTATTAAAGTCAAGATAAACGAAAAAAATCCTAAACTACCCGTGGCCAACTTGTACTTGTGAGTTACTTTTGTATAGTTATGCCAAGTGTCATGCAGTTATTGGGCAAGGGTATGCTTGGGCAACTTTTGTAGGTTTTGGGCAACTCTGATCAATTTCAACAATTTTTTTGCATTGGGAACTGTGACTTAACTAAATACTGTTCCAATTTGGTTCCTACACTATTTTTGGGCAACTTTTTAGTTTATTGCGTATTTAAGAATGGTTGATCTACTTTATTTCCAAAAATATTCTTCTACAACACTCTTCTTGGATACGCAACCACATTTCCAAATACATGGCATCTATCATATCAATTTACGATCAAATCGCAAATGACATTGGTTGTAGGCGTATTGATATGGTCCTCCATAGTATTTTTGCTAGGGAGAGAGACGCCAATAGGGGTGATGAGAAAGATTATGGGAGGATGATCGAGGAAATAGAGGTACGTGTTAAGCACAGGCATGCTATCTTACTGGAGCTTGAAAAGTTTGGGAACTATGCTGTGCTGAAAGAACCCTTGGTCCGTCTTAAGGTATCGCAGCAGGAGGATTTGGAAGAAATTGAGTACTTGATAAAAAGGCGACAGGCAAGTCTTCGCCGTGCTGGTGATAAGTCAAGGATCATGAAGAAGTTAATGCAGTTTAAATATTAACTTTCTTACTGTTTGGCCCAGTTGTGAACAACCATCTTTTTCAAGGTAAATCGTCTTTTGTGGTGGTATTTTGGTTATAAAAGTAATGGAAATCAAGTTCGGTACTGGGTTATGATGTATTTTGTTTATGGTACGTGTTTAGGTAGTTTTGTTGATGTATGATGGTGTTTAGTCCTTCTATCAGGTCTGAAATGGATGTATTTTCACAACGGTATTAATGCATAATTAGTTATTATGTTATTTGTTTAAATGTTTTTGTTGTTTAATTTTTACCAGTAATAGTTGAGGTGTGATCCAAATAACAAGGTCCATTAATATGTGTATTAGGCTGTTTTAACCCAAAAACAGAGTTGTTCATGTATTATGCAACAAAGAGTTGACTTTTATTGTCAAATGTTGTTTTAACGAGGACTTACACAAGTAAGCTGCTATACGCATCTCTTAAAACATCTGTAAGTAACTATATACAAGCTATCTGGATCATAAAATCTTTAAGCATTGTGTGTGATTGTGCTGATAATGTTTATAGTTCATATAGGTTTGACAACCACTATGATTTGTTAACATGGTTTTGTGTCACACATAAATACCTCAACAAATTAAACAAGAATGTTACATTCAAACATAAATACCATTCATTATTTAACTGGGTAATTGCAGAGCAGTTCCATTAAACCATCAAACAACATCAAAATAAAAGACCACCAAACCAAACCAAAGTACCTACACGACTGACAAACACAAAAGAACCTAAACAACAATTAACCTTTAGTCCTAATCATACTTATTCAAGGTGGCAATGGCATGCTCCTTCTTGGATATAAGAGCACGAACTTCTTTCAGAATGGCCGCAAAGGACTCGAGCAAACGGACCTCCATCACTTGAACCACACGAAGGGATTCATAGGTATCATCAGCAGCTTCTTCTTCATCGAAGTTAAGGTCAAAAACCTCATTCATTCTCGCTGAACGCTTGTCAATGCTGATACGGAGCTCATCGCGTCGCTCACCAAGCCACATGAGCATCGTTTCATTCATCGGAATTTCTTGAGAGAACAGGAACTTTATACATTTATGTAGTTCATCTGAACCACTCATCTCTTGAAGTTCTTTCATATTAGGTTTTTCAGCCATTTTTTTGATGATTCTCTGGTTATGGTAAAACAAGCTAGGTTTTGTGTTGTGTATAACACCTATAAGAAAGGCATGAAACCATAGAATGAGCAACTCCCATTATATAAAATACAAAAAATTACTAGTAGTAAACAAGTGGTAAACGTAATCATTGCAGAAATTAAACCCGCAATAAATTGTTACATAGTGGTTGTCTTCCCAGGCAGACTTTTTTTTATCTAATTCATGTCAATCAAATCAATATTTACTAGTTATAATTAATGTGAAACTGAACCCAATCACTATTATGTTACATTTGTATTTCATAACTTGCAAAACAAATTTTTATAACAATGTGAACCTTACAAAAATTATAAACACTAGTATGTTACATTTGTATTTCTTGGTATTTTCTTTTGTTAATGTTGGTTTGCTTTTATGGGTTTCATTATGTATAGTTCAATTGAATGATGGTTTACTTGTAGATTTAATCTAGCGTTAAGTAACTTTGAGTTTTGTAGTTTGACTTTTAATTTTACCACTTACTGACAAAATCCCACAGTATTGTTGGGCAACTTGTACTTCTGACCACATTGTGTATACTTATGACAAGTGTCAGGTTCAAATTGGCAAAATTTTGATTGGGCAACTTTTATAAACTATGGGCAACTTTTTCAATGTTTATGCAACTTGGCCCAATAAAAACATAAACCCAAAGACCTCTACTTTTCATCAATGAAATTATATGCTTCTTTTTAGATGCTTTATGTTTCTCCATTTACATTAGCATGTATATGCAGTAAAGTTCTATAGTGCAGTGTTTGGGAAAACTACTTTTGACTATTAAAGTCAACGTAAACCAAAAACTAAATTACTAACCCTTGTAAACGTTATATGGTAACTTGTAAACGGTTTATACCGTTACTAATAACCCACTTACATACCAGAATACAATATCAAAGTAAACATATTTTTGGGTGCAAAATGTGACTAATACCACTATTAAAGTCATACCTAGTTTGACTATTAAAGTCATGCCGAATATGACTATTCAATTGAAAATATTGTGTGGTTTGGGTTTATTTTCAAAACTCAATCCTTATTGAATATCACTGACTTTGTGGTTTGGGTTTACTTACAACTGTGTTAAATATGTTGTAGTGTTTCCATGTGACTAAGTTTGTGCTTTGGGTTTTTCTATTTAAGAGTGGGCATAGGGTTTTTCTTTTTTCCACATCTTCTTCTTGATTGTCACATCTCATTCCTCACCTCATATCTTTTTACTCCCCATTGTAGTAAATTTCTTCAGCATTTTTGCATCACTGCCCGAAGAATATGTCTAGTCGTAAAAGACTTAAGAAGATAAACCCTGACGATAGGGAATGGTCCAACAAGGTACTAAGAGAGGTCATATTTCCTGAGATTTATGAGCGATATGGACCAAATGCTGAACCAAATATGCAATTGCCACCTAAAGATCTAGAAGACCTAAGACGGGAAGTATACGGTGAGGAACAACCACAAGGTGTTAAACCAAGTGGTAGCAATACAATTAAGGTACCACAGTCACAAGTGGAAGGTACTAGCAGAATGCAATTTCTAGCTCCACAAAAGGCCACAATCAACAATACAAGGCAACTTCCGAAGATATATGTGAAACATAAGTATTAGATTGTTTTGTGGTGGGTTTCCTTTTTCCATCTTGATAATGTTCAAAAGATGAAACCTTGAAACATGGTTGTAGATTGGTTTACCCTGTTATGTTGTTATTTGGTTTACCCTGAATGCAATTTCTAGCTCCACAAAAGGCCACAATCAACATACTAATTTTAATTAATATTGATCAAAAGTAAGAAACATTCCATACATAACCTATTTATTTCCATACTAAAAGCATTGAAACACCATAAGCATGAGATACTAGAAAAATACAAACATTCAAACACCAAAACTGCTCGAACCAGAGCTGTATTCCATGCTTTCATCCCTTTGCTTCCTTTCCTTCCTTTCTTTGAGTTGTTGATAGATAATTTCAAGATCACTAATCCGTTTTTCCAAATTTAAAGGATCCCTCTGCCCGATGCCATTACCACTTTCCTCCACATCTTTGTGCTGATCTAAAACCACATTTCGCCGCACCTCCACCACATTGTGGTTATGGTCCACTACTTTTTGTGGCGGCTCCACCACATTTGGTTGCGCCACCACATTGTGGTTATGGTCCACTACTTTTTGAAACGGTGTATTTGCTGCCATTGTTAATTGTGTATCTTGTAAAGGGAATATGTTTGTTTTTGTGTGTTCTTACCCAAACAATCGAGGGTTTAAATAGCCTGGGGAAGTAGTGGTTCAATGGTTCCCAAGAGGATAGGCGGGAAAAAAGGGGGACAAGGACCGCCAAAAGCAAATTTTGAAAACAGCATAACACAATGGCCTGTGTGCCAACTGCCAACCACCCATTTAGACATCCATTTACTTTTATCCATTCGAATGCACATATTTAAATATGAATATGATTGAAGTATTCAATATAACCTGTTGTTTAAATATGACTATGATTCAAGTATTCAATATTGAATGAATTTATGTGTAGTGGAGATCCAGTAGAAAAAAGTATATGATATGGAACAAATAGAGAATTAATATGCCATGACAAATCATGTCCATACTAAACAACCACAACAAATGGATGAGAGTCGCATTTGCATCAACAATTGAAAAAGGAAAAACCAAAAACTTGATTTTCATTATAATTCAAAGTCATTACAATTTGAGGCTTACAGCCATTTGATAATCAAGCATTCAACATAAAGAAACAAAAGCAAGTACAAAAATATAACCCCAAAAGACAACAATTATGGTGATACTCTAATCTTCATCAGAGGAGAGTTGTTCATGAACCTCTATAAGCTTAGCTTGGCGCTCCTTCTCATGAATCCCGTCACTGATATCATTGATTAGAGCGGTCAACAAAAGAATCCTTTTACGCTCCCTTTCCTGTGTTTCAACTAGACAACGAAGAATTTGAACTGCTTTTTGGTTGAATGAACGCAGATGATGAGTCTCATTCAGTGTAACCTGACGGTCCTCTACTTTCTTTTCGAGTTGGTTACGCTCATCCAAGTATCTTTTCAAACAACCCTTCTCTTCAGTAATTTCATTGTTGAAATAGAACTTGAATGCTGTTGCCAAATTATAAGACCCAGATGTTGCTTTGATTTCATTGATGTTGTTGGAAGAAGTAGAAGCCATGGATAATGGATGACGGAGTAGGGTGGCTCATATGATAAGTTAGGTTAGAAATATTATTTAGTAACTAAACCAGGAATATAAATAGGGGATGACATAACTACTGTAGTAACCGACACAGGAAGTTCATCTTCCCCATGCAAAACTATCAATTCACCATTGAAAATAACAAAAGTTTTACATATAACAAAATAAACCCTTGCACATAACATTTTAGTTAAAAAAAACCCATGACATACACAAGTTCAATGTATAAAATAAAAGACCCTAAATAAGTACCTAATAAACTAATGAATGTCGTATCTTATAATATATTTTGGGAACTCAGAATTCTTAGGTAGACTCAATCAATATGGGATGATAAGAAGGAAAAAGAGGATATGGCAAACAATTGTATTTGCACCAAAGACACTTCTACGACATCCTCTCTTTCCTTCTTATCATTCTATATTAATTGAGTATGGTTAGTGAATGATGGTCTCATTGCTTCGATCCTCAAAACAATGTTAAATGTCTATTGCAGCATAGTTTGTACATATGTAATAGGCTAAAATGAACAACCCTTATGCGTCCCCCGAACAATTCCTTTTGTTTTTTCAACACTCTTTGACCAAAAGGTTGCGCCAACTAAATTGCTACTACAAATAAAAGTTAAACATATTATATTTGTTTTGGTTACATAATGGTTACACTCTGTATTACAGTTATATTAGTGCAGTTATTTTTAACAGTTAATTGCACCTTTTAACATTAAACTAAATTCAACTATTTATTACATTGAACTTCCAATAAATAAAGTATAGTTAATTCAAATTTTTGCCTCTTGGTTTGCACTCTTATTCATCTATATAGGCAGGGTTCTATTCACCCAATTTACATCATCCAATCTTAAACACTAGTAAAACCAATTACTGTTTGTGAATCCTAATCTAAAACATAACCAAGAATGTCTTCATCCAAAACAGTTTCATCATCAAAAAAAAGACCAGCAACTGATGCAAATATTGAGTTGCAGACAGAGAAACCCCAAAGTATGTAGTTTTATTTTTCTTTTTGTTTTAAAAAATTAATTACTTGTATATTATGTATCCTAATTTTGTTAATCTTTTGAAGAAAGCAATTGGTTGACGAAAAAAGTGTATCAAAGGATGAGAAAAATAAATGTATGTTAGATTTTTATTTTTTTGTAATAATCTAATAGAAACTTATTTATGCTTACTACAAATTAATTTGGTTTATTTATATGTAACAGGTATTGTTGAAGGAAAAAAAAGAGCCCTAAGTCAGATGACTATGTATGGGATTCTGACGAAACATACATCCGGTGGGAAAACGAGTTTGAGTTAAACATGGGGCGAGAACAAAAGGAAGCAGCAGCAGAGAAACAAAGAAAAAAATGACTCGTAGAAGATCATGTGAACCAACTGGCCAATATGCCGCGGATGAATTTGTTTGAAGATGCCCAACCAGAGGATGGTGATGAGGAGATTGAACAATAAGATATTGAAGAGTTTGACTACGAATCGGCCCATTTAGGATTAGACTCATCTCCTGAAAACTAAGATTGCTGTAGTCATTAAGATTTCGAAAAATGTAATCCCTAAGGTTGTTTGAACCTATTGAATTTAATAGTTATGTAATCGTTGTATAACCTAACTTACTTATGTTTCAACATTTCTACTCGACTAATGCATCTAACTTATGTAAATATCACAAGTAGTAAATAACCAAAATTGAGGGGGAAAACATAGTTAAACTTTTGCATACCTCTAGAAATGGCACCCATTGTCGTAGTTCCAAAGGATCGTCAAATTCAGGAGGTGTAGGAGGGGATATGGTTTCCGGATTGATTATCAATAAACGGCTTCGCAATCCTCTTGGGGTACTGTCTGGCGGTTTGGTACCACGTACAGACAGCCTCGTTATTTCTTGTTACCAGTTTTATTAACGGTTTCAAAGCCTAGGGAAAGAAGGAAACAACCAAACAAACTTTATGTCAAGAATGCAATAGAAACAAACACAACACAAGTAATTATGTAGTTTATTAAACTGCATCACGTTATTCATTTCTCAATATTGACACACGATGTTACATGTTTATTACAGCTTAGTTTGTGTAACTGAAATAGGCTAAAATCAATATACTTAACCCTTCTGAGTGCCCCCACCACTCCCTTTTGCTTTTTCATCACTCTTTGAGCAAAAGCTTGCACCAAGCAAATTGCTAGATTGATGAAATAACAAAAGGAACTGTTGTGGACACTAAGAATGGCTAAATATGTTGTAACATCGTTTGTCAATATTAAAAAATGAATAACGTGATGGACTTTAAAGTAAAAATATTTTAGTTAATAAAGCAACACGCATAACACAAAAACGTTGGGCTATTAAGCTAACTAAGATTACATAAAGTATGATACAATTGTAGATTCTAGATAAAAGTGAGTATTAGGACTCGTGTTGAATGGGACAATGAAGGAGTGTGGCCTGTCATGAACAATACACACTATATCATTATCGCAATCAACACCCCTCAATGATAAAGATACGTCTTTACAGCGTTGTTGTTGATGTTCGAGAGTTTTTTTGAACACCGTCCATAAAGATACGGCTACAAATAAGGCACTAACTTGTGATCAACATCAACCACACAAATGATACTAGGGACGGTGTTCAAATTAACTCTCGAACACCATCAAAAATGCGGAAAGACGTATCTTTATAATTGAGGTTCTACAGATGAAGTTCAATGTAACAAGCTGTGTATGGCCGAATTACTTGGTAGATGGATTATTTTAGATGATATGTAAATTCCATATCAAAGCATTCAGCCATCAAGTAATTCGAGGACCTATTACATACCTTGATACATTCAACTTCAAATTCAAACACTTTCATAGAAACCACAAGTACATCAAACTGCAACTTTACCTTCTTAAATATAACCTTTAACAAATATAAACTCAAACTATTGCCACATTGTGTTAAAACCATATGTGTTACCACATATCTCAAATTATATGCAAGTCATATGTAATTTTTGGGTCCATAATTAAAACATATGTCCATATAAGTATTACGTTTCTTTTGGTACTTAATTAACATATATGTCAAACCATATTAGTCAATCAAAGGTGTTAATTTACTCATGAAAATGCAATCTTATCTGAAAAAACTTTACTCCGCTTCTGCCGCCACAGCTGTAGCCAAGTCCGATTATCCTTCATGGTGGCCGTCTCTTATCTTTAATAAAAAATAAATAAAAAACAAAAAAAAAATCGTAAGCTCATGTGGATCTAAAGAATAACACATCTATCTGAAAACAAAAGAATAAACATTACTTTATCAACATTCACCGATACAGTACCGGCAACGGCAACTTTCCGGCGACAAGCCAGTTGCTGCGAAGAGGCGGCTATAAAAAAAACACTATTTTCAAATATTGAAATAAAATACAGCTCAGATCTACAATTAATATGTACAAATCTATGAAAAATAACATCTAACACTTGATTAGTAGTAACATGTTAATACTTTTGTTGTTGACTTCTTTAACTGTTTTCCTCAGCTACGGTGGTTGTCAGGTTCGGTGGTGGTTGGAAGTTTTGACAAGAAGAGAATGTGAGGATTGGTGGTGTAAATAAATAAGGGTTGTGGATTGTGTATGTGTAAATGAGTAAAAGAGTGTGTGTAAATAAATGAGGTGGGTATGTGATTAATGAGAATTAGGTGATAAGATTGTATAAAATTAAATTAAATCACAAAAAGTTGCCCTATACTAGTTACCCAAAAAGTACGAGTTGCCCTATACATTATACCTTACACATACATGTACTATAATATAAAATAATAGGACACGTGTCACACCCTTGTTGAGTCGCTCAGTCGCCAAGTTGCCCTGATCCACTAGAGGAAAGTGATTTAAAAACATCTATTTAAGGAAAGTGCTTTCGGCGACTGATCCGTTTTGGTAATTATCCCTAAATTAATTATTATTAATTTTCTTTTTAAGATATTTAATAAAAAAAAGTCTAAACATTTCTTAATTTAGCTAAAACTTAAAAAAATCGTCCTTTACAATCAGATCTAAAAAAAAATATCAAAATACACATGTCCTTAAAATTTATTAATTGATACTTTTGGGCCCAAATTGTAAATAAATAAAAAAACGGAACTCCAAAATCAATAATATCATACTCTTCTTACATTTGTCCCATAACCAGCATCAACCCTAAGAAACTAAGAATCGATGAAGAATTTAGTTCGGTACTCGATTGCTATTGTTCTTCTTTAATATTCACGTTATTGATAAGGATCATTTAAACTTTGTGGGCTTAATATTTTTCGATGGATAAAATCATAAAATTATAAAAGATGGCTAGGTTGTTTATTCTAATTTGATTTAATTGTGTTGATTGGTGTTTGTAGGGATGCAATGAATACACGATGATTTGTATGTTTTGAATCAATATAATGATAAGTGTTGTATGCAATTTTCATCTTTATGTTTGTTAATTGAATATGAAAGCTGCTAATTCTTTTTATTACATGTTAATTTAAAATTAGTCATAAATTGTTCATTCTCTTAAGCTAAAACTGAGGTCTTGAGCAAAGGAGGAAACACGGGAGTACCTCCAAAAAATACTGCTGCTTGCAACAGCTTGCTGGTGGTTGCTTGCATCTTGCCTTGCTGCTACTTGCTTGCATCTTGGCTTGCTGGTGCTTGTAGCTTAGCTTGCTGCTACTGCCCTTGAAACTTTTAAAAGATAGGTGTTGCTTTATATCTCAGAATCTTGATATAAAATGACAATATTCAGTTTAAGAGGTGTTTGGAATCATTAATTTAAGTGCTCATGTGCTTATTGTGTTCTTTTAAGCATATAAGTAGGCTTGATGTTTATAAGTAGGGGTGTTATCAAGTCGGGCTATTGGGTTTATCCCGTGTATACCAAATAATAGGTCACGGTAGCATGGCTACATTAGGCATTGAACATGCAAAGTACCCGCAACTCTAAGTTTTATAAAGTTACAATATCAGTAGACATATTTTTAGTATTCAACTTCACATTCAATTCATACATTTCAACATCACGGGAATTGAGAAGGCTCAACAGAGTACCTCGATCACCCATATACGCATCATTCTCAGAGACACTTGATGGGTCATCGACTATAAGGGGGTTTAATTCGAGGTAAATGTTGTACTAAGACTTTGTGCCATGCAGATTCTTATCTAAGCATGTTATTTACATCAAAAAATTAATACATGTTGAAACTATAAGACCTTGATAGATCTTCTTGAGCACTCTAGAATCGTTAGTTATGTCACTGTAATCAATAACACACTAATAGACAATCTCTGCAACTTGTATTTTTAAAGCGGAAACAAAACACAAGCATGATACTAAGAACTCTTGATCCTCTATGGATCTTTTAATAATAATAAGAGTGTTTTCTTAAAAAACTATTCTTCAATACATAATCGTGTGTTCCTTTTATACACAAGGAACCCTAAACCGTTTCCCAAGAAACGTATATTCTAAAACTTCTAAAATACGGAAATACTATATCCGCAGAAACTAATAATGCTGAAACTAGTCTTCAGCAGGAACTAACTCTTCAGCAGTATCCTTCAGCAGAAACAGCAGCAGAATTCTTACTTCACAAAATTCCCAACAATCCTCCCCTAATTTTGAATTTGACCAGGTTAAGTTCAAGATTCTTGATAGATCTTCAAAATAACATACCAAGAGGATTGTAATAAGATAGCACCAGCAAAGAATCATCTTCAGCAGAATCTCTATTATCAGCAAATACTTGAAAGCTCCATTCTTTGCAGCAACAAATGACTAAATGTACATCAAAACAATTTAGTTTCATACTATTCTCATCACTTCCAGGTGTGTTAACTCCTGTGAGAGGTGAATCATTGAAAATAATGGATTTGATGTCTCTTTACCAATAGCCATCACTACTGGAGTAGCCAAGTGTTCTAAGGTACACTGATAACCACATGATTTTTAGCAAATCATCAGCTATAAACGGATTTGAGATGTCTTTATCTGTAGCCGTTTGCTCAGGACTAGCCAATTATTTTGATGAAAATCATCTTGGTCAACTGATTATCAAATATAGTTTTTCACTGCCTTTACCACAAGCCATATACATGTGGGCTAGCCAATTATTTGGAATCCATAAAGGAAAAATCCAGGGTCAATTGACAACCATTTCAACTACTCAGCAACAAAGCATGGGTGAGTTGAAAACCCTATGGTTTTGAGCAAACCATTACAGCTATCAACAGATTTGATGTGTCTTTACCAAAGCTGTACCCTTTGGACTAGCCAACTTTATGATGGAATAATCAACATCAGGTAAGTTGATAACCAAACCTGCATACAATACTATACAACAAGTTTTTTTTTTTTTTTTTTTTTTTTTTTTTTTTTTTTTTTTTTTTTTTTTACGAAATAAGAAATAAAAACAAATATACAACATGATATCCCTAATCAGATGCTGCTCTGGAAGTCTTAATCCTTTGTTTGAAAACCTTCACCAAAGATTCAGCAAACAACCTTGTATTCCCTGCTGGATCAGGAGGAATCTCCAACTTGTGTTGTAACATTTTCTTCATCAGAGACACTTTCAGAGGATATCTTTTGGTAAGATCCATAATGAGCCTCAGACCAGTTGTAGTTTCCAACACATGAACATAAGGCATAGGATAGAACTTCCAACTCTGAATTTTCCATCTCTGATTGTTCTTCCATATGTCATAGCTTGCACCAGTGGGAGTAGAAGAATCAAACAACACTTGAAGATCACCCAACAAATACAATCCAGACCCTTCAGGAGTATGAGTTTCATAATACTTAAGAACTAACTCATATAGAGTGACCAAATCCTGATGATCCACAAGATGTAGAATCTGTTGAAGAAATGTAAAGGATATGAAAGTTTTATCCAATCTGTAAATGGTATTAACTTGACCATTTTTACTTAACTCCCAATGAACCAAAACATCTCTTGTTCCCACAGGCCAATCATCAGAGGATCCTTCCCTTATAAATGAAGCATCAGAAGCATTCACATTGATTAAACTTTGTTTTGAATGTGAAGATCTGACTTTAGCCATTCTCTTGCCTCTTCTTCCAGGAACATAAATAGCATCATGAACTTCTGCAGCATTAGTTTCTACTGATGGAGTATCCAATTGTTCATCAGTAGAATCTTGAGAAGATTCAAGTGCAGCAGAGGCATATTGTTCATCCATAGCCTTCCTTATTTGTTTGTTTCTAGCAGCTTGAATTTCAACTTCCCTTACCTTCAGCTCATGAAATCTTGCAAGCTCAGCTTTTTGTTCAGCTTCTTGTTCCTCAGCCAACCTCCTAGCAGTCTCTTCACCCAATCTTTCCTGCTCCAATTGTCTCCTAGTTCTCTTTCTAGTTAGAGGATCTGATGTAATCACTTTTGCTTTACCTTTATCCACAAAAGAGGAAGCAGCAACATGTGGTACATCAGAAGAAGTATCAGGTAAAGATACCTGTTCAGCAGCAATAGGAATATGAACAGATGAAACAGCATCAGCATTGAGGAGAGGAATATTCTTGGAAGCACCCATTCCAGCTTTGTCATTCCTAGCCTTGATTTTATTATAAATCTCAACCAGTTTGTCAAATGGAAGTCCCCACACTTTTGTTTTAGACCAAGCAGTATTAAATAATGAGCTGCTTTGACTTCTCACATATGTTCTCATATAATCCCTCTGCTGTGCTTGAGTCATAGGTTTTTCTCTTTTAGCTTTAGCTTTTAACTCACATGCTACCTTCTTTCTCAACTTCATCAATTTCACAATTTCAGAAGCATAGTATTTCTCCTCTACCCTTTTACCAATAATATCTGCAGCTACATCAGGATTATCAGGCATTTGTTTTCCAATCTGCTGCCAATCTGACTCATCAAATTCTAGAACAGCTGCATCCAATTCCCTTTGTCTTTCAATGGGTAATGTAGAAACATATCTTTGAGTGACTGTATCCAATTCTGCATCAAACTTGGCTTTCTCTTCCTCAGCCATATTAGCACTCTTCTTATAATCTTCCCATTCTTGAAATAGTTTTTCTTGTCCAGCTCTGTCTTCAGCTGTAACAAGCTCATCCAAGTCATCATCTGTTCCTTCAGCAATATCATCATGAGGAACATTCACATCTACCATAGGTTCATCATGTACTTCTTGAACCTCTCTATCAGGAGAAACTTGTTGATTCTCAGATGAATGATGAACAGGGGAATTCAAATACTCTTTCCCTGCTACAAAATATACTTCTCCTGATGTATTCCCTTTATCAGCAGATTTGTCAGCAGCACCACCACTTAGTGATTGTTTCTCCTGAAGTATATCTACAGCTTCAGTCATGAGCACATCATCATCACCACCAAACACTTTTAAAGTTTCAGCAGCTTTCCTTGCCAAATACTGTCTTGTACTTCTTCTTCTACCATATAAGATTTTTGGTTTAGATTGAGGTACTTCAGCAACTTTAGGAGGAACAACATGAGATTGTCTAGCAACTTCAGCTAGAATCTCAAGTGAATCCAAATTTGCCTCCTGAGCAACTTCAGCAGTATCCAATCCATCCTTACTTTTCTTTTGCTGATTCAGCTGTGCCTCCAAATCTTGAACCTTGATTTTCAAACTTTTAATTTCATTACCAAGAGTAGTCTTGGTCTCAGCAAGTTCCTTTTGGAGATCTTCAATCATTTTCATGTACCTGTTAAGAGAATCATATACAAAAGTAAGAGTAATTGGGTCCTCTGCTCTACCAGCTGATTTCTCAGTGGTAACATGAGCTTCATTAAACCCTGAAGGAGAAACAGACTCATTTAAAACATTAGGAAAGCCTTCATTAATTGGCTCTCTCATAGGACTAGGTGTATGCAGTCTAGTGATCTCAGGTTCATGAAGCTGAAAGTTATCTTCAAACTCATGAATTTGCTCAGCTGGAGCATCCTGAGCTGGTGAAATGGTAGGACTAGGTGACATATGTACATGGGTAGGTGGTGGTAAGTCAGTAGAATCAGGTAATGGTTCAGCAGTTGTAGTTGGCTCTTCTTCCATTACCACTGAAGGATTACCATCAGTAGCAACACCAGAAGATGATGGATTACCATCTGCATTAGGAGCAGGCACATTACCAGCATCATCACCCTCAACTACATTGCCATGTGGCAACATAGCTTCTAACATTTGGTGATGTTCCCCAATATAATTAGTTTTCATGGAGGCAAACAACTTAGAACCAAGACTTTTAATAGGCACATGGGTTCTATCTTCAGTGGTTATGTCTAAAATTATTTGTAAGAACCTAGGGTACATTAAAAACTTATGCTGTTGTTTATCAATGTTTTCTAGCATATTATCAATGATAAACTTAGAGAAATTATAAGTTTGACCCTTAGAAAGACAAACAATACCACAACCCAATTGCAGAGAGAATTGATTCCACCCACCACACTTGTTGCTTATACATTGAAGCAGCAGATGCACCAAATACCTCCATTTAGGACAAAATTGATTCTTGTGCCACTTGGATGTATCAGTACTTTGATATCCAGCTTCCCTTAGCCCAGCAAGAATCTCTGCAGTGTTGGAATGATACACACCATTCTCATCATCCAACTGAAGCTTTGTCCTAATCAATCCTTCTGTCACCACATACTCTACACCATCAATCTCAGCAGCAATCTCTGTAGCAGATCTCTTAGCAGCAGATGCCCAAAATTGCTTCACCAATGATTCACACACCAAATTGGGACTATATGTCAGAGCATAATGAATCTTCGACCTTTGTAGAAACTCCACCATTAAATTGAATTCTTCATGTCCCTTTGCCTTTTTCAGAATAGCATACTTGTTATGGTCGCCTTTCAATTCAAGTTGTGCCATTGGAATAATCGTGCGCGAGACGGTCATGAATTACACAGAGAATAATGGGTTTAAGTGGAGTGATAAGCGAATAATTTTGTTTAGGAATAGATATGCAAAGTGGGTTAAATTTGGAAGTTCCCCAATCATGGTCAAAATTATCGGAAATAATTATTGACCGAGTCTGTCGTGTAGTTCAAAAACTTCCAATTTAAAAATTTACCCTTCAGCAGTAATGAAAGTCAAATCTGCTGAAGAATGGTCAACATCAGCAGAAACCACCCAAAAGTAAAAATATCTTCGGTCAATATCTTGGTTTTACTATGCCACCCAACTCGCATTAATTATCGTAACGCCTAAACTTGACTTATTTAATCACCCCAAATCACATCTCAGTCACCAATTTACCCTAAATCATCTTTTAAACCCTAATTTTCCAATTAAACCCAATTCTTCACCAAAACCATGTCATCACCCCCAGAAATCTCATATCCAAATTCCTCTTCTCCATCATCAGAAGAAGATTTACCACCATATCCATGGGAGCTTGATGGTTCTGACTTTGAAAGAGCACTGGAGAAACGATGGGATGCACAAGAAAGACAATGGAATGCTCATAGGAAGGGTGAACCAAGCAATGTACCCATTCCTGCTGAGAGAGAGCTTGTCTCTCCCTTCATCTATACCTCTGATGAAGACTCTTCAGAGGAAGAAAATGAAGATCCAACCTTTCTTCCTCCTTCCACACCAGAGAGATCCCAACCAAGATCAAGTAAGAGGGATCCATCTCTTCCAACATCACCAAATTTGGTGTTGGATCTTCCTGCTCCAGGACCTGGTCTTCCACATCAAGAACATATTGGACAGAGCAAGAAGGCTGAGATCATACGTAAGGGAAAGGAGAAGCTGAAGTAGATGATTGAGGAATGTTGCCATGGAACAAAGTTCTTGAGTATTATCTTGACTTTGTTACTTGAGCATCTTCACAGTCTTCCTTCTCTTCTTTTTCCATTTTCATCTTCAGCTTCATCATTGTACTTGTCATAGCCTCAAGTATTTTGTAATAAGTGATAGAAGTTAGTAGTAGTACTTAATTAGCCAAATGTTTAGGAATGGTCATTGTAATTCAGTTGGAACTTTGAATGTAAGCTGTAACTTGTTTCTTTGAATGAATGAAAAGATCTTCTTAATTTATCAACTGTGTAAGACCTTCAGCATAATTAACTCATCTGTAGAAACCATGTTCAGCACTTTTGACCACATTCCTTTGACTTCTGCTCTTGGTGACTTTATCATACAACTTACAATCTCAGAACATCTGCAAAACAGGCATAAAACATGCAAATACACCAAACAACTTGCAAACATATTAGTGGGTTAGTGTTAAGACTCAGAAATTATACAACTTATACAAATCTACAAAGTTTACACTCACAATCCTCCCCTGAGGCATATGCCTCCCCTGAGGCTTATGCCTCCCCTTAAACTTTGCAGTTAAGGGTTAAGTATTCCAATATGGACCACCAAATATTGAAACCTTGGTCCATCAAATGCTTTAGTTAAAAAATCTGCCACATTCTCATCTGTGTGAATTTTTACCACTTTAACCAAATGTTTTTCATAAGTATCCCTTATAAAGTGGTGCCTGATTTCAATATGTTTGGTTCTATTATGAAAAACTGGATTTTTAACAATACAAATGGTACTTTGATTGTCAATGACAATGGTAGTATTCATAAAGTTATACCCATAATCCAGCAATTGATTCTAAATCCATAGAACCTGTCCACAATAATTGGCAGCAGCAACATACTCTGCTTCAGTAGTAGAGGTAGCAACAATGGTCTGTTTCTTGCATTGCCAAGAAATCAGTCTTCTTCCAAGGAATTGGCAACCTCCAGTTGTGGATCTTCTATCCAAATTTGCACCAGCATAGTCACTATCACTATAAGCTGCTAGCTGAAATGGAGACTCTTTGGGATACCAAAGACCTAATTTGGGTTGGCCTTTTAGGTACTTAAAAATCTTTTTGACAGCATTCATATGAGATGTAAGTGGAGTGACTTGGTGCCTTGAATATGCACTCACAGCAAATGTAATATCAGGTCTTGAGGCAGTCAAATACATCAAAGAACCAATCATTGACCTGTATAAATGAACATTCACAGGGAGATCAGGATCAAGATTGTTCTTTGGTTTGGGAGCCTCATATGGAGTAGTGGCAGTCCTGACATTCTCCATTGCAAACTTGGACAACATATCTTTTACATATTTCTCCTGATGTATGAAAATACCATCAGGTTTCTGCTGAACCTGTAAACCCAGAAAGAAAGTAAGTTCTCCCATGGCACTCATTTGAAATTCACCCTTCATCAGATCCTCAAATTCTCTACACCATGCTTCTTTGGTTGAACCAAAGATAATATCATCCACATACACCTGCACAAGAATAATATCCGTAGAATCTTTCTTGAGGAATAAAGTCTTGTCAATGGCACCTCTTCTGTAGCCATTCTTCAGCAGAAATGTGGAAAGTCTAGCATACCAAGCTCTGGGAGCTTGATGAAGTCCATAGAGAGCTTTGACAACCTTGTATACATACTCAGGATGATCAGGGTCTTCAAATCCCTTGGGTTGAGTCACATAAACCTCCTCTTCAATCTCACCATATAAGAAAACACCTTTAACATCCATCTGATAAACCATGAAGCCCATATAAGAGGCATAGGCCAAAAATATCCTTATAGCTTCAACTCTGGCTACTGGTGCAAAGACTTCATCATAGTCAATGCCTTCCTCTTGTCTATACCCTTGAGCCACTAGTCTTGCTTTGTTCTTCACCACAATCCCCCTTGCATCTCTTTTATTCTTCAGAATCCATTTAGTCCCAATGGCATATTTACCATCAGGAAGAGGAACCAAAATCCAAACCTGCTGATTCTTAAATTGCGGCATCTCTTCTTGCATTGCCTCAAGCCAACTTGAATTAGCCAGTGCTTGAGGAACACTAGTTGGTTCTATTTGAGAAAGAAAGCATGCAAACAGACAATGGTTGAAGTCTGTGTGATTATTCCTCTTTTGATTATAGACATAAGAGATGAAAGCAACTTCACCATATTTTGTATTCTTTACAGTGCTTCTAGTTCTAACAGGATCTTTAGGATCTCCAATAATCTTTGATAGGGGATGAGCATTATGAATCCTTTTTGTTGCAGTAGGTGGAACATCAATTTTGGCATCAAGGTTGTTAACTGTAGGCCCAAACTCAGTGTCATAAGAAGCTGAGTGAAACAAGCCAGGCTTTGGCTAATAATTTCCAAGATCAGAAGGACTTGGAAATCTTGTAAAGGGCTTATCAAAGTCTACAGAGACTTCAGTAGAGATGGGAGAGTGAGCATCAGTAGAATCAGCATCTGTGACCTTATCAGTGGGAATAGGTGTGCCTTCAGCAGAATCATCAGCAGTATCCTTGTTACCACTGACTGCTTGTGCTGATTGATGTAGGATAGCTTCAGTCTCTTGTGTAACCTTTTCATGGAGTTTCTGAGCTTCCTTAGTAGCAGCATGTTCTTGCTTCTGCAGTCTTGCAAGATCCTCTGCATAATGTGACTCATCATCTTGTTCAGCAGCAGAGTGATTACCTACAAAATGGTTAGGTGAAAAAGATGGTACAACAATGGTATTCTCTTCTGGCTCAGATTCACAGTCTGAGTCATCATCCATGGAACCTGCAGGGTTAGAGTTTGGATCTTTGGTACCTGCATTAGGATTAGAAGCATGCCTGGTATAACCTAAATAGTCAGTCAAATAATCTAGGTCAAAATACCAAGAATGGCCTTGTCCCTGAATATTAGGCTGATCTTCAAGAAATCTTAGATTAAGGGTCTCTTCTATCCTTTTGGCATTAAGATTATAAACCCTATAGGCCTTGCTATGAGCTGAATAACCAACTATATATCCCTCATCAGCTTTCCCATCAAACTTACCCAGTATATCAGCAGTATTTAAAATGGTCACTTTGCATCCAAAAGGCTTAAGGTAATGTATGTCTGGAACTTTCCCAGTGAGAAGTTCATAAGGTGTCTTGACATGGTGTCTAGTGATGGATACCCTGTTCAAGACATAGCAAGCAGTACTTACTGCTTCAGTCCAAAACATTGTGGGTAATTTGGAGTCTGCAAGCATTGATCTTGCTGCCTCAATGAGGGTTCTATTTTTTCTTTCAGCAACCCCATTTTGTTGTGGGGTTCTTGGAGTACTATAATCCCTTCTAATCCCCTTAGACTTACAGAATTCTATGAAAACAAAATTTTTGAATTCAGTCCCATTGTCACACCTAATTCCTTTAACCTTTTTATTTAGCTGGTTTTCAACTAAGATAATGAATTCTTTCAAAATAGGAGTTGTTTCATCTTTAGTTTTAAGAAAGAATACCCAGCAAAACCTGCTAAAATCATCTGTGATAACCAGGCAGAAATACTTGTGATCAATACTTTTGATAGGAGTTGGACCAAATAGATCCATGTGCAACAGCTGAAGTGGTTCTGAAATGGTGCTCACAGCTTTGACTGCTTGGTAAGAGGCTCTGTGTTGTTTTCCCTTGTTGCAAGAAATACAATTGTGTTCATTCGTGAAGAGTTTAGAAGATAGACCCTTAACAAGACCAAGTTTAGACAACTTGTTGATTGTCTTGTAATTCACATGAGCCATTCTCCTATGCCACTTGGTAGATTCATCCTGGGAAGCTTTGGCCACCAAACATGTTAGATCACCTTCTGGCTTGACATCATTCAGATTGAATGTGTACAAGTTGAAGGTTCTAGGAACTCTTAGCAAAACAGTTGTGTCTTCTGGAAGTTTGAAGTCCTTGGAAAGTACAAGACACTCATCTTTAGAGAAGAAAACCTTATTCTTAGTGTCACAAATTTGTGATACTGAGAATAGATTAAAATGCTCCAGTTCCTTCACATAATAAACATTTTCAAAATCTAACAAGGGTGTCTTAATTGTTCCTTTCCCTGTAATCTTGCCATCTCCACCACCAAAAGTTACAGTGCCTCCTCCTTCTATGGGTACAAAGTCATGCATCTTGTCCTTGTTCCCTGACATACTTCTAGAACAACCACTATCAACAATACCTACTTCAGTACTTTTCAAAGGATGTTCCTACAACAACAACAAAAATTATACAATATTAGTACACATTAGAGACTCAAGTCATTGCTGACTTGAGCCTGCCTTGTGGATCATTAGTGATAGGCCATGTAGATGTTTTAGATCCACCATTGTTCTTGGGCCTGTATTGCATATTGGGTCCCTTCTTTGTCCAAGAACAACCTGCTGAGGGCTTCACAGCAATATTCCATTTCCCACCACCATAATACATTGAGTCAAAGTGATTAGGCCAATAACCATTAGAAAAGAAAGAACTAGTGGGTCGAACATATGGTCTAGTACTGGTTCTTCTCCATGAAGAATGTGATTCAGCAGAATTGGGTTTCTGCTGATGTGGAACAAAAGAGGGTATTTCACTAACATTCTTCCACATTTTCCTAGGTTTCCTTTGACTAACACATTCACCCATTCTTTGCTCATGAAATGTACAATCCTTAATCAAGTGATATTTACTTCCACACACAAAACACTTCTTCTTTTTAGAAGATTTATTTAAACCAAAAGAAGTTCCATAACATGAAAAAGTATTCAAATCACCATGATAAATAGAATTGTTTTTAACATAACCAAAAGTATTATTGTGCAAAGAATTTAAAAACAAGTCTTCAGTAGAAATTGTCTTGTTATCAGCAGCAACTCTAGAAGTCTTGTGGGGAGTCTTGGGTGATGTCTTTGGTGTGGTCTTGGGAGTTGTCTTGGGCAGTTCAGACTTATCACTTGAATCACAGCTAGCAAATGAGGTAGACCCTTCATCAGAAGACTTGTCACTGTCACAACAAGAGACAAAGTCAGTAGATTTCATAATAGGGTCTGGCAAGTCAGTAGACTTTTTGCCATAGAGATGGTGTGATCCATCAAAGTCACTAGGTATGGATAGGTCAATAGGCATATGTTCCCCTCTTATAGGTCCAGGGACAGCATGTAAGTTACCTTCTTTGACAAAGTTAGCTAACCCTGCTGGTGTGGATTTACCTAGGTCATTCTTAGCCTCTAAACCAACATATTTTTTAAATCCCAAACCTATTTTAGAGTTCACAGCCTGACTACCATAAAGTTCCCTAGCTAGATTATCACCTGATATTAACCATTGTTTATTTCTAACTATCTCTTTGTCTAACTTAGCTTGTAATTCTTGTTTTTCTAATTCAAGATCAGTCTTTTCTTTTTCAGTACGTCTTAAGTCTATCTTAGCCACATCTAAATCACTTTCTAGAACTCTTATTTTTTCATCATACTTCACTTGATTCTTTTGAAACCAGACTTTTTGTTTTTCTACAGTTTTTTAAGCCATTTTATATGACTCTAATTCAACATAACACTCATTGTATTTTGGTTTCAATTCATCAAATTCTTGTTTAAGCTCATTGTATCTTACACTACATCCAAACACACAGTTGTGTACCTGAGAGATTCCCATCAAAGAGACTTGCTCCTTCTTATCTTCTAAAGGTGAGTATGCCAGCAGATTCACTTGTGAAGAAGTAGAAGCTTCCTCTCCAGCAGGTTCATGGTCAGCCCAATCAATTTGGTGATCCAGAGTCACCATAGCCTTTGAAGGTGTAGCCTTGGTATTCCCTGCTTCCTCTGGATAAGAGCCATATCTAACTTCATCTCCAGCCTTTCTCTCCTTGCATTCTCTTGAAAAATGTCCCACTTGACCACAAGTGTAGCATTTAACCTTCCTTCTATCAAACCTTGCTGCCTCTCTTCCATTAAAACCAAACTTCCTTCCAGACTTGGCTTCAAACCTATTAATGTTCATGGAGATCATTGCAAGCTCCCATTTCAAGTGCATCTCCTCCATTTCCAATGGATCCACCTGTTCAAAATCCTCATAAGCAAGAAACTGATAATGTTCATATTCAGCCACAAATGAATGAATAATATCCTCCAACACACTACTGGATTTTGATTTAGGAGCAGATTGAGTATGGGTTTGAGAAGATGCTCCTGATGAATAAGAGCTTGAAGCTTGTTGCACAGGTTTTGTAGATGCCCCAACAAATGCAGAATGAGTGGATGGACGTATGGGACTTCTAACATCAGGCTCAAGAGATTTGAGCTTGTTGTAGAGGTCATCAAAAGACATTAAGTCCAATCCACCCTTTGTTTTGAGAGCAATACTGACTTGCAACCAAGATAGCGGCAAAGATCTTAAAAACTTAGCATTAAAGTCCTCGTTGTCAGGTCTTGCCTTCAACTGATTAAGTTGACTTAAGATCCGATGAAACCTGTCATATCCCTTATGAATTCCCTCTTCTTCAGATATCTGAAATTCTTGGAACTTTTGCTTCAGCATAGACTTCTGTAACCTTCTTGATTCATCATTCCCACCAAATCTTGCTTTTATAGCCATCTAAATGTCCTTGGCATCCTCCATAAAGTGGAAGTCACCCATGTGGTCATCTGGAATAGCTTGGAGCAGAATTGTTCTTACTTTACTCTCCCTTTGCACAGCCAGAATCTCTTCAGCAATTTTGGGACCTACAATAGTAACAACTCCATCGGCATCAGTAACATGCTTCTTCAGACTATTCCCCTTTTTGACAATCTCCCATAGATTCCAATCTATGTTAGTGATCCAGTTCTGCATCTTCATGGACCACAGATGATATTCATCAGCATTCTTCAAGTATGGAAACTTAGCATTACTGTTGGAGAGGTTGAGTTGTTGAAGAGAAGTGGTGTTAATGTTATGGGTTGTATCCACATCATCATCAGATCCAGGCATGTTTGTAGATTTGTTTGGATTCTTAAGGTGTAAGATTTGTGTTTCTTAGTATGACAGAGACTCTCTCGAGGCTCTGATACCACTTGTTGAAACTATAAGACCTTGGTAGATCTTCTTGAACACTCTAGAATCGTTAGTTATGTCACTGTAATCAATAACACACTAATAGACAATCTCTGCAACTTGTATTTTTAAAGCGAAAACAAAACACAAGCGTGATACTAAGAACTCTTGATCCTCTATGGATCTTTTAATAATAATAAGAGTGTTTTCTTAAAAAACTATTCTTCAATACATAATCGTGTGTTCCTTTTATACACAAGGAACCTGATGAGGCGAAAAATGATCCGTTTTTAGGGGGTCATTTAAGCCCGAATCCGACTTTATTTGATCAAATATTGCCCTAAATCGTTCCTCTTGTGATTTTAGGTACTTGGAGAGTGAATTCTGGAAAAGAAGCCATTTTGGACGTTTTTAGAGCATAAAAGTGAAGAAAACGGCAAAGTATCAGATTTCTATGCTAGGAACAGTGCATGAAGGCGTCAAGAGTTGCTCTTGACGGCGTCAAAGTCCCAAGAATAAAATACCGTGGTTGATGACGGCGTCACATAGGCCGTCATAAGTAGATCAAGGCCGTCCGAGGAAGTATTTGGCAGCGAGATGACGGCGTCACACCATTGCTCTTAACGTCGTCACCTCGATTTTCCTATATATAGTTTTCTAGTTTTTTACATTAAAAGAGAGAAGTTTTTGGTGAAACCCTAAAGACGAATTTGGTGCAACTTTTACAGGTTTTTCAAGGGTTCCAAACCCTTGATACCTTGCATTGTAATTCAAATAAGTGTTCTCCTAATTCAATCAATATGTCTATGTGTTGGTTGTTTATATCTTGTTCTTGTCTCAATTCCATTATGCTAGGCTAGATCTCTTTTGTGTTTGCTTAGATCTAATGAAACCTAGATATTGATTATGTGTTGATTACTTGTTTATTCTTGTCTTGGATGAATGATTTTATATGTTAGGCTTAAGAAAACTGGCAGATCTCCAAATGGTAACATGCTTGAACGTCTTAAGAAACATGAACCGAGGCGTACTAGGTCTTTATTGGTTGTATTTAATGCATGAGCCACTGTTTACAATCCCTATAGTTGTGCTGGGTCATGGTGTAGGAGGAGATAAGAGCTCATAGAATTGGGGAGTTATGTATGCCACCCCATGAATGGTATTAAGGAATACAATCCGTCATCCATACAATTATAACAAGTAATTAACGTGTAAAAGATATCTAGGGAGTAAGGAAGTCTAAGTAAACACAACTTCTCCAATTACTGCTCACAACCTTAGTATAATTTAGTTTATTTTCATTTTTAGTATTTTATTTTGTTTGCATATTAGTTTTGGGTTAGTTGAATAGCAACTAATTCCGCCCACTCTTTCAAAACCCGAGATTTTACTTGCTTTCATAAAAATATAAAAATACAAAAATAATCATCCCTCACCTTTAGAACTAGTAATTAGGCTTTCTAATCCTAGCGACACTATTCCTAAGCTGAACGATCAATCCCCCGGTACTTGTCACTATACTATACTACAACGATCAGGTACACTGCCTGGTGGGGGTTGTAAGCTTCTCAAGATTCCTTGAGAGGTAAAGCCTGTTGCGATTCCCACGTATCAAGTTTTTGGCGCCGCAGCCTGGGGAATAGTTATTGTCTAGGTTAGGATTTCTTTTTATTAGGTCTACTTGCTAGATTCCTTTCTAGTAAGATTTTATTTTTATTTTTTAGGTTTTCTTTAGTCTATCTAATTTCTTTGTGCATTTGTTAGTAAATTAAACTCATTGACTATTCCGTTGACCATTATGGAAAACGCGAATCCACCCTTTCCCCTAGTGAAGTGGCTGTGTTACGTGAACAAATTGGGAGTGAGATTAGGGAGCTTAGAGAGCTTAATAGGTTGATTAAGATTGAACTGGAACATACATTTAGTGACCTAGCAACCGCCTTGTATTCAAATAAGGACCTAGGGCCTAATGAGTTTGTGAATGTTGTTGAGAGACTAGAAGAGGAGGCAATGGATCCAAAGCTTAACGACTACTTTAATCTATACCCCACTAAGGAGGAGATTGCATATTATAATAATCTTATTGATAACCCGCGATCTCCTTTCACCATAATTGAACCTAAGATCAAGAGAGGCGACCCTAAGAATGCTAAGATACCATGTATGATTGGATATAGGCACGTTAGCAATGCTTACATTGACTTCAAATCTCCAATCAACATTATGTCCTCAACGGTTTATAATGATATAGTGGAAACAAAACTTGAACCTAGAAGGGATCCCAAGTACCCCGGTGGAGTTTGTAACTTTTTCGGGAGAGTTAAAGGTTTACGTGTCTTTGTTGGTAATTTCACTTTTGTCACCGACTTTATGATTGTGGAGGATCTTGCTAATGTTATTGATTGTCGATTATCTAATTTTGTGTTTGGCAAACCATTTGTTGAGGAGTCTAAGTTAGAATATGATGAGGTAGAAGACACGATCCGGTTTGCAAGTAACACCGATAGTATCACTTATAGGATGCCTAATAGGATGAAAGAATTTCGCTTTATATCTTGTTTTGATAAGGACAACGTTGGTGTTTTTGAGGATATTGATGAGAAGGATAAGAAAAAGGGCATGGACTATGTATGGGAAAAAAGGAGTCTTTACTACAAAGATTGCTTGGCCCTTGGACCAAAGTATAAAGTCGATGAAGAATTTACCCAAATGATTATGGGGGCGATTGAGAAAAAGGTGATTGGTTTCTACAAGGAATATCTACAATCGGAGAGTGGAACCAATGGTGGAATCACGTAGTAACCCATGACCTTGAGTCTAGCTACAAGACTCGTAAATAAAGAAAAGCGCTTCTTGGGAGGCAACGTATGTTTTGTGTGATTTTATTTGTTTAATTGTTATTTGCTTCCGTATGCATGTTTTATTTTTATTGTTGGTTGATCATGTCTCTCAATTAAAATGTGGAAATACTTTACTATGTTGTTTGGCCTAGTCTTAACTCCAACCTAAAAGTATTTTTGCAAAAGATAAGTGTAAGGGGAAACCCCAAATATGTTTTTAAGAAACAAACCGATCATGATTCTCCACAATAATAAATGAGCATGTATATTCGTATTTGTTAGAGTCAAATGCTTATATTGAGTCATAATGAAGTTTTGCAGGATTTTCCAGGAAGTAAGACCAAGTTTTTCCAGAAATTTTCCGGAAACTTAACATAAGAATTTCTGCAGGTCCATTCTGACGGCGTCAGGGGTTTACTCTTGACGGCGTCAGGAGTTAAAATCTGGAAATTTTACCGGTTTTGTTTTTCTAACGGAGTCTTATGGTTTTTGTGAATTATTAAGTTTTATAATCTCCAGGAAATCTGCAAACTTCATTCCACAAGCATTATATCTTACTTTATTTTCTAGGATTTAGTAACTTATATAGGATGCCGCCGATTTTACGCGAGGTTGTCTTGTCTATTGTTGTCAGGATTTACAGGTTATGTTCGACAAGAAGATGATTTATATTCTGGAAGGGAAGCTTTGATGGTTCATTTTCTTGGAGGAAGATTTAACCTGGCCAACCTATAATCCATACCGAGCGAATCAGGGGAGTATTTGATTTCATTCTCTTTACTTTTTCACTTTTACATTCTTTACTTGAACATTGGGGACAATGTTCATCTTAAGTGTAAGGGGAGGGTAAAAAGATGATACCTTACATATGCACTTTCGCTTGAGTTTGTTTTGTTTGAAGGTAGATGTGTAATAAAACTATGAGAAATACTTGTTAGTGTAATTTTAGCGCCAAATTTAAAATTTTTTACAACATTTAGGAGTGAAACTTTAGCCATAGCAAGCGTCTCATGGATAGGAGGTTGTATGACTAGCACATAACCGTATATTCAGAAAAATTTTCCACCCAAAAATGTGAGGTTCGCCTTTAGATTTGATAGGAAAAGCATTCATTATTAGTGCTTATGAGTGTACCGGTAGCATTTAGATTCTAGAACTTGCATTAGTGATGCATCCCGAGACCGCTAGTGAGACTACATTCGTGTAGTAGGATTTACTACATGATAAGAGGCATTAGGATCACCCTTGTGTTAAACCCGTATCATAATTACTTGACCATTTAAGTCATACTACTTAGCTAGTTAAGTCAACTAATTTTTCCCACACCCTTAGCGTTGTACTCATTTTTAGTACACGAAACCCCTAGTACACCCCTCCGAGCCTATCTTTTCGTTTCTAACTTTAAGCATCTTACTTAAAGGAAGAATTTGTTACACCCCACTTAAATGTACACCCAAATCGCCTTAGCCTTCCGTGTATGCGCTCATTTTTAGTGCATTATTGTTATTTGTTAAACCCTAAGTTAACTTTCTAATTGATTACATGGTTGCTAAGTCGAGTCATATCCTTGTACATATTGTTTTGGGACGATTGGGACTCATGGGTAAGTACTTATTTATGGAGTAATGGGGAAGAACATCACTTATTACCCCCATATGTACGTTAATCTTAAAAGTGCTCCAAGTGTTTTGATTTTCTTAATTCGAGTCATTAGAATAGTTGAATGTAAAGTATGTAAAGATTCAAGTGTAAGGGAAATGTTCATTCCCTATGATGTATTATTTTGGATGGTAGGGTAAGAGTGTATGCAAAAAAAAATAAAATAAATAAATAAATAAATAAAATAAAAAAAAATAAAAAAAAGAGAAAAAAACATACGGACTACCATCCCGTTTCATTCTATGTTTATTTTATGTTTTTGTTATTTTTCATTTATTAGCTTAAGTCGAGTCTAGTCTTGGCTTAGCAACGCCATATTGTACATGTAATTGACCAAGATTGTTAACTCGCCACCAGTAAAATTTCCTTTATCCAACAAAACCGTGTAATTCATAGCCCTATACCTAACGTTACAACCCTTTAAAAGACCTCTTTGATAGTTTATCCTAGGTGCTTATGCCATGTGGTGGAGGTTTGATCCTTTCCCAAGCCTATGGTAATCTATTTTGCTATGACAGGTAGTGAGAGATATCTTCCATTTCCATAATGTTATATTACTTTATTACACCCGAGAGATGTGAGTATCTAAACACTATTTGTGAGGTGCTTGTGTATGACCTCCGTGCTTGTCTATTGGTCTTTAGTGGAACGATTATTTGTTGTAATTACTTTTATATTAGTGTTAAATGACCCCTAACTTGTCTTTCGAGTAGAATAAAAGCTCATTTGCTTGAGGACAAGCAAATCTCAAGTGTAAGGGTATATGATGAGGCGAAAAATGATCCATTTTTAGGGGGTCATTTAAGCCCGAATCCGACTTTATTTGATCAAATATTGCCCTAAATCGTTCCTTTTGTGATTTTAGGTACTTGGAGAGTGAATTCTGGAAAAGAAGCCATTTTGGACGTTTTTGGAGCATAAAAGTGAAGAAAACGGCAAAGTCTCTAATTTCTATGCTGGGAACAGTGCATGAAGGCGTCAAGAGTTGCCCTTGACGGCGTCAAAGCCCCAAGAATAAAATACCGTGGTTGATGACGGCGTCACATAGGCCGTCATAAGTAGATCAAGGCCGTCCGAGGAAGTATTTGGCGGCGAGATGACAGCGTCACACCATTGCTCTTGACGCCGTCACCTCGATTTTCCTATATATAGTTTTCTAGTTTTTTACATTAAAAGAGAGAAGTTTTTGGTGAAACCCTAAAGACGAATTTGGTGCAACTTTTACAGGTTTTTCAAGGGTTCCAAACCCTTGATACCTTGCATTGTAATTGAGATAAGTGTTCTCCTAATTCAATCAATATGTCTATGTGTTGGTTGTCTATATCTTGTTCTTGTCTCAATTCCATTATGCTAGGCTAGATCTCTTTTGTGTTTGCTTAGATCTAATGAAACCTAGATATTGATTATGTGTTGATTACTTGTTTATTCTTGTCTTGGATGAATGATTTTATATGTTAGGCTTAAGAAAACTGGCAGATCTCCAAATGGTAACATGCTTGAACGTCTTAAGAAACATGAACCGAGGCGTACTAGGTCTTTATTGGTTGTATTTAATGCATGAGCCACTGTTTACAATCCCTATAGTTGTGCTGGGTCATGGTGTAGGAGGAGATAAGAGCTCATAGAATTGGGGAGTTATGTATGCCACCCCATGAATGGTATTAAGGAATACAATCCGTCATCCATACAATTATAACAAGTAATTAACGTGTAAAAGATATCTAGGGAGTAAGGAAGTCTAAGTAAACACAACTTCTCCAATTACTGCTCACAACCTTAGTATAATTTAGTTTATTTTCATTTTTAGTATTTTATTTTGTTTACATATTAGTTTTGGGTTAGTTGAATAGCAACTAATTCCGCCCACTCTTTCAAAACCCGAGATTTTACTTGCTTTCATAAAAATATAAAAATACAAAAATAATCATCCCTCACCTTTAGAACTAGTAATTAGGCTTTCTAATCCTAGCGACACTATTCCTAAGCTGAACGATCAATCCCCCGGTACTTGTCACTATACTATACTACAACGATCAGGTACACTGCCTGGTGGGGGTTGTAAGCTTCTCGAGATCCCTCGAGAGGTAAAGCCTGTTGCGATTCCCACGCATCAGAACCCTAAACCGTTTCCCAAGAAACGTATATTCTAAAACTTCTAAAATACGGAAATACTATATCCGCATAAACTAATAATGCTGAAACTAGTCTTCAGCAGATACACTGCTTCAGCAGGAACTAACTCTTCAGCAGTATCTTTCAGCAGAAACAGCAGCAGAATTCTTACTTCACAAAATTCCCAACAATACATACTTTTTTCTTCATATTCGGTTGAGAAAATATATAAGCTTAAGATTTTATACGCAATATTAATAAAATTTTAAAACTAATGACACAAAAATATGTACTGTAACTAATTTTAGTAAAAGGACAATCATGGTACTAGGTATTGCTCTTTTTTTTCTTCATATTCGGTTGAGAAAATATATATAAGCTTAAGATTTTATAAGCAATATTAATAAATTTTCAAACTAATGACACATATATGTACTGTAAACTAATTTTAGTAAAAGGACAATCATGGTACTAGGTGTTGCTCTTTGATTGTACACAAGACTTCTTCTTAACTAGATTCATAGATCATGTCACCATGTATCAAAAAACTTATTTAGAGATAATAGCAAGCCTCTGGCTATCCTTACGCCGCCAGGTATACTACTAAACTTGTAAATAATTCAATTCAAACAAATGTACTGAACTTCAATGTCCACTTGAATAAGTTATTAGTAATCAGTGTATGGCCTTAGTTCTTAGCAGCTTTTGTGGTATCTTCTATTGCGGTGATGGTTGTTGTTGGATCACATGGATATCTTCCGGTCAATCAAGGTACCCCAGGATTGGTAAGTCTGTACATTACATAATGTTAGTTATTGTAGTCATATTTTATTAACTAAATTTACAAATCTTATAGTTTCAAAAACATTATTTTTAGGGAAAGTTCTAACCTGGTGACGTACTTTTCGAGATTGTCTAAATTGGTGATTAATTGATTATATGTTTTTATGTCCAAAACTGGTAATCAAAGTTTTCCAAAGAAGCTACTTTGATAATTAGTTTCAAAAAGTAATTACAAAATAGTATATAAAAGTATTAAACTATAGTTAGCAACCAAGTCATAATTACTAAATTGAACCATTTTGCATTACGTTTCTATTTTCCAGGTAGGCTTGATATATCATGTTTGTTTCGTGTACAATGGCCTGTTCAATCAGTTTTCTTGGTTTCTAATCATTTTTGAAACGTTATACCCTCTTTTTTGTTCTTAAGGTGCTTGATGAATGTTTGTGCACCGGACACTGTCAATGTTCGTTCTTGGACGGGAAACCTATATTCTAAACTTCAGATGAGATAGTGCAAGTAAGAATGTGAGTATCTACAGATGGTTCAGTGGATTGGTTCAGCCATTCAGTGGCTTGGTTCAGTGACAAGATGAATTGCTTACAATGTGCTCACGTTAGTCTCTCTTTACTAAACCAAAATAATAGGCTTACAAATGAATGTGGATTCGGGTAATATCTTATTTCAAACGGGTAAAAAAGCAAGCTTTTTCAAACATAGTCTTAGATAAGCATCCCACTAAACATTCTTGTTGAGTAGAAAAGAACCACCCAAATTGTAGTAGTGTGGTTGTTTTTTTTTTTTTTTTTTTTTTTTTTTTTTTTTTGCATTTTGCCTAGAAATAGATAATGAAGAGGTTTGTGTTGTAACATTACCAACAACCATGGTTCTAAAAAGCGCGCAAAGGCCTTACAAAGGCCATGCAAAGGTGTGAGACTTAGTCATGCCGCCACGCCACGCGTTATGCCGCCTGATGCCATTATTTTTGTAAACTCGATATATATGAAATATAATATAAGCCTTATGCCACACCTTATAAACGCAAAAGCCTTGCCTTGGCTGCTAAGATGCGAGGCTTGGTCATGCCGCCACGCCAAGCCTCACGCTATTTATAACCTTGCCGAGAGCAGAATATTATAGTCAATTAGGATTTTGAAAATGCTAGGACTTAATGTGGATTTTGACTTTGAAAGTTTGGATTGAGGGAATAACAGTGTAAATGCGAGGCGAAGTGATTGCGCATTGTGTTGTGTTTTGCTTTTGCTACTAGATCAGTAGCTCATCTGTTCTGATTTCACTTTTGAGGTCAAACCGATGCTTTCATGTTCCAATACTGATACAAGATATTTTGTACTTCGAGATCACAACTTAGATAAAAATTTACTTTCATAACCATGTGTATTACAAGTGGAAAAATCTACTGAAGACATTTACTACGCATTTTTTTTTAAATTCATGACACTTTGGAAAATAAAATGTGACTACAGAGGATCTGAAAAAGTAAGTATTTATGTGCCTGAAAGTATCTGACTGATGTTTAGGACAACTTCTTGCTTCATCCTTTTAGCTCCCATGAAGGTTGATTTTGTTCAAGTAATATGGAATTATGAGTACGTTATAATCTAAATAATGTTAGTCTTTTTCTAAAGTAAATTAAATATTTAACTTTTTTGCTTATTTGCTTTTAATTAGGTTTTGGTGCAAGAGATGAAATAGACTTATTCGAAAGCCTTCGGGTCCTTTTGTTTTGATCAGTTCATGGATATCTAATATGCATTAGGAGTAACAACGAAGGTATGTTTATGCGTTTTACTTCTTAAATACTTTGTACTCATCTAATTTGGTCTATATTATATATAGGTACAAACAAGAGTCCAAAATTCTCATGTTAGTAACTCATATTTTGTGTTTTGTTTGTGGGTACCTTGCTGAGGTCAGAGCTTCGGGAAGGAGTAGAAATTGTAGTAGCCACACCTAGAAGATTTATTGATCATTTACAGCAAGGAAACACGTCTCTCACACGGATTTGGAGAATTGGTCATTGGGCATCATGTTCACAACCAATGATACTTCCAGTGTGTACATTATAGTCTTAACTTTACATATTCAAATTGCTTTTGAAATGTTTAAAATGATAAAACATACATGCTGAATGCCATTTAAAATATAATGGGAGGTTTTAATTGGGGAGATGATTGGCACACTCCTACTTTTTATTTGCACACTCAACTGTATAAGTAATTAATGCAGAAAATTAATACAGTACAAGTCTGGCATGCATGAATTGGAGTGTGCCAATCAATTAGCAATGTGTGCAAATCAATTGCCTTTTAATTGTGTTCTTTCACCTAATGCTTTGTAACGTTGTTCTTTCAGTAAGTAATATGCTGATAAAACTTGATGCTCAAAGGTGTCAATCGTATTATCGGGTTGGTTTAGGGTTCTTATCGGGTCACGCCTATCGGGGCACGCCTATCGGGGCTTTCAACAATAAAAACTAATGTTGGAAATATTGGTCAAGAGTTTGAATGACAATTGATTGTGTCATTTAAAAAATACTAATGTGAATTAAGAATAAAATTAATGTATAGTTAATTTTTATTTATGTGATATTAATAAGATTAATTTTGTTGATTAATGTGACCCTTTTCCTTGATCCTCTCTCCCTATAAATGAGAGCTTTTCTCATTTGTCTATACACCCCGAAAAACACATAAACTAATTCATCTCCTTTGTTGTTGACTTCAATGTTGATTCATTTATTGGTTGTAATAGAGGGAAGACATGGTTTTGGTTTGCCTTGATAACCCATTTGTGCTAACGGAGTTATATGTTGTTGTTGTATCCTGGGAGATAGACATTCACGATTCTCAAGCACCGTGGAGAGGACGAATCTGTCTTAAGGAAAGTGTGAGCATCACACGCCTCAACATTTTCCTTACTTGTGTTTTTGAGTCTAAACAATCAAACGGTTTACGGTACTATTTTCTACACTTTATATTTATTTCGTTATTAGCATGTTTGTCTCTACTAGCAATACACGTAATATATACAACAATCTTAACACAGATTATATTGCTATTTGAGGCTGAAATAATGAGGAAAAAAATTATATTAAACTGTTTGGTTTCATTTATGTTATACGGTTGGTTTGTGTCTCAAAATATGGGTTGTTGACATGAGAAAAGGAAATAACAAATTATATTTCGTATATCATTTGTTTCTTTAGTCAGACTACCAATTCTTCATTTACTAAATTGTATTGTTCATAGTAACACCTATCTTTAAATTACATATGACCATGTGAGTAATTACGTGTTGAATGTTTGAACGGTCTTGCTATTTGAACAGTTATAATATTATGATGTTCATTCATTCATAATTGAATATATCATATTTTTGTGGTCGTGTAATAACTTTCTTTTTTATTTGTGTCAAAGAAATTAACATTAAACTTCCTTGCTTCAATTGGTTATGTCCAAACACCCTCTTTCGTTTAAGATCTTGTGATACAAAGAGTTGTGCATATTTCGTATGTTAAAGCATTTTGTTTGCTAAAATTCTTGTTGTTTGGTTCTGGAACATATGTGTTGGAATTTCTTTGCTGATTTGGAAAACCTGCTTGGTTGCAATTTATCATAGTATGATTATCTTTGAAAGAAACATTTGGTTTTGAAAGGAATGTTTCGTAGTTCAAATAAATGACAATGCGCAACAGGATCATCAAAGGAGTATATACAAGTGGTTACTTAATTAAGTTATGTTTATAGTTGCATAGTGAAATTTCAAGATTATTACATCATGATATAAAAAATAGAGTGCTTAAAGCATGTTGGGCGAAATCTTGTTATTACACTAGTTTGTGTAACTAGTATTGGTTTTATGATGATCAAACTCATTTTTGCGGAATGAGAATTTTGGTGTTATTTGGAATCCAAAAGTAAACTGATTCATTTGGAATGCGGTTTTGGTATTATTTGGACTTCAAAGTAAACCGATTCATTTGGAATGCGGTTTTGGTGTTATTTGGACTCCAAAGTAAACCAATTCATTTGGAATGCGGTTTTGGAGTTATTTGGACTCCAAGGTACATGTTGTCATAGTAGTGCAGTCATTGGAAGATGAATTGTTCGCATAATAAACAAATAATTTTTGGATCCAAATTTATTTCAGTGTACCTAAGACATTAAAGTGAATTTCTAGAAAGCTTGAGTTTAAGTAGGTGAATTTTCAAAATTTGTATTTTGGTACGACGGTACATTTTGGGCATCATAGCAAGAAAATGCATTGTTTTCATAGTAAATGAATAAGTTTTGTACCTAAATTATTACAATGTGTGAGTAAATTGGAATTAAATATGTTAATAACTATTTTACTATTACATGTGAAGGGTTACAAACCCCTATTGGGAATTTTCCATTTCAAAAAAATCAATTCATACTTTTTTTAGTAATAATTTAATTATTATTATTATTTTTATTTAAAAAAATTAAGTAAAAAACTAAATATTACTTGATTTAGCAAGAAAAGTAATCAAATTCGTTTGTTAAATAATCAGAATTCGTTTGGTTTGTAAATTGGGTAAAAAGTTATATGTGTCAAAAGTGTAAACAATTGAAAGTTAAAACAGGCGGAGTAATTTACAAAATATTATGGGGTTAAAGTTAAAATTTACAAAAACAAAACCATCAAACATTCGACTATCGAGCCACACTTCCAAGTTCCAACACAAATTCCCTTAGAACCCCAATGTGCCGATTCAAACCCTAAATCAATCTTCACAATGGTATGATTGAATATCTAACTTTTTGATTTTGTGTAAAATTGATATAGGGCTTTTATGCTACTGATTGTTATAAGGTGAAATAGGTCACCCGAAGCCAGTCAAAAGCATTCAAGTCCAAATTACTGACGTGGAATCCTGTTTGCGGGTGCAATTTCTAAGTTCAGGGATATCAAAGCTGTCGGGCTATTGGAAAACGGGGTCTACAGAACAACCAATCGAAGGTATGATTTAGTTTTACTTTTTTATTGTCCTTCTCTTAAAAAGAATCGACTATTAAATTCTAATAATTGGGGTTGAATTTATAAATTGTATTGTATTAATGGGCACAATAGATAGCGGGAGGGTTCAAGAACTCAAATTTTTCTGATGAGTGGGATCATCGGTAATGTTTTTTTGTGGTTTTTATGTATATTGTAATAATTGTTTGTTAGAGTTTGTTGGTACCCAGATAAAAGAAATTGTGAATCTTCAATGTAGGTTTAGTTTTTTAGCTGATTTTGTCCAAATTTTGTTCAAGAATGTTAATATGATGTTAGATTATCTATGATTGTTATAACGATGAAAAGTTTATGTGTTTACATGATTGATTTGAGAGTGATTGCTGCGATTTGGGGAATCAAGTTAGATTGATAACTATCTGATTAGGAGGTTTTATATACAATCTTACAAGGCTGAGAATGGGTGAGCCACTAGGTATTTACATTGTCATATAAACATGTATATAGGAAGACCAAGAATAGGTTGTTTGCATTTGATGTTGAACTAACTTGCTTATTGAAAACTGCCTAGCTATTAAGCCAATAAGTGGTTGTGGTTACGGTATGAGCACATAAGTAGAAAATATTATTTGCATTTGCATTCAAATATGGTGAATACTGTTTGGTTATAATATCACTCAGTTCAGCGTGTTATTTATGTTTTCTTTATGATTTTGATTGAGTAGATTGTGTTGTTTGCTCAAACATTTTGTATACAACTTATTATGCACCTTTGGATGCTGAGATCACAAGGCTCAAGATGTTGATGCTATTCATGGGACCTTATTTTTTTCTTTTTTTTTGTGTGGCATGTTATGAAAAAGAATTGGTTGCCTAACAATACTATGAGACTTGCATTATGCATTATGGTCTCATCATATACCTATTTTGGTACCTAATACCTATTGTGTTAAGATGGCATATAAGCTGATTCTATTGTCATATGGGTGGTGAGGTACTATTAGTTATTAATTAATCTATTAAAGATCGAAACTTACGTACTATTCTAATAGATGATCTGTTGGATAAAATGTTCCATTTATATTATATATTGTTTACTACACGGGTCCGTAAGTTGGTTAGTCACCCGATAACACGCTGAGTATTGTCTTTGTTTCTGTAGTTTCAAGTCCACTCTTGCCGCACTTTGGAGCAATCAAGGGGGTGAGATGATTATTCCTTCAAAAATCAAGTGTTTGATTGTGGTTCAAACCCATAACTTTCAAAAATCAAGTGCTATGAATATAACCATCTTATTACTAAGGTATGTTTCTGAGTTAGTAGATTAGTAGTTTATGGTTCAGCTTCTATATATGACTTTTTACAATGGAAGATGAACTATTGGCACTAACATTAAAAGACATAATACCCATTTTTCTTTTTGGCGATTTTGACAAAAACGGTGTAACCTGGTGACAAAGTTTGATGGTTTTTATAATGGTTTATGAATGTTGAATTGTAATAGTTTATTATAACGGATTCTTTATCAATGGTGGTGTTCTTGATTATTTGTTTAGGTTTAAATGAAACAGTAATTGCTATAGCCTTATTAAAAAAACACTTGAAAATCAAATTTAATAGACGGAGAGTGCAATTTCAGAGCTAAAGTGTAGCATTGATATATTGAGAACATTGCCTATAAGGTGATTATTACATCGTTTTGATACCAAACTAGACCTTGCTCGCCCCCAAATGGACCATGACCAAGAACTGAAGTTAGTAATTCATACATACTACGAGCTTATGATTTTGTAACTTGCTGAAAATCAATAAGCTTCTAAAGGCGAAGGCATAAGTTTCTATTTTTTTAGCTTTTTTTCATATCCGTGGACTAGAATGTAATTTTTAGATAAAGCTACAGAGTTCTTATTTACAATAGGAATTTGTATTGTATTACAATTCCTAAAAGGGCATTAAACCTTATATAGTTATATATACTCAATTCATTCGCCTATTTATTTTTTTATTTTTTTGGAAACATGGGGAAGAAGATATCCAAATTTTTGCTATTAACCCATGGTATCTAATGTTGCAAATGCGCTTCTAACAAAAAAACAGTGTTCGAGATGGTGTATGTAGCTCAAACATGTTTATCATGGGAAGCAGTTCATGATCAATAAAAACACTGCTTCTTGCAAAATTCCCGGTGGTGCTTTATGAAACAATACCTTGGTAAGTAGATTTCAGAGTTTTCAAATTCCGTCATTCATTAATTTTGTAACATCAATGTAATACAACATATCTTTGAAGATCTCATCTAGGTCAAGTGGAGGTATGGTTTTTGTTTATTGATTTTTAATTAGCTCAATCCGTGATTCGATTTTTTAATTATCTGATAATGCTTTTGGAAATTGGACCAAGCATGGAATTTGCTAAACTTGCAGTTGATTTCGCCCAGATGTTGGGTATTTTTTGTCCATTCTCTAAAAATTTGAACTGCAGTGTGGAACCGAACACCATCAGAAGGAAATCTTGCGTACATGTGCTGTTGCAGAGCCTAAATATGGTGAGAAATGACAGCCGATATCAAAGGCAGTAGAGAATTCACATAAGCCACTAGAAGCCATCTTGAAGAAATCAGTAGTTGCCGTTGTTCAGGAAGAGAAAGATGCATAAGAGAAAAAACATGGGTAATCTCTATTCCAGACTTTTTTTAGGTACTTATATATCTGTTATGTTGACTTAGTTGTTGGGAACTTTTTTCTTTTTCTTTTTCTTTTTTAAATAATTCGGAGTGTATTAGTATTCTTACAAACGTTTACCTATTTTTTTTTCCTTCTCATAGACAGTTTATGTGTCCCATAATATTTGTCAATGGAGCGGTTAACATTAATTGTTTCGGTTGATGTAGTTTGCATACATTATGCCTACCCTGAAACAATGTTAAGTAATGAACCATATTTAGATGTGTTCCGGATGTGTCAAAAATGTGTTCGAACACTTTTGATGGGCTAGCATGGCTTACCGTCGCCATGCTTATGCAAATGTAAGCATGCACCTCGATGTAGCACTCATTACTACAAATGATTAGGAAAGTATTTTTTAGTTCGCATATATAGGTATAGGTTTTAATATTAACTCACCTCATTCCAACTTGCTAAAAGCCCATTTCTATGGAGGGGGAGACATGTGTTTGGTGATTTGCACAAACATTTAGATGAAGAAGCTAATAGCTAAAGAATATATTCGGTATGGTTATTGTTTTTTATCACTCTTAACCAAAACGTAATCGTTTCGAAATGAGTTCTAGATTGAGGTGTGTTATTGAAATCTATGGTTAATAACTTTGGGTAACATACTTTTAGTTATGACTTAAATAGGACGCCAACTACTTTAAAGGGAATGGTGTGTTTGGGATTGCTTATTAGGGGCCATAAGGGGTGTTTGGGTAAGCTTATTGAAGCAACTTATTAGCTTATGCGTTATTATAAGATACTCTATAATAACTTAAATGTCCGAACACCTTATGGATTAAAAGTGCCTAATAACATCGTAAAATCTACTTCACGTCCCTGTGCCTCGCATATTTATTTGGGTAAATATAGGAACCAATGGCTAAGACCAAGAGCAAGGAAACATTTATCACCCCTTTTAGGAATTGTTACCATTTCTGCAGGTCCGTCTTTACAATTTCACATTCTTTTTTATGTCTCTTTTCTTTTGCTACTTTTTCTTCTGATGTTGTCAATTTAGATGCAAGTGATCATGATAAATTCATTCATGACCACTGGTTTTACTAAGAGATTGTTTGTGATTGCTTATAAAAGTGCTCATTTTCTTATCTTCATAGCAAATAGTCAGATTTGGCAGATAATTTCAAGTAATCATTTTAAACTAAGCAGCTCAAATTTAAAGTAGATAAAAAGCTCTACATAAGCTAGCTCAAACACCCTCAAATAATGTCAATTTGAGTGCCGAATGATACATTGCCCCGCACGTATGGATAAACTTTGATTGCCTTATTATTTTTGTGCCCATTCTAACCTCTGGTAATAACTAAATTTTATGTTTTGTGATTTTTGGTATAATAATTCACAAATATCTAACAACTTTAAGATAACAAGTTTGTTGGCCTTGCAGGTAAGAAATGCAATTCTGTCTACAGTTTTGAACCATCTCACTTCTTTGAAGTTCAATGATTAAATCCTCTTAAGTACTTCTTTTATAGTGAATCAGTCACTTAAATCCTCTGTGTTTTTTGGTCTTGCAAGTCAGCTTCTTAGCTTTGGAAACTTACAATACAAATGAAACATACACTTAATATGTTGGATTGTGTATTGTTTTTATATAAATTTATTAATTTAGAATCTATTAGTGTTGCATTATTACATCAGTTTTGGTGAGATTTTCTGGAGTTATCGGATGGGTAACGGGTAAAAATGGGCGTGGGTTGAATGGATAACTTTTTGTACGAGTAAGGTTCATGTGATAAATATCGCTTTGTCCAAAAGGTAATGTTGTTTATAATCACTTTGTGTCTCAAATATGACAATGACACTTATATCGTACCTTATCACAACATTAATGACGATTAGTAAAAAACTTTATTAAATGATAAAATATTATTAAAAGTAACCTATTTAATTTTTAATATATAAAAAAATGTTATTAAAAATTTTAGAAAAAAACCCGTGCGTGCACGGGCATTATAACTAGTTAATATCTATAAGAAAATAATGATGTGGTCATTTAGTTTCATAATTATGAAGTTGTAACTGCTAAGGAACTTTTTACCTTTTGAAGATTCGCCAACGTACTCATTTAGATATAAAGTTTTGGCTTTATAAATGGGTAATCAGAATCAAACTTGGTTTTGCAAGTAAAGTGTCGCTCAAACTTGATGTTGCAAATAAAGTGCTGTTGGGAACCAACATACTTATTGTTCTAGCTACATTGTAGCAAGAATATGTGATGTTTGCATGGTAAACAGAAGACTTGTGTGTGTAATTTTTTTTCTTTTCCCCAGTGCCATACTCAACATTTGTTATGTCAATTTGTGTTGTTCAGATTTGAGTTATTTGGTACAACATTTATGGTTGTTCTAATGCAAAATTATGTGATATTTTGTGCAATGATCAAAATATTGTTTCAAAAGTAGTGCCTATTTAAAGTTGTTTGGTGCGGTTTTGTGCAACTAATTTTGCAACATGAGAATAAACAAGTCACTCGATTTAGTATCAAATATTGAAAGTTTGGATGTTGCAAATACTCTGGTGTGAATATCATTGCAAATAATCAAACTACTTGTTATTCTAGACAGATGAATAATCGTCAAGACTTGTTATAACTCATATTGCTAATAATCGAACGGTTTGTCATATGTAAGAATGACTATCTGTTAAATATAACCGTGTAGGACATTGTGAAATGTCAAATATGAACACACATATAGATGACAACGAATTACGTTGGTTTATGTAACTAACTTGAACGGTGTGATTGTCATCCAATGTGAGCTATTGTCCATTCGCTAAGTTGGACATATTTTGATTGTGTAAAATGATTACACATTGGTTTTATGTGATTATAATCACATAATAAATTGTGATAATCATATAATGACGAGATTAAATGTGATTATATATATAATCGCAAGTGAATTGGAATGACATGTTATAAGTGTAGGACTTACACATATAATTTATTGGATCATCCTAAAACGTGTGTGGTTTAAGGTGGTGATTTGTCTAAAAGAAGAATGTTAGTAGATGAAGCTATGAGTAATCAGAATGATGCATCTTCTGTCATACGCTTGATTCCTTGGTCTATAGCATGCTAGATTTGGAATCTGTTAATTATGATACGGAAAATAATTAACATAAGACATTCAAAGTGTGCATACACTAGTATGAAACTTGTGAAATGACAAATTACTAATGGTCTTGATGTCATATCCATATGAGAAAAAAAATCTTATAAACAAGATTAATATATTGAAAGGGAGAACCTTTCTACAAAATTCTTAAGATAAATTCCATGTTGGGGATTCTGGCCTAGCTAGAGTTCAAAAGGACATCAACAAACATGAAGTTCTTGCCTAGTTGGAATACTCAAGAATTACATGAAGCAAGGTATATTTAGAGTTGAACGAAACTCAAATTGTACAGACATATTATGTCGATACGAAAACTACTCTCAGCATGAGTTATCTCTATTGACAATGTGAAGTCATAGAATAACATTGCGGATCCGCTTGTGAAAAGCTAAATGTGAGAGTTAGTTAGCAAGTCGTGAAGAGGAATTGGACTAAAGCCCTTGAAAAGTTTATATGAAGGAAAACCTAACCCAGCTGACTGGAGATTCCAAGATCTGGGTTCAATAGGACAACTTACTTGTATAAACAGAGGTCACTGTGGGGGAGTAATAAACTCCACATTCGTTTAAGGGAGTTAGTGAACTTCCCAGTCCATTCCTAGAACAGTGACAATATAAGGTTAAGCATATGGCTTTTAATGATTAATCGAGAATCACCTATGTGAGAGAGAAGTTGGGTCGCTTCTAAGGGAATTGTGGGGGTGCAATTCTTAACAGCTCTCGCAGAACCAGGCTGATGTTCATGACCATAACGAACATAACTATAAGAACCAAAAAGTGTCAAGGAGATATTTGTGTGGATATATATTGTCGTCTCCATAAACGGCAGACAGTTCAAAGACATCGAGTTCTACTGGCTGCTAGGAGTCTAAGTATATTTCACAAGGGAAGATTCAAAGGGTAACACTTACCTGTCATTTGCAAATATCAACTGCAAAACTATATTACAACTTAGTGTCCTTGAAATTCGTTTCCCTTATCAATTTCATTCATGTGGGGGATTGTTGGAAATATTGGTCAAGAGTTTGAATGACAATTGATTGTGTCATTTAAAAAATACTAATGTGAATTAAGAATAAAATTAATGTATAGTTAATTTTTATTTATGTGACATTAGTAAGATTAATTTTGTTGATTAATGTGACCCTTTTCCTTGATCCCCTCTCCCTATAAATGAGAGCTTTTCTCATTTGTCTATACACCCCGAAAAACACATAAACTAATTCCTCTCCTTTGTTGTTGACTTCAATGTTGATTCATTTTGTATTGGTTGTAATAGAGGGAAGACACGGTTTTGGTTTGCCTTGATAACCCATTTGTGCTAACGGAGTTATCCGTTGTTGTTGTATCCTGGGAGATAGACGTTCACGATTCTCAAGCACCGTGGAGAGGACGAATCTGTCTTAAGGAAAGTATGAGCATCACACGCCTCAATATTTTCCTTGTGTTTTTGAGTCTAAACAATCAAACGGTTTACGGTACTATTTTCTACACTTTATATTTATTTCGTTATTATCATGTTTGTCTCTACTAGCAATACACGTAATATATACAACAACTAACCCGTGACCCGACGGTATCGGGTTGGTCGTGTTGTGTCTATATATCTGCGTATCGACTTGGAGAAGAAACCAACAAAAATAAAGAACCTTGGAACAACAACCCCAAGCATAATGCATTAAACCTAAACCAAACTTGCAGCTATTGGCGAGTAGCCAACTTTAAGATATTGTGTCACGAGCCATAAGCTAACTTCAGTTTACTCAGAAAAGTTATTGTGATGTATATTACGATGGTCTGTGACTATGGATAATGATTATACTAAATTTTGTAATAACCGGCAATATTAGATTATGATGAAACCCGTATCCATTCATATAAATTTATACGAGGTCAAATGATTGCGTTTTCATGGTAATATTTATTCCACAATTGTTTGTATAAATGCCGCTGTGTATCAACTATCAAGTGTCATATACTTGATCACCCAAATATTCCGGTTGCATTTGATGTGTTCACAAGATTATGTTGGATCAAGATGGTTAACTATACTTGTGTCTTTGGTGTGTTTAAATTGATCTTAATACTCCTTCATCTACTCTCAAGATATGTGATATGTATATGTTATGTAACTCTTTGGTGCATGTTAAGAGATCTATCGAGGCATTTTGTGTATGGTACTGGGTTTACCGGGACTGATACCATGCTGGAGCCATCAAATTGATCTTAACACTCCATCTCCTCTCAAGATATGTGATATGTATCTGTTATGTACACTATTTGATAAAAAGGTTTATGTGATTCCCAGTGTCTATATTTATACTTTGCAAGAACTTTGCAAACAAAAATCTCACTAATTACTTATTCGGAAATTTGGTTTATGCATTGTCTTTAGCCCATATGGATTTCGCTCATGAAGGCCTTACATGCATGGCCTTCCCTCCATATGGCTACGGATAAGTATCAGATGCTTTTTTTAGTTATGTGTTATTTTTTTCTTCCAACAATGAGTATATAGACTACAACTGTGCAAAACCTTATGCTAAGAAGCATATATTCTTGGCAAGTATCGATGTCAGGTTCTATCTTAATTATTTAATACTAATCATAGTTTTTTTTTATAACCACATGGTTTCCGACCAGTTGTAGATTTTTGTGTTACATTATTACATCAGATTTGGTAGGATTTGGTGGAGTGGTCGAATGGGTAACGGGTCAACATGAGCTCGAGTTGAAACAAATAAATTTTTGAATAAGTCAGGTTCAGGTGATCAATACCGCCTTGTCTAAAAGGTAACGTTGTTAATAATCGATTAGTGTCTCAAATTTGATGTTGACACTTATGTCTTATAATATGTAAAATCTTTGCTGAAATGTCTTACAAGTGTTTATGCATAAATAAATAAACTATGACCCTGTTGACACGTTTTACACGGTTAGCTAAGAGAGTGTCTGTAAATGTATTTTTTAGAACTTCAATAAAGAACACTCCTTATTGTGATTTTTTTATATTAACTAAATTCTAATACGAATGTGATGCATTTTTGTCTATTTCAGGTTTTCTTGTGCTATTGGGTGTCATAAGGGAGCGTAATGATGTTGAAACGGTTAGTAGCCTTATGCTTTTTGTAATTGTTTTGTACAGAGTAGTTTTTATGGTTCACTTCAAAGAATAAGATATATGTTACCATGTTTTATAGATGGAGTACACATTGTGTTACAATTCAATGCATCTTAAAAGCTAAAAATTTACTGACTTAGTTGAGCAACCACTTCTGCATAACATGTAGAGTTAATCATGACTAGATGTTCATGAATGTCAAAAACAACATATGTTGAGCAAGTAAAAGCATGCTTATATGTAAACAATTGTATGGTTCTGGTTTTTGGTAAATGCGATGTATTTGCTTAGTAATTATGTCCGTTGTGAAGATGCAAACGTCATTTTACTTGATTATGTAGATTGCTCTTACCTTTGGATAACACCTACATTATTAATGTGTTAATGAACTTAAGAAGATGTGCATAACCAAATAGATTCAAAATTGACTATACTAGACCTATTAAGTAAGGCTAAGTAAGGCGAGTTATGGCTGGTAAAATGAGTTTAAAAGTGGCCTATGTATAATTATAGATAAATTGGGCCGTTTGTAAGTGAAAACGGTTTGAATGAGTCATGCGGTTTGACAAGTATAGGATTTCATGTGGTCCTCGGGTTTATCTGTTTCTAATAAAACTTATGCTTCATAAGCTTTAATCACTTCATCGGCTATGTCTTAAAATATCTTGGTAAATCTGTGTACGTGAAAAAAGAGTTCCTTTGAACTATAGTATGTAAAAAAACGATTAGGGATATTTTAGCAATTCTCTCCCTTTAGCCTTTTAAAAGATAGCTGCACAATAAATCGATGAATTTTGTTATCTATGCTCAAATTAGGTGTAGTGCGTGATAAGATTGTTCACTTAAAATATTCTGGATTATCAGAAAGGAGAGAAGTAAAGTGGAAAACGATTCAATATACTCTCCATCACTATATGACATCAAGCATGTTGAGCTCATTCTTTTTGGTGTATTCAACAATAAAAAAAATAAAAATAAAAATAAAATAAAAATAAATAAAAAATTGCTACATACGAACCAAAGGTATTCGCAGAAATGATAGGAAACATTGAGCAATTCTAAACATGATTGAGCTATGGGCGGGTGTACCCTTATGCGACCTTGGGAACCTGCGTGCCTTTGTTTTAATACAATTATGATTTTAGCTTTCCAACTTATGAATTCTTTTTTATTAGTGGTACATTGTATCTTTAACCATACAAGTCACTATGTGCCCCTCAGTCAATTTATAACAAGTAGATGATGAGGTTTCTTATGCGGTTTTGTGAAAATGGTTATTGCTACTTGGTGCAGTAAAAACTTGCTGCATCACACCTGGTATCATGCAAGGGTTTCATTGTTTTTTCTTATCTTCGATGTTAATGACAAACCCCCTGACGATGTTCCTCCTACTTTTACCCATGGAATATAAAAACTGGTAAAAATTTCGTTTTTATATATCATATGTACAAAAAACCAAAAGATACGCAAGTAATTATTTCTACAAGTTTTGGTGGTCGTGGTTTATGTTTGGTTTAAGCATACATGTATTCTTGATATCACCATCTGAAAAGAAATTATTACGTCAACTTTGTGAGTTGGCCAACCAAAAGAATATACAACAAAGAGAACTATACGAACTGTCATGAGTTTTGAATTTGTGCTAATGTCTTGGAATAATTATCTTATATAGTTTGTAGGAAACCTTTACTATAAACTAATAGTATAACACTCTATAACAGTTACACAACCATTTGGGCTTGAACACTTGGTAATGGTGAACATTGCACACATCTAAATTGTAATGCTGATGACGTATGTTGATTAATCTTGCTAAACTATCTTTGTTTTATTGATTTTTTTTCCATACATATTATGTTTAGCTTCTTTATCATTTATCACCATTTCCATCATCTTTAACCACCAATAACTATGAATTGTCCACGAATGACTTTTACCATAACACAATGTAGAAAAATACTTTGTCCTTTGTGTTTGAGTAGTTGGTCAATGGAACAAGGTTGTTACGAAATCGTAACAACTACCTACTTTCAACATTAGCAACTGTATTGAGTTACTTTATTTATTTGATACTTGATGGACTTTTTATGATGTATTATTTATAGTTTGGAAACTCCTACACCTAGAGTTGTGCCTACAATTAATTTCTACCATGGAAATAAGACGATCAATTCCTTGAATTCTGCCCGCAGTTAAGTTCAGAGAAAACACAAAGAAGTGGCAACTTATTTATAGTATAAGGAAGAGCCGTGTCAAAGCTCAGGTCAAAAAGTGATTAATCTACTCTTTGAGGTACAGATAGGTTTTTTTTTTTTTTTTTTTTTTTTTTTTTTTTTTTTTTTTTTTTTTTTTTTTTTTTAATGTATCCTTATTTTTCTATTGGTTGTGCATGGTTCAGAGATGGTAATTTTCACGCATTTTAACTTTAACGGGTCAGGTGGGTTAAGTTTACGGGTTTGAGTTAAACACGGACGGGTTACACATGTTAAAACTGAAATGGGGTGTTTTGATATAGTGTTTATGATCATATGTTGCACATAAATATACAGAGGTTGCAAATTTTACCTGTTTTACTATAACGGGTCAAATAAGTGAAAAGTCGTTGGGCTAGACATATTAAAACTCAATTGGAGTGTAGTAATATAGTGTTTATAATCATATGCTTCCCATTATTTAAAATGGATTATTTTTGTGGTTTGGCCCAACTTGACCTCATTAAATCGTGGTTATAAAAAGATGAACATTGAGCAATTTATCTTTTGTAGTGTTATGATCATATCTTAATCTTTTATTATATCGGTCAAGGAAATTCTTTACTTCAGAGCAAATAAATGAAACATATAGCAGGTCATAATGAGTTTTCAAACTTATAGTGACATTGTGTCTATTTCTAAAGTAATAAGGTTAATTTGTGTATGCAGTTCATGCATAATGTTAGAGACAAAAAAGAGCTTCTCTGTTTGATAAAGGAAAAATGTAGACGATATTGTTGTCATTGTCTTAATGCATGTCCAATAATCATGCCATATATACACGTATACATACATATGCATATGTATGCATGTCTATGTGATCACGACATGTACATCTTATGTTATTGTTTAGGTCATCCCATACTGGAGGTCAGATTTGGAAGTGGGGAAAAACAATTTAGAAGTGTCCATCAATGTTTACTATGAACTAAAACAATATTTTCAGGGAACTGAATTGCAACGTGACATGTTGGATGTTGAGTGACATGGCTAAGAGTATAGAAGTGGCTCGAAATTGTTATGTGTTAAGCAACATGAAACCGAAAGAGTAAGAGAGTGATCATTAAAAGGACAAAGCTCACCAATCCTCATCTTGCAGACTTGCTGCGAAATCTTTAGACTCTAAGATGTAAGTGTGCTAACTTTATCTTTGGATAGCAAAGACAATTATTTTGTGACTAAAATGTTTGATTTTAAATGTAAAGGAAGTGATATGCTATTTAACATATACTAGCATTTTCATTTGTTGGAACACTATGTAAGAGCAAATAACAGACTTAGCTTAGGACTATCTGTGTGTGACTTGGACCACATGTCCTTGCGTGTGCAATATACCAGTATAATAAAAAAATTCTTTTTTTGATGGATTAGAGTTATGTAGCTATATGTGAACCCGATCATCCATCAATGTAGAAATCCCTTTATAAATAAACTTTCAAACTAACTACTCCGTTTTAGGTTCAAATTAATTACTCCGTTTTAGGTTCAAAAGAAACATGAGACCATAGCTCTATATTGTTGACTGTTAAATTAGTCATATGACAAACACGAGTGAGGATATTTAGATTGATATTTACAAACCAATGTGTCTCCTTTGAAATACATATCCTGAGAAAAGCCGTTAGTGCGACTTATGTCAAAACCACGTGCGCGCATGCGGATATAAAGAAACAGAAAAATAAATATTTAAGATCTTGAAAACACAATTTGGATTAAGAATCAGTCATTCCAAGAAGATATTGCCACCTCAGCTCCATTTGACACAATGACATGAATTTGATCGTTATTTTTATATGTACAATATAATCCTATGTAATTTAACTTAAACACACAATACACTATACTAATACTTAATTAAATTTTTATGTCAAAACCCCGTGCGTGCACGGGTATTATATGAGAGCTTTTCTTGATGTAGCCTTTTCCTTGATCCCCTCTCCCTATAAATGAGAGCTTTTCTCATTTGTCTATACACCCCGAAAAACACATAAACTAATTCCTCTCCTTTGTTGTTGACTTCATTGTTGATTCATTTTGTATTGGTTGTAATAGAGGGAAGACACGGTTTTAGTTTGCCTTGATAACCCATTTGTGCTAACGGAGTTATCCGTTGTTGTTGTATCCTGGGAGATAGACGTTCACGATTCTCAAGCACCGTGGAGAGGACGAATCTGTCTTAAGGAAAGTATGAGCATCACACGCCTCAATATTTTCCTTGTGTTTTTGAGTCTAAACAATCAAACGGTTTACGGTACTATTTTCTACACTTTATATTTATTTCGTTATTATCATGTTTGTCTCTACTAGCAATACACGTAATATATACAACAACTAACCCGTGACCCGACGGTATCGGGTTGGTCGTGTTGTGTCTATATATCTGCGTATCGACTTGGAGAAGAAACCAACAAAAATAAAGAACCTTGGAACAACAACCCCAAGCATAATGCATTAAACCTAAACCAAACTTGCAGCTATTGGCGAGTAGCCAACTTTAAGATATTGTGTCACGAGCCATAAGCTAACTTCAGTTTACTCAGAAAAGTTATTGTGATGTATATTACGATGGTCTGTGACTATGGATAATGATTATACTAAATTTTGTAATAACCGGCAATATTAGATTATGATGAAACCCGTATCCATTCATATAAATTTATACGAGGTCAAATGATTGCGTTTTCATGGTAATATTTATTCCACAATTGTTTGTATAAATGCCGCTGTGTATCAACTATCAAGTGTCATATACTTGATCACCCAAATATTTATTTATAATTATATCATATCAATATCAAATGTATGTTGCGGGTCACAACGTGTATTTTTTTAAACGTGTCTTAACGGGTAACTATGGATGCATGTTTAAACATGACTTTGTTGGATTAACCTTTTTAATTTTTGAGTTTTGCTAAACACAACTCTACGGGTTTTGTGTAAGCATTCTATAATTTCATAATGATATTCATCGAAAGTATATAACAATGCATGTCTATAGAAAGATAATTTAATTCTCGTAGCGATGGTTTTATTTTTATTTTTATTTTTATATTTTTGTAGCTTGACGATTTACTGTTTGCGAGATATTTAAGTTTTAAAAAAAGGGTAGAAGTTTATTATTTTATTTTGATAAAAAAAAAATGAGTAGCTAAGATTGCTTGATGGGTTCTATAATAAAAGTTAGATCTATAAAGAACTTTTGCCCAAAACTCATATGGTTGTATTTAGTAAATCCCTTAATTTTTAATCCAGTAAGTAAAACATGTTAAGTTGTTTTTTAATTAATACAATACATAATTAAAATTCTTATAAAAAAAACTCGTGTGTGCACGGGTATTATAACTACTACTAGCCAGATTACTATACATGTTAGCAATCAAGCTTTCGTACTCGTCTTATCATCTTAAGGACAACTAGAAGTACACTCCGTTGGAAAAAACCAATGATTAATATCCCAACGCCTGCCACAAACATTTCATACTTGTGTCATTATCCTAAAACATAAATATACTTTATCAATTATCAAACTAATCTTCGATGAATAGTAAAATATGAGTAATTTGGTCTTTCACTTGATGTTTTGATACACTATGTTGCATATATTTTAATTTTACCTTTCCATTTTTTGCTAATGTAACTTTCAACCTTATAGGTTACATTTTCAACTCACAATAATCCAACTTTATTTTACATTTACTCTATTTTACCTTTAACTCATAAATTACCATGTTAAATGCTGTTTTTTCACACTTGTCACACATATTTAAGTAGGTTTCTCAGTTTTCCTATCACATAATAGTCCAACTCAATTTATTATATTTGATAAGTACGAATTCATCATGATCTTAATCCACATTTAAAGGCGTAGCTAGAAATTATTATAACTTCAAAATCAGATCGATTTCAAAATAAAATTTTGGATTTTAACGAATATATTTACGTAAATCTGTTAATCACTTTTCTTACGAACATGCAAGAATTTTTAACGAATTACTTACAACTTGCGATATATATACTCCGTAATGAACAATGAGACTAATTTCGCTATTAAAAAAAATGTAATGAGCTTAAACTGTCCCAACTAAGAATTATATCCTGACGCAACGCGCTGTTATTTTAAAACCTTGTAATTTTCAATTAATAAAGTAGGTTCGTAATTTGGCATGGTTCTTTGGTTATGCAAGATTTTTGGTTTACGTTCCATAAGATTATTGGGTTTCAGATGTAATATATTAAAGTACATATCATTGAATAGAATTAGATTTAATTAAAATTTTATGTTTTATGTAAAAAGAAAATATTTGGTCAAGCATATCAATATAACTTTTAATTCGCTCTTTCTGTTATACCATATCAATCCTTTTCTTAAATTTTATATTCTTTACAATTTTATCAGATAGTAGTCATATAATTCTATAAATTCACCATTTTCGTAAATTAAAGCAGAAGCAGACCTATGGAGCCCGATTCAACAAGCATTTCCGTTAAAGAAGACACGCAACCACAACCGGCCACCGTCTTCAATCTACCGTACGTTCCATTCTTATTATGTTTCGTGTTCACGTTCATAATTCATTTATCAGGTTTTAGATCGAGATATGTGTTTTATATATATGGTTTGAATTTTGTGTTTTTCAGGGTGCACGATTACTATTTCAATTTATTAGCCATGAGTTGCTCCTTTAAGCTTTTCCTAGCAATAATTCCCACGGTGTGCGATACGAGGAAAACATCTCCTATAGAATTGAATCCTCCATTTATGATCATATCGATTGTTACAACATTTGTGGCTGTACTAACATGTCTAGTTATAATCTTTGCAAAATACTACTTGAAAATCTCTTGGATGTGGTATATCGGTTTAACTATCGTAAAATGCATTGGACTATTCGGGATGTATGCTGCAAATTTGTCACTTGTTATGGTAGCAGTTGTCCCTCCAAACTATAACTCGATCGGATATATGCTCCTGTGTCTGATCTTTGGGTATGCAATTGCATATTACTTTATTTGGCATTTGGATAATACAGTTGATAGCGGTGCCAACGTCACTAAGATTTTTTGTTTGGGACTATTTTATATACCTCTTTCCCTTATGTTGGCGTTTTTCCTCCCTGAGCACCTCGACTGGATCTTTATTTCAATATTAATAGTCTTCAGTTGTTTGGAAACAATCACTAATTACTGTATCTATTACAATAAGAAAGGTGAAACGAACAAAGTATGAAACTTGGAAGCTCATCAACAAGACAAGAGCAACAATCTTCCGATTAGACTATTGATGGCCCAAGCCCGGTTGTGGGCATTGGGTCCATTAGGGTTTCTAGTATGTTCTATGTAAGTGCATTATAATTATCGTATCAATAATACAATATCTCCTACGGGGTTTTCACTATTTAACACTTCCTCGTGTAGATGCTAGCTGTAAAATTTAGGAGTTAGATGTTAGTTACTGATACTAGCACTTATCTAGAATAAAGTTGTATAATCATGCTTATGAATTTTTGCTTTTGAGATCTATGTCTTGGTAGAATAAGGTTGTATCAAACATCCTTGTATATTATCAATCATCTCGGCTCAAAAAAAAAATGATCGGTACCACTTAAAGCTCAAATAGATAGACAAGTACAGAGTAATATTTTAGAGATGTGCAGTGCATAATTACTCCTATATCTTTTCTACCTTCAATGATGACATATACTATGAGAATCATGTAGAAAACACAGAAATGAAAAACACATGTACAAAGTTGTTTGTAATAGTTTTAAGTGAAGATCTCATTTTTTCTGAATTTCGTTGCTATATTCGTCGCTAACGTGTGAATTTAGCAACGTTGGCTGTTGCATAATTTTCGGTACTATTGACACTTTTTTCTAGTATTGTGTTAAGTACACTTAAGAAGTCCTACTTGACAGTGAAGTTGATGAGTGGCTCATGCAATGTACCCAAGAGGCCGGGATGTGGAGAGGGAGTGTGAGTGTGAGGCGGTGGATGAAATTAAAGTCGTACTTGAGGATTCGAAAGAATCTAGGCACCAGCGGCCTAATCGTTGCTATCAAGTGACTCATCAGTCGTGCACAGTTCGAAGCTCGACATGACGCTGAGTTATACAAGTCCTCCGTAATATCGTAAAGAATGAATAAAAACAATGTCTACTCAATAAGAACCTTTTAAGTTTTGCCGCAACTGATGTGTATTCACGTTGTTTTCGCGTGAAGTGGTTGAAGTTAAAACGAATGTGTATCAGCATACAACATTCCATGTATTGTACTGTACTTGAATCAATGCGATCCACCACAAACGCACCTTTGTATTGCCTAGTCTTTCCTTGTTCTGAAACATATTCTCAACAACTTTTAGTCTTTAACTAACCACTAACATCCATATTCTTATGAAGTTTTCTTGCCCAAGCTCCTCAGGCTAAATAATCAGGCCCATAATAAAGCCGAGTGAATCAAACGAACTCTCAAGCCAAAGCTTACTTGTTGAGTTGAAGGATAGCACGTACAAACAAGCTTGTTTTTTACTGTTATGTCAGTGTCAAGTGTTTCAGACTATAGATTTGTGACTTGCATTAACTAAAAAAACAAATTAGTTTTAATTAAATTTATGATTTTTGGAATTCATATGCTATTATTATTAATTTTATCAAATAATAACTTAAAGAAAAAAAAAACACTAATTGGCTATTTAAAGTTTACACCCAGCCTACGTTGCACGCTACCGTCCTTTCCTTATTTATAATCTTTCTCTCTTGCTACTTTTCCTCCTTAGCTCGATGTGGGATAAAAATAACCCACGTGATTTTTGTTTTAACCAATTTGTTGTTCATTCTTCAAAAAAATTTGTTGTTCACTCCCACTTGTTCCTTGTGAATTTATGTAACTACTCGTACTGTCAATATTTGTCATGTTAACGTGCTCGAGAAATTATTAGTTGTACATGAAATCTCATGCACAACTCAGAAAAAGCTACTGTAATATTGGTAACCAATAGATAATTAAGAATAAAAGTCTTTGATAAGATGAATCACTACAAAAGAGTATTTAAAATTTATCTCAGATTAACGGGTTTTAAAACATTTTCACGACGGTGTTGTCAAAACTAAATCAAGATTTGGTAAAAGAAACGAAACTAAGTCCAACTAACACGAGCTAAACGCTCAAACCAAAGCTTACTTCCTGACTAAACTCTCAACCGAAGCTAACCAAGCTTGCATATCTGGTATCTAATTATTTTTAGGAGTGTTTCAATTAGCTTGATTTATAACAATGCTGGTTTTACTAAATTAGGAAGCTCATTATCTCATGTTATCTAGTTTTAAAATGTGCTTCAGTTAATTTGTTTTATTAATTGGTTGGCTAACTCAAAATTTCGAAAAGTTAACAATCTCGTTTTTGTTTCTGAACTTGAATCTTAATTATAAATTATCAATCAAAATAAATTATAATATCAAGCTAAGTCAAAAGCAAAACAAGATCATTAGCAATTCAAAGTTTAAAGTTTGCCTTACTTTGATTCTACCATTCCCTCTCTATTTATCATGATCTCTATGTAGCTACTTTTCCTTGGAAGCCCAATGTGGGATGGTTTAAGGAAATCCTTTTTGATGCTAGACAATGTTGATGAGTTGCTCTTCCCCAATGGGTTGAGGAAGGCATGGGGTCGTGGAGAAGGAGTGCGAGTATGACTCTATGAACTAGAAGTATTACTCATGTTATTCACTTATATATTTGTATGCCTCTTTCAACCTTAAGGGGTTCTCATGATAGAGTACTATATATATGTACCAAGTTTTAAGAAAGTCACATTCTATGTGAAACTTGTTGGTAATTATGTCGTACTCGCATGAACAAAAGTAAGGTGTGCTAATATAAGAACTTTATAAGTTTTGAACTCGAATAGATGTATTTTTGTTTCGCCGCTAACTAAAAAAGACTAGGGATTTATGTGTAGTAATAGATATGCCGATGTTATTCTGCGTAGGCTAGTTTACATTAGGGATGAGTTACTAGCCTATTCACATAAATCTACATACGTTTTTTTTTTTTTTTTTTTTTTTTTTTTTTTTTTGAATGTGATCAAAGAGATCTGAAAGACTGAAATCCGAGTTATCCTAAGCCCATTAAATAAATCTGCACTTATTGGCCCAAGACACTCAACCCATTTTCCCACTTGCAACTAAGAAAATGCCCACTTGTAAATATAACTAAATTAAAAAAATAATATGGGACCTTTTTGAAAAGAAACATGAGGCCAATGAAACTTGTCCACATTATTATGAGAATTTAACCACACATATCATTCCAATAAAAAGGTACCGACAAAGTTCAAGAATACTTTTATCATTTTTCAGCAAAAGTTCTTGAGATAGATGCTTTCTTGACTCAATTATTTTAGCCATAAATAAATTATCGAGGATTTAGAATTATGCTCACTGTTTACCAAGTACTTGAATGTTCATTCTCGTGACTCTAGCAACTTGAATAATCAAAACAAAAATAGTTACTTATTTATTCAAGTGATAAAGACACGATGGCTTGTTTATTTCTTAATCCAAGTCTCGCTTTACAATAGTAAATCGCCAAACGACTTAGAGACAATACACCTAAACTATTAAGTATTAGCAAAAGATACAAGGTTTAAACACCATTATATCCTCATTTAAGACCAAGTGTTATGGAAGATGTTTTACCACCGTCAACTCCACCTTTTACGCGCCATCCCCATAACGTCAATTCCCTCCTGCGGGCGGTCCTCAGGTTTTTGTAGTGCTTTGGTGGTTTGCGCCACCAAACAGTTTGACAACTTTTTTTTTTCTTTTTCTTTGTGGGATATTGTTGTATAAAGTGTAGTATTTTTATATGTTTGATTTGATGGTAATTATTACAATTGTTTTGAAGGTATGTTGAATGTTGATGCGCCATTGATGTGAAGATGATGAGTTTGGTGACCATAACACTTAACCTAAAGGTGGTTACCGCAAATGGCCGGTCACAGGGTACCTTAATTAACTCATGTACGCATTTTTACCGAATAACTTTACCGTGGTAATTACTTACTTGTTTGTTACTTCGATTTCGAAAAATATTAAATAGTCAATCTTTAGAATTAAAAATAATTACTCCGTACTTTGGAAACGCGTTCACTAACCTACCACAGTACCACTAGTGAATTACCAATTAATTTCACCAAGACTAGGAAGACTTTACTCATCACTTTTGGGTCAACACCTCAACCAATATATCCATCTCCCACAATCTCATCACAAACACCACACAAACCTTAAAACCATGTCAGGTTACGACGACAACCACGACAGCAGCCCATGTTGCACAAAATGTTGTGCTAGTTTCATACTAACCTTAGGCCTCACATCACTTTTCATGTGGCTATCTTTACGTACCTCAAATCCCATATTATCAATCCAAGACATATACATACCCGCCCTCAACACAACACTAAACTCACGAAACTATACAAAAATCTACATAGACCTTAAACTCGACAACGTAAACAAAGACAAGGGCGTCCACTATGATCAACTTAATGTCACGTTACAATACTACAAAAATAGTACTACTAGTGATGTGAATGCAAAAGCCAAAGGTGTTGCGATGTCGAATTATACGATACAAGGGTTTTATCAAGGGCATAAAAAGAATGCTAGGAGGAAACAATGGGTGGATACTTATGATAACGTGACATGGGATGATGTGAAACTTGTAGTGGTGGATTTGAAGACTGCTATAAGGTTTAAGATACTTTTTTGGAATACTAAGAGACATAAGCAGGTTTTACAAGGTGAGTTTGAAGTTGATAATGTTGGTAAGAAAGTTAGTAAGAAAGGTACGAGGCTGAAATCTGGTGCATCTGAGTTGTTTTCTGGTGAGGGTTTGTTATTGGTTGTGTTTAGTAGCTTGTTCTTGGTGTTATTTTGAGTATGTGTGTAAAGTTTCTTCTTTTGATTTATTTATGATGTTAGAGTAGTTGTTATTTTATCTAGAGGTGTTTCATTGTTGTGGTTTAGTTTTGTGAGTATTGTTTTGTAATTAGAATGGGATTATGAACAACCAAATTTGTTAAATTCAGAATATGAACAACCATATGATTGTATCAAGTTGCATTTACAACTGCCAATACGTGTTACTGTTAAATGGAAGGGATTTAGGGAGTTGTTTGGGTGAGTTTTGCTAGGTGTGTACAATTAGGGAAGGGTCAAAAATGGTCCCGGAATTAACCTGGTGAGATCGTGTATATATATGAGCTAAAAAGGTTTGCCCTCTCCAGGTAACTTGTACAAGGAAAACATCGTTCGTTTACATTTTGGAAGTGAATTAAGTTGTATTCAGGCGAGTTTAATTAACTCGTCAAGAGATAATTCGATATTTCTACCAAAGAGATTTGGCTTAGTTGGTATTCACGTCTGAAAAATTCATGGGCCCACCGGAGACATTTTGAGGATAAAGGGTCATGAGTTCGAGTCTTGGTTTGTACTCACTCCAGTTGGTGTCATACTAAGCAAAGAGAGTTGTCTAAGCTATTCCTCGTGGGATAGACAATGGCTGTTGACAAAAGTCACCCGAGGTTAGGGTGTTTCTGCCAATTCATACCTTTTGAGGATAATTCGATATTTCTGTTTAAGTTTCATAGATAAGTATTGTTAATTTGTCATTGTGTATGATCAATTTGTGCAACGGATTGGAAATGAAAAGCTAGTAGCAAACTGGACAACTACCCAACAAAAAGTACTTTTAATGCGAATTTGACAACACGTTCTGAGCTATCTTTACTTGTGCAATTGTACTCGTCAACATCATTTCGTAATTCTCATTAAGTATGTAACTTTAACAGAGAAATTTGAGTATATTGTAACTTGTAAGTTGTTTGTAGCTTGGTTGTGGAGGCCTAATCCAAACACTACGCTAACATGTACAGTAAGTTTTAGAAACTTTTGATTATACAAAATTACTAAGTATAACATGTGTAGATATACCGCACGTGAGACCAACTAGCAAAAGAACCAGAGACAAAACATAAGCATCGGAGACACCGACCAGTGCTCCAATGGTATCACTCCCCATCGCAAATGTCAAGTTGACCGGTCAAAGAGGGCTTTTGAAGAAATATGTCTTGAGTTCAATCCCAACTCTCGACTAAAAGGTCACCGGAACATGTGCTCATTGTCTGAGGTTGGTCCTTGGGGAAGGGCCAGTCGGCACCCAAAAGGATGCCCGGGTTCCACCTAATTGATGCTGGGAATTTCAAGCTTTTTGAGATTGTTTGGTTCTTTATTTCTACATTTTACTTTTTTCCCGGGACTTGTTTGGGCCTACATCAGAAACACTCCGGAGTCAAAACCAGTGGCTCAGCCTTCGTGAGTGGGGGTTTTTCTCTTGTCTCGGTTTCTACTGTATTTGGCAAGAGTTTTTTCATCCCTTTTGTAAGCCTCGCAGTTAAAGTCTCGGGTAAAGTCTAGTTCTTGTAGTTTCTGTTTAGTTCTATTCTTGTATTATACTCTTTTGCTTCTAGCGCCTTACTAGTAGCGTTTATTCTTATATATCAATTTTGCCGTTCAAAAAAAAAAAAAAAAAAAAAGGATGCCCGGGTCATGGTTTCCCCGCCGATTTAAACCTTTTGGAGAAAAAGATCAGGAGACACAACATAAAGTTGCATCTAATGATTATGACTAATTTGAAGAACTCGAGACATCATAACAACAACGAACTAAATATGTACCCATTGAGATTTGAAGTATCGTATGAAGATGTTAAATGCCTTATTACTAGACCGTGTAACGACATATGTTACACCAAAATCTAACATGTATTTTTTGTGACTTTTGTTTTATTTACTTTTTAATTACTAACAGTATATTACAAAACCTTGAATTTTGGAATAATCGCTAGTAAAAATTGATTTAGGAGATTGGTAAATTTAATTCACGTAGAAATAAAAACCTTTAAAAAGTTGGTGAAATAAAGTGACGCGCATAATGAGATCAAGTCTAAAGATTTTGGTAAAAGGAAAAAGATGATCATATGAACTAATTTCCTTTGTTTTGACATAGCTATGCCAAAGCGGCAAGCAACAAAAAAGTGGACCTAATTTTTTTAATTTTCATGTTTTGTGTGTTATGTTGTGTGTATTGGGATCTTTTAAGTGAAAAAAAGTTGAGAATAGAAAAAAGTATACGGAATATTTTGCAAACCACTATAGCAAGACAAGAGTGGGAGCTTTCGAGATTCCGAAATGAATCTATATTTTGGCTCGGGAAAAAGAGGATACTGGTATTGTAGACTCTATTATTCATTTTTCATATCTATGGTATCAGAATATGCATAAGAAAGCGAGTATGTGTTGGGATGACTGGCTTAAAAATCCGCTTTTGTTTATTTAATCAATGTGGGGATCCTATCATATGCAGGTTGCTTGCAAATACGTGTTGGTTGTTGTTGTGAATTGCTTCTCGTTGCTGGGAGTATCGGACAAATCAAGATTGTCCAGATAATTTGTTAATTTGTCTTTGCTTGTTGTAACTTTTCCCCGGGGCATGTATGGGACTGCATCAAAAACTTCACGTAATGAAAACCGATGGCATAGCCTCCGTGAGTAGGGATTTTTCTCCTGTCTTGGTTATCTGTAATTAGCAAGAGTTTTTCATCCTTTTTTGTAGTTAGGTGTGTTCAGTGTTCGGTTTGACACAAAATAAACAGGACCGAAACCGAATAAAACCGAACCAATAATTTAAATTAGTGTATGGTTTGGTTTGAAACCAAATCGAAGTATTTTATTGGTGTTTGATTTGGTTTATGGTTTGACAAAAATATAATCAAATCGAACCGAAGAAACCGAATATCTCAATTACACAAAAAAATTACTAGTATATATATATATATATATATATATATATATATATATATAATCTCTATCTTATCATCCTAATTAACAATCTTAATATTCAACTGCGATTAGATGTTTGAAGATATAATATTCAAGCTAATAAGACTTCTGAATATAATTTTTTTAAAGATTTTTTTTTTGGTGTCTCACTTTCATTTACTTATGTTAAGTTTTGAAACCTTTTGGTTTCTTAAATTCTAATTTGTTGGTTACTTGAGAACTTTGTGAGACTTTTTTATTTGTTACATTTATTTGAACTTTTAGGTTTTTATTTGTGATTTCTAGATTATATTTTTAATTTTGTATGTTTAGTTGAATTTGGTTTTTTGTTTTACCGAAACCAAACTGAATTCTAATTTAGTGTATGGTTTAGTTTTATCCGTTCTATAATTGGTTTAATTTAGTTTTGGTATTGACTTTAAAAATTTTAAAACCGATAAACCCGAACCATGCAACCCACACACCCGAAAACCGAATCGATGAACACCCCTATTTTGTAATCATCGCATTTAAAGCCTCGGGAAGAATGTATAATGTGTAGAATTGTTTATTTCTAAATTTGTATTATACTCTTTGGCTTTTAATGCCTCACTAGTAGCTATTTTAATATAGTTATGTCAATTAAAAAGAATAAATAGATAAAAAAAAAAAAAAAAAAAAAAAAAAAAAAAAAAAAAAAAAAAAGACAAGACAAACAAAAAAAGCTATGAGATGACTATTTAACAAACCTCCACCCTAATAAGCAATTTTCAAAAAAAAAAAAATAATAATAATAATAATAATAATAATAATAATAATAATAATAATTTTACCCAACCTTTTGATTACCCAACTTTTTTTAGTATTTTTGTATATTTTTCTTTTATAAAATGTATATTTTCATGGATTAAATTCTTTTCATCAGATACCAACTAGCTTATACAACTAACTTTATCCATCAATTTATCATATTTCTTTACCAATTAAAATCACTATTGACCTTTACCACATACAATACACATTGATGATCCACTCGTGACACTTACACAACACATTATCCATTCACCAAACTTTAACTTATATCTCGGTATCAGTATAACAGACGCCAAACTTATATCACTCATATCAAATAACACACATTACTCATGATGTGTTTGTATGACGATATGTTACTACATCACACATTATCCATTTTTAACCTGTATCAATATAACAGATTCCAAACTTATAGCACTCATATCAACACACAATATTCCAAACTTATATCATATTCCAAACTTATATCACTGATATCAACACACAATATTCATGATGTGTGCAAAAAAAAAGTTGTCAAAAACAACTACAAAACCCCACTCCTTCCCCAAGTCCTAACAAGAAACCAACATTTATACTTTTCGGTTAGAGTCCCAACACTCCCCTCTTCCGTAAGATGATTTGCACGTATAGGTTATTGATTTGCACTCTCAGTATACAATCAGTTAAAACATAACATCTACACGGTACAACTATTTAATGCATAAATTATTATATCTTGATTAAAAAGTTAAGTGCATATCATTACTTTTGTTGAACATATTTATTTATGACACACAGTAATGTGTGAAAAATAACCAAATGTCAGGCAAGGCTAAAACCCTCACAAAACTCTTCAACTCCGCCGTAACAAACTTTTCCGATCACCTCACCATAACCGCCACACGCTCCGCCTCAACCACCACCACCAAAACCACCACCACCACCACCGGAACCCTAACAAACTTTATAAAGCTATCTAATGCCGTTGATTCATGTTCTACAGCGCGTGTGAAAGGCGCGAAAGCGAAGAGATCGGTTAAGTTGAAGAAATGTTTCGAGTCGAAGCTTCCGAGTGAATTGGCGGTTCAGAGTGTTAGAGTTGATACTACTCGTTCGGTTGATGGTTGTTACATTGTGTTTAATTGTGATTTTTATTATAATGTGTGTGTTTAGTCTAGTTAGTTGTGTTATTAGATGTTTAGTTTTACGCTAGTAGCGGAAATGCGTTAGCGGTAGAAGCGTTTGGTAACGTAGCTGGAGCTCTAGTTATAAAGTGTGAAATGACGTAGAAGCTATACACTTCGTTATTATAATGTGTGTGTTTTTAGTATAGTTAATTGTGTAATTAGATGTTTAATTTTACACTAGTAGAGGAAACGAGTTAGCGGTAGAAGCGTTTGGTAACGTAGCTGAAGCTCTAATTCTAAAGTGTGAAATGACGTAGAAGCTAAACGCTTCTTTTATTAGCGTTTTATATAGGAGTGTTAATTTGATACTCATATGTTTAGTTTTACACTGTTAGCGGAAAACGAAGCTGTTAGGAGTATATGCTTGTTTTATAAAAGCGTTTGGTAACATAATGATTATAAAGCGTAAAATGACGTTAATGCTAGAGGCTTATTTTATTAGCTGGAATTGTATAAATGTTTAGGTTTTGTTTTATAGAAGTGTTTGGTAACGTAGGTGTAGGTGTAATTGTAACGTGTAAAATGAGGTAAATGTTAGACTCTTTATTTAATAGCGTTTTAAATAGGAGCGTTTAAACAAAATGCAAAAGCTAAACACTGTATTCTAAATGCTAAACGCTCCAAGGTGCTCGTTGCCAAACGCAGGCTTGGTGTTAGGTTTTTAAATTTGGAATATTTGATGTTTAATGCAATAATGTAAATGTATTTTTGGAAGGTTGGTGATTTAGCGTGTGTAATAATCCTACCACTAGTTAATTGTTTGATTAGAAGTAGTTAGGAGTAGTTGTTTGTTTTATTAAAGTGTTTGATAAAATATGTGTAGCTGTTATTAGAAAGTGTTAGATGACGTTAACGCTAGATGCTTCTTTTATTAGCATTTTAAATAGGAGCGTTTAAACAAAATCCAAAAGCTAAACGCTCGTTGCCAAAAAAGCATTATGTTCCAAATGCTGAACACTCTTAAACGCTTGTAGCCAAAAACAACCTTAGTGTTAGGTTTTTAAATTCGAAATATTTGATGTTTAATGTAATAATGTAAATGTATTTTGGAAGTATAATTTTAAATAAAATGGAGAAATGTTTAGTGAGATTGTATCTGATGGAGATTATTTTTTAATTGAATACTAATTGTAATGTGCATGTAAGTGATTTGATGTAGGTAAGGAAATAAGTTTTGATGTTGTGTGTTTTGGTTGCAGATGCAAAGAGATGCAAAGAGTGAACTGAGGAAGGAACTTAGTGCTATTTTGAACGGTACGTGTGTATAATTGAACTTGAAATATTATGCTGGTAATGGTTCATATCCTAAGAAGCATTTTAGAAGTCGACAAGTGCTTATTAGCTATCGTTATTTGTTCAAATGTGTAATGGTAAGCTAACTAGGTATTTAGAGAGAGTGTTTGGTTCCACTTATTAGTAAAAACTTTAAATAAAAGGCAATAGGTTAATACATGAATAACTAGAAAGGTCACTTGCATATATTTAAAGTCTTTTATGTCATATATGAGGTTATAACAAGGTAGTTAAAGGCGAAAGTGGCCTCTAAGGCGATGTGCTTTGCTTAGGGATTGAGTCGGAGTGGCGAAAATCGAGCGCGTGAGTCCTTTTTTTACTCTTTATGCGTATGATAGTGTCTAACATGAAAGATTAAACAATATTAATATTAATTAACACAACATTCTAACCAAGGTAGTCAAAAAAAGGGACCGAATAGGTGCTACGTAGAGACACTTTTAAATAAATCGCCTTGATATCAATTAGTCCATGCACTTAGTTGCTAAGTCCGTCACTTGCCTAGGCGATGGACTTTTTGCCTAACGAAACTTTGATGTAATACAAAACTCTTTTTATGATGCAACGAATTTTCTTTTTAATTTAGGTTAAGCAATTAGCCAATTACATACTTCATTAAACCCTTAAATAAAATATTATAAATACTAATCACTATGGATTAGTTGATTTCATTTTCATATCTTACAAAGTATTAGATAGTTGATAATATCTAGTCTCCTTTCCACGTTCAACTATTATCATATACTATTGAAGCCAACTCTACCACAACCGATATGTTTAAATGATGTGGATGAGAGCAATTAGTGGCTCTCAGGAAATGGAGCCGAAGACGAGTTCGTGTTTGGTGAGGAAGAAGGACCGACATGGGGTAATGTGGCTATTGCAAGTGGTTACTAGAAGAAAAGCGTTGTCATTTACATGTAGGGCGCTCCAAGGTGAATACGACGAGGATCTTGTAGATGAAGATGAGATGATATAGTGTGTCTTTGGAATCAATGAGGAAATAGGAAAGGAGGACTTAAAAACGATGATTATTTCCAATAAAGATCGTAGACTTTCAGTATTCGATTTTAACTTCTCTCTGTTTGGTATTTTTCTATTAGAAATGAAGATTTAAGGCAAGAATGTTTATATTCAATTAATATAAAGCTTGTTTAATGATTGTTTTCATGCTAGACACTATCATTAATATTAAGCTTTTGTTGCCTCTCGACCGAAGGCAAGGTGCATTGCCTTTGCCTGTAACTACCTTGATTCATGCCTACCTTGATTCTTATCATAAATCTTCATTTAAAGCAGAGAAGTTTAATCAAGTACTGAAAGTCTACCATCTTTATTGAGAGTAATCATCATCTAAGTCCTCATTTTCTATCTCATCATTGATATACACTATATCATCTTCATCTATAAGATCCTCGTCGGAGTACTGCCCTACTTGTAGACGACGATGCATTTCTTCTAGTCTATTGTCTCGGCTCGTTTACACCACTTGCACTAGCTACATTACCCCAGGTGAGTCCTTCCTCACCAAACACGAACTCGTCTTGGGCATGGTCTCCATTCCTTCCCCCGAGCCACTAATTGCTCTTGTCTACATCGTCTAAACATATTGAGGTTGGTAGGACTCACTTCAAATAGTGGAAGGGAGAGGAAGACTAATTTTTATCAGTTATCTAATACATTGTAAGAGTCAATTAATCACTAGTATTTATAATATAGTATTCGGGTCCCGGGGCCTGCCCATTTGGATGGTTTAACTCGGGGGTCGGATTTCAAGTGTGGTGCCGTTCTAAAAAAAAAAAAAAAAAAAAAAAAATAGTTAACTTAAGTTAAAAGGAGTCCTGGCATAAAAAATAGAGCCGTTGTATTAAATAAAGGAGCCGTCAAGCAAAAATCCATCGCCTGGTCGACTTATCCATGCTTATGGTCTCCCAAGCAAAACCAGGGCGCTTTATTGGAAAACGCCTCTCCTTAGCACCTAATCTTTTGACTATCTTGGGGTATAGTGGTCACTATAATTTTATCTCAAATAAGCAGACATGCATACGAGGTTGGATAACCCGAATTGCTTATCTGCTTAAAAATAGGCAGTTAAGCAATCCCACACACCCTATAAGTTTTATGTTATAGTTAAACACATAATCCATAAGGTAACTTGGTATTGCAGAACATGTCAATTTGTTTAAGTTCTTATCTATATCATGGTGGTTGGTCTTTAAATTATTTCATATTCTCGTTGTGCTTATTATAGTAGAACTGAAAAGCAGATACAGATGAGGAGGAGGAGGAACCTGTGGTACGACTTTTGGATATACCATGGGCGCCAACAATATCTCAGAACAGTGCATCATTGCATCGGAGAGAAGTAGCTCGAGGGAGGAAGCAATTATGGACCTTCAACAGTTCGCAGGGTGGTCGTTTTGGGCGCCTGGTTAGAATGTGTACACACAAACTAGGGGCAAATACTACTATTAAAGTTTTTGGTAAACTAGACCGCGAAACGGGTGTTAAAGAGTTCAATTATATGATAGAGATTTGTATAGACAAGGCTAGGAAGACAGATGACGAAGATGTTGCTTTAGAAGAGTTTCATAGGGCGTATGTGATTTTTGAGTCTATGAGGGAACGTGGTTTTGAAATTGGGGAAGAAACTTATGGTCCTTTTCTTATGTTTATAATTGATATGCATATGGTTGAAGAGTTTCACTTCTATTGTGATAACATTAAGAAGGAAAATCCAAAGTCTCTTGAAAGATTAGCTTATTATGAGATGCTTCTATGGATAAAGGTAGGCGACGAAGATAAGATACGGACGCTAATTGCAAATGCAGCCGGCAGCGATGAAGCGAACTTCAATGGTTTGTATTTACTATCCCCAAACATTTCATTTCAACTTGTTTACACGATATGTTCTTTTTTCTTATTGCTGTCACTAGTTTGTGTTATTTAACTTTTAATACGCGGGGCAACTGGGCAAGTATATTGTCGTATTTCAAGTGCAAATTGACAGATGCCAAATACATGCATATCTCGTGAACTAGCTTATGACGATTTGATAGTAAATTTGTTATACAATCTTATGGCAATGCCCGTTTAACATAATTATTGCACTTAGCTTCAAGTAGTCACTGAATGTTTTATAGACTCCATTTGCAATGGAAGGAGTACACAGTGCACACAATTATTGTTACCAATGTATGTCAAACACTTTAAATTCAGCTGGGAGTTTGTGTTCGAATCTATTGCACACTGCTGAATTTGTTCATTCATAGCAAAAGTGACAATGCAGATGCTTGAGATGTATCTTGATAGGTCTTTTAAAATCTTATTCCGTGGAAGCACAAAAGTTAATTATCAAATTATTCAGTACAGAAAATATTATGAATTCTAGAATTTCTAGTACATCTTAGTGCTATATTGCATAGTATATGATGTATTTGGTAATATCATGATGACTAAATGGGCTATTTGGAGTATTAGTATGCATCAATGCTCATATTAAGCACCTAATTTGCACTTTTGTTGTTGCAGAAAGTTATTTAGTAGCTTTGTGTGAAGGGGATCGACAAGAGGAGGCGTCGTTGCTTTTAGAAACAATAGACATAAAGAAAGTTTCCTCCAAGGAGAACATGGAAAGGATTTTCAAAGCATTGGGAAGGCTTTCATTGGAGTCCCATGCAAAACAATTCATATTGGAACTCAAAACCGATGGTAATCTATTTTATTATTCTGTACGTTTGAATATGCACTAAAATATAAAAGTCTACATTTAGTTTATCATGAAGCCTCTAAGATCATGTCTTTCTTGAAGATGGTTTTCTACCCTTTTATGGTAATTTTGTTTTCAAATACAGATAACGAAGAACAACATCTATCAAGTTTGATTTACAGTTATGCAACGAGCATACCAAACATGCAGGTGAGTACTTGTCATTATCTAGCTGGTATTTAAAGTCCAGAATGGCAGAATTACTAATACAAATCAAATGATTTTGTACCATGAACACCTTCAATAATTCCATGTAGGCCTGAACTAGTTAGATGATTGCTTATCGCCGTGTTGATAGAGTTTTTAAAAGCTCGAAATATGTTGTAAACATATCATGTTTGATCGTAAATAACTTCTATTACTTGGTTTGAAGGTTGAAGACGTTGTTGTGAAGTTCAAAGATTTGCAAAGTGATTTGGAGGTTGCTTCTTCATCTGTTACTCTCGAGAAGCTAATCAAATCCTGTTGTGAGTCACTCGAGGTGGGAAAAAATCTGAATTTATAGTATTTACCTTTATTTGTGTAATCATACACTATACCCATACCCCTCTCAGGCGGGACTGGGTATCGTTGTTGTATTGATATAATAAGAATCTAGTCATTTGCTTTGATGCAAATAAAGGCTATTTCTTTTACAATTGGTTCACTGATAGTCTATAATCTTCTTAATTGATACAGGTACATTTGGCCATTGATTTAGTTGATTCTATGTTAAAAGATGGGTTAACTGCAAAGATAACTACATTCAATACCATACTATCATCATGTTTGGCAAGCTGCGAGTATAATTTGGTACGTTTCTCTGGGATTTCCTTTCTTACTTGGTGTTTGATATTGACCATAATTTATATTTGTAAAAGAACATATGTGCATTAATACATTTTCTCTCTAAATTACACTCACTTTTCTTTATTAGTTGAAGCTATGTTATGTATTAATTTTGGAGGTTGTATAGATGTACTCATACCTCAAATTCTTTAGTTCTTCTAGTTATTTCGTTGTACGGCATTTAAGCAAGCTTATTACTGTTGCAAATTGTGTACTTTTGAGAACACACTTGACGATAGTATTCCCGTGAATGGCAGGTTCATCGCATAAATTCCATGATGAATGATCACGATATAAAGCCGAATGCTGAGACCTTCAGACTTATGATAACTTTGTGTGTGAAAATGAAGGATGTAAGTGATGCATAATTTAGTTCTCATGTTGAATCCTAAGCATTCTGATATAAAATGTGTTTGAGATCTTTGCTTGTCTTTTGCAGTTTGACAAGGCTTATGGCATGATTAATGATTTGGAGAGATCAAATTTAATTCCTACTGCTAACATGTACAATGCTATAATGGGTGGATACTTCAGACAGGTCAATTCTTCACCCATCTTATACTTGTAATTAGGAGAGGCAGAATATATGGGCTGTTAATGGGTAATTTTATATGTGTTGGCCAAGATAGACGGGCAAATCCAAGCCCTTAATTCTTTGATCCCAGCATGGGCTGGTATTGTTGGTCAGTTTCATCAATGTTTTTTTTTTTTTTTTTTTGTCCATTTCCTTTTTGGTTATGTAATTTGTTACGTATTAATCATGACATAAACAACTATACTACTAGAATGGTAAATAATTTATTTTTTTATTGTTTTTTTTTTATGTAAATTTTTTTTGGATCAATAGTTAAATGGTAATTTATTTTTATGCTAAAAAATTGAGTTACTACTTAGTAAACATTTAAATACACACTAGTTGAGTTTTGAATTGTTTAACTGTTCCCATTTCATTTAGCTACTTTTTTTTTTTTTTTTTCTTGTCTTGTTTCACCCGTCATCAAACAAATACAACCCAAGTTTAAATATCAATGGGTTGAAACTGCCACCCATGCTAAATTCAAGACGTCTTATACTTGGATATAAATGAAATAGTTCATTGAGCTCCATTTATTCAGGTATATTCATATCAGACAACATATTTGCATGTGTATTCTGCTTATTGTAAGACTGGTAGCACAATGGCATTCACACTTTTTTTTTTGCCTGATTGTGCACGATTGACTTACTCTCTCGTTATTCTTTTTTTTGCAGAAAAACTTCCAAAAGGGACTGATGGTTCTTAAACAAATGGATGTTTCAAATGTCAAACCGGATTCTCATACTTTCAGTTATATTATCGGCAATTGCAATAGTGAAGACGATATCATAAAGGTTAGAAAACTTTCATAAATATTCTGTTATTAATGTTATAAAATGGTCAATCTTGTGTTACATGATTCAGTGTATAGATGATGTCTATTATTTGTATTGACGACAACATTTTAGTTCTGCTAACAACTCTATTCTTATGTATTTGATGGTGTTTTCTATGTAGTATCGCAAAGAATTGAATGAATCAGGAGTTCAACCTACAAAGCACATTTTTATGGCACTTGTAAATGCATACGCAACTTGTGGGTTGTTTGAGAAGGCAAAGCAGGTAAGCTTTTCTTTACTATGTCTCTTTTTATGGGCCCACCATTCACGATTAACCAACTTATCTGATATATAATAATCATACAAAGATGAGTTAGATATTTTCTTTTCTGATCAGTATATTTGTAACTATAGGTTATGGTTTAGTGAGTTCATCTGGATCTGGTAAAAGAAAACTATTGACTTCAGATTTAACGAGTTGAAGTAAGAATTAGATACAATAAAGATATTGGTTACATCCTTGCAAAAACTAGCCTGAATGTAACTTGATTGCAGATCGATCCCACCACTATTTACATAAACTTTCTAGTTCCTACTAAATAATCGAACTCGTTTAGAGTCACATATGTGCTGCAAAAGTCCATGATTAATGTAGTGATGCATTACAAAAGCCTAATTAACTGCGCGTTGAAAAGATATAACTATAGGTTATGGTTATGGTTTAGTAAGTTCATCTGGCAAAAGAAAACAATTGACTTCAGGTTTACCGAGTTGAAGTAAGATACAAAAAAGATATTGGTTACATCCTTGCATTTATTAACCTGAATGTAACTTGATTGCGGATCGATCCCGCCATCAAAATCGAGAAAAACATATTCTACTATTTACATATCTAAGTAACTTTCTAGTTGCTACTAAATAATTGAACTCATTAGAGTCACATATGTGCTGCAAAAGTCCATGATTAATGTAGTGATGTATTACAAAAGCCTAATTAACTGCGCGTTGAAAAGATAAGTTTGATCGTTTTGTATTATTGTTAATCACCGTGTCATATCTCGCCATTAAAATATGCCAATTTACACAAGCTTCTATCCGGTTCCAAAACTTTTGTTAGTTTTTGTTCATCCCTTCATTCCAGTCTGCAAGAGTGTGGCATCACCCAAGGGACTTTCTACCATTGGAACAAGCAGCCCTACAATCCACGTGTTTAAGAACAATGCAACAACATATCATCTTCTCTTACCATTTACTAGTCACACCATCCACATGAGAGTTCATGTTGCTTGTAACAATATGACGTCTTGCCAGTATTTGACTAGAATTTTGCCATAGCAGGCCAACCAAAAGAAGCTTATATCTTTGAAAAAAATAATAATACTCTTTTGCCATAAGTAATCTACACAAGAACAGTTAATACCTTTCATTAACTAGTAACTCTGAAATTGTCATGATTTTTCTATGATCAAGATTTTGTGACCCATTTGCAGGTTCTTTCAGACAAGGCAATTCCTGGAGCAAGTATAAATGAAATAAAAAGTGTGCTTGTTTCCGCACTTGCTACAAATGGTCGAATGTCTGAGGCCCTTGACGTTTATGATGAAATTAAACAAGTTAACGCAAATTTGGAGCCAAAAGCCACAATTTCTCTTATTGTAAGATTCTATGTAATTATTGTTACTTTCTATTCCTTTTCTTCCTGTATAATTCAAGAAAAAGTAAACTTTTTGCAGGAGCACATTCAATCCGAAGGTGAGCTAAGCCAATTACTAAAGCTACTTGATCAGTTACTGGATTCAGAATTCTGGGATGATGGATGTGCCCGGGTCATCTTGTATTGTGTTAGATACAAGCTTTTAGGGTATGGTGGTCTATCCTTATGCTCTATTTGTGTGATATTACATGTTTTACTCACTCGTTTTAACTTAAATAGCCCGGCGGTTGATTTACTCAAGCAACGGATGGAGAGGTCAGATGCTAACGACATTGCTGTTGAAAGTTTATTTGACGAGGTTTTTTGCTCTCTTTTTTATCAACATAAATATTTTTGTTCAGTTTTCTGAAATTATTTATAGATAATTAATGTGTTCATTATGATTATGTGAATAAATTCAATGTTTGAATAAAAAATGATACAGGAGGTTGTATGTATTAAAAAGGGTGAATTCAAGTCGTTGTGACTATAGTTAAATTTATTGATTGACCAGTTTGAGATAAAACACAAAGCATAGCGAGTAAATGGTTGAAATTGACACATTCGATAAGTGATATTGATTATTATCTTATCAAATATATTAGTTGCATGCAAACTTTATATTCTTATTCAGTTTGTTTACCACGTGGATCTTAAAATCCAGGTGTTTTCTCAAATCGCTGAAACTGAACCACCTGATGTGCAATTCGGGTTGGATCTACTTGAAGCCATTAAGGAAATCGGGATTCAACCATCAAGGAGGAGTCTTGATTTTCTCCTTAGTGCTTGTGTATTTGCCAAAGATCTTGAACGATCTTACATAGTTTGGGAAGAATATCAAAATGCTGGCCTTCCTTACAACGTGTTGACTTCTGTAAGGTTAGTTGCACTAGATTATCCTACTTGGTAATGATTTTGCAACTAAATAGTGATTAAAATATAATTTTTTATATTTTCTGGTATAACTAAGTATGCTCATCAAAATACGTGAGGGGTCTACAACATAAGTTCATTAGTGTGAAAGGGATAGATGAAACATTTTAAAGTTAGAGTGTAATGATAATAACTAGTTGCGACGAAGACTAGTTCAGAAGCTGTTGCAAACATTATTTTGAATGCCTTTTTTATGGAGACTTACTGATTTAGCCCTTTTGAGTGGGGTATAAAACAAAAGGTTATCCTTCAAGTAAATAACCTCGTAATTCGTATACCACCATAATTCGCTTAAAAAATGATTTTTTGCAGATATATTTGGATTTTTTTGCATATAATTATTTTGGACTAAAAGGTTTGGAAACATATTCTGGAGTTTTTTGAAAATATCAACTTTCAGGCGATTTGTAGGTTACTGAATTTTAGATATCCACAAAATTGATATTGCGATTAGTGCATAATTTGTGGGGTTATTTTGTATAAATGTCCAAAAATAGGAGATTTTGTCATATATTCCGCTAAAAAAGGGTTAAATTAGTAATTTTCTCTTTTTTTCCATCTTCATTGTTTTATTTTAATATTGGTAGCATGCTTTAGTTTTCATTGTTTTTTATGAATTCGTTTTGTAGGATGTATCAGGCGCTACTTGCTTCAGGAGCCCATAAAGCCGCTAAGAATTTGCTAGAAAGCATACCTGGTGATGACCCTCATGTGTGCCGTGTCCTCAAAGCATGTCGAGAAACTTTTGGCAAATCCGCTAATGTGGAACTCAAAGGGGGCCAAGAAACTTCTGGCAAATCCACCACTGTGGAACTCAAAGCATTTCTAGAAACTGCTTGCAAATCCACCACTGTGGAAAGCGGCGGAAAGAAGAAAAAGAATAAGAGAAAGAAACGAAAGTAGAGGTATAAATTTACCCCCATTTTTCAATATCTATATCATGGGTCCTATTTTATTTTATTCACTACAATCCCCAACTATGTATGCAAAATGAGTATTTATGTGACTTGTCTGTTACTGCTGAACTTGTCTGGTTTTGGAATTGGCGACAGGTGAGACGAGCTTTCAGTTTTTTCGGTTACACGGCGAGAAATTGAAAAGCATTGGCGCTGACACACTAACTTACATGGACTTCACATTTAGGGATAAAACAGAAAGTATAAGCTTACAAGTCTATTGTTGAGAGGCGCCTTTAAAGCTGCATATTTGGCTCTTTAATGAATTCTCAAGTCAACCTTTGAGATGCTTGGTTTGGTTGGTAATATATCGGTTCTTCAAGTAACCTTGTTACCAGAAATTGATAGGTAGATGATTCGTCCAATGAAAATTGTAACTAGGTAGACTAATTATTATGATGGTTATGGTGTTATTAGATTTGTTAGTTTTATCTTCATCAGTTCAATGAAAATGGGACGGGATGTAAACATATAGCTTAGTCCCCCATACATGTTGATCGATTCTGAATATCATTTTGTAACTGAAATATTTCTTGATTTAATCAGGCATTATGGTGACGGGTCTTATGAATCCGTTACCCCTTTTGCACCGTGATCAACAAAACCAGGAATTATTCTTTTTTGTGAATATTTATCCATCAAGTATTCGGGATATCGGTTCTACACTTGACTCAGAACTAGGAAGATTCCTTTCATCTTTTATGTCTTTAGAGTTAACTTGTTCTTTATGCCAAAACACTGGTAGAAGCAGTTATCTCAATTTGACAGACTTGCCTATACCTGGGCTAATGGTGCATGTAGCCAATTGGCCACATGTTACATGTGAAAAACAGCAAGATAGTATAGTTTACTTCATTCTTGATTGATGCTACTTGATTATTTCGATGTATACCACTAGATGTCTGCAAATTATGTGTACTCAAACTGAATGAATATGTATAAAACATAAATTTTGTTTATATTTTTTCAATGTAAAGATAAGCAAGAGTTGCTGAACTTTGTTCAATTGACTATAAAATAGGACACATGTGAGCTATATGAATCTACAAACGTAGAAACAGCTAAATTTTAGTCGAATCATTACAGATTTTCATCCTAAATGTTAGCTCATTTTAGCTACTCGGACATGTAGCTATGTTATCCTCTTTCACCAAAAAAAAGTTTAGATCGGCAAGAAAACTGTGACCGGTGTTCTATTGTTTTAATATAGTTTGCTTTGACATATAGAGCGTGTCTGGTAAAACTAGGCAACCGAAGCTTGAGCTTAGTACTAAGTGCTACATGGAGTATCTTATGATTTAGGAGCTTGTGTTTGTGGAAAAATCTAACAAGTATCATCAACCAAACGGAACATATAGTTTACGAAGGCTTACTTTTAGCAGCTATAAACTTTTGCTCCAAAAACACTCATCCTTATACATAGAACATTGAGAAAACAGACAAACAAGTATTTGTTGATCGATCCAACCTATCCTAGCTACAATATGTTTTCACCCAAACTTATTTTCCATTCCATCTAGTTTTTTCAGTGTGCCGTTAAACTGTATTAGGAACAACTGTTCCAGTATACTACTGAAATCAACCATCTATTGCGACCGGTCACATAATTATTAATTGACTAGTTAACGACACTTAAAAATCAAAATGAATTGGCAACAAGTATAGCTTGTCTACACCTTGCTTTCGCTTGTGACAACCTCTCTTTCAAAGTCTCTTCTTTCACAGCACTTTTAACCATTACCAAATCCATTTCCAACAGCTTCAAAACTCGAAAAAGCTCAGTCACCATCCTATCTTCAACTTTCCCTTCATCCCTCAACTCCTCTGCCACTTCCCTCGCTCTTTCGGACACAATCTCCCCAACTTTGGCTAACAAATCAGTTGACCCGTATTCTTTATCCATCAACTCTTCCAGCTTTTCAAGAAAATCCATTATGACATATCCAACAGGTTTCTCAAGTGGAATAGGGACAGTTCTCTTCCACCCAATTTCAAAATTTGGCGGCTCAGGTTTCACAAGGTCAGACTTGGATTTTCGGTCTCGTAGGATTTCTGATTTTCGGCGTTTTTCAATAGGGAAAGTTTCTTGGCTTGTGGTGGTGGAGGAGTCGGATGAAGGGAAGTCGGGTAGCTCGGGTGGTGTGCTTGAAGTGCATTTGAGGGTGTAAGGTTTGTGAGGCGATATATTTAAAGAGGGTTTGAATGGGTAAGAAAGAATTGGATTGAAAATGGTGGAGGAAGAAGCCATTGGAACAAAACCAAGTGAATGAAAGGAACAAGATAAGCTTTACTTGGTTTTTCTGTTATATACTACCCGCCAAAATACATCAAAAGCTGTTGACAATTTTATATATTTTAATAGTTGTTTATTACTATAGTTTTATTCATTACCAGAAGGAAATATTTTGCATTGTTTTTGGATCATTTGCTATCTACATGGCTACTATAGTTAGTACACACTCTAATATGAATCTAAAACTGTAACTTTTTTATATTTCAACTTTATGGTTGCGTTTAGTTAGAGGAACAAAATGTTTTGTACAAAACAAAGAAAATAGAGATCGCGTTCAAATCCTTTTATTTCCAAAAATATTCTCCACAAACACAAATCCTCTATTTACCAGCTTAACAAGGAAAATTACAAAACAAATTTTTGTTGTTTCCTTGTTTTCCTTTGTAACGTAAAACCCTCCCTTCCCTTCTTCAAAATTGAAAATGCAAACATCAATTAAACGCGTTTTTTTTATATTTTCAAGTTTCTTTTGGAGATAAATTTACCTTCCAAATTTCTACAAAATCAGAGATAGAAAACAAACAAGAGAATTTTTTTTTCCTCCAACTAAACGTACCCTATATATCTGTCATGGATCCTGGTTTGCTTTTTATGGCTCTAGCTATTAGCAAGACCAATTGGGTATTTAGTCACTTCACCAACATATATTGAATCAACAAATGTATGGTTACCTATATCTACCAAGTTACCTAACACTTCCCCTACATACAATTGCTCTACAAAATACATGATCAGGAACATTATCTATACCTGAGTGCGTAACTTCATCAATAATTCCTTCATACTCTCTAGTTTCTGAGCAAGTTGTTCTATATTATGCACTTGAGGCTTGGAAGATTCGGAAGTGTTTAATTCAGCAGAAAGGGTTGCACAACTGGACTGTGAATCCAACAATGCTTCCTCAAGTGAAGATAATGTTGAATCGAATGAAGAACGACACTGAATATGTGGAGATGCAAGTAAAGACTGGCCACGGGCAAAGCTAGGAGATTTGATATCAGTGCTCAGATTTCGTGGAGAGAAGATCTCTTCAAAACCCTCACTTCCTGCAAAAGTGTACAAGTTAATGGTAAAACAGCATTAAGCGAGTATTAATTATACACATACAAACATGAAATGCGTTTACTAAGTTTTTATTTAGAGCATGTCATGATTACTCTAAAATCAATGAAAAGGGAATGGGAACCACCTAAGTGGCGTAATTGATCCAGTGCTGGCTGACCAACTGATTTATCAAGCTTAAGCAATCGTAGGATCCCAACAGCTACTTGTCCCATTGAGTCGACTTCCAACTTAAACAAGTTTGTAACATGTTGCAGCTCATCCTTTCTTACAACTATCTCAATCTACAGAAAATGAATTATCAATACACAGATACATATTTAGGGGTGTTTGGATTTGCGTTTTGAAACTGATTATTTCAATCCAGAGTCGCAACAGTCACGTCTAAAGGCATACTCAAACACCCTTAAATATATTAGCAACGATAGCAACAAGTTGAATGTATTCACCGGTTGTTTAGCGGAAATTTTCAAGTTTTCTACAGCCCAAGTCATCATCCCATCGACATCATTATCTTCAGAAGGTACTATGTCAACTTCAAGATCTATCCCGCCATGTGGCTCAACAGGTTTTTTCGGTGTATTCCCCTTTTGCTGAGGTTTCAAGGCCTTTAAGCCTTCAACACCAACCTAAAGGCACACAAAATCAGAAGGTTATCAGCGTAGCAAGTATTAAACCATATGCAAATCACTGTCTCAGAATATCATGCTCAAGCAGACTCAATTGAAGTAAATACACACCTTAACTACTTCAACCGGATACTTTTGTGCTGCAATCGAACTTCCTTTGCTTTTCGCAGCGTCAGTTTTGCTTCCATTTGCTTTAACTTTGAAACTTTCAAAAGACGTGTGCCAGGTTTTCTTTTCAAGGTAAGAATCCTCCATATCATTGGATTTCGGCATTTCTGCAATCACATCTGCGCTTTCCAGGGCAAATAGCCAATCCTTTAACTCTAGTGATATATTAACATCATCTGGTATGTAACTGCTATTCTTGTCATCCTCTATGTTGTCGTCTGAATTTCAGAAACAATAAACAAAGATGATTTATTCTAAATTAGCTACTACTAGTATAAATAAAGTTGGTTTTGAAATAGTAACCGGAATAGAATTGATTATCTTTTTATGCGATTAGATACTGTAAAAACTATAGCATAGTGGATTTATAGCTTACTTTGATTCTCCTTCACCTCATTGACTAACGGAGGTGTTGTTTTAAGTAGTTTTGACAAAGGTCCCGAAGATAAATGCTCTAAACCTTTGGTGAGTCCAGCCCCTGGGCCGCCATCTGGCCCTAGAACTCCAAAACGATGAAGCAAAGCTTCATAGTAATTCATACCTCCCGCAAGGCGTACACCCGCAATACAAGCTGACACACGTAGGCTATGACACTTTACATCTTGTGCATCAAATGGAACTACATGAACTATGCTTAAATTTAAGAAAGGAATCAAGGTAGCACTTCTATTTGATCTAAAACTTTTCCTGTTTTGCACCCAAAAGACAGCTCTCAGCTCTGGGAAAGATGGGACAACATCATTGGCTGGTGCTAAACTTGTACTAGCCTCTGCGCAGTCAACTTGTACTCCGTCCCACCGTAAAGTTGACGAAATGGCCATGGCAGCACCCAATGTTCTATGAGTCACTTGCATTGACAGATCATCTCCTATAAACTGTACTAAAGGCGTTCCCTGAATGTCTAAAGAAGAAGATTCTAGAAATGTTAGCTTAAGGTTCTCAAGTACTAAACTGATACCAGTATCAGCAGGAACCTTCTCATTAGAAGATTCATTATTCGTTATTGGCATATGTTTATTTTTCCCAACCATTGCCATTCTATCACTGACATTATCTATATAAGCATAAAGATCGAGCACAAAAAATAGCTGTTCGACAGAAGTGTTGGACAGATACTGATCACAAGCAACTCCTACTCTGACTACACCTTCAGGGGGAGGAATACTTGTTAACGGACTTCCATCTGATGTTATCATCGCTACCTGTATACAGACACCTTTCATCTCAACACACCTCCATAATTGTGAAGAGTGTAACCCAGAATCATTCGCTACAGTCAGATTGTTAAATTTTTCTAGAGACAAACCAAGAAGAGAAGCACCAGTAGCCCATTTTCTCTGACTGTTATCAATGGGTTGACCTTCCCACATAGAAAAGCATGCAGCATCCATATCAAGATTAAGCAGCCCAAGCCTCAAAAAAGGTGACTCGGAAAAATAGAAGTTTGCTATATGAAGCTTTGCACCTCTAAACGAGCTGTATTTGGGGTGATCATGACACGTGGGATGGTCGGGATTCTTGAACTCTAATGGAACAGTGATCTCTAATTCTTTGACAGTGATCTGGAAGGAGTTGACAGTGAAATCTGGTGATGTATCTTCGGGATTAAGCGCAACTCCATCAGTTAGGAAGGATGATATTCTTAGACAGGACTCTTCTTGAAGATCAATCTAGCAAGAACGGTGGTGTATCAGAGCCATCATAGAGACACACAATGTTCAACGGTTAATAGTAGAGTTGGAAAACAGGCGGGTTGGGGAAATGGTCAAAATGGGTCCAGGTCAAAGCGGGTCACTTAAATGTGTGGGTCAAATTGTCTTGCAACAATTTTGGTACCATTTTTTTTAGTTTGTTAACTGAGCTATTTTATTGAAATAATACTAATAAATTTTATCTTAGAAAAAACAGTTTAGGACATTGTAAGCAATTGAATACATGGTTAGTGACTTTTAACCCGCTTAACCCGCTTTTAACTAGTTTTTTATATTTAACACGCTATAAGTCATGTACAAAGTGATTTGATCCGTTCCATATAAATGGGTCGAAATTGCCACCTCTAGCTTATATAATGATATCAAATGTTGTACCATAAGAGGCTTGCAGTCGATTACAGTTTGTGAAGAAAGTGAAGGTGGGGCAAGGGAGGGCATAAATTGAAGAGAATGAAGGGATATGAGTGGAACACTTTCATTTGATCTCCATTGCTGATCACCTAGCGGATATATTGGAGGACAGAAATTTTTGCCTGGTCCAAACAAAATGCATGACGTTAATTTTAAACACCTGGAATTTGTTTTTCACATCAATGGCCAACAAATTATGAACTCTGCAATCGATTTATACCAAAATCTGGAATTTGTAGATGTTCTTCTGCAGTATCCTGTATCGAAGGTTGAACTAGTGGACATGGAGGTTGAGAGAAAGTATCCCTGAATTTAATCATTATGCGACTTTTATAAGTTACACAGTTTGACAATGATAAAACAAAAACTAGCAAGGGTCACAAAGTTTAACATATATACTACCAAATAGTATGCACATATAATATTGATATATGAAGGTTTTGTATTAACACAGCATACCTTAAAATTAGTCCACCAACCATGATCCGAGTTAAGTATTTGGCAAGTTCTCCATCAGAGACGCATGCCTGCAACAAATTATAGTGATGAATTGATGATTAAGAAAAAACATAAACATGTTGAGATTTTGGTATTTTCTTTTTAGGCGTCATGAAAAGCTACCCGAGAAAAGAGCACCGACTGCAACAGAAGTTCTAGCTGGAACCCTGGAAAACTCGGTGTTGTCAGTAACTATCTTACTGTATACTGAAGGCAATACCTAAAAAAGAGAGATGGATTTGACAAATAATAAAAAGTCACAAACCAGCATCTTTAATGCCAAGAAATATATGGTCCACTATAAAGGAGACCAGTGTATTCCCTGCAGCTTCTGTTGACTGCTGACAAGAAAAAAAAAAAAAAAAAAAAAAAAAGTTGTTTACACAGACGACCTAAGATATAGCACTTGGAAAATACAAAATGATGATATAGTTTTTAACCTGAGTTACATCTTCTCTGTTAAGACAAACATATAATCCCATGAAGAAGCGAAGAACAGCTCGAAGTCCTGCTCACATTATTTATCACAGTAAAATTTTACTAAAACATTGTATTAAATAACTTTGAAAAGAGATGGCACTTTTGACCCATTTACTTACGGATGGATCAGATTGGGTTTGTTTATCTCAACGGGTCAACTAGAAAAATTAGCAAAACGGGAACTGGTTGCAGCTCTCTCAAAGTATATTTTTAATTCACACAGCCTCCTAAATCATTATATTCAAAAAATTAGATAATTATTGTAAAAACATTGTTTTTTTGTCATCATAATTAACGCAAGTGTTTGCGGGTCAAAACATACTAAAAAGTTACCCATTTCATTTGCTTGTTGTGACCTGTTACCACCCCTTCAGGTTTACTAACATTCTATAAACCGAACTCTTTTGACCCGCCCATCTTTCTACCTCTAATTCTGAATGACGCATTAATGGACAATATTTTACTAACCTGGTTCACTCAGCGCTTGGCAGATGGCTTCTGTGATATGCACCTGAACTTCTAGACCTAGTGGCCAATTCTGACCCGTCCTTTGAATTGTAATCTGATTACAAAAACATAAGGAAATGGGACACAATTAATGTGATGTTTCGTAAAATGTAAATTGCAGGTGCTAAAGCAAAGTTTGCAAACATTGTGTTACATAAGCCTCTCCAGATATCCCATCGATAAACCGTTCACCACCAAAGAAAGCTCGCTTTGCACCATCATCATCTTTTTGGCTAGAAGCATCTTCAGAAACATTCGCAAACATATCAGGATGAGGCAGAAGATCGATACATAGATACTCCCATTCTAGCTTCTGGTGTTGACAAAAAAATGTAAATCATCACATATGCATGCATTTGTGTAAAACTGTAAACTGCTAACATAGCAACTATAAAGAACCTAAGTAACTGGCAACATATTGGTTATTTATGTAAAACTGTAAATCATCTCATGTCAGTATTTCTTCCACTAGGTTATTTATTTAATTTTATTGTTCAATCACACTATTAAAAGACAATGATATTTGATTGTTTCTTACATCTTATTTTGACCCAACAATGAAATTTCAATGTCTAAATTACTTGACATGTCTAATTATGGGGTCATGACAAGCTTAAAAATGTTTTGTAAGCCCAGGCTTATGGGGTCATGACAAGCTTAAAAAGAGCTATATACTTACATATTGCTTGTTTACTCATCGAAGCAAATGTTATGCTCTGTATAAGTCAGGTTGACCAAATTAATTTAATGGTAGAAACTTGTTTATATGTAGTCTCATTGAACATTGTCTATCTTGGAAAATGATGAGCCCATATAAATAACCTTAGACTATAAAAGTATAAAACCATGAAAGTGTATAAATTTAAGTATGGACAATTTAAGTATGGACTCTGAATCTTTGTGTATGTGAATATAGAAGTTTTAGAGTACTTAAAAAATTAAGTTTAAATATAAATTTAAAAGTTAAGAACTTATAAATTTTTTGGACGGATTCATCGTACAAGTTCAATTAAGCTATTGTTTGATAAATTAGTGAACTTGAATAATGGTTCCGGACCCAAAACATTCTAGTGTTCTTAACACATATCATTCATATACACTCTAGTATATAAACCTAAGAACATTTCAATCTTCAACCTATGTGGGATGTAAGGTTGGAATGGGTTTTGTCAAGACAATTTAATAAAGTACCTAAAGGTTCAGTCGTGCATTCTTTGTAATCCAACCAATACGGTTTATTTAGTTATTTATCTTTTGAAAAATGGAACTTGCGTGGATGATTAATGCCAAGTACGTTATTTAGTGACTACAAATGTATATTTCGTTTGAATGAAATTTTCTATTTTGAAACTATCTAATTTTCCATCGAACCTAAGGTGTCGTGAGAACACTATTTGGGAAGAAGATTAACAGGTAAACTTACTCTGAACACATAAATGTAGTTCTTGTCACTAGAGAAGTCCCTTGCTGCCTTAAGGTTTACAACCTGCTATGTGTAATTAAGTGTATAAAAGTTGTATTTAAAACCAACAAATTTAAAGTTGATACTCGATAGAAAACTAGAAAACTCAATATGCAGCTATAGAAGATGACCTGCCAGTTCTCATTTGTGGTATACAGCACAAGATTTCGGATAGTAATAGATGTCATTGGTGATGCCCTGGATAGCACAAACACATAAAAAAGATGAGGAACGGCATCAAGTCATTAATAGAAACAAGCAAAAACAACCAGTAGAGCATAGGTTTCTCTAGTAAAATTAGAAGCAGAACAATCATGAACGATCATTTTTTGCATAAGCTTACCAAGTTGTTCCTCGAAGATGTCTACCACCCCCGTGAGTCTCAAGTAATAGATTGACGGTCTGTATTTGTAATGTCATCCCATCAGCAATCTGATAAAAATAAACGCAGTGGTCTAAGCTTTGAGAAATAAAAAAATCCGACATTTTAAGCACGTTATAGCTCCAACGACTCATATGATACAAAGACGGATCATGACAAATTGAGCAAAAACTTACCTTCTCGGCAAATCCATAGCCACCACCTTTAGATGAACTCAAAGCTGCTTGTGCACTACCAGAAACATGCAAGAATGATATTATATAGAAAATTTGTAGTAGTACTCTTCGGTTATTAACAGTAAACATAATATCAAACTACTGATCACCTGCTCATGCTCCTACGTGCATTCAAATCATCAGTTTCCTCCAATACCACATCAAGCTTATCCATGTGCACAATAATAGGCTCGACTTGTACATTACTCAGATAAGGGAGCTTCAGATATACAGTCATCAGAGAATATCATGTCATCAGAAATATACATGCACATTAGAAGTGTAGATGTGTGCCTATAAATTAACTTCACCCGATGATAGACATATGTAAGGGTTAATTGCTTTCAGTATCAAGATATAATAGCTTTCCTACATATTAGAGTATAATACTACGAAAACTATCACTAATAATAACGGACTTGCATATTGTTACTGGTGATAAACTATCTTCCCATAATTTTCAAAGCGCTTTGCTATCATTTAACTATAACAAAGTATCTTCTTATATTAAGGTGTTAAATATTTAGAATAGCTAGATACTTTACACGCGCGCTTTATCGATTCTAGTAACGTGCTACGAAAACTATCCTAAGCCAATTATAAGTAACAAGAACCTATATTTAAAAGCAATAATTCCATGTCATAAAGCAACTAGCCGAATTGTAAGAGGTATTTGGAGCAGTGGGGGTGTCCCGCTGTGTGATTTACCTTGATGGAATTTTGATTCGTAGTGTTAATTTTCGTAAAAAATGACATATTTTTCTAAATGCACGCACCCGGTCCAAAAAGAATTATGTTTCTAGCTAGTAGTACTTGATTAGTTGATCCGTTACCAGGTGAAAAAAGACTCGGTTTCTATTCAATTCTATCATTTCATTTTTCTCATTTATACTATATATAGTTTGAAAAGCAGCAGAGGCCAATACTAGCTTGCTTATCGAAACATAATCTGTTTTGCGCGCAAATGCAATTCGAAACACACTACTTTTATTATAACTCATGATCTAAGAAAAAATAAGTTACCACGATCTCGAGCTTTCCAGCTTTGGCCATAGTAACAATCAAAGCAGTGGGCAAACCAAGGCTTGCATGCAACGCTTCACCACTTATATCTATCAACAAACATAATAATACACATTCAAAATCAGTCACAATAAACAAATAAATACTTATGAACAGGGACGGAACCAGAACTCAAATCACCATGTGCGCGCATCTAGAAAAAACTAAATAAGAGTGTAAACACATTTAATTGGGACAAATACATTTTCAAAATTTTACTTTTTACGAAACTTAGTTAGCACTATGTCACAAAAGTCATGTTTGGTCGTCACTGCTTATAAAATAGCAAATGAAAACAAATACAACAACGTACCTATATTAGAAAGCTGACACGTGCGTCCTTGTAACTTAAACTGATCTCTAGAAAACGATTTCAACCAATATTTTAACGTGTATTCCAGTGCCCTTGCCATTATCGATTCCATATTTATTTATCTATTTATAACCACCAACTAATGGTTATATTAGATCAATGGTACGTGTGTAAAATGGAACGGTAATGTGAACGGTGGTGTAGTAAGGATAAGGAGAGTGAGGCGGTTGGAGATGATGAGGATCGTCGTTTTATGCATGGGAAATGTTTGTATTGAATGCTGAGATCGAGACAAAAAGAACCTTGTTTACGTGTAAATGAATCTTATTCTCGATGCATGCAGTGGGTTCGGGTTCGAATTGATTCTTGTTAATTGTTATAGCATGCATCTCTCAATTTTTGGGCTCAAGTTGTAGATACACATAGGCCCAACTGTGAGATAATAATACCCATGCATGCAGGGGCGGAGATAGGGGAGGGGCACAAGGGGTATGTGTCTCCCTGCGAAAAAAATTGTAGTGTAAAATTTCAAAAATATCGGGCTTTTTTTGTAATTTCCCCCCCCCCCCCCCCCCCCCCAACCAATTTATAGTGTAGTTTCTAAAAATTATCAAAGTGTGCCCTCTCGAACAAAAATTTCTGGCTCCGCCCATGCATGCATGAACACTTTTTGAACCTCGGGATTCGTGTCTATTCAATCAAGTCTCAACTTGTTTACATTATATATAGATAAATGATTAGCATGGCTAAACTTTCTCAATATATAATGTGAGCAGGACTTCGAGCTTTTCTTCGAGTTGTAGATACACATAGGCCCAACTGTGAGAATACCTATGCACAATGTTGCAAAAATCGTGAATCGGTCCTAAGGCGGTCGAGGGCCGAGTTGCGTTTTTTAGCCGATTAATCGGCTCAAAACCTTGTAATCGCCGATTAATCGGCCGACTTCCTTGTAAATGTCTCCAAGTTCTAGGGCCTTGTAGCTTGGAATCGGCGATTACAAAGCATTGTAGGCCATTTTTTGCAACATTGCGTATGCATGTTATTAGTTGATTGGTTTGTGAGAAAATGAGCCCCCAGCTTAGCACCAATAAATGATTTACATGTAGATTTAAGCATGTACGAATATAAACACGTATAATCGGATGTTCACAATGAATGAACGAAATTGTTGCTCATGTTCGTTAATTTAACTAAACAGACATAAAATCTTGTTTATGTGTGTTCATGTAATTAATAAATAAACATTTTACCGCATTGTTAATAAAATGTTCACTGAATGTTTGATTCATTTACAGCTCTCTTGTTATTTGATATTAACAAGTCTCTTCGCCAAAGAAAATACTATCGTGTAACGCATATATCGTAAACATTGTTGTCATCGATACATGAATGACAACATATAGTAAAATGTTGGGCTAAACATCTCGTATTAATTAAACATAAAGAAACATAATTTGGAGACATTTGATATAAAAGTTTAAAAGGCTTATAAAACCAAATCATTAGTTAACTTATTATTAATGAAAAACTAAAATTAGCTTTTCAATGTTTAAAATACGGAGAAAATATCATTTTTAAAATAAAAACTATTGGTATGGTGTAATCCAAACGAGCCATGGATTATTATTTTTGATATTTATATTTACGAGAAATTAATTCCATAGATGACAAATCGTTATCAAGGACGAAGCATTTGAATTGCTTACTTCATTTTAGTTAAGAAGAAATTTTCTGATATAAAGTTATTAACACAATTGGCCCCTCTTTAAAATAAATATGTTCATTTTAACCCCTCCAATATTGTAGTTGAACCTTTGTCCTTGAACTTTATCAATATGTGATCTATATCTATACTATATATAGTAAATTACACCGTTCGTTCCTATGGTTTGCTCCAAATCACTACCGTAGTCCCTGATCTATTTTTTTTTTGCTTTTTTGATCCTTATGGTTTACATATTGCACGCTGTCAGTCCTTATCGCTAACTATCGTTATATTCTCCGTTAGGAGACAATCGTCAAGTGGCAACGTTAGTCCATTAACCAAACGATCGTTTGCAACGTTAGTCCTTTATACTAACGACCGTTACTAATTAACTCAAATTTTGGTTTTCTTAAAAAAATTCTTTTCTACTCGGTTTTTATCGTTTTCGCCCGTTTTCATGCATTTTCTTTATTTTCGTCCGTTTTTATACGTTTTCCTCCGTCTTTATACGTTTTCATATGTTTTTCTTACGTTTTCATTCATTTTTATACGTTTTCTTACTTGTCATACTGTTTTATCCGTCTTTATACGTTTTTGTCTGTTTTTTCCCGTTTCATCCGTTTTTATATGTTTTCTTACGTTTTCACCCGTTTTCTTATGTTTCTATATGTTTTTGTCCGTTTTTATACATTTTTGTCTGTTTGTATATGTATAAAAACAGATGAAAACGTATAAAAATGGATGAAAACGTATAAAGACAGACAAAAAAGTATAAAAATGGACAAAAATGTATAAAAACGGACGAAAACATAAGAAAACACATGAAACGGGGAAAAACCAGATAAAAACGTATAAAAATGGACAAAAACGTATAAAAACAGATGAAAACGTAAGAAAACGCATGAGGGGAAAAAACAGACAAAAACATATAAAGACGGATAAAACAGTATGACAACGTAAGAAAACATATAAAACGAATGAAAACGTAAGAAAAACAGATGAAAATGTATAAAGATTGACAAAAACGTATAAAAATTGACGAAAACTAAGAAAATGCATGAAAACGGGTGAAAACGATAAAAACCGCGTAGAAAATAATTTTTTTAAGAAAACGAAAATTTGAGTTAATTAGTAATGGTCGTTAGTATAAAGGACTAACGTTGCAAACGATCGTTTGGTTAATGGACTAACGTTGCCACTTGACGATTGTCTCCTAACGAAGAATATAACGACCGTTAGCGATAAGGACTGACAGCGTGCAATATGTAAACCATAAGGATCAAAAAAGCAAAAAAATATATCAGGGACTACGGTAGTGATTTTGAGCAAACCACAGGGACGAATGGTGTAATTTACTCTACTATATCTATACTACATATAAAGCAAAAATGGTCAATCTTGAAAAGTGGAAATCTTGAAAAATCTTATTAAAGAAAATTATGAAATATAATTAATACTCTTATTAAAACAACTCATTACTTAAAAGTACAATAATTTATTCACATTGTACAACCAATTAAAAACATATCTAAAAAAATACAACCAATTAATACAAATCACAAACCGGGTTGACCCGGGACGCTTCAACCAGACGGGTTGAACCGGTTTAATTTGACCCGTTTTTGACCTAACCTACCAAGTTGACCCGGTTTAAATCAACCAATTTTTCGACCGGAACGGTTCACCCGGTTGAAACACCCGGGTCGAACCGGGTTTCAAGACATTATGTTTAATTCCTAAATATTCAAACTTTTATTATTTTTCATTTATAACCTATAAACTTTTTTTATGAATAAACTATTTTTCGAATAAACTATTTGTTGCTATAAAGAATGTATGGTTAAATCTTGAAAAAGTGAAATCTTAAAAGTCAAAGGTGAGAGAAATGCATAGTATGATTAATAATCTTATTAAAACACCCCATAACTTTAAAGTACGATAATTTATTCACATTGTACAACCAATTAAAAGCATATATATCAAATTAAGAACAACCAATAAAAACACCCCTTACTAAAAAGTACAATAAAATTTTCACAATGTACAATTTAAACAAGCTACAACATAATCTAAATATAAAATAATTAACACACTAACTAATGTTATTTTACACATTATACAAATTAATAAAACACACAAAGTTTCATACAAGCTAACAAGTTGATGGTACATATAGTTTTGAAAACTGGACCAGACCAATGGGTTCAACCGGGAACCGGTGTCGCCACCGGTTCGTCTAACTAATAAAAGCCAAACGAAAACAAATATTTCAAAATGAAACTATTAATACACATTGAAAACCGGGTTGACCTGGGACGCTTCAAACCCGGCGGGTTGACCCGGTTTAATTTGACCCATTTTCGACCCAACCCGTCGGGTTCACTCGATTTAAATCGACCCATTTTTCGTCCAGAACGGGTCGAACCGGGTTTCAAAACATTATGTTTAATATCTAAATCTTCAAACTTTTATTATTTTTCGTTTATAACCCATAAAGTTTTTTTATCACTAAACGATCTGTCGCTATAAAATCCCGTTGCTATGCACGGGTACTCGTCTAGTATAAAGTAAAAACAAAAAGTGCAAAGTGAAAACTTAATCTATTTAAGGAAATCTTGAAAGTGCAAAAATTAAGGAAACTATATACGGAAACCATAAACTTCTATTATTATTTTCGTTTATAACCTACCAATATTATTTTCATTCAGTTTAAATAGTATTTAACGAATGTTTTAAAAACCGGGTCTCTAATCGACCCGGTCGAGTCACCGGGTTACCGGTTCGACCACCGGATCAACCCGGCCTTCCACAAAAATTAAATTTATATATATTTTGAATGATAAAAAAAAAAAAAAAAAAAAAAAAAAAAAAAAAAAAAGGAGTATATATATATATCTCGAAACATGGTTGATCCGGGTCATTTCAAACCTGACGGGTCTAATCGGATTTCAAAAATATAAAAACTAATTTGACCTGTTTTTTCGACCGGAACCGGCCAGGTCGAAGCGGGTTTCAAGACATTATGTTTAATCCCAAATCATCAAACTTTTATTATTTTTCGTTTATAACCTATAGAGTTAACATCAAATGAGAAGAAAAATTAAAATGAGAAGGGTGACAAGAAACAACAATCACACATTTCAAATGGATCTACAAAAGTAAATGCATCTCCGCTTAAAAATCTCTTTCTTATTTGAAATGTGTTACTAGAAATCTTTCTCATTTTTTTTTAGGGATAATTTCATATATACCAAAATGACAAGTTTTCAATGCATGAACGCAATGTTTTTAAAGCATGTGTTAGGGAAATATGGAATCATGATGTTTATTTTGGGTATATATGAAATTACCCCTTTTTTTATTTTAGTTTTTCTTCTCACCAGATCCTTTTCATATAACCCATACATTTTTATCACTACAACTATTTGCCGATATAAAATCATGTTATTATACACGGGTACTCATCTAGTCTACTAAACGTCTATATCCATATTCATGTCTAATATTAATCCATTTAGCTTATCCATATCCATAAGTGGTGAATCAGATCGGGTGGATATCTATTGGATCATGACATCATGTGATGATTATCATTTGACTGCAAGTCTACCAATACAAATTTTGTAATAGAACTACCTGCTATTGCTAATGTAAATATACGGGACATTTGAAACAATAGCTCATTGAAAATTTTCAGGTAGTATAAAAGTAGTTTAGGATAATATTGTTCTCTTAGATATGATGAGTATTCAATAGTCGTCAATCATTTTCAAAGGAAAAAATTAGCTAAGTTCACGGTAAAAGGACGTAACAAAGAAAAAAGTTATCAAACATCGTTGAACAAGAAAAAGTTATAGCGTTGATGTAATATTCAGACTCGTACTATCAGTGACTCCATCCAAAATAATTGTTTACAAACCAAGAAAACACAAATTTATAAATATATTATAATTTGGTATTTTGTTAGTGGAATAACAATCTAACTAATTCAATTTTGTATTATATGTAATAGTGAGAGACTAAGAACACATGGCATGGTAAGCCATAGGGATCATTATTGCCCTATATAAGGCGGCGTCTTATGGCACTAGCCGATACCAGATCTTGCGTTATGGGGCATGGCGCCAACATCATCTATCAAGCCATCGGGCATTTTCTTTTCTTTTCTTTTTTTTTTTTTCCTTTTTTCATATGCAACAGTGGAATAAATCAAAAAACGATAAAGTCTAGGGGTGTCTTATAACTTGAGTAATCATGAAGGTGTTTTTTAGTTAAGCTATACGTTCTAAGTTTTAAGAAAAAAAACACAAATAATAACATTTTTTTGCTATAACACCGTCGATGCAACTTGTGCTTTGATAATAACGGATAAGATAGGATAAATGTCAAACTTTTTGGGTAGTTGTATGGAATCATTTAAGCCAAAACGGAACTTGCACGTGACCATGTGAATGGTTATGCTTAATCTAAAGAAACATATGTAGTTGGCAAATGTAGGTGGGTATCGTATCGGTCAACTACTTTTTATCTTGATATGCAAGTTATCAGAAAAGAATTAAATGGTAAGTAATAAGTACAAGTTTGGTTAAGGTGACTTGCTAACCCAACACGTATTATCAAGTCGGCTTCGAGCAAACCTTTGAACCGAATCGAAAGTTTTCGTAACCGTATAAAATGTGTGGCCGATTTCATAATTAGGTACAATATTTTTATTGTGTTTTCTCTAACAAAACAGAAAAGTATTATTTCATGTTATTATGAGCTTGTTTGGCTAAGCTTATAAAACATAAACCATTTAAGCTTATATTTTATAAGCCCCAAGTTTTCCATTTATTTTGAGACTTGTGGACATATATAAGTTTATTGATAATGAACTTATATAAAACCCACAGGTCTAAAAATAAGCCAAAATTTCATTTGATTTTAATAAGTCTTAATTTTTCTGCTTATTTAAAGATTTGTGGGATTATATAAATTTATTATATCATACCAGTAATAAACTTATATAAGTCAACAAGTCTCAGAATAAGCCAGAAAATTGGGCCTTATGAAATATAAGCCCAAATAAGCTTATGCTTCATAAACTTAGCTAAACAGACCTATATTTTTTTTCTTAATACAGTGCTAGACTGCTAAGAACGTGCTTGAACAATAATTAAAATATTAAAATCATAAAATTCATTTAATGGACATGAAACATAACTTTTGTTTGTCAAATCAAAATTGTACGTCAAAAGACCACGAAAACATACGTGCATAAACCAACGACCACACTTATGCATATGTCATGTTGTAACTTATGCATTAATGATGTGATATTGTGGTGAAAGAATCAAAAAATGTGATGTAAGTATCACCTCCCTAAAATAAAACTCGGTTAACCCGCCCGTTGAACCGGAAACCAAAAGTCGATTTTCAAGGAAAACCTGATTGAACCAAATTATTTTTATGGAATCTAAAAATAGCATAAATGCTATTCGTTTTATCTATTTAGATAGACTTCTCTAATCTTTTATATAATACAATAAAACCCTTATTGGGAATTTTCCATTTTAAAAAATGCATTCATACCTTATTTAGTAATAATTTTATTTATAAAAAAAAGTTATTTTCTTATTAGGTAATATTTTATATTTATCCATAACACAAGTAGAAGATAAATACAAAAAATATAGATAAGATGCAATTAAGACAAGTAGAAGATAAATACAAAAAATATAGATAAGATGCAATTAATATTAGTATTAAAATTATTAAATAATTATATTTAATAATAAAAAATTATAATTAAACATCATAAATCAAACAAAACAAAGATTAAATTATTTGTTTTTTAATAAATAAAAATATATGATTCAAAAAATTTTAAAAAAAACCCGCGCGTGCGCGGGCATTATAACTAGTAGCATATAAAAGATAAATAAAAGACACATACTATGTCATGTTTTTGGTTAACCTGGACTTTATAGCAGCAAAAACTTAAACTAAATGAGTTACCTACAGGATTAGCAAGAATATTGCTTGGCATCTAAAATCTTGTAACACGACAAATCAACTATAGCTGGAACTACTAATGATGCACATGTAATTAGCTACTTTTTGTATATATATAACTCATCAACTTTAATAATTGAACGTATTAGTCAGATATAACTAGATGAAACGAATTAACTTTGGGTGATTATAAACGCGTTGTCTGCATTTTCTTCTATTAAGTTACTCTACTACGGAGTTTTTGTTTTTTGTTTTTTTTTTGTTTTTGTTTTTTTTTTTTGTTCAGTGAAGTCAATGAACATGCTATTCAGATGACGCCGAAACAATTCATCGTTAAGGGTGTGTTTGTTTTTACAAAAAAATGTCTGATTGCCTCTGACATCTTACCAGTCAGACGCGGTCAGATGTTTTTGTTGTTTGTTTTTTCACGACGAGTCAGACACGGTCAGACTTATTAGGTCTGACTCAGTAAGAGGCGTTGAACATGTCTTACCGGCTCTTACTCCTATAAAATCTTCAGCCGTCTCTCAAGTTTGAGACCAAATTTTGTTTGTGTTTCAAAAGATAAAACAAAGAAAAAATATATATATCTTTTATATAATACAACAAAACCCATATTGGGAATTTTTCATTTCAAAAAAATGCATACATACTTTATTTAGTAATAATTTTATTTAAAAAAAATATATTTTCTTATTAGGTAACATTTTATATTTATCCCTAACACAAGTAGAAGATAAATACAAAAAATATAGATAAGATGCAATTAATAATAGGATTAAAATTTTATAATTAAACATCTTAAATAAAACAAAACAAATATTAAATTATTTGTTTTTTAATAAATAAAAATATATGGTTCAAAATATTAAAACAAACCCGCGTGTGCGCGGGTATTATAACTAGTCTCTACTAATCCATGTAGAATATTATCATAAATACTTGATAAATATTCAAATTAACTACTTATAGATCTCAAATTAAACACCATATACACCTTTAACGCTGTTGGAATATGACTTAAATAGTTAAATGTTATTTATAATGCCAAGAGGAATTGTTAGCCTTTCAAAAGTCGTATGGTTTGACTACTTGCATATTTAATAATTTGTTTAATGAATGATAAATATTCTAACCACTACATTTTAATCAAAGTAATGATAACCATAAATAAACTCAATAATTGTCAAATTGATTTTTTTTTTTTTTTTTCTTTTTTCGGCATTGTGATCGACAGAACAATTCTCAACTATAATCAAATGTATGCGCACATATATTTGAAGAATGCAACATTTTCTCTTTTACATATGATACGACAAAGCTTTATTATAGTTGTGGACGTAAGGTCCGGACTGGGTCAGGAATGGGCCTGGCCCGGCAGAGAGCGGCCCACTCTACGCCTAAACCCTAATTCATGCCCTATAAATATAGGGCTGTGATTCTCTTCTTAACACAACATAACAGGTTACCCTAAACCTAACTCTTATATGCTATATCGCATGGAGACTAACTTGACAGTCGGAGGTGGATCCCGGGGCTACGGCCTCGGGTCCACTCATAACGGGTTCTCTTTGTTGACAGGTCTACTCAGGGCTTGAGAGACGACGATCGGCCCATGGAGAGTCGTCAAATCCAGCCCGCGCCAGATTATGCATCAACAAGTGGCGCCATCCGTGAGACATGACTACGACAAGTTTCGTGTTCTCACATCACCGGAAAGCAACCATCGAGTTTAAAAGCCGGTAACTTTAAAACTTTGTATTGTACACGACACACAGATACAAAATAATATGCGATATTCATTAAAACCTAATAGTAAAGATAATACCTTTTCTTTTGGTCAAAAGTATACGGCTGATCTCAAACATATTGATTCGGTTTCGCTTTCTTCGTATACAGTAGACATATATAACAAAGACTAGTATGTTTGTTTATTTGTCTTATCTCTTTTGTTATACACGATTCAACGTATATCACTTTGGTATTCGATCGCAATATTCATCTTAAACTACTGTTTTGTATTTAACAAAAAAAAATGTTATCTTTTCAATATTCATTAGATTTTATGTAAATCTTTTAAACTTGGTAAACACGATTTTACTTATAGCCGCACTAAATCCGCACGATCGGACCTACTTTATCTTTTAGCCGCGAATTAATTCACGCATATAATGTTTTTTCGGTTGGTATACCTGTTCGTGCTAGTTTTCGTGTTCGAACAACGCATTCACGATAAATCTACCCGCGTTAGGCCGTGCGTTCGGACATCTTCGCAGATTAGCGCCATGAGCGCACTGTCACGTACAGGCACCACGATGCTAGCCAATCGCCATGAGTGCACTGGGCAAAAGTCGTGGTCATGTTATGTTTATCTGCGATCATCCACGAACGTTCGAGTCTATGCGGTCACGATACATCCATCTGTGTCTGTGCGCGCAATTGAAACTCTTAGTCGCGGTCACGGTGCATCCATCCGGGTTATTGTTTATATAGTTTGTAAAACCTCACGATAGGTGTAATTCACACTACTACTTCTCTTATGTGTTAATTTCATATGCTATGTGCTATATATCGCTTCACGCTAATCTTTTACTTCATTCGATTTTATATGTTGCGATTCACGGCATATACTTTTAATATTTGCATTAAGTGTTTTTCAGGATTTGAATAACTAAGTTTAATGCTCCTACACGAGTAGCACCATCAAACTTGGGGGGGGGGGGGGGGGGGCTACCAGGATATATACTACCACTGTTTCCGTACGCGTCATTCAGGTATATTTGGAAGCAAATCGTACATAAGAGGCATTGCAAGCCCGGTACAAAGACGGATTTAAATATTCGCACCATCTTGCCGCAGGGGAGACGTCTTCTGTCGGTTGTAAAGACGAATGTAATGTTCGCGCACAACGCGCACCTCTGTTGCGCACAGCGCGCACTTCTGCCACATAAGCACGTCTTCTGTCGCACCATGCTGCATCGCTACTGGTACAAAAGGTACGCCTTTACCCAGGATGCAACATACGAGATCCACCTTCACCATTGTGAGACAATCACAATCGCAATCCCAGTGCGCACTGTCGCATGTGGGCTGCGCAGTATGGTCCGTTCCATGTGCACACCTGAGTAGCGTACACATGGGCCATGCCGTCATGGTTGATTGGGCCTACGCGGCCATAAACAGAACTTAAGTCTAGCCTAACATAGCCATGCACTATGTCACACTAGACTTGGGGGGCTTGTGGACGTATGGTCCGGACTGGGCCAGCAATGGGCCAGGCCCGGCAGACAGCGGCCCACTCTACACCTAAACCCTAATCCATGCCCTATAAATATAGGGCTGGGATTCTCTTCTTAACACAACATAACAGGTTACCCTAAACATAACTATTATATGCTATATCGCATGGAGACTAACTTGACCGTCAGAGGTGGATCCCGGGGCTACGGCCTCGGGTCCACTCCTAACGGGTTCTCTTTGTTGATAGGTCTACTCAGGGCTTGAGAATACAACGAATGACCCATGAAAAGTCGTCAAATCCAGCCCACGCCAGATTATGCATCAACAATAGTTATGATAACTTCGCGTATATTACAAAGTTTGAGTTTCATTGATAGTATCTCTTTTCAAAATAAATGTATACATTACACTATGCTTTCAAGGCTCTTTTTTATTTTTTTATTTTTTTTTAAGAAAAAAAATTAATAATATTAAAATAAATGAATAAATAAATAAAGGTTGAAAGTAATGGAAGTGTTATGTTCTTAAAATAAATGAAAGAAAAATAAAATTAATCATAATTTATGTTCTTAACTTGGAAGAAAGAATAGTAACTTTTCCAAATTATACATATATCTTTTAGTTTGTTATTGCCAAAACTTTTAAGAAAGGTATTTAAACAAAATATATTAATGCTTCTTTTCTATTTTCTCCCAAAAATGAGGTGTGATTTAAAAAAAAAAAAAAAAAAAAAAAAGAAAAAAAAAAATCCATTTTCCTTCTTTCTTTGCTCTTAAACTTTAACTCAAGAACACAATGTTGATATCTATATATACTCATTAATAAAAGACAATTTTAGGCTTTACTTCTCATAATTATTTTACTAAAATATCTTGAACTCTCATGCTGACACCTGTAAACAATCAACAAGATCAACACTATAACTTAGAGCATCCACTATGAGAGGTCTAAGAATAGGTCCAAAAAACTTGAAAAGGTTTATGTTTTATATTAGCCATAGTGGAGTTTTATTTCATACACATGTGGCATGAAAAGGTCCTAGATGTTAGACCTCTTCATAATCTCAAGACATTTAATGCATGTGTTATGAGAAACAATTATAAAGCTTTAAGATGTTTATGTCATAGTAGAAATAGGTTTATTAACTCAAAAGGTCTAAAACTTATTGATGTGGCATGAAAAAATTAATTTATAAAGCTTTATAATATTTTACCATAGTGGATGCCCTTAGCATTCATTATTATTAAGCAACTTTCAAGTTTTTAGGAAATTTTGAAAATACATTCAATAGGACAATGGTTAATACCGCTATAATTAATCTACTAGACGAGTACCCGTGCATAGCAACGGGATTTTATAGCGACAAATAGTTTATTGATAAAAAAACTTTATAGGTTATAAACGAAAAATAATAAAAGTTTGAGATTTGAGAATTAAACATAATGTTTTGAAACCCGGTTTGACCAGGGTGGTTCAACCGGTTGAACCATTTCGGTCGAAAAATGGGTCGATTTAAACCGGGTCAACTTGCTAGGTTGGGTCGAAAACGGGTTAAATTAAACTGGGTCAACCCGCCGGGTTTGAAGCGTCCCGGGTCAACCCGGTTTGTGTTTTAATTGGTTGTATTTAATTTGATAGATATGTTTTAATTAGTTGTACAATGTGAATAAATCATTGTACTTTTAAGTAATGGATAATGTTTTGAAACCCGGTTCGACCCGGGTGGTTCAACCGGTTGAACCGTTCCGGTCGAAAAATGGGTCGATTTAAACCAGGTCAACTTGCTAGGTTGGGTCGAAAATGGGTCAAATTAAACTGGGTCAACCCGCCGGGTTTGAAGCGTCCCGGGTCAACCCGGTTTGTGTTTTAATTGGTTGTATTTAATTTGGTAGATATGTTTTTAATTGGTTGTACAATGTGAATAAATCATTGTACTTTTTTAAGTAATGGATAATGTTTTGAAACCCGGTTCGACCCGGTTGGTTCAACCGGTTGAACCGTTCCGGTCGAAAAATGGGTTGAGTTAAACCGGGTCAACTTGCTATGTTGAGTCGAAAACGGGTCAAATTAAACTGGGTCAACCCGCCGGGTTTGAAGCGTCCCGGGTCAACCTGATTTGTGTTTGATTGGTTGTATTTAATTTGGTTGTACAATGTGAATAAACAATTGTACTTCTAAGTATTGGGGTGTTTTAATAAGAGTATTAATTACATTTCACTTTCTCTCTCATTTGACTATTGTTGAAAACTCAACATTTCACTTTTGACCATTTTTCCATTATAGATAGTATAGATACTCTCTATTAAAATAGAGTTGGGCTTAACTTCTCATAATTATTTTACTAAAATATCTTGAACTCTCATGTTGAGACCTTTCCTTTTGTACTTTCGCAAGTGATTATGTTTGCTTTTTATTTTCATTAAAACAATCAACGAGGTCAAAGGTCAACAGTATAACTTAGGATACTCATTTGCAATTATTAAGCAACTTTTAAGCTTTTAGAAAATTTTGAAAATACATTTAACATGACAATGGTAAATACCGCTATAATTAATGAAAAATAGTCAAAACATAATTTTGAAATATTTTGAATTACTTGAGAAGCTTTCTCAACAAGCTTAGAATATGTGTATGTACATTTTTTTTGTGAGTCACAGAATTAAATTGGATTTTCAAAATTCAAATGGACTTGAGTTGACAATGTTTGTAATTTTGGTTTTTGTATCAATTGCAATCAAATTTTATGTTAGTGACGCATTCTATTTGATTAGATACACATATTAACAACAGATCTTATAGTTGTTTATCTTTTTTCTTTTGTCGATATTTTGTAGATGGGCAGATGTTGATCGAAGAAGATGGATATAAGGGGATGTTTGGTATGAGTGAATCACATAGAATGGAATTGAAGCTGAGAATGGAATGACCAAGAAAGAGAATAGCCCTAAAGAAAGAAAACGAATTCCATTGTTTGGTACGACCGATGAATCGAGCAAGGAAATGGTTACCATGTTTGACTATATTGTTTGGTACCGTGTGAGAATTAAAAATAATGCAATGATTTATAAACAAGTAGCTATTAGAACAGTTTGATTATGCTTTCAGTCTTCAATATATAACTTTTTTGGTTTATATAGAATAATATTCTGAGCTTCAATGTATCATTTTTTGAGCTATCATTTTCCAAAATTGTTAAACCACATATCGACATAAAGTTATCAGCAAAATTACAATAATATTCTGATAAAATAAATTACATATAATTCCAAATCAAGTAGCAATGCCTCCTCATATGCCCATGGGCTCGTTTTCATATCGAAGTCTTAATACAGTTTAATCTGCAAATACCTGCAACAAAAGAAAGTTCAAAGATTGCAAACAGTGTGAAGAACAAGATTTTAAGCAATCTATATAGACCAAAAATCAAGATCATACACTATGTACGACAAACACATATTTTAATGGCAAAAGCTATCAAACTGGACTTCCATTTCCCATCATCAATACTTATGTTGCTTTGAAAAATAAATCATTCAAGATAATTCAAACCATGTTCACAATGCAATGTATTGACTACCCCATTTACGAACATTACAATTTATTGTTGCATAAAATTGACCATTGAAATGTAACAACTGTAATTTATGAACAACAAAATATTAAGAATCATTAGCAATTAAATCCCAGAATATTATTGTATATATGTTCATATGAACATCGAGATGTAAAAATCGTACCTTTGATAGACGAAGATTAGTAACCGGTGATGGTAACACACGAGCATAGCCGAACGGTTGATGAAATCTTGTCGGAGAAGATGAAGATCATAGAACATTGAATGGCAATAGAGAAATCTTTGTTAGGGCTGTTCAATTTCTCCCAATTGAGACAGCATGTGCAAAGCACATGTGTTTCTATTTTATAGCCTCCTTTTTTTTTTTTTTTTTTTTTTTTTTTTTAAATTAAAACCTCTCCGATTCTGGAACTAGAATGGACCGTGAATGAGCGGTGCTTAATTTGTCTATTCTCAGCATTCTCCTCTTTTTTTAAAGAATCATTTTGGTTGAATGAGAATGCCATTTTGATTCTCTAATTCCATTCTAAATACACAACAAACAAGGGAAAAGAACCCATTCTCTTTCTAAGCTTTCCATTCCATCCTACCAAACATCCCCTAAGATCTTCCATGCATCGAATTATTAATTAACTAGGTCTGACTTGCTCATAATATCACTTTATTTTCTTACATAACGTGCTTAATATCATTTTATATTATTGGATTTCTAATGAAGGGTGTGGAATTAAAAAGTATTTGATGAGGTAATCATTAATTAAGTTTATAGTGTAAATTCTTCCAACGTATTTGAGAGATTGCTTACGGCCACACGCGTATTATATATTTGAGCGATCAACAGATACAACCTCCGTTTAAAATATGAATCTTTTTTCTTATCATGTGTTAATGTGTGTTTCGAAATTGACATTTTGTTTTCAATGTTTTGTTCTTCACATGTGGTGATGCAAAGGAAAGGTTTGTAGGACAATCATGTAAGTATTAAGTTAATCTCTCATTCTTATTACTCTTCAAGTTTCATCTAACAAGAGGTAAGTGTTTTTTAATGATGGTGCGAGGAAGTCTAATACTCTAATGTTTCTATTTATTGTTAGTGTGTAATGTGTAACGGGCTCAAGCCCAAGCCGGAGTCTAGAATATTCTGTCTAGTGCTATTTATAGATACGATGTAATTGTAACCAATTTCACTACTGCCCCACTGAAATAAACCACGACGAAAAAAAAATATAATAAAAAAAAATGTGTATATTTATGTTTTTCTAGGGAAAAACACGCCCCGTTTGTTCGGAAGGTTCTTTGGGGGTTGAAGTTTTAGAACCAACTTTCGTTTTATTTATTTATTTATTTTTTTTTTCTATCTTTGTTTTAGTTACAGGGGATACTTTGGGTTATCTCGTTTTAGTTGTAGGGGATACTTTGGGTTATCTCGTTTTAGTTGTAGGGGATACTTTGGGTTATCTCGTTTAGTCAGGATACTTTGGTTTATCCTATTTGGTAAGGGATACTATGGTTTATCCCGTTTAGTCAGGATACTTTGGTTTATCCTGTTTGGTTCGGATACTTTGGTTTATCCGGTTTATTTCATTTTTATGTTTGCTGCTGCTTGAAGATGTACTTCCGCTTGCTGTCGAACGTGTTCTTCAACAATTATTAATTTGTTTTCCTTTATTGTTATTAGTTTTCCTTTATTGTTTATTAGCTTTTACTCTTCAGTCCGAGCTTTCGCGATTTCGCCGCTCGTACTGCGGGGGAGTGTTAGTGTGTAATATGTAACGGGCTCAAGCCCAAGCCGGAGTCTAGAATATTCTGTCTAGTGCTATTTATAGATACGATGTAATTGTAATCAATTAATCAAATCATTCAGTTATCATTACATTTATTAGGATCTAAGATTGAATGAAGGGTTAAACATATTGAATAAGTCATGTTGAATCAACTTTAGGCATCATTGTTACAAGTTTAGTTTATTGGACTTTCAATTTCTCTCAGGTCTACTTATAACGCAAAAGGAGTTTGCTAAAATGTTAAACTAGGCATGTTCTTAGGTAGCATTTGATTTGTTGCATGGAATATCTCATGTCTGTTATTTTTTAACACTCAATATCATTTTGGGTTTTTGACTAACACATCTCATGTTATCTCAAGCTATCAAATGTATTAAAGTTCTCCATGCACAAGTTAAAGTAAGTGCAATTAGTTATAATATTGTTCAATTAATTCATATGCATACTAAAAAAAAGAACCGTGACTTAGGACTCTAAAGTTATCGAGAAAATGGGCAGGCATGATAAATATGTTCAAGCATTGCTTGAGGTTTATGTGGTATTTCAATCACATTCTATTGTACTTTATTTTGTTCGGTGATTAATATATTTTACCAGGGTGAATCCCTTTTACCCAAAAAATATGTCATAGTTGGGTAAAGAGACACTTACTCTTAACTTACTAATTATATATATTTTTATCTATAGTAAGAACCAATACAGGATTCAACTCAAAGCTACTGAATGTAAAGTCTCTTTGTTACTCTTATACTACTATTTGTATGTTCAAAACAACAATTCAACCTGTCAGACTCTAAACACCAAAACGGCTAACTGACAGCCTGAAACACAAATCAGAGAAAATCTCAAAACCTTCAATTAGGAAGACCCTGAAATGACTAAAAGAGACTACGGGTGAGACAAAATCCTAGGCCATGCGAACATTTAAAGCAGATCAAGCCTGGGATAAGCAACACTCATAGCTACTCAATCTTTGCAATAACTCCTCATAAATACTCAAACTAAAAAAGCTTGTACGCGTATTCAATACGTGGCAATCTTGGAAATGAAGATATTCTCCAAAACACTCAAACGTCAAAATAGATGACTCTGATACCCAGGCAAAGCAAAACAAGTAAGACTCCCTGGACTAGGAAGGTATATCAAGAGAATTCCACGACGCCTCACCACTTTAGCATAAGTTCATCATCGCATTTTCCTAAAACAGTCAAATACACAATTGGAATAGGGGTACTTGATAGCGTATATGACCTCCAACCTAGTTGGATAAGGCCCAGACACTTCATTTCGGCCCAAACATAAGCCTGTCAAGTCCAGATTTTGACCAAAAGCCTAGGAAAAACTTCCCAAGGCAACCCAGGACAAAAAATATGCCTGACTGATAAGGATTTATTAGGTACTTTTTTAAGGGGTCATTTAAGGTCCTCCTATACATACTTGACCATTTCCCCGAAATGGCTCAAGCAACACCAAGCCAGCCTTGGCAATAACTATACCTAAAGTGATTCTTCTCTCACGAATAATACACATACTCCAAACTGAGTAGAGTAGTTAGTGTTGTCCGAACTCGTGAATTCGGTCACAGCTTGGGGTCCATACCAAACGTGAAAAACCAAATAACTGACCAGCCCAAAACCTTAATACTTACCTTACGTAAACAACTTCTAAATCTCACGACACTATTACGTCCTTAGAAGGCTGGAGCAAGAGTCTTTCACTAAGTTGTGAAACAGCTTGAACTAGAGTTCTTCCACTGTAAAAGATACTTAACGTCTTAACTATGGTAATTGGGTATAGGCATGACAAAAAAAATCCACACCCGACCGAGCCTGGTTTGACCGGGGAATCCCCGAGTTGACCTGGTATAAGGACGGAGATGAGGAATTCCCGAATTAAGAAACGTGTATGGGGGTGGCGATTGGGCTACCATGAATCCCCGGCCCCTACCCCAACCCCAAACCCGACCATGTTACGTTTAAAAATGTCAATTACGTATATTGATATATATATATATATATATATATATATATATATATATATATATATATATATATATATATATATATATATATATATATATATATATATATATATATATATATATATATATATATATGTTGCTTAAAATTATGCACCGTTGATTTGTGTTTCGCAATCTTATAATATTTCGTTTCATAAACTACATTTCCCATACGGTTATATATACTTCAACATGATATATGCTACTATAACTACGTAGTAAATAAGTTTTGCCACAAATACTAAATACAAATAACAGTTCCTGGTTTGATTAAAAATATTTGTAACTATATAACAAGTCTATTTTTTTTTCACAATTCAACTTATTGTTGGAAATATGCCTACTAAAAACACAATGTTTGTTATTACAAAAACTTACGACTCTTTACATTTCTTTCCAATTGCATATAAGAATCATTGTTTTGCAAGGTGAAGTTTTATTTTGTACCATATTTGTACGTAGACATGTAAAAGATAACATAAAATCCACGATATCCCATGGGGATACTCGATGAGGATGGGGATAGGGAAGTACCTCAACGGGGATGGGGGCGGCGATGAGGATTTGGACTTAGGATCCGCAACAGGGATGTGAAATGCAATCCCCAGCATCCTCAACCCCGTTGCCATCTCTAATAGGGTATTTATATTCTTCATGTAATATTTTAAATATATATATATATATATATATATATATATATATATATATATATATATATATATATATATATATATTAGAATAAATACGATTATAAGCGTTTATAATTTTGCTTGCACGTGTCTTGCGTTAAAAGCACAAAAAGGAATTTTGAAAATCGTTATTTCTAACGAAGACAACAAACTTACAAATTACAAATAACATAACAAGCATTATTTAGAAAGAAGTGATAAAAAGTTACTCCATATGTGATTATAGAAAACCAAATTTACCTAACCTTTTTACTTACACATTATTTTTATCAATCAAACTTATGTTATTATAACTTATAAGGTGTCTAAATCACATTTACGCATGTCAAATTATTAGCCAAAACTTCTATCTTATTGGTTTTCAAAGATCACATAAAAATGTCGACAAGTGAATCTATTCACTTTTGATTCCCACAACAAAAAGAATTTCATAAAAATAAAATCTATGCGTGTTCTTGCAACTGTACATTCTTTTAGCTATTTGACTATGTGTTTGGTTACATATATGTTTCATTTGTACGACCTTCATATTTATATATATTCTAAAAAGCGTGAGGTGCACTGTAGCAACAGTGCTCACGCAAGTTTCGTCGTTGCCCCATTTTAGCCCCTGAGGTTGGCGGTCAAGTGCGAAGTTAGTCCATAATAGTACTTAACGGTCGTTATCTAACATGTGTAGGGACCAACTTTGCAACAGGATGCCACGTTAAGGGACTGAAACTGAAAATTCATTTGCTACAGTACCAAACAGTGCAGAATAGTACTGCTACAGTGCCAAACAGTACCAAATAGTGCCTGGTACTGTTCCTAAGAAATTTACACTTTTAGTCCCTCGGTTAGCTGTAAATTCCACCGTTAGCGATTTTTTTCAAATTTAGTCCTTACTAAAAAAAATAAAAAAAATCTATAATTTTATTTCGAGTTTATATTTAACACAACAATCCCGCAGCAAAGCGCGGGTGCCCCAGCTCGTTTTCAATTAAGTGTAATCATGTTTCACACGTATTTTAGCTATTTTAAACTAAGTATTCACTTTCAATTAAAATAATCAAATTGAGCTTAAGTAGATTAATATAAAATATATTTTTGCACAATATAATGATCTCACTTTTTTAAAACTTTATACATTTGGTAAATAAAAATTTAGTTTAAACGAAAAAATATATCTAATCTTTTATATAATAAAAGAATTACATCATTTCGGAGTGTTTTTGCAAATCCCTTCTCATTGAAAAAAAAATTGGACCATTAGTAGAGCTCGATTTTGCCACGTAAGCGAAATCGAGCAACGTGATTGGTCAATAAGAAGTCAAAATTAAATTGATTTTGGTCAAACTTAATAAATTTGATTAAGAAAAAAAAATTGCATAAAAATATAGGTGTCAAATTTATGAAAATAAAAACTTAAAAAAAAGAAGAAGTAATTAATAAAACTTTAGTGATTGAATTTTAAATAATTTATATAGAGTAAAGTGTAAAATTACAAATTTCATGTTTTTTAATAACTTTATAAAAAACACAAATAACCCCTTACACTTTATACCCCTATACTTTATAATATTAACTCTGTTTAAAATTACATGAGTATTAGTATTAGTTTTTAGACTTTCATCCATTAAAATTACAAAATTTGATAAATATGTGAATTAGTTTTAATATACGTTAAATATTTTTTTTAACTAATGTTAGTTTTAAACTTTCAATCATTAGAATATTTTTTTTAAATAAGAACTCATGTTACCATTTAAAAGTTTAATTTATGCATGCACGGGTTTGAAATACGGCTAAATTATTAGTAACGGGAATATAAATATCAAATGGTAAGCACGATACTGTGATATAAAAATAAATATACGCGATTCTACTTATAACAACGACTAATGAAATTGTTATTTAAAATTTGTATATAGATATCCATAAAAATATTTTTAAAATGTTATACAAAATCAACCTCAACCTCAACATGTCTGTCAATTAAAAACGTTATACAAAGCTAATGATTAAAAAAAACAAACAAACACATGAGTTAGATAGTCATTGATTAATATAGAAAGTGCTTTCCTTAAATTATATATAAAAAAAATGCCCGCATCACAATCTTTATTTGATAACAATCACCTCCTAAAAAAACGTAGTATGTGATAACCTAACTTTATTCATTGACGTGATGTTTTATCAAAAATAAATAAATAAATAATAAAAAGGTAATAGTTGGCCGTTGTAAACGAATTAAAAGTATGTACATGAGAATTATTCAGCAAGAATATGTAGTTTTAATCAGGTTATTACGTTACTATACTGCGATAATGTTATTGAGTTGGTAATCACAGATGTGAGATACAACCATTATTCTATACTTATGATTTATGTGTAAACCTCTTTTCGCTTCTCAATAGTGTCACACCCCCAAAATCGGGTCCAGCGGAAGCATACGTGTAGCTGGGGTGTAACTCAATTGGTATTACAACACAAGTTCAAAAATGGTTTTCACTTCAATCATTTAGAATAAAATAGTTAAGTCAAAAATATTGTATTTACATTGTTAAAAGTAGTGCGGAAGTAGGCCCTTAAAATAGTTTAAAACGGTCCCCATATAAATAATCAGAGTCTTCTATGACCATGCCATGCCCTGCCAAAACCTCCTGTAGCGTGCCATTGCTTAATACCTGAAAATACATGCTAAAGTGTCAACACTAGGTTGGTGAGTTCATAGAGTTGTTTAACAAATAAAGTATTTTGAAAAGTGATCACACAGCAAAGGCATCGTAAATCCACTCAGTTACAAGTCCCGCCATAAGAGCCTTGTAACCTGTGTGTTCACAACCACTGCTAAAATATAGTTGCATGTTTAGTAGTCAAGTACCCGCGGTCATAATAAGTCACAATATAAGCACCACCTATATAATAATGTATGCCATGCAAAGCCCCTAATTAAATAATATGCGTCCCGTAACATGGTGGACGAGAGGTTGGCCGACCTCTAATAGCGCTATCCATACTACTAATAGGCGTCGAACAATGCGAATGTACGAACAGTACATCATACAACTATTATATAAGATTAATAACGCTCCGAACATGGGAGACTTAGCACGCTCCACCAATAAGGCGAGACTTTAGGGTTAAGAACGCTCCACCAAAAATGGCGAGACTTTAGGTCATAGTACGTACGGTACATTAGGGTCAAAAGTTTAAGTCAAGTTCAAAAGTTCAAAACAAGTTATAAGGTCAAATGAGTTCAAAGAGTCAAGTAGTAATTTATGTAAAAATGAGCATGTATTCTCCCCCAAAACGTTAACAAAACAATTTAAAAGAATAGGGGCTATGACTCACCTGGTGCGAATAGCAATGACGACAAAAGTGAATACACAGAAATGAGGTTCGATCTCTAACCGCGACCTATAATGAACGAATGATACGATCTACTTAAATTATGAGGGGATGCGATGAATGTACATGCACATGAAGCCTATACCACTCGTAGTTTGAAAATAAGTGTTGCCGTTGATTTATAGTATTTCCATAACTTAAGAGAATATGTGCTATTAGAAGTTGTCAAAAATATATATATAGTTCGCCTAGTTTCAAAAGTGTATATCTTGGTCGTTTTAAGCTCGTTTTCTACGTTCTTTATATCCACGGAATCGTGGGACAACATACTAACATGTTTTTGACAATTTATGACGGCTAGATCAAGTTTTATGCTCAAATTTGCCCGTGAGTACTGTTCATCAGCAAGCAGTTTTTCAGAAAACTAGTTTTCGTCGTTAAATTCGGAAAATCATATCTCCTTCGTTATAAACTCGTTTTAGTTCGTTCTTTCGCCAAAAGTTTCGTTTTTAAAAGTATTTTCTAAATATTTGGTCAAAAGTTACCCAAAACCCACTGAGTTGGCCATGTTTTCATTTTAAGGACAGTAGGTTTTTATATAGTTTCAAAAATCATTTTCCTAGTTTCAAACTTGTTTCAACTTCAACCAAACCACTTTCAATCACCACAAATCTAGTCTAATCTTACCATACACCTTCTTAGGGTGTCATGGGTTCCTAAACATCATAAATCAAGTGGATCTAACAAGGATCTAACTATAATCCATTTCTAGGGATCAAAAGTTACATATATATATAAATGAGTGGTATATACTAACATATGCATGTAAACCTTGTATGAAAATCATGTGATCATAAAAATAACATGAAGAAATTATGAACAAGAGTTTGACAACTTACATAGAAAGATTATAGAGCTTGGATGAGTAAAACCAAAGAAACCTTGAGTTTTTATTACAAAACTCAAACAAAGACAACAAAAGGAACTAGATTAACACTTGATCTTGGAAAAAATGATGGATCCTTGTTTGAAGTTGTTCTTGGTCGTGTACCATATAGAGAGAAAAGAGATGAGAAGTTTTCTTGGCTAGTTGCAAAATGAGATAAAATATCTAGTTTTCTTGTATGTATATTATTTGTATTATTGGTGTAGTAGACAAGATCCACATATTAAGGAGGATTAGGGGGGGTGGGGCTGAAAATGGAGGGGGGGGGGGGGTTGGAGTGTGTAAGACTTTGGTGGACTTTGGTGTAGTTTAGGTAGATATTATTAGTTTTAGGTAATACCGGGTACCGAGTTAACTAAAAATAAACCGTGACGAGTTGAAGTAAAATATGATGAAGTTAATTGGGACATAATAAAGTTATAAAAATTGTGAAAATATGTTGGGTATAAATAATGAGTGTTCGGGTGATTATTGTTTAGTTTTTACGAAAACCGTCGTAATTATATTAAACGTACGACATTAATTAAATAAATTCTCAAATTACCGGGTAAATTAATATTATAACTTTTATATCATTATTATGAGTATAAAAATGTGTTAGGACCATAGTTGGGATTGTCGGATAATTATTAAAAATAATAGCTCATAAGATAACGTTTATTAGGTTGATAATCGTACGTGTACAGAAATGACGCAACTCACGTATAAATGACAAATTTTCTCCGGAGGTGAATAGTGTTTTATGAATAGTAAAATTTTAAAACGCTTATCAGAATATCAAACTGACCTCAAAAATGATGAATAGTGATCGATGAATAGTAACCGATGAATAGTAAATGTGAAAGTTCGGGAAAAGACCAGAATTTACGAGTTGTGACAGTCTCTACCCCTTAAGGGAACTTCGTCCCGAAGTTCAGTTAACGTTGGTCTCTGAAGTGTTATAAAGGTGAAGATTCATTAGATGAAATGACCAGTTGACGTGTTTTCAGGTGGCGGTTTACGAGGTGATGAAAAGTATAAGCGTTCTGACAACGAGGGTATTCACACACATAAATGAAACATTTGGAAATTGAGTAGAGGATTCAATCCAGACAAAATTTTATTATAACCATTCTCAGTGTTGCAAAATTCATTTCTGAGTCGGATATAGGTAGTCAGCCTATGTCCCACTATCCCGGGTTGAATATAGGTGACTAGTCTATATTCCACCGAGGTTCCATGAATTTTGAAATACTCATCTAAGTTATACTAAGACTATGTCCTTCACAAATACCAAGACGTTCAGAAAGACTAAGGCAGGTGACCAAACTCGAGGTCAAATGATGAAACTATGTAAGGAAAAACATAACGCGGTGACATATATGATACGTGAGCATGCTTATATAAAAGACAATTATAGTAATCAACTAGAATAAGTGAATATAATATACCAGATAATGAGACACAAATCTCATCACCTAAGTCAGCAACAAACCACAAGTGAGGCTTCAGCTTGGCAGGCAGGCACGTGACGGTCATAGGGTTAAGTTTTTCGTAAAAGTAGCTATAGTCTAGGTTTTAAAAACACTTAGTTCGCTATAGCCAAAGCTCTGATACCAATCTGTCACACCCCCAAAATCGGGTCCAGCGGAAGCATACGTGTAGCTGGGGTGTAACTCAATTGGTATTACAACACAAGTTCAAAAATGGTTTTCACTTCAATCATTTAGAATAAAATAGTTAAGTCAAAAATATTGTATTTACATTGTTAAAAGTAGTGCGGAAGTAGGCCCTTAAAATAGTTTAAAACGGTCCCCATATAAATAATCAGATTCTTCTATGACCATGCCATGCCCTGCCAAAACCTCCTGTAGCGTGCCATTGCTTAATACCTGAAAATACATGCTAAAGTGTCAACACTAGGTTGGTGAGTTCATAGAGTTGTTTAACAAATAAAGTATTTTGAAAAGTGATCACACAGCAAAGGCATCGTAAATCCACTCAGTTACAAGTCCCGCCATAAGAGCCTTGTAACCTGTGTGTTCACAACCCACTGCTAAAATATAGTTGCATGTTTAGTAGTCAAGTACCCGCGGTCATAATAAGTCACAATATAAGCACCACCTATATAATAATGTATGCCATGCAAAGCCCCTAATTAAATAATATGCGTCCCGTAACATGGTGGACGAGAGGTTGGCCGACCTCTAATAGCGCTATCCATACTACTAATAGGCGTCGAACAATGCGAATGTACGAACAGTACATCATACAACTATTATATAAGATTAAGAACGCTCCGAACATGGGAGACTTAGCACGCTCCACCAATAAGGCGAGACTTTAGGGTTAAGAACGCTCCACCAAAAATGGCGAGACTTTAGGTCATAGTACGTACGGTACATTAGGGTCAAAAGTTTAAGTCAAGTTCAAAAGTTCAAAACAAGTTATAAGGTCAAATGAGTTCAAAGAGTCAAGTAGTAATTTATGTAAAAATGAGCATGTATTCTCCCCCAAAACGTTAACAAAACAATTTAAAAGAATAGGGGCTATGACTCACCTGGTGCGAATAGCAATGACGACAAAAGTGAATACACAGAAATGAGGTTCGATCTCTAACCGCGACCTATAATGAACGAATGATACGATCTACTTAAATTATGAGGGGATGCGATGAATGTACATGCACATGAAGCCTATACCACTCGTAGTTTGAAAATAAGTGTTGCCGTTGATTTATAGTGTTTCCATAACTTAAGAGAATATGTGCTATTAGAAGTTGTCAAAAATATATATATAGTTCGCCTAGTTTCAAAAGTGTATATCTTGGTCGTTTTAAGCTCGTTTTCTACGTTCTTTATATCCACGGAATCGTGGGACAACATACTAACATGTTTTTGACAATTTATGATGGCTAGATCAAGTTTTATGCTCAAATTTGCCCGTGAGTACTGTTCATCAGCAAGCAGTTTTTCAGAAAACTAGTTTTCGTCGTTAAATTCGGAAAATCATATCTCCTTCGTTATAAACTCGTTTTAGTTCGTTCTTTCGCCAAAAGTTTCGTTTTTAAAAGTATTTTCTAAATCTTTGGTCAAAAGTTACCCAAAACCCACTGAGTTGGCCACGTTTTCATTTTAAGGACAGTAGGTTTTTATATAGTTTCAAAAATCATTTTCCTAGTTTCAAACTTGTTTCAACTTCAACCAAACCACTTTCAATCACCACAAATCTAGTCTAATCTTACCATACACCTTCTTAGGGTGTCATGGGTTCCTAAACATCATAAATCAAGTGGATCTAACAAGGATCTAACTATAATCCATTTCTAGGGATCAAAAGTTACATATATATATAAATGAGTGGTATATACTAACATATGCATGTAAACCTTGTATGAAAATCATGTGATCATAAAAATAACATGAAGAAATTATGAACAAGAGTTTGACAACTTACATAGAAAGATTATAGAGCTTGGATGAGTAAAACCAAAGAAACCTTGAGTTTTTATTACAAAACTCAAACAAAGACAACAAAAGGAACTAGATTAACACTTGATCTTGGAAAAAATGATGGATCCTTGTTTGAAGTTGTTCTTGGTCGTGTACCATATAGAGAGAAAAGAGATGAGAAGTTTTCTTGGCTAGTTGCAAAATGAGATAAAATATCTAGTTTTCTTGTATGTATATTATTTGTATTATTGGTGTAGTAGACAAGATCCACATATTAAGGAGGATTAGGGGGGGGGGGGGGCTGAAAATGGAGGGGGGGGGGGGTTGGAGTGTGTAAGACTTTGGTGGACTTTGGTGTAGTTTAGGTAGATATTATTAGTTTTAGGTAATACCGGGTACCGAGTTAACTAAAAATAAACCGTGACGAGTTGAAGTAAAATATGATGAAGTTAATTGGGACATAATAAAGTTATAAAAATTGTGAAAATATGTTGGGTATAAATAATGAGTGTTCGGGTGATTATTGTTTAGTTTTTACGAAAACCGTCGTAATTATATTAAACGTACGACATTAATTAAATAAATTCTCAAATTACCGGGTAAATTAATATTATAACTTTTATATCATTATTATGAGTATAAAAATGTGTTAGGACCATAGTTGGGATTGTCGGATAATTATTAAAAATAATAGCTCATAAGATAACGTTTATTAGGTTGATAATCGTACGTGTACAGAAATGACGCAACTCACGTATAAATGACAAATTTTCTACGGAGGTGAATAGTGTTTTATGAATAGTAAAATTTTAAAACGTTTCTCAGAATATCAAACTGACCTAAAAAATGATGAATAGTGATCGATGAATAGTAACCGATGAATAGTAAATGTGAAAGTTCGGGAAAAGATCAGAATTTATGAGTTGTGACAAATAGAATCCGAAAAAGACCTCAATAGAACTTTGACTTATGCCTTATCTAACTGATAGTATTTAGTAACTTTTTTTATGGTTTAACTTTTTTATTATACACACCAACTTTTAATAACTCTTTTTTATGTCTTATTGAAAACTTCTACATTTAATATTTGTGTTTTTACTATAAACACACTAAGCTATAATAAAATTAGTTGTGAGTTCAGGGGTTTTTCACTAAGCTTCTAAAAAAATCTTATAGCTTTATCATACACTTATTATGTTATGGTAATTGAATAAGCCAATAAGCACCTTTAATAAGTATAACCAAACACCCCTTTAGTTCTAATATGAAGTTTTCTTATTTAATGTTATAACTAACTTTGTTGTTATCCTCACTATAATGCAACATGTTAGTGGTTTTTGCAGTTTTATTATCTTATCGCACACACTAAAGTGCAATGCAATTTGTTGTGTGCGTTTTTTAGAGGATGATTAAGTATCAACACATGATTGTCATGGAAGGATTTTCTACACCTGCTCAATATATGAATGTATAATTTAGTTGAGTTGCTGATTTAGATAATACATGAATGTATTTTAATGTACCAAAGATGTGTTTTAGTGCCTACATGGGGAATTTTATGGTAGGAATTCTTTTTGGAGTGTAATTTGTCTTTGAATGAGTTAATGAAACTTAGCAAGTGTTTGTTGACATTGATAACACTATGGGTGTCAACCAATGGTCTAAAATATGGGTGTCTTTTACCTTAATGATCTAGGCCAATTGTGAAGAAAGTTGCATTAAACTGAAACGTCGGTAAGGATTCAAATAATCCTAAAAGACTTGCGGATATACTCTTTGTCATTTTTTTCATGCATTTATAATTTACTTAGACAAGTAATAATAATTTCCTTATATAGTTCGGGCTTAGAGAAAAATTATTCTTATATATTATACATAAACATGAGATTAAATTTGAGTTCTACCAATTACATCTTTTTTTGTTTCTCTTTATGTAATAAAGAAGCTATAGTGTAAGCATCTATACTAATTTGGTAATTTTATGATTAAACATGAGAAGTAAATAACACAAACTTATGAAAATACAACTTTTCAAACAAAAATGTACATTAGTAAAAATGGTACGATGGTTAATAATAATTAAGAAAATGAATCAATCTTCAAAATTATCTAAATATGCTACACATTTTATCGAAAATATAAGTAAAAGAAATAACACAATTACAAAACACATCGTAAATTGATAGCACGGGTTTGCAAAACTAAAAGCATATATCACTAACATCTCATGCAAGTTAAGTATCATCATGTGATTTTGCTTGAATAATAAAATATAATTTTTAATTCAAAAACATTCTTCTAAAATAATAGGTAGGTTATAATATATACATATAATTTTTTATTTTTAGTCTACCAAGTAAAACCATTTGAAACATGTTAAGTGGTTCATTTCTTAATCGATAATAATACATAATTAAAACGAAATTTTAAAACCCTGTGCGTGCACAGGTATTATAACTAGTTTGATATATGCCAACATTCATCAGATAACCAACACATGATCATCACATTCTCAAATATCCGATCTACCACTAGAAACTCGTTTCACAAATCAAAACAACCTTACAAAAGTCAAAACCAAAAGCACTACATTCAACCAATCCATAACCAAAAAAAACAAAAAACAAAATAAAATAAAAAAGAAAAAAAAGGGATCAAAACCGAATAAACCACTAACAAAAATGACCACATTTATAATCCCAAGTCGACAAAAGAAATAAATTAGAAAAGTGAAAAAAATTGAATAATTGGGTGCATGTTTAGACGGGTATGTTTGGCACTGGTAAAAGTTAGAGCGGGTTGCTGGAGCATGTTATTGGAGCTTTTTTCTACATGCTTCTTCAACTAGCGTTCCATTTAGTAGCTTATTTTTTTACATGCTCCTTAAAGCTATGTCAGTCAAATGAGACTTATTTTTAATGGTAGCTTATTTTTCTAAAAAAAATAAGCTCGTGCTATGATAAGCTCTAAGTTCGCGCGTCAAACATGTCATATAACGGGCTTATGAGATATGTGATTTTTAAGTTATGTTTCATAAACCAACTTTTTTTAGTTTATTTGAAACTTTTCTGCTTATGTTTCATAAGGTTACATAAATTATGTAACCATAAGAAAGCTTATAAAACATAAACCGAAAAACAGATAAGACATAAATCCGCTATATAAGCTTAAACGAACACTCTTTAAAAACAGTACATAAATTATATAAGCAGAAGTAAGCTTAAACTAACTGAATTAGCTTAGTTGGCCACCTGAGTTCCTTCTGGAGCTTGGGGATGAGTTTTACCCGGATTCGAGTCTCGCAAGTGACAAAGAAAATCCGGATTTTTCTCTTATTGCGAAGCCGTGAGTTATAGGGGTGTCTGTTCGCTGGTCTAAAAATTGAAATTAAAAGTGAATATTTAGAAACAACAAAAAACAATACTATGCAATTGAAGAAAAAATGATAAATTAAATCAATTTCTAAATCATTAGGCTAATGCTAATGATAATGTTGCCCTCCAATCAACCAAGTAGATGATTGTATTGACGATTTCTTCAGTTACTTTATTCATTCGTTTACACAATCCATCCTTAATTGCCAGAGTACGTTCATCTATTATTTGTAATTCTTTCATCGTGCGAGTTCTCCATATTAGCTCAACTGAATTGGTGACAATCACCTCAATCTTTTCAAAGTTAAGGTTGGCCTGACAATCGAAAGTTTCATTATCTTTTGTGTGTTTATTTATTTTTTATTAATTTTTTTAGGTATGTTTTTGGTTGTGGTTTTGGTCACTTTATTAGCAAATTATGATTGAGTGAAGCTATGGCTATAGAAAGCTAATGCGGCGGGGTGTGAATTACTATTAGCATTGGCCTTATCCAAAAATAAAGGGATCGAAACCGAATAAACCATTAACAAAAAGGACCACATTTATAATCCCAAGTCGACCAAAAAAAATTACAAAAAAATAAAAATAAAAAATAAATAAATAAACAATACGTGTGTGGGCGACTGGGCGGTCTCTTCAATTCAATTCCATAAAACCCAAAACAAATTTTTATTTCATTTTATCTATTTTCCAACTACAATCATCAAAAATCAAAATCCAATCATCTTTATATAAATTCAAAATAAAATCATCAAAACAAATTTTATAAAAAAAAAAATTGTATATAACAAACATGTTTTAATTAATTTTTATCATTTTCACCTACAAACCAAAACCCTAACTATTTCAATTTGTTTTTATAAATTGATTACAGTTGTTTAGTTTTTTTTATTCTTTGTGTTGTAAATACATCAATCAAATTAAAAAAAAAAATCACAAATCCTTCGTTTTTTTTTACAGAAGGATTAAAATTAAAAAATAATAAATTTATGTGTTTTTTTTAATTGTGATTCTGTTAAATCGGTTAATTAATTCTGTTATGATCAGTGTAGAAATTGGAAGAAGAATTAGGGTTTTTGATTTAAATAAAAAACTAGTGTGTGTTTTTGAGGGTGTGATTAGTGTGTGTGATGAGGAAGATTGATCAGAAGCAAAGGCAAGGAGGAGGAGGGGGAGGGGGAGTTATACCGAATTCAATACGGTCTTCGATATCGAGTTATTTTCGGATTGTGTCGTCTGGTGCGAGTACCGTTGCGTCTAGTGTTAGGTCTGCGGCTTCTGCTGCGATTGTTGATAGGGATAATAACGATGTAGGGCCTGATCAGGTAGTTATGCGTTTTCGTCTTTAGAATATGCCAAATCATGTGTTTGTTGTTGTATGTAATGCGTTCCGTGCTTAGTAGTAGTTATTGAATGCGAAATGAAATGTATCTAAGTAATTAGGACTCGTGTTACTATTGGATTGCGGTGATTTGGTAAGACGTTGAGATTAGGATTTGGTTGTAATGGATATCGGGTGTTTAGTTAATGTGCGCATTTATGTGTAGCTTTTGTGGATCTTAGAATTTGGTTATTTGCCGTAGGTTATTAGTTATTATGCATTTATTAAACTATCAAGGCATTAACGTTGCTTAGGATGTATTTATGCATATGTTGTGTGACATATTGCTATTGTTTATGGTGTGATTTTAGCTGATAGTGGGACTGATTTATTTATGCAAATGCCTTATTAAACATAAGCATAAGTTGGCTAGCACATATTTAAGTTACTTATAAAACTTGCCGTTTATGACATGGATGAAAGAATGTCCACTAGTAAATATGGTCTTAAAGACAATTTTACGGAATGGTAATGGGTTAGTATATGTAAGATGGTGTGTATATTATTACTGCTATTATGCTTGTTTACTTGAAGTGTTTGGTTATTTTATTGTTTCTTCTTGAGTAATCACATGTATTTCATAAAGTTCAAGGTTGTGTTTGTAAATCGTAGACCAGGACCAACTCCATAGTTGTTGCTTGAAATTTGAAACGCTTAGATACTTGAACGAGGTTGATTCAAGTAATATCTAGTTGAGTAGGGTATCATTCGGCCAACATTCAAACTTGACCGTTTTGCAACTTCTGAACAAGATGATGATATAGCTGTTTCTTTTAGTTTTGTATTCTTTTGGTTTTTCATACTTGAAATTGACCTTTTAGTTATTCTGTGTTTTGTTATTAAAAGGTGCTCTGGGCTGGGTTTGATAAGCTCGAATATGAGGGAGATATCACTCGCCGAGTGCTTTTGCTTGGGTATCAACATGGTTTCCAAGTGTGGGATGTTGAAGATGCAAACAATGTGCGCAATATAGTTTCTCGATATGATGGTGCTGTTTCGTTTATGCAAATACTGCCAAAACCAATTGTGTCGAAGCATTCTCAAGATGAGTATGCAGGCGATCGCCCTCTTCTGGTCATTTGCGCAGATGGATCCTTCTCTACGGGTGGAAATGCTCCGGGTGGAGCAGCCATTTCTGGCAGTGGTAACATAAAAAATAGTCATGATCAACAAAATGGTGGGTCTGTGCCTACGGTAGTAAGGTTTTATTCTTTGAAATCTCAATCATACATAAACGAGTTGAAGTTCAGATCGGTTGTTTACTCAGTAAGATGCAGTTCCCGCATTGTTGCTGTTTTGCAAGCAGCACAGGTTTGTTATCCTTCTTAAGCTTTCAGTTTTCGTGTTACATGAACGTGCTAGTCATATTTATATGCATTGCAGGTACATTGTTTTGATGTTGCAACATTACAAAGGGAATACACTATTCTGACAAATCCTATAGTAACGAGCTCTTCACGATTTGAAAATATAGGCTTGGGGCCTCTTGCTGTTGGTTCTAGATGGATTGCTTACAGTGGGAGTGCTGTGGAATTGCCAAATACACGTGTTAGCCCACAACATCTTACTCAGTCTAAAACCTTTACTGCCCCTGGTTCAAATGGGAGCATTGTTGCACACTATGCAAAACAATCAAGCAAGCAGCTTGCTGTAGGAATTGTTACACTTGGGGATATTGGGTATAAGAAACTTTCGAGGTATTACTCTGAAATCGTGCCCGATGGCAACATGTCTCAGCAATTAAGTGACCCAGGACGGAAGGACCGTGGAGCGCCTAATGGCCGTTCACCAGATGCTGAGAATGTTGGAATGGTATATATTATTTTATTTTTTTCTAAATGTTTGATAGAACTGTATGATTTTCATTTTTAATGAATCTAAGTCCTGTGATTTTATTAATGTTTCTGGTCCTAGTTTTAAGAAAAAAAAAGTACTTGTTTGATAGACGTTCTGAATGCAGGAGTCTGATGACAGAAATTTACCATTTTAAACCTTCTATATGTATAGTGCAAAGGACATTCGATTTTGATATATGTCCCATATTGTTGCTCTTATAATCTGTAGTTTAAGCAAAGAAATATCGAATCAACCAAATTAATATTCATTAAAATCTTGACATAAAGTCATCAATTGTTTTTTCTACTGTTTTCAACACTAGTTATAATGCCCGCGCACGCGCGGGTTTTTTAAAATTTTTTGAATCATATATTTTTATTTATTAAAAAACAAATAATTTAATCTTTGTTTTGTTTGATTTATGATGTTTAATTATAGTTTTTTATTATTAAAGATAATTATTTAAAATTTTTAATCCTATTATTAATTGCATCTTATCTATATTTTTTGTATTTATCTTCTACTTGTGTTATGGATAAATATAAAATGTTACCTAATAAGAAAATAATCTTTTTTTTTTTAAATAAAATTATTACTAAATAAGGTATGAATCCATTTTTTTGAAATGGAAAATTCCCAATAGGGTTTTTCTTTTATTATATAAAAGATTAGTTAATCAAGCATTATAATATTATAAGTTCGTACTCATCACCAGATACTCTGCAAACATAGTTTGAGTGAATTTTCTGCATCAGATTAACACTTATCTTTATGTCAGGTGATTGTCAGAGATGTTGTCAGCAAAGCAGTAATTGCTCAGTTTAAGGCACATGACAGTCCTATCGCATCATTATGTTTTGATCCCAGCGGTACCTTATTAGTAACAGCTTCGGTTCATGGGCATAACTTTAATGTTTTTCGTATCATGCCGGGAGCTGAAAACGGTGCATCTTACATACATCTTTACAGGCTTCAACGCGGGTTTACAAATGCGGTAAGATTCTTGATGACCTAGGTTCATCTCTTGATTTTGGATTTCTGCAATATGGTACTTAACTACTTTTGTGTAAAAACACACGAAAAATTCAGGTTATACAAGACATAAGTTTTAGTGTGGATAGCTGCTGGATTAACATAAGTTCATCAAGAGGCACCAGCCATCTATTTGCTATATCTCCGTCTGGGGGACCAGTTAATATACAATCTGCTGAAGAAAGCGTAAATAGTAATCATAGGGGATACAATTATGATGCCAACAATAAGCCTGCAGATCGTTTTGCCTCTGGACCTCCGATTACACTATCTCCTGTCAGCAGAATAAGAAATGGAAATAGTGGGTGGAGAAACGTGGTGACTGGTGCTGCAGTGGCTGCGTCTGGTAGGATGAATTCATATTCCGGTGTTATAGCCTCTACTTTCCATAAATGCAAGGGAAAAAATTTGGATGCAGATTCAGGCTCCACAATGTCAAAGAACCACATACTCGTTTTTTCTTCTTCTGGTAGTGTGATACAGTATGCATTGCGATTATCATCTGAGGTAGATTCTGTAGCAGTAGTGTCAGGGTTGAACACTGCTTATGACTCCTCATCTGATCAAGATTCAAGATTAATTGTTGAGCCAATTCAGAAGTGGAACATTTGTACTAAAAACAGAAGGGAGAGAGAAGAAAACATTGACATATATGGGGAGAATGCTCATACTGGCAACAGGAAAGTATTCCCTGAAAGAACTGAAAATGAAAATAGTGATTACTTTGAAGGTATTAGTAAGGTCAAAAAAGAAAATTTCAGTCTTGAGGAAAGGAATCATGTGTATATTTCTGAAGTTGAATTACATATGCACCAACCACATATCCCACTATGGGCAAAACCGCAGGTACAAGCTAATGCCTTTACTAAAAAGCACATAAATGCATACATGTTACCTACTGATTTCCTTATATTCTTGTTGATTCTGGGTAGATATACTTCCAATCTTTAACGGTAGATGATATCATGTTGGACGGGGAAAACAATTTAGAGGGTGAATTTGAGATAGAGAAGATTCCAAGCCACACAGTTGAAGCTAGGTCTAGATACTTGGTTCCAGCTGTTGATCATCTTCGAGGAATCAAGGTTGACATGACAAGGTATGTCCTAGAGGTGGTGGTTTGGGTAACTTGTCAGTTTGGATAGGGTTCTTTTAGCACATATGCCGGATTTGGTTGACCCACAAACACCATTTTGTTTGTTTCTTATGTACAACTATAAATAATCAATGTGTTGATTATGAGTATGAAAAAAAAAAAAACAATAATCTAAAAATATGATTAAAAACATTTTAGGAGGTTGTGCACGTTAAAAATGGAGGTGATCTGTATACAGCAAGAAAATTTTGTTCTAGTAGTAAAATTTTACCCTAGCGTTATAAGAGAAGACATAAAAAGTGTGTGAAATTTAAAGGGTAAACTTGTCGAAGTGTCGAACACATAGTATTTGTTGTGTATGAATCACTTTTTGATGTATGTGAATCACATCCTATATACCCAGATAGTTGGCGATTTTTGAATCTGATTGGCCTTTTCCCCTTTTAGCCAATATTTTTTATCTGACCTGTTTAAGATCAAACGCGACCCAAATCTACTCTTCCATAAGTAGATGGGTCGAAATTGTCACCTAGTATATGTGGTATTTTTTCATTTAAATAGTTGGGCCTATTTTGCTATGTTAACCAGCGTGACTCAACCTTATATTATTTTTCATATCCAGGGTTCCTGCTTTAGATTACAATAGTAATGGGGTCTCTCTTCATAGCACCTCTGGGTTGTATGAACAAGATAAGCTTTCACGTGGGAGCAGCTTTAATCCTGTTTATTCAACAACAGACACGGTTGGTACAGACAATGGATTTGAAAATGGCGATGAAGAAACTGGGGAGGATGCTAGTCAAATGCCAAATGCAAATGGCTTTGTAAATAACGACAGCAGTCCCATATCTCACACTCAACCTGAGACTGTACATAATAGAGAACACTCGGTGAGTGAGACCCAGACTGAGCTTGTAAATAATAACATAGGTCAGAAACTTGAGAACCAGTCTGAAGATCAAGGTGATGAGTTCGACTAAAGGTAAGATTTTTTATATCTTCAGCCAGTGACTACAACAAGTGGAGGTTGGGCATGTCCAATCCAGATATGTGTTTTATTATTGTAACAGTTTCTTGAGTATTAATATTTTTCACCCTTTTGCACCAAAAAAAGTGGAGGTGGAAAGATGGGCTGGTCGGACTGGTCGGGTAACGGATTCAAAGGGTTTCGGCTTGAAACGTTTATGGGTTGAAATCGACTGGACCGGATTGGGGTGACACACGTATACTTTTTTGCTTTGCTTAATCATGCTTTTTTGTACAATATAATAATTTTTTGCAGTGAAATCAATGAAATATTGGTATTTTATAATCTAAATCGCATTAATCACAAATAAATTGTGGACTTCGAATTTATTTCATCTTTTTTTATATAATTTTTTAATCTGACATTTTGACCCATTTGATATTGAACACAACCCAAACCAATCGGTTTATAAACAAATGGGTCGAAATTGCAATATTTGGTTATGAGTCCTGTTATATGACAGAAATCCAGTATTTGATGCCCTGTCTGCTTGTTTTTGGTATAGAACATGATGCTGACAGTCGTGCCCTGTGTTGACTTTGTATTGCAGGTGTGCACCGGCTTCTTTTATTTCCACGGGGGTTTGTGTTTATACAATGTTCCTAATGTAAAGAAGAGTGAGTCTCATTGAGGGCTTTACTTGGGTGTGTGGGGTTGTCGTGATTGTGTCAGGGTTTGTTGTTCTGATGACTTCTGTAAATAACACCCGAAATAATCACAAAATAATCTGTTGTAATGATGTGGATAGTAGCATCATGTTCAACTCTTTAATCAATCGTTATCTTTTCTTTTCATATTTGTTTGTTTTCTTGATTTTCTTCATTGTGCTTATGGTATGTCTATAAAACAAGTTACGGACCTTTTGAATTCTGCCCGGGACATACTGTAATTGCAGTTAAAGCTGCTATGACATTATTTTGCTTCATTTGTAATGTGAAATATTATATTTATGACTTAATATAAGGAATAGCTGCAAAAAGCAAAGAAATTTGCTAAACGCCTTCAGTCTTGTCTGAACAGTTGGAATTCAAGTAAGTTGGTGTATACATGTTATTCGAACATGTAGTTTTAAGTGCAGCTCAAGCTATCACGTCTGCGTTTCAAACTTGTTAATAAGAACCAAAACAATCTCATGTCGAATTTAAATATGGAGTAAACTAGCAATCCTAGCATCAAGATTTATTTTGAGTTTACCAGGGGATAGAGTTCTAAACGGAGATACCATGCAGGTTATATGTAATAAGTTCCAAGGAGACACCCAACATAAACTAAACAATAGCACACAATTACACAGATGTTGGATCTTAGTAAATACACCACAGCTATAAGTAAAAAGGTATATATGATATAACCATATGCCTGACTCCATAAATTACACAAAAAGAAACCTAACACGGTCATTAAGCAATGGCAAACCATGGACATGACTTCACTAGATGGAGCTCCTCTGGTCAAATTAAGCGACCGGAGGGCGGAGCACATGATCTTGAGAGGTGTCAACAGCAGCTGGTGGCATGAACTGCCACATTGCCATTCCCGGGTAACTGACGACAGGAACAAATTTATTGCCCATTGTCTGGCCTTGAGCTGCTGCAATGGCAGCAGGATATGCAGCCTGGATTCCAGGTGGAGGAATCATAAAGTTCGGTTGGGTGTTCATTGATTTGACTTTTTGTTCAAGATCCTCTTTCACAGCCTTTAGCCTCTGCTTTTCATCCCGCAATTCGGTCTTCTCATTCTATACAGGTCATGTAAATTAACAACTTGGAATAAAATATATAGTCGAGTTAGCAATATGGGAGTGTCGGGTAACAGATCAAACTAAGTTTTCGTGAAAGGGTTGCTTTTAGTATGGGCCGGGTTGGGTTGACGCGCACACACCTTTTAGGAGGTTGTGTGCATTGAAAAGAAACTTTCAATCTGTATGACCCGTTCCCCTTTAAGCTATTTTTATTTTATTTGACCCATTTAATAAACAACACAACCCAATATAAAATAGTAGTAGATATATAGTATGGAAAAAACATGGCAATGGGATCACCTTCATCTCTTTAATATTCTCCTGAATTTCTGTATTTGAGGTTATCAGCTTCTGGGCTTCGTTTCTTAACTGAGCAAGCTTCCGCACAGCATCAACCAATATAGCAGCCTTGTCAATTTTAGGGGGCTTCCCAGGTTCAAGGATTGACGCCAATTCAACAAACCTAGAAGTAGTCATGTTATATTGTTATCATGAAAAAGGGTCAAGATGCGTAAGGTAAAGAGTATGACATACTTATCGTTTAGCTTATCCCTCCTCAATTTTTCCCGGCATGCTTTGGAACTCGTACCACTGCTAGGTTCAGTCCTCTCCCTGTTGTACACAAGGTAAAGATAGTCAGCGTTTTCTCATCACATAAAACATGTGCAGCAAAATCCTGCGGTTCAGCACTAACGAGTCAAAGAGAATGTGGGATTTGTAGGTGAAATTTCAACCAATCTTTCTTAAATAATACAGTTTCTTACAGTTTGTAGCAAGCTATAGTGTGCATCAATCAATCACCACGAGTAACAATCGTATCTTAAATCTCTAACTGATGTCAATATTTAAACAAGCTTGTGAGTGAAAGAGCAATACTTACCGCTTTTTTGAACCAGTTTCCTTACGCCCATCTGAATCCCCAAGTGAGCCATCTTGTTCCGCGCTAAAAGAGAGATTAAAGCAAGCAAAACGAAAACATGAGAAAACTATCACAGACATGCACATTAAAAATCAACAAAAGGGCATCCAATGAATCCTTAGGCATAACCAAAATATAGAAACTACTTAAGTATTTGAGATTGCTCATTTTATGGCTTATGCTTATAGTGGGTGTTTGTTTCGGCTTATATAGCGGGCTTATGACTTATTTGGTTTTCGGCTTATATTTCATAACCTCAGTTTTTGTGGCTTATTTTGAAACTTCCCATCTTATATATAAGCTTATATAAGCAGAATAGTGCCGAAAAGTTTCGAAATAAGCCACAAACAGCGAGCTTATGAAACATACACCGAAAACCAAATAAGCCATAAGCCAGCTATATAAGCCGAAACAAACACCCCAATAGCACATACTAATGTGCTTATTACAACAAAAAGTAAGCTATTAGGCCAACAAGTATAAACATACAATAACAACTTATTATCAAATTTCGACTTAATACATTATGATGACGTCAGCAAAATGTATTATAGTTTCCTTAAAAAGACAACCTAATAACAAAAAAAAAACCCTAATTTCTTAAACTATAATACCAGGCACATAAATTAATGAATCATGTTATACCTTGTTGCACGTGTTGGCATAGCCGGTGAAACCATAGCCGGAAATTGATGATTTTCCGGTAACACGCTGTTTGGTAAAATTTGTTTTCTTTCTAATGAGATTTAGAATAGAATACTACTTAAAATAAAAAGTTTGTTGCACGTGTTGGCAAAACTTTGAGTTTTCAATTTTCGACGCGACAGGAATACACGAATTTGATTGGAAGTTAAGAGTACTGGGTACGGTTGGTGCCATGGCTTGGTGCTGTGGAAACTTTTTCTGTCACGTCATCAAAAAACTTCATAGCATCAGAAATCTTACGCCATCACATTTTAGGGGTAACCGTTGGCATCAGAATTTATAATGCCGTCGGTCATTTTTTTTTTTTTTTTTTTTTTTTTTTTTACATTAAATAAAACATATATATATAAACTAAAATAAACTTCATTAATTTAAAAAAACACACATTTTATTAAAAAAAAAAAAAAAATCATTTTGTACCATGATTTTGATAAAACTAGCCCACATATATATATATATATATATATATATATATATATATATATATATATATATATATATATATATATATATATATATATAGGGTAGGGTTCTAGAGAAAAGTGTATTTGAGTAGAAAAGTTAGAAAAAAAGTTATAAGGGTCAAATTTAACAATAGTCGAAAGTTAAGGGGGGAAAGCTGAAAATCCCTACCAAACACGCGTGATATATCAGATCTCAAATCATTTTCTAACACACAAACCCGATCAATACGAACACACATTCCAATCAAAACAATCACACATTCCGATAAAAAAAAAAACTTACATTCCGATCATTTTTTGTTTCCGATCATCACAAAAATGAAGAAAAAGAGATTGAGAATTCGTAAGTGAACCAATTTTATGATTATTTTTTTCCGATCATAAAAAACACCATTCCGATCATTTTTTGTTATAATTTTGTGATTTTTTTTCATTTTCAGCTACTCGTATAAGTCCCCGAACAATGGAGAAGAGCAAAAGCATCGAACAAAATCAGGAAGAATGTAAGAATTTGTTAAATTAATCTGATGTTGATGAAATATTCAATGAAATATGTTAAATTAAGAAATTTGTTAGAATGTCGATGTATTTTAGTGCATTTGTGTTAAACATGTGTTAATAATGTATTTTGGCGCATTCAGTATATGTGAAATTGTCATAGAATGTGTTATAATATTTTAGGGCATCTGAATGTAATATTTTAGTAAATATGAATCAGTTATATTTCAGGGCATCTGTATGTATTACTTTAGGGCATATGTATGGAATAAATTAGTGAATCATTATATATATTTGTTAGTGCATCTGTATGTATTACTTTAGGGCATATGTATGGAATAAATTAGTTAATCATTGTATATATTTGTATGTAAAATTTTAGGGCACCTGTATGTAAAATTTTAGGGCACATGTATGTAAAATTTTGGGGCATATGTATGAAATAAATTAGTTAATCATTGTATATATTTGTATGTAAAATTTTAGGGCACCTGTATGTAAAATTTTAGGGCACTAGTATGTAACATTTTAGGGCACCTGAATGTAATATTGTAGGGCATCTGCTCGACCCTAAAGTTTCCTGGTTTGACTTGTAATTGCATGATAAGAATGTTGTTTCTGTTACATGGTCCGTATAATCAGTGGAAAAATGGGTCGTGTTGGGTTCTATTACTTTGCAGTGTTCAGGAATTGCATATGCAAAGCAGAATATGCAATAAACGCTTTTTAATAATTGTTTGCAAAACATGGTTTTCTGATTATTTGCATTGTGTAAGCATGATAATTAGATAAGACACTGCTAAAACGTTGGCCCAAACACCCTCTAAATTGCTTCGAACTGCTACCAGTTCCGTATACACGTGTATAATCTTGTTTCTAATAATGTACGTGACTTTCGATATTGAGAAACTTTTATATTGCTTGTATTTGCTGTCAAATGTGTATTGTGTTAATATCTTTAGTGATAGTGATAGTGATGATCCACCTTAATATTTTAGTGCATCAATGTGTATGTTTAGTGCATCCTTTTGTAGATTTGTTAATATGGGTTTTGTTGGTTGAATAGGTTAGCGCTTATCTGTCCAAAGAAGGCTCACAGTTGCTGCAATAATCCAGCTTGAGATTCTGCAAAGAAGGCAATCTTTCTTTTGTGATATGAAAATATATGATTTTGAATTAGCTCATGTTACATCTGAAACTGATTTCATGATAGAGTACAATGTTACAAGATGGTACCGTGCACCGGAGCTGATGTTAAACTACCCTTAGTTTATTAAGGGAATTAATGGATCGCAAGCCAATATTTCCTGGTAGAGACCATGTACATCAGCTAAGATTGGTTATGGAGGTAATTAACATTCTCTTAAAATTGATGTTACAATATGAATGCTTTTGTGATGTTACAGTGTAAAACGGGCAGCATTTTACAAGTAATGAATAATCAGCATCATGTATTTAATATGTAGGTGCAGCTTGTAAGAAAACGGCTTCTGAGATACATACTCCTGAGTATGTGATTGTGGTTACGTATGAACGAGATTCTTCTGCTACTTTTAATCAACTGGTCTTATATACGCGCAAGGGGAGGTATGCTAACAACTGGGACTATTGATTTAGAATGTCGTTAATTGGTATATGATATAAGCTTTATGTATTATGATGAGTCGAGAAAAGGTAGATATTAGGGCATCTATAAGTATGATTAGTGCATCGAATAGGTAGATATTAGTGCATCCATTTGCGTATTTAGAGCATCTGTTTGGACATATTAGCGTAGAGATCTTTTTGTATGCAAGTAATTATTTTTCTTTAGTAACCGTGGTGTCCGAATGTTGGCTGACTAAATGAATAGGTCTAAGAGTCTGAGCCCACTAGAAGTTATGGCATGTCAATTTGGGTTGTCTTATCTAGAATGGGTCAAATAGTGTACTTTAGTGCATCCGTTTGAGGTACTTTAGTGCATCCATTTGTATCATAGTCGCAAAACAAGTTCATTTTTATGACAGTAGCAAAACAAGTGACATCAATTACCAGTTCACTTTTATGACAGCAACAAAACAAGAGGTTGTTTGGGAATGCTTGTCTGAATCTTTTTAAATGACAAATATGTAAAAAAAAAATGACATACAAAAAATTGCTTGTTTTGTAACAGCTGCTTATTCACAAAAGTGATATTTTTGGTCATGCAATGCAGGGTATATATTTCAGGGGCATAATGATCAGTTCATTTGCAGCCTCAAATGATGATAGAACGATGTCTGTACTACAGATCATTTGAGGTACCTTATTGCATCCATTTGAGGCATTTAGTGCATCCATTTAATACGAATATCTGATGATTATAAACTGAACAAACTTTTTAATATTTTTATAAATTGTTGGACTATTGCTCTTTTCTAATAGAAATTTAATACCAATATCTGATAGAAGTCTCATATTATACACATTATTGCAGACTATGACAAAATCCTTTGAGGTTACAGAGCTACCAGGTCAGAGATCATTCTTTCTTTGTTAATATACGGGTCTCTTTTGACATTAGTGTTGTACTATTGCTCTTTACTAACTTCACACTCGATGCCCATCTTAAAGGATTAAATTGTGTGGATTATTTCACGGGTGGTGATAAGCCGTATCTAATTACCGGTATGAAGAGTTTTATGCATGCAAATACTATATATAATATTGTTAACTGAACCAACTATATGTTTGGTTACTCAAATGTTATAAATAACATAATCAGGGTAACTTATGCAAAGTATAATACGATTATTGTCAAAATTAATCTTAGTAAATGATGTGCTAACTTTCCAGCTCTAGTTATGCACATCAGAATGACATTTTTCTATAATCTCTCTTTTTTCTAGAGGGTGTCACATAGCTGCTGTCTTTGGAGGGAAGAGCTTGGCGACACAAATATCTGAAACATTTGTAATATACTCATCACCAATTTCATTGGATTCTTTCTCATGTATCTCTCGTTTGTACTTGTAGAAAAATATTTTTTGAATCTGATGCAGATTGCACTATGTGATCTAAAGTTTGGAAGGGACGGGCGATATAAACTTATTCGTGATTACATGACCCTTAAGGTTTGTGATATCTCCATTCATGCTTGTATAAAACCTGGCTTCAGTGTATTATTATCAACTAATTTCTATTTCATTCTTTGATTTCAGTTGGCAACCAAATTCCGTAACATTAGACAAACTTGCGTCTATGCAAATAGAATACTTGTGCCAGAAGGTAAAATTAATTTTTCTTCTTTTCTTGATGAAGTTGTGTAATCATGTTAATCGGAGAGTAAAGCATTCAATACATGTAAACAAACACTTCTTGTTTGCTTTTTAACAGTTTTGATAAAAAGGCAAACATTAACAATGACAACAAATATTACTATTTCTGAATGTTTAGGTATATCCTGTTATCTATACTTATTTGTCTCCTAACTAGACAACCACTATCCCTGTAGGCATACATGAGAAATTTACGAGTGCCTTTTCAAAGGCTGTTCAAGACCTCAAAGTTTGCAACGGTTTTAGTGAAGGTGTGGTCCAGGTAAATTGTTTACACATATTGTTACTAAATGAGTCAAGTGTTCAATATGTTATATGTATAAGTGTAGATCCACTATATGGAGGTTTTGTCACTTCATCATTAGGATAATATGGTTCTTTTGTAGTCGAGGCTCAGTAATTGTTGCTCTTAACCTTGCATGAATTACGGGTTAAAGTATTGCTCGCGGTTGCATTCATTTTTTAGCTCAGTAGAAGGTAGAATCAACCAGACAAAGGAACTACTTGAAGAGCTAGAGCCATGTCAGTTTGGGCTATCGGAACTGGAAAGGTTGCATATCAAGTTGAGGCTCAAGAAGAACAATCTTGGATAATTTTGGTTTTTATTTAGTATAACATGAATTAATTTGTGTAGCCTTTTTAGCTTTTGGTTTATTATTCATATCACATGTGACCAACACAACAGTTAAACGTGTAGCTATATTGAAAATGAATTTTAATAAATATTTGCGAGCCCATGGTGAATACTTAATTTATAATATTCAGAAAATGTATATTGGCCACCAATTGATGGTGTATACTGATCACACGAGACAGATTTTTGAAAAAGTTGAATTGCATCGTTTGACCAAACTCGCATAAATAATAGAAAATATGATACGAACAGAAAAGATGAAAAAGCTACGAAACAAACCTTATAAAATAAAAGAATTTACAATAAGGTCCCTTGAGTTGGGAGGGGAGATGGAAGGGGGATATTTGTACACTTTTCCACCAAAATGAACTTTTTTCATGATCCCACCTCTATATATATATATATATATATATATATATATATATATATATATATATATATATATATATATATATATATATATATATATATATATAATTGTTTTAACTAGCCCAAATATAGCCCATATATATGCATATTTTTATTTCTTCTTCTTCCCAACTTTTTTTTTCCTCCACCTACATTCAAGGAAAAATAACCAAACCCACTAGTTTCCAAAAAAAAAAAAAAAAAAAAATCACAAACACAAAAAATAACCAAACCCACTAGTTTCCAACGTTAGCATTCAAGGAAAAAAGAAAAAAAATGCTATGGCGCTAAGCCGTTGGGACGGTGCAAGGGACGCGACGCCACCTCCGGTACGGTGCGCCGTCGTGTTTTTTGGGCTGGTGGTGATGGCGCTAACGATGGCACCACCGTACCCCCCCATGCTCTAAAAAAGTTTAGGTTGAGGATAAACAGGTTTTGGGTCGAACACAGATCAATCCGTCAAATCCATTTGTGTTTGTATTGAACAAGTATTAAACAGGTCATCTCACGGACCTGTTTAAGTATGTAAACGTATAAAAAAATAAAATATAAACTTCGATTTTGTGTGGGATTCGGATTTTATGTATTTAGTTACTGCTTAATATAACGTTAAATTACGATTATAACTTGGATATTATTGAAATTGTTGCATAATTATTTATATGTTATTTTTATTATTTTTTAAATGGTTAAATAATTTTGAATTTAAACTAGTTGAATCGACAAACATCAACATTCTTTACCGCTTGACCTATTTACATTAAACAGACTAAACATGTTACAAACGGGTTACACATGTTATATAGGTCTAAGTTAGGGTTGAGTTTTTTAAGACGATTAATAAATGAATCGTGTTTGGGTAGAGGTAGACTAAACCGTCAACCCCTAAACCCGACTAGGTTAATTCGAACACGACTCGAATACAAATCCTAGGCAAAATTGGCGTGGTAGAGATTATGTGCCGCATGTTTGGTACGAGAAATCCAAGTTTTATTATTATTATTATTATTATTATTATTATTATTATTATTATTATAAAATCAACACTTTTATTAACAATAAATAGGATTTTACAAGAAATTAGTGGGGAGCCGAGAAACCAACTGGGCCCCCACACCTCTAGCAATAGCGAATCCAATCCTATTAAAAATATGAACGGCAGCCCGCGCTCCAATATCTTGAGTCGTAGAAAAACGTCGAATACGCTTTAGAAGAGTTACTGCATCTTTCTCAAGTTCTCCAAAAGAGGAGAAAGAGAAGGGAGGAACCCATATCCGATATCCACACATTTGGCCTCATACTTGTCACGTTTATTATTATTATTATTATTATTATTATTATTATTATTATTATTTTGAAGTTTTCTAGAGCTATAAATGTTTCACTTAAAAATAAGTTCGCGAGTAGAAAAATGAGGCTTATATATTTATAAGCTATTTTATATAGCTTGTGATTTTAAAAGCTTGTGATACACTTTTCTTTTCAAACAATTTTATAGTTTAAATTGGCGGAAAACTTTGATCATGTGCATTTATTTTTTATGTTGACCGACTTTTTAATCTCAGACAATAAACACATATTTGAGTGATTTTTAGTAATAAACTAAAATTAAACGTAAAATTTAATGATTTATCTCCTCAGTTCCGGACCTAGTTTGGTAACATGTCAAATATGAACAAGCGGAATGAATAAATGATGACGTTCATGTTTTGCTCATTAGCCTTCAAACACAAACATGGCGTAACAATGTAACATAACCAATAACCAAATGATTGGTCCTAATATTTTTATTTATCTGTTAGACCATTATCAAGTTAAGTTTGATTATTTTACTTCCAAGATACTCCGTACCCAGAATAACAAAACATCTTGCTAATCATGACGTATTGTTCTTATTTTATATAATCTTAAACGATGAGAAATAAATAATCATAGGCGCAGCTATATAGGGGCGGGAGGGGGCGCCCGACCCCCCGATTTTTTTTTTGCGATGTAGGGGTATATAGTTTTCGTGTAGAAAAATTTCGGTATATTCGGTTTCGACCCCCCATTTTAATTGTGAATTTTTTTTTTTATACATTAAGCAATAAAATTGATCCATTACATTTTACATAAGCACATCTACCAAAACTAAAATCCATTAACAAACCAAATCTCAAACTAAAATCCATTACTTAACCCATTAAAAAAAAAAAAAAAAAAACGGAACAATAACAATTAACAAACCAATTAACCAAATCCCAAACACTCCCCCTTCGACCCTCATCTCCTCCCACCTTCCTGGCTCCTGCAGTCCCGCCGGCCACCGCCGACGGCCGACCAGCCTCCGCCACGCCTGCCGCCGCCTGTAGCGGCCCTTCTGGATTGTTAGTAGAAATTAAGGATTTAAGTAGAAATTAGAAATTGGGGTTGAAAGTTCAATATGCCTGCCTGACAGGAATTGTCAATCGTGTACCACTAATATAAGTTCTTTGCAATTTAGTTGTCTTGAACAAATGTTTAGTTTTTTTAGTGATTGAAACTTTTTTTTAATATAATAATAGTATTTAATTTTTGACCCGATCCGAATATATTACCCGAAAAATAGCATTAGAAAAAAAAAATTAAATCCCGACCACCGACTGAAAAATTTCGAGCTTCGCCAAAGAATCAATCAAAATCCTCCTATCAACAATCATGACGTGCAAGGAAACACTATACATATTTTTTGTTCAAAGCTTTTTCAGTGAACACGCAAACAAGTGGACATATACTTACCATGAGAGGGGGGTCTTGAAAAACCCTCAAGATTCCCCTCATCATTGCGACCGGCACCTTCAGCCAAGTCATCTTTCGGACCCTCCGCAGCATGTGGAATGTTTTGCTCTTTGGGGATGGGAGGATCTTTCCTACCGGCTTCCACATTGGCCTGGGGCTCGGCCTGATTCAACGGAGTGACATCCAAGGTCTTATCTCCAGAAGAAACAACCTCCTCTTCCAACACCTTCCTCCTACGTTTTGAGGCACCCTTCGGATTATCAGCCACTTTCCTCTTCGGAACAACATTCTTCTCCCTCTGTTTCCTCTCCTTTTCCTCCCGAGCAGCGACCACATCGTCATCAGCAACTTCAACCACTTTTTGTAAGTTACTCTTAGCAGGGACCTTTTTCTCTGGAGAGAGGGGTTTAGTGGTCTTGTCAGGACGAACATAATCATCAGGTAAGGGACCTCCTTTGCTAACAACGGATCCCTCCAAGTCCGGAAGCTCCAAATACTCAGACATTGTTATAACTGCAAAAGAGTAGACAAATAAGCACAAGTCAAGAAAAGGGAGAAAGATATGTAAGAATAAAAATGAATCATTACCACGCCCCTCGGCATCCTTTATAACCAATTTGTGCCCGGTAATACGGAAAACATTGCAAAGTCCATATTCATACAAAAGGCTAGACGGTGTCTTCCGAAGAAGAATCGTCTTCTCGGCAATTTTCCTAGCATCCCTCAAAGAATAACCCTCTGGGAACCTGTCTGATATCTTAGAGTCCTTGTGCCTCCAAGGCATAGCATACGGAATTGCCCTACGGTCTATAAAAAAGAAGAAATTTTTCCAAAACTTCAAACTCGTTAACAATTTGTCAAAACATTTCAATGCTCTCTTCCCAGTTCGGCTTTCAAAAGAAAACCAATGGCCCTGCTTACATAACCGGTAGAAAACCCTAAAGAGAGGGACGGTGGGCACAACGTCTAGACTATAGCACCGAACCTCAAAGAGAGTAACCCTATTCAGGCCTATGGGAACAAGCTGGGAAATATGTACCCTAAAATAACTTATCACGGCTAGAAGAAAGGAAGAAAAAGGAATTCTAACCCCTCCCAGCTTGATTTGCTGGACATATATGCCTATTTTGCTCTCCGGCAATTCATTCATAGTAAACCCGTCTGGAGGCACCATGGGATGTAAATCGGTCGGAATACCGTATTCTATACAGAACTTATCTAACGTATGCTGGGATAGTTTAGAAGTATGAAGGTGCATGTCGAACTTACCTATCGGTTTTGCCCTACTGGTTGTAGGACCTTCGTCCGGAATATCCATCTCAGCGGGCTCACTACCAGCCATTCAAAGGAAAGAATATCGAGGGATGCTTATATGAAAAGGAAAACTACAAAATAAAAGTAACGCACCTCGGTGAAAACTCGATAAAAACAATGTGAAAACACTCCGGCGATAGTAATATGCAAAGGGAATAAACGAAACGGCAAGTGCAAAATGAAAAACATAAGGGCGCTATTTATAGGGGAAAAACCCTAGAGAAGCGTGAACGTCACGTCAAACAGTGCACCATGACGTGGCGAAACGTGAAGCGTCCGATCCCTGCAAACACGAGATTAGTGGCATCCAGCTGTAACTGCTTATAATATTATTTTAATCGGCCCATGGGCCACGAGAGTCCTCGAGCCCGATATGAGCCCGTTATGCTGAAAACACCCCAGCTATCAAGTATTGAACCATCGGTCTACAACCAATACTCCAATACTGGGGGGGACATGTTGGCGTATGTGTCCGAACGGTGCATAACCTTCGGACTTTCTACGGCCTCCGGTAACTAATCCTTCGGATCCTTAGCCATATGCCGGAGGGTCAGAAAGAACTATCATATTGTCCGAGGAGTCCTCTATTACACGAAGGATAATAGCATTAATGGCGGTCACGCCGCCATCCCAGATTTTCAGGGATTATGTTACCCACGTGACCTGACACCTACCTACTATGTACAGTATAGTACTATTTGCTCATTCCCGAGGTAGAGCAGGTAAAGGGCTGGGGTAGTATAAATACCCCCACCTCATTTATGTCATTCAACTAACACACACATATCGCATTTACTCTCATCTACTCCCTTATCCTTCGTATCATACATACTTACTCTCACACCGGAGGTGGGTCATGGGAACACTCCCGGGGCGAGCCTAACGTGTGCTTCTTGTGTGCAGGTCTCTACGCTTGTCCGAAGATCCTATACAAGAAGTACATCCTCACACGATTTTACTTTAACAGCAAGTGTTACAATCTTATCATTAAGCATATATTTAAGCATGTTTATTAGGCATGCAAATGGTTAAACTAAGTGTCTATATGTTTTCACTTTTTGTTTGTAAAGGATCAAATCTTGGTTGGAACAATTGTATGATTTGTTTGAAGTACTAAGGCTATGTAACCAATTGCATGCAAATGGTAACAACTTTAAACCATGTAATTTAAGATCTTGAGAACATTGGTCACGTAGTAGACAACTAAGGTATGCATTAGATGAAATTGTTTTAGCAGCATGCCAGCATATGCTTAAATATTCCTTTTCAAAGTGTTGACACTAAAATATTAAGCAAAATTTAAAACATAAATTACATAGTTTAGATTATTATATGTATTAAATTTACATATTAATATAAACAAATCATTCCCCCTCCTCGTTATATATATATACTAACACGTCAATCATGTTTCAAAGATCAGAGTAAAATATAAATATCGTCAATCAGACAATCACTATATGAAATATTTTAAGCCATCGTTAGATAGCGGTTGGGTTTATTTTTTGGTTCGAAGATGGTCGAACCAAATCTTAATAGAAAACCAAGCAAAATATGCAATTTGTGGTTTAGTTTCTTATTGCGACAATGATTCATACTTATACAACGTGTACTTAAATACAGTCGTAAATTATCTTACCATCGCATCATCAACGTCAACGGATAAGAAGAGGGGTGAGTTATAGCAACGGGGGTTATTGGTTAGATAAACCCTCCCTATTTTTTTTTTTTTTATTTATTTTATTTTATGTTATTTTATTTTTATAATTTTGTTTATATCAAAAAGCTATAAACCTGAAAGTGCGGAACAGAAAATATAAAGTTTAATAAGTCAAACGCTTAAAACTGTCAGAAATACGGAACAGAAACTGACAAAAACTGAGCTGAACAGGAAAAAAATAGGGGAGACAAGTGGGCCTGCCACCTTGTCCCCCCGTTTCCCTAACAGTCCCCTAAGAAGAGGGCATCTTTGAAAATCATAGCTTGTTCTTCAAATAATGGGTTCATTTCCATTGATGGCTTGCACCATGCAGCTGTAAAATACACTATTACCTTCAAAAGAAAAAAGGAAATGTGCATTAATCAGCAACGTTTCAAACGAAAGTACAAAGATTCTATAAAATATAGTAGGCATGGGTTATAATAACCCCTATAATTTTATAATGACCCCCCTATTTTTTTTATTTTTTTTGATTTTTTTTTTTTTTTTTTTTATAATTTTGTTTATATCAAAAAGCTATAAACCTGAAAGTGCGGGAAAGAAAATATAAAGTTTAATATGTCAAACGCTTAAAATTGTCAAAAATACAGAACAGAAACTGACAAAAACTGAGTTGCGCTGAAAAAAAAAAGTACAAAAGAGGGAGACATAGGGCTGACACCCTTGTCCCCCGTCAATATAGTACATCCCATATAGTATGATGATATTTGTTTTGATCGAGACACAAGTTGCATGTAACCAGGGGCGCAGCTTCTAGGGGGGGGGGGGGGGGGGCGCTCGACCCCCCGAAATTTTTTTTGCGATGTAGGGGGTATATAGTTTTCGTGTAGAAAAATTTCGGTATATTCGGTTTCGACCCCCGAAAGTTTCGGTATACCTGAAATATAGCCTTAGGAAAAAAAAATTTAGATCCCGACCCCCCACTTAAAAATTCCAAGCTTCGCCACTGCATGTAACTAGCTTGTCTATGCATGTTCATGACACTTTTTAATTCTCAGATACTATATTGGTGATATATATTTCTCTTTAGCAAAAATTAACTTTAGTGATGCATGTGTAATTAAGAGAATAATTCATTAGGGCTGAGCATAGCCAGGGACGGACCTACATGGGAGCCGGGTGTGGCACGAGCCACACCTAATTTTAGGATACGAAGAGTAAATTTTTATAAAATATGTCTTTTTTAGGCTCGTGCAACATCCAATTTGATCTAATACATTCTTTATCGAGAAACTTTAGTACTCACGATTATTAAAAAAAATTGTGCAACACCCTCTCAAAAATTCTAGGTCTGTCCCTGAGCATAGCATACCCCAAAACCAACCAGACCGACCGAACTGAAGAACTAACGTTCCGTCTCAGTCTTAACTTTTTCCTTATTTCGGTCTCTGTCCGGTTTGGTATTATGTACAAACCGACGAATAATGTCTTTTTGGACCGGACCGATCGAAGGATCGGACCAGACCGAATACATTCGATCCGTGGTTTCGGTCTAATTCGGTCTCAATCCAGTCCGGTTTTGGCGATCTGGTCCGATCTTAAACCGATGCTCAGCCCTAGGTACTATACGTGCAACAAGCTAAATTTAACCAAAGCTGATAATTTCATATCTTTTTAAAGATCTCGTATAAAAAGAATAATTTGTATTCCCTCCGTTTCAAAATAATGGTACTGTTTTAACTTTTTAAAATCTTTCTTTTTCAACTTTAATCTTAAATATTTTTGTTTATGTTATATAATACTTAATGAAAATTATACCAATAAGAATATATTTAAAGCTCAATCCACTTATATATTTTGCATCGAGTATTATAAAATACAATGACAATAGTTAAAGCCAAAGTCAAAGTTAAAAAAAAAAAAAAAAAAAAAAAAAAAAAAAAAAAAAAAAAAAAGTGACAATTATTTTAAGATAAAATGAGCAGATAACTAGAAACAATATAACTTCGTATAACTTTCTGAAAGTTAAGATATGACAATTATTTTAAAACAAAATGAGTAAAGATAACTAGAAACAGTATAACTTGAATAACTTACAGGTGAAGCTTGATACATAGGTTTAGATGTAATGAGATCCCATGTTTCTTGAGAGTCTATTTGCATAACTCTAGACTTGACAAACTTTTCAACCATATTTTCTACTTTCTTTCTAGCCAATTATACTTGAAGCCTATGGGTTTTACTTACCATTTATAGATGGTTGAGGGAGGTCAACTTAACATATTTTAAAGTGTCGGCTATGTAAAGTAACAACTCATTCTAAACGAGTTATTTTTTTAATTGAGAGTTAGTAGCATACTCCTTTCTTCCGAATAGACTATCTTGGTCTTTTGATAAATAAAGTAGCATGTCACAAATCATTTAAAACCTACATTTGGATCATCTTCTTTTGACAAGGTTACACTCCAAGTTAGCAAGATTAACGATAATTGATAACGGTTTTAGTTTGCAAGATTTTTCGAATAACCATGGTTTTCGACTTTTTGAGTGACTAATTTACGGAATTTAAGTTTTCACCACACAGACTTGAGGATAAATCTCTCCTCTTTTAAAAGGTTGACATGACCAAATAATTTGTTTGCATTAAACAATGTTTGAACTAGTGATCTCTCACACTTTAGTAATTAATCTTAGTGACAAATTTCTTTAACAAATTGGCCACCCCTGATGGTTTAAGTCGAAGACACAAGTTTTCAAAAGCGTTTCAAAAGCCTTCCAAACAGGAGGTCAAGGGTTCGAATCCAATGGGGAGAAAACTAATCCTCTTGTGGCCACGGAGGTTCACTTGCACTGACTCCGGGCTATCCAAAAAGGGTAGTCGCCGTGGGATTAGTCGGCTCGCAATGTCGAGTCGGAAACCAATGATTAAAAAAAAAAAAAAAAAAAAAAAAAAAAAAAAAAAAAAAAAAAAAAACTATGTATTGACATGAAGTTGTTTAGACCGTTAACACCAAAAAAGCTATTTGACTTCTTTTTCCGTTAATTATATTATGTGATTTATGTTTATGAAAACTTACTGAAATATCATATCTTTCGAAGTTTATTCTTGAACCTTTTGAGCAAGCACAAATGGAACTTGCCTCACTCGAACAACTAGAAGCATTGAACAACCTACAATCAAGTCTGGAGCGGACCTCAAAGCTCGGAGGACAAAAGCAACGAGACAGAATTGCTTGAACAGAAAAATACTCAATATTGTAAGAAATAATAATCCGTGAGTTAATAGTTTAGATCCTGAAGCTGAAAGTAACATTAGTTGATAACCATACCACAACATGCATAATTTGACATCTATACATTTGATGCATGCTGAGATCATTAAGCTTCAAGAAGTTTATATACACACTTTTAATTTTCATAATTGGTCGACGGCTCATTATGGCAACCCAACCGATCGATCGGTTTGGTATATGCAAAGCGTCCGGCCCATGACGAGGCACCAAGAATGATGCGTCCCCCCAAGCCACTTTGCTCCATTCGATTGTGCAGGCGACCGAACATTGTGTTGGTTTGTGAGTGTTTTTTTGTTTATTACTTGGGGTATGTATTTGGTTGTGACTAAAGTCGCCTTACTACGGGCTTAGTGAGGTGCCAAAGGAGACACCAAAGAGGTTGGGTTACCATAACTATTAGTCATAAATTATTAGGTTAAATACATAATAAAAAACTAGAAGGGTATCTGCGCAATGCGGCGGCGGGTACCATGTAACCATTTTTATAGCGAAATACAATTCTTTTTTCCAACCATTACATAATAATTCAAATACATTTAAAAACATAACAAATAAAACTTGAAATATAACTTAAAAACATTTACCCTGTGTGTTTAGTATTGGTGTTTTTAGGTTTGCTTATATACAACTGAGGTTTGGCTATTATAAGTTTGGTTGAAATGGACGGTATAAATATTTGAAGGCAGTTACAAGTCGACATTTACATACATTTAATTTCCAGAATGTTACAATTCTGATTTTTTAATAGCAAAATTAACTTTGAGATGAAACCTCTTTATATCTAACTTTCTTTTTGTGAAAATGTTTTTGGTCTTAATTTTTTAAGACTTCTAAATTTAGATGTCCTAAATACATTATAAGGTAGTAAAGATAAAGATAATCATGCGTCATTCACATTCAAAATGTAACCCACATAATCAAATATGCATAACGCAAAAAGAATAAACAACATTGTTAGAAGAAGGCATCGATTGAATCCACATCAAAGTGTACAAATTACATGTTATGTAACTATATTTTCGGATAGAAAGAAGATGAGCAAATGATATGATACATGATAGAGGAAGTATGATTGTTCAAGAAGACAGATTGAGCAATTTGCCACATGGATATTATCCATCGCATTCTCTCCATCCTTAACATAAAATATGTTCATACTAGTGAAGTGTCTCATAAATGAAATCTTGTTTGCACTTCAAAGTCTCAAATTAATTCAAATAGCGACTTGTTGGCCATAAGTTGCCTACGTTTGCTAATTTTGTAAAGCAAGCACTTTCTCACCGCAACATCCTTAAATAAGTTTCTGTTGAGCTCAAAATCACAATAGTGACCCAATTCATTGTCAAAGAGAATTATAAACTCCGCATATTCTCATATTACTACTAGGCTAGTGACTATGATTAGTTGATACTTTAACCTTACCCTTTCGGTCAATAAATTATGCTGCTGAATAAGTTTAGAATTTTCCGCCCTTAGAAACCGTAAGTTTGAAAAGCGTCCAATTTAGTGATGATAGTTATAAGTACGCCAACCTGACTTCGAGGTGTGTGAACTTAAAGGAGCTTACGTCACATCACATGTGCTCGTATGTGCTTGGAGATTTTCAATATTTGAGCTCCTCAACTTGAGAATCTGACGGCATCAGTCAAGACCAGTCTTAAAGACCCTCATTGCTTCGATTCACAACAGTTGTCCAAAGACACCTATAAATCTTCAGAGAAAATGAATTTCTCTGTGTAATTCTTTTGTGAATAAGAGGAATATGCTCCTGTGCTACTCAAATGGATGGAGTGTTACCTTGAAGGCTGTATAAACAATGAAATATATTCCATGTAAATATTTGAATACACAAAATATATTGGGATTACAGCCTTAATTATTTGAAGGTTTCTATATTGAATTTATGAAAATGACTTGCTAAAAAAAGTATATAAATCAGCACCATATGGTTATATACACATGGCATTAGGACAGCTATACAGAAAATATTAGGCCTATTATGGACACAGGCATCCGGAGAAGATATAAAACAGCAAAGAAAGAGAGGACGTTAGGGCCTTCATGTTTTACTTGTAGTTAAGTAACTAAAAAAATTCACTTGCACTTAAATACTAAACATAAAAAGTAATCACTACCAAAATCACACATATCAGGGCAAGAAACGTAGGTATACCCAATTTTTTGATTCAAATATAGCAGAAAATCCCTCTTTATATATAGCCCCTAACCTCACCACAGGCCATATATAGCAGTTCAGGAACTCTATGTTCATTTCTTTTGGACTTTGGAAAAACTTTTTCTTAAAATATATTTTGGAGGTTACAAGTATCTCTTAATATACTTTTGGGAAACTTTTAGCTATTCAACCCATTAAATGCTTTTTTTAAGCATTTCTGATATGCTACAAATCTACCCATAAAACGCAGAGACCAAATTGAAACATCTAATAGATAAATGGGTGGACATCGGAACATTACAAGCTAGGGTCAAGTGACCCAACCTAAACATATACCCTATAAACCAAAGGAATTACAAGTTACCTCGAAGTACAACCGAGCCGACACTAAGAACCTATGGTAAATTATTAATATGTGTAGCTTTCACAGATAAATAAACGGCCAAAAGTCACAACCAAAAATGGACAAGAGTATGACAGAAAATAGAAAGATCACAAAGTCATGTAAATACCTCAGTAGGTAAATCCATGATGAAAGTGTCACTTGGCGAGTTCTTAAGGAAATAATTTGACTTTAGTGACCATAGTTGATGTATGCACGGTCCTTACGCTTTAGTCACACCGTGTTTATCGTCAAACAATTATAGTTTTCGAATGGACAGTGGTCATGGGAGAACTCTTCTGAATGATGAGAGAACCTTGAAACAAAAACGGTAAAAGTTAAAATACACACAAACATAAAAAGAAAACAGAAATGTCTTCATACACATACAAATAAGGATAAGATATGATGCAAACATGCAATAACTACATGAAGCAATTTTCTCTAGTAACACGTTTGTAGTTCATTTTAGCTTTTTAATTACACATTAGAATACCTATCCTCTTTATCTAACTATATTCTTCTCGCTTATAATTGTAAAAAGCGAAATTCTAGTACTGATAACATCACTTATGTATCTAAACAGTTTTGAGAAGGGATTTATCTAAAAGAGAATTATTTACATTAGTGGAACACCTGTGACTTTATCCCTAACACAATAAACACAATCAAAGATTCAAAGGCTAACTAGTCATGATGTATAAAAACAATAAGGATTAAGTACAGTAATTAGATATAACTATAACATTTAAGATTAGAGGTGTTATATGTACGTATACCTACCTCAATGATATTCACAAGAAGAATAAGAACTCCGGTACATGAAGTTTCTAATTAAGAGTAGCCCGTGACTGATGTCGTCAAAGTTGTGAGATTGGAAAGTTGTGAAGCACAAATATTGATAATCTCCAAGCCATACGTGCACATCCAGTGTAAAGTGAACTCCTTTAAGTTCACACTAGGCTCCTATCACTGTCATCACCAAATTGAATGTGCTTCACATTTAAAGTTTCATAGGACCGAAAATACAAATATGAAATTGGTATGAAGCAACAGATTCTATTAACTGAAAGGGTGAGGTGTTTGAGAGTCTAGTATTATGAGGGTGTGCTAGTTTATAAATTTCTTAACAAGTTGGGTGAATACTTAGCAGATATGAGATCAAACGGGGGAACTTCTACATGGTAGTAGCGGTAAGAAGGTGCATTTAAACTAATGTGACACGTCAAGTCCTGATAGGACTCCAATTCTGAGACACAGTACAAGTATGAAGAACATATCTCATGTCAAAAAATGAGAGAATGAGAAGGATAAGATCCATGTGGCAAGGCTTAATCTAATCATACTTCCTCTTTCATGCATCATACTTCGGATCCATTAGCAACTCAACACAATCCAAAAATCTAATGTGGGATGTAATATATGGCCCTTTGATGCGCCTTTAGTCTGAGATCAAAGCCTTCTTCTTTCTCAATTGTTTATTCTTCTATTTAATTGAAATTTGAAAAACCTAAAATATTTTTAAGAAGTAGCAGCAAAACAATCTTTATATAAAAATAAATAGTTTTGCTGCTACTCTTAAAATTTTCCAGGTTTTCCAAATTCCAGTTAAATCAAAGAATAATTGGAAGGGTTGGAAACGGTCGAGGATTAACCCGGTGAGGCCAGATACAACTGAGTCAAAAAGGCTCGCCCTCCCCGGGTAACCTGAAAGGGAAACCACATCCGTTTAGCAAAACTATTTATATAGTGAAACAATAATTACTGTAATACTTACACAGTAACTAACATTGCAAAAAGAAACTAACAAAATCGCACTAAATGATTTCCTACATCGCATTAAACAGAATGCATAACTTTATCATACAAAAGTTCAGAAACAAAAATAATAAAAATCAAACCAGCCAAATCAATAAAAACATGTAGCCAAATCATACTTATAATCTAATGACATATATATGTGTTAAAAAAACATATAGTTCTAAAACTTTTTTGAGATTACTAATTAAAAAATTTTAAAAAAAAAAAAAAAAAAATGTAACTGGAGTTGTTTTAAAAATTAAAAATGAAATAACACATGTTGATCTAGAACTGTATAACAACATAAGAGTATACATACAACATTATCAAATGTTAGCATTATATTATTCTATAAAAGATCATAACTCTTATCATCAAGACAATTAACAACAGTTACAAAAACAGAGTATAAGAGTAAGAGTTTGCTGTATAAACTTACCCATGAAATCTGATAGGCGGCCGTCGGCCTGGTATATTTTTGATCTAGGGTTTTTTTTTAGGCTTTATATATTGTTCCTTTATTACGGTAGCAGAATCCATTTTAAAAAATTAAAAAGATTGTTGCGTAGTTGCCATGTTGCCAAACTATCTTTTTGACTTTAAAATAATAGGGGCTGTTTGATAAAAAAAATATGATTTAGCGCTGAATGAATCAAAGCTGCTGAATGATTCTAAGATACTGAGTGAACCTGATTCTGTGTGAAAATGGTTGTTTGATATTTGTTCTGAATGAGCAATCCGAGTTGCCTGAAATTACCAATTTAACCTTCTGTCTGATTTTGCATTGAACAAAACATACCGTTTGATAAAAAAAGTTATTAACTCGAATAAAAATATAATATAAAGAAAGTAATGTTGGAATAAACAAAAAATATATATATATATAAATAGTCTTATCGAAATATTATAAAACAATATAAATTACGAATATATAAATCGATTTATATCTATATACTAACAGACTCGAAATTCATGAATTAATCGGATAAACGAGAGACCATTATACACAATTAACTTTGTAAAATCTAACCAACGAATATATATGATCGAATACTTGTACTAATTCAATGTTCAACATATAAAAAGTATACACTATGCTAATTATAACTAATGATTATTTATTGTTTTTTAAAATGAATAAATGGGATAGAACTATAGAAGACCATGTGCTAATAAGGTGACTGAATTTTTTTAAAGGCCAAGGTGACGTGGGTGGTGGGTATTTAGGGAATTTGTAGAAGACCATGTGCTCACTTAATCATTTTGCATGCTTCATTGTCAAAATCGCTCAGCGCATTTACTTATCATTCAGCGTTCATTTTTTTTTAATCAAACATCCGTCCGATTAAGTTTTTGACAATCAGCACTTAATCATTCCATTAAGTGATAATCAAACACACCCATAGGTCCATATAGGGTCGAGCAATGGGTCAAACCCGACCTAAACCAACCCGACCTGAAAATCGATTAAGGGTAAAACGTGAACTAGGAACCGAACAGAGTAGAACCTATTAAAACCGAAACTGAACTGAATAAGGTGTGTTCATAGACGAAGCCAGAATTGTATTTTAAGGGGGCTCAGATTTTACGATATAGTAGTAATGGTTTAAAGCTTTATTTAACGAACCAATGATCGAAATCGGTAAATTTGTTTGATCTCACATGCTAGATGACATCATAATAGAGTCTTGCACAACTAAACTAGTGTCTTTTCTTTATTTAAGTTAAAGAAAACTAAAACCAATTATCAAATGAATTTATTTTAATTTCTATTAAAAATATAGATCGACAAGTTATCCAACATAGCTAATATCCAGTTAAATTAAAGTAAAAGAATGAACAGTAGAAAATTGTTTTATATTGGACTTTCTCTAGAAATTTTGACGAAAAGCTCTCTTTTCTCTCTATGCATTCACGTATCAACGTAATGTCACACAAACATATTTTCTAGCTCATTCATCTTGATTTCAATAAATCCTTCATCACCAAGTTCTTCTTCGAAAACCAAGATCTATACTTAATAATTAATATATGAAAGTAAATTTGTCTCGCTTTTGTTTTGCTACCAACATATATTTCCTTTCATAGTTTTCAGTCCAAGAAAGATAAAACAACATAAAAAAAATGAAATCGTAAAACATAACCAATTCTTCAACAGCGGCGCTGCAACAAACTGTCATTTTCCGGTGAGCGTAATGGCAACAAAGTAATCTTCAAGAGTGGCATTGCTAACAGATTTGGGCCTTTAGCAGGGGCCAAAGAAAACTCTCTGAAACAAGACTTGAAATTCAAACTACAAGTTAGAGCAGTTGAGGGTGGCTGAGCACCCGCCAGCCCCCTGGCTCCGTCTTTGGTTGTGTTTTGAATGAATCGAACCGAAATTGAACCGAACCGAATAAAACCGAAATAACTGTACAAAACCGAAAACCGAACCGAATAAGGTCGGTTCAGTTCGGTTAGACTCAGTTTTTCAGGTCGGTGCGGTTTTCGGTTGATTTTGCTCAGCCCTAATCCTATTTACGTTTGAAATAATTTTTATGAAAGAAATTGCATATATATATATTTTTTGAAACGTTATATATTTAACTTAAATATCAAATATGTCATATATATATATATATATATATATATATATAATTGTTTAATAAAAAGAGAAAATTACATGTATATTCTTTAAAGTTCAAATATCATAAATATCCTTCCCATTTTTTGAACTACATCAATATATTTATCAAAATTTAAAATTTTTTAATATATAAGGGCACGTTTAATGCAGAACTACTATTTTTATACAAAATTGATCGGGTATGTTTGAAGAATTGGTTATGTTTTTAATATAATACTATTTTTATAAATCTTCCATAAAAGGGGTTCTACATTTTGACCGGGTATGTTTGGCATGAAGCGCTGTGGCGCTTTTTTGAGCGAAGAACGGTGAACAATAAACATTTTTGTTTTCAGTAGTCGTTTGGTAAAAAAGCGGTAAGATTTGATATTTTTTAAGCATGCTCATTTTTTCAATGCTTCTTTAAGAAGGGGTGAACTTGTGAGCTGTGGTTATTGCTCACAAATCATGCTATTTTTAACAAACACACCAATTGTACTCACTTTTGAAATTTACATTGTTCTTTCTTTTTGAAAAAATATGAGGAAAATTTTTCATGTATTTGATATGAAGTTGTTTAGACCGTTCACACCAAAAAAGCTATTTGACTTCTTTTTCCGTTAATTATATTTACAAGACTTTGATCATGCTCATATGTTGTTTATGTTTATCAGTTTTAAAACCCGGATTGAAACCGGTGATGTTACCGGTCCATTACTAACTGGGTTGTTGAGGATTAAAGACCCGGATTGAACCGCCGGGTTGAACCGGTGAACCGGAATCGACCGGGTTTTACCTTTTTTTTTTTTTTTTTTTTTTTTCAGATGAAATACAACCAAATTGTCTAAATTGAGAACTCTGTTTTCGATTCATTCTTTTCTTCTTTAATGTTTCCACACCATATACAAAGTTGTAAAAAAGATAGTTCATACTTATTAACTAAAGTGGTTAAGGATTTTATACAAATGTAACATTACTCATAAGATTTTCTATACGGCTACTAATTTGGCTTTCCAATATAGTTCTGGAATAATTTTCCATCTGTAATGTTGATATAATTGGAAGTTGCACAAAGAAAACAAGTATTATGTACCGACATACATATACAAAGTTGTAACAATGTACATTTTTACACTGATGATACCAATATATCACAATTACATGCATCCATTGTTAGAAAAATCATGAAAATAGTTATGAAGGTTCGTTTTTAATCATAATTCTTAATTTATAATAGTTCTATAAGTGTTAAATAACATGATTTACTACAAAATTTTGGTATGCACAAAACCGGTTCGGCTCGGCAGTTTGGAAACCCGGTGACTTGACCAGGGTCGATCGAAAAACCGGGTTTTAAAGAATTGTGTTTATGAAAACTTACTGAAATATCATATCTTTCGAAGCTTATTTTTGAACCTTTTAAGCAAGCACAAACGGAACTTGCCTTATCCGAACAACTAGAAGCATTGAACAACCTACAATCAAGTCCGTAGCGGACCTCATTAAGCTCGGAGCACACAAGCAACGAGACAGAATTGTGTGAGCAGAAAAAATACTCGATATTGAAAGAAAATAATAATCTGAGTTAATAGATCCGTTCACACCAAAAAAGCTATTTGACTTATTTTTCAATTAATTATATTTACAAGACTTTAATGATGCTCATATGTGGTTTATGTTTATATCATATCTTTTGAAGTTTATTCTTGAACCTTTTAAGCAAGCACAAACGGAACTTGCCTCATTCGAACAACTAGAAGCATTGAACAACCTATAATCAAGTCCGGAGCGGACCTCATTAAGCTCGGAGGACACAAACAATGAGACAGAAATGTGTGAGCAGAAAAAATACTCAGTATTGAAAGAAATAATAATCTGAGTTAATAGTTTAGATCCTGAAACTGGAACATTAGTTGATAACAATACCTCATTCACATTCAGAAAAGGGATAAAAGATGAATGTACAAATATATAATACAACACTCAAAGAATAAACAACATTATTAGAAGATGCGATTGAGTTCAGATTGAATCAACATCAAAGTGTACAAGTTACATGTTACATCACCGTATTTTCGGATAGATAGGAGATGAGCTAATGGATATGATACACGATAGAGGAAGTATGATTGTACAAGAAGATAGAATGAGCAACTTGCCACATGGATCTTATCCATCTCATTCTCTCCATCGTTGACATGAAGTATGTTTACAAATTTAGCAAACTAAGGCAAATTACGAAGCAAACCACTAGTTAAACTAATGTGAGACGTCAAGTCCTCGTATGCTTCCAATTCAGAGACACTAAACTAGTCTAAATAACATATCTCATGTCAAAAAAAGAGACAATGAGATGGATAAGATCCATGTGGCAATGCTTATTTTATCTTCATATGCAATCATACTTTCTCTTTCATGCATCATACTTGAGATCCATTAGCAACTCTCAATTGTTTATTCTTCGATTTAATTGGAATTTGAAAAACTTCAAATATTTTTAAGAGTAGCATATGCTACTCTTAAAAATATTTTGTTTTCCGGATTCCAACTAAATCGATGAATAATTGGAAGGGTCGGAAACGGTCCCGAGATTAACCCGGTAAGGCCGGGTACAATTGAGTCAAGGCTCACTTCCCAAGGTTACCTGAACAGGAAAAACCACGTCCGTTAATCACACTAAATGATTTCCTACATCGCATTGATTAAACTCATCATAATCAAATGCACGTCGCATTTATATCAAAATGAAATCATTCCAAAAAGTCAAGCAATTATCAAAACAGATTGCATAACTTTTATCATACAAAAGTTCAGAAACACAAATAATAAAAATGAAACCAGCCAAATCAATAAAAACATGTAGCCAAATCATACTTATAATCTAATGATATATATGTGTTAAAAAAACATATAGTTCTAATTACTAATCAAAAAAATATTATAACTGGACTTGTATTAAAAATTAAAAAAATGAAATAACACATGTTGATCTAGAACAACATAAGTATATTGTATATATCCAACATCTATCAAATGTTATCATTATATAATTCTACTTTCATATAAAAGATCATATGGGTTTTATGTAATTAACAAACAGTTACAAAAACAGAGTATAAGAATAAGAGTTTACTGTAAAAACTTACCCATGAAATTTGATAGCACGCCGTCGCCGCCTTGGTGTCTTTGTGAGGTAGGGTTTTATGTTTAGGATCATATTGGGCCTTTATATACTATTTTTTGTGTGAATGATGTTAGGCCGTTATATACTATTTTTTTTGTGTGAATGATATTGTTGTGACTTTATTACGGTAAAAGGATTCATTTTTAAAAGTTAAAAAGATTGTCGTGATCGAGTTAACCACAATCACAAATTTTAAATGCATTTTTCTTCAAATTTATCTCTTTACTTAAAATGTGTGATTTTAGTCGTCTCATTTTAATTATTACTACTTATAATGCCCGCGCACGCGCGGCGTTTTTTCTAAAATTTTCAATAATGTATTTTTATTTATTTATTAAAAAAATAAATAGCTTAATTTTTGTTTTTGTTTTCATTATGGTTCTTAATTTTGATTTATAATTATGTTTGATGTACGTGGTAAAAATTTATATATGGCAAGGTTTTCAAGCTCGGGATCGTACTCAGGATCATTTTTGCTTTTGCAAAATCGAGATCGTAAAATTGGATCAGGATACTAAAATCCCACTGTAATGTTATTTTCTTAATAGTCATTGTAATATTATTCAAATCTACAATCTACCAGTTCGTAAATATTAAACATAATGGCATAATGCCTAGACTATATATAAGACTATCAAGATCAGTTGAGAATACACGGAAACCTTATGATAAAATTCTACCATCTTAAGATACGGGGCTAACAAACAAACATATTGAAGTTAGCCCACTGTAGGTTTTTTACTCTTTAATTATAGTATATTAACTGAAACGTGTAGCCTATCTTGTATCATCATAATTGTCAAAATATAGTATATTAACTGAAACGTGTAGCCTATCTTGTATCATCATAATTGTCAAAATATAGTATCTGGTGTGATAATTGACTTGACAAAATGTAGTACATAAAATCATATCGTTGTAGTGAAACTATACATCACTCCATAATTTTATTTTTCTTTAGTGGGCGTTTGGTTGGAGTAATTTAGAATTCCAGAATTTTATATTCTAGAAAAATTTAAATTTTTGAGAATTCAGAATTCCGGAATTTAAAATACCTTTGTATGTTTGGTTGACATAAAATCAGAAATTTATAATTTTTTTTAATATAAATTTCATAAATATTCTATTTAAAAGTTTATAAAAAATTATTAAAAAAGTTTATAAAATATTTATAAAAAAAAAGATTTTAAAAAATTTATAAAAAATTTATAAAAATTTAGAAAAAAAAAATTATAAAAAATTTACACAAATTTTATAAAAAAATTATAAAAAAAAAAAAGTTTATAAAAAATTTATAAAAAAATTATAAAAAAAAAGTTTATTAAAAAAAGTTAAAAAAAATTATTAAAAAATTATAAAAAAGTTTATAAATTTTTTTTTCATAAATATTCTAATTAAAAGTTTATAAAAAAAATAATAAGAAAAAAAGTTTATAAAAAAAAATTCTAAATAAATTAAAATTCCTAACTTTTTGGAAACACTCTAATTTCCCCATTTTAAGGAATTTTAATTTGCTTTGCCATTTAGATTTCCCCCTCTCTTTTGAACCAAACATGGTAATTGGGGGAATTTTTATTTCAAATTCCCCAAATTCCATGAAATTACTCCAACCAAACGCCCCTTAGTATTTTTGCACCCGCCTTTATAAACAAACTATGACATAGTACATAACTCATCTGTACCACCAGGTGGGTTTTAGCATGAACTTGGTACATCAAGTTTACATAATCTAGCTCTAATTGATAATGTTTATTAGACAAATCAAACAACCAAAAATCAAACAACCAATGGGCCTATGGATTACAAAGAATCAAAGATTATACCTTAATGAAAATTAGGGAAAAATACTCACCCAAACTGCAATTTGAATCCATTGGGTTTCTCTTCAGCAACTTCACAAATCTCGATACCTATAATAGATGCTGCAATGGTAAAAGCCATAGTGGACTTTTGGCCTTAAAACTTGACTTTCTAATCATACCTAGATAATTTTTTTGGTTTGTTCGCACTTCCAAACAAAGATAGCTGGGCTCAAACCTAATTCTTATAACTAATATGGTATTTGGTACAAATACAAATACATAAACATCAATTATCCATTCAAATAATTTTCTCAAAAATGTTTAGGATTACTACCTAAATCCGCTTACATGCTTGTTGATTTTTAAGATAAAACAGTTTACAATAAGCAGCTGCATATGGTTGTTTAGGTTTCTACCTAAAATCACACCATAATGATTCCAGGCAGGAGGCAACCGCGCATACTTTCCCTACCAGGTTGTTCATCAGGTCTTTCCATTACTTTTAGCAACCGTCTCATCTCTTCACAGTCACCTTGTTCAGCCACATCTATCACAATAAGCTTGTAGCCAATCAAATCAAAGTTTATTTGATTTAATTCGTTAATGATGATAGGTACGTGTAGTACCATCACTTACCGTTGAATTTCAGATACTTTTCATTGAAATCTACTGCAAGGGGAAGCGCTAAAAGCACACGAGTGTTCTCCTTTTCTTTTTCCATGCTAACATTCACAATTTCTACATAGAGATGAGATCAATATAGAAATCCTATTTGCCATAGAACCAATCATAATCACCCATTTTTTATCTAAATTAATAAAAGACCATTTTCCATCTTTTTTTAAAAACAACATATTTTGCAAACGGTAAATATTCAAGCTAAAAAAAAAATACCATCGCGACGAGAATTAAATTATGTTTCTATAGATATTGACTCCTCCCAAACCAACCAGTCAGCCTTGTGAAGCTGTTAGGCCCACCTGGGAGAAAGTGCAAGTTAATATTGACCGTGGAAGTACAGGGAAATCCCCGGGTCGTTAAATCCCAACGAGATTGAAATTGTATTTATAAACGAGTATGAGAGTGAGTGGTACTGAGGACAGTAACAAAGATGATTTGAGGGTTGATTACACTACTGATTGCTTGATATTTGGAAATTATAAAACTATAACAGAAATGCAGATATAAGCACAAAATCAGATAATCAGATAACAGACAGATAAAAGTGGTATTTAACAAGTTACAAATTACAGGGGTTAAAAGTGAAACTTTTAAAAACTTAATATTAAAGAAAATAGAAAATGAAATTAAAATTATGAAAACTATTATTATATTATTTAATTACTATTTAATTAATAAAACTAATTAAAATCTAATTTAAAACTTAATTTAAATTAAATAAAAAATAACAACTATTACAAATAAACCTAAAGACTTATAACAATAATTTCTAGACCTAAATAAGAACTTGAAGAAAGTATAAAAAATGAAAATAAATATTTTTGTCTTTTTATAAGTATTTTATTAATTATAAACTATTTAACTTATTTAAACTATTTTAACTATTTTAAATTACTATTAATACTAAATTACCTTAGAAAATTATGATAAAATTTATAAAACTATTTAAACACTACAGGAATACTACAAAATTATAAAAACTTGCTAAAAATTATATTTAAGCTAATTGACTAATTAATTACTTATTAATTATTTTAAAGCTAATTTAATTAATTTAAATAAGAAAATTATAAAATGAACAGTATAAATTATGAAACTATTTTTTAAAAATCTTAACTACTTTATAAAACTTAGGAAAAATATAAAATTCTACTTTAGTTAATTAAAATTAAATAAATCTATTTAATTACTAATATTACCTATTTAATTACTTAAACTAATTTTAAATCTAATTAATAGTAAACTGCTTAGGAAAATTCTAAGAAAATTATTTTAACTACTTTAAGGTACTAAGTAATTTATAAAATTATAAAATTGGACAAGTGCTTATTAATAAGCTAAAATGAAAATTAATTAGATAATTTCTATTAAATAGAAGCTATCACTATTTTTATGTTTGCTTTTTCTGGATTTTCTTTTATAAAACTACTTAAATACTTAAATAATGAAACTTTAATAAAGACAACTACTTAGGAAATCAAGAATAAGCACTGAGAGTGCTTATTAGCTTAAACAGTTGACTAAGGTTGACCAAATGAAGAAATAAGCTAAACTGAGGTTATGTGGGGTCCACTATGGTGAAATCTAGTTTACCTAAGTTATTTGAACTATATTAAACTAAACTTAATGATATAAGCTCCTAAAATAAGCTGAGAAGCTCAAATAAGCACTTGCTTATTTGAGTTCTGACTCAGAAATGGGACAGAGATTAGGGACAATTTAAGGTAGGGTCCACTGGTCTATAGGTCAAACTAATAGTCAACTATTGAACCTGGGTAGGAGGGGGGTTGTAATAAGCTAGGTTTGATGTGTGGGACCTACTGGTGTGAGCTGCAGCCACCACTTAAGTTGGTGGTGTGGTGGTGGTGTGCTGATGTGCAGGGTAAGGCTTTGCCTTGCAGTCCACTTTCAATGAGTGTGGGGTCCACAAAAATAAAAGAGGGTTCAAACTAAACCTAGGGGTTCAAATATGGGTTGATAAGCTACAGATTAAACTAATAAGCTACCTTATTGGTTCACTAATAAGCTCTGAGTGAGCCTTTGGATTGGTGATCAAATACTGAGTGATCTTTACCCAAAAAAAATCTTTACCTTTACCCAAAAATACTGAGTGATCAGTATAGCTTGTTTTACTAAGGTCACAAGTTTGATCCTAAAAGCTATTCTACAATAAGCTAAAGTCTAAATTAAACCTAGATGTGAAAAGCTGGTATATTAAGCTACAATTAAGCTGAAACCTAGGATATGGGGTCCACTGGAGAGCACAATAGAGGTCTTGGTATTTTTACTAAAACCTGTGCACAGGGTAATGAGTTGCCCTGCAGGGTGCTTTCAGCTTTTGCATAAGCTTAAGAAAAAATCTTAAAAATCAAATAAGCTTGGATTCCTAGAGTTTAGGTGGTAGAGTATTACCAAAACAATTTTCAGCTCCTAAATCCTTATACAAAATTCTACAAAATTCCCCCAATATTTGAGAAAATCTGAGATATATCTTTTGACTTTGTGATGAAAATACAAACTTTGACTTATTTGGATTTCTAATGACTGATACTAATTGATTAAGTTATAATAAGCTATAAGGTACTTATATTAAACTAGAATTATAAGATTTAAGCTAATGGTGTGGGTTTGAGGTCCCAAATCTCACACAGTGAACTGTGGAGATGATTAGACTAAGATTTTGACTTAGGGTGTATGAACTCACAATTTTATGCCTTAATTAACCTATATTATGCTACTGCAGTCTAGTGAAACACAATTAAACATCAAATAACAACAAGAACTCAGCTCACTAGCTTATTCCAAACACTCCAAATATTGACTGATAAGATGATTTGTGAAGTAAATGGCTTACAAAGCTTATGCTACTGATCGATACTAACTTATTATGCTATAATAGATCTAATTAAACACTTAGAAACAGAAAATGGCCAACAATACACAAGAACACAAGATACACAATATTGACTGTTTGATTTTTTTTTTTTTTTAGTAACTATTGATTCCAACAAACAAAGTACTAATCTGAGGTTATATTATCAATATATAAAACTGAATAAACATTAAACAACTAAGAAAGACAAGCAATAAACTAAGCTACAATTCAAAAATAGTTATAAGATTTTTAGAACTTACAAACTTGCTTTCCTGCTCAAACCATGAACCAAGATCATAGAAACTTTTCCTAATATCCACCACTGGATTCTAACCCAAGACCATCCACAATTTTCCTTGCTCCAATTGCTTATCACCAAGAACTCATCAGTTTGACTTTTGTTGACTTTTGGTATTTTTGATTTTTTATTTTACTAAACTGCTTTTAAAAGTTTCTAATAGCTTTTATAAACTATTTAGGAGCTTAAGTGAGCTTAGGAATCCACTACACTTCACAGTAGAAACAATTGATCTTTTGAAATTTAAGAAAATTAAACTAACATTGCATACGATTGAGCATTCACAGAAACTTGATATATATTACTTGGAAAGAGTTACAATACACTTGAAAATACTTAGAACACTGCTTAGAAGCTTAGGTTTAAACTAGAAATTGGAAATTATATTAAACGACATACAATTTTTAAAATTACAACTAGATAGCCTTCCACATTGCTTCTCTTGATCTTTATAGGTGAGAATGAGCTTCCAGGTGTCCTCAGGGACTTTTCCCACTTCATCTGAGCCATTGATTTAGTCCAATTAACATCCACCGTTTAAACTCACTTTTGGCGCCAAAGTCCTCCACGTTAACGTGGAGGCAAAGGGTTGTAATTAAAGAATGTTGGGAGTTTGTGGAGGTGTCAGGAGACAAAGGGGAGGGTTTTTAGGACAAGTTGGGCTTTTATGGAAGAAACAGCGGTTATGGTGTAGTTTGGAGTGAAAAGATTGTGGAGAAGGCATTAAATGCCTATGTGGTTTGATGTGTGAGGTGGAAAGGAGGTGAGGGTGAGCTGGAAGGTGGTGAGGTGGTGGTAGCAGGTGGCAAAACCACCTGGTATTGGTGAAGCGGGGGTGGGGGAGAAGGGTGTACAGTGTTTGGCGGTTTTGGGTGGTCAACGCGGGTCAGCGCTGGTTTTAAATAAAAATGGGGGTGGACTGGGCTTATTTTTGGGCTTAGGGGATAGGTGGGCTGGGTAAATGAGATGGGTTGGATTTGGTTTTGGATTTATTAAAATAAAAAGGGTCCGGATTGGTTTAAGTGAACAAGGACCAAAAATGTAATTTTGGCAAAGGTGAGGGACTGAAATTGTGATATTTCCCAAACATTCATAAGGGTGTAATTTGCCAAGAACCAATAATACAAGGACCAAATTCATGTTTTACCATTTTTCAAAATTACCGGGGACCTTTTCTGCCAATTCCACAAACTCCAGGGACCATAATTGAAAATTTGGATTTTTAAGGGACTGTGTTTGTAATTTCTCAAAAGTTTATCAAAATTGTTCCATTTTGTCATTCATGCATAGTACAAGGGTATTATTTGTAAATTTCCAATTTTGAATACCCCGGGACCATTTTGCCAATTTTGTAACTTGAGGGGTAAAAATTGCCAGTTTGTGTAAACTTTTATCCAGGGATGTTTTGTGAACATTTTTGAGTTCCCAAGGACTTAAGTTGACTTTTCATTTATTTAAAACCTTCAGGGACTAGTTTTGACAATATTTGAAACTTGAGGGACTGAAACTGCCAATTATGCAAACTTTGTACGTTTTTCATTTGTTTTTGCATATTTTGTATTAGAAACATATAAAACACTCTTCTGAAATATTTTAAGTATTATGATGCATTTTTGAGTGTTTTTGTACGTTTTGGCAGTTCAGATTGGTACAAAATGATGAGTATTTAGACACTCATCAATCCCCCACACTAAACTATTGCTAGTCCCTAGCAATCTTTTTGAGAAAAAATTAATGGATTTTATCTATTTACCAAAAGCCATCACTTCTGGAGTAGCCAGGTGTAAGAACTGTGGCACACCTGATAACCGTGTGATTTTGAGCAAACCACCAGCTGTCAACGGATTTGATTTGTCTTTACCAAAAGCCGTTTGCTTCTGGACTAGCCAACTCTTGATGGAATAGTCAACATCTTGGTGAGCTGATTACCAATTATGGTTTTTCCACGGCCTTTACCACAAGCCATAATCTTGCGGGCTAGCCAACTCATTTGTTTTCGGGGAGTTGAGAAACCATACAATTTTTGGCAAATTGCAAGCCATCAACGGTTTTGAGAAGTCTTTACCAAGAGCCGTTTGCTCCTGGACTAGCCAATCCTGTTGTGGGTTAGACATGGAGGATTGATACCATTATTCGCATTTCTAAGTGTGAAAAAACTGATAATTTTGATCAAATGGGGGTTCTTGATGGAACATGTGTTTTGCATTCGTGAGAACGCTCCCCCACACTTAGAACTGAATATTGCCTTCAATATTCACAATACTTGGTGTCCCACCAAGTTTTTAGAACGTAAGGAGGCAATACTATTAACCTTTTTATTTTACTCTATTTACATACAAACTCACTTTTTTCTTTTTATTTGACTTGTACCATTTTTTTTTTTTTTTTTTTTTTTTGAAAAAATATTTTACATATGTACAACATGTGGCTCTTCTCCCCCACACTAGGGTGTTAGAAAGGGATGAGAAGACAGAAATATGGGTAACGACCCATATTGCTACTGTTTATGATTACCGAGTCGCTAGCTTGACTCGACCTCGAATTGATTTGTCATGAGGTAGCTTGTTTTTGATTCCCGAGTCACTAGCTTGACTCGACCCCGAATTAAAATTGTCCTTGGGGAAACTTGTTTTTGTTAACCGAGTCCCTAGCTTGACTCGACCCCGAATTTATTGGTCCATGGGGTAAGTTTGGAGATCCGGGACAACCATTGGTTGTATGTCCCCTCCAAAATAGTGTTTTAACCGATGACCATTTACTTTAAAATTGGGACCGTCGGGTTGTAATAACTCAACAGTTCCATATGGGTATACTTTGGTTATAGTAAATGGTCCAGACCAACGGGTTTTTAGTTTACCCGAGAAAATTTTCAACCTTGAATTGAAAAGAAGAACTCTGTCACCAACGTTGAAAACGCGGTTCTTTATTTTAGAGTCATGTATCTTTTTAGTCTTTTCTTTATAGATTAAAGAATTTTCATAAGCTTGATCACGTAATTCATTTAGTTCGTTTAGTTGAACTTTACGGTGATCACCCGCTGTCTGAAGGTCGAAATTTGCATGTTTCAAGGCCCAATAGGCCTTATGTTCTAATTCAATCGGAAGATGACATGCTTTCCCGTACACTAACTTATATGGAGTACACCCAATGGGTGTTTTGTAAGCAGTGCGGAAAGCCCATAATGCATCGTCCAGCTTATCCGACCAAGAGGCACGGTTTTCACCGACCGTCCTCTCCAGAATTCTCTTAATACCCTGATTTGAGACCTCCACCTGCCCACTTGTTTGTGGGTGGTATGCTGTAGAAAGACGGTGGGTAACACCATATTTCAGCATCACTCTTGCAAATTGATCATTGCAAAAGTGCGTGCCACGATCACTGATAATGGCACGAGGAGTCCCGAATCTGGCAAAGAGAGACTTTAAAATTTTAACAACTACTCGGGCATCATTGGTGGGTAAGGCTTTTGCCTCAACCCATTTTGACAGATAGTCGACAGCGACGAGTATATACTTATTCCCTCGTGAAGACGGGAATGGTCCCATAAAATCAATGCCCCACATATCAAATATTTCACAGACTTGGATGGCGTTTTGCTGCATCTCATTCTTTTTAGAAATATTCCCGTGACGCTGGCAAGCCTCACAGGTTTTGATAAGTTCATGGGCGTCTTTATAGATCGTGGGCCAAAAGAATCCTGAATCAAACACCTTTTTGGCGGTGTAGTTTGGGTTATGATGTCCCCCCGTGGGTCCATCATGACAAGCTTTAAGAATTTCCATGGCTTCTTGGCCATGGACACACCGTCGGATGACTTGATCCGCACATATTTTAAACAAGTAGGGGTCGTCCCAAAAGTAATGTTTCACATCTTTAAAGAATTTTCTTTTCTGTTGGGACGACATCCCTTTCACAACGAAATTTCCCGCACGGTAATTTGCAAAGTCGGCAAACCATGGGGTGGTGGTATCATCCTGGTTAGAGATGAGATTTAGAGTCTCCAGAGGAAAAGTTTCATTAATTTCTTTTCTCTCGAGAATATCCTGATGAGGATTTTCTAACCGGGACAAGTGATCAACAGCAAGGTTCTCTGCTCCTTTTTTATCTCTTATGAGAATATCGAATTCCTGGAGGAGCAGGACCCACCGGAGCAGTCTTGGCTTTGCATCCTGTTTAGTGAACAGGTATTTCAAAGCCGAATGGTCCGTATACACCACGCTTTTGTTTAAGATTAAGTAGGACCGAAATTTTTCGAAGGCATATACCACAGCTAATAATTCTTTTTCTGTGGTGGTATAGTGTGTTTGAGCTTCGTTCATGGTCTTACTTGCGTAGTGTATTGGCTGAAAATGTTTGGTTTTGCGTTGCCCCAGAACTGCACCAATAGCGAAATCGCTAGCATCGCACATAAGTTCAAAGGGTAAGTCCCAATCGGGGGCAACAAGGATTGGTGCTTCGGTAAGCCTTTTCTTTAAAATTTCAAAGGCTTCAATGCACTCAGTGGAAAAGATGAAAGGAGCGTCCTTTTCAAGAAGATGAGTCATGGGCCGGGCTATTTTAGAGAAATCCTGAATGAATCTCCGATAGAACCCGGCATGGCCGAGGAAACTCCTAATTCCTTTAACAGTAGAGGGATGAGGCAGTTTAGCAATAACATCAATTTTGGCCTTATCGACCTCAATCCCACTTTTTGAAATTTTATGGCCGAGGACAATGCCCTCTTTAACCATAAAATGGCTCTTCTCCCAGTTTAGACAAAGATTAGTGTTTTCACAACGTTGAAGCAATTTTTCTAAGTGGGAGAGGCACGAGTCGAAAGAATTCCCGATGACTGAGAAGTCATCCATGAATACCTCCATGGTTTTTCCGATCATGTCATGGAAAATAGCCATCATGCACCTCTGGAAAGTGCCCGGAGCATTGCATAACCCAAAAGGCATGCGACGATAGGCAAATGTCCCGTAAGGGCATGTGAAGGTAGTCTTATCTTGATCCTGTGGATCAATGAGAATTTGGAAGTATCCCGAGAAGCCGTCAAGGAAACAATAATACTCATTTCCTGCTAGTCTTTCGAGCATTTGATCCATGAAGGGCAGAGGAAAGTGGTCTTTACGGGTGGCTTCGTTAAGCTTTCTGTAATCAATACATACTCGCCACCCTGTAACCAAACGAGTTGGTATCAACTCGTTGTCCTCATTTGTGATAACCGTGATACCACCCTTCTTTGGAACACAATGTATTGGGCTAACCCAAGGACTATCTGATATGGGGTAAATCAATCCCGCATCAAGAAGTTTGATAACTTCAGCTTTTATAACTTCGTGGATTTTTGGATTTACCCTTCGTTGATGCTGCACGGTAGGTTTAAAGTCCTCTTCCATTAGGATTTTGTGTGTACAAAAATCCGGGTTAATACCCTTTATGTCTGAGAGCTTCCAAGCAATTGCTTGCTTGTGGGACTTTAGAACCTTAAGCAGCGCAGTTTTCTCCTCATCCTTTAAGTCTTTTGCAATAATGACCGGTAACTTATCGTTACCTTCCAAGAATGCATATTCTAGATGAGGAGGCAGGTCCTTAAGTTCAACCTCGGGAAAGTCATCATTTTTCTCAACATATTTGACTTCCACCTTATGAAGTTGTGGAGGTAGAACAGGAATGGGAGAAGGATCTTTGTTCAATAATTTCTCAAGGAGAAGTATATCCAACTCCGGGTCAATCTCTTGGTAATCAATTCCTTCGGGAACTGAATCACTTTTGAGAAAGGCCTCTAATTCCTCAAGGACGAAATCACTTCCCCCAAACGGAGTGAGGGAAGGAGAAGAATTAGCGATTATGGGATCAGAAGAAATAGTGGGATTGCCACTCGGAAAATTATCAGCGAATCCAAGGAATTCCTGAGCATACTCCTCGGATGCAATGTCAATGACATCAATTCGGTTGACCGATTCAGCATCATAATTCGAGGAGTATCTCGAGGTTTGATCAAGGTTGAACGTAATTGCTTCATTGCCAACTCGTAACGTGATTTCCTCATCGAAAACATCGATTAATGCACGTCCCGTTCTTAAGAATCCCCTCCCAAGAATGAGAGGAACTCTTGGATCTGCATCGAAATCAACAACGACAAAGTCTGCCGGAAAATGGAACTTTCCCACTCTCACAAATACGTCCTCGGCAATACCGAGGGGACGTGAAATTGAACGGTCTGCAAGCTCGAGAGTCATGCATGTGGGACTAAGTGCCTGAAGAGAGAGCTTTTTTCCAAACTGAGTGAGGCATTAAGTTGATGCTTGCACCAAGATCGGCCAAGGCAAAACATTCAACCATACCCGGGAAAGTACATGGTATTAGAAATCTCCCGGGGTCTCCTAGCTTCTCGGGAAGCTATTTCAACAAAACTGCAGAGCAGTTCTCATTGAGTGGAGTTCGTGCCATCTCAAACAGTTTTTCTTTATTGCTCAACAGATTTTTGATTGTCGATGCGAATTTGGGCATTAAAAGAAGAGCATCCGCGAAACTAATATCGAAGTGTAGTTCTTGGAAAATCTGAAAGAATTTTTCCATCTGATGATTAGCTTTTTCACGGAGCTTTTGGTCTTGCAATCGTGAGGGATATGGAATTGTTGGTTTTGGGTTGGCTTTTGAATTTTCAACAGGACCTTCGGTAGTTTCAAACACGACCCTTTTTGGGGGAGTTGGGACCGGGATAACTGGAGGAGGGATGTCATTGGTACCTCCGTTATTATTAGGAAGTACCGTATCCGTAGTATCCTCAGTTTCACATTCCTCCACAGTTATAGGAGATGAGGTGGAGGGAGCTGTAGGTCCTTGGTAAGAAACTCCACTTCTTGTGGTGATCGCCTTTACATCGCCCCTCGGATTAGCGATCGTGTTGCTAGGTAAAGTTGTACCTGAGCCCGAGGGTCGATCATTTAAAGACTTCTGTAAGTTGGACATTTGATTAACCAGCATTTTGTTCAGTTCTTCTTGGGATTTCATAAACTGTTTTAATAACTCATCATGTGATGGTCCAGTTGGAACAATGGCTTGATTTTGGTTTTGAAAATTTTGAGCCCGATTGTTTTGGAAATTCCCATGTTGCTGATTGTTGTTACCTTGGAAGTGGTTTTGTTGTTGAAAATTACCCTGTGGGTAGTTGTTCTGACCTTGATTACGATTATAGTTCCCTTGGTTCTGATTTTGAGGAACCTGGTTTTGACTAGAGTTGAAATTCCCTTGGTTGTTATAACCTTGGTTCATCCGGTTCTGGTTCTGATTCTGGTTAAAGTTTTGGTTCCTATTCTGAGGTTGATTAAACCCTGGTGGTCCAATATAGTTGTTAGAACGGTAGCTCAAAAGGTTTCGGTCTCCTTGCGGTTGGTAAGAATTACCTCCCGTATTATAGGAACCTTGAGCTGCGGATATGTTTTCACGAGCAAAGCCACTGGAGTGTGGGCACTCTGTGTACGGATGTGGACCACCACAAGTTTCACAACTTGGGTTAACAACTTTGACCTGATTTGGATTTGTCTGATGGATACGCAAAAATGCTGTAGACAAATCATCCAGTTTTTTAGCTAGGATAGATATTTCATTGCTTGCCGGAGTGACAAACTTAAATGAATCATTCCTCTCAGCAGAGGAGTCCCAAAAATTATGATGGGCAGTCATGTTTTCTATTAAGTCGTAGCACTCTTCAGGGGTCCTTTTCATAAAGGTGCCCCCAGCAGCAGCATTGATGGTGTCACGATGACGGAGTGTCAAACCATTATAAAAGGTATCAATAATGGTGACAAGAAGCATATTGTGATTAGGACACCTATCAATAGCAAGTTTGTAGCGTTCCCATGCCTCAAATAAGGACTCTTCGGGAAGCTGTCTGAAATTACTGATATCATTCCTGAGCTTTGTGACCATAGATGGTGGAAAGTATTTGGCCAGAAATTTAGTGATCATCTCATCAAAAGTGTGGATCGAATTCTTTGGAAGTCGATCGAACCATGAAGTCGCATGATGAGCGAGAGAATAGGGGAACAAATATAAACGTAGGCTGTCTTCGGCGACGCCATGTTGTTTCATGCTTTGGGTGACAGTTAAAAATTTGTCGAGATGCCTGTTGGCATCGTCACCCGGCAATCCGTGGAACTGGCACGTATTCTGGATCTGTTGTATCATGTGGTGTTTTAATCCAAAATCCGTGGCTCCAATAGTGAGTGGTGCAATTGGTCCACCCCTCCCTTGCATGGTAGGTTGACACAGTTCCTCCATAGTTCGGGTGTCAGGAACTGGTTCATCCTTGGGAAGGAATGGGGGCTCGTCGTTCATTTTGATTGTGTGTTCTTCTGTAACAGTACGTGACTCGGGTACGTTTTTCTTCTTTTTATTCTTTGTTTGTGAACGAGTGCGCATGCACAAAAATTATTTTTCAACACAAGATCGAGGCAAAACTATAGTGAACTTAAACCCAATAATCACAAATGAACAGCTCCTTTAAAAAAGGTACACTGTTCACAAGGATATAATGATAAGTTTTTAATCTTTTAGGTTTGGGAACTTATTATGTTCACACCCCCTGTTGGTAGGTGTTCTACCTTGGTTTGCGGTAGTAAACTTTTATGTAATTATATTCACAGTAAAATATTTTTGGCTTTTCGTGTATGGGTGAAAAAACTTGGAAAATATTTTTGGAACTGATTCGTTAACCGAAATCGTCCCTTTAAGATTACTCGCAGGCTAGCGGGAGGAAATAAATGTATTCCTCTTCAGTTCGCAATTTAATGTCAGAACTTACCTTATACCAGCTGTTTCAGGTTGTAATCTTAAAGACAACGAAGTAATTTAACTTCACAGTTTGTTTTGTTGTTTATGATTTGTTTGGTGTTGTTAACACTTCAGGAGAAATGTTAATGAACGTTTTCAGATATGATTTGCTTTTCTTAAAAATTTACAAAGTGGTGGTATTTGTACAGGAGGGTTTTTTTGAAAACCACTAAACTTTTACCGTTTTGAAATACGCAACAACCTCCCCGGCAGCGGCGCCAAATTTTGACTCCTCCCAAACCAACCAGTCAGCCTTGTGAAGCTGTTAGGCCCACCTGGGAGAAAGTGCAAGTTAATATTGACCGTGGAAGTACAGGGAAATCCCCGGGTCGTTAAATCCCAACGAGATTGAAATTGTATTTATAAACGAGTATGAGAGTGAGTGGTACTGAGGACAGTAACAAAGATGATTTGAGGGTTGATTACACTACTGATTGCTTGATATTTGGAAATTATAAAACTATAACAGAAATGCAGATATAAGCACAAAATCAGATAATCAGATAACAGACAGATAAAAGTGGTATTTAACAAGTTACAAATTACAGGGGTTAAAAGTGAAACTTTTAAAAACTTAATATTAAAGAAAATAGAAAATGAAATTAAAATTATGAAAACTATTATTATATTATTTAATTACTATTTAATTAATAAAACTAATTAAAATCTAATTTAAAACTTAATTTAAATTAAATAAAAAATAACAACTATTACAAATAAACCTAAAGACTTATAACAATAATTTCTAGACCTAAATAAGAACTTGAAGAAAGTATAAAAAATGAAAATAAATATTTTTGTCTTTTTATAAGTATTTTATTAATTATAAACTATTTAACTTATTTAAACTATTTTAACTATTTTAAATTACTATTAATACTAAATTACCTTAGAAAATTATGATAAAATTTATAAAACTATTTAAACACTACAGGAATACTACAAAATTATAAAAACTTGCTAAAAATTATATTTAAGCTAATTGACTAATTAATTACTTATTAATTATTTTAAAGCTAATTTAATTAATTTAAATAAGAAAATTATAAAATGAACAGTATAAATTATGAAACTATTTTTTAAAAATCTTAACTACTTTATAAAACTTAGGAAAAATATAAAATTCTACTTTAGTTAATTAAAATTAAATAAATCTATTTAATTACTAATATTACCTATTTAATTACTTAAACTAATTTTAAATCTAATTAATAGTAAACTGCTTAGGAAAATTCTAAGAAAATTATTTTAACTACTTTAAGGTACTAAGTAATTTATAAAATTATAAAATTGGACAAGTGCTTATTAATAAGCTAAAATGAAAATTAATTAGATAATTTCTATTAAATAGAAGCTATCACTATTTTTATGTTTGCTTTTTCTGGATTTTCTTTTATAAAACTACTTAAATACTTAAATAATGAAACTTTAATAAAGACAACTACTTAGGAAATCAAGAATAAGCACTGAGAGTGCTTATTAGCTTAAACAGTTGACTAAGGTTGACCAAATGAAGAAATAAGCTAAACTGAGGTTATGTGGGGTCCACTATGGTGAAATCTAGTTTACCTAAGTTATTTGAACTATATTAAACTAAACTTAATGATATAAGCTCCTAAAATAAGCTGAGAAGCTCAAATAAGCACTTGCTTATTTGAGTTCTGACTCAGAAATGGGACAGAGATTAGGGACAATTTAAGGTAGGGTCCACTGGTCTATAGGTCAAACTAATAGTCAACTATTGAACCTGGGTAGGAGGGGGGTTGTAATAAGCTAGGTTTGATGTGTGGGACCTACTGGTGTGAGCTGCAGCCACCACTTAAGTTGGTGGTGTGGTGGTGGTGTGCTGATGTGCAGGGTAAGGCTTTGCCTTGCAGTCCACTTTCAATGAGTGTGGGGTCCACAAAAATAAAAGAGGGTTCAAACTAAACCTAGGGGTTCAAATATGGGTTGATAAGCTACAGATTAAACTAATAAGCTACCTTATTGGTTCACTAATAAGCTCTGAGTGAGCCTTTGGATTGGTGATCAAATACTGAGTGATCTTTACCCAAAAAAAATCTTTACCTTTACCCAAAAATACTGAGTGATCAGTATAGCTTGTTTTACTAAGGTCACAAGTTTGATCCTAAAAGCTATTCTACAATAAGCTAAAGTCTAAATTAAACCTAGATGTGAAAAGCTGGTATATTAAGCTACAATTAAGCTGAAACCTAGGATATGGGGTCCACTGGAGAGCACAATAGAGGTCTTGGTATTTTTACTAAAACCTGTGCACAGGGTAATGAGTTGCCCTGCAGGGTGCTTTCAGCTTTTGCATAAGCTTAAGAAAAAATCTTAAAAATCAAATAAGCTTGGATTCCTAGAGTTTAGGTGGTAGAGTATTACCAAAACAATTTTCAGCTCCTAAATCCTTATACAAAATTCTACAAAATTCCCCCAATATTTGAGAAAATCTGAGATATATCTTTTGACTTTGTGATGAAAATACAAACTTTGACTTATTTGGATTTCTAATGACTGATACTAATTGATTAAGTTATAATAAGCTATAAGGTACTTATATTAAACTAGAATTATAAGATTTAAGCTAATGGTGTGGGTTTGAGGTCCCAAATCTCACACAGTGAACTGTGGAGATGATTAGACTAAGATTTTGACTTAGGGTGTATGAACTCACAATTTTATGCCTTAATTAACCTATATTATGCTACTGCAGTCTAGTGAAACACAATTAAACATCAAATAACAACAAGAACTCAGCTCACTAGCTTATTCCAAACACTCCAAATATTGACTGATAAGATGATTTGTGAAGTAAATGGCTTACAAAGCTTATGCTACTGATCGATACTAACTTATTATGCTATAATAGATCTAATTAAACACTTAGAAACAGAAAATGGCCAACAATACACAAGAACACAAGATACACAATATTGACTGTTTGATTTTTTTTTTTTTTTTAGTAACTATTGATTCCAACAAACAAAGTACTAATCTGAGGTTATATTATCAATATATAAAACTGAATAAACATTAAACAACTAAGAAAGACAAGCAATAAACTAAGCTACAATTCAAAAATAGTTATAAGATTTTTAGAACTTACAAACTTGCTTTCCTGCTCAAACCATGAACCAAGATCATAGAAACTTTTCCTAATATCCACCACTGGATTCTAACCCAAGACCATCCACAATTTTCCTTGCTCCAATTGCTTATCACCAAGAACTCATCAGTTTGACTTTTGTTGACTTTTGGTATTTTTGATTTTTTATTTTACTAAACTGCTTTTAAAAGTTTCTAATAGCTTTTATAAACTATTTAGGAGCTTAAGTGAGCTTAGGAATCCACTACACTTCACAGTAGAAACAATTGATCTTTTGAAATTTAAGAAAATTAAACTAACATTGCATAAGATTGAGCATTCACAGAAACTTGATATATATTACTTGGAAAGAGTTACAATACACTTGAAAATACTTAGAACACTGCTTAGAAGCTTAGGTTTAAACTAGAAATTGGAAATTATATTAAACGACATACAATTTTTAAAATTACAACTAGATAGCCTTCCACATTGCTTCTCTTGATCTTTATAGGTGAGAATGAGCTTCCAGGTGTCCTCAGGGACTTTTCCCACTTCATCTGAGCCATTGATTTAGTCCAATTAACATCCACCGTTTAAACTCACTTTTGGCGCCAAAGTCCTCCACGTTAACGTGGAGGCAAAGGGTTGTAATTAAAGAATGTTGGGAGTTTGTGGAGGTGTCAGGAGACAAAGGGGAGGGTTCTTAGGACAAGTTGGGCTTTTATGGAAGAAACAGCGGTTATGGTGTAGTTTGGAGTGAAAAGATTGTGGAGAAGGCATTAAATGCCTATGTGGTTTGATGTGTGAGGTGGAAAGGAGGTGAGGGTGAGCTGTAAGGTGGTGAGGTGGTGGTAGCAGGTGGCAAAACCACATGGTATTGGTGAAGCGGGGGTGGGGGAGAAGGGTGTACAGTGTTTGGCGGTTTTGGGTGGTCAACGCGGGTCAGCGCTGGTTTTAAATAAAAATGGGGGTGGACTGGGCTTATTTTTGGGCTTAGGGGATAGGTGGGCTGGGTAAATGAGATGGGTTGGATTTGGTTTTGGATTTATTAAAATAAAAAGGGTCCGGATTGGTTTAAGTGAACAAGGACCAAAAATGTAATTTTGGTCAAAGGTGAGGGACTGAAATTGTGATATTTCCCAAACATTCATAAGGGTGTAATTTGCCAAGAACCAATAATACAAGGACCAAATTCATGTTTTACCATTTTTGTACGTTTTGGCAGTTCAGATTGGTACAAAATGATGAGTATTTAGACACTCATCAGATATGCATTGTTATATACTTTGACGAACTTTTTTTTTGACGATTTTAAAAAAAAAATCCGTCAAGAAAAATTATATATGATTCGTAAAAATCACATATGATTTGATTTTTACAAATCACATATGATTCTTACTAATCATATGTAATTTGTAAAAATTATATATGATTCGTAAAAATCATATATGATTTGATTTTAACGAATCACATATGATTTTTACAAATCACATATGATTTTTCTGGGCGAAAATTTTGAAAAAAAATAAAGTTCGTCGAAAAAAAAATCATCGAAAGTATATAACAATGCATGTCTATAGAAAGATAATTTAATTCTCGTTGCGATGGTATTTTTTTTTCGCGTAATGATTTACGGTTTGCGAGATATTTAATTTTTAAAAAAAATGGTGCGTTTATTTTTTTATTTCGATAAAAAAAAATGAGTGGTTAGGAATGGTTCATTAGTTCTATGACAAATATGAGTTCTATATTGATCTTTTGTCGTTCTACATATAGGACCAACTCTAAACGGGTATCATTATGTAAAAAGATCCTTTTTTCAAACAGATAATATATATATATATATATATATATATATATATATATATATATATATATATATATATATATATATATATATATATATATATATATATATATATATATATATATAACGGCCCCTAAATGTGGTTCATGTTCTTTTTAGGAATAGTCAATATTGTTTTATGTTCTTTTTGTGGTAAAGTTTTCATATAATTTGATCAGTCAAAACAAAAACAAAAAAAAGGTACAAAAGTTGTCTTCAAAAAATAACATTTTTCCTAAACTGCGCAGAAGAATTATCACTTACTTGAAAAGCTGCTCTTACTATAGCGATGTCGCTAGCATTTTCAGTAACATACGGATCCACATACAACACAATTACCCTTCATACATGCACTATAAGAGCTACATCATTGTTGTTGCATAAGGCTTTGTAAACATGCTTATATGATTCCAGCTTCAAACGGGTACACACACTTTTCCCTGTGTAAGCATTAACTAATTTAGCGTGTTGAGATTGCACTTTAAAAACAGGAGCCGACTTCGTTAAGAGGTAATTTGTTTCCAACTTTATACGGCGAGAAAAGTTGTTATTTTTTTCCAAATGATAAATAATTATTCCCCCATACCGACCATTATACGGCGAGAAAAGGATTCAGTAACACGTGCTACAACAGCAAGTCATTATCATTCAGTTCAATTTAAAGGCATTTGCATGTTACATGCAACAATTAAAGAGCATGTGAAAAAGTGAGTTCGTATACCATGTTCGATAGGATCGCCGAAACACAGTTTATGACCGTGCAGGAGTGTTTCGAAATGCTTCTGCTGATTTAACATGTGATAATAAGATATTAATCGTTTGGAAAATACTAATTACTTACAAATTTACATGATTCTAACATCCCTCCTCTCTTACCTGGTGAAGCTACAAAATGCAACATACAATATATAACAGTCAACACTAAGCTTTACTTATTGCTGTGAGTATTATGAGTTATGGCAGAAACTAATATACAACGATAATAATGGATGGAATGGTTCTCTCCTTTAAGTTGTTATCCTCTGTTGTCAAGTTGGGAAAATTGAAAAAGTGTGATATGATTGTGACACCATGAGTTAAGATTTTATTTTGCCATATCACTAACAGAAGTATGTAACTATTTTACAACAATTATCTATTTTACCTAGATGTGTCGGCCCTTCTTCGGCAATAGGAAGCAGTAAGGTTTCAAAGCCCACACAATCTTTTATGTAATACATCGTCTATTTTGGTGAAGTGGTAACTGAGTGACCTGAACAAACAACTTTATTCTAACATCAGATAAGCACATTTGACGACGACGGGTATTATTGTGTGCATGACCTGTTAATTGAAGCTATTGTATTCGGAGAAAAAGGAACATAGGAAAAGATTTAATAAGTAAAACAATCCGAAACTAAGAAAAAGGAATATCTATATTGAAAGCTTAAATACCACCACATAACTAAAAAACTAATCCGGGTTATCGTTAGAATATGAGCTAATGTGCGAAGTCTTCCACACTAAAATAACAAAAATTAAGCATTGAGGCACAAAAACAAACAACTGGTGTGTATATATACTACACAACATAATAAACACTTCAGTTCAGCAATTAAACAAACAAAATCAATAACACATATGACTAATCGCAATTCAAAACAAACCCATGTCGAATTAACACAATCAAGATAAATTTAAGCAAGAATTGAAATAGGGTTTCTTCTAAATTCTATCTGCCTACTAATAATCTATAAAAAATAATTGACGAAGGTCATCCGGGTTTAATTAATTGTTCTAAATTATAATGAATGAGATTTAAATTCGAACCATATGTATAGTTTCTATATCAGATAAGCCAATCGAATCCCATCAATCTTTCAAAATCAAAAGTTAAAATTGATTTACTTACGCAATAAATAAATATGATAATGAACACCTTCGAAACCCTAACATGTGATCGACGATGCTGTGTGAGATCGAGCAGAGAGGTTTGGGATTGTAGAGGGATGTGTTTTTCCCCTGGTAATTGTGATAATGGATACTTGGGTGTGAAACTCCGGGTTTGATTAAACATTTACACTTTAGGCCTCAAATATCCAAAAACAACACTGAAGTCCATGTGTATTTTGCCAAATTTTAATGTTTAAGCATAAAAACGATTTTTTAACAATTATTTGACAAATATAGAAAGATTTTAGGTTTTTTTAATATCAAAAACTTTTTTAAAAAATCAAATTGTAAAAAATATTACCTAAAAAAGTATGATTTGATTATTTTGAAATGAAAAAGTACCCACTAGGGAAAAAGATTAGTCCTTCTCTATTGTGATGTTGTCGAAATATCTTTTTGATTGTGAAAACATAAGTCCATCATATTTACGTTGACAAAAGTTCAATGCAGAACCATTTTTTGCTAAAGATCAAACCGGTTAATCTCAACCATCCATCCAACTTCAATCCAATGGCTAATATTAATTGCCATTTTTAATTTAATTTTTACTGAAGGTCATTTTTGTAATTTCACTACCTTTACTAACTTCCCCCAAACCACACACACTGCTCTCACAGTTCACCGGTTAAACACACACTCATTTCACACACTAACCACCATGTTCAAACCCTAACCACTTTTCGTATCAAATTGATCAAAAATAACGCAATAGAATGGATATTCGACATGAAATATCACTATCTAAAGGTACGCATTTACATTTTATATTAATCAAACCCTAATTTTACTCAAATAGATTTAGTTTCTATTGTTGATTAAATTGTTATCAGACTTGACGAAGGAATGCTGCGTCTACTCGAATCAGTTTTGATCGGCTATGATGTGAGATCGATGTTAGATGTACGGAAGAGTTTGGTTGAGCTCATGAGACGTGAATCTGTGAACGTTATTCGTGAAGTCGTTGGGAAAAAGGTCGAGGAGATGTTGTTGGTTGTCTACTTTTTCGTTAAGCGTTTGCGGTTATTGGAGATCAAGAGGTTGTTTTTCTTTTGCTTTGTTTGTTAGAGTTTATGTGTGTGATTGCGTTGATTTTTACGAGATTTGGTGGCTTATTTGATGAAATTACGACTTTGATTTCAGTTAAATCGTATAAAGTGTTATTGTAGATCCGATTGGCTTAAAATATATGCTACTAACTATTGACTGAATTTACGGAGATAGAGACGAAATTGTACTTAGTACAAGGATCATGAGATCTGTTAATGATATAAATTCATCATTTAAACTGTATAAAGTGTTATTGCAGATTAGATTGGCCTTAAACTATGTGATACTAAGTTTTGACTAGTTTATGTAGAGCTTGAATGAGGCTAGATTGAGAAGGTTGATGTGTCGTTCATTTTATATTACTCTGTATGTGATATCTCATTGGCATTGTTAAGTAGGTTATACAATTTATTTTTGAGAAAACAGAACTTAATTTCTTTGCTGACGTCTACGGAGATGAACGTAGGATCTGCTGCTTAATTTATATGTTTAGCTTGTACTTATGGAGTTTATTGTTTGCAGTAAAGTCTTATCTTACCATAATAATAAGAGACGAGTACGGATGTCAAACGGGTCAGGTTAAACCGAACCTGACAATGGCTTATAGGTGAGGTCATAATATGTCATCGGTTCAACCTAAACAAACCTTTGGATGTTTTCTTTTTTACATTTAATCTAACCCACATCATGTTAGTAGATAGTCCATTAGGCAATTGTTATTAGTTTTAGTCACAAAAATCCCTTACTAGATCTAATTTTGCTTATGTAACCTTTGATTTGAATTTCTTTTTTTCTTTTTTTTCTTGCTACTTGTACTCGTCAGGAAGTTACTTTTGCTGCAAATTGCTAATTGTTAGCTGCAGTTAGATTGGTTTTACTTGCTACACTTTCATTTTTGACAATTATTTTGTTGTTAGGCCAAGCACTATCTACCAACCCGATTAGCATTTAAACCCCGCCCGATTGGACCCGACAACCCAATCTTTAATAGGGTCTGGTTACTGGTCATATATTTGCACACCAAAACTCGATTCAACTGATTTCATTATATTGTAGGTTACTAGGCACTTATTGATTTGATCTTTCAAATCTACATGAATCTGAATCTTTAATAGGGTCTGGTTACTGGTCATCTCTATTTTTATACATAGTACTATACTAGAATGTAATTAAATATATATTAATGCTTATATTCACTTTTAAACGGAATGTATAGGTATTAGTGGTTTCTAGGGAAACAGTTTGTGGAAAAGCAACATAGCTTCCTTAGTTCATTATAGAGGAGGAATATCATCCTTGCGTGGTTCTGATTGCAATATTATATGCACGCAACCTCGTCGTATATCTGCTATATCAATTGTTGCTCGTATATCCAATGAACGAGGAGAAATCTTGGTGAAACTATTGGTTATCAAATCCGTTTGGAGTCAAAACAATCTGAACAAACAAGATTGTTGTTCTGCACAACAGGAGTGCTTCTTCGAAATTTGGTATTTTGATTATCAATCATTTATTGTTTATTGAATTCCAGTATAATGTTTCGTTAATGATATTGGTTTTTGCAGGTTCAAGACCCAAGTTTGACTGGTGTCAGTCATTTGTTGGTTGATGAAATTCACGAAAGAGAAATGAATGAAGATTTTCTTTTAATAATATTGTGTGATCCTCTTCCAAAGCGTCCTGACTTGCGACTTATATTAATGAGTGCTACTATCAATGCCGAATTGTTTCTAAATACTTTGGAAATGCCCCTACCATTCAAATCCTGGTACTAATTTTTGTCATTTTTTGAAATTCTTAGCCCTGGTTTCATTTATTAGTTAAATCGTAATTTTTTATATTACAAGGGATTAACATTTCATGTACAAGAGCTGTTTCTAGAAGACATGCGGAGAAGACACGTTATGCAATGGAATTCGAAGCTGATAACTTTCAAGGTTATTCAAAGAGGAGAAGGAGACAACAAGAAGAGTCTAAGAGCTAGTTTGTTTTTTATTAGCGCTTAGCATCTGTTATTCGAATCACATGTGATTTGTTCTGAATCACATGTGATTTGTACTGAATCACATGTGATTGTAATATAAATCTGAGTAATCACTTACAATTACATGTTACTAACTACATTTTTGTATGTGACTAAATACAGGTCTTGCTTAAAAAGTTGAAGAAAAGACCTTAAATAGGTGAAGAAAAGCCTAGCCAAAGGCTGAGTCTAAGCTTATTCAAAGAAAAAGGAAGTTATTAGATTCCAAAGAACATTCTGAAAGTATTGAGCATAAGAAGGTGTCAAAGAAATTCAAGGGGAAGATGATTAGGTTTTAGGTACTTTATGTATTAGGTTATTCAACTTGTAAGTTCGTTATCACCGAATGATTAGGCTTTGGGTAATTTATGTACGTACGAGGGATGATTATTGATTTATATGATTTTGTTGATCTTAGGTTCTTTTAAAAAATGATAAATGAATAAAAGGCAAGTTCAAGCCATATGCCTTCTTTATTGTTTTGTTTGTTGTATTTTTATGTAGATTGATATGCAAATCACATGTGATTTACCTAAAATCACATGTGATTTTCACATGAATCATATGTGATTTTGACATGAAAATCATATGTGCTTGTGACATTAATTACAAGTGATTTTGAGATGAATCACAAGTGATTTTGAGATGAATCAAAAGTGATTTTATTCATCGTAATAAAACCAAATGATATACAAATTAAAAAAATAGGATAATCACACTGTAGAACAGTTTGATCATTTCATTTCGTTACACAACTGATATTGAACTGGATTCCCAATTTGGAAAGAAGTTTAGTACATTACAAATCGAGAAACACAAAGTGGTAAACACTAGCCCATCTACCAGTTTAGTAATACATATGGGAACGGAGAAACGAATCGTAATACCTATTGTGTTAAGAATGTAAATGACTAATCACAGAATACAGTTCAGGGAAATGTTCCATCTTTACCAGCAAAACTATCAGCTTCAGCTTTCAAATGAATTGCAACCAAAACTTAATTTACAGTAATCGCTAACTAAGGTCATGTTTCCTATAGAATCAGAGGGATTTGTGGTTCGTTGAGGTTGTCGGTTCGTTGTATCAAGCTCATATTTCTGTTGAGGATCTAGTGGGCTGCTGGTTACATCACAATAGCATGTAAAAAAATAAGAATACATATGTTAAACCATTTGTATTAGATCACGTGTGATTGTTTCAAAAATCACATATGATTTTAAGATATTCAAATTAGTTTTCAAAAATCACATGTGATTGTAGTAGAATCACTTGCTGAAATTGAGGAGGACATTAGCACTGTAATACCAAATCTGCTAGAACATCAAACAAAATAGTTTTCATGTAGAATTTCATATATTCAAATTATTCAAAAGAAAAATGGAAAAAACAAAATATTAAAAAAAAAAAAAAAAAAAAAAAAAAAAAAAAAAAAAAAACTATGAAATTTAAGAAGCATTAGCCACTTTGTTTAGCAATTTTCAATTGGATTCAATCGGCGTGTTGTCTTCGTGTGCTTATTAATCTTCTCTCTACAATATCTACAGAATATGTGGGTACATAGAAGTCCGAACCGAAGAAAATGATTGCTAGTACATTCCACAAATCTGTCTTCAAGAGAACGTAGAACCTTATTATAGAACAAAAAAAGAAAAGAAAATTAATACTTATGCTAGAATTCTAGTTACAGGAAATGGCATATAACAAAAGTTCACGCAAACAAACTAACTTATTTATAGCATTCAACCCGGATTCACTAAACTTAGCTAGTACATACTATTTATATTTGACACAAAGAAATAAAACTTCACTGTCAAGTCGATTTAGCATAATCCTAAAATTCAGAATTGCTATGAAACAAACCTATCTAAATCCCCTAAAGTGGGAGCTCCGACAAGCTATAACATAAGTAAACACTACTAACCATATTGAGTGCTATAGTAGTGCTTAACGGGCTCGTACCAGTTCCAATCTAGGATTCACAATTTCAGTTAATTAACTAACTGAAATTGAATCCCTAGTTTCACTAATCATTTATTTTATATGTTTCTGAGGCTAATGAACAATACTCAATTAATAAACAGTGCTAATGTCCTCCTCAATTTCAGCAAGCTAGAAATCACCAATTCGCAAACAATCTAAATGACTAATAGACTCAGTGGCTTAGCAACATTACTATAAATTAAACCTAACACAACTTTACTATAACAAAACATAATCACATGTGATTTATAGATATATCACATGTGATCATGTATGATTCATACCTGAATCATATGTGATCTACATATAATCGCATGTGATTCTGAAAAAGAATCTCATTCATGAACTCCTTTATCTCTCTCTCTTATGTTATCACATTTTTAATAGTAATAACTTAACTCATGACAACAAATCAATTGTACATCCTTCTAACTTGTTATCACTTGTTATTTAAAATATAACACCAAACTGAATACAAACGACAGACGACAACATAACTTAATCAATACAAAACTAATAGCAACAAATTTCAAATACACTAAATTACTCTAAAAAAGATGTGTAACCTAGCAAATTTCTCATAATGTACGACATATATACAAACGCACAAATTATTTGGCTTCCGACTTCTAATAACAACTTAAAATTCGAATTCATTATAAATTAACATAAACAAGTCCTAAAAATCTAAGCAGTTGACTAATTCAACATAAGTTAACTAACTAATCACAATTCTCAAAATAACACAACAATAAAAATCAATAACTGAATAATGAAAAACTAACATGATAAATAACAAACCTACACAACAACTGGAAATAGCAACTAGAATTAAAAAGTGGCTATTAAAGATTAAAAGCTAATTAAACGATGTCGTTTGGAGAAATGATAAGCTGTTGATTGATGATGATGATGATGATGTGTAAAAAGAGAATAAGAAGAACAACTGTAGATCGAATTATATTATTATTTAGTTGCGGATCGACGGTGGATAGATGACAGATCGACGGTGATATAGAGGATTGGTGAGTACGGCAGTTTACGGTGGTTAGTGTGTGTTTTGTGTGTGTTTCGATTGTTTTTGTGTGAGTGTTTTTGTAGAAAGCGAATTTTAGATCTGATGGTGTGGATAAAATGAAGATAAGTTGTATATTTTATGTTTTTATATTGGACAAATTTACCCTTGTAATATGATTGGATGTTTTAATCACAACCATTGGATCAAAATGAAATCAAGGGTCATGATTGGTTGGTTTGTTCTTTAGAGATTGCATGATCTTTACGGATCTCACCTCTATTTACGTTTGAAATATTTTTTACCTTATCTATACATAACATCTTGTTTAATATAGCATGAGATTAGGCATTGGCAATATCAAACTAAAGTTATTATTAGCCGAATATATTGACGGATATGTCATTAATAAATATACAAATTATAATGCGGAAAAAAAAGTACAAAAGAAAAAAGTTTAAAAAAATAAAAAAAATAAAAAATATGAGAAGATATCAAATTGTCAATAAGCTAATTTAGTTGTGAATAAAAATAAAAAATAAATAAATTTTATTATTATTTTTTTAATTTTAACTTTTTTTTACTGTTTTGAAAAAAATTCAATTTTTTAAAAATTCGAACTGTTTTAAAAAAATTTAAAAATTTTTAACTTTTTTTTTAGTTTATTTTTTTTTAATTTTTTAATCTGGATTAAAATTTCTTTTTAGTTTTTTAGAAAAAAATATGGAAAAACATTTATTTTTTTTAATTTTTTTAAAAAATGCGTGTTTATAAAAAAAAATTAAATTTTTTTTCACAAATGTTTTTTTTTTTTTTTTTTTTTTTTTTTTTTTTTTTTGATTTTAACCTTTTTAATACATTTTAATTTTTTTAATATTTTTTTTAATTTTGACTTTTTTAAAAAGTTTTAATTTTTTTAACATTTTTTTTCTATTAAAAAAAAGATTTTATCTAGATTTCAAAAAAAAATGTTAAAAAGTTTTTTTTAAACGGTCGTTAGTATAAAGGACTAACGGTGCAAATATTTGTTGCAAACGATCGTTAAATAACCAAATAAAATGAAAACGGTTATGTATTATGAAAATAAGTAAAGTTTATAAAGCATAATGAGTTATTTTAAAAAGTACGTTCTTTTTCCCTAATATATAGGATGGATAAAAACAAAAGGCCCTTCACAATGCAGGAACCAAAATTACTAGACTTGGTAAATATTTGTTGCAAACAATCGTTAAATAACCAAAATTACTAGACTTGGTAAATATTTGTTGCAAACAAAAGGCCCTTCACAATATAGGATGGATAATGGTGCAAATATTTGTTGCAAACGATCGTTAAATAACCAAATAAAATGAAAACGGTTATGTATTATGAAAATAAGTAAAGTTTATAAAGCATAATGAGTTATTTTAAAAAGTACGTTCTTTTTCCCTAATATATAGGATGGATAAAAACAAAAGGCCTATGCCTCGCCCTAAACCCTCACCTTGCCCACCCCTAAACCCTCACCTTGCCCACCACTGATAGGCCTCGCCCACCACTAGCGTATTATTTTGAATAATTTTGTGTGAAAAGTTTATATTCGTAAAGTAGTTGTATAAACGGTTCATTTAAGTAATTTACTCAAAGAAACTTGCCTCACTCGAACAACTAGAATCATTGAACAACCTCACTCGAACAACTAGAATCATTGAACAACCTACAATCGGGCCTCATTAAGCTCGGAGGACACAAGCAACAAGACAGAATTGCTAGCTTGAACAGAAAAAATACTCAATATTGAAAGAAATAATAATCTGTGAGTTAATAGTTTAGATTGGAACATTAGTTGACAACCATACCTCATTCACATACAGAAAAGGGATAAAAGATGAATGTAAAAATATATAATCAATAACGCCAAAAGAATAAACAACATTGTTAGAACAAGCAATTGATTTCAGATTGAATCAACATCAAAGTGTACAAAATTAAATGTTACATATTCGGCTAGATAGGAGATGAGCTAATAGATATCTATACTACATATAATAGAGGGATGACTCTCTCTCCAAAATTTTCAGACTTACAAGAAATTAAGCATGGTTTACAACATTTTAATGCACACAATTTTCAGACTTACAACAAAATAAGCATAGTGTACAATAAAATAAGCATAGTGTAATTTTCAGACTTACAACATTAAAGTGGTCAATTAATACACAATTTAATTTACCCCCTCACTAAAATATACAATTATTTAGCCACAATGTACAATCTATTTAAGCTTTCAAAACAAAAATCTGAAATCCATCTACGGAGATCCATCAAACACGATCAAACAACCCATCATCGATCCTTTTGAAGATTTACACGATCTCAGATTATAAACTTAAACTGAAATAGAAAACACGATCTCAGATTATAAACTTGTTCTCAAATCTTTAAAGATTTACAAGTTTTATATAACCCATCATCGATCCTTTTGAAGCAAGGCTTCATTTTTGTATTCGAAACATATAGAAAGAACAAAACCAATCTGTTTCATCCTTTACTTTCTTTCGGTCAAACAATGTGGAAGCAAAACAATACAAACCTACCCGAGACCTCATTTAGAGATATTGTAGCCGTTTAGAGAAGACAAGAAGTTTCGTGTTCATATTTGTGCTTATGTTTCGTGATCGATGTGCCGATGTGGTGTAAGATTGGTGTAAAAGAAGGTGTTTGTGGTTTGGTCACTGATTGAAGAAAAAAGAACAATGATTAGTTTTTGACTTTTTGTGTAAAATCAAGGGATAAATTTTGGGTGGTGGCTACGTATAATAAGAGGACAAATAGGGTTGAATATGTGGGAGGAAGAAATGTGTTAGTGGCTGGTGTAAAGTTATATACTTCTTATCATTAATGTTAACAAATGGGCCTTTTAACTTATTGTGGACTGGTATAGTTTCATGGCTCATGTAGACCAAACTTGGACCAAGAGTTGTTAATGGTTGTATTGGATGATATATTGTAAAAAAAGATGGGTTTTCTTGAAAGATAAGATAAAATAAAATAGATATCGATCGTTTTATTATGCCTAAAAGGCCGCATGTAGTTTGTAGGAGAGAAAACATTTGCTCGCCACAAAATTTAATCACAGGGTACCCGCCGCTGCATTGCGCGGGTACCCTGCTAGTGATACATGATAGAGGAAGTATGATTGTACAAGAAGATAGAATGAGCAACCTGCCACATGGATGTTATCAATCTCATTCTCCGTCCTTTGACATAAAATATGCTGTTCAAACTAGTTCAGTGTCTCGGAAATGAAACCTCAAAAGTCTCAAATTAATTTCAATAGCGACTTCAATTCAGAGACACTGAACTAATCTAAATAGCATATCTCATGTAAAAAAAAGACAATGAGATGGATAAGATCCATGTCGCAAGACTTATTCTATCTTCATATGCAATCATACTTTCTCTTCCATGCATCACACTTCAGGTCCATTAGCAACTCTCACTTGTTTATTCTTCTATTTAATTGGGATTATTAACCCGGTAAGGCCGGGTACAATTGAGTCAAGGCCCACTTCTCCGGGTACCTGAAGAGGGAAAAACCACATCCGTTTAGCAAAACAATCATATAGTGAAAAAATAATTACTGTAATACAGATTAGCTAACATTGCAACAAGAAACAAACAAAATCACTTCCCCGTGCACGTCGCATTTATATCAAAATGAATTCATTACAAAAAGTCAAGCAATTATCAAAACAGATTGCATAACTTTATCATACAAAAGTTCAAAAACACAAATAATAAAAATCAAACTAGCCAAATCAATAAAAGCATGTAGCCAAAAATCATACTTATAATCTAATATATATATATATATATATATATATATATATATATATATATATATATATATATATATATATATATATATATATATATGTTAAAAAAAACATATAGTTCTAATTACTAATCAAAAAAATATTATAACTGGACTTGTTTTAAAAATAAAAAATGAAATAACACATGTTGATCTAGAACTGTGTAACAACATAAGAGTATATATACAACATCTATCAAATGTTAGCATTATATTATTCTACTTTTATATTATTCTACTTTCATAATGAAGGCAAAGCTTATGTAATTAACAACAGTTACAAAAACAGAGTAAAGGAATAACAGTCTTACCCATAAATTTTTATAGGCCGCCGTCGCCCTGGTGTATTCTAGATCTAGGGTTTTATGTTTTATGATGATATGGGGCCTTTATATAGTAGTACTATTTTTTGTGTGAATGTGATATTAGGCGTTTTTTACGGAATAGAATATTCTTTTTTTTAAATGTGAATGATATTATGCTTTATATGGTAACAAAAAATTGCGTGAATGATATTGTTCCCCTTTATTACGGTAAAAGAATTCATTTTTAAATTTAAAATTAAAAAGATTGTTGTGATGTTGTCAAAATATCGTTTTGACTTGAAAATATATCCGTCCTATTATTAACCCGTCTCAAAATTAGTTTCAAAATACAAAATTCACTCAATTTAATAAGCATTTACATTTTTTTCAACCAATCAAATTCAATATTCTCTAAAATAAGTTAAAATAAAAAGTAAACAATTATTTTAAAATATCATCGGCGGAAAATATATATTTTTGTAATTTTGTTAATGAGATAATGAAGGGTTTTATCAATCCTAATATGGTATCAAGCCGAAACCATCATCCTCAAAACAATTATAACTAGGCGTCAGCTAATAGTTATAACAAAATTATAATTGGCAAAGATATGTCAAATATGTACGCAATGTTTTCAGACTAGTTTTTCATTTGATCCGGCTGAGTTTTCAGTTTTCTGCGGAACCATTTTTTTAATGAGATTTTTGTCATGTTCGTTAATTTAACTGAATGAGCATAAAATTTTGTTTGTGTTATTCATTTCATGAATAAACGAACATAAACTTTTTACCAACGTTTTATAAAATATTTTGTGAATGTTTAGTTTGTTTACAGCTTTACTTGTAATTGGTTAACATAATATGATTTTTGAATTGATGATATCATTATACATTTCTTATATATAACTAATGATTTGTTAACTTTCACATCATAACAGAATACGGTTTACATACAATTTAATTGCGGTATATGTCGAGCATTCTATTTTTCCGTTTATGTCGTCAATTGATTAAAACTAATCTACGTGCCATCGATTTGCTTTCATTTATACTAATTTCGATAACTTTTTAGCCAAAAATTATGAAATAACGAAAATAAGGTTACCTTTAACATATTCAAATGATAAAAATTAAAAATGAAATGTAAAATATTAGTTTTATCCTTCGTTTACATGCATCTTTATTTAATCAAAATCAAATTATAAGAGAATAAGTGACATTTCACATTCAATCAATATCGACATTGTTTTGACACGTTAATATTAGCTTTATTATTATTATTTCACGAAGGTTCGATATAAATAAATCAATAACTGAAGTTGATAGAAACGAAAATAAACATTTATTTTGATGGCTTATAAGTTAGTTTTAAAAAATAACAGCCATAATGAAAAAGGTCAAATATTTTGATGCTTGCAATTCGGTCCCGGACTGGACCGGATCGATTAAAACCAAGGACCGGACCGAATGTGGTTGGTCCGGTCCGTCGGTCGATCGGTCTGGTCTAACAAGGCAAAATAGTCGGTTTGTGGTCTGGACTGACCGATCAAGACCGAGACCGAATTAGCCTAAAAGCCAAAACCGAGAATCGGACCGAATCTTATCGGTCCGGTTCGGTCTCGGTCAGTCCGGTCCATTCGAGTGATTTGCTCAGCCTTGCTTGCAATTAGCTCTTTTAAGTGGGCTATAATGAGAATATTTTTTTTTCTTAAAATATTTCGTTACAAACAACCAATAATTTTCAAAAGTTTTTAATTGAGAGTTAGTAATACTGGTCATTTCTTCCAATTAGACTATTTTGTTTGATAAATAAATTCGCGTGTCACAGATCATTTAAAACGTACGCTTGAATTATCTTCTTTGGACAAGGTTACACTCCAAGTTAGCAAAGATTAACGATCATTGATAGCGGCATCAGTATGCAAGATTTTTGGAATAATTATGATTTCCAACTTTTTGAGTGTTTAATTTACGGAAATTTAAGTTTTTCTCACACAGACTTAAATCATGTAAATCTTTCTTTTTTCAGAAGGCTGACGTGATCGTTTTATTTTGTTTGCATTAAACAATGTTTGAACTTGTGATCTCTCACACTTTAGTAATTAATTTTAGTTACAAATTTCTTTGACAAATTGGCCACCCTGGGTTCAAGTCGAAGACATTTGAATTTTCAAAAGCGTTTACATCAAACTATGTGGTAAGTTGGACATTTGTATTTTGCCAGGGTGAATCCCTTTTACCCAAAATTGCACATTTGAACATTAGTACAAGCCTAACCATATAAGTTTAATTAATATTAATACAAGTGGTTTTTTTTTTTACTTTCCGACTCGAAATTGCAATCCGACTATTCTTAGACCGACTACCTTTTTGGATAGTCCTGAGTCGACGGAGGTGAACCTCCGTGGCCACAAAAAGATTAATTATCTCCTCGTTGGATTAATACAAATTTTACTCCTTTGTATATGACTTTTCCTATATAAATCTTCCATAAAAAGGGGTTCTACATTTTGACCTTGCACCAACTTTAATTTATAAAATTATTTCTTCTTTTTGAAAAATATGACTAGAAATTTTTTCATAAGAATTTGATCCTGCTCATATGTGATTTATGTTTATGAAAACTTACTAATATATCATAACTTTCTCCAAATTTATTCCGGAACCTTTTGAGCAAGCACAAATGAAACTTGCCTCACTCGAACAACTAGAATCATTGAACCTACAATCAAGTCCGGAGCGGGCCTCATTAAGCTCGGAGGACACAAGCAACGAGACAGAATTGCTAGCTTGAACAGAAAAAAATACTCAATATTGAAAGAAATAATAATCTGTGAGTTAATAGTTTAGAACCTGAAGCTGGAACATTAGTTGATAACAATACCTCATTCACATTCGGAAAAGGGATAAAAGTTGAATGTAAAAATATATAATCAATACATATAACGCTTAAAGAATAAACAACATTGTTAGAAGAAGCAATTAATTTCAGATTGAATCCACATCAAAGTGTACAAATTACATGTTACGGATAGATACGAGAGCTAATGGATATGATACAGGATAGAGGAAGTATGATTGTACAAGAAGATAGAATAAGTAATTTGCCACATGTATATTATCTCATTCTCTTCGTCCTTGAGATAAATATGTTATTCGACCCTAATTAAGAAACACTATACTAGTCTAAATAACATATCTCATGTCAAGAAAAGAGAGAACGAGATGGATAAGATCCATGTGGCAAGGCTCATTCTATCTTCATATGCAATCATACTTTCTCTTTCATGCATCATACTTCAGATCCATTAGCAACTGCGAAAACCTACTAATGTCTTTAGACTCAAATCAATGCCTCTCAGTTGTTTATTCTTCGATTTAATTGGATTTGAAAAGCCTGAAATATTTTTAAAAGTAGCGGATGCTACTCTTAAAAATATTTCGTTTTTCGGATTCCTAATAAATCGAAGAATGATTGGAAGGGTTGAAAACAGTCCCGGTAAGACAGCATAGAATTAAGTCAAGGCTCGCTTCACCGGGTACCTGAACATGGAAAAACCGCATCTGTTTAGCAAAACTATTACTCCGTATATAGTGAAACCATAATTACTGTAATACAGAGTAGCTGACATTGAAAAAAAAAAAAAGGAACAAAATCACACTAAATGATTTCCTACATCGCATTGATTAAACTCATCATAATCAAGTGTAGTCGCATTTATATCAAAATGAAGTCATTCCAAAAAGTCAAGCAATTATCAAAACAGAATTCATAAACACAAATAAATAAAAAAATCAAACTAGCCAGATCAATAAAAACATGCAGCCAAATCATACTTATAATCTAATGACATATATATGTTAATAAAAACATAGTTCTATAACTTATTTGAGACTTTAGGTGAAAAATTACTAATAAAAAAAAAAGAGAAATTGGCAAAAAAAGGCACTATACTTGCCACCTTTTGTCATTGTATGTGTCATACTTTTTTTTTTTTTTATTATAGCACCAACTTTTCTAATCCGTGTCATTGTGTGTACTGGTGACCTGTTTGACCTATGGAGCAGGTTGAGTTAACGAGCGTTTGTTTTTTTATTGCAACATTAGTCCTTTACACGTTTTTGTCCGTTTTTCGTCCGTTTTCGCACGTTTTCATACGGTTTTGTCCGTATTTACACGTTTTCGTTCGTTTTTACACGTTTTCGCCCGTTTTCGCACGTTTTTATCCGTATTTACACGTTTTCGACCGTTTTTTACACGTTTTCGTCTGTTTTGTTCACGTTTTCGTCCGTTTTTTCACGTTTTCGTCCGTTTTTTCACGTTTTCGCCCGTTTTCGCACGTTTTTGTTCGTATTTACACATTTTCATTAGTTTTCGACCGTTTTTGTCCGTTTCTTCACGTTTTCATCCGTCTTCGCACGTTTTTGTCTGTATTTACACGTTTTCGTTCGTTTTTACACGTTTTTGTCCGTTTCTTCACGTTTTCATCCGTCTTCGCACGTTTTTGTCTGTATTTACACGTTTTCTTTCGTTTTTGACCGTTTTTACACGTTTTCGTCCTTTTTCACGTTTTCGCCCGTTTTCGCACGTTTTTGTCCGTATTTACACATTTTCATTCGTTGTCGACCGTTTTTTACACGTTTTCGTCCGTTTTTTCCAAAAAAAAATCAAAAAAATATTTTGAAAAAAATTAATTTTTTATTTTTCGAAATATTTTTTTTTTGAAAAAAAAATTAAAAATATTTTGAAAAAAAAATAATTTTTTTTTCCGAAAAATAAAAAAATTTTGAAAAAATATTAAAATAAAAAATTTTAAAAAAAATTTTGAAAAAAAATTAAAATAATTTTTTATTTTTCGAAAAAAAAAATTATTTTTCGAAATATTTTTTTTTGAAAAAATAATTAAAAATATCTTGAAAAAAAAATATTTTTTTTTTCGAAATATAAAAAATTATTTTAATTTTTTTTCAAAATTTTTTTAATTTTTTTTTCGAAAAATAAAAAAAAAAATATTTTTTTTCGAAAAATAATTTTTTTTTCGAAAAAAAATAATTTTTTTACTTTTTTTTAATTTTTTTTTTTCAAAATTTTTTTAATTTCGAGAAATAAAAAATCAATTTTTTTTCGAAAACGTGCGAAGACGGATGAAAACGGTATAAAAACGGACGAAAACGTGTAAATACGGACAAAAACGGACGAAAACGTGTAAAAACGGTCGAAAACGAATGAAAATGTGTAAATACGGATAAAAACGTGTGAAAACGGGCGAAAACGTGTAAAAACGAACGAAAATGTGTAAATACAGACAAAAACGGACGAAAACGTGTAAATACAGACAAAAACGTGCGAAAACGGTCGAAAACGTGAAAAAAAACGGACGAAAACGTATAAAAACGAACGAAAACGTGTAAATACGGACAAAAACGGACGAAAACGTGCGAAAACGGACGAAAAACGAACAAAAACGTTTAAAGGACTAACGTTGCAATAATAAAGGACTAACGCTGCAATAAAAAAACAAACGCTCGTTAACTCAACCTGCTGCAACAGGTCAAACAAGTCACCGGTACACACAATGACACGGATTAGAAAAGTTGGTGCTATAATCAAAAAAAAAAAAAAAATATGACACATACAATAACAAAAGGTGGCAAGTATAGTGCCTTTTTTTGCCAATTTCCCAAAAAAATATTATAACTGGACTTGCTTTAAAAATTAAAAAATAAAATAACACATGTTGATCTAGAAGTGTATAACAACATAAGAGTATATATACAACATGCATCAAATGTTAGCATTATATAATTCTACTTTCATATAAAAGATCATATGGGTTTTATGTAATTAACAACAGTTACAAAAACAGAGTAAGAATTAGAGTTTGCTGTAAAAACTTACCCATAAATTTTTATAGCCGCCGACCCGCCTTGTGATGTAGGGTTTTATGTTTTAGTCATATGGGGCCTTTATATAGTATTTTTTTAAGTGTGAATGATATTAGGCGTTTTTTACGGAAGAGAATATTCTTTACCCCTTTTTTTTTTTAAATGTGTGAATGATATTATACTACCGTGCATAGCAACGGGATTTTATAGCGGCAGATAGTTATAGTGATATTTTGATTACATAAAATACTTAACCAAAACATCATTTGCGTAACAAAAATATCATTATAATTATCACCCGTTATAACATTCCATTGCTATACACGGGTACTCGTGTATATTTTTATAAAGCTATGTACTAATTTCGTTAAAGGAATTTTACAAACGTACATTCATACATACATTTACAATTGTACAAACATACTTAATCAACTAAATCATACACACATACGAAGTACAATTATTCATCAGTTACTACATAATGTATGCTCCCGTCACTATTGTTGTTTCCATTGCATTCCACATCTTGGTCTATGATAACTTCTCCAAAAACTGTAAATTCGAAAAATCAAACTTATGAACATTTAAATAAGCAAAAATTGAAGGGGAAAAAAGGATATATATATATATATATATATATATATATATATATATATATATATATATATATATATATATATATATATATATATATCATTTGTGAGGGTCATAACAAAAGCATTCGCTTCAACTAAGCATGATCACCCAAGTGGGTGGTATGTTTTCATAGTGGAAACTATATGAAACATTCAAAATAACATTTGTAGAACATACGTTTAAATAGTAGGAAAGACCAATAAACTAAAAAGTTAGATATAATTAAATGTGACTTTTCATTCATGATGATCATTTCAACATTCAACAAATGATTTATCCCGTACATGGGCTTCTTCGTCCAAATACGAATATGGCCCAAATGATAGTATTGCACTAAATCATCAACAAAAGTGTGATCAAAGTTTGTCACACCATAGCTGGAAATAAAATAAAAATACGACTATATTAAATTAAGGAATCCCTGGGACCAGAACCATCCACACATTCGCTTGTATTTTGTTAAACCATAACAATGTATACAGAGACATATGAATACATGTAAGAGCACAAGAAAACACGTAATTAATCAGGGAAAAAAAAGATTCAAAAGTGAGCAATAAAAATGCGTATATACATTTGACTATTTGAGTACCTTCTTCAAAGTGATAGATACCCTTATCAGGTTGATTACTTTGTGTTTGTTATGAGGCATTGAGGCGGTTGTGTCCAAGTTCTCATAATACGAACACGTAAGATACAAAACGCTTTATTTACCTTTACAACATTCTTCATTGACGGTTTCACCTGATTAAACTTCGTAACATTTGATAGCCAAAGAAAGCATGAAAACTAAACAGACATAACATAAACTACAAAAATGTTAAGTAATATGTCTTACGGACTTACGATATCGAGAAGATCAGTCCATGATTTCAACTCTAACATGTAGATGTTGTGGATGAGCCTGCAAGATCAAAAGTCAAAACAATAAGTAATCTACTCAAAACCACACAATAAACATACACATTAAAATAAGGAAATGGATCAAGGGTTGCATAATAATAAGATGATGGAAAGAAAGGCATTATACTTTTTTTTTGCAAACGATGAAAGTTTACATCAATGGAGGCTTTATATATTAACGAAAACGCAGTAAAAGATATCAATCTAAGTTAGGCAATGATTTATACATATCATGTGAATTTGAAATTGTTTTAGGGATGAATGTTACGGGTAATTTGAATAATTAGGTATGTTTTTAATGAAATACTATGTTTAACTGATTTTACGTATTAGCATTTAGTAATTTAAATACTTGCCTAAATAATTTTGAAAATACACGTTTGACTAATTATTCACGAAAAAGTTTAAATTTTAGTAAAAGTTTAAATTTTACTACATAATTTTAATTGATTTAATTCTTTAATTAGTTCCTTCAATAATTTTAGTTAAATTTTAAGTTTCCACTTTCATAGTTTTAAAATATCCTTTTTTCACTTTTTAGTTTCAATTTTTCAACATTTCCTTTTTTATTAAAGGTTCAACATATCACAATATGCATTTTTTCATTATTCCGTTAATCAGTTAAGTTTGGTTAATAAATTACGTGAATGTGTTATATAAGAATGGGTAAAAAGCTTAACAATTGAATTTTGAATGATAAGAAACAATGACAGTATTCCATAAGCAAAGATATTTATTTTTCTTTATATAAGAAAAGATGCTGTATTGTTATTTTGGAAGTAATTGATGAAGAAATCAATTGCAAAATGATTTACGTGATCTCATTACTTCATTACAAATATCTATAAATAAAATATGAATTTACATTTATTAGTTTTAAAACTTTCCAAAGTTATTAATTCACTTTTTAAACATTTAAACACATTTATTCTCTGTGCGAGAATTCAAGAAAGTGTTTTGGACAATTGAATTGTTGCCAGTCAATATGAATTTTTGTCATCAATATGATTCAAAGCTTTCCAGTTTCGGTTCACATTAATTCACAAGGCAACATACAAGGGTAAAATCGGGATTCACATTAATTCACAAGGTAACACACAAGAGTAAAATCGGGATTGACCAAAAGTTAAGTTTCCACAATCTCACAATTCCACTTTGACCATTTCTCTATTATAAGTAGTTAAGATGTCTTTATAGAAGCATCCGGTGAAAAGAAATTTTAAAATGAGAAATGAATATAATGACATATTTGAGATGTATCGACTTGAATTAGATGCATCTCTATTTATTTAGATGCATTTCAATTAGTTTCGAAAGTGATTTTGAAGTGAAAACGATGCAAAGTAGTACTAGCAACAAATTTGACCCGCATAGGACGAAAAATACATATGATTCGTCTAACTTGATGAAATGCATCTAATATATGTATATGCATCTAATTTTTAGCTAGAAAATATATTATCATGCATATCAAGATTAGAGATGCATCTAATTCAAATTGATGCATCTCTAATTTGTAGTTATAGTTATTTCTCATTCTTCTTATTTTAAGAATTATTTTAATTTGATCCTTACTCATGCCTTTATATGGTAAAAAAAAATTTGCGTGAATGATATTGTTCCCCTTTATTACGGTAACTGTATTCATTTTTAAATTTAAAATTAAAAAGACGAGGCTATATTCAACTCGTGCGTTGTACCGTTTGTATCTAAATATTCATAGCGTAAATACTCGGTAATAATTAGGTTTCAACTATTTAAAATAATGGTGCGTTGCACAAATTGTGTCTAAATGTTCATAGCGTAATAAGTGTGTGGAATTCATGAATTAAATGGTCTAATATTAAAATTGCACATGTGGTCTCTTAATATTATAAACAGAAATGATGACATTTGACAAAATTATGCACAAATTAATATTTGCATGCAATGAACTGGGACAATATCAATTTCTATCTATTACAATGTTTACATTAACTATATAGTTATAATTACAGTCGTTATTTGGAAAAAAGGGTTATAGTCATTTAAATTCTTACATATAAAAATTAGTAGTTTCTTTAGCAACTAAATTCTCATCAAACTATGAGTGTAATATAAAATCATTAACATAACGGTAGCAATATGAACTAACTTTTATTATTGTGAAACAGAATGTGGCGACATGTAAAAGAAGGAGTGTAGCTATATGTATGCAATTTATTTCATTTTCTCTGTATATAACATGATGAGTTATGAAAAGAGTGTTGGGTCACTGAATTCCCCAATCTTCTTCTAACAAGGATTTGAACGTAAAATCACCTAAGTATAAACAAGTCATTGAGTGAACAGTAACTCAGTGAGTCATCTTCAGGGTGCTTAGACCGATCCTAAGAAGAAAGGTTCTCCATTCGGTGAGGCGGAACTCAGTGAGTGGCATCTAAGCCAAGAAGAAGGTGATTGGTTCAGTGAGGATGACAATAACTCACTGAACCCCAAGACTCGTCAACAACGATTATGGTACTGAAGACTGATGACTTGATAACTGAAGATTTGGCAGGATTGGGCGGGAAAGTTTGAACTGGTTCACTAAAGTGCTTTATCACTTTAAGGTCAAACTTTCCCCAAATGGTTAAATCCAGTCTGTCATCAGAAAGCACCTTTTGGACTTAACCCAAAGAAGGTTCCTTTGCCAGAGAATAAAATCTATCAAGATTTTATTAAGGAAGACTTATGTCCATTGTATATTAAAGTTGTTCATACTTGTGTATAAATAGGCAACATAAGTGAGGAGTAAAAGTTGACAAGTTTGTGCAATTAATGCAAACCATTCACAAACCACTTTTACTCCTCCAAAGAACAACATAGTCCCTGAGATAGCTCAGTGTGACCTCAATTGTCACTTAAACATTGTTTTGAGTTTAGAGAGGAGTCAACACCATATTTGTCGTTTCAATCTCAAGTGTTATTTCGCAAACACTTGGGTACGATTCTTTTTGATTAACTTCTAATAAAGAATTAAACGTTGAAAAATATTGTCTCTTATCTTTACGTTGCTTTATTGTTAATCAATTATACATCTGTGTTAAAAGTCATATATCTTGGTTACATTAGCTTTTTAGTTACTGATAACCAAGTAAAAGGGACCAACAAGTGGTATCAGAGCCTCTGGTTTGTAAAACTTTTCAAAACCTGTTTTCAAAACTAAAAGAGTGCTCAAAAGTTTTTAAAATCAAGACCCCACCATGGCTGACTCAGATGTTCCCCAACTTCTCGACAAAAAGGGTGGAAGTTATTCAGCAACTGCCCCTCGACTTGAAGTTGGAAATTTAACAAGTGGAAGAAACGCATGCTCTGCTACTTGACTGGGATGGAACCATATTACATTAAGTTAATTAATGATGGTCTATTTGTCCCAACAACTGCTCAAGGTTTAGTCAAACCTGAAGCTCAGTGGACCCCAGATGAAAGGAGGGTGGTCAATAAGGACCAGCGCCTGAAAAGCATCATTATATCATGTCTTCCTGACGATATAATGGAATCTGTGATTAACTGTCCTACTGCCAAGCAGACCTGGACTTACCTGGTTCATAGCTATGAAGGGCCTTCTAATACCGAAAAGAATAGAATCATGGACCTGAAACTTGAATACAATACCTTTAGGGCCAAAGATTCTGAAAGTCTCTCTAAGACTTATACTCGGTATAAGACCCTCCTAAATGAGCTGACCAATGATGGTGTTATTCTGTCAAAGCATGAAATCAATGTTGGCTTTGTCAACAGTCTCCTTGAGAAGTGGTTAAACTTCTCTCAGGGTTTGAGAAATGCTAACCACATTCAGAACCTTGAGCTCCCTGCTATTTATGGGAAGTTTGTCTATGAAGATAACCTTATCACCAGGAGATACCCTGGTAAAGCTTAGGAGACCAAAAAGGCCTTGACAATTTCACCCATATCAACTGCTTTCTATTCCAATGGTGTTGTGCAGGATTTCCAAGATGAGTCTGATGATGAGGTTGACCAAAGAACCAGTGAGGAGTACCTAAATGATCTTCAAATTGAATTTCATGAAAGGCACTCCTTGCAAACTCAAAAAGGTTTTTCAAGAAAAACAAATTTCCATCTAAAGCAAATGAAAACACTGAGTGCTTTAAATGTGGCAAAAAGGGCCATTTTGCAAAAGATTGTTTATCAAAAACAACCTCAGAACCATCTTTCAAATTTTCAGGAAATAACTCTTTTTCAGGCCCAGCAAGTTTCAACCCAAGTTGCTTCAATCTAGTCAAAGAGTTGAAAAAGCCCCTCAAATTGACTTTGAAGCCAAATACAGGAAGGCTAAAGCCAAACTTGCCCTTCTTGAATCATCCTCAACAGTCACTCAGCTACCTCAAGCTCCAAAGCCTTCTCAGGCTAAGAACAAAGGGCTTGTTGCTGAAACCTTTGACTGGGATGAAGTTGAAGTATCCTCTGATGATAATGAAGAAGTTCATATCAGTGCCCTGATGGCCCTATCAAATGACAACAAGATTGCTGTGGGAAAGAGTCGTGCAAGAGATGGAGAATGGGTTAACATCATAATGAGAAAGGTAAACATTCTACTTTCTATGGATGATGATGCTGATTGGAAATCTTACTTAGATTATATTAATGTTGATCTTAAGTATGTTGAAGAGCAAAGACTTAATTTGTTTTCTAAATTTAACAAAATGAGTTTTGAATTAAATCAATGTAGAGATGAACTACTTGCTTTAAAACAAGCTAAGCTTGAAAGTGTAACACTTCAAATTCAAAATTCTGAACTTGTAAAACAAAATCAAGCTCTTCAGGAAGAACTTAAGAAAGAAAAGGCTGTTATTTCGAAATGGACTCAGAAAACCCCCAAACTTTATGAAACACTGAGTCTCACAACCAGCACCAAAAAGGTTGCTATGGGTGAAGATCAACTCACCGAAGAGTCTGGGGAGAGTAGCCATTCAAAAACTTTTCTGTCATCCAACATACTCTCTAGCAAAGAACTTGCTCCTAAACCCAGTGATTGGATTGAAAGAATCAATCCTGACAGTAAGCTGCCAAACTTTAACACTGGAAGAATCCTGGAGCCTGAAAGTCAGGCTATCAAGGAGTTGCTAGGAGTCACTGATGAATTTAGTCCTACTGAGTCCATCACTGAGTCTAAGTCTGATTCTCAATCACCACTCCCTCCACTGAAACAACTTCAGGGAGCTGAACCCAATTCTGACCTTGCACCATCAATCTATCAACCCCATTCTCCCAAGAAGAAATCATGGTTAGAAAAGACTATTCTGAAGAGACCTACTCCTGCACCCACTGAACACCACACACCTTCAGTGCTGATGAGTGTCTAAATACTCATCATTTTGTTCCCATCTGAACTGCAAAAACAATTAAAAACACACTGAAATGCCTCAAAATACATAAAATATTCTTGGAAAATGTTTTTATATGTTTCAAGTGCAAAAGGATGAAAAACAGATAAATATTGATCAAAGATTGCACACTTGGCAGTTTCAGTCCCTGAACTTTGGAAAATTGGCAAATCTAGTCCCTGGTAATCCAAAACATGAAAAATATCATCAAAGGTCCTTTGGGATTCACAAGTTGTCAAAAGAAATCCTTTAAAGTCAAAAATTGCAAAATGGCAACTTTGGTCCCTCAAGTTTGAAAAATGTCAAAAATGGTCCCTGGGTTTTAAAAATTGGAAAATTATCAAAAATACCCTTTGTACTATTCTTAAATGGCATAATTGGTCCTTGTGATAACTATTGAGAAATTACAGGTTCAGTCCCTCAAATATCCAAAGTTACAAAATTGGCCCTTGGGCTTAATCCTTAATAAAACCAAACGGACCAAAAATAAAACTAAACCAAATCCAATACCAAACAAACCCTACCAGCCCATCCCTTCCCCTTTGGCCCAAATAACAAACACAGCCCAACACACCCTTTATTAATAAAACGGGGTTTGACCCTGGTGAGTGCTTATTCACTCACATTTTCTGAGCTAAAATAGGACCAAATAAACAAAAAACTAACCAATATTGCCAAAGAATATATGTTTTTGTGTTTGTGAATGTGTAGGAACGGATATTTAAGAAAATGACGAAAAATCACGAGAAAATGACAAAACAAGCACGAGATTTGGAAAAGTGTCAATAGCCGGAGCCGGGGAAGCTAGTGGTCAAAGTCAAAGCTCACATGGTCATAAGAATCCTCAAAGTTTCAGAAATTGAAAAAGTGACCCGGGAATGAAGTTTACATAAATGACCCCTCAAGTTCAAGAAGTTATCAATTTTGGTCCTTATGAAGATATTTTGAAGATTTGTCATCAAAAGGCCCTCCAAGTATTCAAGATATCACAAATAGTCCTTGGATACTAGTATTAAAGATTGGCAGCTATGGTCCTTATATTTTCATAATATACACTTTTGGTCCCTTGGATGACTTCTCTACTACAACCGGATCCAAAATAATACTAACCCATAATAAATACAACCCCAACATCACCCCAAGCCCAAAAACAATATACAGCCCACCACCACCTCTATTATTACCCGACCCTTGTATCAAAACCCGACCCACCCACAAATCAAACAATAATAAAAAAAAAACCCAAGGGCGCGTTTTACTGTTCCCCCTCCATCCCCACAAAAATTACCCTGGTAATAAACCTCGTACCTATCCTAATCCTAATAACCTCGTACTAGAATCTTTCTAGAAGCTGACAATGTGTCAGATGTTGTCATAAATTCCCCACTGTGGCGAATTGAAGCCCTCTGATTGGATGAAGATACGTGGGATGAAGATAAGGCTCAAACAAATGGATAATTATTGGTGGGATGTCGACATTGTGAGAGGAATTGATGATTTGTGGCCAAGATTGAGACTCTAGATCCTTCCATCAAAACCCTAGCTTACCTCCCCTGCTCCTATATATACCCCCCTGTTTCACCATTCTCAGTGTGTAGTTTTTTGTAATGTTACTATGTCCTTTTCATTTTCTAGTTTGTAACTCAGTTTTATATCAATGAAATTCTAGTTCATTTTATTTCCAAATCTTTTTTAGCTTATAGCTTATTGCATCTTTTATTTCTGTTTTGTTTTTTTCATTCAAGTTTATCTATCTTTTATTGTTTAAATAGTTTTAATCTACTGTTTTATTTAGTTATTGTTTTTGTTGTTGTTTATTAATCAAAGAAAACTCAAAAAAAAAAAAAAAAAAAAAAAAAAAAAAAAAAAAAATCTTATAAAAACCAAAAAAAAATATGTCTTGTTTTGTTACTTAAATCCATTTTCAGTAAGTGTTTGTTGTTTGTACAAGCTTATTCAAGCTTCTATAGCTTGTAGTAAGTTTTGTTTGTTTCTTGTCTCAAAAACTCAAAATACAAAAAAGTCAAAGAAAGTCAACTGCTCAGCTTATTCAAATAAGCTGAGCCTATTGGTGGTAAAAGGCAACCATAAGGTGTCCCATGGTCTGTCTTACAGGCAGGCTAGCTTAGTGATCCCCCTCTATTCAAGCTGAGGGGGTTTGAGCTTGTAAGTTCCATCCTATTTTACTATTTCCTCTCAAATAGCTTAATAATAGTGTAGATCTGAATTGGTGGTTTGCATACTGCTTATTAGTGCTTATTATGGTCTGTTATTGAGTGATACTTGCTGTTTTATCACCTTGGATAGTTGTGGTTTGGTACTCTTGTTCACTGTTTCATTCTTAGCATATAGCATACATCTGTGATCTATGATTCCTGAGTATTATTGTGCCTAGATCTGTTTTCTGAGCTCATTTGGTATTGTTGGATCATATTGAGGTTATAAGTTTTGGATTGGATTCAGTTTGATAGGTTCTGTGGTGTTGCTTAGTTGTGACAAAACCTATAAGGGGTGTTTGGTTATTCATGGTTTGTGATGAGGCGAAAAATGATCCGTTTTTAGGGGGTCATTTAAGCCCGAATCCGAATTTATTTGATCAAATATTGCCCTAAATCGTTCCTTTTGTGATTTTAGGTACTTGGAGAGTGAATTCTGGAAAAGAAGTCATTTTGGACGTTTTTGGAGCATAAAAGTGAAGAAAACGGCAAAGTCTCAATTTTCCATGCTGGGAACAGTAGGTGACGGCGTCAAGAGTAATTTCCTGACGGCGTCAAACCTCAATAATAAAATCCGAGAGTTCATGAAGGCGTCAAGAGTTTTCCTGACGGCGTCAAAACCCCAAGAATAAAAATCCGTAGTTGATGACGGCGTCACACACAGGGCGTCAAGAGTAATTTGTGTGACGGCCTAGGCCTTGACGGCGTCAGAAGTAGATCAAGGCCGTCCGAGGAAGTATTTGGCGGCGAGATGACGGCGTCACACCTTTGTTCTTGACGCCGTCATCCCTATTTTCCTATATATAGTTTTCTAGTTTTTCACATTGAAGGAGAGAAGTTTTGGGAGAAACCCTAAAGACGATTTTGGTGTAATTTTACAGGTTTTTCAAGGGTTCCAACCCCTTGATACCTTGCATGATTAATCAAGATAAGTGTTCTTCTAATTCAATCAATATGTCTATGTGTTGGTTGTCTATATCTTGTTCTTGTCTTAATTCTATCATGCTAGGCTAGATCTCTTTTGTGTTTGCTTAGATCTAATGAAACCTAGATATTGATTATGTGTTGATTACTTGTTTATTCTTGTTTTGGATGAATGATTTATATGTTAGGCTTAAGAAAACTGGCAGATCTCCAAATGGTAACATGCTTGAACGTCTTAAGAAACATGAACCGAGGCGTACTAGGTCTTTATTGGTTGTATTTAATGCATGAGCCACTGTTTACAATCCCTATAGTTGTGCTGGGCATGGTGTAGGAGGAGATAAGAGCTCATAGAATTGGGGAGTTATGTATGCCACCCCATGAATGGTATTAAGGAATACGATCCGTCATCCATGCAATTATAACAAGTAATTAACGTGTAAAAGATATCTAGGGAGTAGTGAAATCTAAGTAAACACATTTTCTCCAATTACTGCTCACAACTTTAGTTTAATTAGTTTATTTTCATTTTTAGTATTTTATTTTGATTGCATCTTAGTTTTGGGTTAGTTGACTAGCAACTAATTCCGCCCAAATCATCCAAAACCCGAGATTTTAATTGCTTTCTAAAAAATATAAAAATACAAAAAATAATCATCCCTCACCTTTAGAACTAGTATTTAGGTTTTCTAATCCTAGCGACACTATTCCTAAGCTGAACGATCAATCCCCCGGTACTTGTCACTATACTATACTACAACGATCAGGTACACTGCCTGGTGGGGGTTGTAAGCTTCTCGAGATCCCTCGAGAAGTAAAGCCTGTTGCGATTCCCACGCATCAGTTTGCTATCATAATCATTGTTTCAGAGGTTATAAGTAGTTTAGTTATTTCACTTAGGTCATACTATAGCTAAGTAAAACACAAAAACTAGTGGTCATTAGTTAAAAGTCAAATTTACTTCCTTATCATTCATACAGTTAGTATAAGGAAATTTTAGGTTGCTTAATCTCATTAAGTAGTTGTAATAGTGTTAGATATAGCTTATTTTAATCACATAGTAACTTATATTTATCTCAGTAATCATATTAGTGTAATCAAAATCCACATTAGTCAACTTTCTGTTTCATCAAAAAAAAAAAAAAAAAAATCAAATAGCTTCATACTCAGTTTTTGGTCAAAAGTTTCTGAGCTTGTGTGCTTTCAATATTGAGTGGAAATCCTTTTGGTTGGTTGTTTTGGAAAGCTCAGTACCTAAATTTTATATTTCAAAAAGAAAATCTACTTTTGAATCTCATTTGCTTATCTGAAAAGCTAGTTGTAGTTGACTGATTGGGACAACTTATGCCCTGCACCCCAGTTCTGGCCCACACTTCTTGGGTTGTTTTAGACTAGTGGATTGGATCTAGGATCTGATTTCAAGGTTGATTTGTGTTCTCAGGTTGCTAGTGAGACTTTTGCCCCCATTTGCTTTTACTTCTGAGCTTATCTCAACTGCTTATTGGTCTCATCTTATTGATTAGTTCTCATAGTATCTGTTTTCATAAGTGGGCTGCTATTGCTTATTATAGATCATAAGTTGAGTTTATTGATTATTCTGAGCTTAATATAGCATATAGTATCTGATTCAATTGGATTTTGGCCTCTGCTTATTCTGCTAGTGCTTATTGCTTATTCCTAGTGCTTATTGGGCTGTTTTTGGCACTTATCTGTGTTTCTGAGTAACCATTGGTCTGAATATTGTTTCTATAAGCTTATTTGAGTCAAAAATACATTTGGAAAAGATTTGGTCAACTTTTGGTCAACTGTGCTTATAAATAAGCACTTATATAAGCTGTTTTTAAGCCATTAAGCACTTCCAATGCTTATTTTTCACTTTTTATATTTTTCTCAAGTTTATAATAATATTTTAGATTTTCCCTAAAATTTTCATAATTTTCTGAGTTGATTTGCTATTTTTCTTATTTAATTTTCATTTTTAATCACTTTTTATTACTTTTTAATTACTAAAAAATCCAAAAAAATCAGATAAATCCAAGAAAAATCCAAAAATATTTTAGAAAATAGTTTTCAGTTATTTTAGAATTTTGGAAATTTATTTTGCATTTTTCTCACTTTATTTACATTTTCTTTTAATTATTAATTAGTTTAATTAGTTTTTAATTCATAAAAATTAAATAAAAAGTCAAAAAAATATTTTTCTTTTTCTTAAAATTTACTTTTATCATTTTTAACTTTTTAAAATTATTTTGAAGTCAGTAGAAGTAGTGTAGCATAAAAGTCGCGTTTTATTTCGTACGTTACGTTTTAAAAATCGCGTTTGCATTTCCGTTTTTACGTTTTAGACTTTGGTGCATTACTAGCTTGTACTCTTTGCATATTTCATAGTTGTTAGTTGATATTTGAATTATTTGATCACTATTTGCTTTTTCACCACTTCTCACTACACGATTTACACGAATCGATATTCTTGATTCCATTCACCTTCACTTGGAAACGATTCGGGTGATCCGTATTTCTTGCGGATCACTTCGATACTATACTACTATATTATATAATTGGTTTTCACATGAATCAGACCCCGTTGACCTTCCCTCCCAAACCACCCTTACTGTTCATCTACCTCACCCCCAGCCTGAAACACCAAAACCATGGTGGTTTTACCACCCCCTGTCCTCCACCTCACCACCAACTACCCTTACCTTGTCTCCCCAGCTCACCCTTCCACCTCACAGATAGCCCACAACTCCCATAAATGCTTCTCCACTACAAAAGTTCACTGTAGCACTCATAAAGTTGAGTTTGCTACTAAACTTCCTCAATTTGGCTACTAACCATCTCAAGCTTGTCCCCTTCACTTATACAACATTCCAAGGTGCATTAATTGGGAAATATCGGCTCCAAGTTATCTATTTCACTTTTGGCGCCAAAAGCACATTCAAAGGCCAAGATCAATTTGACTAATCCAATGGTCTAGATTGTTGATGGGAAATGTTCAGGAACCAAGTGGGATTGCAAAAGATCTATAAAGAAGCAAGGAGAGGCATTGTAATAAAATATCTAGTGTAATTTAAAATTTCTTAGTGTCGAATTTATTAGTTTTTAATTTCCAATGTATGTTTAAGCTTTCAAGCAACTTTTCTAGCAATCTCAGTGTAATTTCAAGCTTTTTCAATAATCAGATTCAAGTTTCAATCTCATTTCCAGTTTATGCAATTTTTATTAAAAAATCTCATATTTACTTATATGTGTTTGTAGTTGATGTTAAGGACCCATAAGCTGATATAAGCTCCTATATAGTTCTAAGGGTTATTAGAAACCTTAAAAATCAGTGTAATCATAAAAATAAAAAATACATAAAAAATCAAGAAAAAATAGTGAAAAATAAAAAAATCAGTGGAAATCATGATCACAGCTTGGAGCAAAGTGAATTATGGATGGCTTTTGGTTTAGAAGCTTAGTGGTAAGCTGATAAGTTGATCTTGGTCCTTGTTCTTAAGTTCTCAGCTTGGAATCCATTTTGTAAGCTTTTTATTCAATTTGGCATTTTATTGTTTAAGTACTTTATTTGCTTAGATTTTCATGTTTTGATGTTCCTGTGTTGTTTGTTAGTTATAATATAGCTTAAAGTTGCTTGTTTGTTCATTGGATTAAATTGTTGCTTAAAATTGAAATATCACAGTTTAAAAAGCAAATTTGACAAGTCTGTGTAATATGCTTGTGGTATTGATGTTTTATGCTCATTTGGTTTTGTGATATCATTATATGGTCTCTAGATGAAATTTCATGGTTTGAATAACTGTTATACTTTGAAAATCATGTTTTCATTAGTTTAAAGGGGTGTTTGGTTGATGCTATCTTTCTGTGTTCTTGTTGTTCATTATGGTAAAACTTGGTTAAAACAAGTCACTTATGTTCATATAAGCTCAGGTTAACCACCAATTTGGTCACTTTCTCTGAAAAAGTCAAAATCACCTCAAATCCCATATTAGCAGTTAACTGTTGAAAGATTTGGTTCCATTTTCATCAATTTAGATCACAAGTTGTTTATCTAGCTTAATTTCACATCTCATTAGCCTAATATTACATAATCAGTGAGTAGGTTTGATTTAAAGTTCACCTTAGTCAAACTGAGCTTGAAATAAAAAATAGTCAAAAAGTACCTTAGACAGAAAAACCAAAACTAGCAAGAATTGTTTAGAATTTTGTACCTGGTTTCAAGACTTGAGCTTTTTAGGATTTGTAGCCCCCCACCTCATCTGTGAAAACCCATAGTCATTAGATTTTTGCAAATTTTCCTGTGGGCCCTACAAACAGCCAAAGTCACCTGCAGGGGAAGCACCTCCCCTATGCACAGATCACTGCAGCCACCACCACCACTGGTGGTTGCTCCTGACCAACTCAGTGGGTCCCACAGGCCCCAATTGGGTTCTTTCAACCCCCCTCCAGGCCATCTTCCATTTTTGAGCAAGCCTTTGAGCTTATGCTCCCTGGGACCCACCTGAATTCTCCCATAAACTTTGTCCCATTTTTCTGTGTTCAAGTAAGAAAACAAAGTGCTAATCTGGCTTATGGGCTTATCCTGTGAGCTTATTTGTTAAATTCTAGCTTAAACATGTCCAAAAAACTTATTTGAACCAGAATCCACCCTTGTGGACCCAACATAAGCTAATTTGAGCTTATTTCCTAGTTTGGTCAACCAAAGTCAACTGTCAAGCTTATAAGCACTCACAGTGCTTATTTTTGAGTTCTAAACTAGTTGTTTTTACAAAAGTCTCTTAATTTTAGTTATTAAATAGTTTTGTGAAAGAAAATTCCAGAAAAACCAATTTTAAAATAAGTGATAGTTTCTATTTAATTTTATTTATCTTTTTAATTTTCATTTTTAGTTTTTTATCAAGTAACTTACATTTTTATATTTTTATTAATTTCTTTTTATCTTAAAGTATTTTCAGTAATTTTTCCAAATTTTAATATTGTCATTAATATTAATTAGATTTAATATTAGTTTTATTAATAATTAATTAATAATTAAGTATTAAATAGCATAATTAGATTTCATAAAGTAATACCTAGTTTTTATAATTTTCCTAGCTTTTATATAAGTTAAAACATTTTTAGGAATTTTTCTAGAATTTCTTTGTTCATTTTCTATTTTTTATAATTTAATTAGTTTAATTAGTAATTAATTAATATTTAATATAATAATTAGTAAAATAGTCTAAATATAATTTTTATAAACTTTTTATAATTTTTTAGGATTCCTGTAATGGTTAATTAGATATATAAAACTTTTCTTAATTATCTAAGTTATTTTGGTATTTGTAATAATTTAAATCATTTTAATTAGTTAATTAATAAGTAATTAGTAATTAAATAATAATAATTAATTAAATAGTTATAAAAATAATTTTAAATTTCCAATAAATTTTCTTTACTTTTAGGATTCCAAAAATATAATTTTCACATCTGTGGGAGTTATATTTGACAAAATTCACGTTTGTTTCATAAGTTTACGTTTATTTAAATTTAAACGTACATTTTTATTTCTTTTTACATTTTTAGGTTTTCTTAACTTTTAAATAAATTAGTAATTATAAAGTAAATATTTTAAGTCTGTTTAATTTGCATTTAAGCCCCTAAGGCATGCAAATTCCTACTTTAGTTAAAATCGTTTTGTCTCGTATGTTTACGTTTAAATATTAAATGTACGCGTTTTCCAGTTCCTTTGCATTTGTGATTATCTGATTTCACGTATTAGTTGATATAGCTTATCAAAGCTATTTCAGTAGTATAATCACTTGAACCCTTTTCCTGTTCAATTCACCTGATCTCAAAGTCGTCTTATTTCAGATTGCACGCCTCGTTAGGATCTAACGACCCGGGGAGACACTACACTCCACGGAGTATTGGTTTAGGCTGTTTGACTTGTTGACCATTACTTGGTTGATAATTTCTGACTGTTTACCACCAATCAAATTTTGGCGCCGCTGCCGGGGAGGTGTGCTGCGTATAACGATTTTTGAAGCATCTGTGAGTTTGAATAAATCACTCATATTAGTATCATCTTTGTCCATATTTTTATATTTTCTTATAAAAACAAAAAATCCAAAAAGATTTTTCTTTTCTATTTTTAAATTCCCGTCACTCTAAGGATTCTTAGAGTCGTCTTTAGTGCATGCGCACTCGTTCTTCTAGGTCAACAAGCCCTTTTCGTGAGCTTGTCAGAAATCCTCAAAGACGCCGTAGACGTTCTGCCCCAACAGTCGTATCTGAGATACGTACTGTTTCCACAAACTCAGTTATCATGGCGGAAGACCGTCCAATGAATGAGCTTCTCCAAGCACCCATCGAGGGTTACGAAGATGCTATTGTTATCCCAACCATTGTGGCTGAATACTTTGAGCTCAAAACCGGGTTACTAAATCTAGTAACCTCAAGTCAATTTTATGGTTTTGAGAGGGATGATCCTCATGCTCATATTCGATGGTTTAACAAGATTACATCCACCATCAAATACAAGAACGTCCCTTCCAAAGCAGTCAAGCTTCTTCTATTCCCATTTTCTCTTGAGGGGGCAGCCCGGATTTGGCTGGAAAAACAACCTCCTCGTTCAATAGCAACATGGGAGGATTTAGTTACCAAATTTGTAAACAAATTTTTTCCCCCGTCCAGAACGACAAGTCTTAAAAATGAAATCATCAAATTTACTCAAAGGTTTGATGAATCGTTTAGTGACGCATGGGATCGTTTCAAAGAATTGCTTCGTCGATGTCCTCATCATGGTTTCACTGAATTAATGCAAATTGACACTTTCTATAATGGTGTGAGTCAATCTGACCAAGATTCTCTCAATTCCTCCGCGGGAGGTAATTTTTTGAGCAAAACCACTAAAGAAGCTTTAGCGATCATTGAAAATAAGTCCAAGGTCCGCACTACACGCACAAAGCCATATAACTCCCAAGTGAGTGCTGATCCTTCTACTTCATCTCCCATGAGTACTTCTAGCACCGATGCTAAGATAGACAAACTCACGGATGCTATTCAAGCTTTGGTTATCTCAAACCAAAAGAAAGTCACTTTCACACAAAACCCTTCACATGCTGAAGTAAAAAAAGTGGAAGTTTGTGTCACTTGTGGTGGCCCACGTGCATACTACAACTGTACTGCCACCGATGGTAGTCCTTTTGAAGCCAATGCCTTAGCCGGTACTTCAAATCAGGGAGGTAATCAATACCGTCCTCAAATGGAACCAAGTTACCGTGCTAACACACATATGGGACCACCCGGTTTCTACCAAAACCATCATCTATCTCTTCCTAATATGAATAATTGCTAGGATATATAGTCTGCAACAGTTCAACATTTGCTGGTGTTGGGCATGCTAACGACAATTCCAAATTGATGGTTTCTCTTTTTTGGTATCTAACTTTGAAATACCTTCGTTTGAACCTTTTGGTGCTATTGGCAATTGGCAAATTTGGGTATTGTTCTAGTTGTCTTTTTTCTTCCTCTAATCGCGTAATTATATCTTGGTTGTTCCCATTAGTTTCTGTACCTCCACGCTGTTCCTATAAAGAAAAATATTTTGCAAATTATAAAATGCAGACCACATATGTGCATATATTGATAATAGGTCATTATCAATGTTCCATAGCAGTTCAGCCCTTAAGATACAGCTCATATGTTAAGTCTCAGTTATGGAACATCTGTCCTAAAAAACTCAGAGTTAAAGTTTAGCGTCAATTGACTGATAAGCTTTCATTTGTCTGCCAGAGATTAAGTGACAGATATGCAGCATCGTTTGTCAATATTAGCAAATGAAAAAGGCAGTGAGTATAATGTTCACAACATTTTTGATTTGGCAATATTGACAACCGATGCTGCATATGTGTGACTTAAAATATGCGCTGTCAGAAAAAGGTTATGGTCAATTAATTGCAAAGTTTTTATGATATCGGGCCAGACCTTAAGTAATAGACATTGAGCCTCGTATGTCAATATTAACAAATGAAAAAGGTCATGACGTTCACAACATTTTTTATTTGCAAATATTGACACCCGAAGCTCCATGTTTGTGAGTTAAAATATTAGTTATCCTATGAAACTGAGACTCAAATGTTAGCGTCAATTGATTGCTAACCTGAAGACTGTTAATCATCCTTTGTAAACTGATTAGCTTAACCAGCTTCTCGACACTGATTTTTAGATAGCTGCTTATTGTATGAAAATAAACAACTGGATCTGTGTAGATTGATGGCAGAAGGTGGCTTTTAAATGCCTTTCCAAGCTTTTGAACTGCTTTGATTTTAGTAAAGGATATGTAACTTCCAATGACCCATAAAATAAATTTATTAGATATTTATGAGAACTTTTGTACCTGTTATTAGTATTGACTGCAATAGGATGTATTCTCATGTTCTAAACTAAAACTCTTTTACAGTTTCTCTAATGTCTTAGTCTTTAAAATGTCTTATGATTGGAGAAATTAGGGATGTAACAGAAAATGCCTTGGTAATTTACTGAGATTCCATGTAAACAGGTTTTGTAACACATAGATATCCATAATCATTATTTATTAGATATTCAAAAGGAATTTTTTAACTGAATTTATGCAGTTAAGTAACCCTTCATGTATGACATTTGTCTAGGAGTTATATTTTTTGTTTATCCATTTGTCTAAGCAATATGTATATTTAAGTAACTGGATAAATTTCATTATAGTAATATACATGAAAACTCATTTCTACACAACCCATTGATTTAGTGGTCTGTTTTGGAATTTTGTTCCTTGAATTAACAACATCTTGTCATCCTAGATATATTGATTACTTGTTGGCCTGTTTGGATTTTTGTTTCTTGAATTAACAACATCTTTTCATACTTGATATATTGATTGATATAAAGTGATGTCAGTATTTCTGTTATTGTGGCAGATACATTTTTACATGAAAGTCTCATGAGCAGCAAATACTAAACAAATCAGAGCGGAAGTTTCGTTCTACAATACATATGCAGGGATGGGTACACAACATGGTAAGGTTTTAAATAGCTTGGTTGGTATTTGAAAACGTTCAATAAGATCATGAAACTATTAATTAAAAAAGTCACATTTACAAAGTTAGAGAGAATTGGATTTCATTCATTAGAAAATTAGTTACAGTATATTTCTAGTTACATACCCTAGGAAATAGTATACAGATATCATATTTTGGATAATTGATTCTGGAAAATAGTACAATCTTTTATATTATGCGTAGCATATTCTTTATACCATATGCAGAGAATCTTTAATACAGAACATTTGCCCATTAAACATAGTGAAAAAATCCAGTAAAAGCGCCCTTTGCATGAATTTGATTAGGTGCAGCAAGTGTTCCAAACAAAGTAGATCCATCTTCAATGTACCTGAAATAAATAACAACACAAAAGACACACCAATTCCATGTTGGGTATGTGGAATAAATCATCAAACAGAAACAAAAATTAAATTCAATATTATGAAATAGGCGACAATGTTGTATCCTCCAAACGACAATAACAAAAAATCACCAAAAGAGTTTAATCCAACATATTATTCATGTCCTAAGTGTTTTTTTAAAAAAAGGCTTCTTGGTGTATAACGTGTTAAAACTCAGTCTGAATCTGCCACCACCATCCTGACAATAAAATATAGAAACGTAACATGTTAAAATGTGGATAAATCTAAAATAACTAGAGACCAAAGGGTGCGCGTAACATGTGCTTTCCGTCTTGCCTTCTACTTGATAGATGGGGTGTTGGCTTCTCCTTGGACATCATCAGCAGGAATCAGCTCATTTTCGGAATCCGAATCTTCAATATCCGGTCTACAAACAATGGAAACATGGATCTCATGTTGGCTTTATTGTTGTTTTACATTGTTTGGTAATCAAATATTATTTGATTTGCTTACCTTTTTTTCCCATTCTCTATAGGCTTGACATCATAAGTAAGGCCTCCCCATAGAGTCACCCATATTGAATGGCCCCTTGATACACATGACATAAAATTACAACAAACGGTAAATTCACTAATAGATATTGGCAAAGAAGTCATCAACTTTACAGCATCAATTGTAAAACATAACTATAGCAACCTATGATTGGCTAGGCAGAAATCAAGGTTTATCGTGCCTGTTTTCGTGTAGTTCATGCTTCCAACATTCATCACATACACTGCAACATCTAAAAGGTAACCAATTTTATGACAGCTTAGCAACATTTTTTAAGGAGGGGGAAAAATGAACATAAACAAATAGACAATTACCAATGAGATACTTGTTGTATGTAGGTCCGAGGTGATCAAAATCCACCAGTTGGAAAGGATACGTGACAAACCCTTTTATCTTGAACACGGCTTTCCTTATGGTCGTTGCTCCATCAAACTCAAGCATAAAGGTATAGTCCTTCAAAATGCGAAAGTCATCCTTGTTATAGACAACCACAAAATTTTTAACTAAGTACACAACCCCCTCTTTTAACCTCAAAAATTGTGAACCACTGTTGCCTTGGCGGTATAATGGATTATATTACAATGCTAAAAAAACATGTAAAAAATGGCTATAGATTATTAAAAATTTTCACGGTATTGGTCTTACACATTTTTTTTTAAAAGCAAGATGAATATACCTTAACATCAGAGTCCAAGAAATTAGTGCCCAAGTATCGCCCATTGGTAACAGCATTTACATCCCGTAATCTACACAGCATCACCACAATCCTATCTGCAAGTCGGCCAGGAACATTTCAGACTTTGAGTTTCCAATTTCAGCAGCCATGATCATAAATGGACCTTTTTAGTTTTATTGCTATTGGAGTCACTTACCTCACTTACAATGTCTGGAAAGGAAATGGGCTTGCCTCATTTATACAACATACATTTAATAAGAATGTAATTGCAGCTTAATTTGTATTCTTTTAGGTTGCAAAACTGTAAGCCTTCTGTTTGCCTGCATTGAAGGAAGTATTTGTATCTTTGAAGTCCTTTTGTATTTTGTAACAGTAGCTTTGATGTTGCCGCATTCAAGTATCTAGATGTAAATCGATGTAAATGATATAATTTTCATGTTGCTTAAACTACCTTGTACCGTACTTTCATTTGTGCACAAATCCTCTTGCACATTAAATTAAGCCATTCAATCTTTAAGTAGTATAGATTGTTGTGATATTGTCAAAATATCTTTGACTTTGAAAACATAGGTCGATCCTATTATTACTTCCATCTCAAAATTATTTTCAGAACAAAAATCACTCGGTTTAAAAAAATGATTACACTACCTTTTCAACCAATCTAATGCGATATTCTCTAAGGTAAATTAAAATGAAAAGTAGAAAATTATTTTAAAACATCTTACAAAATAAATATAAACCACAACTTTCAGACAAACAAAATAAATATTCGTAATTTTGTTAATGAGATAATGAAGGGTTTTGTCAATTCTAATATGGTATCAACCCTAAACCATCCTCCCTCAAAACTAATTGGGCCTGTGCTTTAATATATTCGGCTAATAGATAAAACAAATTCATAGAACATCGTTATAAAAAAACAAAGCTCCTATTAATTCAAGATCCACAAGAAAAACACCCACACTAGGAAAGGAAAAAAAAAAGTCATACAAGCCATAATTATTAATATAGCCCAATGGCTGTTGAGAATTCAACATTTGAATCTTTAATAATGCTATTTGAACATTTCTCACCTCAAAGAGGCAAAGAGCTCGAAAAGAATAATGTATGTTCTACATGTATTCAGGGGCGGAGCTAGAACTTTATTGTCAAGAAAGCAAAATATGATAATTTTTAGAAACTACAGTAAAAGTTGGTCCGTTTGGGGGGTGGGGGGTGGGAATTACAAAAATCGCCAAAAATTTTCGAAAATTAACACTACAATTTTTTTCGCCGGGAGGTCACGTGACCAGGGACGGAACCAGGACACATAACAACCAGGTGCACTTAGAATAAATTAAACAATACTACAAACACAATTTTTAATGATCAGGTGCATTTAAAAAAAAAATCAAGGTTTTTTAACAAAATTAACATTACGCCACAAAAATCCATGGGTGTCCCGGGACACCCCCTAGTTCCGTCACTGCACGTGACCCCCGGACCCCCTTTATCTCCGCCCTGATGTATTATGTAGTAGATATATTGAGTAAACTTGAAACTCGAATGTCCGAAGTTTCGGATATCCAAACGGAAATTTTGATTTTGATAAATGTTGGACATGTGAAATTTTGGAAATTTTAGATAATCTGAATTTTGATATAAAGTTCAGTAGTTATAACTTTTCTGGTTAGAAATGAACTTATTTTGTAAGTATAGATTTAGTTTAGCGATTCTTACAGGATCCTTACTGTTTGCTAAATCAAAAAAATTAGTGGTATCTTTTTCCTAATAAAATAAAACCCCTAGTGGGGACTTTTTCATTTCAAAAAAATCAAATCATACTTTATTTGGTAATAATTGAATTAATGTAATTTAAAAAATATATATATTTAAAGAAAAAAGGGCTAAATATTTCTTTAATTGGTCAAAATTAAAAAAAAACGCTTTTGGGTTCCGTCCGTTATGGCTGAGGGTTCCGCCGACCCTGCTGAGAAAAATGGTTTTGGAATTGTTTTGATTTTTGTGATTTTTGTCTAATGTCCAGAACTACAAAGTAGGTTCCATGAGTCCTAAGCCTAGCCTAAGAAGATTAAAAGGTTCACGTTTAAGAGGTTTTGTGAGAATGTCGGCTATGTTGTCTTCGGAAGAAACTTTCTCAATTGAGATATTTCCTTTTTGAACGTTGTCACGAAGGAAATGATGACGGATTTCAATATGTTTGGTACGAGCATGTTGAACCGGGTTTTTGCTAATATCAATGGCACCTTTGTTGTCACAAAGAATTGTGATGTCGTTGAGTTGAATTCTGTAGTCGACAAGAGCTTGCTTCATCCAAAGAGCTTGTTGACAAGCCTTTCCGGCCGAAACGTACTCGGCTTCCGTTGTTGAGATAGCAAGAGCCGTTTGCTTCTTAGAGAACCATGAGGTGAGACAATGTCCAACAAAAGTACAAATACCACTTGTGCTTTTTCTATCGACATAGTCACCGGCATTATCCGAGTCGGCATACACTATGGTGTCTATTCCCGTTCCTTTGGGATACCATAAACCTAAATGTGTAGTGCCCTTAATATACCTAAAAATCCGTTTAACGGCTTCGAGATGGGTAGTTTTAGGATCTTCGTGAAAACGAGCATATAGACAAACACTAAACATAATGTCGGGTCTACTAGCCGTTAGGTAAAGTAGACTACCAATCATACCTCTATATTTAGTACTATCTACGGATTCACTTTCTTCATCCTAGGTGAGTTTAGTTTCCGTGGACATGGGAGTTTTGATAGGTTTCGAATCTTCTAGTCCAAATTTCTTAAGCATGTCCTTAATATATTTAGATTGGTTAAAGAAGATACCATCTTCTAGTTGTTTGATTTGGAGTCCTAGGAAAAAGTTGAGTTCTCCCATCATACTCATTTCAAACTCGTCATGCATGATTTTTGAGAAATCCACACATAATTCTTGACAAGTTGATCCGAATATAATGTCATCAACATAGATTTGGACTATGATAATATGTGAGTTTTTCTTCTTAGTGAAGAGAGTATTATCAACTAAGCCCATGGTATACTTATGGTCAACTAGAAATGTTTTAAGTCGATCATACCATGCTTTTGGAGCTTGCTTAAGTTCGTAAAGAGCCTTTTTAAGTTTGTAAACATGATTTGGTTTTTCAAAATCGATGAAGCCTGGTGGTTGAGCGACATACACTTCTTCATTAATGACTCCGTTTAGAAATGCACTTTTGACATCCATTTGAAAGAGTTTAAAATTGTGTGCACATGCATATGCAAGTAAGATTCTAATTGACTCGAGCCTAGCAACCGGAGCAAAAGTTTCATCGTAGTCAATGCCTTCTTGTTGGTTATAACCTTGTGCAACTAGCCTAGCTTTGTTTCTAGACACAATTCCATTTTTATCCATTTTATTTCGAAATACCCATTTTGTTCCAATTATAGTTTGACTCTTTGGTTGAGGAACTAATGTCCATACATCATTCCTAACAAATTGGTTTAACTCTTCTTGCATTGCAATTACCCAAGATTCATCTTTAATGGCTTCATTAATATTTTTAGGTTCAATGGTTGACACGAAACAAAAATAGTTGCTTTCATTTTGAACTTTTGACCTTAGTGTTCTTTCGTTAATGTTGCCAATGACACCATCTAATGGATGACTTTTAGATTCTTTGACATTGACAAGTTCTTTGTTAAATAGTTCATCTTCTTTGTCATCACTTAAAATTTCTTGATTTTCTATTGCTTGGTTTTCAACTAAGTCATCATCTACCAAAGGTGATGTCTTAGAGGGAGGTGGACTCTCGTCAAATGTTACGTTCAATAATTCCTCGACTCGTAAGGTTTCTTTGTTCAAAACAATGTACGCTTTACTATTTTGTGAATATCCAAGAAATACACATTCATAAGACTTTTGGTCAAATTTGGTGAGATAATCCTTGGTGTTAAGAATGAAACATTTACTCCCAAACACTCTAAAGTATCCTAATGTAGGCTTTTTACCTTTATATAGTTCATAAGGAGTTTTATTCAAAAATGGTCTAATTAAGACTCGATTTAAAATGTATGTTGATGTGTCAACGACATTACACCAAAACTTTTGTGGAATGTTTTGTTCATTAAGCATTGTTCTACTCATCTTTTGCAATGTCCGGTTTTTACGTTCTACTACACCATTAGATTGAGGAGTACGTGGAGCCAAAAAGTTATGAGTTATTCCATTATTATCACAAAAGTTACCAAATTGAAATTCATTATCAAATTCACGACCGTGATCCGTTCTAATAGACACAATATTAGACGCTACTTGATTTTGAATTTTATTACTTAGAATTTCAAAATTATCAAAAGCTTCATTTATACTTTTCAAAAATTTTGTCCAAGTATATCTTGAGTAATCATCAACTATGACCAAAGTGTAGAAGTTACCTCCATAACTTTGTATAGCCGACGGACCAAATAAATCCATATGTAAAAGTTCTAGACACTTAGATGTAGAAACCAAGTTTTTAGCCTTATGGCTACTATGGACTTGTTTACCTACTTTGCAAGCATCACAAAAGTGTTGGTCATATTTCAACTTAGGTAGGTTTCGAACTAAGTCTTTGGAGGAGAGGTTTTGAATTAGTCTCATGTTAGCGTGTCCTAAACGTCTATGCCATAAAGTTGAAGATTCATCTAATGAAGTAAGACAAAGTTTGTCTCTAGATGTTGGATCCATCTTCATGACATATACGTTGTTCTTAAGAACACCTTTGGCTATGGTTATACCATCTTTAAGTATTTTACTACCGTTTTCACTAAAAAGGACATTATACTTATTACGACAAAGTTGACTAATGCTAAGGAGATTAAAACTTAAGTTATCAACATGAGCTACATCATCTATAGAAAGGGAGTCATGAGAGATTGTACCTTTTCCGATGATTTTGCTCATAGAATTACTACCAAATGTAACGTTACCTCCATCACATTTGTGATAAGTTGAGAAGAGGCTTTTGTTACCCGTCATGTGCCTTGAACAACCGCTATCTTTAATCCATTCATCCGGTTTCAAACAAACTTTGAGGCACACCTATTTTATGAAAAACACTCAAACATTTGGTCCCCAATTTCTCATGGGTCCATTTTGGTTAAGCATGCCATTAATTTGTTTCAAGTATGAAAATAGAGCATAAGGGTTCCATGGCATGTGGTTTTGAGTTTGGTAATGTCTAGGAGTGTTTTGGTTCCAAACATGTTGGTAGTTTGGTCGAGCGTTGAAGTTGCTCTTTGGAAAGGGGCGTTTGGGAATTGGAGTCTTAGGTCTTGGTTGAGTAGTTTTAGCTCTAAATTCATTTTTACTAAATCCTACTCCAGTTTTAAACACAGGTTTTGTTCCATTTTTGTATGTAACTTTAACAAATTTTGAACGATCCGAAGTGGATGAGGTTACTGCTGCAGCAGGCCTGGCGGAACCTTCGGGACCAACGGGCGGAACCCTAAATTGGGTTCCGCCTGATCTGCAGGCTGCTGTAGCAATTTTATTTGTTTCTTGTGCAATCTTTTCTTGTTTCATTTGACCCATTGAAGTTTCTATTTTCGTAAATCCTAGTCCTGTTTTATCAAAGGGTGACTTTTGAAGTTTCATAATTTCATCCGCACAAGAAATGCTCTTATCGAACTTCTTAAACTTTGTGGTTTGTTTTATTAGATCATTTTGAGTAATTTTGAGTTTCTCAACTTCTAGTTTAAGCTCTTCACATGATTTGCAAGATGTGTCAATACCTTTACTCTTTTCTAATCTCTTAGTTTTTTTTTTAACTCATAAACTTCATTTTCTAAAAACTCCTTTTTAGTTTTCAAAAAATTATTTTTGTTTATGATTTTTAAGCTCAATTCACAAAGTTTGTTATATTCTTTTTATAAAGTGTCATCATCAATAGAGGAGTAAGATGAGTCGGATAATACCTCATTTGAGTTGTGAGCCATGAGAGCAACATCGTCATTCTTTGGCTCATCGTCATCTCCTTCATAGTCACTCCAAGCACCCCCCACAAAAGCTTGTTGAGGTTTGCTCTTGGGTGGTTTTGGACATTCTCCTACAAGTTGACTTGTGTCTCCACACCTATAGCACTTTCTTTCAACCTTTCCTTTCCTATCATCACGATCTTTTCGGAAAGTTTTCTTGTCATCTTTAGGTTGCCTTACAAACTTTCCTCTTCTACGAAAGAACTTCTTGAAGTCTCTAACGGCCATAGCATATTCCTCATCGTCACTATCCGAAGTAGATTCTTCATCATCACTTGATTGGACTCTAGCTTTCAAGGCAATGGACTTAACTTTTTCTTTCTTGCCTCTAACTAGTTCCGAATCTTTTTCCATTACCATTTCGTGAACTTTGAGGTTTCCAATTAGCTCATCAAGTGACATGCTTGAAAGATCTTTGGATTCTTCAATTGCCGTCACTTTTGCTCTCCACTTCGGATGGAGTGCTCTAAGAAATTTCCTGACAAAGTTCTTACTACAAAAGATTCGTCAAGTGCTTTAAGTGAAGTAATAATAGTATTAAATCTAGCAAAAACATTATCAATAATCTCATCTTCGGAAATAACAAATTGTTCATATTGTTGAACAAGAAGATCAATTTTGTTATCTTTAACTTGTGAGTTTCCTTGATGAGTGACAATTAAAGATTGCCAAATATCCTTGGCGGTTTTACACAAAAAGACTCTTTCATAATCTTTCTTAGGCAAAGCATTGTAAAACATCATTTTAGCTTCATTATTTTTACTTATTAATTTCTTTTGATCATCATCTTTGATGTTAGTAACTACGTTATCACCATCAATAATTATATACCACAAATCTATATCTCTAGATTTCAAGTAAGTTTCAAAACGGTTTTTCCAATATATAAAACCATTTGCTTCAAAGAGTGGTGGTCTTTGCATAGATTGCCCTTCTTTGTAATTTTCAAAATCCATGGATCGTTTCAAGTTTTAAAACACAATATATTTTAAAAGCTTGAGTAACGTAGCTCTTGATGCCCATTGTGGAAAACTAGAAGGGGGGTTGAATAGTTTACCGATTAAAATCTTTTTAACTTGTTAAGTTAGCTTTGAAACTTTCCGTTTGATCAAAGATATATGCACAAACACAATATATAACATGCAAGTAAATGAAAGAAACGATCAAACCACAACACGAGTATTTATCGTGGTTCGGCTACAAGGACTCTTTTTCCTTGCCCTACGTCCACGCCCCGAGTATCCAACTCAAGAGTTTCTTTCACTAGTCAACAAGCTCCTTTCACCGGCGGAGAAAACCTTACACGTCGCTTATACTTTTACCGACACAAAGCTAAATGTCGAGTTCTTTTACAAGGGCACAACCACTCCCGTTAGTTCTTTTACTAGGGTACAACAACTCCCAACACTCTTTGTATTTTGAGGACTAAAATACTAACCGATCACTACTGAAAATACACAATCAAATGAAGTGTAAACTACACAAGTCTACACAATGCTAAGCTAACAAGTCTTGCAACGTTGTGTTGAATACTTGTTACTTTTAGTAAGCTCGTGAATCTCTTTGCTACAAAAAGAAACTTCACATATGAAATGTTAAGAGGTTAGATGAAAGAATGAATATGTGTGTAAAATGTAATATCAAGTGATGAGCCAAAATTCAACTTGTGGATCAATATTTATAGCCAAAACCTTCTGCAGGTCTGGCGGATCAGGCGGACCCCTGAGAAGGGTTCCGCCCGTGTACCTCCAGGGTACCGCCGGGCTTGCAGTTGGTTTTGCAATAAATCTTGCAAACCAAACAAGGTCTTGTCTCATAACTCCTAACAACCAAACAATGTCACATCTCATAATAACAAGTCAAATACAAAGCTTGCAAGCAACAACAAAGTTAGTCAAACACATTTCTTTCCATAAATGCATAATGACAAAACTTGCCATAAATGTGATGTGACAATTTCTAATTTAAGAAATAAACTTGTGTTGTGTTTTATGAAATGTAAAATGTAGCAAAAGTCTAGCTTATGCAAGTCTTAAAAACTAAGATTATGTTTTGCTTAGAAACTAAAGTTTACATTTTGTCGTTAACAAAACTTAGCGAAGATCGTAAAATATAAATAACGTTTTTAGGCGATATTTGTATTAACACTATAAATTAGGAGTGAGGATTTTGTTGTGATAGGGATTAATGAATAAGTGATAGGATGACAAAGACTTAAGATATAGGGAATAAGAATGTTGTGGCGTACTGCAGTCAGCATTGCCAAAGTAATGCATAATTAACATAAAGAATGAAATACCATGAGTACACAAAACTAAAAGATTCGAAACCCATGATTTGTTGTTGGTTTGAATTTGGGATTTTGGATTTAAATTAATGTGTCTAAATTAAGGGGTTAGATGTACAATCTTATCGGTCAAAAGTTTTCATAGGTTGTAACCGATTACAACAATATATAAACAAAAGGTATGAGTCAACTGCATCTGAATTTGGGACACGTGACACACCCGTGTAGAAGTATAAGTATCAAGCAGAGGTGTGTAAATAGAGGTTGGCACTGCGGAGTTACATTTTCATTTAATATGACGTTTAAGTTGATGTGTATTATTTTATGATTTTTTATGTTTTGTTGTAGGTAAGTTTGCTTATGTACTTCATTGTTAACAGTCTATACAGCAACAAAGAGGTGTTCCTTCATGAACTTATCACGCAAGTTACAAACATTTTCATTACAAGCAAAACACATACATGCAACATCATACCTATTGCTCAAAATGGAAGGTCACATGAATCAATATCTTCCTGATCCTTAAAAAAAAGTAAGATACTAAAACATACCTTGAAAAAGGTTTCAGTTTGTAATTGAATATTTATTATGAGCCGGAGTAATAGAACTAACCTGGGTTGCCCATTATGTAACGTCTGTAATTTGACGTTTAGAAAATAAAGGACTTTGTCAACTGTTGTATATAATCCAACAAACCTTGCTAAGTTAACGATTGTGTCGAGTTCCTGTTGACATGGCATGTTAGACACTCGAATAAAATTTAACCTTTGACTTTTTGTTGTAACATTCATTGATTTTGAAAATGAGTAATTAATAATATAAACTTGGCCAATGCATATGTAGTATATGAATCTCATAGTAATGTTTTGTTGACTATTAAAAACTAAATTTAGCCCAGACTAAAAGCTTATTTGAGAAGTAATTAAGATTGTTTATTTATGTTGCTATTTGTGTGATTATGTTATTAGGTGATTTTGGCATTGCCTTCTAAGGCGACTAGATATTATTGCATTTCAAATTTTAAACTTAGCTAATCATAAATATATGATCAGGTCATAATCGGTTTATGTGTAAATTCATGATGCATTAGCATCCTCCAAACACCCTATCACAACTTTAAACAAGAGTCTCTTGAAATTTGGTTGACCAGGTGACCAGCTAACCATACGCCGAAAACTGCAACATTATTATTATGGCACAATGGTGGTCTTGGTCTTTGTTCAGTAGCTTTTGGTGCTGCTGAAGAAATTGTTCCTTTGCATATAACTTCCGAATAGGAATAATCTTTAAAAAACTCATTCTTGGAACAAATGTATGCGATTCATCTGTGTTAATCTTATCAGTTAGGGTAGGAATGAGTATAAATTGTGTAATCTTGGTTGTTTAACTTTGCAGTGATAGATTTATTATTTCTCGAATCACCAGCAGGATCATGATAAAAATTAGAGGTTTTTGCCGTCCCTCTATATTGTTTATCAAACTGGATATTAAACTCTAAAATTGAGGTATAGAAGTATATGACTTGATTATATATAGCTTTGGAAATCGTTGAATTTATTAACATGATTGCGTTGGCTATAGGATGAAGATTTAATAGGGGAAAGTAAGATTCACTAACTGAGGAGCCTGCAGGAGCATACCTCAAATTCAAGCAAGGAGACAATATCGCGGTATATTATATAATTTACATCCATCATATTTTCTTACCGTAATTCTGTTCACGCTTAGCCAAATTTTTATATAGGTGGTAAATTTTCGCGGGGGGTGGGGGTGGGGGTCCATCTGGTTAGGACAGGGTAGTAGGTTGACATGGGTTGAAGTGTGGCGTGTCGGGTTGGCTCAATCTGTAACACCACCGTGTCTAGAATTTTCAAGTTTGTGGTATAAGGTACTTCTCTCATCAAAAGGTAACCTAAATGCTTTTTGCAAAGAGTGAATGTTTAGTTTGACCAATAAACAAGGGTGGAAGAAATTTTTTGACAAATATAAGGACCGATTTTCTTCTGCCTATTGTTCATTTCATGCATATATTTTATTTTTGCTACAATAACCGAAATTCAATAGTTACTTTTTGATGAAAATTGAACTTATGATGCTTTATACCTTCTAAGATCAAATGTCAAGAGGTATTTTGATTTGCGGTAACAAACAAATTGTATGATTGTAGTTAATATCGACTTTGTTCTTAGAGATAAGCTCATTGTTTAGTAAATATTTATGTTTTGGGACGACTTATAATCATAATTAGTCCATCCAATTCTCTGATCCTCCAAATCATAAACTGGTGCTCCCTTAAAATGCTAGAAAGCTCTTGGACCGCAAGTTCTAAAAAATTACTTTGTAAAAATATGTATCTCTACGCTACAGATTTAAAAACCGGTGATGCCTTGAAATGCTAGAAAGCTCTTGGACAGCAAGTTCTTACTGAACAGTTAATGGAAACTCCCTGAAGGATATGGTCCTTAAATCCCACCTTTTGAGTTAGAGGTTAGTTTAAAGACAGTTAATTCATGCGATAATTACAATGGAGTTTAGTGGGAGTAAAAACAAATCTGAACACATAAAGTACTAAACAGGAGAAAAGTATTTGAAAGTTTTAGTTCGCAATTTACAAAATTTTAATAGCTCTTTTTTTTTAGTAGGACTACCAAAATAGAATGATTAGTACTGAATTTTTTAGTTGCATGATATGGGATTTATGTTTATCTTAATGTCACAGTATTTTTATTATGACTTCTCACTATTTCTACTGTCTCGGTTGGTTGAGGCCGATTAATATGTAAGTCCTAATTTAATCGATCTTTAATATCACATGAGTTATAGGATTATTTTCTTGGTTCACTAACGATTATTTATCTTAATTACAGAATATGGGTATACATTATAGGTTTTTTTTATCGATGATAGAGAGTGTGTTTTGGTCAAACTTATAACCTGTAAATGTATGACTAATTCAAGAGATGATGGTTATTTCTCTTTTAAACTGCTATGTGAAATCATTATTCAAGTTGGATACTCAAATTATATAATGGATCTCAGCATGTTCATTCTACAAAAAGCTTGGTGAAGTTTTGTTGAGTAGACACGAGTGATGATATAATATCCAGTTAAATTTTATGTAATAACTCAAGAAAATAATTTGTATGTAGTTATTCAATTTACTTTGTATGCGTTAAATGTTTATAAAGCTCAATTTAGGGTGCTCGGATCAGGGATACAAAAGCATAATCCAACAAATAGATGGCATATGTGTGTAAATTGTAGTTTGTAGTTATACAAAGTGGATGTGGGCATACTATACTACATAGTTTCCTCTTTTAAAATCCTAAAAGATGATGCCATAAGGCACTTTCAGTAGTTCAACCACCATAAGGAATGAGTTTTTCAAAAGTGAGTATTTTTCCGGTTGTGTCATATTTGTTAAATGTTGATTACTGATCAAGTGCTTAAGTTATATGGTTCTTTATTAGCCCATTTGTTTTTTTAGAGCAATTATATAATCCTCATTTTTGTAGAAGTGTATGCTTATTGGGGATTCGCTAAAATCAAAGGAATTGGATGGAAATGGGCTGGTGTTATCTGGCTTTACAGTATTGTGTTTTATTTCCCCTCGATATCATGAAGTTTGATACCCGTTACATCCTAAGTGGAAAGGCTTGGAACACATTGATTGAGAACATGATATGTCTGATATATACTTTTTTTATTTTGTTCCTGAACTTAGTTTCAAATTGATAAATTTGTGAGCTTAATTAACATTTTTGGTTATGCGTGTTGTTATAGGCTGCTTTCACATCAAAGGATCATGGAAGAGGAGAGAGAGAGGCTCAATGGGATCATGCTCAGAGAAACTCTACATGGGCTTCAAGCACCAGATACAACAACCCTCTTCAATGAGAAGAGCAGTTCTTTATAACTATCTGAAACCGATGGACAAGCCAAAAAATGTGTTGACATTGCAAGGTAATTTATAGCCCATTTTCACATTTTAAGGGTGTTTTTAAGAATATGTGAGTACAAAGTTTGTTAATAAACACTTGGATTCTGAGATATAGGCTTCACGACGTACTTACTGTTAACGGTCACGTTAAGTCGGTGGTGAAATTGAAGGGGAATGATATTGACACTATTCAATAACATTATACAGTTTAAGGGAAAAGGGACTGGGGTTTTTTCAACCTTAATTAACTTATTACAGAATCAAGGCTACTAGAAGACCATGTTAAAACCATGGGGCGACGTGTCTAAACTCTAAAGTTTGTGATATTTCTGTGCATTTCTTGAGTATACCCATAAAAGGTTTGTATTTGGTCGCTTCTTACCTGTTAGCACTAAATCAAAGTCGAACATTTATTTATAACATAGGATCTTTATCTGTTTCTTTGGAGTCTAAGTCATCATATCGTTGGTTTCAGGTTGAAGTTTACAACAGGAAGTCAAATCAAGGTTCATCAAACCCCTCTCGGAACCGTAGTTGCTATTAACCAAGTTTACAAGTTTCAGATGGGAGAACTCTCGGAGCAACCAATGTTGTTAAATATATGCTTAAAGTATGCATCTTTTTCGAGCTGGTTTATAGTACAAGGTCAATTTCAGTTATCTTTGAAATATTTTTTGTTGCATTACTAAACTACTACTTAAACCATAATTCCCAAAACTCATGTTGTCAAAACTTTGTGTGTGATTTGTGTGTTTGATTGTTAGATATGTAAAATTATTGATTTAATTTTTTGTATTTAATTTGTTTTGTAAACGAAAATTTGATGTTGAGGTTGTTGTCAATGGTGGTGCAGAGAAAAATATTGGCATATGGGAGGTGGAGGTGGTGATAAGATAATTGGAGTTTAAGTCGAAGGAAAGCAACTCATATAGGGTATAAAAGTTTATATATAAGCATAATCGTGTTATTTTTTATAGTTTAACATATTAGATTACTAGCTAAAAGACCTGTGAATTCACGAGTATTTAAAAGAGAGGTCACAAAAGTAGAGAATGGTTTGTAGATTGCACACTTAGTAGTTAGAATGAAACATATGAGAATTGAAATAGATAGTTGTTACACGTTCATGGTGTTTAATGACGGGAATAAGTTAACCAAATGCTTAAGCAAAAATTGTAGTTTTCGACATTCATAAACTAATGGCATGTTGAACTAAAGGCATGTGGTTTTGTTTTCATAAAATAAGAGCCCGTTTGGTTTATTGCTAGGAATAACTATCGGTATGGATTTGATAATAGGGTAGAATGAGAATGAGTGTAATGAGAGGTTTCCATTGATGTTGTTTGGTTCGTCAATTAGCTTTTGCAAATAACAAATGCATATGGCTCTTCTATTCTAAAAAATGAAGATGAAAAAGAGGTCGACCTGGGACCTATGATAGATTTACAATCCGGGACCTATGATAGATTTGCAATCCTGGCCAACTAAAGGAGGGTGTCTTAGTGGGATTTACATACAGCAAAACCATTTTATTCTTGGGCCCGCTAACCAAATACATTTAACTTATATTCTTATATTTTACGCAAGCAAAACCATTTAGGAAATGTTAATTTGTTTGTATTTTAATCAATAATTATACATAATTAAAAATTTAAGAAAAAACCCCGTGCGTGCACGGGCATTATAACTAGTATAGATAAACAATACAATGATGTACAAGATAGGAAGTCAATTAATGAGACATACCGAAACACAAACCCATTTTTAAGGACAAGAACTGCTATAGTATTATTTAACTTGAGTGATCTTTATATAGTATTCTTAGGTTACAACGAATGATAAAGGAGTAGAAATGATGCAATCTTAATAGATAAAATTAGCAACTGTTATGATAGGGACTCCTTGAGGCAGAAATAGAGAAAAGGAACAAGAGACTTTTGAGCCAATTTTCTGATATATTACGTCACGCAAGAATTAAAAAGTTTAGCTAAACCACTAAGCTAAACTTTAGGAAGAAAACTTGACTGGAAATGTAAACGTGGTTAACTAATGCAACTGTGGAAAACCACTTCTTTCTCTTTAAATGCATGAACATGTCAACTAAATGGAGATGGTGCATGGATGATCTCGACTTAGTCTCTAGTACACGTATCAGCAACACAACTCTTAAACAAAGGAAGTCATCTGGGGTTACTTGTAGAGTTTGTATCTCCCACTTTTCATGTATTGAGCAAACTCAGATTCACAAGAACCATCCTTAAACGCGTTATAATCATTCCACCACTTCCGCAAACTGCTTCCCTCCAAGAAAATGTCCGACGATACCATGTAATCATTGACCGCGCGCATCACATAAGCCATAAAGTTCTCCAATTTTTGCTCCAAGACAACTCTATTGCTACTTGAACATCCATCCTTCAAGAGCCTTAGCGAAATTATTGCTTCCTCCACATGGGCCCAGAAGCAAGAATCCTTGCTAAGATTAAAACCCTCTTGTTTTTCATCACTTGGGTTCACATTCTTCTTATCTTCCTTCAGCCATTTCTCCAACAACATATAGTGCTTAGGCCTATTTGCAATGTAGCTGGTATCAGCATCTGTGCTGTTTTTTTCTCCCGCGAGTTTTTTGTAGTATTCACCTATGTCTAGTGGCTCCATCATCCATCTATAGTTGTTTCCACTATATAGCCAACGCTTGCGTAACTTAGCTCCATCCTTTTGGGGCATTTCATTCTTTTCTTCAACAAACTTCTTCCAATACTGGTTCAGGAAGCCATGTTGTTTTATAATTAGTTGATGGCCTTCGTTTTCGTCTCTAGTTGGCTCATTCTTGTAGCAATCATAGTAGCCTGCACTCTTTTGCTTGGTCTTTATGTACCATTCCATGTATGACATGCTTATCTTCATATCATTTAGCTTCTTCGTAGGCTCGTAAGCATTCTTCTTTCTTTTAATCATCTTCGCTTGTTTCTCCATTTCCTCAATCAGAATATTATCGGACACACCAACCTTTTTAAGCTGCAATGCAATTCCTGCTTTTAACAAACTTGTGTTGCCTTCACCAAGATCAGAAGCGCCCCCACGTACCAATACCTTCCTTCTGATTGAACTCAAAACTTCATTATAATCTTGCAGATTCAAGCTTTCAGCATCAGGTGACGCCATGGTGTCTAAAACTGCCATGATCGCCTTTTCATCTTCAAGAGCCGTGCAGTGCCCTGATTCCGTGCAAAAGAGGAAGGTGCCAAACGGCTTGTATCCTTCCTTGGTTGCAAAACATCTGGCTCCATCATCCTTCTTCACAACCACATTTAGGAAACCTGATTTCCATTGTGGCCGTTTGGCAATGGCTTGTTGGAAATTTTCACCGCCGACAAGGGGGGCACCGAAAGTTATGCACATTGGCCGTTTTGTACCTTTTATACCTTTTGATTCTTCCACGTCCACAGCTCGTTGCAGCCGCAGAGCGGAAAGAATGGCAAGCATTCCCCCAAGACCCCATCCAGTGATGATCAAGGGAGTAAATATATGCTGAAAAACAAATATTACAAATAAGGACAGCCACTATATAGGTCTTTGTTCATCTAGCAGTACTAAAGGTGACCCACTAATCAAATAGTTGTGGGTTCAAGTCCCGACATGATAAGTTTATGTGTGAGTATATTTGTCATTCAAAACAATAACAATCAGGATTAGTGCTGATAGCCCTTGATATATACATCAAGCTATCTACTACAAAAGTAAATGTACCTCATTTTCGATCTCTTTGAGGCGATCATTGAAACCATTAAACAACATACTTGCAATATTGTTGACAGAGAACAAAGAGTCCTCGGCTCCGGTGGAGATAAAGTCAATGGCTTTGTCAACCAATTCAAGATCACCATCTCCTCTATTTAAAGGACGTGTCATGAAAGCCAAAACTTTGATTCCAGAAGAACTTGTGTAAAGTTTAAATCTAATCTTGGCCTTAAGCAGCACATCATACACTTCTTGAATGGTACCTATGCTGCTGCTCAGAAATTTGCTTAGTTCGACTTCGCTGTTGAACCTAAAAAAAATAAATTGATGAAAAGATATTGTTTAGACTTTAAGCAAATTTTCAAGATTATATATTTCTATCAAAGTCATGATGAGAAAATGAACTTACATGTTTTGAGAATGATTCATCTTGTTTTTTTGATTTGTCTCAAGAAACTATGGAGTGTTTTTCAGATATATAATAAAGCTAGCTTTTAAAGATTCATTTTAGTAGATATTGTTCACGATGGAATTGCTTTTGATTTGCAAAGAAAGTTCCTGGTTATTTGTAGCTTATGACAAAGTCGTCATTGACTTGAGTACTTTATTTATTTATTTAAAACATTTATTGTCTTAGATAACGAGTGTTTAACAATAGGCGCTTATTCATTTTGTAAACCTCCCGAAAAATGGAGAGATTTATCTGGTTTGAGTTTATATATTGATATGTCCAAACTTTATGGATTAGTCGGACACAAAAGTCCGAAACCATGGTTCTCCAAAGAGAAAAAATGTCTGGAATTATGGTTTTAATTTTTAAAGTCCCTTGAAAGAAAGTAAGAAACAATGATTTCTCGAACCTTTTGATATAACAAAATTATAATTGGCAAAGATATGTGAAATATGTACACGATGTTTTTAAACTAGTCTTTCATTCGATCCTAAACCATCCTCCCTCAAAACAATAATAACTGGGCCTGTCCTTTAATACATTCGGCTAATAGTTATAACAAAATTATAATTGGCAAAGATATGTGAAATATGTACACAATGTTTTTAAACTAGTCTTTCATTCGATCCGGCTGAGTTTTCAGTTGAACCATTTTTTTAATGAGATTTTTATTCATTTTCGTTAGTTTAACTCGATGAGAATAAAAGTTTGTTCGTGTCATTCATTTCACGAATAAACAAACATAAACTTTTTACCAAACGTTTCATAAAATATTTTGTGAATGTTCAGTTCGTTTATTCTTGTTATTTCATAATTTTTTGCTAAAAAGTTTCGAAATTAGTATAAATGAAAGCAAATAGGTGGAGTATAGATTAGTTTTAATCAATCGACGACATAATTATAATAAGAGAATACTCCACATTCAGGGACGGAGCCAAGAATTTTGGTTGAGGGGGGCCGTAAATACTTTTATCAATAACACACAATTCACAAATTTGGTTACTAAATTGTTCAACCTGATCGATTTTAAACACATATACAACTACCAGTGCCATGTCAAACTTATATTAAATTTTAAAATTGGAAATGAGAATGGAACTATCCAATAAAATGTGAAATGTTAATCTTTTATATTGCTCAAACTACCTAGTTATATCAGTCAAGTTTTTCTTCAGTAACTCACTAACTTCTAACTTGTAAACCTTTTTTGTTTACATGTAAAACATATTTTGATATGTGTTATGAGCTTCGTATCTATATTGGGCCTCCAAGAAGCCAAGAAGTCAAGTTTAATAGTAAAATAGGTCTCCTACTACACTACAACAGTTTTGTTACGTACTTACGCCGTTTATTTGTTTCTCTTCCCTATCTGTTTCAGCTTCTTCATCATCATTCATCTTCATCTTCATCTTCATCTCCATGTATTTTTTTTTTCCATATTTTTTCTTTGAGTCTTTCTATATGGCTAGTTGGCAGGGGCTAGATTGAAGACTTATATAAAGTGTGGGCAGGAAACCAAGCTACATGCTAGGCTAGTTGGGCCGGTTGGGGGTGGCCGAGCACCCTCCAGCCCCTCACTCATATCGCAATTAAGGGTTCGTTTGGTTTGTTGATGGGTTTAGAATTTGGATTTGGATAGATTTGTTTTTTGGATTAGGATTTGGATCTGATGAAATTAAATGAAGATAGATAAATTAATTAAAAATTAATATTTATTATAGTTGTTTAAAAAAAATTAAATACGAAATGAACAAAAATATGTAGGGTGCAAAAAAAGTTCATATAAAAAGTTTGACTATCATCAAAACCCTCCAACTTACCAAGGATTGAGATTTAATGGCTCATTCCATTACTTTGGGCCCACTTATGGCTACCAAACAACAACAATTGGATATCAATCTATTCCACCTACCAAAAAACCATAAACCAAACATCACCTAAATTATATGTAACTGTTATGATGGGAAAGTTAACAAATCATTAGTTAGTTATATAAAGGAAATATATACGATATCATCAATTCAAAAATCATATTCCGTTATGAATGTAGAGTATTTTCTATTTTTCTTTTTTCATTTGCACTCAATTTATTAAAACTAATTTATATCCCACCTATTTGCTTTCATTTATACTAATTTCGACAACTTTTTAGCCAAAAATAATGAAATAACAAGAATAATGTTACCCTTAACATATTCAAGCGATAAAAAATCAAAATGAAATGTAAAATATCAGTTCTTTCTTTCGTTTACATCTATCTTTTTTTAATCAAAATCAAATTATAAGAGAATACATTGTTTTGAAACGTTAATATTAGCTTTATTCTTGTTATTTGACAATGTTTCGATAAAAAAAATGACTGAAGTTGATAGAAACGAAATTAAATTTTTTTTATGGCTTATAAGTTAGTTTAAAAAAAAAAAAAAAAAAAAAAAAAAAAAAAAAAAAAAAAAAAAAACCGACCTTAATGAAAAAAGTTATACTTAATTTAAAAAATAATGGCCTTAATGAAAAGATTCGAATATTCTGATGCTTGCAATTAGCTCTTTAAGTAGGCATCGGGCCTATCCTGACCCGACCCGTCTCGACTAATCCCGATCTCGAAAGTCACCTAAATCGTAAACCGAATACCGATCCGAAAGTAGTCGGTTTTTGGCCCGTCTTGACCCATCCCGAAAGTAGTCGGTTTTTGCTTGTATTTTATCGGTTTTTGGCCCGTCCCAAATCCCGAATCCCAAAAATGCTAAAAATTCATCCCGACTCCTGACCCGAGAAGTTATTATTCGATTTCAGGACTATCGATTTATGTCGAGATCGAGTCGGTTGTCAGGACTCGGGCGGTTTTGCGCACCCCTACTTTTAAGTGGCTACAATGAGTATTTTTTTTTTATTAATAAAATTCGTCACACACAACCATTAATTTTCATAAGTTTTGCTTACCTTGGTGCCAAATGACAGTTTTGCTTATTTTTTGAAGTGAAACAAAAAATTACATTAATACCCTTAGTTTTTAGGATGTCAATTTCGTGGCCAATAATGCCCACCAATATTTTCCTATCATGACGCCTCCAAAACCCATAACACACTTATCAACTTAACACACACACTACACCCATGGCTCCAACAGCAAATTTGAACCAAATTTTCAGCACATTTCCCGTCATTTCAAAGCTTTCAGGTGACCCGAAGCCTAGGCCCGATGTATCTGCTGCGCGTTTGCAAGGAAACAAGATGGAGGAAAGTCAGGACAACCCAATAAAACCAACAAGGAGAGTAGCATTAGGCCTTGGCACCATTGGACTATTTGCAAATTCTAACGTTGCGGTCTCCTTAGCCGATGACAATGGTTTTTGGCTCAATGGACCGATACCGATACCACGAGCCTCAAACAGTAACTCTCTAATATCCATCTCTTGATACTTATCACAGTTTTTCGTTAGGAAAAAAGATGTTAACTTTGACTTTTAAGGTCAAAACTCATAACTATCACTTTTTGGTACAAGATTATTAATTGGTTTTACCACTTATGACTGATATTTTTTTTGCAGTAGTTATAAATCATTGTGATCTTTTGAAACTTTTTAAAAACAATTAAGAAAGTACAAAAATTCCAATCAAATTTAGAGTTTGAAATTTCAAAATATTGACTTATAAAGTCAAAATGTAGTATTTTGTTTGATAATAGCGGTTTACTTGTAGTGATCGATAATGTGGAGACGGGCACGAGGTCTTTTTTAAAGACGGGTGTGTATATAGCCGATATAGGGACTAAAGGAAGGCAGTTTCGGCTAAAGAAGTACGCCTTTGATCTTCTAGCGTTAGGGGATTTGATAGGCAAAGATGCGTGGAACTATGTAAGAAAGTATCTTCGGTTGAAATCAACGTTTATGTACTTTGACTTCGATAAAGTGATCACTGCTGCTACACCGGATGATAAGCCGCCACTCCTCGATCTTGCAAATAGATTGTTCAACACCGTCGAAAAGGTAGCTACATCAAGTCAATGTGCATACAAAAATCAATGTTGAAAGCTAAAACTCAAACTGTACTTGTTTGCTCATTTCTTTTTTATTGTTTACAGCTAGAAGATGCAGTAAAGCAACAAGACCTTCCTCAAACAGAATTATTGTATAAAGATACAACGGTTATTCTACAAGAAGTCATGACTAAAATGGCGTAAACCTTGTCATGCCATGAAAATGTTTATGTCGTGATTGTGAATTATGTTCGATCAAATTTCTTTACATTGTTGATTGTTGTATACTATAATAGAGATTCAACATTGTTTAGCTTATAGATAGCCGAAACTCTTACGCGTCTTGAATTACATTTCTTGATTATTCATGTTTCATAGCTCTAAACAACATAAACTCCTAATGCTTTAGAACTTTTAACCGATTCATACTTGTCCATTTCTGTATGTTATACACCACATAAACATTATCACAAATGCTTATTAAGCAAATAGACATGGCGATTTTTTCAGGCTAAATTATTTTTAAACTTTTCTTTAACTTAACACATCTTATAAGTTACATAGCAGTAACTGAAGTAGAGCTGTAATAAGATGATGAAAAGTTTATATGCTAAAAAAGAATGGAGATGCGGGGTATCGATCCCCGTACCTCTCGCATGCTAAGCGAGCGCTCTACCATCTGAGCTACATCCCCATTTGTGATATACTTGTTTCTCAAGTGATATTATTATGTTCATTAGGAATTGAAATTTTGGGTGATGAAATTTGATTATACTCAAACTGATATAGTAAGATTGAATGATTGATACTAGTAAAGAATATTGTGAACACTATATCTCAAACTTGAGAGGAGTTTTTCGAAATTAAAATTTGACTTGTTACATATTTCAAACTTATGTTTGTAATTATACTTCTTGAATACGTCTTGTTACACAGTTAACTAAGCATGTATGTTTAGGTGTATTAAAAAACAGGACTCGGCATCAGTTCAAAACCAACCAGAACCGAGACACCTTGTGTTGAAAAGTTCAAACGCTGTTCACAAACTTTTTTGGCCATAATTTGAACATAAACGTAGGCTAACGGTGACCTAGACACCTTCTGATAACTAATCATTTACGCTTAAAATTTCGTTCAACCTCAAATCCCGGAAATCATTGTTCTTAGTTATTTTTGCTGTGCGCATCAATATTCTCAGCAACTATTATGAAAGCATAGTCACCAAGTTTCAGTTTGATAAATTTGATTGGATAGATCGATGTGTCATCTGTATACATCATTTTGATAGATCGGCGGCAACCAAAATACACTGAGCGAAAAACCACAATTGCACGTCCATGTTAGAGACACAATCTCATCACATATTCTCAAGAAGCAGATTTCAAAACCTTAAACGGAATAAGTTATTTTTCCATAAAACACTTCAACAGGAATTTACTACAAACAAAGAAAATAAACAACTTCTAAAGTCGCAAGCATTTGATAGCGTAGCTAGACTTAGGTTCAAGGTACTCGATGAAAGTGATCCTCAAACAATCTATAATCCAGTCATCACAACCCATCACTATAGATTCATAAACAACCCAAAAAAACATATAAAAACAAAGTCAAAGGATAACCAATACCATGAACCAAAGAACATCACATCATAATGATGATGATAATTCTCACTGGTTCTCCATTGTCAACCAAAAATTCAAACTCATCGTCTTTCCTATAGGAAAAGAACATCACATAATAATGATGATAATTATGCACCAACCAAAATCTCAAAATTATTGAAACACATAATCAAAAATTCAAAATACTAAATTGCAACCTTTGAAACAAAATTAGACCATCATGCATGTGACAATCAACCAAAGAAACCTTAATTGAATGGCAACAAAACTGATCTTTGAGAATATAACTAGTATAGTTAAAGAGTGTTTGCTTTGCAAAGTAGATTTAAGTTCAATCACTTATACATGCAATACAATTGAAGATTTTCCTCTTTATATTAATTGGGAATCAAGTAGCTAGAACCCCAACTTTCATTGTCATCCTTTTCCTTCATTTCTTTTCTTTCCTTCATATCATCTAAACTTACAATTTGAATTTTTGGCTTTATTATTTGAAATTGCTCTTAAAAAAATGATATAAAATCATGACTACATAAATTTACAAATAAATTTTTTACCGCTTTAAGCATGCGTTAAGAAACACCAACGCTTCGCAAAGGCTCGTAAGGCAAGCGGCGTGACTGTGCCTCCACGCCGTGCCTCACACTATTTATAACCTTTTTGGAAACCCGCTTGATCTTGCAGAAAACCAGCTTGATCTTGTAGAAAACCAGCTCGATCAGTTCTCGCAGAAGTTGTCTGATCTTTTTTCTAGGAATTAGTGGAATCGCCGCCTCAGGCCTGTCCAAGCCTACGGCATGTGTGATAGCGTTTATATCTTGCTCTAGTTCATCTAATTTTGCCAAAATCCTTACAATATTCGTCTGAGTTTCTATCTGAGAGGACAAGCGCAGCTTGAGGTCCAAATACTTCAACTTATAAGCATACTTCGATACATTCCAAGGCTTGACCTTGGAACACTTGCGTACGAGCTCTCTCCCTTCATTGAGATGACTAATGAACGATCTCATTTCTTTGTCAGGAGGACGGCCCAGCAAAATGCTACTATCATCAACACTCTGTTGGATTCGTTCTAAGGTATCTTTAAGGCTTTGGAGTTCCGTTTTGAATTTGACAGTATTTTTTGTCATTGCTACAACTTCGTTCAGTAATGCACCAAGAGCAGCTCCTGCAACAACTTCCCCCATTTTCCCACACAAAAATAAAAGTTAAGCGTGCAATGAGATTCTCATGACTTCCATGTTTGTTTTGTTTTTATAGATTTAGAAGTGGGTCCTAGGTGTAAGTTCCACGTAATTTCTGTTTTGAATAACGCTAATTCTGATTGAAAAGACAGGTGTTCCACGTAATTTCTGATTGAAAAGACAGGTGTTAAAAAAGTCGCAAATTGGTAATTTCCCCCAAAATTAAGTTTTTATAAAATATACTCATTACCATATTTATAAGTTATACTCATCACTTGTGAGATGTATACAAACTTAATTAATTATTGTTCAACGGCTGCAAAATTAAATAAACAGAAATAAGAGAGTTGAGAAAAACATTTTGTCAATCATTGCTAAAACTAACGTGATAACAAAAAGAATGGTTGAATTTTTATAATATAAAATGGAATACTGACAACGGGATAAAAAAGAAAAAAAGAAAAGAAAATAAAAGAATCAAATTTGAATTGGAAAGCAATCTTCACATTCACACTTGATGGAGAAAAAATAAACGCTTATCTATACTACATATAAAGGAAAAATGTTCAATCTTGAAAAAATGATCAATCTTGAAAAGTGGAATTCTTGAAAAAAAAATTATTAAAAGAAATTATGAAATGTAATTAATACTCTTATTAAAACAACTCATTACTTAAAAGTACAATGATTTATTCACATTTTACAACCAATTAAAAACATATCTACCAAATTAAATACAACCAATTAATACAAATCACAAACCGGGTTGACCCGGGATGCTTCAAACCCGACGGGTTAAACCAGTTTAATTTGACCCGTTCTCGACCCAACCTAGCAAGTTGACCCGGTTTAAATCGACCAATTTTTCGACCGGAACGGTTCAACCGGTTGAACCACTCGGGTCGAACCATAATATGACACCTATAACTATTTGCCGCTAGAAAATCCGTTGCTATGCACGGGTACTCGTCTAGTCATTTAAAAATGAATTATAGAAAAAATTATATTGCCAATCTTACTCTTGACTTAGTTTGATGAGATGAACGATGAAGATTGCTTCTCATTTTTTTAGTCGATCCAGATTTTATATATATATGGGGCTTTATTTTCAGAACCGTGTTAAGTGCGGAAACTGCAAGAACTCCAATTTTGCATTAGAAAACATGCATGTTCATATAAAACATGTATGTTTTCTTACATACACTTTAATACACATACATGCGTAACATACATGTTCATATAAAACCATTTTGCATTGATGTGTTGCACTTAACATGGTTTTATATGAACGTGTATGTTACGCAGGTATGTGTATTAAGGTGTATGTAAGAAAAAATACATGTTTTATATGAACATGCATGTTTTTTAATGCAAAATTGGAGTTCCCGCACTTAATAGGGTTCTGAAAATAAAGATACGATATATATATATATATATATATATATATATATATATATATATATATGGGTGGGGTTATTCTAAAAAGGGCCTTATAATAAAAAGTATAGGAAGGATTGTGGGAGTGACATGTGTCATCCACATGCCACATCATATGACACGTGTCACCCCCCCCCCCCCCCCCCCCCCCAAAAAAAATTTTTTGGGGCAAAAAAAAAATTTTTCCCGCCAAAAATTTTTACTGCATCACTGTTATAAATTTACTGCATCACTGTTATAAAGTTACTGCATCACGTTTATTGCATCACAATTATGGTTTTACTGCATCACGGTTATTGCATTCATAGTTTTAATGTTACTGCACCATGGTTATGAAGTTACTGCATCATGGTTATAAAGAAACTGAATTATCATAAGTTTTCTGCATCATATATGTATGTAACTGCATCACAATTAAAATACGATTCTTTTTTAAGTTTTGGTGCATCTTTATTATAAGTTACTGCATCATAGTTAATAGTTTAGTGCAACAACTATGTTGCAGTAACTTATAACCTTAATGCACTAAAATTTAAAACTGTGATGCACTAAAAAATTTGGCGGGAAAAAAAATTTTTGCTCCAAAAAAAATTTCTTTTGGCGGGAAAAAAAAATTTTGCCGGGGGGGGGGGGGGGGGGGTGACATGTGTCATATGATGTGGCATAGGGGTGACACATGTCGCCCTCACAATCCTTTCTACACTTTTTATTATAAGGGTCTTTTTATTTTAACCCATATATATATATATATATATATATATATATATATATAACGGATGCATGTACAAGGTATGGGGGCCGGCGCCTTCATGGCTAGCCGAAAAAGTTGAGATTTTTTTTTTTGACCTTTTTTCGAAGATGCGCCCCACTCAAAACTCAAATTTCCCCTCACCCACGTACTAAAATCTACTGTAACATTTAACACTCTAAAGCCTTATAAATCTTTTATCTCTAAGTACTCAATTTTTATCATTATGGTTATAGTTTTTTTTACGCCTTTTGTTATTGTAAAAAAAAAGAAAAAGAAAAATTTGTCCCCCCCCCCCATCTAATTTTCCTAGGTCCGTCACTGTGTGTCTGTTTGTGTGTGTGTGTGTGTGTGTGTGTGTGTGTGTGTGTATAATGAATAGCATAAAATATCTTAAACCAAAAAATTGAACAATATCGGTAAAGTGTTCACGTAATATATTTAAAAATAAAAAAGAAAAAAGATGTAAAGCGAGGAAATACCAAACCACAAGGATGTATTTTGTACTTTTCTCTAAACAATGAATAACAGAAAATATCTTAAACCAAAAAATTGAACAATATCGGTAAAGTGTTCATGTAATATATTTAAAAAGAAAAATGGAAAGTGAAAAAAAAATGGATGGTCCTTATTCATATACAGAATAGCTTTATGACACGACTAATATACGGGCTATTTTCATGTGGATTTACTAAAAGACATGTCGTAACTTTAATATATAAATGTCGTTAACTATTAATGGTGCACAATCAAATTCAACTCATGAAAGAATATATAAATCCGTCATTGGTATTTGTTGATACAAAAGTTGGGTGTTCCTGATTATGGGCTTTTGCTCTCGTACCAATTCGCTTCTTAGTACTTGTAACCTGCGCACTAAAAAAATAAACAACACCGTTAGGCTTATCGTGGGATTGTCTCCCACGATTAGACTCCGGCGTAAGAGTAAGTAATCGATTTAGGGTTCTCGTAAAGAGTTTAGGGTTTGTGTATCGTACCTTGAATGAGAATTATGTCATTCCTTATATAGGCGCAGAATCCTTGTAGGGTTCGTGCCCCTTACGTTTCGCACCCATGGTGCTTATCCGGGTAAGGATATCTATTCCATAGATAGAAGATCCTTACCTAAACCGTATATGTGGTTTAGTTGGGCTTGGGCTTACGTGAACCTATTCCCATTATTGATGCGGCCCAAGTTATAATAGCCCACGCATGGTGGCTTTGGGCCTTAGTAGTGTTTATCGTTTGGCTCGTGGCCCATATATAGACTATACGACATCATGTCCCCCCAGTCTAGTGTGCGTGGCTCGTAGCCGCGGATGCTAGACTAATCACAACAGCGGTAAGCGTGGCGGGAGATCATTGAAATATTGCCGCCCATTTTTGGAGTGCAATGTACCTAGGCATAGATATTTCATAGAAATACCTCGAAAATCGGGGGTTGTGTCCACGTGTCCCTCGTAAATCGGGAAAAAGTGCATGTACCGTTTCGGTTCTAGCCACACGTTTTTGTGAGTGGGATCCACGTGGACATCATCTAGGGTTTTTTACCCCCTATATAATAGTCACCGCCCCTATTTTTACAGAAACACACAGTAAAACACACACTCACCCTTGCTCACTTTCTTGAAAGCGTATTTTTGCAAAGAAAGTAATCGTTTCATTAGGTAATTTTGTGTGCGTTTCCCAATAAAGTTATGAAAATGGTTGCCCAATTAGAAGACTTTCGCTCTACGATGACTGAGAATGATGTTACTCAGTTTACATCTGACTACTTCATTTCTCTGGATGTGCATCCAGAGGCTTCAGATGTGGACGCGTGTATAGCCGAGTTTCCCGAAGGGAAAATGGGATTATACACGCGCTTCTTCGAGTACGCGAATTACCGCGTACCGATATCTATTTTTCTGAGCGATTTGCTCAACCACTATCGCCTCCACATCTCACAGCTGCACTGTATAGGTGCGGCTAAGGTGTCAAACTTTGAGGTAAACTGTCGTTTACTTGCGATAGAGCCGACCATTGCCTTGTTTCGCTCCTTCTACCACACAACGTGGTCGAATGGATGGGTATCCTTTGCGAAGCGCCCGGGGGCGCTTTAGTGTTACACTGAGAAGGTAGACTCCCTGAGAAATTGGAGGGAGCATTTTTTCTGGGTTGATGACGTGGTTTTTCCATCGCCCTTTGAGTTTTATACTCAAGATACTTTGCCAAGGGATGGGCGCCCCGCACCCGGTTCCTATAGGCTGACCGATGCGCAGACTCTTGATGCCAACCGCATACCCATTAACCCTTATCCGGAAGAGTTTTTGGTGCATATGGGGTTGAGTCGCAATTACTTCGGCGGTGCTGACGAGGTGCCAACCTTCATAGATGAGGAAGGCCGGGGTGGGTGTTCGTCCCTTCTACTTCAAATATGTAAGTCTTTTTATATGCGCACATTTAGTAACTAATCCTTTCTGTTTGGCTGTTTGTTTATGTGCGCAGAGATGGATCTATTCGCTGTGGTGAAGCTGGAAAAGCCAAAGCAGGTGACGGTGGGAGTGCGCCCTCTGAGGGAGGGTGAGCAGCCACTACTGGAGGCGACCGAGGGTCGTTTGACAGTGCTGCCGGATGTTGTCCCTGAAAATACGCCGCCGCTCCAAGTAACGCCTGTTCAGAGCGTGGCGCCAGATGTGGAGATAGCGCAAGAGGAGGAGGCGCACGCTGAATCATCTGACAGCGTGGAAATCCTAAATCCTGAGGAGGTGCTGAAGGAAGAGGTGGCGCAGAATCTTAAGTGCAAAGGGGAGGCCGGGAGTAGTGGCACTAAGAAGAGACGACGCTACCTTATTGGGGATGCGGAGTCGTCCGCGGAGGAGGAGACATCCGCTCCTGGCGCGGATAAGAAGGCTGCAGAGGCCTCTCCATTTCATTAAGTATCTGCGTCTCTATCTTGTTTCTTTTGTATTACTTGTCGTAACATGTACTAACTGTTTCTTCATGTTTTTGTAGTGATGATGCCACGAAGGGTGATGGGGTCTTCGTGGATGTGGTTTCCTCTCCGCAGAATGGAAACAATGAGGGGAAAGCTAAGGTTGATGAGGGCGTACCTGCGCAGCAGCTGATGGATGAGTTGGCTGTGACTGTTGCGCGTTAGACTGAGCTGGTGGCTCAGTTGAAGACAAGGTACGTCGGGGAGAGCAGTACTCTCGCCCAGAAAGATGAGGAGATAACTAGGCTCCGTGCGCAGCTGGCTGAAGCGCAGGCGGAGGTGGAGTCCTCCAGGGTGTATACGGAGAAGGTCACCCATGAGAAGTTGTCCGCAATGGCTGAGGTGGAGCAGGCGCGCGGGCAGCTTCATCACTACAAATCCAACATGACTTGGGCTGTGAGGTACTTGGAAGAGAAGAAGGAGGAGCACCATGCGAGCATTGTTAAGTTTAAAGAGCGCATGGAGGAGATCATCCAGATGCAAGAGAACAAGCTGCGTGGCTTAAGCATAGAGTACGATGAGGAGTTATATCCTCATTTGATGTCGACCAGTGCAGAGCGCAGGTACTTCCTTTCCTAACTTTGTATGCTTTATTATAGTATGTTGCTATGTTTTCTTTAACACAAGTTGTCCTTGTGTATGTAGGTGGTTGATCAGTCACGGACTGCGCCTGGCAGCTATGGGCACTCTGGAGTCCCAAGAGGTGTTGGATGCCTTTGGGAAGGTGGTTCACTGTGCGGTGGCGAGAGGGAAGTCGCAGGCTATGGAGGAGCTCCATGAAGCCAAGCTTTTGAGCAAGGACCTGGCAGAGGTACCTGGTTACAACGCGGCTGCATATGATGAGCTGATGCAGGCGATGGAGGGGTTGAAAGTCCTTGAGTTGCCTCATATTGCGCGGTTGGAGCGTGATCAAGACAACCCCATAAAGGTAATTATGGCGGGGTTGACCTTGGAGCGCCACCTTTTGGAGGATTCAGAGGCGCAACCGGATTACTTCCTGAAGCCGGATGAATCGCAGCTGCAGGTTCCCGTGTTTGCGCAGCCTCGCCACATGCTCAACCCGTTTGCCCTTGAGAGGGAAATTCCCTTGAAAGAGGTTCTAGAGCGTCATGCGCAGAGGGCTGCCCAGAAGAGAGGCATTCAGGGCAAGGCAGTGTTGTGCGGTGTGGGCGCTGCACACATCCCCAGGTCTGATGGGGTTCCTGTGAGTGTTCCCACCGTATCTCCCAAGGACGCTTTGATTTTGAGAAAGCTTCAAGAGGCGGGGAGTTCTGCTGCCCCATATGATAGCCCTGAGCATCGCCATAGTGTGTAGGCTATTTTTGTATATTTATTATGTAAAGAATGAAGTGTATCTTTTCCTTGTAATTTTTGTGCAAAAAATGTTGAATAAGATACCCTTTTGTTAATTAAGTGCGTGATTTAAAAATATACTTGCATCAATGTTTGCTAAGTTTTATTATTTGACCAAGTGTCTTGGCTCGTTAAGTGCGTGACTTTAGGAAATATACTTGCATTGTTTGCTAAGTTTTATTATTTGACCAAGTGTCTTGGCTCGTTTTTTTGCTAAGCTTGTACGGTGTACTTAATATTTGCGCACCCGTCGTGGGATGCGCACGTGAAACCTACCTCGACGTCTCAAAAGTAAGGCACTTAGCAAGGATACGTGATCCAATGTTGATGGGTTTGCAACCCTCTTACTCAACGAGTGAATTAGTAGGTTTACTCATCCTTTATGCCTTCGTGGGTCTTAATTAGTACATGCACGCCATGTAGGCAAAAATATAAGATAACAATATTGACATATATAAGTATGTACGCAATAAAGTGAAATACGTTATGGAGTTAGCTAGAAACCATAACATTTTATTGATACTTGCAAATTTTGAAAAAATAAAAATACAATTCCTAGGAAAGAAAAGAAAAAACAAACACTTATTGGGCACCTCTTAGGGTGCAAAGGTGTCTGTGTAATGGCCGTAGCCTAAAAGTAACATCTTTTGAGATTGCAGATGTTCCAAGTGCGCGCTAGGTCGTGACCTTCCATATCGCGCAGTCTGTATGCACCGTTGCCGAGCGCATCTGTGACCTCATAAGGTTCTTCCCATTTTGGTCCGAGCTTGCCTGTGTCTTCTGCGTGGCTCGCATCGTTGGCGCGGTAAACAAAGTCTCCTGGCCTGAATGAAGTGTGTTTGACCTTTGCATCATAATACTTCTTCATTTTTGCCTTAGCCTTTGCTTCGCGTATAGCTGCGCGTTCACGCCTTTCTTCTAGTAAGTCCAAGTCTATGCGCCGCTCCTCGTCATTTGTTGTGATGTTGACCTCTGTTGTTCGTATAGTTGGCATTCCTATCTCAGCTGGTATGACGGCTTCTGTTCCGTAGACAAGGGAGAATGGCGTGTCGCCAGTACTGGTTTTGATTGTGGTGCGATGCGCCCATAAGACATACGAGAGCTCGTCCACCCACCTTCCTTTGTGTCTGTCAAGGCGCGCTTTTATTCCTTCCCCTAGACTGCGGTTTGCGCGCTCAACTAAGCCATTGGTTTGTGGGTGTTTTATTGAAGCGAAGTGTTGCGTGATGTTCAATTACGCGCACCAATCTTTGAATGGGTTATCACATAATTGTTTTTCGTTGTCTGATATGATCTCTCCCGGTAGTCCGAAGCGACAGACAATGTTGTGCCAGACAAAGCGTTTGACTTGGTTTCCTGTGATACTCACCACCGCCTTTGCTTCAATCCACTTCGTAAAGTATTCTATAGCTACGATGAGGAATTCTACTTCTCCTGCTGCAACTGGGAAGGGTCCCGCGATGTCAATGCCCCATTTGTAAAATGGCCATGGTGAAGTAATGGGTGTTAGCTCTTGTTGTGGTCGGCGCGGAATTGGCCTATGTACTTGACAATTGCTGCATTTCTTTATCAGATCGGGTGCGTCGCGGTGCATGGTTGGCCAATAATACCCCAACCGTAGAGCACTTGCCACCAAAGATCGCGGCCCTGAGTGCATGCTACATGATCCAGCATGGATTTCTCGCAGTACATAGTCTGCTTGAAGGGGTCCAACACATCTGAGCCAAGGTTGCAAGAAAGAGCGTCGATAGAGTATTTTGTCTCGTAGTTCAAATCGTTGCGCTGTGCGCCGCACTCTTCGAGCGTCCTTATGGTCTTGTGGTAAGATTCCCTTGCTAATGAATTCAATGATAGGTGTCATCCATGTAGGATCTTGTTCTTCTATCACTGTGGATATCTCCATTTCTAAGAAGCTCCTAACATGGGATCATTAGAATTTACTCATGCATTAAATACAACTAATAAAACCTAGTACACGTCAGTTCATGTTTCCTAAGACGTTCAAGCATGTTACCATTTGGAGATCTGCCAGTTTTCTTAAGCCTAACATCGAAATCATTCATCCAATACAACCATAAACAAGTAATCAACACATAATTAACATCTAGGTTTCATTAGATCTAAGCAAACACAAGATAGATCTAGCCTAGCATGATGGAATTAAGACAAGAACAAGATATAGACAACCAACACATAGACATATTGATTGAATTAGAAGAACACTTATCTCAATTACACATGAAAGGGTTCAAGGGCTGAAAACCCTTGAAAAACCTGTAAAATTCGTACTAGGTTCGACCCTAGGGTTTCTCCAAAACTTCTCTTTTCTTATGAATGAAAATTAGAAAACTATATATAGGAAATTGAGGCTGACGGCGTCAAGACCAAATTGGTAACGCCGTCATCTCGCCGCCAAAAGAATTCTCGGACTGCCTTGATCTACTTCTGACGCCATCACGTTATAACATTTTCCAGGCCGTCACGTATTTTACTCTTGACGCTCTTCCTTGTGACGCCTTCATTTCTGTACTGGGCCGTCATGAAAATTACTCTTGACGCCGTCAGGATGTTGCTCTTGACGCCGTCACCTACTGTTCCCAGCAAGGAAAATTAAGACTTTGGTGTTTTCTTTTTATGCTCCAAAAATGTCCGAATTGCTTCCTTTTCCAGATTTCTCTCCCAAAGTACCTAAAATCACAAAAGGAACGATTTAGGGCAATATTTGATCAAATAAATTCAATTCTGGGCTTAAATGACCCCCTAAAAGTGGTTCATTTTTCGCCTCATCAAGGTGCGCGAAGATTGTGGATGCGATCTTACTGAGCGCATCAGCCTTCCTGTTGTCTCCTCTGGGCACCTGCTTTATTGTGAACCTGTCAAAGTTCTTAATTAAGGATTTGGTCTTTTCCAGGTATTGGATCATGTGTTCATCCTTGGCTTCATATTCACCTAGCACATGATTAGCGACTAGCCGAGAGTCTACGTTTGCTTCCAAGTTACGTACACCCATTTGGATTGTGATGCGTAGTCCGGCTAGTAGGGCTTCGTATTCTGCCTCATTGTTTGTGGCTGTGAATTCAAAGCGTAACGCGTAGGTGAATTCCATACCTTCTGGATTTGTGAGAATAAGGCATGCGCCTGATCCATCTACACATGAAGACCCATCTGTGAACAGGATCCAGGGTTCCTGCAGATCTGTTTTGATTGCGGATGTTGGACTATCGCTATCTGGCTTCTCAACGATGAAATCGGCCAGTATTTGTCCTTTGATTGCAGTGCGCGGTCTATATGAGATGCTATATTCACTTAACAGTACACTCCACTTTTGTAACCGTCCTGATGCGCCAGGTTTTGAGATAACTTGTTTGATTGGCTGATCAGTGATGACAGCGATTGGGTGGGCTTGAAAGTATCTGCGCAACCTTTTGGCTGCGAATACTAGAGCTAAGATCAGCTTTCCATAGCGCTGTAGTTAGTCTCTGTTTTCTTCAGGGCTTTGCTTACAAAGTATATGGGTGTCTGGACGGAGTTCCTATCTGTCAAGAGTACTGCGCTAAGTGCTCCATGAGTTGCCGATAAGTACATGATTAGCTCTTCCCCTGGTCGCGGTGCGACAAGTTTGGGAAGAGATGCCAGGTGGTGTTTAAGTTGTTGGAAAGCTTCTTCTGCTTCTTCGGTCCAGCGAAAGTCTCCCTTTTTAGTACACTTCGTGAGTGTTTTAAAGAGAGGAAGTGATTTGTCTGCTGACTTAGATAAGAAACGGTTTAGCCCTGCTAACTTTCCATTTAATGACTGGACTTCTTTGAGTGTGCGCGGTGAGGGGAGATCAATAACAGCATTTGTTTTTTCTGGACAAGGCTTGATTCCATCAGGTTCTATTAAGTATCCAAGGAACATGCCTTCGGTTGTGCCAAAGGTGCACTTCTTGGGGTTTAACTTCATGTTTATTCGTTCCAATGTTCTGAACGTTTCCTCGATGTCGCGCATCAATTCATCCTATGTGTGGCTTTTGATGACTAGGTCGTCAACGTAGACCTCCAAGTTGCGGCCTACTTGTTTCTCGAAAGTTGTGTCCACCAATCGTTGGTATGTTGCGCCTGCGTTTTTTAAGCCAAAAGGCATTTTTGTGTAGCAGTAGACTCCTTGACTGGTGTGGAAAGCTGTTTTTTCTTCATCTTCGACTGCCATCTGAATTTGATGATACCCTTTGTATGCGTCTAGGAAGCATTTGAAAGGGTATCCGCACAGGGATTCTACCTTCCAGTCTATTTCTGGCAGTGGATAGCAGTCCTGTGGACATGCTTTGTTAAGGTCTGTGAAGTCCACGCACATTCTCCAACTGTCATCACTCTTCTTTACCATAACTGGGTTAGAGAGCCAGTCGTGGTAGTACACTTCGCGCATAATGCCTGCGTCTACGAGTTTATGTACTTCTTCCAGAATAGCCTTTGCACGATCTGGGGCTTGGCCGCGCTTCTTCTGTCGTATTGGGAGATATCCTTGTCGGATTTGTAGCTTATGCTCTATGATAGAGCGCGGCACTCCTGTCATGTGTTTTGGTTCCCATGCGAAGATATCCAGGTTCTTTTGCAAGAGTGCGCACACGGCTTCTTTACCTTTGTCAGATAAAGATCCACCAATCGAAACTTGTTGGTCCGGGTAATCGGGATGAATAGCGACCTTTAGGTTTGGTGTTTTTTCTGTGCGCTGTCCTGGAATATTCTCTACTTCAGTGGTTACCGCGTTGCATTCCTTTGGTGGTATTGTTGTGTTATAGAGGGTGACAACTCCTCCTTCCACTGGAAATTTAAGCATTCCGTGCGCTGTATATGGTACAGCGCGCATGGATGATATTCCAGGTCTCCCAATGATGCCGTTGTATGGTGAGGGAGACTTTATTACCATGAAATTTATCCATGTTGCAGTTGAGTGTTGTTCATCTCCTACGACCACCAGCAAGCGTAACTGCCCCATGGGCCAAATCTTTTCTCCTGTGAATCCAGTCATTGAAGTTGTTGCTGGCATCAATTGACTTTGGATTTCAGGTCGCAATCTTTTGAAATAATGATCATATAGGATGTCTGCTGATGCTCCTCCATCAATGTACATGCGGTGGATATCATGCCCCCTCCCCCCCCCCCCCCCCCCCGTATGTATTTCAATAGTTAGAGGTTCTACATCTGTGTTGTCCGCAGCTAGAGTAGGGAAAGATATCTCTTTTTCTGGAGAGAATTTTTGGCTGACTTTTTGCTTTATCTTACGCTGCCATGACTGTATCATGTATATGGTATCGGCTTTTTCTTTGGGAGGTTCTTTCTTACCCCCGTTCCTTTGTTTGTCTTTTCCCTCTTTGATGTTTTTTACAAGGTGGTCCATTCTTCCTTCCCTTACTAACTTTTCAATTAGTTGTCTTAGCTGGACGCACTCGTTAGTTGTATGGCATTTTTGACCGTGATACTTGCAGTATCCATTCCCTACGCGCTTTTCCTCTGCAGTGCGCATTGGTGGAGGTTTTGGAAAATTTGCGCCTTCTGTTACAAATATTTCCCTCGGAGTTTTTGTGAGAGGGGTATATTTGTCATTGTCTCTTCCGCTGCGGTAATTCCTGCTGCGATTGTTATTCTGATCGTTGGATTGTCTCCTAGGCTGTTCTTGTTGCCTATAATTCAAATAACCCTTTTTGCTATCCGCAGCAGCTGCTTCTCCTTGTATGAAGGATCTGGTGCGCTTTGTTAGCTCTTCGAAAGTTTGGGGAACCTTGTCATTTAGCTTCCGGATAAGTTCTGGGTTGTTAATTCTATTCATGAACCCTGAAATTTTAAGAATTTCGGGACATGCTTTGACCTGTATGCACTCATCCTTGAAGCGTTCCATAAAAGCGCTAGTTGATTCCCCTTGGCGCTGTTTCACTCTGGCTAGTTCAACAGGGTTCTTAGCGCACTTCTTTCTTTAGGTGAAGTTGAGACGGAATGCTTTCCGCAATTCTTCAAACCTACCAACGTAGAATTAAACATATGGCACCACACAGGCTGTGGCCAGTTTTCAATAGTGGCAGCTGATTCGAAAACTTTTAGGTGATCATCAGGATCACCTGTTCCATCATATGTTTTTACGTTAGTGGGCATGCGTCTCCTTTTGTGATCGGAGTAATCGCTGATGCGTCGTGTAAACGCATTAACTTTCTGGCGACGCCATGGAAGAGACATGTCTTCATTTTCTTCTTTGCGACGTCTGCCTCTTGACTTCCAGTGTCCTGTTTCTTTGTCCTCGTTGTCCGAGGAGTCACTAGAGGAAGAGTAGCTTCTTTCAGAAGAAGAGCTTGAGGGGCTTTCACTTGGGGACATTCTTTTCCCCAACCTGTCGTGAATTCTCTTACTCCCAGATTTGGAGGATCCTTGGCTTGGTGAATGCTGAGGTCCTAATCGGTCTTGTATCCCTCGACTGCCAAGTCTGGAGTGAACATTAGTGCGCCTCTCGCTGTCTTCTGAGTACTGTGAATCAGACGTCGTACCCAGCCTATCGTGGATGGTAGTACGTTCTGCGCGTCTTCCTCGTGGGTGGCGCGGTGGTGATGGTTCGCGTTCAGGACCAAAGTTGAGTCGAGCTTGTAGGCTCGTACTTGACCTTCTCCTTGCCTCTTCTTGCATGAGAGCAGTTAGGGTTTCATAATTTTGGGATACAAAATTTCCCAGCGTTAGGTTGGGTGTGTCCTCCGTTGCTGCAACAATGTCTGCCTCAGTATTAGGCACCCTATCTCGGTTAGGTGCGCCCGGTGGCACAGTGTTGTTCACTGTGGGTACAGTTTGATGAGGAGTAGTGAAGAGGGTGCGCTGGAGTTCCTCAACACTTGGGACCACTGTGGTGGTTTGGGTAGTGCTTACAGGCAGTTCTACCGCTGGAAGAGGTTGGGTTGTCCCTACCTCTTGGTGACCAGGTGCGTTGGTTGTCCCAGCAACCTGCCTAGGGGTCGAATCTTGTTGATTCTTCCTCTGGGGGTCACGTTTTTCTGGCTGCGGAGTCCGCTGGCTTGAATTCTTATTCTTCGTCATTCTAGTTCTTAGTTCTTAGTAGGGTCCCACGGATGGCGCCACTTGTTGATACAAAAGTTGGGCGTTCCTGATTATGGGTTCTTGCTCTCGTACCAATTCGCTTCTTAGTACTTGTAACATGCGCACTAAGAAAATAAACAACACCGTTAGGCTTATCGTGGGATTGTCTCCCACGATTAGACTCCGGCGTGAGAGTAAGTAATCGATTTAGGGTTCTCATAAAGAGTTTAGGGTTTGTGTATCGTACCTTGAATGAGAATTATGTCATTCCTTATATAGGCGCAGAATCCTTGTAGGGTTCGTGCCCCTTACGTTTCGCACCCATGGTGCTTATCCGGGTAAGGATATCTATTCCATAGATAGAAGATCCTTACCTAAACCGTATATGTGGTTTAGTTGGGCTTGGGCTTACGTGAGCCTATTCCCATTATTGATGCGGCCCAAGTTATAATAGCCCACGCATGGTGGCTTTGGGCCTTAGTAGTGTTTATCGTTTGGGCTCGTGGCCCATATATAGACTATACGTCATCAGTATTTGCCTAAGAAAATTTGCAATTCTTTTGCAATCACATACTCAAGTCAATGAAAGATGTGAAACCATCTAGATAACTGAATTAAGTTTTGTAAAAGAAAAAGCACCTGTCCGCAACTCCACAATGCTTCTTGTATATATCTCTGTGGTTTGGCTTTTGCTCACTTTACATCATTTTTTTTGGCACAAAAATCATCCCTATGGTAGTAAAGTTGGCACAAAACAATCCATCCGTTAGTAATATCAGTTAATGAGGACTAACGATGCAAATTATTTTCTGTTATCTCCTAACAAGAGTTAAAATATTTGCATCGTTAGTCCTCATTGACTATAGAGTTAAAATATTTGCATCGTTAGTCCTCATTGAGTTATAATATTTGCATCGTTAGTCCTCATTGATTATAGAGTTAAAATATTTGCATCGTTAGTCCTCATTGAGTTAAAATTTTGCATCGTTAGTCCTCATTGAGTTAAAATATTTGCATCATTAGTCCTCATTAAGTTAAAATATTTGCATCGTTACCATCGCCACCACCTACCACCGCCACCACCACCCACCAACACCCACCACAATTTTTGGCAAAAGGTTGCCTAGTAATCTTAGTCAACATACAAGTTTTACACTTTTCACCATTCAATTCAAAAGCATGTATTAGACTCGTTTTTTACATGTCTATCAATCTCTTGTAATGTACGTGTCCTAGTCTAGCATGTCATAATTCAGATTTACCACAACTATTGCTAGAACTAGTAGAAGCCATGCAAACAGAATTATTAACAAATGAAACATTTAAATTTAATTTAAACATGCCATTCAAATATCCAAAGCCAATAAAGTTTACATGTCTTGACAAGATATACTTGTCACTTTCCAAGACTTGCTTGTAACCACACTTATTTAATACAATACCATATACTAAATTCTTACGAATTCCAGGTACATAAACAACATTGTTTAAAAGTAAAGAGTTTCCAGAAGTAAAGACTAGGTTAACATATCCTAGTCCTTTAATTGGTTCAGTTGCAACATTGCCCATCTTTAACACAGATCCATCTTCAATTGGCTTAAAGTCCTTGAACCACTGAAGATTTTTGCACACATGACATGTTGCTCCTGAATCCACCCACCATGATAAATCATCATCCTGCACATAAAATGTTTCAGAGATTATTGATACATAATAATTCTCAACAAAATGATCAGTAGGCACCAAAAACAAACCTGATTGCTTTCCGGGATCCTTGGATCCACTCGAACCAACCTCGTTTTTCCCTTTACCTCCACCCTTTCCAGACCTACAATCTTTCTTAAAGTGTCCAGGTTTCCCACACTTCCAACAGGTTACTTTTGGTTTCTTATCGGAACCTTTATTGTTATTGCCTTGAAACTTTAGTTTCCCTTTATCAGCCTTGGAGGATTCACCCTCCTCTACCATGTTCACAGAAGAACCGGTCATGGCTTTAGTACCACCAACAGAACCCATATTACGTATGGATTATTCAATTTGGAAATGACTTCCAAGTTCAACCAGATTCAATTCATCTTTCTTATGTTTCAGATTGTTTTTAAAATCTTTCCAAGAGGGGGGCAGTTTATCTATGATACTAGAAACATAAATTGATTCATCCATTTTCATACCATATTGTGCAAACTGTCCTAATATCCTTTGCAATTCGTGATATTGTTCCATGACATGCCTAGTGTCTACCATTTTATAGTTAATAAAATTACCAACAAGAAATTTCTTACTAGACGCATCTTCTGCCATATATTTGGCTTCAAGGGAATCCCATAATTCTTTTGCAGACTCTACGTTTTGATAAACATCAAACAAGGAATCAGACATACCGTTAAGAATGTGACCACGACATATGTAGTCTGCGTTTTCCCACTTTGAACGATTGCGAGTCTGTTCCAGGGTTTCATTCTTAACAGCATCGGGGCATGGGGTACTCAGAACATATACCACTTTCAAATTCGTGAGATAAAAGTGCATCTTTTTCTGCCATCTACGAAAATCCTGCTCAGAAAACTTTTCCAATTTCGCAAATGTCTTATACATATCCTTCACAGAATCAGGGTTCATCATCTTCAAGAATAGATTCGATCTTTGTAGGGGATATATAGAATCAACGAACACAACCGGATAATATATGAATCTCTGAAAGGCGTGTAAACACTTTCAGATCGAATCAATTCGGTGGTTCTCCCGAATTATTCAATCAGATACAATTCAGAAATTGAGAACGTTTTGTATGGTTTTTATTTGAGATTTTTATGAACCAGAATTAAAAACAACCAATGGAGAAAACATATATACATATGAAAACGGGATTAGGGCCATCATAACCGCCTTTTGGGCAGGTTTCAAAGTTGTCAAATTTAGTCCCTCAATTTCCGAAAATTTGATTTTCTAAGGAACTTTTAACATAGCAACTTAATGGAAGTAAAAAATTTTCCAGCTCGAACTTTTAACATAGCAACTTAATGGAAATAAAAAAAAATTCCAGCTGACATGGCAGCTCGACCCCATCCAGGGGCGCTGCCCCTTGGACCTGCTCCCAGGGGTGCCGTCCCTGGAACCCCGCTCCCAGGGGCGCTGCCCCCGTCCCTTAGGGGCTTCACCCCTAAGATCATAATAAATTCAAATCGGTGTGCACTCCGCACCTCCAAATCTAAATGATGTCTTATTATGATGAAATTGGTCAGACAAGTTAATCCAATTACACTAAAATATCTAAAAGCTCCTATTGTCTTTTTTTGGTAAAGCATAACCGGAGTCTGGAAGTCAACGTTTTGTGAAAAATATTGACATTTAGCCAAATGAAAATTCATAAAACCATGTCAAACTAATCAAATATGCATGAAAGTGGTAATGCAAACAATTCAGTGAAGCATCTTGTGTTGATGAAGTCCATATGAGGATAGTCAGTGTCATGGTAAGTTGCATACTTTCCGGCTATCAATTAGCTTCACGAACATCAGCATGCACCACAGTAATTGGTTCACTGTACCACGATTGAAGTTTTGTATAAGAATAACAATATTTTCATATGTAGTAATGAGTTACATATGTTTGTATAAGAAATAATCATGTGCTTATTTCCTCACAAACTAAGCAAATAAGACAACAAAAAATTCAATCACAATTCCCAAACACCCTCTAAAATATTTAAAAAGGGAAATGATTTGCACACTCTCATAATTTATTGGCACACTCCATTGAATGCATTAAACAGTTGTACAGTAAATATAACATGCTTTAACTGGTTGTACTGTGAGTGTGTTAATAACTTTTGGGAGTGTGCCAATCACTTCCCATTTAAAAAATATAAAATGCAGAATTAACCTAATGTTTTGTTAGTATTAATTAGTATCCAATACTAACAGTACGTGGTTAGTCACTATCTTAAGGGTGGTGGTAATGGGAGCGGGGTGGGCAGCGGTTTGGCCCAAACATTCGGGGAACACCGCCGCCACCCCATAGGTTTGCTTCGGAGGTTTGGTCTAGCGGTGAAAATCACTTCCGCGGTTTGAACTAAATATGAACGTTAGCCATTTAATTCTAGTGAACGTTGGAGGTAAAAAACAAAAAAATGGTTGGGAGGTATGAAAAAATGACCATTGCCACTAAAAATGGGTTGGGAGGTATGAAAAAAGTATGAGTGATGTGGAATGATATTATTCATGGGTTGGGAGGTATGAGTTTTTTTTGTAGTGACCATTGCCACCACCCTAACACTCAAAAGTAAACAAACGAACATCACGTAATAATCTATACTACTTATAATGGAGGAATGACTCTCTCTCCAAAAAATTTCAAACTTACAACACTTTATGCATGGTGTACAACACTTTAATGCATAAAAAATTTAGACTTACAACACTTTAAGCATAGTGTACAACACTTTATGCATGGAGGCAAATTCAGACCAAAATTCAATCAATTCTACATTAATTGCATTAAAAACACCCCTACACAAAAAAATACAAGTATTTAAACATTATTTACAAGTACTTAAAGCACACATAAAACTTAAAAAAACACTACTCATCTAATACAATTAATACACTATTAAAAACACTCATTCACCCAAAAATACAACAATTTAACCACAATGTACAATATAATTAAGCTTGCAAAAGAAAAATCTGGGAACCATCACCAAAACAAAAATTCGAGATCCAGTAACAATCTACATCCTACTTCAAACAAGAACGAAACAACTCGGTGTGTTGGCCCAATTTTTTTTTTTTTTTTTTTTTTTTTTTTGCTGGACGTTTTATTTACATTGCCGTTATTTTTTTCTCCCAAATCCGTCTCACGTTAACATCAAATAACAACAACCCATAGCACTTTTCAAACAACGTCATATACTATCATAATCGCAACCTCCTCAAGACACAATCTAATCACACGAAGACTCGAAAAAAAAAAAAAAAAAAAAAAAAAAAAAAAAAAAAACAGAGATCTCAGTTTTATCTATGAGAAGTTCAACTTCTTTTAATTTTCCGAAACTTATAAAGAAATAACCAAACAAATTTGTTTAATTATTTATTTCGTTCATTCATCGAAAAAAAAACAAGAACAGAAGATATAGGGTTGTTATTTAGTTTCAAGAACTGATCTTTAAAGATCTCTACAACCCATCATCGACCTTAGAAAACAGAAAAATAAAACAAAGGAAAATTACCTTGGGCCTTTGTTATAAAAGATCTTGAAGCCAGTGGAACTTTGTTTGTCATTCGGTTACGAAAGAAAGAAAGAAAAGAGGGTGAAGTTTGGTGGAGTGGTTGGCGTTGGATTTTACAAAAGGAGAAGTGGGGTGGCTTTGTTTTGTGGATTTAGAGTTGCAAGTGTTTAGGAGATATAGGGTTACTAACATTGGTTAGTAGATTGGTATTTATTTATTTATTTATTTATTTATTTTTTTGTATAAAGTGGTTTTGGGCTAAGCAAAAATACTATCCGAATTCTGGCTCAAGAAAAAACAAAAACTCTGAAGCCGAAAAAACTCTCAAGCTGAAAAAAATGCCGAATATAGTTATTTTAATAAAAATATATCATTCTCATAAAATTATTGTTAGAAAAAACGTCTAAACAAACTATATTTGCTCGCCACAAAATTTAGTCACATGTTACCCGCCGCTGCATTGAGCGGATACCCTGCTAGTGATAGATTATGCACCAACCGAAATCTCAAAATTACTGAAACACATAATCAAAATCCTAAATAGCAACCTTTGAAACAAAATTAGACCATCATGAATGTAACAAACTACCAAAGAAACGTTGATTCAATAGCCAACAAAACTGATCTTTGAGAATATAACTAGTATATTTAAAAAGTGTTTGCTTTTGCAAAATAGATTTAAGTTCAATCACTTACATGCAATACAATTGAAGATTTTCCTCTTTATTTTGGGATTAACACTCTGTTCCCGACTATAAAACGGAGAGAAGAGAAATGAAGAGATGAAAAAAGAGAGAAAAGAAGAGGAGTGGATTTTTTTATTTTTTTAATTTTGTGTTCCCGAGTTGAAAAGGAAAGAAGAGAGATGTTAACAAAAAAAAGCTTTAAAATCACCTTCTCTCCAAATCATCTCAATTTGGGAAGAAGATTATGAGAGAAGTTTTGTCATAATTTCCTCCTCTCTTCTCTTCTCTTCTTTCCGGAAAAAACTGATGAGTCATGGAGTATTTGAAAAGACATGTCTAGTTCTAAAATTATTATATTATTTATGGTTTCAAAGCATTTTTCATGAATGTTTATTATGTTAATGTTAATTATACTTCTTAAATATGACTTGATTGACCGTATTTTAGGGTTCGTTTGGTTTGTAAATGGGTTTAAAATCAGGTTTAGATTTTTGGATTTGTTTGAAAGAAAATGAAGAAAGAAAAGAATGATAACTTTATAAAAAATGCTATTTTAATTAAATATGGAGAGATATATAGAGAACATCCTTGGGTCACACATGACAAGATTGAAGAAGTAGCAAATTTCACTCTCCTTGTCAGGTTTCGTTTGCATGCATGTGACACTTATACCCTGCTCCTAAAACTCCAACCAAACTATATAAACACTATCAAACCAATTCTACCCCACAAAAACACCCCAAACAAACAGGCCATTATAGTTTAAACTCCATGTCTTGTTATACACTTAACTAAGCATGTATGTTTAGGTGTATTAATAAGACTGAGCATGTGCTCAAAACTGACTCGAACCGAACTAAAAATCAATTTTATAGAAGACATGAACCGAGAACAAAATCAAAGTAATTCGGTCGGTTTCGGTTTTGTGACGGTTGATTTGGTTTAGACGATTTAGGTGTTTTCTCTCGGTTTTGGCCTGCACCGAACCAATCCTAGTCAAACAAAAACCGAAAACTGTGAAAATATATAAAACCAAACCACCTAAGGTCGGTTCGGTTAGACCTGTTCATCTCGGTACATCGGTTGGTTTCGCTTGGCCCTGTATTAAACGTATTAAATTAGTGGCTCACTTTAGTGTTTTATTATGTTTTGTGTGTAAATTATGATATATGTTGTTCATATATACATGGGGAATTGCATCAAGGTATCGGAGCTTTAGATATGATACATGGACATGGTCGGCCACCTTTAGCCGCCACGTTTAAGCCACCATGTCGGACCATGGTCGTTGTTGTCGTAAATTATATTTTAATGAAATAAAATATTGCGAGTTTGAATGTTAAAAAAAAAAAAAAAAAAAAAAAAAAAAAAAAAAAAAAACTCCTAAACCATTAAGTAGTGCCGTTAGAACCATTGCCTTCCTAGCTAAATTCCGGACAAAAAAAGATCGCCGCCATAGCCGTAGTGATGCGTCGTAACAAGATGTCGGGTTCTAAAATTACAATTGGCTCACTATTTTTCTTATAACTCTCGCTGACGTCGTTAGCGGCCGTGTATTTGTAATTAAATTTCGGAAAAAAATGCGATCATAATCGCCGCTTTCACCGATTGGACACACTATCATGCACCTATAGCAGTCTTGGCATTTGCCAAGGAAAAAAAAATAAAATAATAATAATAATAATAATAATAATATAAAAAAAATAAAAGAATAAAAAAAAAATAATAATAATAAAAATATGAATAAAATAAAGTTTAAGTCTAAAACAAAAGAAGAATTTGGCTCGAAAAGTTGACGTACATCATAACAACATATATAAACGTTAACCGAAACTAGAACCCGATCAAATTCCGGACATTAATTAATGCTTCAACAACCGTATGATTTCCCCTTAATAAATTCCGCCTGACGACACGTCCCCTGTCTGTCTACCTTTTAACATTGGGGGCGTGATCAATCTGGTCTTTACCACATATTTAAGGTTTTTTTTTGGGCGATTATCAATGCGTTATGTTATAATGCATGGTGTTTAATGGGCGCCAAAGGGGTGGTGGTTGTTGTCATAATGTTTTTAGTTTACCCTTTGGTGGTGGTTTCAGATAGGGATAGGGATAGGAAACGCGATGATCTTGTCGATTGGGACGAAATGATGGATGATCATAACATGGTACTACCTAGTTGCTCGTACTTTGAGCTTCATTATTAATGTTTCAAATGAATTGTTGCTTCGAGAATAATTGTTTACATGTATAGTGGCAAAAGTCTTGTGACTATTTTACCTGGTTTTAGTATGTGTGATGGTGGGTTAAAACCCGGAAACCATGGTTCCAAAAAAATAAAAAGGAAAATACTAACCCATTTCCTAGCAACCCAAAATGTGTATTTAGTGAGGTTTGAACCCTAAAGCTCTTGTGAGGAGGTCCGGTGACTTACCATTAGGCTGTTTGGTGGTCGTTGCTTTGAGACTTGTTTACACATGTGCATTATGTGAGCTTATTATATGATTGAATATCCGTTTATCGCATTTTGATACAATACTTTTGATGCTATTTGGGACTAATTGTTTATCTGCTTATTGTGTTTTGATATTTTATACAACATATTATTTGTCTGATTACTATGTTTTGTTACAACATATGAAAATGTAAACATTGTCTTATATTATGTACCATAGACATTACTATGTTTTGTTACAACATATGAAATGTAAACATTGTCTTATATTATGTAGTATGTACCATAGACCTCTTTATGACTTGCTTCATTGTGCTACGAACCGTGTGTTTGTTGCATGGTCTTGTTTGGAGGCTAATTAGTATACAGCGGTTAGATTCAGTAAAAAATATTTTTAAGCTTACTTCCTTGTCAAATAATATACTCATCTTATTTTAGCGGTTTATTAAAAGTGATTTGTGAATCATGAGAACAAAACAGAAAGAAAATACACTAGATAGTTCTGTGATTACTAGCCAACACAACTGTGGAGTATGCAAAAACAGTAAATTCTTCATCTATCATGTATTGTTGTACCAAATTGTTGCTTAAGTTTTGATGGACAAAAGAATGCTAATTACTATGGCCATAAGATTTGATGAAATTACATGGATGCAGGCAGAAATACTATGGGCGAACTGTGGAGCAGAGTTAGTTTATTCAATACAAGATTTTCAAGATTTACAGTACTGCGATGACGATAAAACCCTTATAGGAAAACAAAGAATATTAAAAGCTATACACGTCCAAGACCCCCATGTCAAAAAAATTATCCTGGATTGTTTAAGAGTTAAACGTATCGTTTTATCCGATGTCGGAAAAAGTAAACCAACTAGAAAGTGGTATGTAGAGTATTTAGTCTCATTTTTACACAAGCCTAATGATGGTCCTACAAGGCGGAAGTTGGCTGAAGGAAGTGTTAGTAATGAAATGGTTGTTGTTGTTGTGATTGTTACTGCAGTCGTGACACTTTGTCTTGCTGGCCTTCTGTTTTATTGTTATATTAGGAAATGTGTTGTTTCGGGTGATCAAAATGATGAAAAGCCTCTTCTTAGTTTTAGTTTTGGAAATTCAAAAAAAACATCGAACACAAAGGGTAAAAATGGGAATACTGAAAATGAATCAACACAAGTCTCGGTTGATTCAGGTTTAGAAATGAAGGCATTGGATCCTTCTATGCAGCCTCCAGGTGGAAGGGTAAAAGAGTCGATGCGGCACACTTTGAAACCTAGAGCTGTAAGGGCAGAATCATCTTTACGACCAACCAGAATGATGGATTTTTCTCAGCGTCCTACAGGAAATACAGAGTCCCCTGTTGTAGCGACAGAATTGTCTCCAAAACCGTCTCCTATTGAGGTAGAATCATCTTCTCGAAAACCACATGTTAATGTCTCATCTCCTGTTTCATCACCAGCCATCAACACTCCTCAACCATCCTCCAAAGCTCCTCAGTCGGCTCCCGAACCACCACAACTACCTACAGGAGAAGCACCACCAGCGCCTACAGGAGGAACACCACCTCCACCACCGTCTGCCGGAGGTGCACAGCCTCCACCACCGCCTACTGGAGGAGTACCACCTCCTCCGCCTAAACTTGGAGGAAATGGGGGTGGACCACCACCACCTCCTCGGCGATTAGGTGCAAGCAAAGTTCATCGTCGTGGTGATCAAGCAGATGTTTCTAAAGCTAAGTTAAAGCCATTCTTTTGGGACAAGGTTATGGCTAAACCTGATCAACAAATGGTTTGGGATAAGATTAAATCAGGGTCCTTTCAGTAAGTTGTGAGTTCTTTTGAGAACGCTAAAGAACTTGAGAACAAAAGAACACTTGCAAAAAATACTTTATTCATATGTAAGATAATGTGAATAGATTCAGTCCGAACCATTTATCGTTTCTTTATCTAAGGGCCTGGAAGTGTTCTTTTGTTCTCAACTATTTTTTGTATTCTCATTTGATCCTACCCTACTTATTTATAATTTTATGAGTAAATTACAGAACATAACGAGTCAAGTAATCAATAGGTTCAATGAAGAAATGATTGAAAGTTTATTTGGATATCAAGGCCCGCCTGGTAGAAACAATGATCAGGACACGAAGAATGGTCCTGCTAAAGAAAACACAGCGCATTTCATTCAAATTATTGATCCTAAAAAAGCACAAAATTTGTCTATTCTTCTTAAAGCATTGAACGTGACAACAGAAGAAGTATCTACCGCACTTATAGAAGGTTATTAGCTCTCTTTGTTCAACATCATCTTTCAAATTTTTCATGTTTGTCATTGTACGTTTTTCTTATATGCGAGTCATTTAAGATGGCTTTCTATTCTGTTTGGGTCATTACATTTAAAAAAAAAAAGGTGTTACCCTTATGGGTTACAATATGACCCGATTGAGGCACGAAACCATCTTTTAGTGACTCAAATGTACTTAAAAGAAAGTACTATGGCTGAAACGAGACGAATGAAAAAGTAAGCTGGTATTTTATGCAAATAGCCCTTTTAGTATTGCTGGATAAAGCTATAATCTTTATGTAACTTGATGAGATTCAATGCTTTTTGAAGGTGTTGCTAATCTTTAAAAGTTGAATCAGGAAACGAGCTTCCAATAGAAATTGTTCAAACATTACTAAAAATGGCACCGACTAGTGAAGAAGAACTGAAGCTGAGGCTATATGGTGGGGATCTAAGTCGGCTGGGAGCTGCAGAACGATTTTTGAAAGTTTTGGTTGAAATTCCTTATGCGTTTAAAAGGCTAGAATCTCTGCTATTCATGAGTACTCTTCAAGATGAGGAAGCAAATATCAAAGAATCCTTTGAAACTTTAGAGGTTAAACTTTGAATCTGTGCATCTTAATATTGAAGCTCCATGGTTCGGTATAAATTACATTCTTTTTAATTAATTACTGGCTTATTAAATTATATTTTCACAAAAACTCCATAGGCCGCTTGTATAGAACTTAAGAAAAGCCGGTTATTCCACAAACTCTTGGAAGCTGTTCTAAAAACTGGGAACCGTATGAATGTTGGAACTTTCCGTGGCAGTGCAACCGCTTTCAAACTCGATACGCTCTTAAAACTCTCAGATGTCAAAGGAATCGATGGAAAAACAACTCTCTTACACTTTGTAGTTCAAGAAATCATGCGGGGTGAAGGTTTAAGAGCTGTTCGGGCTGCAAAAGATGGTAAATCTGATTCCAACATTAAGACCGAGTATCTTCTTCTTGACCCACTTCCAGAAGATTGCGATGAACATTATTGTAAACTCGGTCTTGAAGTAGTATCAGGTTTAAGTACCGAGCTCGAGAATGTTACTAAAGCTGCAATTATCGATACTGATGGGTTAACCAGCTCGGTTTCAAAACTGGGCCATGGACTTGTGAAGGCCCGTGAATCTTTAAACACGGATATGAAGAATTTGGAAGAACAATCGGGAGAAGAAGAAGGTGATGAGTTCTGGCTTATATTGTCGGGCTTTGTGGAGAATGCTGAGAAAGATATTGCGTGGATGCTTGAGGAAGAAAAAAGAATAATGGCGCTTATGCAAGATACAGCGGATTATTTTCATGGGAATTCGAAAAAAGATGAAGGGTTGAGATTGTTTACGGTTGTAAGGGATTTTTTGGTTATTTTGGAAAAAGTGTGCAAGGAGATTCAAGCTGCTCCTATAAAACCACCGAAAAAGAAAGATGACCCGTTACTCGAGACACCGAAAAGTAATGACCATAATCAACCTGAAGGTCCTATGCAACACTTGGCTTCAGGCCCATTTTCTTGATAATGTTCAGCAGGTTTATATTGCCATGATAAAGATGGAGACATAGTTTTAGTTCTACTGGAGAGATGAGGATATACTGCAGATTTTTCCGTCACATACACCAGGTATTCTCTTGACGCCTACGGTAGATGACATGACTTGCATCCTTCTAGAAGAAATCTAGAATGCGATGTGCACCAGTCGGGTCAAACACTTGTTTTCCAACTTTTTGGTTTATATAAATCAGATTGCCAAAGCAGTATTGACTTTTAAGATACTTGATTCGTTCCTTTTAAGCTAACCTTTTCTGATCCAACCCTTTCAAGATAATCACAAATTAACTCATGTGTAGTAAAGTATGTCAAAACTGTCAACTCGAGAAAAAAAAAAAAAAAAAAAAAAAAAAAAAAAAAAAAACCCCACAATTTGCAAGAACGAATGATTTTGGACAAAGACATCTCAAGAACGAATGATTTTAGACAAAGACATCTCAAGTACAAAGTGATTGTTTTAATTGAAATCTTTAGCGTTTCAACTTATGGAGACATAGTTTACAACAAAGCTAATTGTTATTTTACATAAATTCTTTAATCGATTCCACCATAAATGATTGTACTACAGGAGAAGACTTGTTTATGGTGAACAAATGTTTCAAACATAGACCTTCGGATATACCTGCACTAAGGATGGTCCCAGTTCTTATGAGCTAAAATAGTTATAGCAAGTCAACCCAACATTTTTGTTAACTAATGGGCTGAATTTGAAGCATATCTTGCAACAAGCAGAGACCAAAACATCCTCGCATGACCTCATTTGTGGTTCTTGATCTTGAATCTTGATTTTCCGATGAGTGCCTCACGGATCATGTAGCATAAACCATTAATTTTTGTACTGTTTTAATGATGAAGGAAGATAATTGTTGCACTATGTATAAGTTTTATCAGTACTGTATTCTTAGATAAGCGAAACAAAATTCTTGGTATTCAATGAGTACTATAAAATCTTCAAATACCATTTATCAGATTCGCCAAAACCCTTGCTAGTAATGGTATGATTGCTTGAACATTTAGCTATTTCATCACTTAGATATCATCTGTGATGAATTTGCTTTCTAGCTGATTATGAACTCATGATGTCTGCATTTTCTTTAACATCTATACCATGTTAAGACATTGCAATTACCCATTAAGCAACTTTTAACAAAGTAATGAAGGTAAACATAACAGCTAACATTTAAATAGCAAAAACACATTCATAAAACATAATACAGTGATTGAATTAAAACCATTGCATTTCATAACAAGATCCAACTGTTTCACTAAACCAAACATTTATAAACATACAATCTAATCAAACCCCCTGTCCCTAACACCTTCTACTAACACAGATTCAGAAACATATCAAAAACCTAACATCCCACACATTCAACACAGACCACCATAACACCCTAATCATCATCAACAGATGGCTTTGAACCAGCAGCCTTCTTTGGTAGCAAAAGGTTGTGGATGTTGGGCATAACTCCACCATTAGCAATGGTCACATCACCAAGAAGTTTGCTGAGCTCCTCGTCGTTCCTGACGGCTAATTGGATGTGTCTTGGCACAATTCTGGTCTTCTTGTTGTCTCGTGCTGCGTTTCCAGCTAATTCAAGCACCTGCAGATCATTGATTCACAGTTAGGTAACTAAAAACCCAGTCTTAACAAAAACCCACAAAATTTACTAACATTAGAAACCTTACACCTTAACAAAAACCCTTGAATCAAATCCTTAAATTTTAACCAAAAACCCAAAAGCCCCAAATATTACAAAAATTGGAAACCCTAACCCTAACAATTTCAGCTCAAATCACAAAATTGACTTCAAAGATAACTAATTCACAACAAAACAAAAATAACCCTTGAACCAATTCCTTCAATTTTAACCAAAAACCCAAAAGCCCCAAATTTTGCAAAAAAACAATAAAACCCTAACCCTAATTATTTCAGCTCCAATCACAAAATTGACTTCACAAATAACAAATTAACATCAAAACAACAATAACCCTTCAACCAATTCCTTCAATTCAACCCAAAACAAAAACCCCCAAGTCTCCCATTTTCAAAACCCTAACTTATAAACCAAACCAATTAACAAAACTTACTTCAGCGGCGAGATACTCAAGCACAGCAGCTAGGTAAACCGGAGCACCAGCACCAACACGCTCAGCATACTTTCCAGCTTTCAAAAACCTCGCAATACGACCAACTGGAAACTGCAACCCAGCTTTGCTACTTCTTGAAGTTGCCTTCTTTGCAGTTCCTCCTGATCCTAATGTCTTGCCTCTTCCCGCCATTGATTAATTTGGTGTGAATTTAAGTGAGTTGAAAGATATAAGTAGGTAGGCTTTGATGGAATGAAAATGCGTTTGTGTTTGTGTTGGTATTTATAGGGGTGTAAGGGGGGTGGTGGGAGGGAGCCAATGGGAGTGAAGGGTGCGGATCGGGAAGAGTGGCCGTTGGATTGGAATTTGATCTTGTGGGTGAGATTTGTGTGTGTTTGTATTTGATTGACTTTCTCTCTCTCCCATAATATACTTTTTCTAATTAATTGTATTTGATAAAAACATTTTGTTTGTAGTGGTGACTGGTGAATATCTTTGTATGTTCTTTAATTTCATATTATTATAATATTAAATTTTTTGATTTACATAGATAGAGGTGTAAAGAAACGAGCAACTAGTTGCGTCGCTAGTCTTTTTTAAATTGAAAAGCCAATTTTTCTAAAAACGGACATGCGCTAATGTGGTGTAATTCCTAAAATGGTTCCTTTTTGAACTATCTATCCCAATTACACCGAGAAAACTTAATGCAATACTCGATTATGGTCTTATAATGATATAAAGGTCAAGTTCTAAAGTCTAAGGGTGTGTTTGGTACCCATTCCTGGGAATCAACTATCACTATGAAAGTGATAGTTGGTGTTTGTTTAGGGTGCCTGGGCCCACAACTATGACTGTGAAAGTCTAAGGGTGTGATTGAACCTTTGTGTTGACTTATTTCAATTTAAATTGATCCAAACTTTCCCTAAGTATTATATGAAGCTATTTAAATATTGATTATACCTAAATGAACCCTAAATCTATTTAATCATAAAGTTACAGCTTCACAAAAACTGAAATTCATTCACAAGTTCACAATAAGATGAGGTTTGACTTTTAACCTTAAACTTCTGAAAATTATACTCAATTTAGCTCAAATACACTATAGGAAGATAAAGTATGCAATCATCTTAACAATATCCCAATAAGAGCCAACTGAACCAACCTAATCCAAACACCCTTAACTGCCGTAAATTAACCAAAGCAACAACTCAATAACTCACTGATTCAATCAGAAATATTCAAACTCATATCTAACTCAACTATTGATCACAATCACAACTACTGATCCACTGAAAGATATATAATCAACAGCTAAGATCAAAGCTCAAAATTCAATCTCAATGGAACAGTGATACAGATTCAAGCAAGATCAATCTCAGATCTGCAAGCTCAGAAACACAACACAACAGATGATCAAAATCACTTAGCCTAAACAGATCTACAAACTAAATCTACACACAACTAAACTACTCAAATTCAATCAAGCCAATAGATCAATAAACAGATAGTCCAAATAGCTATGCTAACTCAGTAATATCAAACTTATGCAATCAAATATCAAATAAGATCTAATTCTACCAAAAACTACTACTGAATCAGCAAATCAAAATAAATGAAACAGTACTATATCTATTATAGAATTCAAACAGATACTATTATTTCAGAATTTAAAAACAGAAATTACCAAACAATCCCCCTCAGCTAGAACAGAGGGGGCTCACTAAGCAAGCCTATCTTTAAGATAGGCTGAGTTCATCTCCTTCTTTCTCAGCATATCCAACATTTCCACAGCTTCTATATAACTGTTTCCTTGATTTAGATTCAATGACTCAATACATTCCACTAATAAGCTAAGAAGCTCAAATGGAATTTTTAAAAGGAAAAATAAGCTCACTGTAAGCTTTAGTACTAATATGTAAAATTATTTTTTATATTTTTTTATTTTTATGATTTTTATATTTTCTTGATTTTCTATTTATTTTTATCTTTCTGAAAATGAGATTAACAATGAACTTGAATAAAATTGAAATAAGCTATTTTAACTACTGAAATTAGAAACAAGTAACATCAAAATAAGAAGAATATTAGACATATTAAACTAAGCATAAAAGAAATAAGAAGCTGAGTATAATGAGAAAAATACTTTTATTAATAACAAAGAGTGAAATTACATTAACTAATCTAGATTACAATTCAAAAGAAAATTTAACAGCATAATGGTATCTAAAAAACTACTCACTAATAAGCTACTAAACACCTCTTTATATAGGAGAGGAGTGAGGTGATGCTCACGGATTGCCAAGCTGGCAATCCGTGTGAGTTGTGCTTGTTGAGATCCATCCAGAGCCCTTAGATAGCCTCTAATCATTGATCTCTTCATTTCCACCCTTGGATTGCATCTGATGACGCATTCTACCCAATAAAATGCAGCCACGTAGCCCCCCGTGTGTTAGTTTGAGCCTCTGACACTTCTGACATCCTTCTAGAACTAATTGATTGTACGGAAATACCCTTACTCACGGTAATTGGGTGAATTGGGTATTAGGGTTCATGGGAGGTCTGGGTAACTTTTAATTTGGGGGAAAATATAAAAGCGGGGTGAGTTTTCTTTGGGGTTTCTATTATTTTTTCTTTGACCGGGTTAAGTATTGGAGTTGACCGGGTATATGGTGGGCTCGGGTTATATGATTTATGGATTGGGCTCAGTTTAATATTGGGAAGATTTGGGCTTTGTATTTATCATTGGGTTTGGATTAACATGGACAAAGCTTTGTAATTTCAGATTTGGTAATGAGAATTACAAGGACCAATTGTGCTAACTTTCAAACTCCAAGGGCTGAACTTGACTTTCTTCAAAAATATAATCCAAGGACTATTCTTGCCAAGTCTGAATAGATGAAGGACTGAAACTGACTCTTGGATCCCCGGCTTTGACTTTTTGACCGTCTTTTACTCTCGTGCCCGTTTTTCCAGTATTCATGTGATTTTTCGTCTTTTTATGATAAAATACGTTCCTGCATATTCATAACATACAAACACGTGTTTTCTTGGCATTTGTTAGCTTAAATAGTCGTTTTGGGTTGGTATTTGGTCAAATAATAGTGAGTGAATAAGCACTCACCAAAATCCCCCCGACTAAGGTATTGCCGTGTCCTCACGCAATGTGATCAAATCACGCTTTTTGGGGTAAATAATTTCAAAACTCTTTTTACTAACTTTGAAAAGTAGCAAGGAGGTTCAAATGAAGTTACAAAATCATTTATTCCCGAAAACGCTCCGTTTTCTAAAATTTTCTTTTTATTCCTTTATTCCTCTTATACTTTCTATTTTTGGACTTTTCCATACTTCATACTTGTGACGGTTTGTTGAACTTTCATTATTTTGCAATAATTATTAGGGTCAACGAGTAGAAACACTTCTATTTAAGAAGTGACCATACGGATAAAAATCGTCATCCTTGATTTTTCACAAGTCCCCATACTAAGCGTACAAACGAGATCACAGCTTATCTACAAATTAGATGCTAACACTACTCATAACAGTTACTTGTGGAAACTTCTTACTCCCATTTCCTAGGTTTTGTATCTCAATATTTTATTTTGTTGAGAAATGAATTGCTTCATATTTTCTCGTTTCAATAATTTTTAGTCCGATAGTGATACCTAAGTTAAAACGATAAGTAGTTATTCATTTTCTCTTAAGAACCACTGCAATAGACATTCGGTCCATATCAAAGAATTTGGGGTACATACAATATCAAAGATATAAGTTGCGGAGTACAATCACGTGCACCTCATGTGACTGATTACTAATCACTAATCACATGCACCTCACGTGCCAACAACTTATTTACATACATAAGCTCTTATTCAACAATACTTACAAGTTACAACTTTCACTTTTCTTCATTCTTCACTTTTTTCATATTTTTCATATTTTTTTATACTTTTCATTTCTTATCTTTCTTGATTTTTTTTTCATAACATCAATGGAAGCTTATCGGGTAGCTCCAAAACCACATAGATAATCAACTTTTGACTTTTGATTTTTTCACTTTTTGCTCTTATTTTTTATATTCCTTGATATGTACCCAACTTCTAAAGCAAAAATTCTCTTAAGAAAACAAAGAACTAAATATTATTCAAACCGAAATACCACTAATTAACCTAGAACATCTATTATATATGGGTGACGTATCTGATGGGAGTAAAAAGCCACAAGTACCTCTTATGAGCTCTAAAGAGAACCACTACTCCACGTTTAGCATCTAACTTCTAAATAAACTCTATCATTTCTCGCTCTTCGCAATTTAAGATTCCAAGTAATGAAACCCGCGAATACTTAGCCGATAATCAGCCACGCATATATAAAGTCAGTTACGGAAACTTGCAAATTCTAGAAGAAGAATTCGCGTTTTCTAGCTCCTGATGTAAAAGACTAGCGAAAGCTTTTAAGCTACGCATGTATAAAGTCAAGTACGGGAACTTGCAGATTCTTAAGAAAGAATTCGCATTTTATAGCTCCTTGTGTACAAAACTAGCACAAGCTTATGTGATTATCATTGGTTAAGGGAACAAGCTAGGGCTCAACACGCCCGGTCAAGTCAAAATATTTATTCCTACTCTCGCCAGCAAGAAAGTCAACAAGGTGTCAAAACACTTATTCAAACTTTATTATATTTTTGCACAAATTTTTTTCAAATTTTCTCATTTTTTTGTGCTTTTTCATGACTTTTTCATTCATTTTTCTCAAAATTTTTGAAATTTTCAATTTTTTTATTTTTGGTGGAAAAACGGAGTTGCGAGAGTGCACGACATGTGAAACATGCAAGGTCAAAATCGAATCGAAGATTCACCCTTCCCCCGACTAGAACGAAACATTGTCCTCAATGTTTTATGGGTTAAGGTAATCCTAACAAAATTCTAGGCCGTTTATTAATTATGCCAAAGAAAACGTTAGTCGATAAGATTTAACGGATATAGGATTTCCAAGTAGCACCGATGAATGAGACTCCAAGTGAAGAGATAACGAGCACGAGAGTCATCATAAATCATGGACAATCCTGAATAAACATCACAAACAACCACGGAACACAAGAGTAGAAGAGGCACCTCCTCCTCACGTTATTTGTTAGAAAATAGAAAATAAGAAGATGAAATTGGATAAGCATGGGTTGCCACCCACGAAGCGCTTGTTTTTGTTCACCGAGTCACATGAGCTTGACTCGATCCCCGAATTCAATTGTTCTTGGGGAAAGTTTGGAGATCCGGGACTACCATAGTCGGTATATCCCCTCCAAAGAAGTGTTTCAATCGGTGACCATTCACCTTAAAATTGGGACCATCTTGTTGAGCTAACTCAATGGTTCCATAAGGGAAAATTTGGGTTATTGTGAATGGTCCAGACCAACGGGTTTTAAGCTTACCCGAGAATATCTTTAATCGAGAATTAAAAAGTAGCACTTGATCACCAACGTTAAAAACGCGGTCTTTGATCTTGGCATCATGAAGTCTTTTTGTTTTCTCTTTATAAATCAAAGAATTCTCATAAGCTTGATCACGGAGTTCTACTAACTCATTCAATTGAATTTTTCTGTGATCACCCGCGGTTTTTAAATCAAAATTGGCATGTTTTAAGGCCCAGTAGGCCTTGTGCTCTAGTTCAATGGGCAAATGACAAGCTTTCCCGTAAACCAGCTTATATGGTGTACACCCAATTGGGGTCTTATAAGCGGTCCGGAAAGCCCAAAGTGCATCTTCTAATTTGTCGGCCCAAGAGGCATGGTGTTCTCCTACTGTCCTTTCAAGTATACGTTTTAAACCACGATTGGAGACCTCAACTTGACCACTCGTTTGTGGATGATAAGCCGTGGAAAGACGATGTGTGACACCATATTTAAGCATAACTTTGGCAAACTGATCATTGCAAAAATGGATCCCACGATCGCTTATTATGGCTCGAGGTGCACCAAATCGGGCAAAGAGACTCTTTAAAAACTTAACAACCACTCGGGCGTCATTAGTGGGGAGCGCCTTCGCTTCAACCCATTTTGATAAGTAATCGACGGCCACGAGAATGTATTTGTTACCCCTAGACGATGGGAATGGCCCCATGAAATCAATGCCCCAAACGTCGAAGATCTCACAAACTTGAATCGCATTTTGCGGCATTTCATCTTTTTGAGAGATTTTCCCTTGACGTTGGCAAGAATCACATGTTTTCACCAATTCACGGGCATCCCGATATATCGTCGGCCAATAAAAGCCGGAATCGAAAACCTTCTTAGCGGTGAAATTGGCACCATGATGTCCCCCCGTGGGTCCACTATGACATGCCGTAAGTATTTCAACGGCATCCGTACCGTGAACACACCGCCGGATCACTTGATCCGCACAGACTTTGAACAAGTAGGGGTCGTCCCAAAAATAATGTTGGACATCTTTAAAGAATTTCTTCTTTTGTTGGGACGACATCCCTTTCCTAATGAATTTCCCCGCATGGTAATTCGCAAAATCGGCGAACCATGGGGTACTTTGGTCAATTTTGGTCACACTCCCAAGTGTCTCGAGAGGAAATGTTTCCGTAATTTCCTTATTCTCGAGAACACTTTGGTGGGGGTTCTCAAGTTTAGAAAGGTGATCGGCAGCAAGGTTCTCAGCTCCTTTCCTGTCTCGTATTTCGACATCAAATTCTTGGAGCAAAAGAACCCACCGCATTAAACGTGGCTTAGCGTCTTGCTTCGCCATTAAGTACTTTAGGGCTGAATGGTCCGTATACACTATGCACTTTTTAAGCAACAAATAAGGTCTAAATTTCTCAAAAGCATAGACGACCGCTAACATCTCTTTTTCGGTGGTTGTGTAATGATGTTGGGCGTCATTCATGGTCTTGCTTGCATAGTGTATAGGCTGAAAATACTTGTTCTTACGTTGCCCCAGAACTGCACAAATGACATAATCGCTAGCATCACACATTAGCTCAAATGGTAAGTCCCAATCGGGGGCAACTAAGATTGGTGCCTCCGTTAACTTCTTCTTTAAAACATTAAATGCATCGACGCATTCATTCGTGAAGTTAAACGGAGCATCTTTTTCTAAAAGGTGGGTCAGAGGCCGGGCTATTTTGGAGAAATCTTGAATAAAACGTCGGTAAAAGCCGGCATGACCAAGGAAACTTCGGATTCCTTTGACGGTAGTCGGGTGTGGTAATTTAGCAATAACATCGACTTTTGCCCGATCCACCTCAATTCCAGATTTGGATATTTTATGGCCGAGGACTATTCCCTATTTAACCATGAAGTGACACTTTTCCCAATTTAGAACTAAATTAGTGTTTTCACACCGAACTAGCATATTTTCCAAATAGGAAAGGCAAGAGTCGAAAGAATCTCCATAGACGGAGAAGTCGTCCATAAACACTTCCATGGTTTTTTCAATCATATCCGAAAAAATGGCCATCATACACCATTGAAACGTGCCTGGAGCGTTACATAAGCCAAAGGGCATTCTACGATAGGCAAACGTTCCATACGGGCAAGTAAAAGTGGTCTTTTCTTGATCCGGGGGATCAATGGGAATTTGAAAGTACCCAGAAAAGCCATCCAGAAAACAATAAAACTCATTTCCCGCTAAACGTTCAAGCATCTGGTCCATAAAAGGAAGCGGGAAATGGTCTTTACGTGTTGCATCATTCAACTTTCGATAGTCGATACAAACTCTCCATCCAGTCACAAGTTGAGTCGGTATAAGCTCATTATCGTCATTCTTCACAACAGTGATTCTGCCCTTCTTTGGCACACAATGAACCGGGCTAACCCACGAACTATCTGAGATTGGATAAATCATTCCAGCGTCAAGGAGTTTTATAACTTCCTTTTTGATCACTTCATGGATTTGTGGATTAACCCGTCGTTGTTGTTGGACGGAAGCTTTGTGATTATCCTCAAGAATAATCTTATGAGTACAAAATCGAGGGTCGATTCCCTTAATGTCGGATATTTGCCAAGCAATCGCACTTTTATGCTTCTGAAGCACATCTAAGAGTCGTGTCTTCTCCTCATCTTTTAAGCCTTTTGATATTATAACCGGTAATTTATCATTTTTTTCCAAGTATGCGTATTCGAGATGAGGAGGCAAATCCTTGAGCTCGAGCTCCGGAGGATTCTCAATAGACGGCTTTACTTCTTTTACCTCTGCCATTTTTAAATCAACCGGAGGGGAAGAAACAATCGGTTTTTCATTTAACAAATTTTCAATTAGTAAAATGTCCCCCTCTGGATCAAAGTTGTTATTATCAAATTCCGGTGAAAATGATTCATTTGCAAGACAAGCATTGATTTCTTCCCAAGCGAGATCACTTCCCTCAAACGGAGTGAGGGAAGGGGAAGAATCGGAGACGATCGGTTCAAAAGAAAAAGTGGGATTGCCACTCGAAGCATTATCGGTAAAACCAAGAAATTCTTGAGTATACTCCTCCGTAGTCTCATCAATAACATCGATACGGTTAACGGAAGAAACATCGTAATCAGAGGAGTATCTCGCGGTTTGATCAAGGTTAAAAGTGACGGCTTCGTTTCCAACACGTAAAGTAATCTCCTCGTCATAAACATCAATCAAAGCACGACTGGTCCTTAGGAAACCTCTCCCGAGAATGAGAGGAACCCGTGGATCGGCATCGAAATCAACAACCACAAAATCCGCAGGGAAATGAAATTTCCCAACATTTACAAAAATATCCTCAGCTATGCCAATTGGACGAGACGTAGATCGATCGGCAAGCTCGAGGGTCATAAGCGTCGGTGTCAAGTTAGGAAGAGACAACTTTTTCCAAATCGACATCGGCATAAGGTTAATGCTAGCATCAAGATCGGCCAAGGCGAAGCATTGAACCATACCCGGAAAATTACATGGTATAAGAAACTTGCCAGGGTCTTCAAGCTTTTCGGGTAGCTTTTTAAGAAGAACCGCTGAGCAATTCTCGTTCATTTGAGTTCTTGACATTTCAAAAAGCTTTTCTTTATTATTCAAAAGACCTTTTAGCATTGAAGCAAATTTGGGCATCAAAAGTATAGCATCCGCGAGACTTATATCAAAGTGTAACTCTTGAAAAATCTGATAAAATTTCTCCATTTGGTTTTTATCCTTCTCGCGGTGCTTTTGTTCATTTAAGTGTGACGGATATGGCAACTTTGTTTTAACGGGTGTTTCATTTTCATTATCATTAACGACCTTTTCTTTTCCTTTAGACGTCGAGACCACCGGAGGTTGGATGTTCTCGGTCCTTCCATTATCAATAGGAATTTCCGTATCCGTTGTCACCTCGGGTTCACGGGCGACTACCTTGGGAGGTAGAGAAGAAGAGGTAGTCGGAGCCGTCGGTCCATCATAAGTAACACCACTCCTTGTTATGATCGCTTTTGCATCGCCCCTCGGGTTAGCGATCGTGTTGCTTGGCAACGTTCCAGAGCCCGAGGGTCGATCATTTAAACGCTTGTTGATATCATTGATTTGAGTTGCAAACATTTTCGTGGTTTCCTCTTGTTTAGCAATTAAGGCTTGTTGTCCTTGAAGCAATTGTTTAATCAACTCTTCCGTGGGCGACGGATTGGGAACAGCAGCTTGATTTTGATTATTGAAACTTTGCCCACGGTTTTGAAAATTGCCATTGTTCTGATTTCCATGACTATTATTCTGAAAATTCCTATTGTTTTGAAAATTATTCCCTTGAGGCGGGCCTTTGTGAAAATTTCCCCGGTTTTGATTTTGTTGAAAATTCTGATTTTGTCCTTGAAAACCATTATTTCCACGGTTGTGATTTTGATTGTTATTGAATTGATGATTACGGTTTTGCACATTGTTATTCTGATTCACTTGATTAGGTTGATTAAACCCGGGTGGTCCTTGAAAATGGCTCGAACGGTAGCTGAGGAGATTACGGTCTCCTTGAAGAGGTGGGTAACCGTTGCCGCCCATATTTGCAGCATACACGTTCTCTTGAGCAAAAGAGCCGGTCGTCGGACATTCATAATACGGGTGTGGACCACCACAAGTTTCACAAACGACATTGACCACATTAGCTTGTGTTTCTTTGACTTGATTCGGCATCATTTGGTACATTCTTAGCATAGCCGTCGACAAATCGTCAATTTTCTTATTCAAGACGGCTAGCTCGGGGTTAGAAGAAGAGTTAAGAGTTGCAGTCGATCTTATTGGCTCATTCCTCTTGGTAGATTTATAATATATTTATCTTAACGTTTATGTTTATATGTGTGTTTATCGTGTCGTGTGTTTATTTTATAATATATCAATAAATATATGACGATGATCATACTATATGTATGTTCACTTGCATGTGTGTTTCTTGTTTTTATGTGTATAATTAAAGGTCTATGCAATAAATATTATTATGCTTAGATTGACAAAAAAGGTAAATAAGAATAACCAATTTTTTATGTAATATAAGTTTGTTGGTATATATTTTTCTTGCCCAAATATAAAAGGTTAGAAACCGAAAAAACGAAAAAACCGAACCGAAACCGATAATAAACCGAATAAACTGAACCGCCAAAAACCGAACGGTTTCGGTTTTGGGTTCTATAAAAACCGAACATTACGGTTCGGTTTCGGTTTTAGCCAAAAACCAACCCAAACCGAACCGTGCACACCCCTGCCTCTAGACCTAGTTTATTTAAGTTTTAATCCTAATGACACTATTCCCTGAGAGAACGATCAATCCCCCGGAACTTGCTACTACACTATACTACATCGGTCAGGTACACTGCCTTAGGGCTGAGCACCGAAGGTTCAAAACCGAACCGGACCGACGAAACCGACAAAAACCGAACCAGACCGACGGCCCGTAGGTTCGGTTTCGGTTTTAGGTTTTACATGATTTCGGTTTCGGGTCGGTTCGGTTCGGCCAAAAAACGACAAAAACATGCCAAAATACACATGGACCGACAAAGTGGATGTGTTTGGATGATGAGGGGTCCTTAATTTGGATTCCGCTATTAGTGTCCCTAGTGTCCTTCACCTTGGGTGACAGATGTTTAAAGAGTTTACTAGGGGTTTTTATTTTCACAGGAGAGGTTGGTTGATTCATGATGGTGACAGATTTGACTTCTTCAGCCTAAATCGGTTTACTAACAGCGTGCTCTTCAATAGCGGTTAACAGATTACAAATCTTGTCATTCATATCGGCCTGTTGTTGTCTAAATCGGGTCTCGAGCGTGGAAAGCTGTAATTCTTGAGAGAGAATGAACTTTCGTAAGGCATCTTCATAGCTTTGCTTAGGAGTGTTCTGAGGTGGAAAATGCTCGGACCATTCGAGTGGAGGAGAATCATCGAAGGATACGCTCCGAGTTTGGTATCCTCTGAAATTTGGCTTATCTTTCCATGCATTATAGGCCTCGCCAAAGTTTCGAGGACCTCGATTAGTGGCGAGCTCTCTATTCTTTTTTTTTTATCAGCGCGTAACGATGTGAATTCCTTAAAAGCATGCTTTGGAAGTTCCATGCAGTTATGAGTTTCATGAGGGCCATTACACAACTTACACGAAGAAGTGATTTTGTTCACTTGGCTTGAAGGCTTGGGGGCTTCGTAAGATTTAATGAGAAACTTGACTTGGTCCTCAAGTTCCATGATCCTACGGTCGGGAGTGCTAGAATTGTTTGAAGGCAAAGATATTGCCTTGATCGTTTTGTTCAAATCACGGGGATCATTCCAACTTTCGTTGTCACAGAGAGCAAGATCTTCTATGAGTTCCCATGATTCTTCCGCACTTAGATCACGTAGCTTGCCACCGCCCGATTGGTCAATGGTTCGCCTTGTGGAGAGATCGATATGTTCATAGAAGATTTGGACTTGGAGCCAAAGATCTATGCCATGATGAGGGACTTTTTGGAGTAAGTCCTTGAAACGAGTCCATGCTTTATGTAGAGTTTAACCTTGACGTTGTTGGAACATCAAGATATCATTTCTAAGCTTGGTAGTTCTCCCCGGTGGGAAAAATTGAGCAAGGAATCGAGTGGTGAGATCATCCCAAGAGGTGATGGATCCCGCGGGTAAACGTTCAAGCCATTGACTAGCTTGATCACGTAGAGAGAATTGGAATAGGCGTAATCGGGTCGACTCTCTACTTACAACATCAAGGTCTATGGAATCTACGATTTTAAGGAAATCCTTGAGATGTTGATTAGGATCTTCGGAACGAAGTCCATGGAATGCACATCCGCTTTGCACCAACCGGATGGTGTCGGATCGCAAGGGGGACACATTGGTTCCTTGAGTGAGCTCAATAGTGTTTCGATAGCCTTGGTGGCTAGGACGGGAATACTCTCCTAAAGTTCGGGGCCTAGGATGTGGGTTTGCTAGTGGTGGGTTTTGTGGGTGGTTTTGTTGTAGTGGGTTGATGGGTTCAAAAATGTTTCCACCTTCCATGATGTCGGATGGTAAAGGTTACGAACAAAGACACAAAGAAATAAGATAGACTAAAGAAAACATAAAAATAAAAATAAAATCTTACTAGAAAGGAATCTAGCAAGTAGACCTAATAAAAAGAAATTCTAACCTAGAAAATAACTATTTCCCGACAGCGGCGCCAAAAACTTGATATACGTGGGAATTGCACCCTCGCAACAGGTTTTACCTCTCAAGGGATCTTGAGAAGCTTACAACTCCCACCAGGCAGTGTACCTGATCGTTGTAGTATAGTATAGTGACAAGTACCGGGGGATTGATCGTTCAACTCAGGAATAGTGTCACTCGGATTAGAAAGCCTACTAAAATAGGTCTAGAGGTGAGGGATGATTTTTTTTGTATTTTTATATTTTATGGAAAGCAATTAAAATCTTGGGTTTTGAAGGAGTGGGCGGAATTAGTTGCTAGCCAACTAACCCAATTAATCTAAAGATGCAATCAAAGTAAAATAAAATAAATGAAAATACAACTATTATACTAATGTGGTGAAAACAATGATGAGGAAAGTTGTGTTTACTTAGGTTTCATTACTCCCTAGATATCTTTTACAGGTTGATACCTTGTTACAATTGCATGGATGACGGGTCATATTCCTTAATACTAGTCGTAGGGCCGTGTACAATATTCCCTAACTCTACAGGATCCAACTTCACTCCTATGTCGAGCCGTTAGAAGCTCCTAACATGAGATCATTAGAATTCTCCTACGCATTAAATACAACCAAAAATCGTAGTACACCTCCGATCATGTTTCTTAAGACGTTCAAGCAAGTTACCAATGGAAGTCTGCCAGTTTTCTCAAGCCTAACATCGAATACAATCATCCGTAACAATTATAAACAAACAATCAACCCATAATCAACATCTAGGTTTCACTACATCTAAGCAAACACAATGAAAATCTAGCCTAGCATGTTATATAGAAGACAAGCATAAAATATAATCAAACAACACATAGACATATTGAATGATTTGGAAGAATACTTATCTTTAATTGAACATGAAAGATTCAAGGGGTTGAAACCTTTGAAAAACTGATAAAATTCGGACTAGGGTTTATTCCCTCAAAGTTGCACCCTAATGAATGAAATTTGGAAAACTATATATAGATTTTACATTGTGATGGCGTCATGTATTAGATTGTGACGCCGTCAACTCGCCGCCATAATGAAATCGTATTGCCTAGATCTGCTTGTGACGTCGTCATGTGTAAAAATGCTCTGGGTCGTCACTAATGCTTGGACCTTGACGGCCTTGGGTGACGCCATCATCTCATATGCTTAAAAACTCTCTGGATCGTCACGTGTATTTTCCACATCCACCTCTTTTGTAACTCTTGACGCCGTCATGTGGAGAGTCTTGACGCCGTCAGGTGCTGTTCCAGCAAGGAAATTGAGACTTTGCCGTTTTCTTCACTTTTATGCTTAAAAAATGTCCAAAATGCTTCCTTTTCCAGATTTCTCTCCAAAAGTACCTAAAATGACAAAAGGAACAATTTAGGGCAATATTTGATCAAATAATCACGAATTCGGGCTTAAATGACCCCTTAAAAGCGGTTCACTTTTCGCCTCATCATACTACAAGATCCACATAAAGGCTAGAACTATGAGGCGCGAGAACTCAACATATCCTAGCGATAATAAGGTCAGTTTGAGTTTGAACATTTGATAGGTCATGTACTAGCTAGGGATGAAGAATGAAGGAAATACTATCAAACAACTCTAGTTATGGACAAGCTAAAACATTAAACATATGAGAAACCTAAGGTTTTATCCTTAGCAAACCTTATTATTCAACAATGTCGATCTATTTCTACCGAACATACTTGCTCACTTCTTTATATCTTCTATTTACGACGATGGTTAACATTATTTTTCTTTTAAATATTCAAACCAGAGCTTTAAATATTGAAAAAAAACATAATAATAGCCATTTTGGCCGTTAGAAAAAACAACAGTATCAACCCAACATCATAATATTACCATTCAGTTCAAATTTCTTTTTTAATTTATGATTATGATAAATTGCTCTATTTGCATGGTTCTAGACAGAAGGCACAGCTTGGAGTACAAAACTTGTCGGGTCCTGAGCAACAATAGCACGGAGATACTCCTAGACATTTCTCTGGCGGCCCAGCTGCACAAACACCGTTGATAAGTGCACAAATACTGTTGATAAGTGGGTTTTGGCTTAAATTATCACCCTTGATGTTCGCTATTGTAGTATCCACTTTTGTGTCGACATTCTTTTCTCCATGAATACCTATGAATTAAATCATGAAACCAAAAATAATTATTGAAATAATAATGTAATACATATACATCATTATGAACATACAAGAGATTATTTGAGTATGTGAAACTATGTTTGTTATGCATTTCTTTTCCGATAAAATAGTACTTGAATTGCAGTTTATACATAGAAGATATTGGTCTCTATTACAAGAAAAATGGGTTTCAAATTTGTAACAAGAATTAATAAGTTTCACACTATCATAGAATATAAACAACCACTCACACAAAAGGAAGAGGCTAAAAACTATGACGAACTGTAGAGTTTACTTGTTGATAAACATTTTTGGTAAAGATTTTGTTTTTCTCGTTTTTTTAACTATTGGCAAAGAATTAGAGATGGGTTTTTGAGAATTGTGATGGAACAATTTATACTAAGAACCAGTGTGATAAATTGCAATTGATAGGCTTACATATGTAAAGAGTTGCAACATTTGGTCCAAAATAAGTTAATTAGGGACATTATAATTTTTGATTCTCAAAATGTTACTTTCGCTGTTTTAAAGTAATTGTTCATCGATAAAAAAAAACACACGCAATATATTAAAAACATAACTGACTAATCAAATCATTCTTTAAAGTTTGTAATATTATTGTCATTATATATTATATTAGTGCATGTGCATGAAACTACAAATATTAAAATAAAAGCACGAGTTATTGTGATATGCAAATGAATGTACGAGATTGTACATATACGAACGATTTATGTTAACTAGTCATGTTATTCTTCTTTATACGTTTAACCCGCGCATACACATGTTTATAAATTAAGTATGACATATGTTATACTTCATTATATTCAAGTGTCATATTTGTTATTAAACATGCTTAATGTCTAAGACATGATATCAATACTTAAAAAAACATCAACCTCAATACCATCACTGTTAAACAAAGTTAAATCATTCGTCTAACAAAAAATTATACACAATATTAATCGATATTAATATATAATGAAATTTTATGTAAAAATTCACACGTGTACGGGTATTATAACTACACATATATAAATATTTTGCATTATTGTATAGAAAATCATATTTACAGGTGGTTAAAAGCTAATAGTAGTTTATGATGTAAATATTTGAATTAATTGCATTGTAATTAATGTTCAAGGATGCGATATTTTGTGATTAATGGTTCATAATTTCATATTTACTAATTCAATAATAACCTTAACAAAAAATTTGGAATCTTTATTACATGCATATATCCACCTATGTGATAACCATCTAAACATGAAAACTCATTGACCATCTAAACAAAGTACTACAAGATCCACATAAAGGCTTGAACTATGAGGCGCAAGAACTCAACATATCCTCACGATAATAAGGTCAGTTTGAGTTTGAACATTTGATAGGTCATGTACTAACTAGAGATGAAGAATGAAGGAAATACTATCAAACAACTCTAGCTAATGGACATGCTAAAACATTCAACATATGAGAAACATAAGGTTTTATACGTATCCAACCTTATTAGTCAACCATGTCGATCTCTTTCTATCGGACATACTTGCTCACTTCTTTATATCTTCTATTTACGACAATGGTTAACATTTTTTTCTTTTAAATACCCGAACCAGAGCTTTAAATATTGAAAAAATAGACATTTTAATAGCCATTTTGGCTGTTAGAAAAAACAATAGTATCAACCCAACATCATAATATTACCATTCAATTCAAATTTCTTTTCTAATTTATGATTATGATAAATTGCTCTATTTGCATGAATCTAGACAAATGCCGCAGTTTGGAGTATAAAACTTGTTGGGTCCTGAGCAACAATAGTATGGAGATTCTCATAGACATTTCTCTGAGTCCCTAGGGGAGCACAAACACCATTGATAACAAATACCATTGATAAGTGGTTGTTGGATTAAATTATCACCCTTTGTAGAACCGTAGAGGGGGTTTGAATACGGTCTTTTCGGCTTCTTCGAAGTTTTAAAGACTTCAAGCCTCAAAGATCAATGAGTGGTTGTACAAGAATCCAACAACCACAAATACAACCAAAGTATATAAAGCAAGTAAAGAGACACCACAATGTATACTGGCTCGGGACAGGGGGTTTATACCATCCGTACATCCAGTTGCGAATCCACGACACCGATTCTATTCAGTAAGTATAATCCTTTCGGTGGACTACAAACCGTTACAACTTCACTCCACCGATATTCCCTAATATCGATGCTCACAAAGAAGGAGCTACTCATAACAATATTCCGCCCTCGGAAACCACCCAAAAGAATCTTGCTATTCGACTTCCACTAAGGTCACTAAGACCACTTCAAAGACTTCCCACCAGAAGTATCAAACCCCAAATAGATCCCCAATGATCTAGGCTTGGTCACCAAGACACAAGACTTTCTTGACAAACAAATTGAAAGAATAACTATTTGTTTATTCAACCAAGCCCTAACCTAACCTAGAGACTCGATTATAATAGAAATGGTAAAGATAAGAAGACCCTCGACACAATCACAAGAGTGAATTTGGTTCTTGTGATTCTTCCCTTGCAAAGAGATGTGTTCTTTCAAATGATGTTAGTGTGAAAGATTAAGAACACAAGGTAGAATTAGATGATTAAAAATAAAGAATATAGAGAGAAAGAATAATGTCAAGGGGTGAGGAATACAAGAGGAAAGATGGGGTACGTATAGGCCAAGATCCCAAGTTGGTAAAAGTTTACCGAGGCTAGCGTGTCATTGGCGCGTCGGAGCGCCAGCATGTCTGGTGAATTCTTACTTAAGGGATCTTGGTCTTGTAAATAACAAACCTTGCTAAACCCCCAATTATACTTCACACATTTAGACCTTATCATTATTCATTCTTAAGGTCAACCAACTTAAATAGCCAATTTGTAAAAATGTTTTGTGAAGTGTTTAAGAGAAACCAATTTTCAAAGAGAGAAGGGTAGAAAGGATAATTGGATAGGGGTAGTTTGGGTATCCCTCACATGGCATAGAAAAAAGAGAAAGAATATGCCATGTGATATTTCTTTGCTTGAAAAAGAAGTGTGGATCTTAGACAGGGAAGATTTGAATTTTAAATTCAAATGGTGTGAGAGGGAAGTGAGAGAGTGAGGTTGGGTTAAGGTTGAACCATGGTTGGGTTAGAAGAGAAAGCATGGTTATGTTAAGAAGAGAATGTGTTGAGAACAAACCATGGTTATGTTAAAAAATAAACCATGGTTAAGTTAAGAGGTATATCCAATGGAATATTCTATCCTTGGAGATAAAGGGTGTAATGGAGGGTTGAGATGAGTTTGAGTGTGATGGATGGTTGAGATGAAAGGGAGCCTAAGGTGAGAATTCAAATTTGAAAAAGAGTTGCTGGAGATTAGTTGGATGTGATAGAAGATATGATGGGGAGCCTTTGTTTGAGATTCAAACTTGAATTTGAAATACAATTAGGCATGTGATAGAAATAGGGTATGAGTTGGCTAGTGTGCGAGGGAGGAAAGGATTGTGAGAGGAGTGTATGTATTTTGAAAATATGAATGTTGGATGTGTAAGAGAGTGAGTTGGATGTGTAAGAAATATAAGATTTGATGGGATGGGGAGCCATTGGCTTGATTTCAAATTTCAAATACCCATGTGCTGAAATAGGAAGAGTGTGGGAAACAGGGACGGACACATAATTTTTGAGAAGGTGTTGCACAATTTTTTTTTATGACCATGAGTACTAAAGTTGTCCGATAAAGAATTTATTAGGTAAAATTGGGTGTTTCACGAGCCCGAAAAGACATATTTTCTTAAAAATTTACACTTCGTGACCTAAAATTGGGTGTTGCCCTTGCCACACCCGGCTCCCATGTGGGTCCGTCCCTGGTGGGAAGTGAGGTGTTTTGTGGAGAAGGTTTATTTGGTTTTGAAATGAATGGTAGGATGAAGAAGATGAATAGGTGGTTGATTCTAAGTGGTTGGATAGGAATGTTGTAAGGAGAATGTTTTGGAGATATGGTGTCGGAATGTAGGGGATAAGAAGTACATGAAAGTACAAGAAATATAAGAGAATGTTGGGGATAAGATTTGAAAGGATTTTGAGATAGTGAGAGGATTAGTTTGATGAGGAGGATAATTAAAGGAGTGATTAAGAAATAATCATAATGTCATTGAGGAAGAAAAGAATTGACAATTATGATTATGGGTTGAGAAGAAGATTAGAAAATCAAAGGTTACTTATAATTCCAAGTAACTCAACGTCGAGAAAATTCATAATCTCCTAACTCGTGAATTTCCATGACTTGACGAACTCAATAATCGCCTTGATGCAAACAAGCTAATTGCTTTGCATCATTGTAAAGCATATCCCATATGGGAAAGGATGCGTTTATGCAAAGGGACCTTTGAATTAGTTTGACCAATAAGGGAGTAAACATGTTACGTGATTATAGAAGACGTAAACACGGGTTATAGCCGTATGAGTACTTTCATTTGTCAAATTACTTGAGTTAGCGTTTTGCCAAAAACGAGTATTTGAAAAGTTAGATATCTCTAATTCTAAAGCTCGTTTCGAGTGTTCTCAATTAAGCACATAACATATTCATACATGTATTGAAAGATCCCCATTTGTCGGGTAAGGGGAAAGCCGACTTTCAAAATTCATCCCGATCAACACAGTATGCTGGCGCGTCGCTGGCGCTCCGACAACAGATGTTGGATCGGGGGAATTTTAGCTATAGTTTGTTATTTTATGTGTTTCGAAGGTTTATTTGTCATCATTAAAACATAAGGAGACATGGTCAATGTTGTCCCAACAATCTCCTCCTTTTTGACGATGACAAATAAATTCCGAAAGCAAATAAAATTTCAAAACGTAGCGAAGATTAAGAACGCTGATGTGAAATTCATAGGTTTATATGTATAAATAATGGACCACAAGATTTCAAGTTTAAGAAACAGTAGGCTACGTTGTTATACACCCATATTCGGAAGTAGTTATTATTGCTTTAAGCTCCTGACACGCAAACTGATTGAAGGTTCATAAAATGAACCAATGTCCTGAAAGGTAAATTGTCATTTTACCTAAAATTCAAATATAGTGCGTTTGTTGCATCTTAAAAAACGGTATTCGTCAATCCCAATAGGCTTATTCACAATATTCGCGTTCACTCGCAAGTGATTAATGGTTCATGATTCGTTAGAGACTTATTTTGGCAATATCGGTACTATAGCAATAATATGTTCTGATAAGCATACAGTTTAAAGCACTTGTGTCCAGACTGTAAAATAGCATGTATCTCCCCCAATGGATTTATAAATAGTTTAAGAGTTAAAGTGGGGCTATGATCTCACCGTAACAAAAGTGAACCTCGAGATAAAAGTAGAGTGATGGGTAAACCGAGATGTCCTATGAGCAACCTAAAAGTAGTATGTTGTGTCTTAGGATTTCAAAATAGTAGTTTGTAATGCAACAAGTATCATATCATTATTATACTAATTATGCAATTGCACATAGTAGTTTTGAAGATTTATAAAGTGACATGGACTAAAATTGACAAGTTGTGAAAATGTTACGAGTCCTAATTTATATGTTGTTCGCGATTCGGGTTTTATGTTATTTTTATAGTCTAAATATTCTAATGTGTCGACATGTGATCAATTTGTCCAGAAGATAATTTATCGGGTCTATTCCCGAAAGTGGGTCCTACCACTTTGGGTTGTGCAAAACTTATCAAGTGTTTAATAAAATCATAGTTTACCAAATTTTATGTTAATAAAATAGTTACATCAATATTATTATTTTATAATGTTTATGGATATTATAAAATATATTTAACTATTTTTAAGTAAATTTGATAAGTTATGTAATGTTTGGGTTAAGTACGGGGTCTTGTTAAAAAGTGGATATTCACTAAAAAAAGTTTTGTTTCTCCTAAACCGTAAAGAGTTTTATTACAAATCTTATATTTCCGGAAAGATTTTTAAGTGTGCTAACTATATTTGTGGGTCCCATTGTTCTAAAAGTCAAATAACTTAAGTGAGATTACCATTTCACCCTAATATGTCAAATATAATCGGGACAACACCTAATAGTCCCACCATTTTTGCGATAAGTTGAGTTCCGTAACTCTTTTTAATGCGGGGTTTTTGGATACGTTCAAGTTAAAGTGTTACATACATTTCATAAAACTGGACCGAGTTTCAGAAATGAATAGATCTATGAGCTTTTTACGTTTAGAATCTGGTGTTCATTTTCGGACAACTTTTGCCGTTTATTTTCTAATTAATTCATCGGGTATCGTCTCACGACCAACCGCCCGGAAAATCGAAGGTAAGAGATAGATCTGCAAGCTTATATTTTTAGTTTAGACCTAAAGTCCACTGAATTTGTGCAGTTAATTACGAAAACAGTCCCTTGTCAGAAAGGTCTTTGCAAATCTAGTCCCAATGATAGTTTTAAGTATTATAGGCTATGTACAATGAATTATTATAGCAAATATATGAAACATGAAATATACATAAAATGAAATGTACATCAGTAGTGAAATGGAAAATATTGTGTGGTTTCTTACAAGGATGAGATGAAAAACACAAGAAAATCAAGATCAAGAGCACTAGATCTAAATCACCACAACCCAAGCTTCCAAACTAATCACCAAGATCACCACCCTTTATGTTTCTTTTAAACCAAGATCTACTAGTAAAAATACTTCCAAGTTCCAATAAACCTTTTTTTTAAACTTCCAAGAAACTCATGCAAAAAGATGAGATTAAAGTGTTGTTTATGGTGAAAAAGAACTAGGATCTTGCTAGGAAATAGTTAAGCTTCTATATAAACACCACAAGATCAATTAAAATATCAAATGGTGGATATGTTTAGGGGGCTGATTTGGTTCGTACAAGATGGGAGAAAGAAGTAGGAAGGCTGGAATTTTTATGTGGTACCTATCTTTGTATTTTAAGAATGAGTATTATAGAAACACATGCAATACTATAAGTCATGTGTAGTTAATATGTATTAAAAGGATGAAAACACATCTCAAATACCACATGGACGTGGCAATGGTTGAGATAAGATAAGTTTATAACTTATCTTGTGTAGTATTAAGTTTATAGAGGGTAGTTTGATCCCGGTAATTACTAACGTTAAACTCTTAAGTTATGAAACTTAAAACTGAGCAACGTAAAAATGTAAAGCTTATAAATATATTAAAGTTTGACCACATAACCTATATTAATATTGTAGGTGATCCTTGGGCTTGTTGGGTGATTAATTGTTGTTTAGAAATTGCAAACATAGACTGAAAATGCGCAAAAACGCAAAATGTGCAAGGTTTAATTAAAAATGGGATATTTAAAATTTGATTGTAAGAAACCAAAATGTATAAAAATAATTATACTGAGTATTGTCGGGTGTTGGTTTGAGTTAAATGTACGTTTAACGACGTACGCGAAATAATCTATTTAGTTACTCGCAAGAGTAAATTTACTTAAAATAAAAATATTAAATAAAATTAAATAATAAAATAATGACATCAAAATTGTGAATTGTTACAAACTATATAAGATATACACTAAATATCTTCTATACATATCTCCTTACACGTCTCTATCCCTTAGCAATACCTTCTTTTATCAACAGTCTTTATTAAGTCAACATTTACACTAGCAATACTAACTCAGTTAGTATTGTTAGTTATATCTTCAGCAGTTCCTTCTTTTGACTTGGCAGTACAAATAATTCTCGAAACATCATTACGAACATACAAGAGATTATTTGAGTATGTGAAACTAAGTTTGTGATGTATTTCTTTTCCAATAAAATACTACTTGAATTGCAGTTTATACATAGAATATATTGGTCTCTATTACAAGAAAATGGGTTTCAACTTGATTTTCGTAGAAAATTAGTTATTTTAATTTTTTTTTAACCTTTTTGTCAATCTAAGCCTAATAACGTTTATTTCATAATCTACAATTACACACGTATAAATGAGATACACATGCAAGTGAACTTATACATAGTATGATCATTGTCATATAAATATTGACATATTGTAAAGTAAAACAAACGTACATGAAAAAACAAACATATAAACATTAAGATAAATATACTATACATCCACCTACAAAATTAATATGAATTTATAAACTAGATTTGTATATTTATTTATTTACATTATATTAGTTATATACTATTTCATAATAAACCGGTTCGGTTAGGCTTTTCACAGTTCGGTTTTTGGATGAAAGCCGAAACCGAACAAAAATTGTTGGTTTTTGAAAAGTAAAAACCAAACCATTGGTTTTTAGTTTCGGTCGGTTATTTCGGTTCGGTTTTCTCGGTTTTTGGTTTTGTTTCGTTTTTTCGGTTTTTTTGCTCACCGAACCATCAGTTTTTTCTTTTTGATTTCGGTTTTAGAGTTTGCTTTTTGATAAACATTTTGGTAAAGATTATTTATTTATTTTTTTAACTATTGGTAAAGAATTAGAGATGAGTTTTTGAGAACTGTGATGGAACAATTTATATTAAAAACTAGTTTGATAAATTGCAATCGATAGGCTTATATATGTAAAGAGTTGCAACATTTGGTTCCAACTAAGTTAAGTAGGAAAATTAGCGTTTTTGATTCTCAGGATGTTACTTTCTCTGTTTCAAAGTAAATTATTTATCTATAAAATACACAGAGTTTAATAAAAACATAACTAATTAATTGAATCATTCTTTAAACTTTGTAATAGTTAACTTAAGTGAAGGTAATGTGGTAAACTCAATCAAAATTCACAAACTACTTTTAGTAGTGTACAATAAATTTGAGACAAACTAAAAAGAAAATATGAACAATAAATTTGGGACGGAGAAAGTACATATTTATAAAGTGACTCAACTTTGTTATATATTGTAAAACTAGTTTATTAACCTGTGAAATTCACGGGATTAAATGAAGAACCGTGGAACAATGGTTTTGAATTTGTTATGAAAAGAATTATGTTTAGAGAAGATAACGATTTTTTGATATTATGTGAATAAATGATATGTTAGACGTATGAATATAAAATATTCATGTTATATAAAAGTAAAATAAATTCTGTAAATGATATAAAAGGCATCTAATGATTTTTGCTCATTAAGTTTGAGAACATTTATTGTAGAAAATGAGTAAAAATAAAGTAACAACAAAATAAATAAAATCTGTAACAACAAACAAATATAACATTTCATGGCATTTTATACAAATTTGATAAAAAAAATCTTTTTAAATTAACACTTATAAAATATGTTAGATCGGAATGGTTAATGTATGTATTATATACTTAATAGATAAAAAAGAAAAAATACACTTTTCATATAGCATTATAACGATGATATCAATATATAACTCATATTTGCCATAAAACAAATAAACCAATCATAGGCATACATTTTTTTTATCTAAATTAATAAAAACCACTTTCATTTTTTTTAAAACAACATATATTGCAAACGGTAAATCTTCAAGCTACAAAAAAATATCATTGCGATGAGAATTAAATTATCTTTCTATAGATATGCATTGTTATATACTTTCGACGAACTTTTTTTTTTCGACGAACTTATTTATTTATTTATTTAAATTTCTGCCCAGAAAAATCATACATGATTCGTAGAAATCACATATGATTTGATTTTTACAAATCACATATGATTCTATATGATTCTTACGAATCATATGTGATTTGTAAAAACCATATATGATTCGTAAAAATTATATATGATTTGATCTTAACGAATGTAACAACCCAATATTTTTCACGTCTACGTTTATTCCCAAACTTTGGAAATTCACTATTCAGCGATTACTATTCATCAAAATACTATTCATCATTTTACTATTCATCGTTTTTTATGTCCGTTTGATATTCTAAGAAACATTTGAAAATTTTACTATTCACATAACACTATTAATACCGGAATAAATTCCACTATTCACGTGCATTATCAGTAAGGACATCTCATACGGACTAGAAAAGTCTGCATATCATCATAATGTCATTTACATGCTATACCACTCTTAGAATTTTCAAATTAATATATTTAGTATATTTAACGTTTTACACACAAGTATTTATAATTAAACGTTAACACGCGATTAATAAATATAACGAATATATCTAAATATTCCCACCATGGTCCCGACATATTTTTATATCCCTTATAACATCTTAAAAGTTATAAAATTCAGTTACCCAGTATTTTGGAAATTTATTTTATTTATATAGTAAGTTTATTAATATTACGACGGTTTTCGTGAAACTAAACGATAATTATCCAAACACTAAATAATTGTACCCAACATATTTTTATCATTTTTATAACTTTATTTTGTCCCGATTAACTTCGTTAATATTTATTTCTAGCAAACCCGGTACCCGATTATAACTAAACTAATTAAACACTACAAATTATCTAATAAAACTTCCCTAACACACCTCATATACTTCTAAGAAGCAAAAATTGACTTCCCTTCCTCCTTTCTTCTCCAAAACCCACGGCAACAAACCAAACCACACCAATAATTTTTTTTTTCAAAGTACAAGTTTATATTGTGATTATTGTTGGGGTTTAGTAATATAAACACAAGAATTACAAGGTTTTCATCAGCTAATCATCCCAATCATCCAAGTAAGTTTACAAAAATTTATTTTCATCATTTCTTCAAGTATTTATCATGATCATATGGTTTTCATGTTATTTTTCATACATATGCTAGCTTTTACCACTTTATTTTGTAAACTTTTAAACTTTGAAACCCTAGAAATATTTATTTTTATTTCCTTGTTAGATTAACTTGGTTAGTGATGATTAGGAACCCATGACACCCTAAGAAGGTGTATGGTAAGATTAGAATAGCTTTGTGGTGTTTGCAAGAGATTTGGTGATGTTAGAAACTAGTTTAGAGCCTAGGAAATGGATTTGGAACATATATATAAACCTACTGTCCCTATTTGGCAAACCCAGGAAAATCAGGATATTTAAGGTCCACTTTGCCAAAATTTTTAGAAAATACATTCAAAAACGAAGCCGTAGGCGAAATAATCGATTAAAACTAGCTTATATCGAAGGAGATATGATTTTTACAAAGTTTAACGCCGAAAACTATTTTTCTGAAAATACATGCTGTTAGACGTTTTTCGACGGGCAAAACGAAGCTTTAGACGTAACTCGGAGGAGCCGAGCTTTCCAAAATATATTACTACATACTAAGACGTAACCATGGATATAAAGAACGAGAAAAACGGACTTATAACGACAAAGATATTCACGTTTTAATATCGGCAAAACCTTATACAAATTGACAGCTTTTAACTAGAAAAATAACAATAATTTTACTACTACGTACTAACTCTAGATTTCTAAAAATAATAACCAAGTGCCCAATTTCATAACTAATGAAGCATTAGTGATTTCAAGTATATTTTTATTGTTACAAGACGTTATTTCAAGGATTTCAAATCGAGGATTTCAACACTAAGACTTATATATACGATATATATATTTCGACTAGTTTTATTTTCTAGTTTGCCTTATTTTCCCAAGTCTTGGAAAATGTATAATTTTGTTATCAACTAGTATTTTTCAAGTTAAGAGTGGTATAGGAAACATGTGCATGTACATTCCTTTCTTCATTTCATGATCTAAAGTAGATCATATCATTCAATTAGGTTGCGGATAGAGTGCGCGCCTTACTTTAGTTCATACATTTTGTTATCATATCGCTTATATCAGGTGAGTATTCACGAACCCCTTTTTCTAACTATTTCAACTTCTTTGGGGTGGATGCATGAATTTATTCTTGAACTAAATTGTTTGTTACTCTTTGAACTCATTTGACCTTATAACTTGTTTTGAACTATTGAACTTGACTTGACTTTTGAACTTGACTTAAACTTTTGACCCTAAAGTACCGTACGTACTATAACCTAAAGTCTCCCATGTTCGGAGCAGTGCAAAGTCTCCCCTGTCTACGGAGCAGCATTATCAAGTCTCCCATGTTCGGAGCAACATAAAATCTCCCCTGTCTACGGAGTAACTTTGACTTTATACTATGTAATAGTTTGTGAATGATGTAGTGTTCGTACATCCGCAATTGTTAGTCTCCGACTGGTTTGCCGTTCGCACTCCAGTTTATACGTACCGTTCGTGCGGCCTCCTTGTGTGGGGCAGTAGGTAGTATGGATAGCGCTATTAGAGGTCGGCCAACCTCTCGTTCCCCTGTCTACGGAACGCATATTATTTATTTTAGGAGCCTTGCCACATACTTTATTATATACTATGTACCCATATTGTGAACTATATTGACCACATGTGCTTGACTATCAGACATATAACTTTTGGCAGTGGGTTGTAAACACACAGGTTACAAGTCTCTTATGGCGGGACTTGGAACTGAGTGGATTTACAATGCCTTTGCCTGGCGAATTTTTTTCAAATGGTTTTCTTATTATATAAAACGTTTGTACTCACCAACTATTTTCATCGTTGACCCGTTTTCTCTCACGCATTTCAGGTGATCGTCAGTAAGCTTGTCATCAAGGTCTTGCATAATGAAGTTTTCACATGTCACTACTATTCATTATGTACTAAAATACCATCTTTTGGAAACTAAACTTATGTCTTAAATTGTCAATGTCGGCAATAACAATGTTGTAATGTTATATTTTTCCTTAATGTAATTTATGGTATTGTCTTATTTCTCTCTGGTGATGTATATCGATTTCGTTGCACCTCGTGTTTCTGCCTTCGGCGAGGGTGTGACAGATTGGTATCAGAGCCAGAGGTTATAGAGAATGCCGATTTTTCTAAAATAAAAATCGCAACTATAACCAAAGTAACATTTTTCTTAAATACCAAAAATGATACGAGTCGACTAGTCTTAGCATTGCATTATTAATCCTCAAGTATGCATAGCCTGATCTCCTATGTATAATTCAGGAAGAATCATGCGATGAAGGGAGTAGTAGTCAAAGATCACGTTTGGTCGGGTCTAGAGAGTCTGGTCACCTGAAGTTGCATTGGTCGGGTGGGTATGCATAACCTGTTTATATGTTTCAGTTTCTGTTACCGTACCTTATATATGCCTTCATGTATATACTTTTTCCTTGCTACCTTACGCCCCGTTAGATTAAGCATGCCTTTGTTTCCATCATTTTGCGATCTCCATGTCACGACTGTTATTGTACCGTACATCCTCCGTCATCATTCATGTGTCGCTCACTCAACCAACTATTTTTTGGTCTATCGCAGAGACATGGCCGCAATGAACACTCTGAATGACATTGCTGCTGGATTAGCAGACCTCCTCACTCAGATTGTTGCGCACATTGATGCTGGACGGACTAATAATGGAGCAGGTACCTCGAACAATGGTCAGGGATGCAACTATAAGACTTTCATGACGTGCAAGCCAATGGAATTTTATGGCACTGAGGGTGCCATTGGACTGCTATCATGGTTCGAGAAGTGGAGTCAAAACTCAGTATCACGAAATGTGCTGAAGGGGATAAGGTTGAATTCTCTGCGGGTCTACTCCAGGGTCGAGCATTGACTTGGTGGAACAACCAGCTACAAACCAGAGGAAGGGAAGCTGCAAATGGATTATCTTGGGAAACATTCAAGAAATTACTAACTGACGAGTACTGCAGAAAAGATGGAGTGCAGAAGCTAGAAGCAGAATTTTGGAACCACTTGATGGTAGGAGTAGATGTTGACAAATACACGGCCCGTTTCCACGAGCTGACTGGGATGGTTCCTCATATGGTCTCCACTGTGGAGAAGCTGGTTGATCGATATGTTTGGGGATTGATCCCTGAAATCAGGAGGGATGTCACTTCATCAAAACCAACCACTCTGTAAGCTGCTGTGGGCATGGCATATAGCTTAACAAATGATGTGATCAGGTCTGGTGAACTAACAAAAGGAAACGATGGAGGACGAAAGAGACAAGAAGATCAGCAAAGAAACCGTGATCAAAACCAACAGGACAAAAGGCAGCAAGTAGTTGGAAACTATGGAGCAACAAATCAGGAGCGCAGAGGATATGTAGGCTCACATCCTAAATGTACCCGATGTAACCTTCACCACTCAGGAGAATGCCCAAGGTGCATCAACTGCAAACGGACAGGTCATCTTAGTCGGAATTGCCGAAATGGAAATGGAAACCAAGGACAAAGATTAGCATGTTACGAGTGTGGAAGCTTGGATCATCTTCGGAATACCTGTCCAAAGTTGAAACGAACTCCCAACCAAGGACAAAATCGTCCAAACCTGGCGGCGGCAACTGAAGGCCCCCAAGATCAGAATATTGAAATTCCCCCTGCACGTGGCCGAGCTTACTTCATAGGGAATCACTTAACCCCACAGAATCAGGACAACATGCCGGGTACATTCTTTTGAACAACCTCCTTACTTCTTAATCTTGAGTGCATAACTTATTTTTATTTCTTACCAAGTTCACGACATTGATATAATCCGAGACCTAGCGTTTTCGACCTTAGTTGCTTCATCAAATTTAACCGCGAGCACATACACCTATAGAATGGACGAATTGAATCTCGAGGACGAGATTCCTTTTAAGGTTGGTAGAATGTAACAACCTGATATTTTCCACGTCTACGTTTATTCCCAAACTTTGGAAATTCACTATTCATCGATTACTATTCATCAAAACACTATTCATCATTTTACTATTCATCGTTTTTTATGTCCGTTTGATATTCTGAGAAACATTTGAAAATTTTACTATTCACATAACACTATTCATTCCGGAAGAAATTCCACTATTCACGTACATTATCAGTAAGGACCTCTCATACGGACTAGAATAGTCTGCATATCATCATAATGTCATTTACATGCTATACCACTCTTAAGATTTTCAAATTAATATATTTAGAATATTTAACGTTTTACGTATAAGTATTTATAATTAAACGTTAACACGCGATTAATAAATATAACGAATATATCTAAATATTCTCACCATGGTCCCGACATATTTTTATATCCCTTATAACATCTTAAAAGTTATAAAATTCATTTACCCAGTATTTTGGAAATTTATTTTATTTATATAGTAAGTTTATTAATATTACGACGGTTTTTGTGAAAACTAAACGATAATTATCCAAACACTAAATAATTGTACCCAACATATTTTTATCATTTTTATAACTTTATTTTGTCCCGATTAACTTCGTTAATATTTATTTCTAGCACACCCGGTACCCGATTATAACTAAACTAATTAAACACTACAAAATATCTAATAAAACTTCCCTAACACACCTCATATATTTCTAAGAAGCAAAAATTGACTTCTCTTCCTCCTTTCTTCTCCAAAACCTACGGCAACAAACCAAACCACAGCAATATCCATTTTTTTTTCAAAGTACAAGTTTATATCAAGTTTATATTGTGATTATTGTTGGGGTTTAGTAATATAAACACAAGAATTACAAGGTTTTCATCATCTAATCATCCCAATCATCCAAGTAAGTTTACAAAAATTTATTTTCATCATTTCTTCAAGTATTTATCATGATCATATGGTTTTCATGTTATTTTTCATACATATGCTAGCTTTTACCACTTTATTTTGTAAACTTTTAAACTTTGAAACCCTAGAAATATTTATTTTTATTTCCTTGTTAGATTAACATGATTAGTGATGACTAGGAACCCATGACACCCTAAGAAGGTGTATGGTAAGATTAGAATAGCTTTGTGGTGTTTGCAAGAGATTTGGTGATGTTAGAAACTAGTTTAGAGCCTAGGAAATGGATTTGGAACATATATATAAACCTACTGTCCCTATTTGGCAAACCCAGGAAAATCAGGATATTTAAGGTCCACTTTGACAAAATTTTTAGAAAATACTTTCAAAAACGAAGCCGTAGGCGAAAGAATCGATTAAAACAAGCTTATATCGAAGGAGATATGATTTTTACAAAGTTTAACGCCGAAAACTATTTTTCTGAAAATACATCCTGTTGGACGTTTTTCGATGGGCAAAACGAGGTTTTAGACGTAACTCGGAGGAGCCGAGCTTTCCAAAATATATTACTACATACTAAGACGTAACCATGGATATAAAGAACGAGAAAAACGGAGTAATAACGACAAAGATTTAAGCGATGTGTAATGATATGAAATTGAGACTTACCCTTCACTGAAACTAGGGGTGTTAACGAGTCGAGCTTTTAACGAGCTACTCGAGCTCGAGCTTAAAGTTGCCGAGCTCGAGTCGAGCTTGAACAAAACATAGTGCTCGATTAATTAAACGAGCCGAGCCTTAATAGTTAATATTCGGCTCGGCTCGTTCGAAAGCTCGTATAGTTACTCGAGTCGAACGAGCTAACGAGTCGAACGAGCTTATCGAGCTAAACGAGCTAGTCAAGCCAAACCTTTTTTTTTTCCTTCCAAAATATCATATTTAAATTACATAATTATTTTATTAAATATAAAAAATACAACCTGAGCTCAAAAGCGTAATCACTATATTTCAAATTTTACTGGGATCAAATATATGATACAACAATTAAGGCCCATGTCTCTCTTTTGTATTTGGTCTCCTTATTTTATAGCCATCTTGCATCTTTCTTTTTCCTTCATCTTTCAATGTGGGATATAATCAATCTTTCAATTTTGTATTTACCACCGAACATTTAAACACTCTAGTAGTACTTTAATGGATATATGTATGACATAAACAACGTCGACATATAATATACCTACTTCTAAGTTTTTGAATTATGTAGTCCATAATAAATTATTATATCTTTTTCTAATGTAAATAATGATTTAGTTCATAAACCAAATATACCAAAACTAACTAAATAGAACTCTTGAATTAATTAGACTATCAACACCTATAATTTAATATTTTAATGTATCATAATTTAAAAAAAATGATGTGTAGTCTTTTATATATCGTGCAATAGACAAAATAAAAAACTTTTATCAAATTAATAGATCGATAATATGGCCTTTCTAACAAAAATCGATAATATGTAAGCAAATAAATAATTCAATAACTTATGATTGAATATATATGAGATTGAGATGATTATGAATGATTTCTTGTAGACATGACCATCGGTTTTATGAATGATTTCGTGTATATAAAATGAAGACTTGTTTGACCTTTGACCGACATGATATCTTCGGCGTAGAAGAGCACTTAGCTCTATGCCATAGTTAGTAGAAGTTTTGAGTCACTTTTTATCATAAGGCTCTATGACGCAAAGGCTCACTTAAGCCTACGCCGTAAAGACCACGAGCCAGTAAAGCCTATAATTATAAGCCCTAAATCAGTCATAGTTAACCATTGAACTCCAAGGACGACTAGGGTTCACTCAAGAGGCGATTTTCACCAATTCCAAGATGCATTAAAAGGGATAATATGTCACCAATCATCATCAATCACATATCTAGTTAGTGTAGATCTAGTTAGTGTGATTAATACAAACATTGTGTTTATCATCATTAGTGATTTATACATTGTTTTTGTTATCAATATTACTATGACCGGCTAAACACTTCGTGTGTTTATCATCATTCATTGATCTAGTTCGGATGATTAATTCAAACATTGTGTTTATCATCATTAGTGATTTATGCATTGTTTTTGTTATCAATACTACTATGATCGGCTAAACACTTCGTGTGTTTAGCATAGTTATGAATGTATTAATACAATGATTTGATTTTGTTCATTCAATTATTGTTTTATTAGATATCTTATATGTTTGTCGTTTGATCTTTGTGCTTTGGTAGTAATTAGGACCACATAGTTCACAATAGGATAGTGACAATTGACAAACACTCGTGCACGAGGCGTCTAAACATATAAATATTAATGTAAGACTACTTAACAATCAAACGTAAATAGGTAAACTGAACAATTATACAACATGGAATCTATTAAAATAAGTGATTAAATCAAAACATAAATAAAGTCATAACTTGGCTAACACACAAGGATGTTAGCCCATGATCTCACTCTCCTACAAATGATAACCTAGTGCATTAGTCCGACTCGTAGTCAAACTACCAAATATGAATTAATTTTTATCTTACATAGCAATCTCACAAGCCATCACCGCTTGATATGTGCGTGTCGCCCATAAACATTAAAAAGCCCTAGGCAACTAAACCAAACAGATACCCTAGCCAAATTATAATATTCATATGGGTTTTAGTGAAACGATAAACTATTATCTAGCTAGACGGAATTAGTCACCGTACTGTATGAAATTAGTCGCCGAACTGTAACTAAATAAAATACACACCCCAACAAGTAATCAATATTGGTAATAGCAATTGAAGAACGCATGGAATTAGTAACGGAACTGTAACTAAGTAAAATACACACCTAAACTGTATGGAATTTGTCGCCGAACTGTAACTGAATAAAGAATTCATCTTGGCATAGAAATTGAAGAACGCATAAAACTTAATCAAAAGCAACTGTTATAATATACTTGAATGATTATGATGAGGCGAAAAATGATCCGTTTTTAGGGGGTCATTTAAGCCCGAATCCGAACTTATTTGATCAAATATTGCCCTAAATCGTTCCTTTTGTGATTTTAGGTACTTCGGGAGAGAAATCTGGAAAAGGAAGCAATTCGGACATTTTTGGAGCATAAAAGTGAAGAAAACGCCAAAGTCTTAATTTTCCATGCTGGGAACAGTAGGTGACGGCGTCAAGAGCAATACCTTGTCGGCGTCAAGAGCAAATTTCATGAATTTCCATGACGACCCATAACAGATTTGACGGCGTCACGTAGGAAGGGCGTCAAGAGTAAAAGAGTCATGACGGCCTGGAAGTGTATAAGTCTTGACGGCGTCAGAAGTAGATCTAAGAAGTCCGAGAAGAGTTTTGGCGGCGAGGTGACGGCGTCACAGTGTTTGTCTTGACGCCGCCAGACCTATTTTTCTATATATAGTTTTCTAATTTTCACACATTAAAAAGAGAAGTTTTGGGGAGAAACCCTAGTACGATTTTGGTGTAACTTTACAGGTTTTTCAAGGGTTCCAAATCCTTGATACCTTGCATGTTTAATCAAGATAAGTGTTCTTCTAATTCAATCAATATGTCTATGTGTTGGTTGTCTATATCATGTTCTTATCTTAATTCTATCATGCTAGGCTAGATCTATCTCGTGTTTGCTTAGATCTAATGAAACCTAGATGTTAATTATGTATTGATTACTTGTTTATTCTTGTCTTGGATGAATGATTTATATGTTAGGCTTAAGAAAACTGGCAGATCTCCATTTGGTAACATGCTTGAACGTCTTAAGAAACATGAACCGAGGCGCACTAGGTCTTTATTGGTTGTATTTAATGCATGAGCCACTGTTTACAATCCCTATAGTTGTGCTGGGCATGGTGTAGGAGGAGATAAGAGCTCATAGAATTGGGGAGTTATGTGTGCCACCCCATGAATGGTATTAAGGAATACGATCCGTCATCCATGCAATTATAACAAGTAATTAACGTGTAAATGATATCTAGGGAGTAATGAAATCTAAGTAAACACATTTTCTCCAATTACTGCTCACAACCTTAGTATAAATTAGTTTATTTTCATTTCTAGTATTTTATTTTGATTGCATCTTAGTATTGGGTTAGTTGATTAGCAACTAATTCCGCCCAAATCCTTCAAACCCCGAGATTTTACTTGCTTTCATAAAAAATATAAAAACACAAAAATAATCATCCCTCACCTTTAGAACTAGTATTTAGGCTTTCTAATCCTAGCGACACTATTCCTAAGCTGAACGATCAATCCCCCGGTACTTGTCACTATACTATACTACAACGATTAGGTACACTGCCTGGTGGGGGTTGTAAGCTTCTCGAGATCCCTCGAGAGGTAAAACCTATTGCGATTCCCACGCATCAAGTTTTTGGCGCCGCAGCCCGGGGAATAGTTATTGTCTAGGTTAGAATTTCTTTGTATTAGGTCTACTTGCTAGATTCCTTTCTAGTAAGATTTTATTTTTATTTTTAGGTCTTCTTTAGTCTATCTATTTCTTTGTGCCTTTGTTCGTAACCACCCGACACCATGGACAACGGGAACATCTTTGAACCCGTCATCCCACCACAACAAAACCCACCATTAGAACCCCTTAGGCCTCGAACCTTAGGAGAGTATTCCCGACCTAGCCACCAAGGCTACCGAAACACCATTGAGCTCACCGGAGCCAATGTGACCCCCTTGCGATCTGACACCATCCGGTTGGTGCAAAGCGGATGTGCATTCCATGGACTTCGTTCCGAAGATCCAAACCAACATCTTAATGACTTTCTCAAAATCGTAGATTCCATAGACCTAGGTGTTGAAACTAGAGAGACTACCCGTTTACGCCTATTCCAATTCTCTCTACGGGATCAAGCTAGTCAATGGCACCCGCGGGATCCATCACCACATGGGATGATCTCACCACTCGTTTCCTTGCTCAATTTTTCCCACCGAGGAGAACTACTAAGCTTAGAAATGACATCTTGATGTTCCAACAACGTCAAAATGAATCTCTTTATGAAGCATGGACTCGTTTCAAGGACTTACTCCAAAAAGTCCCTCATCATGGCATAGATCTTTGGCTCCAAGTCCAAATCTTTTATGACCATATCGACATCTCTACGAGGCGAGCCATTGACCAATCGGCCGGTGGTAAGCTACGTGATCTTAGTGCGGAACAATCATGGGAACTTATAGAAGATCTTGCTCTCTATGACAATGAAAGTTGGAATGATCCCCGTGACTTGAACAAAACGGTCAAGGCAATATCTTTACCTTCGAACAATTCTAGCACTCCCGACCGTAGGATCATGGAACTTGAGGACCAAGTCAAGTTTCTCATGAAATCTTACGAAGCTCCTATGCCTTCAAGCCAAGTGAACAAAATCACTTCTTCATGCGAATTATGTAGTGGTCCCCACGACACTCGTGATTGTGTGGAACTCCCCGGAACAGCTTTTGCGGACTACGCATCCACGCGTACCGACGAAGCGGGAGATAAGTGGTACACTTTCAAGCCCGAGCCAAACACATACGGTGATTCATACAACCCCTCATGGAAAAATCACCCAAACCTTAGGTGGAAACAAAATCAACCCAATTCTTCCAATCCGCCTAACCATTACCAACCAACCGGTCCACCATCCAACCGTACTTTCAACAACAATCCTTCTAACAACTATGGTAGTACCAACAATCTTGAAGGATTGATGTCAAAGTTTATGGCATCTCAAGAAGCTCGCATATCTAAGTTTGAAGCCGATTTCAAACACAAGCAAAGCGAGATGACCACTAGAATTGACACATTGTTGAAAGTTCTCAATGACCGAGAAATGGGAGCACTCCCAAGCGACACAATCAAGAATCCGAAACTAAACATTAATTCTATATCTTCAGTTTCGTCACCCACTTCGTGTCCACAATACTACTCGGTTAAATCAACGAGCACGTGTTTCAAACAAAACCAAGTTCTTCAAAAAGACCAATCAAATAAAACACCCCATATAGAGCCGGTCAAAAGTATAGTTGAAACACCTCCTACGCAAGACCTTGACGATGAATTCAAGGAACTTCACCTTGAACGCCCCGTCATTGATGTCTTAGCGCGTGCTCCTTACTATAGTGCCCTCCTAGAAAAATATGAGAAGTTTACACTAGGTAAAAATGGGACCGCCTTCGTTCAAAACAAGTTGCCTAAAAAGCTTGATGATCCGGGTATATTTGTTTTGCCTTGTAAGATAGGAAGATCCGAAGCTTTCGACACACTAGCCGATTTAGGGTCAAGCCTCAACTTGATTCCCTTATCCTTATTCACCGCTCTTAAGCTAGGAAAATTAGAGGAAACGGAGGTATTGATAGGGCTAGCGGATGGGAGTATTGCCCACCCGGTTGGAATGATTAAAGATGTAGTTGTTCACGTAGGAAAGTTAACTATACTAGCGGATTTTCACGTCCTAGACATGGTTAGTGACACTACATGCCCATTATTGGTAGGAAGAGGATTTTTAGCAACCGCTAGCTCCATGATAGATTGTAAGGAGTCTAAGATAGCGGTAGGTGAAGGCGATACTTGGTCGGTGTACGATGTAAAGAAGCATAGTTATGATTGTGATGATGAACCGACATCGCATTGGGTAGAGATGACTAGGAGACCATCTAGATACGGACCTTGGATAGAAAGGAACTTCATAGGACCTCAATGCCCATTTTATCTAGAGAAAGATTTCGTGGAAAAGACACATTCGGTAGAACAACTCATAGCTAGAGATGAAGAGCTAGATCCCTTTGAGGACCCCTTAGTCTTTGGGAAGATGATTGAGTTATTGAGCGTAATGCCCATTAATATAGAGATGAATAAGTGGAAAAGAGAGGGAGACAAGTGTAAATGGAGGTGGGACAAGCCACCTAAAAAAGGTGATGGAACATGGCATATGAGGATGACTTTGTGTGATCCGGATGGAGAAAAGTTTGAAAGGTCATACCATACTAAGGAAACCGATAGGAAGTTGAAACCTAAGTTTGATCCCAAAGATGTCCTCAATGAGGAACTCACCCGAATCACGTAGTAACCCATGACCTTGAGTCTAGCTACAAGACTCGTAAATAAAGAAAAGCGCTTCTTGGGAGGCAACCCATGTTTTGTGTGATTTTATTTTTTGTTTGTTTGTTATTTGCTTCCGTATGCATGCTTTATTTTTATTGCTGGTTGATCATGTTTCTAAACTAAATAGTGGAAATACTTTACTTTGTTGTTTTGGCCTAGTCTTAACTCCACCTAAAGGTATTTTTGCAAAAGATAAGTGTAAGGGGAAACCCCAAATATGTTTTTAAGAAACAAACCGATCATGATTCTCTACAATATTAAATGAACATGTGTATTCGTATTTGTTAGAGTCAAATGCTTGTATTGAGTCATAATGAAGTTTTGCAGGATTTTCCAGGAAGTAGGACCAAGTTTTTCCAGAAATTTTCCGGAAACTTAACATAAGGATTTCTGCAGGTCAATTCTGACGGCGTCAGGGGTTTACTCTTGACGGCGTCAGGAGTTAAAATCTGGAAGTTTTACCGGTTTTGTTTTTCTAACGGAGTCTTATGGTTTTTGTGAATTATTAAGTTTTATAATCTCCAGGAGATCTGCAAACTTCATTCCACAAGCATTATATCTTATCTTGTTTTCTAAGATTTAGTAACTTATATAGAATGCCGCCGATTTTACGCGAGGTTGTCTTGTCTATTTTGTCAGGTTTTACAGGTTATGTATGACAAGAAGATGATTTATATTCTGGAAGGGAAGCTTTGATTGTTCATTTTCTTGGAGGAAGATTTAACCTGGCCATCCTATTATCCATACCGAGCGAATCAGGGGAGTATTTGATTTCATTCTCTTTACTTTTTCACTTTTACATTCTTTACTTGAACATTGGGGACAATGTTCATCTTAAGTGTAAGGGGAGGGTAAAAAGATGATATCTTACATATGCACTTTCGCTTGAGTTTGTTTTGTTTGATGGTAGATGTGTAATAAAACTATGAGAAATACTTGTTAGTGCAATTTTAGCGCCAAATTTAAATTTTTTTACAACATTTAGGAGTGGAACTTTAGCCATAGCAAGCGTCTCATGGATAGGAGATTGTATGACTAGCACATAACCGTATATTCAGAAAAATTTTCCACCCAAATATGTGAGGTTCGCCTTTAGATTTGATAGGAAAAGCATTTACTATTAGTGCTTATGAGTGTACCGGTAGTATTTAGATTCTAGAACTTGCTTTAGTGATGCATCCCGAGACCGCTAGTGAGACTACATTCGTGTAGTAGGATTTACTACATGATAAGAGGCATTAGGATTACCCTTGTGTTAAACCCGTATCATAATTACTTGACCATTTAAAGTTATATTACTTGGCTAGTTAAGTCAACTAATTTTTCCCACACCCTTAGCGTTGTACTCATTTTTAGTACACGAAACCCCTAGTACACCCCTTCGAGCCTATCTTTTCGTTTCTAACTTTAAGCATCTTACTTAAAGGAAGAATTTGTTACACCCCACTTAAATGTACAACCAAATCGCCTTAGCCTTCCGTGTATGCGCTCATTTTTAGTGCATTATTGTTATTTGTTAAACCCTAAGTTAACTATCTAATTGATTACATGGTTGCTAAGTCGAGTCATATCCTTGTACATATTGTTTTGGGACGATTGGGACTCATGGGTAAGTACTTATTTTATGGAGTAATGGGGAAGAACATCATTTATTACCCCCATATGTACGTTAATCTTAAAAGTGCTCCAAATGTTTTGATTTTCTTAATTCGAGTCATTAGTTTAGTTAAATGTAAAGATTCAAGTGTAAGGGAAATGTTCATTCCCTATGATGTATTATTTTGGATGGTAGGGTAAGAGTGTATGCAAAAAAAAAAAAAAAAAAAAAAAAAAAAAAAAAAAAATCGAAAAATCAAAAAAAAAAAAAAAAAAAAAAAAAAAAGAAAAAAAGAAAAAAAAAATAGAAAAAGGAAAAAGAGAAAAAAAACATACGGACTACCATCCCTTTTTATTCTATGTTCATTTTATGTTTTTGTTATTTTTCATTTATTAGCTTAAGTCGAGTCTAGTCTTGACTTAGCAACGCCATATTGTACATGTAATTAACTAAGATTGTTAACTCGCCACCAGTAAACTTTCCTTTATCCAACAAAACCGTGTATTTCATATCCCTACACCTAACGTTACAACCCTTTTAAAGACCTCTTTGATAGTTTATCCTAGGTGCTTACGCCATGTGGTGGAGGTTTGATCCTTTCCCAAGCCTATGGTAATCTATTTTGCTATGACAGGTAGTGAGAGATATCTTCCGTTTCCATATTGTAATCTATACTTTATTACACCCGAGAGATGTGAGTATCTAAACACTATTTGTGAGGTGCTAGTGTATAACCTCCGTGCTTGTCTATTGGTCTTTAGTGGAACGATTATTTGTTGTAATTACTTTTATATTAGTGTTAAATGACCCCTAACTTGCATTTTGACTAGAACAAAAGCGCATTTTCTTGAGGACAAGCAAATCTCAAGTGTAAGGGTATATGATGAGGCGAAAAATGATCCGTTTTTAGGGGGTCATTTAAGCCCGAATCCAAACTTATTTGATCAAATATTGCCCTAAATCGTTTCTTTTGTGATTTTAGGTACTTCGGGAGAGAAATCTGGAAAAGGAAGCAATTCGGACGTTTTTGGAGCATAAAAGTGAAGAAAACGCCAAAGTCTTAATTTTCCATGCTGGGAACAGTAGGTGATGGCGTCAAGAGCAATACCTTGACGGCGTCAAGAGCAAATTTCATGAATTTCCATGACGACCCAGAACAGATTTGACGGCGTCACGTAGGAAGGGCGTCAAGAGTAAAAGAGTCATGACGGCCTAGAAGTGTATAAGTCTTGACGGCGTCAGAAGTAGATCTAAGCAGTCCGAGAAGAGTTTTGGCGGCGAGGTGACGGCGTCACAGTGTTTGTCTTGACGCCGTCAGACCTATTTTTCTATATATAGTTTTCTAATTTTCACACATTAAAAAGAGAAGTTTTGGGGAGAAACTCTAGTACGATTTTGGTGTAACTTTACAGGTTTTTCAAGGGTTCCAAACCCTTGATACCTTGCATGTTTAATCAAGATAAGTGTTCTTCTAATTCAATCAATATGTCTATGTGTTGGTTGTCTATATCATGTTCTTATCTTAATTCTATCATGCTAGGCTAGATCTATCTCGTGTTTGCTTAGATCTAATGAAACCTAGATGTTAATTATGTGTTGATTACTTGTTTATTCTTGTCTTGGATGAATGATTTATATATTAGGCTTAAGAAAACTGGCAGATCTCCATTTGGTAACATGCTTGAACGTCTTAAGAAACATGAACTGAGGCGCACTAGGTCTTTATTGGTTGTATTTAATGCATGAGCCACTGTTTACAATCCCTATAGTTGTGCTGGGCATGGTGTAGGAGGAGATAAGAGCTCATAGAATTGGGGAGTTATGTGTGCCACCCCATGAATGGTATTAAGGAATACGATCCGTCATCCATGCAATTATAACAAGTAATTAACGTGTAAATGATATCTAGGGAGTAATGAAATCTAAGTAAACACATTTTCTCCAATTACTGCTCACAACCTTAGTATAAATTAGTTTATTTTCATTTCTAGTATTTTATTTTGATTGCATCTTAGTATTGGGTTAGTTGATTAGCAACTAATTCCGCCCAAATCCTTCAAACCCCGAGATTTTACTTGCTTTCATAAAAAATATAAAAACACAAAAATAATCATCCCTCACCTTTAGAACTAGTATTTAGGCTTTCTAATCCTAGCGACACTATTCCTAAGCTGAACGATCAATCCCCCGGTACTTGTCACTATACTATACTACAACGATCAGGTACACTGCCTGGTGGGGGTTGTAAGCTTCTCGAGATCCCTCGAGAGGTAAAACCTGTTGCGATTCCCACGCATCAGATTATTAAAATTATTAATCTTAAATGATATCATTGATCAACTTTTGTGTTGAACTAATTTCTTTATTATTGCGTGACAATTTTTTATATATGTTATATAAGGGTATAAACCAAACGCAATATAAATAAACAACTCAAAATTATCATAAGCATCTAAATGTATATTAAGCTTTTTAAGTTCGTTTAGTCGTAAAACTAGATACAGTATATTCTCGAACAATAATAAAATACTCGAGCTCGAGTTCGAGCAAGATTTTTAAAAACTTTTCGAGCTCGAGTCGAGCTCGAGCCGAGTATATTTAATCGAGCTCAGCTCGAATATCTTAAAACTCGACTCGGCTCGGATCGTTAACACCCCTAACTGAAACCATGATATGTGTATAAATATGATGTGCATCACCAGGCTCGCATAAGCCACAATTTCCAAGCTCTTTATCTATCTCACCGACATTGTTGTCTGCATATTTACATAATTCCTCACATTAGGTTCTTCATCTTTAGTTGAAAAAAAAAAAAAAAAAAAAACGTGTTGAGGGAAACTAAAAATTCTGATCAATTGAAGAAATAAAGGATTTTGAAAGTTGCAGGTTATTACCTGCTTATTCAGGTTCTTAAACGACTACATTTTCAGCAAGCTCTCCGGCATTTGTTTCAAAACTCAACTGCAACCAACTGAAATGAATATAACGATAAATATTAGAAACAGTCCCTAATGAACAATTCAATATTGTTGATACAAATCTTATTTAGTTTCTTCAGTTTTACTAAGAAACATAGCTATGGGCTTAACTTGGAAAAATGATGCCTTAATTCAATGTTGTCGATTCAAATCTTATTTAGTTTCTTATTAAGTCATCCTTTGATACTATAGGATATGCTATTCAACTCTGGTAATAAACTTAGAAACATGCTATTTGTCATCCTTTAATACGCTGTAATAGACCTAGTGATGTGGAATTTTCTTTAGCTCTGGTAATACGACATGATATTCATATAGGATACTATAACAAACTTAGATATATTAGTCATCCTTTGATGTTATTAAAATAGTTTTACGATTACTGTACCTTGAAGGATGAACTAATTTGCTTATCCTTGATAATAATTAAGGGTGGTTCACATGTTGGCCAAGGTGCCCCCTCCGAGGTCTATCCTGGGCCTGGTGTTCCATCTACTTCAACATATCAGGTATGCACAAATTTAGGATTCATGTTATTTTCTACTTGATAACATTAGATTGTAATACCTTATCATGATTTATTCAGAGCTTCAATCAATCTCTACCTCAACTCTCATCTGGTGCCACAACATAAACCCCTCTAAAATCTCGTGAATTTCACGGGAAAATCAATGTGTCATCAATGTGTCCGATGAATGCATATAAGGTAGGGGATCATGCAACAACTGGTACCTCTAGTAGAGTTGATTCAATCAATTCAAAGGTTTCCAAATCCCAAAATTTTACAGTTTTGTCTGACCAACCTGGAACACGTAGTTGTGTTTGTTAAATATGCCATCATCAGAAGAAAGAAAAATGCCAAGTGATGGAGTAATTAAGCAAAGTAACACTTAACATGAATCTAAAGTGAGTATAACAATCAAACAAATAAACTCTCATTAGTGTTAACTGACTTCACTTGACTATACCTTGCTTTGTCCCTCCCTAAGCTTCTTTGCAGTCAAGTTAGCCTGGTAACTCAGGTTCTAAAGTTAGAACTAACTCCACATGCTCCCCTGATATTGCTTCTTTCCATCCTACATGCATGAAAGCAATCACCAAGGATAGTCGGACATCACTTTATATGAGAATATTTGCCAACACATCATCTCACATGAATCATAACGGCTTCACGTTGGTTTGACCCATAGCATTGTCTAATTATTTAATAAAAACCCTTGTTACAAAAATAATAGATATCTTTTTTTTTTTTCAAAATATGAAACACTCTTGAGAATTGTACACATTAGAAAAAGAATATATTTTGGATAGCTTTCTAACCTTTCCCTTAATGGTCCCTTTTTTCAGGTATCTTACCTTTCTTGCGCTGTTCATGTTAAAACATAACAGCATCAGACCATTTGTAAGTAAATTCATCGAATCTAGTATGTGATTAGTGAATTCTGAACACATATTTTGGTTGTCCTCGGCACATGGAAATATTTGGGAAATAGTTTATGGAAAAATGCATGGGGTAAAAAAGAAAAAAAAATGAAATATAATTGGAGAGCAACAAAGCTTACTTTGAAATATAAATGTTTTTACTGCATCTATAGAGAATGGATAATGTTCTTGATTATAGACATCTTCAAAGAATGTGGAAAATAGTACCAACCTGCAACAGGAATATAGAAATGTTTCACAAATGGAGCTTAGTATAAAGCTAATATTGATTGTATATTAACTACGCAAACACACAAGCATCATAAAAGTACCTGCCAATGATGTTGTGTTTTGCTTCCTAGATCTGCTTCATATCATAAAATAAGTGAAATCAACAACCTAAAACAATAAAAGAATGCAATGAATAAATTAGCTATTCACAAATGTATCAAACACATGGTGAGCATAAAATTCCATCATCGAATCATTACAAATGCAACTCATAATTTCTTCGTGAATCAAACATAAACGCATTACAATTAAATGGTTAACAAAATTTATCAGTTTCACACATTTGTAACTTATGAAACCTTCTTAAATCAGAATTTCTTAGCCAAATCTCTAAAAATTTGGGAACAAAACATGCTAATCGAATTAATCAAAATCACTCTTTTCCTATTATAACTTTCCACCAAAATCAGGAAAAAAATTGAAATAATTAACTTTATGCAATAGATATACCACATTGAACACTAATCTATACATAAAAATCATTATCCCTGATTCTAAACTATAGGCAACAATAGCATAAACATGTAAACATAACATATAAGAAAAAATTATAAAAAAATATCTTAAAAACAAACTTGCAATCAAAACCAAATATTAGTTTTCACTTGAATATTATAAGATCCCCTATTTTAGGGTTATTCAAAAAATATCACTGACCTATTCAAATCGTATAAAAGATGCTCATGATTTGATTCAAATGAGGAATCGTATAAAAAATGTTGTGGTTGAAGAAGAAGAAGTGGTTTTGAAAAAGTGATGCTTTTGAAAGCGTATTGCAATAGAATGGAAGCGTATAAGAGATTTAAGGAAACTGTTACAATCCATTTAATGCTTAACAAAAATACAATCCAGTAATTGATGCACACGAATATAACTGACCTATTCAAATCGTGTAGAGGAAGAATAGTGTTGAAGAAGGAAAGTGTTTTAAGATTGAGGAATTGAAGGAGACGTTTTCTATTGTAAAAGGTGTGAGGAAGTATTGCATAATGAAGTTGTACGCATTAAACACTCGACCAATCATAGAAGAGACACATCAGCAAATTAAATGCTTGGTGTGCTTTATAGGACTTGTAAACTATTCTGGTTTATTAGCATAGATAGATATTTTTGTAATAAAAAATATTATTATTAAAAATAAATATAAAAATAAATTAGAGTATTTGTAAGTGGGCCTCACAAAAAATAGAAATATTTATTAAACTCTACCACTCTCTCTACTTTTGAAAAGTGTGAGACCATTAGGGTTGAGTCTCAATTTTAAATCCAAAGTTTATAAACAAACATAGGTTTTAGTCATCAATCTCAAATCCAAAAGACACGTATGTGAAACAAATGCACCCTAATTAAAGTTCTACTCAAAGCTAAAATTGAAGTGTTTAATAGTATTACATCATTATAACGTCAAATGAAGGAAAAAACATTACTACTATTTAAAATTTTATGTATTTTAAATTTATTTTAGAGAAAAATGTAAGAAACTGAGTCGCAATTAGCACGTGTTTTGAAACATTTATCTAAAAGCTATTTTGATATTCAGTTTATCATAACTTAAATAAAGTAAACAAACATAACTAAATTAGTGAGCTATTTGAACATCATTCACAATTTGGCTGTTTTACATTTATATTATCGGTTGTTGTACGATAACTTTTGCAATCCAATTGACTTGTTTCAGTTCAACAAACTTAGACAATTTGTAAAAATGGTATCAAAACGACTAACACAAGGTTTATCACTCAACCAACCACCCCTTGGTAATTCAATCTTTTATTATAACTATAAACACCGAGGATTGTCCCCAATACGGATGCAATCCAAATACAATACAAAGAAACAAGTAATAGTCCCTCTATAAGGTGCTATTACACTGATACAATACTCACACACTAAGACTAAACAATACCAAACTAAACTCAAGACCAAGATCAAGATCATCTTGTTACAAGTGATCTAACACTATAAACAATGAAAACCAAACTGATGAAAACTGGAAAAGCTTTTAGAGCGTATTAATGAATTAGCAACTTAGCTGATAACGCAACTTATATAGCACCAATTTTCACTTTAAACCCTGCACAATATAAACACTACAAAACTAGCACCAAAGTTAGGATTAGTAAAAACACACTAAGAAATATTACATAACTAACCCTAAAGTTTCACAAGTTTGCTAAAGAGTATTTATTTCAATACCATCCCTCAAACTTATGAAACAAACATGTTAACCATGCCCAACTTCTTAACCAAATAAGCATGTTGCACAGATCCAAGAGCTTTAGTCAAGATATCAGCAATCTGCTCTTTTGACTCAATATGTACAGTTTTTATAAGTCCAGATGCCACTTTCTATCTAACAAAATGCATAACAGGCTGCTATTTGAATAACAGACCTATTATCACAAAACAACTCAACTGGAATCAACCCAATTTCACCCAGACCAGTTAAAACTTTCAAGATCCACATGACCTCATAAGTATCAGATGCCATACACCTATACTCAGCCTCAGCAGATGACTTAGAAAGAGTAGCCTGTTTCTTACTCTTTCATGACACAAAAATTTCTATTCACATAAACACAATACCCATAAACTAACTTTCTGGTAACAAGATACTTATCCCAATCAAAATCAGAGAAGGCAGTGACCTTAAACCCTCCTTGAGTCTTATTAAACCCAATACCATTACCAGGAGCAAGTTTCAAATATATAAGGACTCTTAAACCAAGATAATAGTGAGACTGCAAGGGAGCATGCATGTGTTGGCTAAGACAGTGAACAACATAAGAAATATCTAGTCTAATCATAGTGAGATAAATCAATTTACTAACTACTTTCTGATAAGCAGTAAAATTCTTTAAGTACTTATCATCATCAGTCTCCTTATGAGCTATAACAATGTTTTCAGGCAAGGGTGTTAACACAGGTCTACAAGCATGCATGCCAAACTCATGAAACAAGTCTTTGATTTTAAACTTGTTCTTTAATTTTTTTAAACTGCTCAACTTCATTCTCACAATTACCAGTAATAACAAGATCATCCACATAAACCAATAAGAATAAAACAATATTATTCTTCTTTTTGATAAACAAGGAATGGTCATTTTTGACTGTTTAAAACCATCTTCAAACAAAGCTTCAGATAGTTTTTGATTCCATTGTCTAGGAGCTTGTTTAAGCCTATATAAAGACCTTTTTAGTTTACAAACTTTGTTACTACCTTCTTTAAAGTACCCAGGTGGACGAAGCATATATACTTCCTCTTTAAGATCCTCATATAAGAAAGCATTATTGACATCCATTTGAAAATTTTTTCAATCTTTTTGAACAGTCAAACTTAATAAACATCTAACAGTATCCATCTTAACAACATGACTAAAGGTTTCCTCATAATCTACTCATTCTTTTTGACCAAAACCTTTAGAAACTAATCTTGCCTTATACCTTTTTACTTCCCCTTTGGACTTATACTTAATTTTCAAAACCTATTTGCTACCTATTGGTTTTCTACCAAAAGGTAACTCAGTTTCTTCCTATGTATCATTTTCATGTAAAGTTTGCATTTTCTCATTCATAGCATTTTTCCAATTAACATCTTTGCTAGCCTCCTCATAAGAGGTAGGCTCAACAGTTTTATTTAAATTGGAAACAAAACATCAATTATCAGCACTTAGCAAGTAATGATTAGCATACTTATTTAGACCATATCTAACTTTAGAATCAAGCACATAATCATTTAACTTGACAGGTAACTTAGAAGGTCTGGCAGACCTTCTATGACTCCCTTCCTCTGTTCTATTATCAAACTCATTTTGAAAAACAGGAACCTCAAGGTTTGAATCAACATCTCCCTCAGTATAATAATTGTCATCTAAAGTCGTCAGATTTAAGTACAATAATATGCACTTAAATTACATCATGGTTGTTTATTTAAATTTATACAGCAACTCTCAGAAAATAAAATTTGATTTCGATAAAATCTTGGAAAAATAAATTATTAAAATTATATATTTTTTAACGGCAAGTTAGTAGTTAGTGATTCGAGGTCATAGTGACATCCACTTGGACAGTATACAAGCCTCGAACCTTCGCCTTAAGGATAAACCCCACTCCTGCTTCTATTTATTTTGCCCCTGAAGGTCCATGGTTAGACTCAAACCTTAGACCTTTCCAAAGATACCTCCCCAAATATATAGTTAAGCAATTTTATACATATATATTAGGGCAAATGATTAAAAAAAGGTATCATATTTGACATCGTTTATTTTTCTGGGTATCGAACAATTTTTTTTGCTTTTCGGGTATTTTTCTTTCAAATTAAGCCTTTTTAGGGCATTTTGCAACATTTTATGACATTTTTGCCGCTCTCGGCTAATAGAAAATTTTGTTGAAGGGCAAAAATGTCAAAAAAATGTCGTAAAATACATAAAAAAGGACAAATTTAAAAGAAAAGTACCCATATAAGCAAATTTTTTGTTCGATACTCAGAAAAACAAACAATGGCAAGTATGATACATTTTTTTTATTCATTTGCCCTATATATTGGAGTATATATTTGACCTTATTTCAAAACACTTTAAGCAAGTTTTATTCTAAAGTCCGTGCGTGCATACGGTTTATAAATAGTATAGAAACTAAAACACTTACAAATTATAAACAAAAAATATATCTCTGTGAATTATCTCAAAGACATGTTTCGTCTAGGGGTGTTCAAACAAATCAAGGACCAAAAGAACAGAGGAATCGTACCGGTAACGATTAAGAACCGAACCGAATATTAGAACTATGGTTCAATTTTTGGTACTTTCCTCGAAAAAAACATACTTCTTTTGAAAGTAAGGATTTTTATAGGGTTTGTTTGGGAATTAACGTACAAGAAGAAGAAGAAGAAAAGAAAAGAAAGAAAAAAAAAAAAAACCTCTACCCAAACATTTAATCCATCTAAAATAACACCAAACTCTCAATTTTATACTTAATAATATCATTCAAAGATTCAAATATTATTATCAACATCATTCAAATTTCAATTGCGGCATTCGTGTCGGCCTTTAATATCGATAGACGCATTTTGGACCCTTATATAACTTCGTTGTCAAGTCAACTTGTGGAGGCATTGGTTTGCACCCAAGCTTGGATAAGAAGAGAGAGAGAGATGGTGTAAATAAATGTGGATGAAATTGAAGATATTTGAAATGATGACGAGGTTGTTAAAGAGATGAAAGAAGCGGTACGGAGTTATAACTGGAAATAAGTGATAGAGCATTAAGCGTTTTTGGAGGTTTTGAATATAAATGCATGTTTTTGATACTTTTGAACAATTACAAACTTATATTTTGACATTTTGTGTTTTTGTTTATGTTATTTTGAACACTTGAAATTATTGAAACGATTTGCATTGTTGGAGATAGTTCCTTTGTGTGTTTGTATTGTTATAACATGTCTTTCATGAATGATAGACAAATAATAATAATAATAATAATAATAATAATAATAATAAAATAGAAATAAAAAATCTTATAAACACTTTGGTACTCGTCAAGAATTACCAAAAATTCTTGTACCGAAACTGAACCAAAAAACTTGAGACGGTTCTCGGTTCCACCTTTTCCTTATATTCAGTTATTGGTTCTTCCAGTTCTGTCCGATTCCATAACTTTATAAAGTGATTACACTACAATCGGTCTAATTAGCTTACCCTACTACACGATTTTAAACCCCAACATGACAACATATCTCAGTTGTATCTTCGTGAACATGATTGACAATTCTTTTTCAATATACAAACAACACTTGTTGAGAAAGAAAGCAAAAAAAAAAATAGTTTTGACAAGTCACTATAAATCCAATTTGCATTATCTCTGAAAAGAATATTCACTAAATAAAAATATCGTGACTCGTGAATGTATTTTATCTTTTCCATGTCTTTATCTCATTTCAAATTCCATCACTCCCCATTAAACACACACATTTTTTTTTTTTTTTTTTTATATATTTTTTGTTCAAAAACTTTTATTTCTTCTTTTTAACCATGAACTCAAAAAGGGTCTCATCAAAAGCAAATCTTTAACATAAAGTTCATAATTAGCATCTTTTTAGCCATAAACTCCAAAAGGGTAACTTTAAAACCAAATCTTTATAAAAAAATATAATGTTTTTAAGCATGAACTCAATAAAGGGTATCATAAAAACCAAATCTTTATAAAAAAACTCCATCATTTTAAGCATGAACAAAAAAAGGGTCTAGTTTTTTTTTATAAAAAAAAAATGTCAACAGTTTGGTTTTCTTTAAAAAAATCATTCCACTGCAAATCAGATTCATCAGATGTCATAAACCCAAAATCCAAAACAAAAACAACCCATTTGACCACAATCTTGACCCGAAAACGCCACCAATGGGGCTGTTCAAGGTCCATTAAAGACGTCATCAATGGTGGAAGCAAACGTCATCATGACAACCCTGTAAACTGCAGCCCAAGATCCATAGGTAGTAGTGACTTTTTGAACCCAATAACCCATGAAGTCATTTTAAACAATGCATCAAAATGTGAGCTTAAGATTAGTACTTTTAGTAATGGGTTGCATGATTCTGGAGGTGAGTATGTGGGGACATTGTTGCCTGGGACACCTGGGCCTGGTGGGGTAAAAGGGGTGGAAATGGGTCATTTGGGGAAAAATGGTAATGGGTTGGTTAAGAGTAGGAGGTCTTTGGAGAAAGAGAATGATAGTGGTGGCTTTTCGGGTGGTGGTGTTACTTGCCATAAGTGTGGGAAGGTGTTTAGGAAATGGGAGAATCTTGAAGCTCATCATTTGTCTAAACATGCTGGTATGTGGCTATGTTTTCGACTTTTCGGTTTTAGTTTTTGAAATTTTGGTACTAGTTTGAATGTTTTTGGTTGCTTGTGTTAAATTGTTTGTGTTTACAATGTGTTACATTTTGCTTGTGTTAGAACACAATAATTAACTAACTCCATTGGAGTAATGAATTCTCGTAGGGTAAGTTTTTGGTAGCTTTTAAGTTGTAGAAGGTATCGGCTTATTGAAATGTTAAAAGCTCATAAGTTAAACTTTTTCAGCTTATGAGGTTATCAACTTTAGCTTAGACTTGTTTAAGTGTATAAGCTCAAGCTGATAAGCTCGTAAGCTCAAAAGAGCTAAAACAAGTGAGCTTATTGGCTTTTCCATTAGCTAATAAAATACGCCAACTCGCCAAGTACAACCAGTGTTGTGTTTTAGCTAGTGTCAAAGTGATTAGTTTATGTAAGTAACTATTAGAAACTAAATGTTTGCTACTTGTAGAGTTGTAGTTGTAGTTCAAATAAGCAGTTAACTTCTTCCAAAATGCATATCCAAACACTACATTATCCCTTATAGTTTAGGTTATGGCACTAGGCTTCAAGGTCGTAGGAAGTAATTTTATCTCGTCATGTGTGTTTTCTTGTCTAGAAAATAGGAAGTATCTTGTTATGTAAGCTTTTTGCCTATATAACGGGCTGAGATATGGGATTCACTCATATCCATTGTACTTAAACGTTTTGGTTAATATATTTACCAGGGTGCAGGATTACTCCCCTTTACAAAAAAAAAAAAAAAAAAAAAAAAAAAAAATGTGTTTGAAGCATAATTATGAAATTTAGCTTCTTTTCAATCACAGACTCACAGTGTTCATATCTAGGACATATGTGTAATCATGTAGTTTAGATTATTTTCTAATCATAGTGTTCATATCTAGAACACAGTTGCAATTCTGTTTTTTTGCAATCATTGAAACAGTGGGAATTAATGTTTATTGTTGTTTTGTTACAGTTACGGAACTTATTGAGGGTGATTCGTCAAGAAAGATAGTGGAAATTATTTGTCGTTCAAGTTGGTTAAAGTCCGACAGCAATTCTGGCCGAATAGAAAAGATTCTAAAAGTACATAACATGCAAAAAACACTAGCAAGGTTCGAAGAATACAGGGAGCTAGTGAAAACAAAAGCAAGCAAATTACCCAAGAAACACCCCCGTTGTCTTGCAGATGGAAATGAGTTATTAAGGTTTTATGGAGCCACAATCACTTGTTCACTAGGCATCAATGGTGTCTCAAGTCTATGTGTTTCTGATAAATGCTGTGTTTGTCGCATTATAAGAGACGGGTTTTCAACCAAAAGGGAGCTTAAAAGTGGAATTGGCGTTTTCACTTCTTCGACGAGTGCTAGAGCTTTTGAATCTATTGAAGTGTTTGAAGAAAATCCTGATATACGGAAAGCGCTGATTGTGTGTAGAGTAATAGCAGGGAGGGTACACCGACCGTTGGAAAATATTCAAGAAATGGCGGGTCAGTCGGGGTTTGACTCTTTGGCGGGAAAAGTTGGACTATATTCAAATATCGAAGAGCTTTATTTGCTTAGTCCTAGAGCTCTTCTACCTTGCTTTGTGGTAATATGCAAACCCTAATTAAAACATACGCTAAATGCTCATTTTGGTACATTACTTGGTGAAACTTCCTTTAGAATGACTTGAGATCTTTTTGATTAGGAACAATAGTTGCTGAATTGCCTTTGTTAACACCTACATTTCCTTCATTCCTTCAAAGGAAGGAACTATGTTTCTTCATGTATTGCATATAAAATGTTTAAAACTTGAGTATTATCTGCAATTGAACACGTAAAGGCTCTCTAGAACTTTCCATGCATCGCGTTTACTAAATTTTGAATGTTGATGATCATTGTGTGTTCTTTAAACTATTCAAGATCGAGTGGTTGGTGTCACAAAGTGTTTGCATTCTACCTTGGTTTCGAGTTTGCGCATTAATTCTGTGTTCTTCTCTTCGTTTTTCGATTCTAGATCTTGATACTGCTTATAAACTATTTAACAAAGCATGGACCATATTATATATTCTTGGCACAAAAAGGCAAGATTCTCGGTGTATAAACTGTAGAATTCAAGTAAATTTGAAATTTTCATCATGTGACTTGTGTACAAAACTACAAACTACAAACTACTAGTGGCATATAATATACCAATTCAAAATCTAAGAAAATGTAGTATAACAGGTCATGAATGAAGTACAAGGTTTTCAAAATTTGAAAAAAGTTTCTAAACCAGATAAGAAGACAAGTGGTCCTAGGATACAAACAAATGGACATTACGAGAGTACATGTTACTCAAAAATAGACCCTGGTGGAGCCAAAGTTTATCTGTCTTTTTTGATTTTGATTTTGATATGGGTCTTCATCCTCCACTTAATGTGTAACAACTAGCTTCCTTAGATAAGGCATGGGGTCCTTTCTATTTCTGTTAAAAATGGTTTAATTGTAAAATAATATTATACATTAATTATGTTTTAACCTTTTTGTTTCTTAGATGAGACCGCGTGTAGCAGTTCCTGTCTTTCTTTAATTCAGCGTCACGTCATCTTTTTTACTACTTTTACCCTCTAATAGTCATTATCTTTCTTACCATTTACTTATACCCCAGTTAAACACAAACTTACCCATAACATACTTGCACAGACAAATTTTGTTTCTTTCGGTGGTCTAAACCACTGATTTCTGTACAGTAAAACCTCTATAAATTAATAGTGTTAGGACCGTGATATTTTATTAATTTAGCGAGATATTATTATATCGATAAATTAATAATTTATTAATTTAAAGAGGTTTTACATATGACCTTTAAAATTTCAAGTGTAATATACTAGATACAATGAATACTCGTTAAAGATGGAAAATAAATTTGAAAAACAATTTCCAATTAAAATTTTATGAATTCATATTCACTTTATGGAAATAAAATTAACATTTTTTGTCGCAATACTAGAAGAAAACACACCAACACTTTAGTGCAATAAGGAGATTTTGAGATAAACTCAATATAGATTTGAAGTTCAACAAAAAATAACAAGTGATAATGAATTCATTTTTTACTAACCAATCTTAGGATTTTGAAATGTATCTCTCACGCACACGCATATATAAATATATATGAAATTTTTAGTAATTATTAATTTATAGTTTCGTTGAGACTAATATATATACACTGGGGTTTCAAAAAAATTATTATCTTATTATTTTATCGATTGGGGTCCAAATTTGTACTGGTTCCAAGTTGGGACCGGACAAATTATTAATTTTATCGAGGTTATTAATTTATCGAGTATTAATTTATAGAGGTTTTACCGTATATTTTTCGCCTACAAGCATTAACAAACACAATATTTAACAATAACCATGCATGAAATCGATAACATTTTGTATACCACGCGTGGACACTGGTCATAGGTTAAATATGACATAAGCTGTTGCTCATCTACAAAAAGTCAAGTCATAATTAAGTGAAAAAAAAAGACAACCAGTTAGTACTATTTTAGTTAGCAACTTTTTTGAAACTTTAAATCTTTTCTTGATTATCTTAAGCTTATATCTCCAAGTTGTAAATTTGAGGAAAACTGTTTGTCAACATAAACCTGGAATTCTTGTTCCCTACAACATTGCATGACTGCAAGTGGAGTATTTAATAATGTTTTCCAATTGCCAATGGAGTTGTCTACTTTAAATTTAAAAAATTTTTGGTGATCATTATTGATGTTCTAATCTTTGCAGACATATATGTCATAGTGTCGCACCACGTTCAATGACAGTTGCCATGGTAGTCATATTAGTTTTTGAGCATTGGTTGTCATGCCAAATAGACCAAAAGAATAAAGAATCACACGTATAGGCCATGTTTGATAGAAGACCGTCTGAATACTTGACCCGTCAACCAAAGCGAAAGTGCTTGGTCACGCCTAGTTTGATAACTCAGAGTTGAAAAAAGAAAAACTTGTATATGGTGGGTATGAAAATCAACTCATAACAGCAAAAGGTGGATAGAATTATAGAATTAGTGAAATTGCACTGGTATGCATACCTACTTCTTACTAATTTCCTTGTTAATATCACAAAATCGGGATGATATCCGCAACCAAAGCAACAAGGTGAGATATTTTACATCTGATCTAACACAACAGAGAAACAAACTTAATTTGAACCCTAATTTCCTCAATCAGGACCACACCAAAACCTGAGCTATGTGCTTTGGGTTACTCGGTATCTGGTAAAAATGGTCATATATATTACACAAGACAGATTAAAAAAAATCAAGTGAACAAATTCAAAAGAAAGAAAAATATGATGTGTTTAAACATCAGTGGAGTCAGCTGTGCTGTCCAAAGATTCCACCCGGCGGTGTCTGCTATCCATTGAACTTTGACGATCCGATTGACCTATTGTGATGGCTATATCGGACGGAGAACGTTTGTAATGTTTTTTGCTGTGTCGTGATTTTATGATATGAGATAGCACTTGTACTATGTCCCTCATTGCTGGTCTTTTTCTTGGTGAACGGTTGATACATTTGTGTGCAAGTGCTGCCACGTCGTTTAATTCTTGCTCGTCGAAGTTCCCATCTAGACGAGAATCGGCTATTTCTTCCCATCCGACCTGTCCTCCCGTATTTAATGCTGCCTGTTATCCATTAAAACATGATGAATTTAGAGAACTAGAATTATCTTTACATGCATAAATGCACAACTGTGTTATATTCGCAGTTGCACAATTGCACTATAACGAAACTTTAAATTCACAAGTCCAACTATATGAAAGTGTATGTTCAAGTACGCATGTGTATACAAACATATTATTAAGATGTACAAGTTCAACTTATTTTTCTTATGTTTTATCCTTAATGGGTCAAATAAAGCTCAAGAGGAAATGGGTCAACAGGGATGCAAATCGCCCAAAAGATGTACTGTAGCTTTATTGCATAAATATCCTAAATCATTGTACTAAATGTTTAATCATTGAGTTTTGTAAGCATAAATAGGTAACTAACTTTAATTAAATTTCTAGTTTGGTTAACCAATTTTATGTAGTTAATTAAATAATTAGAAACTTGGATGTTTTTCTAACCTACTAACGATTGGTTACCTAAGACAGAAATCAAACAAAAGCTAATTAACTTTTTTAAGCAATCAGCCCTTTTTCTATCCATATTTGGCATGCTAATTAGTAATGAAATATACATAAGTTTTAAACAAACTATGTCTCGGGTCAATCTGACCCGCACTTAAAGTTACATGTTCCAGTTCCCAATTCGCCCATTTTGGTGCCTCTATTATACGTAAAGCAAGAGAGAGGGAGATAGAAATCTTACAAGCTCAACATGTTCCAAGAGACCTTGTTGAGGGTTCCGTCCTGCAATAAGCTCAAATAATAGTACTCCAAAGCTATACACATCACTTTTCTTGGTATAAGATCTTGATGATATATATTCAGGATCTAAATAACCAAAAGTTCCCTGAATATTGGATGCATTTCTACTATCCTCTCTCGAAAGCCCAAAATCAGCTACTCTAGCACCCATGGACTGATCCAACAAGATGTTGGAAGGTTTGATGTCTCGATGTACAACTGAAGGAACTGCCTGAAGTTATATAAACATATCAATAACATGAGTTAATCATATATGCATTCAAATCATTTCTAAAATGGTTGAAGTTGCTTACTCCATCATGGAGGTATTCTAATCCCCTTGCCACATCCAGTGCTATTTGAACTCTTAAACTCCAGCTTAACAGATCATGCTTTTCATCTGAATTCCAAACAGACAACAGTGTTCGATTAACTAGATGTTTAGTTTGATGAGATTAGACACAAAGTTAGATGATCGATCACTTACTGTACAAATGAGATGATAGACTGCCTTTGCTCATGTAGACGTATATGAGCATGTGTTGTCCCTTCTCTGCGCAGTATCCAACCAAATTCACAAGGTTCCTGTGATGTAATCTTCCCAATAAACTAACCTAAGAACACATACAAAGGGAAAAAAATGATATCAATCAGTAAACTTCATCGAAGCAACTAACTGTTATAATGTGATTTCTTTGACTCATGATAGTCAAAGGTAAGGTTTGAGAACATAGTGAAAAATCTTAACCGACGATTATTTTTCTTTTAAAATATAATTGTTCTGAAGTTTTTGTTGGTATCTATTAAGATGTATGCACAAGTATACAACACCAAAATTCTAAACTTCTTGATCCATTTGTCTGCTAAATAAACTTGCAGGCCTACCACCACATGTCAATAATCTCATGACTAAAAAAGAGTATTCTGTAATTAGAAGTGGCACAACGGGTGGGACGAGCAGGTTCGGTAATGGGTCAAAACAGGTACATTATTGTACGGGTCGGTATAGTTTGAGCCGACACACATAAATAAGATTACAAATTTACAATATCTTACATTAATTGTATCCCAAAGTTTTGAATACAATTGAAAGTACAGTTTGAGCGATTTCGACCTGTTTGACCACTTCTTTTTAGCTAACTTTTTTACTCATTTGACATGTAAGAAATAAAACATAACCCAAATCGACCATATAAAAAAATTTAAAACTGACACCTTTAGTTGTGAGTTGTGACGTGTGTTATATGTTATTTCACATGTAATGAAGTATAGTAAGTAATCAGACATGATTATGAGTTATGACTCAAAATCTGCAATTCAGAAGTTACTGCAAGTCTGCAACCAATTCTAAACTTTATGCTGGAAAAGTTTGAAGATGAATGCGAACCCAACTACTCAAGTCAAGCATGTATACGATAAAGCCTATACGTGTAAAGATTTTCATTACCTCTGTGTGAAATTCCTTCTCGCCTTGTTTTGAATCAGTTGCAAGAACTTTTACAGCAACAGTTTCACCAGTGCCCATCTGAGCTTTGTAAACAGAACCAAACGCCCCTTGGCCTATTGTGGATGTGAAATTACTCGTTGCTTTCTGTATATCTCTGTTTGATTCAGAAAAATAACAAGATAAGCGGTAAGAATATAAACGTTAGCAAAATATCACCCGAGTATTTGACATACCTGTAAGGGTACTCTAGAATTCCAGAAGCTGCAACCACATGAGATTTTTTCGACCCACGAAACCAAAACGTCGTCCCATTATGTATAGACGATCTTGCTGACTCTGTATCCATCGATGAATCCGATAACACTGTACATGAGTCGACACCATTTGCTCGCATGGGGACAGTTGATGCTCTCCTAGAACTGCTATTACCTATCTGAGATCGTCTCCGGTGTAATCTAAAACAAAGTAGTCCTATTATTGCTAAAACTACTCCAATCACTACCCCTATTGAAATCCCGATTATCAGACCAGATGACTTTGCTTTCATTTCTTTGCAGGGGCTTTAATGGTCTCTACCATCAACACACCTGTAAAAACAACTACAGTAGTAAGTAATTACAAAATTTACAAGTCTAACTACAAATAACCAACCAATTTACTGTTTAGTACTTATCAACACCGTCTTCTGTGTTTTCCAGTATTAGAGATGAATGCGATTTTGTACCTTTTGGTCTAATATTCAACATTCTATTAAGAAGAGAATTAAATTCTTTTAAAAGAAAACTGGTACCAATAATATGTACAACAGTAGTTATCATTCCAGAAGAAACGTAAATTCTTCAACAATTTGGTACCAAAAATATCATCAGTTGACGAAATCAACGTGCCTTTTACTTTTTCAACGAAAGCAAACACAAGACGAAAACCAAATGAAAAGTCACAGCCGATTTTCAAAAAATTTCCAAGAAATTTTCAATAGGAAACAGAAACTTGTTTTACAAAACATATTACCAGCTCGATCACGCTACCGATGATTATATTATACTGAGAATACGTAAACCACACACAAAACAAAACAAATTCGTAAACAAACTAATATAAGTTTAGTTAACAAATAAGGAAAGTATATATTTATTACCTGATGATTATAGTAATGATTAATGAAGTGAAACAAAACAGTTTCTATCTACATTGTTGTTGATCAGAGATAAGATTGTGGAATGTGAAGAATAATAATGGTTGAATAGTTGTTGTTGTTCAGCATGATGATGAGGAGGAGGAAGACTATTACTGTATTATTGTACTGGAAATGGCAGGTAATGGTGTTGGGAATATTGTTGAATGTAACTCAATATTTTAATTTTATTATTGTTGTCAAAATGTGGAGATATAATTTATAAAGAGGGAGCGAAAATGGACTGGTCGTAGTTCTTTGGAGAATTTGAACAGCGTGGCGTGGGTGGGGTATATGATGCCGTGTATTTGGGTTTGTTATTTGTGTGGCGATTAAAAAAAATAAAACGAGTTAGAAAATTTTAAATGAAAAAAATGAGAGAAAACTAAAATCACAAATTTCAGATATATTTATAAAAATAATTGTATATTTAAAAAAGTAATTATTTTATTTAAAATGTTTTGCTAGAATTATTAATTTTATTAATTTTATTTTTTTCATTTTAGTTTTTTATTCTTACTGGATATTTCTCCGTTATCACCTTATTTGTAAAAGATGTAAGTGTAAAATTGAGTCATCTGAAGAAATAATTTTTGAATATATTAAATATATCGTTTGATTAAATGTAAGAGTGCGTTTGATATGCTATCATAAATGACAATGTGTATGAGTTTGATAGTAGTGGTGGGTCTTTCACCTATGAAAGATCTATACCTAGCTTTATTGATGCATATAGAGTATGCATTATGTCTATCATTCATTACCATAGTGGTAGACCCCCTTATCTTAAACAAACATCTTTAATCACTTTTATAGTCATAGTCTCATTCTCATAATGGGACCAAACGCACCCTAAAAGTTTTACAAGTCAAGGGACTCAAATATCGTATTTACAGTAACGTAAGTAATCAAATAAATAGTTAAGCGGCCTAAATGAACAAAAATATAAAGCTCAATAATCTTCTCATTTGTTAAACCCTTATTTTTTTCATCGATCATAAGTAAAACATATATCATTTGTACTCTCATTTTGTATCTTTTTAGCTATACATATGTCCATAGTTACCTAAAGTTAGTATTAACACAATATTACAAAGCTAACTAAAGTGGACAAGTGGTAGACAAAATTAGCTTCGCGAATTAAGGTATTTTTTTTTTGAAAGGTGAATTTCAACTTAGAATCGACCACCTTCGCGGACAGCGAAGGCCCCATCGCCACCCCGTCAGACTATGTTGTCTTAACCGGGTCCACGCTGATCTCAGGTGGTAACGGGTTTCCCCCGGAAACCGTACTGCCTCCACACAAGTTACCTTGATGTTCCTCGAGCTTGCAGCTTAAAAGTGTTTAACTTTAAACACAAACATGCTCCACCGTTAGCCATCCCCAAAAACCCGCTTTCGTGGTGTAAAACAAAATATTTTTAATATTAGCTGGAGTCGAATATAGACAATTTTTAATTAGTTAATTTCAAGAGCCACCTATGTTATTAATTATTAGAGTTTTTCACTGTTAAATGTTTGTGTTTTATTATTCCACATTTAAGAAATGATGATTTACATTAGTTGCGGAACTAAAACATTTTTTTGATGGGCCGAATTTATTTTGGGAGGGCTGAATAAGTGATTTGTTTGCAACCTCAACTAAATTACCCTTAAAACCTATAATATTTACACTAGATGTCGCAAATTTTAGAGAGAGGGGCCGGGACCCTCCCCTTCCCCTACATAGTTCCTCCCTTGATTTACATCAAATGGACATGTAACTCGTATTTAGCTTATACAAGAGAGCAAGGTGCATTGGACACTTATAAATTTTATAGCGTCGTCACGTCATCTTATACTCTATTAATATTCCTATAACATAAACACCCTCCTCGATAACAATCTTATAACACACCATAAAAATAACCACTCGCTCACAAAAAGATAAGAATAAAAGAAAATCACTTAACGGGATGTGAACACTATGGGCCTATGGCTTTGGCACCTATAACACCAAAAGGCGGTGCAGTTATAAGGGGGTGGCAACGTGATCAGTATGAGGTCGGCATCGATCGACAAAGCTTGGCATCACATTGCCACTTCATCGGCATGACAAAATCGGCAACCGAATCGGGAATCCTCACCGATACGGTATCATTTGAAGCATTCAATTTTTTCGACCGTTGGGGACATTTTCCAAAAAAAAATAAAATCCTTTAAATAATCAAGGCATGGTTAGGCATCACATTGTCACTTAAAATATGTAGATAGGCATGGTTAGACATGAAATGTGTTGTATTCAATCTATTGGCTAATTACAATTTAGTTTGAAGTATTGTTAAGCAACATTGACACCCTCTAACAGTTATAGAAAAATTATAGGTACCATTTTAGCCCTATAACATGCCAACATTGCACTGCATCATGCACTTTAATAGTAAGTACTCCCTATACTTATATTGAAATTAAAATTTATCTATACTTCTAAATTTTGCATTAGGTTAATTAGATTCATTCTTGTATTATTCTCTTTGGCAATTATTGTAAACTTTTAGATCGTAGTTATTGGCTTTTATAAAGTGGACCTGAAAACATTGAATGTGACAACATGGGTGTTATAAACTGAAAACTGACTTGCTATATCCTCTCCTGATGCAATTGTCGTTTGTAAATAACTGTGGTTCGAGAACTAAAAGTTAGAAGTTGTGTTTCGTTTAAAGCAAAGAAGACTTGTAACACAAAATTCGGGATTAGGTGTATGCATTTTATGAAAATTGACAATAGTTAAGTAGTACATGTTTGTCGATCATAAATCCAAATCCCAGCACGAATGACTTTCTTGCATACATTCAATGATCGGTTGCGCGATTAGCAACTTATGCGTCTGAATTGAAAACTACCGTTTGTTATTATAGATTCTAACATAGTTAATCAAAATTGAGGGACTGGTTAAGGATTTGATGTGATTATTGACAAAAGAGGTATATGAGTGTATAACTAAAAACTCTAAAAGAGCCTGGTCTAAAGACTACCAAACCTTATTAAGTGCAGCCATATGAGTGCTTTAAAAGTTGCATATATGAGCAATAAATTGAAGTCTTGGTCGAATGAATATGTTGGTGGCAAATTAGGTGAACCAAATAAATTGGCAAGATAGATATAGGACTATAGTTCCATTTATATATTTTTACTTGCATACTTTAAAGAAAACTACAACGGTACCGCGTAATGCGGCGGCGGGTATCGTGTGATTATATTTTGCGTTATTTGGTTACACGTTTAGTTGTCTTTATGATTTATAAGTAGAGATATTATAGATTGTTAAGCCAAATAATTTTAACTTGAACAACCAATCACTTCCTAACAAATCCCGCGTAGATTAGTCGGTCAAAAGATCAGAAACCATGAGTACCAAAAAAACGTTATCAGTTAAATATTTAGATTATAAAATGTATAAAGCTAATAAATAAATCAATAAATAATAATAATAATAATAATAATAATAATAATAATAATAATAATAATAATAATAATAAAAAAATCTTGATTCAACTAAGTTTTCGATTCAACAAAAACATGTTTATTCATATTCCAGAGAAGAAAATCAGTTAAACCATAATCTTAATATCATATTACAAGGATGATAGTGGTTGGTTTGAAACTTATATGCTTATGTAAAGATTTATATGTCAACTATAAGATTATATTTTCAAGACAAAAAGATATTATTTCTGTAGTGCAAGGATTTATAGTGATGTCAAGTTGACCTTTTGCTAGTATATTTTTTTTCACTTGTTATTATCCGATTTAGAGTTGTGAAAAGGTAGAGGCTACGTTTTATAAAACGACGTATCGTACTAGGTGTCGCTCCATTTGTCAAATTTGATCACTATCTTTACGTCATAGAGAAAACGACATATGCTAGCAGTTAAGCTGTATATGTTTGAACTTTTATCTTAAGCGTTTAACTTTTCTTGTAATATTACATCATCACAACAAATTATTAGTACAGTTTTTGTTGGTTGTTGGTACGTGAGTGCATTATTACAAAATTATAAGTACAGTTTTTAGTTAGGGTAAGCTCTAAATTTACGAGGATAAGCTAGTACAAACACTTTTGCTAATGCATGTATAGGTGTCAATAATAGCTAGATTGAATACAAACGAAAAGTAGTATTTAAAGAAAGGAGGAGGAAAGTAGAGTAATGGCGTTTATGAGATGTCCATGTGATCTTTTATAGCACCTTAATTGCCATATGATCATGTGCCAAAAGGACCATACCAATTAAGCCAATGATCACCAAAACCAACCTTAAGAATGTTGGTTTGCTTATCTAGACACCAGGACTTAAACTATATTATTTATGAATACAATTTTAACATGTATCAGTACGCATAATAAGTACTATTTTTTACATCATAAAAGATCACAAAGGTTTTTTGGTAGGCATCGCATGATATGTAACATGGTATGTTTTAGTTTGGCGCAGAATTAACTAATTGGTGTGGGTCACTCTTGCTCTCAATTTATATACTTGGTCATTTAGGCTTTAGCAATGAGTTTATATCGTCACTAACTTACTATCAGCAGCCTTTTTAGTAGTGTGGTTTATTTTTAGCATATGTCAAAGTAATTCATCCGTTATATAATAAGTGTCCACTTTGTATTTTAACTAATGAGAAAAGAGTTGAATGGGTGAAGATGATATTTGATTGGTTGAGAGTGTAGCTAATGGATTTTCTAAAACTTTGTGTATTTTGGAAGTGAAAACTTATTATGAGACGGATGAAGTATCAGGGAATGAATGGATACATACTAACATACCCTTCTAAAATAGAACGTGTTCTAAGTTTTGATTGACACACTTCATTTCATGTTATAAATAGTTGTACGTATATCACACGATGCTTATTGTACTTGTAATTTATAGTGTGCCCATCAAAAAATAAAATATGCAAATCACGTCCCTTCTAAAATGATTACAACACCCCTCCTATCGTTACTAGCTTACTATTAACAGCCTTTTTAGTAGCGTGGTTTATTTTTAACATATTTCAAAGTATATTTTTAACATATTTTAAAGATTGCTGTGAAAGAAAAAAGAAGATTAAATGGATGGTATATAATTTTTGGAGGAAAATATATTATAAGAGCATGCATATATGCTTGTGTAGGAAGGTAATGAAGGGAGAATAGCATGTGTGCCAGCACGTCGTCCATGTGATTTTATCTCCTTCACACAATTGTCACTTCTCTTTATCCCCCCTTGTTCTCCTCTATTTTTCATTTAAAAAATTCTTCTTTTATGTTTACATTTTGTATCTTCTACAAGTTATAGATAAGATTTAGAGTAAATTGCAAAAATCATGTTTATTGTTTGTTTAAATTGCAGGTTTTATCCTCAATTTTTTGAAAATGCAGACACCGTTCATTTGGAGAATTTTGAGTTACAGTTTTTGTTCATGGGTTGCAGTTTTTTACAAAGGCGTAATAGTCATTTTACTTTGGACAGAAACGAAAACTACAACTCAAAATTCCTCGCAGAGACGGCGCATACACTCAGGAGCCATAGAAAATGGTATGACACATACCAGGAATTATTCTTGAACAACCAAATATATAAAAAAGGAGTATAGTTTTCCCAAAATAATATACTAGTATTCTATCTCAAGGAGCCATAGAAAATGGGATGATACATACAGAACATGTTCGAGACAACGACCAAAACCAAAGACTTTAACCATTTGAGCTTTGGCCCAAAAGCGAAACACATGTGTTAGGAATACAATTATTCCTATAGAAGACTCGGTCACCCAATTGATGTAATAGCATTTTAGTTAGCTCGTAGTTAGTTAACTATATGTATTAGTTAGTTTAGTTTAAGTAACACCGTGGAAGAAAGAGGGTCTTTACCCACTGTATGCCTGATCCACAGCCCGGGTGTGGGTGTTTGTAGAAAACTATATATACCCCTCTCCACATGTGGAGAGGGTTGGTGCTTTTCATTCAATCTAACATTTTCTATTTTCTCTCAACTCTCTCTCTCTCTCTAGAAATCACCCAACTCTCTTCCTCTCTCTAAACTCTCATCTACTATTCTTTATTTCTTTCTTTAATTCTATCTAAACACAAGAACCATATAAGATATAATTATTTGATATCTTACAATTGGTATTAAGAGCCATGGTTACATTCTTGGGAGTTTTTGTTTAGATTGGTTCGGTTCTTGTGTTTTATCGTGTTTTACTTGGCATTCATAAGATGTCATTCTTGCTTCATTTGTGTTGTATCCTTTGCTATTAGTGTTACCAAAGTAATTTCTTGTCTAAACAATTATTTTGTTGCAAATTGGTGTGAAAAGGGCCTATTCTACTTTCTGTTTTTTTTTTTTCTTTCTTACTTGCGAGTTTCTTTTTTTGTTTGTGGTTGGTTCATTTTTGTCCAATATCGGGAAGAAGACGAAAGTGGTAGATAGTGACCGGTTTATCATCTTGTGTCTTGCGGTTAACTTTTTCTGAGTTGTCTAAACTAAACGCTACTCTTCCATGCGATTATAACAGAATTGCGGTTACTTTCTTTCCTTTTAGATTGATGTTGCAAGTTGCGGTTATTTTTTTTGCTGCGATTATCTCTTGGTCCAGCGTATTATTTCTCACGTTTAGCGGTCAGTTCTCAAACTTGCGGTTAACTCTTTTGTGAAACATAATCTGTGACAATTACTACAAGCTACCCTCATTCATTCATCAATCAACATAAGGTTTTATTAGATTAATCTACATCAACTATCATCAAATTTTTACAGTATCATAATCTCTTACCCAAAACCAAATTGTGACTTCATCAACTCTCATCTACATCAAAACCAAGAATCGATACAAAGCTAAATTATGAGATCTCAGTCTTCTCTTTTTCGTGTGGTTCAACAAATGTAATGACCTCAAAAGATTTAAACACGAAAGAGTAATACATCACAGATCGATCGGTTTGGAAGTTTTAACTTCTCTTTAAAATGTTCGAAGTCTTTATGCAAGATTAAAACAACTTGATTTATTATACAAGAATCAAAAACTTCCATTATTTTTTTCAAGATCTCAGCTTAATCTTTGAGTAAACAAAGTTTAGTTTACGATCTAAACCCCAAGAGATTTCCATCATAGATCGTCTTGTTGAAAATTAAACCTTTTCTCATCTATATACAAATGAAATCGAATGATATACCTACCTGTGACCCATAATAGGATCTTGAAGCCATAACAAATTAGTGTTCACGGTGGGTTATTCGTATTCAACAAGATCTGTGTTCACTTAGGTAGATTATTGGTTCGGTTTGTTAGATAAAGGGACGAATTGGTGTTGAGATCCAAAAGTGTGTGCTGTGTGATTGTATTTCGTGGTATAACATATGTTTGAAGATTGATCTTAGATTGATTTGGTATAAGATGAGATAATTTTATGTTGTGAGTTTGGTGTGGATCTGGAAAAACGTGTGTACAGATAAGAGAGAGGCGGATGAATAAGTTTTTAGGGGTCACTGATTATTGGTGCAAAGTGTGTTTAGGAGGACTTTATTGCCAATATTCAGGGTAACCTGGGATTTCATTGGGCCTCAGTCGCTAGTGGATCGACTTATATTGGGCTTAGTCTGGTTTTACCTATTCAGTTGGGCTGAAACAACTACAAGGGACGAGAGATAATTCTAACATGCTATAAGTTGGTTTAAGTTCTTCGTACAAGTTTGGTCTACGGTCTCATTAGGGTTTCGTCATACGTCATTTAGTATCGTTTTGGATTGAGATTATTCGGGTTCGTGTGGATTTAATTACCGTGCCAATTATTGTGGAATCGTCAAAGGTTGAATAAGATTCATTTGCCAAATCGATTTTCACATGTTTTGATTCTGGTGTGTATCAGCTTGGGTAGAGATATTTTTGGGCTTATTGGATATAACTACGAGTCTTATTCGGATTTCAAGACACCAACGTTGCCTGAAAGTCACTGTGACTTGTCTTATTCACCACTCAATCTCACTTCAACCAAACCTAACCAATTCTTCTGCGTTTCACGGTTTTTTTCTTGATTTTGTAAAATCCCGCGAAAGAGTCTATTTCTCGGTTTAAATCATAGAATTGTAAAATCCCGTGAATGATCACAAAATGTCAAAATCTTCCAACCTTGTACAACAAATAAAGGTGTTTGATTCTAATATTTCTAATATGGAATCTTTGTGCTCTAATTCGCAAGGGAGAGAGTTGCTTCAGCCACAACAAGTGCTTCACAATGCAAAAGATCGTTGCATAGAATGTTTTCAACAACTTCATTCACACCTATCGGTACTTTTAGAGGAAACTGGATTCAAGATGAGATTCGAACGTGCATTTGTAACACTCTTTGGTCAAGATGTTCAGACTTTCACATGCACAATGATTCTTAACTTAGATAAACTACAACAACAACTTGACAAAGGAGAATTTTCCAAAATGGGATCCATGGCTGCCCTTTGTGTGATCAACAAACAACTCCAAGTGTTCTTTGATTCAGAATTCACTCTGGAGTATGACCATTATAGTGAGATGACGAAAAAGTGCTTTGCTGATCACACGAGAATTGAGGTTGACACGTTCAGAGACACACTTGTCCAGCGTATGGATAAAGTGAAAAGATTCATTAACGAAAAGGCACAGCATATACCTGCATATGATGACAAGGTGAAGGTATGTAGGGTACAATCATGTGATGGTGTTGGTGACTCGGGTATAGCATCGGATGTTGGGTCAGGTGTCACGATATGCAAAGAATTAGAGACTGATAAGCTTGACATACCCTGCGACTCAGTGACTAGAGACACTCCAGACATGGGCACTGAATTAAAACTAGTAAAAGAGCAAGTGTCATGTGCTGAGGTACCCCTAACTGAACATCATAATGTGCTTTCTGATGAACGACTGCATACTGATCAAGTTATGCCCAATTATGAAACATATTTGTTGAAAAAAACTGATAGCAATATCATTTCTGATTTAACAAATATGAATCATAAAGGGGGAGAAAGTGATCAGGATGCTGAACGTGATGATGAGTCAAGTTCTTTGTTTACAACTGAGTCTTTTAAATCAAATGATATGGTTGATAAAGAAACGTTTAATGAACTTTCAAAGAGATTCTTACAACTTGAAAAACATTGTATTTCACTTGAAATCGCAATGCAACAAAAGGAAGAAAGTTTTCAAAATAACCAACCATGTAAAGATCCGGAACTTCCTGATTTCCGCGAATTATTTTTGATTAATGATTTGAAAGCTCAGCTAGAAACGAAGGACTTGACAATCAACAACCTGAAAAAACGTATTTCTGAGATGTGTAATATGTGTAATGAAGTTAAGGCAAAACAGGTCAGTAATGAGATTGTAACTAGAAATTTTGAACTAAAAGTGGCTGAACTACTTTTGGAAAATGAGTCTTTGAACAAGCATTGTAAAAACTTGAATGAGTCAATCAAAGAAATGAAAGCTAAGTCGATAGAACAAACAATCTCTTTGACTGCCAAAAATGATGAATTCAAAGCTCAACTTCAAGAAAAGGGTTTCACAATAACATCATTAAAGAATGAGCTAAGAAAAGCAACAGGGAATAGTGTGAACACTAAGTTTGCAAAACCATCAATCTTGGGGAAACCAGTTTCTCAATCAATTAGAAACCAATCAGTTGTTAGGCAACCGACTGCGTTTAGATCTGAACGATCAAAACTTTCAAAAACACGGTTTGCCTCCCAAGTTGATGCGGAACAAGTTTTGACAAAACCAGTCACTACACATTATTTGCCTAAGATTATTGCTTCTAGTTCTGCTAAGCCTCAACAAGTAGTTACTCCTACTCCCAGCTCCTCTAGGATTAGTTCAAAAACAATGTCGAAACCTAACATTAAGGTTCAAAACACTTATGATATAAATGACTTGTACAAGAACTATGATCTAGAAAATGCTAGGAAAAGGGCACTACTTCATAAGGATGGAATCTTAGGTTCTCAACCTTATATGATCCCTCCTAGGATATTGAGGAACAATGCTAAGGTTCAACCTGTTAAGTCTAGGATTTACAGAAAGTCATCTACAATGCATAAGAAGCAAAACAAACCTAAAACTTCTCCTAGGTGGACACAAACTGCTAAATCTTTGGAGACTAGGAATATCGATAAGCCTTCCACTATGCATAAGAAGCTTAGTAATCCTAGACCTTGCCATAAGTGGATTCCAACTGGTAGAATTTTTAAGGATGTTGGACTTAAGTGGATACCTACCGGAAAGATACTTACCAATGGCAATACCATGGTTGACCGTGAAAACCCCAAGGGTTTGGATACTGTTGTCACTAATCCATATATGTGCAATCAAGTTTGTGATGTTAGTGCAGGTATCCCTTACTCAGTTGCAGGTACATCAATCATTCACAACATGAGAAGACTCAAAGTCTGGAGGCCTAAAGCAAGCATATCTCCTGCTTCAGGAGGTCTGGCATGTCAATGTTGATGTATGTGTACTATGACGTCTGAATACTTCAGTTCAGGCCTCATTCTTCAAAGACTATGACGTATGTTCAGTTCAGTTCAGGCCTCGTTCTTCAACGACTATGACGTTTGAACAAATCAGTTCAAGCCTCGGTCTTCAATGTTATCATTATGGTGTCTGCTGACAACACTTCAGGCCCCGTTCATCAAAGAAAAGAAAGGTGTACGATTCAGTGCGCCTTATCTTCGGAAGAAGAGAAATCTTCTTAATTTTGACCATTCTCAACAATACGGTTCATGCTTCCTCCATGATTCGTTCAGTCATCAAGTGGATCTACTCATCTTTGCTTGAATTCACATTCACTTGCTCATTCAAAAATGGCAAACATCGTATGCAATTTTTGAGGGGGAGAAGAGTGAATAAACTACATGATTGAGTGTATTCTTATTCACATGCTCAATCAAAAATGGCAACCTCGTATGCAATTTTTGAGGGGGAGAACTGTGAATAAAATACATGATTGATTGTATTCTTATTCACTTGCTCAATCAAAAATGGCAAACCTCGCTTGCAACTTTTGAGGGGGAGAAGTGTGAATATACCACATGGTGATTAATGATTGTAGAATGGTCATACGACTCGTCTTACGACTCTCCTCCACCACCTAATGTTCCATTAACTAAGGATGACTGGGATTTATGTTTGATGATTACTTCCAAGCTTCAATGAATGATGATTGATCGAGATGCACCATCCAGAAGTATTACTCAAACTTCTCAAGTAATCCAATCTCCAGTTATTCCTCAAGGTGTTGATGATGACTATCATGATTGTGAAGATGCACACATGAATAATGATTCGTCGTTTGATTCTATAATCAAGGATTGTTGTTCCTACCAATGTGCACTCTGTAAATCAACCCGAAGAACATTATGGATAATGTCGGTTAAAATGTCTAAACGGCTAACAATTTGGACATGAAATGTCAAGTGATCACAGAGTTTATTTGGCATCACTTAATTGAGACTGAAGAGTATTTTACGAAGGCGTCTACTTATTTCATCATCGAAACTTCATGTATCGATTGATGACTTGCGTGAACTCTTAAAGTTTATGATTGGGATTTGGATTATCTAGTTATACCCGATGGAAGGAGTTACATTGTAGTACTCACGGGCTATAGCTATCACTTCAAGGAGTTACATTGTAGTGCTCAGTGTCACACGCATATGCGGGTGTGGATAGTCTCAAGAGGTGTTGTACTTTGTCTTCTACATCGTTCTTTAATCAACAACAGTGCAAGCTTAAGTTACGAATTTGGGGAATTCTTCTTCAGTTTCAACTTTGGTATATCGGGTTTACTTCATCAGTGTTCACTTCAAATAGCCTACATAAGGTTGGTAAAGATAGTCAGAGAGAGTTTTTGTAGCAGTTGATTCTCACCAGATCCGGTTAAACAAATTTTGTTCTTCTCACAAGATTTCAAGTAGATGTGCCTATAATGTGTTGCTGATTCTGAGGTATCAAAACCAGCAAGGGGGAACGAGACATACATCTGAATGCATAATGAGTACACGTGATGAACTTAATACTTCTTCTTAATTGAAGTTATCCCGGGAAGACAAATGTCATAACCGCAGAGAATATCAGTGTATTAACTTGTGGCGTTTGGTGTATCATTCCAACTACGTGGGGGAAGTGGTCTTCTGATACTTGTGGTATGTATTACTTCAGCTTTCAATAGGTAGAATTATGAGAAGAACAGTTGGTGCGTGAGATGATATTGCTTATCGACATCTTCATTCATGCTGATATGATTTATGGCAAAGTGCTTCTGGTTAATGCTTCATGTACACAATGGTATGATGATTTCGATGAGATCACAACCATTAGGGGAGAGATTTGTGTACATCAAGAACGCGCAACAGGTTCACGTGATCGGACTTAATCATATATTCCGGAGGTGATATCCGTAGAGATGATCCGTGCTTAAACCTGTTACTTTGGTGTCATCGTTTCTTCTTGTGTTGGATACATGCATACAATATGGATTGAATTGGTATGTGTAAGATAACTGGAAAGCATTTAGTGAAATAAAGATGTTGATATCTGATTCCCCCTAATAGACAACTGCTCCAAACCAGAAAGTAATGTGTACATTGGGGACGTACAACAGGGTCATGTGATCGGGCTTCATCATACATTCCGGGATTGATAACCGTAGAGATGATCCATGGTTCACCCTGTTACTTCGGTGTTATCGTTCTCTTCGAGTTCTCGAGCTTCATACAATGAGACTTTTTGCATCACTTCAACCACTTGGAGGAAGTGGTCTCATGAAGATGATTGTCGGTTTAGGGGGAAGCTACCAAAGCTTCACATTGAGGAGGCAATAAAAATTCATTGATTTGGTGGGTGTCTAGCGATTAACTCAGTTGTGAGATTCTAGTGATTTGTTAACTACTTGTGTTTGGTGAATTGTTGTGACTTAAGTCGTTTCGATTAGTCTGATTGTAATTTGACGTTGTGAGTTAATCTTTACGACTTGACTTATTACGATCGGATCTATTGTAACTTGACTTGTCACGACTTGACACTTAATGCTAATTGTCCCTTATCCAAGATCTCTCTCTAAGTTTAACTCGCATATTACATCTTTCGGTTTCTTTTGTTGACTTTAGTAAAATCCCGGGAGAGAATCGATCTCTCGGTTTAAGTCACAAGAGTTGTAAAATCCCGTTTAAGATTTTATCATGGCAACTACTGCTTCAGACAATTATTCAGGAGCCTCGAAAGCTTTGGTGGTGAAATTTAAGAGATGTTGACTACATACTTCTACAACGAGCTGAACGACAATCTCATTTTGATACTCATGTCAACATCTCCTTAAACTGTTTGGTATCCTTTGTACATATCTTATACTAATACGTAAATAGAGAAATATAAAACCTATAAAAACCATAAAAATCTGAAAAATCATAAAATATCCAAAAATATTCTTCTCACGACATGTCTCTTGTGTAATCAATATTATGTACGTTTCTAGAAATGTCATTTAATAATGACACGGAATCATACATATGATTGAGCAAGAGTTTTTCGGTTTCAAATAAAGTTTTTTTTTTCTAAAACATGTCGTTTCTCAAAACATTCTTAAAAATTATGGCTTACAGTCACTTCAGGCTGTAACCCGAACTTCAAACTATAGCTTACAGTTACTTCAGACTGTAACCCGAACTTAAAAATATGGCTTGTAGTCATTTCAGGCTACAACCCGCAGTTCAAAAATTATGGTTTGCTATTACTTCAGATAGCAACCCGCTTTTCAAAATAGGGAAAACACGTCGCCAAAAAGACGGTTGTTCCTTTTACCGGGTGAAGCTCACCTGGGCATGGATTACTTTATATCCATGTTTCCTCGATCTAATGTACGTTTCAGTGCATTATTTCTTGATAAAGAAGAGAAGTCTTCTTTTTATCGCCAAATACTTTCCCTTCTATGATTTTTCCGGACAGTATTTGTGCAAAACTTGGTGGTACCATGAGATTTTGTTTGGAAATCAATTTGAACTCAAACTTTGATAAATTTTTTCACTCAATCAATGACATAATTTATTTATGTTTTAACATCCGTCATTGATTGAGGGGGAGAGTGATTTCTCAAGATTTTATGTATCATCAAAAACTCCCCACACTTTGTACAATACAAAAGCAACCAAACGATTTGTGATGGTTATGTGTTAGAATGAGTAAATTTTCAAAGAGTTTTTTGTTAAAACTTCGAATCTTTTGCAAACTCTTCAACTCTGGCACATAACAACCTCCCTCACAGTTTGAGGGGGAGCTAGAAAAAGTTCCTTTTATCAGAAAATATTAAAATTGACCGCATTTCTCTCCCAAAAACGTTTTCTAGATTATTTAAATCAATTGAGATCAAAAATCTTGAAAGATTTGAAATTTTTGATCGGGGGAGAGAATGTGATTTAAATATGAAATCTGATAATCAAAAGTGATCTTTTTGTACTCAATAATAGGCTCCCGCATATGTGCTAAACACTTTCGAATATCGATGCACATATTGAGGGGGAGCAAAAGGCGTTTGTGGAAGTAATACCTAAGACCGACCATTTATCTTTATGCATGGAGTTATAAGGACGTTTAAGGTTAGGTATAAGTTCCCATGATCCACCAGAACCGGAAGGATCTTCCCAGGGACAATCCATAGATAGATTAGAAGTCCTTAGGAATGATTGGAAAAAAGGAGAAAAGTGAGAAAGGGAAGAGTGCGGACTGAGATAGAGCTAGGACTGGAACAAACCCAACAAGGTTCTAGTGGTGAAGTCTCGGTAAGCACTGAAGGGGTTGAAGAATTAAAAAGAATTGAAATGAGAAAGGGTGAAAAGAAATAGCCCTCCAAATATTCAACCTTAGGGCAGAAACCGGGTTCAATTCATAATCTACTGCGGTTACTAAGGTAACACCGGTATTGAATACAAGACGTCATGGACCCAGTGATGCACTGCACTAAACTTCCCAACCACTCAAGTTCTCTTAAAAGAGCTTGTTTCATTCTCACGGGGAACCCTGTGCAATGTATCGACCGCTCATTGCGAGCTATGTTGATACCTAAAACAGGAGACGCCTCCCGAGTCTCCAGGAGCGGATCAAAACGCACTATTGAGTCTAGAGCCATGCGATCATCCATAAATCTCGATAGGACACATTCCAAATATGCTTATTGTTTCACACTGTGTGGAAAATAAGATAAAATATTTAGAGTCCTACGCATTATCCTTGTGATATTGCCAGAACATCCAAGTGATATGAAAATATTCACAATGAGGATGGAAATCCTTCTGGAGCGAACATCTTTCAAGCTCTTGGTAGGTGACATGTGAGATCCATCTTGGATCAATGATCAAGTGACAACTGGAAAGCAATGATGGTGCGATTCAACATTGAATCAAACTTGTTCCAGGATATGGATTGACGGATACTTTTGCAAAAACCTTTTAATGTGCTCACAAACTTTCTTTGAGCACATTGATTGTGTACAATATCTTTCAAACAAAAGTATTTTTGATGGAAATGAGATTCAAAGTATAAAACTCTCGTCGTGTCTCAAAAGTGTTTATCATAGGACACACGAGTGATTTCTATAAATCTATTTCTCATCAATCCGTGAATGTTTATTCACTGATTCACTCTATCGTGTTGTCTGCTTTGAGACGCTCCGGTATGAGAACATGCTAAGTATGAAGATTCCAAAGTGGATTCTTTGGAAATTTCATTTCTACAAGCTGGAAATTCCTATCAAGGAGAGTCTTCTTTAAAAGAGACTCTACCTGATCACATGTCGGTTTTCACAAAACCGGAGGGTAGTTTGTCCTCGTAGAACGAACGACAAAGCCATATTCGTTCTCTATCTTTATTGCTAACTGTTTTATTTCAGGGACACATATAAAGATGGCGTTGATGGCTCCAATTTCCAGCTGAATCGGGTCAATCCATACCTCATGCTCACACATCCTCCACACTATCAATGAAGATGAAAGACTTGCTACAACAAATGTTGAGAGACTACCAACAACGTTTCCGCAACTCTGATGAAAAAGTCTCATGATCCACAACTCTAATGCAAAGTCTCCAGATACAGAAGGGTGTGAGCATGATGGTCCTTAAGTCACTACATCACATGAAGGCGATACTACTGTGGATGAGCTTGGAGATTTACTATGGCTGATGATCTTAAAGAAGCTCAAGGATCACACATCACAAAGGAATCCAAATCACAAGTTTGTTGCTTGAAGTACAAAGTGTGCTGAAAAAGTGAAGAATCAGAACCTACGAGCTACAAAGACTAAAGAATGCTTGAAGATCAAAGAGCTTAATTTCCAAGGTGACCTCGCTTAGGGGGAGATTGTTAGGAATACAATTATTCCTATAGAAGACTCGGTCACCCAATTAATGTAATAGCATTTTAGTTAGCTCGTAGTTAGTTAACTATATGTATTAGTTAGTTTAGTTTAAGTAACACCGTGGAAGAAGGAGGGTCTTTACCCACTGTATGCCTGATCCACAGCCTGGGTGTGGGCGTTTGTAGAAAACTATATATACCCTTCTCCACATGTGGAGAGGGTTAGTGCTTTTCATTCAATCTAACATTTTCTATTTTCTCTCAACTCTCTCTCTCTCTAGAAATCACCCAACTCTCTTCCTCTCTCTAAACTCTCATCTACTATTCTTTATTTCTTTCTTTAATTCTATCTAAACACAAGAACCATATAAGATATAATTATTTGATATCTTACAACATGTGTCACATTCTCGGTATTGGATGAATGTTGACAACTAATCAGTTAAATATAAACAACAAAAATAAATAATAAACAAACTTTTTATTTTGCTACTTATAGACTACATTATCATTTCTGTCCTGTAGAAAATTTCGTTTCATAGAAAAAGATAATAGAGATACTCTGGTTTTGCATGTAGATTAATTTTTCAGATTTTAAAACGATAATGTTAGTTTCTTAAGAAAAAAATAAAATAAAAATATAGATGTGCCATGTGTAATGTTCACCAAAATCACTAACTTCACGTTAGCGCTATATCATAAAACTTCGAAAGAAGTTGATAGCCTTAGTAGTATTCCACAGCTTGACATCCAAAAAAAAAAAAACATATATCTAGTAATAGCAAACTCATTATCCACGAAAATAATTGCATACTCATTGAGAATATTATATATCAATCATGGTGACAAGCTTACAATAACTTACATGGTTACAATATATCATGCAGTGATGCCATGATCGTTAATTGTTTCTCGACTTTTATCATTAAATTTAATGAACAATAAATATGAATAGTTAATTACAACTTCTGGTTAATTGTTACTGAGCAACACAAAATTGTTCATTATGCGGCTAAGCGCATACTCGATATTCCAGTTTAGAAAAAACTTACTTTTTATGTTTATGTGTGATGTTTGAATCTTTGAATGGAATCATTTTTTTTCCTTAAAAAGGCCGCATACTTACATGTACACAATGTCTCAAACAAACACTATAAAATAACATATTTTCATAAAAGTTGGTTCTTTTGGGAAAGTACCAGAATCGGACGGTGCCGACCTGAAACGTCCCAAGAACCGAAATTTTGGAATTTTAGGAACCAAGAACCGTACCATGGTTCTAATATATGGTCTCGTTCTCGGTCGGTACCGGTACGGTTTCTCGGTTCTTTTGGTTCCTCGGTTTTTTTCGACACCCCTAGATCCCAGTCTTATCCTTTGCCTGGATAAGCTTGTCCAGGCTTGGTTTGTTTATGTTTGCCTGGATGCTCTTTATGGGCCTGTTGCGAGTGTTTGTGCTTTAGCCATCTGGCCCGAAACTCTCATACACTATCAAGTCCTCCAGTCTATTAGTATATCATACATTTGTTATGATATAGTGATGGACTTATTCTGTCATTGAAATTTATGTCCTTTCTAAAATGATGAGACGTTTTCGTAGGCAATGTTTTTCATGATGCAATTGGGAAGCCTAACATGACATCGCTTTGTTTGTATTTTTTGCCTAGGCAGCAGACGCATTTAATGCAAAGATGGCATGTGTCTTTGACTTAGTTGTCTTATAGACGTCAACCTTCTCTTTGTTTCTTGGTTGACGTGATAATCATTTCAAATACTTGAAATTTACGCGCCTATTTTATTTGCAACCACCCGCCTGTCCTTTCAACTGACTTCCCGGTTTTTCGGGCTTTGCGGGTCCTTTTTTAGCACGCGTTGCCCTTGTTATAGAAGTTGGTTTGATGTATTTCATGCCTTCTTTTTGAAATCGTGTAGTTCTTGGTATACCATAAATAAGAGGAGAAATGAGAAAAAGTTTAAACCAGTCTAGTTAGGCAAGGACGGAATCAGACCCAAGGTTCACAGGGAGGCCGCCTGCATTTTTTGAAACATAAGGACGAAACATGCAATTTAACCAAACCACAAGGATGATTTTTGTTATTTACTCATAAAATAATAAACGCACTTTTATTGCTACTTATAGATCACACTGGGTGCGTTTCGTAGTTCGATTGAAAAAAAATCATCTAGCTCTCTGTCGCTAGTTTTGTAAGAATTTGATAGGGCAATTTTATCTTCACAAAATAAACTTGAAAATTCAAAAAACGCATTTAGTTGTATTTAGTTGATAGTTTGTATTTTTCAGATTTATATGAAGATGATCATTGTCTTTCCGAACAGAAGTATAACTGTATAAGAAAATGACTACAAAAGAATCTAGTTTCTAACCAATATTTTCATATTAAGACCTAAGTTGCAATGATAATGATACATTTTGTTATACATGTATTATGTCCTTCAATCTAACAAAAATCTAATTACAAAAGGATTTACATTGTACAAAACTACAAAATAAAAATGTAAAGGCCCAATATGATGCGTTACATGCCAGACAATTTTTATAGAACATGGACCAAGTCCACACCACATTATCAAACGCTAAAGGAGAACCAACTTTCAATCTAACAAAATACAACAACAACAACAACAACAAAATACCCAATCCCGCAAAAGCGAGGTATGGGGGAGGTAGAAATGTAGACAGATCCTACCCCTACCCCAGGTAGAACCCGGGAGTAGAGAGACTGCTTCCAGGGAGACCTCCGGCACGTGAACATGTGCGAGTGAAAGATCACCGAAAGAGATAGCACGGAACAAAGAGCAACAAAAAAGGCAAATAAAAGTCAAAAGGGAAAAGCCAAGCAAATCAAGTAGGTAGCAGGAAACCAACAAACAAGAGACCTAGGAAAAAGACAAACAAATAAAACAGGGCACCAAAGCACAAAAGCAAAGAGCAAGACACAGGCAAGGCAAAGGGAAGCGCCACTAGCCTACAAAAACCTAAAAGGAAAGAGCTAAGGAACTCTAAACCTAAGGAGCAAAGGGCATACTAAACCTAAAAGGCAAAGGGCATGGCAACAAAAAGACGAGTAAGGACCCACGCAAAGACGCCCTCCTAAACACCCGCCCGAGACTACCTGCCAGATCTAATCCTAGCTCTCCACGCATTCCTATCTGAGATCATGTCCTCGGACAAGAGAAGCTCCTTCATGTCTAGCCTAAGTCTATCTTCCCACCTCAGCTTCGGTCTTCCCCTCCTCCTCAAACCGTCGACCATCAGCGCTTCAACTCTCCTTACCGGCGCTGTTTGTGGCCTCCTCCTGACATGACCGTACCACCTCAACCTCCCTTCTCGCATCTTCGAGATTATAGATTCAACATCAAGCGCTGCTCTGAAAACTCCGTTCGGGATCATGTCAAGCATGGTCTTACCACAAGTCCACCTTAGCATTCTCAGTTCTGCCACTTCCACTCTGTTAGCTTGAGCTTTTGTGATGGGCCAACATTCAGACCCGTACAAGATAGCTGGTCTGATCGCCACCTTATAAAATTTACCCTTAAGCTTGAAGGGGACTTTCTTATCACAGAGCACTCCTGACGATGCTCTCCATTTCGCCCAACCCGCTCTAATACGGTGGGTAACGTCATCGTCAATCTTTCCTGATTTGTGAAACATCGAACCTAAATATCTAAAAGACTCCTTAGGTTGAAGAATCTGGTCACCGATACAAACTTCCTCCTCGTTGTGGCCGATCACGTTTCCACCGAAATCACATCTCATATATTCAGTCTTCTCTCTGCTAACCCTAAGACCATTGGCTTCTAAAGTCTCTCGCCAGTGCTCCAGTCTGTAGTTTAAACCTTCAGCCGATTCTGCAACCAACACAATATCGTCTGCGAATATCATGCTCCAAGGGATGCCCTCTTGGATCCCTCGGGATAACTCGTCGATAATCAAGGCGAAGAGGTAAGGGCTAATGGCAGATCCTTGGTGGAGACCAACTTCCACCGGAAAAAACTCAGTGCACCCCACTGTGCACCGTACGCGGGTCTTCGCCCCCTTGTACATATACACAAAAAGTGATCACATAACATAAAATGCATAAGGCTTTGTCTAGTTTGAGCTTGCAGGGACATATCAGATTACGTTATGTATGTATACGCCAATGCAGAATATACCTACGGGCTATGGCTACCTACACTTGGGATTGTAGCAAGACGATGCTGGTTTTTGGTTAGAGTTTTGGTTTGAAATTTGTATGAGCTTGTGTAGTCAAGTGCAAAGTAGTGCTCTGTTTGGGAGATGTTTCCGTAAACTGTTTTTGTTATGCAACAAGTTTTATGGTATGCAATTTGTGTGTGTGTGTGTGTCACTAATAGTTTTGTTTCCTCGGTCAAGCTCAACATGAAATTGCAAACTTGTTTCTTTCAAGCCATATCAACCCAATGGATTGATTAAGGGTGTGTTTGGTAAAAGTAGCAGTCACCTGAGCATTCCTAAAAAATAGCAAAGTTAACCTTTTTTTTTTGCCAAACGAACAATAAAAATAAAAAAACTCATTACTCACCGCTCATCATTTCAAAAAGCTCCACGCCTAACATAACCTAAATAGTCATCTTTGTTTTATGAGGCTCTCTGAGCAGCCAAAAAAAGTATGAAGGTCAAAGTTTATATATTTCAGGTTGCATGATTGTATCAACGAAACCAAGTTAACCTTAAGCAATAAGTTGGCCACATTTGCACATCAGACATCATTCAGTTTACAAAGGTTGCTGCATTTATAAAATGGCTTGGATAAATGCAAATATTGCATTGTAGATCAGATGGTCCATAACTCAAAATCAAGGTTTTAGAGTTGGTAAATGCATATCAGGCAGCCTCACATCACATTTGGCCAAATGCTACACAAATTTAACTATCATAACATAGAGGTCAATTAACGAAAACGACAATAAATAGCATAACATTTAGTCTTAGATCAACAAACAGTAGATTGAATCCCTAAAAACCCGCTTCAATCAAAACTAAACTATGAAAACTTCTCAGAAACAAAAAGTCGAAGGTAAAAAAAATATCAAAAAGCAGATAAACCAATCAAGTGCTCTATTTATCAGCCTTCATAGCAGCAGCAGCAGCTTGACCTCTAAGACGACCAGTTCTCCTAGCAGCAATAAGACCAACCTTTTTACCGGGTGGTGCATCACGACGAACGGTACTAGGATGACCAACATGTTGATGGTTACCACCACCATGGGGATGCTCCACGGGATTCATAGCAACACCACGAACCTTAGGCCAGCAGTTTCTCTTCACACGGAACTTGTGATATGCGACACCTGCCTTGAGCATTGGCTTCTCAGTACGTCCTCCACCTGCAACCTGACCAATCATAGCACGGCAACCACTGGGGACAATCTTCTTAGCTCCAGATGGAAGCTTGACCCTACAAATTCAATAATACAATTAGAACTAAATTTACAAATCAATTTTCTGTCCCAAATTAGACTACTTAATTGCAACTAAAACTTAAAAAGGCATCAAAAAACAGTTTGCAGGTCAAGCCAACAGAAGAGGTTACTACTAACATTAAACTTTTTAACCGAAATCAAAATGAAAATTTTGTTCATCCTGTCCTTACAACCTTTTGTATATCTTTTAGTAACAGTCAAGGCATGAAAGGCGAAAGCATCTAACTCCATATTTATTTATAATTAAAAATTACCAAACACACCATAAACAAATAGACGCCTAAAAAGAACAAAAAAATTGATTACAAATATCATATGTCTCAATTCCACAAAACAATCTATTGCAGATAGCAGATGAACAAATCACTCCCTTAAAACAAACATAATAAGTCGTTACCATCTAGATCCCCGATTATCTATCAAACTAAACAAAAACTTTTTCTATAGATAAACCTATATATCAACATTTCTTATAAAAACACACATTCAGTTTAAGAAAGACAAACAATCTCAAGCACCAAAGTTCAAAAGCAACTAAGAAGCACCAATATATATTCATTTCATTCACAGCCGAACAACATTTCATAAATCAAGTTGTCCAAGGTTTATAACAATACATAATTCATCATATGCCTTTTCAAATCTTTAAGCATAGCTAAGTTAGCCAAAATGCCCAACTTAAATATCATGTAAATATAATTATTACTGATCATAAATTAAAATTAATTCGAGGTAACAAACAAGTATATAAATGTATCATAGTAAACTAAAACAATTGTATGTTCATTTAAATAACATACCAACAACATTAAAAATAGAGTAAATTGCAAAAATGGTCCTTGTGGTTTGCTCAGATTGCATGTTTAGTCCCTGGTCTTTCGAAATTGCAGGCGGCCTCCCTGTGCGTAGTTTTTGGTTCCATTTTGGTCCCTAGCCATTGCAAAAATGGTCCCTGTGATTTGCTCAGAATTGCACGTTTAGTCCTTGGCCAGGGACCAAAACGGAACAAAAAACTCCCCACGGGGAGGTTGCCTACAATTTTGAAAGACCAGAGACTAAACATGCAATCTGAGCAAACCACAGGGACCATTTCTGCAATTTACTCTTAAAAATAGGATACTAGTATATCAACCAACATGCCCCAGTTTCATAACATTACACAATTTTAACTAAGCTATTTCGAAACATAACTAATTACCAATTTCAATTATAGATTCCAAACTTCCTTAGACTACCTTAAAACCAACTGGACCCAAAAAACACATGTATCCTATACCTAGAAGTACTGATACTTTCAGAGTTTTTCAGCTATATAAACTAACTTGTGTATTATTAGTCTATCGTAGCAAACAATAGACGCATTTAAGGGTGAGCATCGGTCTAAAACCGGACCGGACCGAGACCAAATTCGACCAAAACCCTAGAGAGGACCGGACCGAATGTGTTTGGTCTAGTCTGCCGGTCGGTACGGTCCAAGAAGGCATAACGGTCGGTTTGTACTTAAGACCGGTCCGGATCGGACCAAACCGGCCTGAGACCGAAGTAAGGAAAATTTTGGGACTTGGGACCGAGACCGGACCGATGGTCCTTCGGTCCAGTCGGTTTTCTCGGTCTTGGGTCTGCGATGCTCAACCCTAGACGCATTAGATCAAATTCAGAAAAACCGACATAAACATACAATGATGTTCAACTACTCATTAAGCAATGCTCTCACATCATATCAATCAAGATATCCTATTCACACAACTATACCAACTTAGCATATAAAGTTTTGAACCATCACAACTAAATAACATAACCAATTCACCATTAACTTATCTAATATGCAAATCTACTTATGATATAACTACTACCCTCCGTCTCAATACACAATATATATATATATATATATATATATATATATATATATATATATATATATATATATATATATATATATATATATATATATATAGTTCTTACCCTTCTTAATTTAATTATTCTTCTATCACTTCCATATATATATATATATATATATATATATATATATATATATATATATATATATATATATATATATATATATATATATATATATATATATATTGTATCTTTATTTTCAGAACTCTGTTAAGTGCGGGAACTGCGAGAACTCCAATTTTGCATTAGAAAACATGCATGTTCATATAAAACATGTATGTTTTCTTACATACACCTTAATACAATACATGCGTAACATACATGTTCATATAAAACCTTGTTAAGTGCAACATATCAATGCAAAATGGTTTTATATGAACATGTATGTTACACATATATTTGTATTAAGGTGTATGTAAGAAAACATACATGTTTTATATGAACATGCATGTTTTTAATACAAAATTGGAGTTCTCGCTATTCCCGCACTTAACAGGGTTCTGAAAATAAAGTCTCCCTATATATATATATATATATATATATATATATATATATATATATATATATATTGAACCATCACAACTAAATAACATAACCAATTCACCATTAACTTATCTAATATGCAAATCTACTTATGATATAACTTGTCTCATTATCAGAATTATGACAAATAAGAACTTATGATCATAATTTCAACTTTCAAGTCTAACTTAACAAATGACACAAATATTAACACAATACATATAAAAAACATAATCGAAACATCGAAAAAACATACGCACAATAAAACAGCATTTAAAAACATCATTAAAAACCAAGAAGCCCCATTAAAATCCTAAATACTCCTTGCTAAAACTAAAACTAAATATAGCTATGCATATGTATAAAAATATTAATCTATACAAATCATATAAATTAAAAAAAAACATATATCATGTACCTAGAAGTCCCATTATCAGGATTATGACTAATAACAATAGCATAATCCCCAGAAGCCCTAGCAAAAGAACCCCTGTCACCAACATGATGCTCCACATTACACACCACAGCTCCTTCAGGTATCATCCCAATAGGCAAAACATTCCCCACCATCAAATTCGCCTTCTTCCCACAAAACACAAACTGCCCAGTATACATCCCTTCAGCTGCCACGAAAAGCTCCTTCTGGTGCTTGTATCGAAAAGGGTGACGGAATGTCACTTTGGCCAAGGGTGCTCCGCGACCTGGGTCGTGGATGATTTCGGTGATGACTCCCTTGAGGTACCCGTTTCGTTCTCCGAAGTCGAGGGAACGGAAACGAGCTGGGCCTTTTCGGTGGTGGGTGTGGGACTTGAAGACGGACCCTGCTCCCTTACGCTGAGCACGGATGACTCGACCCATTTTTGGATTAAGGTTTGGTGGTGACGGCTGGTTTGTGGGAGTGAGGGTGGTGAATGATATAGGGTTTGAGAAGATTGTTTGGGCTTAAATACTATTCAGATAACGTGAGCAACAAGCAAATCTAGAAAACCAGCCCGACAACACATTGTATGCACATCATTGTGTCTGTATCAACTTCAAACTTTTTTCTAGTGATTTTCCAGGCAACACTCACGGAGCTAGGATTTAGTTTCTGGGTGAGCCGGAAAAAAGACAAGCAACATCTCCCGGTGGATAGAACCAACACCTATACTAGGACACGAAAAGCTTAAATAATATTGAAAGCCATGAAATTTACGATGGATTTTATTCATGAATGATTGTTAACCCAACTATTAAACCATAAACATAAACAAATATGTTACCATGCATGTACAAATAAAAGTTCAATATATTTTTTTATCACATTATTTTTAAAGGGATTCTATTAAATCATATATTATAGCTTGCAAGAAAAAAAAATAAGGTGACACTACAACAAAAGTGGCCTAATGCTATGGTAGGAATCCGTTGCAAATCCGTTGCAAGTGGTCATTTGCAACGGATTTGCAACAGAATCCTACCGTAGCGTTAATGCTCCATGGAAATTTTTATTGCAACGGATTTCTAACAGGGACAAAAAAGTTGCAACGGTTTTCCAACCAAGAAAAATTCATTGTAGATTAGTAACCGTTTTTGTAACGGGTCAGGTTCCAATGGTTCTCCAACGGTTTTGCTACGACAAATATTACAAGGAAATTGCAACGAACAAAAGTTGGTACGAGATTGCAACGGCATAAAGTAGGATTGGGTTTTGCAACGGTAAGCAATTGTAATGGATAAGCAACGGTGTAAAACTGTGATGAGTTTGCAAAAGAGTCTAACCGCAATGGTTTCGTTACAATTTCCGTTACAAAAAAACTGCATTTCCTACAATAAAACAGCACAAAAAACTGCCATTTTTCCATAATATACAAATAGCGAAAACGAAATATTTATGAATGGACAATGGAAACCCAAATTAATAATTAGACGATCATTCAAATATCATACTACATAGCGTATCACATCCTACCAAACGTACTGCTGCTAAACCAAATTCTACCAACCGCAACACTTCTTAACAAAATGTGTATAATCCACCAATATGTGCCAAATTCACCCAAAATGTACTACTTCTAAACAAAATGTGTATACAACACGAAGTGTACCTAATTACGAAAGGAATGTTTATGCAGAATGGGGAGTGTGAGGTTGCTCCTTCAATTGTGTTAACACCTCAACGAGATTCTCATACGTATCTTTGATCATTTCTTCCTTCAATGTCTCAAGTTTTTCTTCGCTAAGCTTTCTTTCTTTTTCTATAGCTTCCTCAAAAAGCTCTTTATCTTTCTTTCTCGCTTGCTCCAAGTCCTTCATCGATTTTTCTAGCACTTCAACCTAAAAAAAACATACTTACACCAATTACAACTCATCTTAATGCATAAACACCTACTATGATTATAAAAACAAAACAATACATGACAGTAACTTCAATATGTATAATTATCTTTGACCCAATATGTATAACAAAAAGACAACTAATAAAAGTCATATACATTACCAGTAGGTGTTGGATTTTGTTTGGGCAGTGGGCATGGTAGTTCCATTACCAGTAGGAACTATGCACTATATTAATAATATAGTCATACACTTATGTTTCTGATTCAACTCCTTCATGACTATGATTGATGCAAGTCATTTTCCTGGCAAGTCGGCTGGTAATTCCAAATTAATAAGCAAGTTATATTGCTACAAGCAAACTTCAAGTCTGTTTACAAGGCTATCACTTGATGACATTATTAGCAGCCACTGTAATACTTGACTTGGGATTAAAAGAAGAACCTGAAACGTAAGAAAATTATAAGGTTTCTGGAAGTAGAAAATCATTCAATTACAATTGAGAAAATATATACTAAATAGCAAAAAAGTCATGACAAACAACATTACAATAGTAAAGTTACAAAAACTAAGTTAGCATATAAAAATGTTTATTATCAAGTACTAATAAACGTATATGAAAAATCAACTAAGAAATCTACAAAGTACAAACAACAAAAACCACAACCCATATTTTGCTTTTCTTTCAATAAAACATTTGCATTGACAAAAGCTATAACTACATTTATTCTAATGAAGGGCTATCAACACTGAAGAATAGAAATGGTCATACATTACATATATGCTTAACAAAAGAACCGCCAAACGGTAAACATGCATATATTCTAATGACCCCCTGTTACCTTTAGAAAACAAGCATTTGTACATTAGTAGCATTTGTACATAGGGGATTAATGAGGTTAGCAATATCTCTTCCATTGATTGAATCCCAATTGCCTCAATTTAGCTTATTCTAAGCTTAATTAGGCTTTTAGTTATATAATCGCGTGAATTTTAAGCACAACTGAAAATTTTCTTGCTTTCATAGGTTTAGTTTTATTTATTATCAAATAACTAGCACTTAGGGGTTCGACACTCGTATTTTCCTTAGCTACAATACCACACGGTAGCGTACACCGCTCTTAAGTGTGTAGGAATATATCTAGGAAATGTTGGTTATAAATTTAAGACTAGATAAACAACACATCAATATACATAATTTTATAATACCGTCTATCAATGGGACTATGTGGTCACACACAATAACATGAGATTTCAATGTTATATGTTTATTGTAAATATATAATTGATTAATTGAGCGAAATAAACATTGGGCTTAATCAGTTAGAGTGATTAATTAGTATTCGATCATAATTGAACAAGTTGATGCTAATGGAGAGCCCATGAGGCTCGTCCATCCACATGCCCCATAAGGGGATGTGTGAGCTTGACGAGGAAGAAATAAATCATATAAGATAAGATAAAATCTTTTGATTATAGTAATTATTTCTTTATAAAGTTAAAGTATATCTTTCATTTAGATATAATATTATCCTTTAAGTTTTATAAATACGCTAATTAGGGGTGTTATCAGTCTGGTTGTCGGATTATCGAGTCAGGTTGATTCGGGTTATCGGGTTTATCAAACTAACCTGATAAACTTTTTCAACTAGATTAAACGCGACCCTATAAGTTTTATCAGGTTTGGGTTCGGGTGAGGTTAATCTGACCCTACTGACACCCCTAACCCAAATTAATAATTAACGTTTTGGCTGAACACCAAGCATACACAAACGCACAGTTGCTTTTTTAAACTGATCGTGATCACTACAAATGTGTACTGATCAAGTACTATCATATGTTAGAAATCGTCGCAAAATATTATATATAAGTAACAGAATAATTAATCTTTTTATACATTTTAAAATTTTCCATTGCAAATCCATTGGAAATATTCAAATATTTGCTATGCATTTGCAATGGAAGTATAAAACTATTATTTTTTATATCTTTTTCAATATTCCGTTGGAAATCCTTTGCAAAATTTTAAATTTTCTAACAGATTTGCAACGGAAATAAAAAATATTTTCTTTTACATTTAAGTTTATTTTTTTGTTATAAATCCGTAGCAATTTTGCAACGAAATTGCAACGGGACATATAAGAATAAATATAATATCAATTAGTCTTATTTTTTCAATGGGTTTGCAACCGTTTTCTATGTCGTAGCAAATCTATTGATAATCCGTTACAAACAGTAGCAAATTTGCAACGGAAATTTTCCATTGCATTACCCTGTTTGTGTAGTAGTGCAAGTTCATTAAAATATGATCAAATTTAATAAGCCAAAGCAAAATTAATTGCTCTAATACACATTTTGCAAGATGTTAGGGTGGGCCTTGGCCAACGATGTCTATAAGGTGGCTTTGTCCCTGCCAGGCAAACAAAAGAACAATGCCCATTTTTCTCCCCTAATGCGTGATAACATATGATCCAGACCAATACTTGTCACACCTCGCCAAGGCGGAAACGTGAGTGTAACTTCATGGATATTATCACAACACATGGTGTCTAAATAAAGATTTTTTTTTCTTCTTAATGATAAATTTATTAAGAAAGGCCTAAAAAAGGCACAAAGTACAAGAAAACCAAAGCTTAAAAGCTATTAGGACACATCCCTAATAGATAACTTTGGCAACAAAAAAGGCAAACAGCCACATAAAAGATACAAGTCCAACAAACAACAAGAAATAACAAAATGAAACAAATAACAAACATGAAGACCCCAAACATGCCATAGCAGAAAGATGAGATTGAACTAGGATCATCATCATACTCTGAATACATGGGCAAGTGCCAAGGAGTCAACCAAGGCACCTCCAAACATCACCATATGATGACAATACCTAGAAAGCAAACTGCCAAGGTTGATGAAAAAGAGTAATAAATCCAAAAAGAGAAACAATACAGCAGCAATCCATTAACTTGAGTACAAGAACATCCAAGCATCCCAATAACCATCAAAGCAATTCCAAAAAACTTCAACAATTTATTCCTCTGCCAGCAAATACAATCCAACAAATCAGCAAAAAAAAGAGAGCCAGTGTGGCATGACTAGGAGAGATTACCTCCTTAAAAACCTACTCAAGTAAAAACCAAAAGGGAAAAACCTATAAGTAGGAAAAGAGTGTAACTCTCCCCTAATCCTCTCCAAGACCCATGGTGCCAAAAGAATCAGAGCACCCCTGCATATACACAAACATAAACACAACAGCAAGCAGGGCACCATATCAATGAGCATCAATCCTTTCCAAGCAGAACATTCCAGTAGTAGAATAGACCACTTAGCCAGTAGATCAACCAACTCATTACTCCTGGAGAAACCAAACACTAGTACCCCTACTAGAGTCCAATAATGGTTAACATGTCCCGTATCCTCCCAATCATATGTCTCATTACATTTCCAAAAACCGGTTCCCCCATAGAACAAGTTAACCCAAGAATAAAGCACAAAATTACACTCCATTAAAGTTAATAAGCTCTCTAACAATATCCATATGATACATATTTTTACTCATCGAAAATTTCCAAATTCTAGACGCTTCCATAACATCCTGAGTATTTTTCAGTGTAAGACCTCTAATCTTCATTATCACAGTTTCAACAATAAGCTCAAACACATACTCGACCTCCCTCTCCTTTTGCTGATAACACCTAAAATTCCTCTCTTGCCATAAGAAATATATAGCGGCCCCAAAAACTAACCTTTGAATAACACTCCAAATTTTATTCATAGTAGGTCTAATAGAAATATCAGAAATAACACTAGCCCAATTATTACTAATGTTATTCAATAATGCCATAGGTTTAAGTCTCTCCCAAAGCCTTTTAGAATAAGCACATGAGAAAAATAAATGGCTATGCGTCTCATTGTCCACCTTACACAGCATACAGGTTAAGTCAATAGCACACCCCCATTTAGCTAACCTATCCTTAGTCTTCAATCTACCTTTAACAGCAACCCAAGTAACAAATGCATGTCTAGGGATGCATTGGGAAAACCAAATATGCTTATGCCAAAGAACTCTAGGGTATTCAGTCCTCATAGACTTCCAAACCTCACTAGCACAAAACCTCTTTTCTTTACCTTTCTTATTATACCACACCACCTTATCCTCAATCTCACTATCAATGACAGGAACAGGGACATTAAGAACTTCATTAAAATTACCGTCCCAATGACTAGGCCAGGTCCAAACACCATTACTAATCATATCAAAAACCTTAGCATTAAGACTTAACCCAACTTGTAAAATGACATCAGTGTCAATAACCCTACACAATGGGCCATTCCTATGCCACTTATCAAACCACACACCACAATTTTTCCCATTCCCAATCTTGACATTAATAAAACTTCTAATCTTATCTCTAAGCCTAAGTAATTGCTTCCAACACCAAGACTGCCCTTTTTTTTAACTCAATATCCCCTATACTACACCCCTTAAGCTTATGAAGTTTAACCCATTTGACCCAAATAGACTCCTTATTGCACACAATACTCCATAAGTGTTTAGTCATAAGGCCATATTCCAATCCTGTAATGGTCTGTGCCCCAAACCCCCCTGAGACTTAGGCTTTCAAACCTCCATCCAATTAACACTAACCTTCCCAATAGCATTATTACCACAAGCCCATAAAAACCTTTTACACATCTTATCAATGGTGCTACACACAAGCTTAGGCAAAATAAACATAGTACACCAATACACTTGGAGGGAAGATAACACAGAAACAATCAACTGTAATCTACCAGCAAAAGAGAGAAACCTATTTCTCCAAACATTAATTCTAAATAAATAGAGAATTTCTACATGCACATAAATAGAGCAAACTACAGACAGAAAGTGTCGTAACAATACCCCAAAAGAAAATAACCAAAACAAAACTCCAAAGGTATCCTCAATAAAACATAAAGTACTAGTCGATGAACATTAAAGCATCACAATCAAAATCCAACAAATTCATAATCCAAACATAAAGACAAATCATTCTCTATGCAACTAAAGTCTCGTCTAGTCGCTCCCTTCTACCTTAGCCTTAGAAAGCTCACCTGAAAATGATGCTTAAAAACGTCAACATAATGTTGGTGAGGTTCATAGGTTTAAGACACACAATATATCTCAGGCAACCAGTTCACTGTGATTATAAAACAAAGCAGGACAGTAGGACTAGTTATTATACAAGTTAGCATGCAATCTCAATCAATCAACCAACATAAGCAACATAAGGGACGGAACGTGCCCACGATCCAAGTTCACAATAATGGGTAATCATTACCCTCTGATCAGACCACACAGAATAATAATGGGTAAGGATTCTACCCTTCAATTGGATTGCTCAAATGAACAATGGAAACATAGCCACCCTCCAATTGAACCACACATAATATTTACACAATAATAACATAACATGCAATACACATATAATAATCCTTACAAGTCCATGCATTTATAATACCACATAATCACAGTAACTTAAAAAGTATTTCAACACAAGCATCATTCCCATCCCAAGTTTAAAACAAAGTAAAAATATGGGACTATGAAACTCACCTCAATCTTTGCAGCTTCCAAATTAATAATCACAAATCTAAACAACAAAAATAAATCCACGTTACACGCGACCAAGTAACACACATATGATGGATGTCTAAAGGTGATATAAACTACTATGGTTCACCTAGACTCCATACTAAACACTACCAATCACTTACACTCACTAAATTCCTTGTAAACAATTTATCAGAAAACACAGATTTTTGGGGTACTTCTACCTACATAAAATCACGACAATATAAGCTCCGCAACTCACACTAAAAACTCACCATGGTCCCTCATGAGCATACAAGCTTCTCCCATAAGGCCATGCACTAAAAACACACACAAGTACTCTTTGAAAAATTGTTGGGAACGTAGTTTTACTATTTAGTCAAGTCTCGGTCATATGTAATAAATACTAGGTTGCTAACGTTAATATTTCATTATGTTTATGTTACTAGGCTTTAGTAATCATGTCCAATGGTCTTCAAGCCCACGTTCTAGAAGAATGAGAGAGGAAGGGAGTGTTGCCCTACTCCTCCCCAATAAATACTAAGCTTATGTAACTCTTACACTTGTTGGTTATTTTTATTACTTAATGAAACTCTTGCATTTTTCTTTCTCTCATATCATATAATCAACCAATCCTTATATCTATCTCATTCTTACTTGTGTGATATCAATATAGGCACCTAACAAGTGGTATCATTCACTAGAAGAAGGTGTAGTTTTTGTTTTCATTGAATTCGAACCAAATACCATCTTTTTACTCGTTATTTATGAAAGTTTTTGTACTTTCTTGTTTTTTTCTTGGTTTCTATCACATCTTTGCTTACAAACTTGTGTTACAAATCATTACAAACAAAAAAGTTTCAAACTTTTCATCAAAATCATAAGATTCGTATTTTGTACTATTTTTCGAAAATACACATATTTTTGAAAAGTTTGTCAAGTTTATAACTTTATTTTAGATTTCATCATTTTATAGCTAGAAGTACAAGAATCTTTGAGTAAAAACTTGTTTTTGGTAAGCTTTCTTTAAAAACAAAAAATTGCCATTTTTTGAGAATATATATGAACCATCTTTCGAGAACACCTAAAGACACAATTTCGAGAATACTCTTCGTTGCTCCTAAAGTGTTATCGATTGATTACTCAGTGTTTTCTCCCTTGTATAAGAAATAAAACATTTCGACTTTGTGAATATTTTCGAAATTGTAGAATTTCGAAAATTTTTGAGTGTTGCATTCTCGAAAAATTGTACATTTTCGAGAACACATTACATTTTCGAAAAAGTCCCAATTTTTTGAAAAACTTCTCTGCATTCTCGATACTTAACAAAGTTTCGAGAACACAGTTTCGAGGATCTACAAAGTTTCGAAAACATTCAAAAATTTCGAGAATACCTATGTTTCGAGAACACACAATTTTTTCGAGAATTTTCTAAGGACAAAGTTTCGAGAATTCTTTTGGTGCATATTTTCGAGAATTGGCTTTACATCTATACCTTCTTACTATTTCTTTAAAATAAATAAATAAAATAAAAAAAGAAAAAAAAAATTGGCCCAAAATTCAAATTTTTTCGGTGAAATTTGGCGGCAAAATTTTTTAAACTCAAAATTTTCCTGTGACCTTAGAATTACATTTTATAGTGATTTTCAAAATTTTGGAACAAAAAATTTTCAAATTAATTTTGGAGGGAAAATCTAAAATCACGATTTCGACCTTGAGTGTGACATTTTTTTGTTTGATTATTTCGATTACGTCGCAACAATCAAGGGGGAGAGAAATGTCATTTACAATTTCTCAATCACCTTATTCCAACTACCTTCCTCACCAATATTCTCATTAGCAACAGTATCATCAACAACAAAGTCACAGCTCCCTCATTCGTCATGTTCTGCTATTTGGCAATGAATCAAGACCTCCCATGTTACTCCCAGGAACCTATATTGATTGGAAACAGAGATTTCTACTATGGCTCATAAATCGTCCTGATGCAGATCTCATGCTTAAATCCATTCAAGATGGTCCATACAAAATGATATTTCTTGCTGACTCAACAGGGATTATGAGATTACAAACTACTGCAGATTTGAATGCTACTTAACTTGCTCAGCACACTGCTGACTATAAGGTTGCATGGTTCATCACATTAGCTCTTCTCAATTCAATTTACATGAATATGGACTATCAAGCCAGTGCTCATGACATGTGAAATTATCTTGAATCTATGCATCGTACAGAAGAACTTCATCACATCATAATGAACCAAATTCTTGAATCATGTTTAAGCAGAAATCCACTAAAGACCATTCTCCCTGCTCCACCATCCCAAGCTGTTGACCATGGGTCCTTAATATACACTCCAAATGGTCTATTCTTCAATCCTCCAAATGCACCTGAGCCTATCTTCATTCCACAGTACCATCCTGCAACACTAAATGATCATATGCAATCTCTTCTTGAAAATCTAGTGAAGCTTGGACAAGTATCTACTGAGAAAGGCAAAGGCGCTATGACTTCAACTTCTGAATGCTTAAACACAATGGAAGATACTGATGATGAAGAAGATCTTATCGAACCAAGCATGGCATTTATGGCATATACGGAAAATATTGCAGATGTGGAAGCTCAAGATTATGATTCAACTCCACTCTTTGACGCTAATGTTGAATACAATGCCACACTTAGTCAAATGGAAGTTGAAGGGGGTAATCTCAATGCTGTTTTGCAAAGTGTCATGGGAGATATTCCATCTGATGATGAATATGCAGATTTGGAATCCAACACAACAGATTTGGAAGCCAATACAGCAGATGTGATGTTAATGGCAAACATGCAGGAATTTCACATGAATAATACGGGCGCAGAATATGATTCTGATGATTATGAAGATCCATTTGTGAGATTAAACAAAGAGAAATGCATGGCATCTTTTAGATTACTTCAGTCACACCTTAAACTCCTTTCTAACAAAGACTTAGAAGATACTTGTTCCGAGTGTTTATTCGAATATATATTTCCAGACCTCTTTAGAGAAAAAGTTGATATTTTCACTAATTCGATGTTCAACAACGTGAATCAACTTGAAAAGCTACTGGAAACTGAATAATTTCACGAGAATGAATCCAAGGCCGCCTTCAGAGTTCTCAAGGAACAGTTTCAACATTTCATCAATTATGACTGTGAAGATTTAAGCAAATATTTTTTTGAATACACCCGCATCAAGGCTCAAACCTTCAAAGATGTATTGCTCCAACACATGGATGGATGCTATTGAGAAGGCAATTGCTGAAAGAGTACTTCACAGAGAAGTGTATGACAAAAGGGTAAATAAAAAGAAGTTGCAGATTCAAGAAGAGCAAGTTCATAAAGTTGATGTATTGGAAGCTAATTTGGTTGTCATGAAAAGCAAAGGGACAAAATTAGAAGAGCAGGATGACAACAGTAGATTAGGGAATGATACAGATGCAGACTGTGCAGAGATCAGACCCTCCTATGACCCAAAACCCAACTTTGACAAAGAACAGATGGATGATGAAGATATCACACCCATCTATGACACAAAACCTAATTTTGACAAAGAGTAAATGGTTGAGGTACAATCTACTGTTGATCATATTATGCCTGCAAATGAGAAACAACACTCTGAGCAATCTAACTTCAGTAATGAAGGAGAGGTTGACCAGGATGTTGTACAATGTCTTGACAAACGTTCTGAGTCTGAGTCCTTACCTGATAATCCAATAACTGAAACATCATACGAAACTCTTGAGTCAGAAAACATTCTTCTCAAAAAGACCATTGCCCAGTTTCATAAAGATTTTTCAAAACTAGAGGCACATTGCATCTCACTTAAACTTAAATTGCAAAACGAATCTCTAAATTCGGGCAACAATGGTCAATTTTTGAATGAACAAAGTAAACGTGTGGATACATTAGTTAAAGAAAACGAGCTTCTAAAAGGTCAAATTCAAGCAAAGGTGTTTGCACATACTGCATTGCAAAACAAATTTAGAAGACTGACTGGCCAGAGTATGGATACTAAGTTTGCAAAACCATCAATCTTGGGGAAACCGCCTTCTCAAACAATCAGTAAACCATCAGTGGTTAGACAACCAACTGCATTTAAATCTAAACGACCTAAATTTTCAAAATCTCGGTTTGCCTCTCAAGTTGTTGAGAAAAACAATTTGACAAAACCAGTCACTCCACATTCTTGGCCTAAGGAAAATGCATCTGTGTCTGCCAAATCTCAACACGTGATTATACCTGGCTAATCTAGGATTAGTTCGAAAACAGTGTCTAAAACGAGCATTAAAAGTAAAGATTCTTATGGAAAATATGACATGTACACGAACTATGATCTAGAAAATGCTAGGAAAAATGCGCTACTTCAAAAGGATGGAATTCTAGGTTCAAAACCTCATGTGATGCCTTCCACTGTAGTACAGAACACTGCTTGTAGTAGCACACCAAAACCTAAGAGGAAACTACAAACTAATAGGAATTGGATAGCTTCTAAGAGTAGTTGCGTAAATAATCATGTTGTCTGTGCTTTAAAATATCTTCAAAAAGGAAATTCACTTGAAAAGGCTCAATCGACTAAGACAAATAAACCCGTTGAACCAAAAGTCATAAGTCAGAAACCTAAGAAGTGGATCAATATAGGACGTAGGTTTTCTCAACCAAGTGATGCTCCCACTGCATCTAAAAGGAAAACATCTCCGAGATCTAACATTAGGTGGGTACCCACGGGTAGAATTTTCAAATCAATTGGTCTTAGGTGGATTCCTACAGGAAAGATTTTAGACATTTGCTCCAAAACTAATGTGAAATCCACAACATCTATCCCTGAGGCGAGAAAGGAAATCATTGATATAGTGAGTTCAAGTGTCAAGAAGATAATTGACACTACATCTTTATGCTTCTAACATCTGGAACCCATTTACCCTTAGGGATCCTTGTTCTCTATTTTGTCTATTCTTTCTTCTTTTCAGATATAACAGGAATGGCTTCGAAACAACTCAGTTTCAGACCCGAGCTTATTATAATGGCTTCTGAGCAAAACAACTTAGGACCCGAATCCAACCGTCTAAAATTTTAGGATTCTTCGGCTGAACCATTGTCCCTCACTCACAAAGAATTGAAAACCTTGTTTGCTCCACAGTTCGATGATACAATTAAAAACCGTCCTTCTGAGGTCTCACCCATTTCCGCTGTACAATCTGAAAATATTCAAGTACCTGATTCACCTCAACAAACAACAACAACAGTTGAGAAAGACGGCCCTCCAATTGCATCTCCAACAACAGCTGAACAAACCGCTTCTAACTCACGACAATCAGCAGAAGATCCTACACCACAATCAGTTCCACAATCCGCAGAGTATGACCCAAATGCGTTCTTTAACCCGTTTGCACCGGCTCCCACAATTCCTGATATTGGTGAGTCGTCTACACGCAATTTGGATCCTGCTAACATATGTGATAATTATCAACTACACCCTTCGACACACAAATGGACTAAAGATCCCCCCTTAGTTCAAATTATTGGCCATCCAGATGCACCAATTATGACAAGACAACGACTCCACACAAACGGTGAAACTTGCATCTACGCGCTCACAGTATGTCAAACAGAACCAAAGAACATCAAAGAAGCAATGACTTATGACAACTGGATTGAATCTATGCAAGAGGAACTTGAATCATTTGAAAGATTAGAAGTCTGGGAGTTGGTTGAAAAACCCGAAGGAATCATTGTCATTGGTTTAAAATGGATCTGGAAAAACAAACTGGATGCAGAAGGCACTATCATACGAAACAAATCACGCTTGGTAGCAAAAGGATACTGTCAAGAAGAGGGAATCAATTTTGAAGAATCATTTGCTCCAGTGGCTAGACTTGAAGCCGTACAAATTTTTCTAGCATATGCTGCTCACCGAAATATGGTTGTTTATCAAATGAATGTGAAAACGGCATTTCTGAATGTTTAACTCCGTGAAGTGGTTTATGTCAGTCAACTAGAAGGCTTTGTTGATCCTGAACGTCCCAATCACGTCTACAAACTCAAAAAGTCTCTCTACGATCTCAAGCAAGCCCCAAGGGCGTGGTATGACAAGTTATCTACATTCCTACTGGCTAATAACTTTACTTTAGGCTCGGTGGATCCAACACTATTTACAAAAACATACGGGGTGGAATTATTAATTGTTCAAATTTATGTCGATGACATTATTTTTGCATAAACAAACAAACGTTATTCAATTGATTTTGCAAAATTAATGAAAGATAATTTCAAAATGTCCATGATGGGTGAACTTTCGTTCTTTTTAGGACTACAAGTTCATCAATCACCCTGTGAAATTTTTCTAAATTAGTCTAAATATGCTTTGGAAATATTAAAGAAACATGGAATGATAAGCTGTGATACTTATAATACACCAATGGCTTTTGGCACAAAACTAGATGCTGACATACATGGGACTCCAGTTGACCCTACCAAATACCGTAGTATTATTGGGTCACTCATATATCTCACGACTAGTAGACCTGATATTGTTTTTGCTATCTATATGTGTTCGCGTTATCAGTCGAGACCAACTGAAAGACACCTCGATGAGGCAAAAAAAAAATCCTTCGATACATAAAGGGAACCATTCATTTAGGAATCTAGTATCCGAAGGATTCTGGTTTTGAACTAATAGCTTTTTCAGACGCTGACCATGCAGGATGCTTAGATACGCAAAAAAGTACATCAGGAGGATTACAGTTTCTTGGAGATAAGCTTGTGTCTTGGCAATCTAAGAAGCAGGATTGCACATCACTGTCATCAACCGAATCTGAGTACGTAGCTATGTCTTCTTGCTGTGCTCAAGTCATTTGGATGAGATCACAGCTTAAGGACTATGGCTACCTATTCAATAAGATTCCGATCTACTGTGACTCCAAAAGTGCCATTGCAATTTCCTGCAACACCGTTCATCACTGAAAGTCCAAACACATTGATCTCCGCTATCATTTCATCAAGGAGCATGTCGAAAAGGGTACCATTGAATTATATTTTGTGGGAACTGAATACCTGATGCGTGGGAATCGCACCTTGCTTTACCTCTCGAGGGATCTCGAGAAGCTTACAACCCCCACCAAGCAGTGTACCTGATCGTTGTAGTATAGTATAGTGACAAGTACCGGGGGATTGATCGTTCAGCTTAGGAATAGTGTCGCTTGGATTAGAAAACCTAATTAATAGTTCTAGAGGTGAGAGATGATTATTTTTGTATTTTTATATTTTTATGAAAGCAAGTAAAATCTCGGGTTTTGAAGGAGTGGGCGGAATTAGTTGCTATTCAACTAACCCAAAGCTAAGATGCAATCAAAATAAAATAATAAAAATGAAATTAAACTAAGTTATACTAAAGTTGTGAGCAGTGGTTGGAGAAATTGTGTTTACTTAGACTTCACTACTCCCTAGATATCTTTTACATGTTAATTACTTGTTACACTTGTATGAATGACGGATTGTATTCCTTAATACCATTCGTGGGGTGGCATACATAACTCCCCAACTCTATGAGCTCTTATCTCCTCCTACACCATGACCCAGCACAACTATAGGGATTGTAAACAGTGGCTCATGCATTAAATACAACCAATAAAGACCTAGTACGCCTCGGTTCATGTTTCTTAAGACGTTCAAGCATGTTACCATTTGGAGATCTGCCAGTTTTCTTAAGCCTAACATATAAATCATTCATTCAAAACAAGAATAGACAAGTAATCAACACATAATCAACATCTAGGTTTCATTAGATCTAAGCAAACACAAGAGAGATCTAGCCTAGCATAATGGAATTGAGACAAGAACAAGAGATAAACAACCAACACATAGACATATTGATTGAATTGAAAGTACACTTATCTCAATTACAATGCAAGGTCTCAAGGGTTTGGAACCCTTGAAAAACCTATAAAAGAGGCACCAAAATCGTCTTTAGGGTTTCACCAAAACTTCTCCCCTCTAATGAAAAAACTAGAAAACTATATATAGGAAAAACAGTCTGACGGCGTCAAGAGTAACTTCTGACGCCGTCACCTCGCCGTCATATACTTCCTCGGACGGCCTTGATCCACTTATGACGGCCTATGTGACGCCGTCACCACCCACGGTATATTAATTTTGCCACTTTGACGCCGTCACGAGTCCTTCTGACGCCGTCACCACCTTTGGAGTTTAATTCTTCATGTCTGACGCCGTCAAGATGTTGGTCTTGACGCCGTCACCTTGTATTTTCAGCATGCAAATTTGGTACTTAGCCGTTTTCTTCACTTTTATGCTCCAAAAACGTCCAAAATAGCTTCTTTTCCAGAATTCACTCTCCAAACACCTAAAATCACAAAAGGAACGATTTAGGGCAATATTTGATCAAATAAAGTCGGATTCGGGCTTAAATGACCCCCTAAAAACGGATCATTTTTCGCCTCATCATATACCCTTACACTTGAGATTTGCTTGTCCTCAAGCAAATGAGCTTTTATTCTACTCAAAAGACAAGTTAGGGGTCATTTAACACTAATATAAAAGTAATTACAACAAATAATCGTTCCACTAAAGACCAATAGACAAGCACGGAGGTCATACACAAGCACCTCACAAATAGTGTTTAGATACTCACATCTCTCGGGTGTAATAAAGTAATATAACATTATGGAAATGGAAGATATCTCTCACTACCTGTCATAGCAAAATAGATTACCATAGGCTTGGGAAAGGATCAAACCTCCACCACATGGCGTAAGCACCTAGGATAAACTATCAAAGAGGTCTTTTAAAGGGTTATAACGTTAGGTGTAGGGATATGAATTACACGGTTTTGTTGGATAAAGGGAGTTTTACTGGTGGCGAGTTAACAATCTTAGTTAATTACATGTACAATATGGCGTTGCTAAGCCAAGACTAGACTCGACTTAAGCTAATAAATGAAAAATAACAAAAACATAAAATAAACATAGAATAAAAACGGGATGGTAGTTCGTATGTTTTTTTTCTCTTTTTTTTCTATTTTTTTTCTTTTTCTTAATTTTTTCGATTTTTTTTTTTTTTTTTTTTTTTTTTTTTTTTTTTTTTTTTGCATACACTCTTACCCTACCATCCAAAATAATACATCATAGGGTTTTGAGCATTCCCCTTACACTTGAATCTTTACATACTTTACAATTAACTAATCTAATGACTCGAATTAAGAAAATCAAAACACTTGGAGCACTTTTAAGATTAACGTACATATGGGGGTAATAAGTGATGTTCTTCCCCATTACTCCATAAAATAAGTACTTACCCATGAGTCCCAATCGTCCCAAAACAATATGTACAAGGATATGACTCGACTTAGCAACCATGTAATCAATTAGAAAGTTAACTTAGGGTTTAACAAATAACAATAATGCACTAAAAATGAGCGCATACACGGAAGGCTAAGGCGATTTGGGTGTACATTTAAGTGGGGTGTAACAAATTCTTCCTTTAAGTAAAATGCTTAAAGTTAGAAACGAAAAGATAGGCTCGGAAGGGTGTACTAGGGGTATCGTGTACTAAAAATGAGTACAACGCTAAAGGTGTGGGAAAAATTAGTTGACTTAACTAGCCAAGTAATATGACTTAAATGGTCAAGTAATTGTAATACGGGTTTAACACAAGGGTGATCCTAATGCCTCTTATCATGTAGTAAATCCTACCACACGAATGTAGTCTCACTAGCGGTCTCGGGATGCATCACTAACGCAAGTTCTAGAATCTAAATGCTACCAGTACACTCATAAGCACCAATAATAAATGCTTTTCCTATCAAATCTAAAGGCGAACCTCACATTTTTGGGTGGAAAATTTTTCTGAATATACGGTTATGTGCTAGTCATACAACCTCCTATCCATGAGACGCTTGCTATGGCTAAAGTTTCACTCCTAAATGTTGTAAAAAATTTTAAATTTGGCGCTAAAATTACACTAACAAGTATTTCTCGTAGTTTTATTACTCATCTACTATCAAACAAAACATACTCAAGCGAAAGTGCATATGTAAGGTATCATCTTTTTACCCTCCCCTTACACTTAAGATGAACATTGTCCCCAATGTTCAAGTAAAGAATGTAAAAGTTGAAAAGTAAAGAGAATGAAATCAAATACTCCCCTGATTCGCTCGGTATGGATTTTAGGTTGGCCAGGTTAAATCTTCCTCCAAGAAAACGAACAATCAAAGCTTCCCTTCCAGAATATAAATCATCTTCTTGTCATAAATAACCTGTAGATCCTGACAAAAGTAGACAAGGCAACCTCGCGTAAAATCGGCGGCATCCTATACAAGTTACTAAATCCTAGAAAACAAAGTAAGATATAATGCTTGTGGAATGAAGTTTGCAGATTTCCTGGAGATTATAAAACTTAATAATTCACAAAAACCATAAGACTCCGTTAGAAAAACAAAACCGGTAAAATTTCTAGATTTTAACTCCTGACGCCGTCAAGAGCAATACCATGACGCTGTCAGAATGGACCTGCAGAAATTCTTATGTTAAGTTTCCGAAAAATTTCTGGAAAAACTTTGTCCTACTTCCTGGAAAATCCTGCAAAACTTCATTATGACTCAATACAAGCATTTGACTCTAACAAATACGAATATACATGTTCATTTAATATTGTGGAGAATCATGATCGGTTTGTTTCTTAAAAACATATTTGGGGTTTCCCCTTACACTTATCTTTTGCAAAAATACCTTTAGGTTGAAGTTAAGACTAGGCCAAACAACATAATAAAGTATTTCCACATTTTAGTAGAGAAACATGATCAACCAACAATAAAAACAAAGCATGCATACGGAAGCAAATAACAATCAAACAAATAAAAATCACACAAAACATGGGTTGCCTCCCAAGAAGCGCTTTTCTTTATTTACGAGTCTTGTAGCTAGACTCAAAGTCGTGGGTTACTACGTGATTCGGGTGAGTTCCTCATTGAGGACATCTTTGGGATCGAACTTAGGTTTCAACTTTCTATCGGTTCCCTTAGTGTGGTATGACCTTTCAAACTTTTCTCCATCCGGATCATACAAGGTCATTCTAATATGCCATGACCCGTCACCTTCTTTAGGTGGCTTGTCCCACCTCCATTTATACTTATCTCCATCTCTTTTCCATTTATTCAACTCTATATTAATAGGCATTACGCTCAAGAACTCAATCATCTTTCTAAAGACTAAGGGGTCCTCAAAGGGATCTAGCTCCTCATCCCTAGCTATGAGTTGTTCTACCGAATGTGTCTTCTCAACGAAATCCTTTTCTAGATAAAATGGGCATTGAGGTCCTATGAAGTTCCTTTCTATCCAAGGTCCATATCTAGATGGTCTCCTATTCATCTCTACCCAATGCGGTGTTGGTTCATCATCACAATCATAACTATGCTTCTTAACATCATACACCGACCAAGTATCGCCTTCTCCTACCGCTATCTTGGATTCCTTGCAATCTATCATGGCACTAGCGGTTGCTAAAAATCCTCTTCCTACCAATAATGGGCATGTAGTGTCACTAACCATGTCTAGGACGTGAAAATCTGCTAATATAGTTAACCTTCCTACGTGAACAACTACATCCTTAATCATTCCAACCGGGTGGGCAATACTTCCATCCGCTAGCCCTATCAATACCTCCGTTTCCTCTAACTTTCCTAGCTTAAGAGCGGTGAATAAGGATAAGGGAATCAAGTTGAGGCTTGACCCTAAATCGGCTAGTGTGTCGAAAGCTTCGGATCTTCCTAACTTACAAGGCAAAACAAATATACCCGGGTCATCAAGCTTTTTTGGCAACTTGTTTTGAACGAAGGCGGTCCCATTTTTACCTAGCTTATACTTCTCATATTTTTCTAGGAGGGCACTATAGTAAGGAGCACGCGCTAAGACATCAATGACGGGGCGTTCAAGGTGAAGTTCTTTGAATTCATCGTCAAGGTCTTGCGTAAGAGGTGTTTCAACTATGATTTTGACCGGCTCTATAGTGGGTGTTTTCCTTTTGGGTAACTTGGTGTTGTTTGAAACACGTGCTCGTTGATTTAACCGAGTAGTATTGTGGACACAAAGTGGGTGACGAAACTGAAGATATGGCATTAACGTTTAGTTTCGGATTCTTGATGGTGTCGCTTGGGAGTGCTCCTATTTCTTGGTCATTGAGAACTTTCAACAATGCATCAATTCTATTGGTCATCTCGCTTTGATTTTGTTTGAAATCGGCTTCAAACTTAGCTATGCGGGCTTCTTGAGATGCCATGAACTTTGACATCAATCCTTCAAGATTGTTGGTACTACCATAGTTGTTAGAAGGATTGTTGTTGAAGGTACGGTTGGATGGTGGACCGTTTGATTGGTAACGATTAGGCGGATTGGAAGAATTGGGTTGATTTTGCTTCCACCTAAGGTTTGGGTGATTTTTCCATGAGGGGTTGTATGAATCACCGTATGTGTTTGGCTCGGGCTTGAAAGTGTACCACTTATCTCCCACTTCATCGGTACGCGTGGATGCGTAGTCCGCAAAAGCTGTTCCGGGGAGTTCCACACAATCACGAGTGTCATGGGGACCACTACATAATTCGCATGAAGAAGTGATTTTGTTCACTTGGCTTGAATGCTTCGGAGCTTCGTAAGATTTCATGAGAAACTTGACTTGGTCCTCAAGTTCCATGATCCTACGGTCGGGAGTGCTTGAATTGTTCGAAGGCAAAGATATTGCCTTGACCGTTTTGTTCAAATCACGGGGATCATTCCAACTTTCGTTGTCATAGAGAGCAAGATCTTCTATGAGTTCCCATGATTGTTCCGCACTAAGATCACGTAGTTTACCACCGGCCGATTGGTCAATGGTTCGCCTCGTGGAGATGTCGATATGGTCATAGAAGATTTGGACTAGGAGCCAAAGATCTATGCCATGATGAGGGACTTTTTGGAGTAAGTCCTTGAAACGAGTCCATGCTTCATAAAGAGATTCATTTTGACGTTGTTGAAACATCAAGATGTCATTCCTAAGCTTAGTAGTTCTCCCCGGTGGGAAAAATTGAGCAAGGAAACGAGTGGTGAGATCATCCCATGTGGTGATGGATCCCGCGGGTAAACGCTCAAGCCATTGACTAGCTTGATCCCGTAGAGAGAATTGGAATAGGCGTAAACGGGTAGTCTCTCTAGTTTCAACACCTAGGTCTATGGAATCTACGATTTTGAGGAAGTCCTTAAGGTGTTGGTTTGGATCTTCGGAACGAAGTCCATGGAATGCACATCCGCTTTGCACCAACCGGATGGTGTCGGATCGCAAGGGGGTCACATTGGCTCCGGTGAGCTCAATGGTGTTTCGGTAGCCTTGGTGGCTAGGTCGGGAATACTCTCCTAAGGTTCGGGGCCTAAGGGGTTCTAATGGTGGGTTTTGTTGTGGTGGGATGATAGGTTCAAAGATGTTACCACCTTCCATGATGTCGGATGGTAAAGAGTTACGAACAAAGGCACGAAGAAATAAGATAGACTAAAGAAGACCTAAAAATAAAAATAAAAATCTTACTAGAAAGGAATCTAGCAAGTAGACCTAATAAAAAGAAATCCTAACCTAGACAATAACTATTTCCTCGGGCTGCGGCGCCAAAAACTTGATGCGTGGGAATCGCACCTTGCTTTACCTCTCGAGGGATCTCGAGAAGCTTACAACCCCCACCAGGCAGTGTACCTGATCGTTGTAGTATAGTATAGTGACAAGTACCGGGGGATTGATCGTTCAGCTTAGGAATAGTGTCGCTAGGATTAGAAAACCTAATTAATAGTTCTAGAGGTGAGAGATGATTATTTTTGTATTTTTATATTTTTATGAAAGCAAGTAAAATCTCGGGTTTTGAAGGAGTGGGCGGAATTAGTTGCTATTCAACTAACCCAAAGCTAAGATGCAATCAAAATATAATAATAAAAATGAAATTAAACTAAGTTATACTAAAGTTGTGAGCAGTGGTTGGAGAAATTGTGTTTACTTAGACTTCACTACTCCCTAGATATCTTTTACATGTTAATTACTTGTTACACTTGTATGAATGACGGATTGTATTCCTTAATACCATTCGTGGGGTGGCATACATAACTCCCCAACTCTATGAGCTCTTATCTCCTCCTACACCATGACCCAGCACAACTATAGGGATTGTAAACAGTGGCTCATGCATTAAATACAACCAATAAAGACCTAGTACGCCTCGGTTCATGTTTCTTAAGACGTTCAAGCATGTTACCATTTGGAGATCTGCCAATTTTCTTAAGCCTAACATATAAATCATTCATTCAAAACAAGAATAGACAAGTAATCAACACATAATCAACATCTAGGTTTCATTAGATCTAAGCAAACACAAGAGAGATCTAGCCTAGCATAATGGAATTGAGACAAGAACAAGAGATAAACAACCAACACATAGACATATTGATTGAATTGAAAGTACACTTATCTCAATTACAATGCAAGGTCTCAAGGGTTTGGAACCCTTGAAAAACCTGTAAAAGAGGCACCAAAATCGTCTTTAGGGTTTCACCAAAACTTCTCCCCTCTAATGAAAAAACTAGAAAACTATATATAGGAAAAACAGTCTGACGGCGTCAAGAGTAACTTCTGACGCCGTCACCTCGCCGCCATATACTTCCTCGGACGGCCTTGATCCACTTATGACGGCCTATGTGACGCCGTCACCACCCACGGTATATTAATTTTGCCACTTTGACGCCGTCACGAGTCCTTCTAACGCCGTCACCACCTTCGGAGTTTAATTCTTCATGTCTGACGCCGTCTAGATGTTGGTCTTGACGCCGTCACCTTGTATTTTCAGCATGCAAATTTGGTACTTAGCCGTTTTCTTCACTTTTATGCTCCAAAAACGTCCAAAATAGCTTCTTTTCCAGAATTCACTCTCCAAACACCTAAAATCACAAAAGGAACGATTTAGGGCAATATTTGATCAAATAAAGTCGGATTCGGGCTTAAATGACCCCCTAAAAACGGATCATTTTTTGCCTCATCAATACCAATTGGCAGACTTGCTCACCAAAGCATTACCTCCAACAAGGTTTGCTGATCTTGTCCACCAAATTGGTATGAGATGTTTGACTCTAGAAGATCTGGAAAAGTTTTTAAAATTCAAATGATATGTCAAACATCAAAACTATCATTGTAAATAATTTTTCAAAAACAAAATACAAAAATATAAAACCAACAAAAACACAAAAAGATTTTTCATTTCAATTTTCAAAAAAAAAATGCAAGTATATCCCTTCCTGTCAACACTTTGTTATTTCTTTCTCTTTTACAAGTGTTGAGGGGGAGATACGCTTAAAATTTTTTATAATTTTAAATTGGTATACTTGCATATTTCCAAAAGATGCGTTGTTTCATATATTGAGGATTTTTCGTGATCTATCCTTCATCTCGTCCCGTTAAATGTTTTACATGAAATATCGTAGGGAGTATATTTAAGATTGTTGCCATTGGTCATTAACTAGTATCAAGTTTAAAGGACCAGTGATGCAAAGTAAGAAGTTAGGGGACCAAAATTGTCAAATTCTTAAAATTCACTAACTATAAATTCAAACCAAAACAAACAGCACACCACTTTCTGAAATATTCAAACAACCAAACACCCTTTTTCAAAATCTAATGCTGAAATTGAACAAGAAAATCCGTGCTTCAAATCTTCAAACCGTAAGTTCCTAAATGATCTTAAGGGTATTACAAGAAATGGTTTTCGTTTAATCGTGATTTTAATGGTTAGATTTCAAGTAATTGTGAATTTTAGTTCTAGGGTTTTGAAAATTTCGAAAATTATTAAAACATGTTTGTTTGTGTAATTTTTTCATAGGGCTTTTGCTCTTAATCATGTTCTTATCATTCCTATAACAATTAATCACAACCAGAAACTTGTTTGTAGGATTCTCGAAATCTAGGGTTTATGTTCGATTTGGGTGTTTTTGATTCTGTGATTATATGGTTAATATTCTTGGTGGGATGTGTTGTTTTGTGTGCTAGAATCATAATAATGCACTTCAATTGCTTCTAAATTCATGTATACATAATTTTTGATTACTAGGGTTTATGTTCAATTGGGTTTTTCTTGTTTGTTGTTCATATGGTCAATTAACTGTGCCTAACTTGTCCCAATGAATGATAATAGATGCATGATACATAGATATGATATGTGATTACTTGAATTTGTGATTCTCGATAATTTGAAGTATCTCATGTTTCAAAATTTTTGAGTGTGTGGTATTTCTGTGTAATAATTGTTGTTTCTCAATCTATACTACAGGATATACTCTTTGGAAACTCAAAATTGCAAAAGAAAAGTACGTCTACATAATTTCGAAATTCTTGTATAAGAATTTTTCGAGAACATGTTATCGAGAACACCTGACTTTGTGCAAAATTTCGAGAATACACTTAATGAAGTGTTTGCAAAACTTTTCTAAAGTCCTGTATTTTCGAAAATGTAATTTTTTGAGAATACACTTTGAATTTTTTCGAGAATGCTTGATTAATGTGTTTTTGAAATTTCACACTGGTCATGTCTTTCGAGGACAGTTTTATCGAGAACACATTTGGAAGAAAATTTCAAGAATGCACATTTTGAGTGTTTGCGAAAATTTTGCCAATGTTTATGTTCTCGATAACTTTTTTATCGAGAACACACTTGCTGAAATTTTTCGAAAAATTTGTTGGGAATTATATTAACAGTTACCACGGCTAAGTATGAAGATTACAACTGCTGAAGAATTCACTAGTAGTGGAAACTTATTACCACTGCTAGTACATATTATTACCACTGCTGTTAGGATAACTGTTAGGAAACTTGTAGAGATAAATATAGAATAGATCTTGTGTATATCTTATTCTATTATCATTATACGTATCTTGTAGAAGAGGATTCCTTGTGCTATAAAAGGAGGTCCTAGGTTAAGGTTACATATACGTTTTTCTTAGAGCTTCAAGGTTGTAACCCTAGTGATATAAAGATCACTCATATTATTATTATTGGAGCTAACCATTTGATACATACATTCTTCTCATTCATATACAACTGTTTCATTCACATAAAAACTTCTAAGTATTACTAAGTAGATTCCACATACTTAGTGATATAACTCAAAGTATCATTCTAACACATATCAAGGTGTTTTAGATCCATCAAGTGGTATCAGAGATAGGCTTTGATACTTTGATTTAGAAGAGCAGAAAAAAGCCAGAAGATTCAATGGAGACAGAAACAAGCCAGTCCAACATTGCTGCTAAGCTTCCTAAGCTTAAGTTGAATGACTATGAGATGTGGAGGCTAATGATCGAATAATTCTTTATGGTGCAAGACTATGCACTTTGGGAGATCATTATGTTTGGTAATTCCTTTAAACCTGGTACTACTTCAGAGACAACTGATGGCAAGGTAGTACAAAAGACCAACACTGGACCAGTCACAAATGATGAAAGACTTCAGATGAAGAATGATCTGAAGGCCAGGGGCTTGCTATTGATGACACTTCCCAGAGATCAAATTCTAGCTTTCAGCAAGTACAAGACTGCACAAACTTTGTTTGAGGAGATCTACAATGTTTTTGGTGGTAATGATTCCACCAAGAAGACACAGAAGACCTTGTTGAAACAGACTTATGAAAACTTTGGTTCAACAAGTAATGAATCTATTGACAGCATCTTCATAAGGCTTCAAAAGATTGTTACTCAACTCACAGTGTTTGGAATTGAGGTGGAAAGGGAAGACCTCAATCTAAAGTTCTTAAGAAGTTTACCCTCTGAGTTTGGTAAAAATGTTGCAGTATGGGAAGACAAGCCAGAATTGGAGACTATGAAGCTTAATGATTTGTACAATAACCTTTGAACAGAGGTTGAAGAAGGCTGGCAAATTAAGTTCAGGATCAGAGAATTTAGCACTCATATCATCATCTGTTGATGATAGTTCAGATGAAGAGAGTGATAGTGATGATGATGATGCTAACATTGTTGTTTCCACTGGCAGTGGAGGAGTTTCCACTGCTAGTTCAAAAAGATAGATTGCTGGTCTTAGTGATTCTACTTTTTAGGCCTTTCTTTCAAGTCAAATGAATGGTTCAATTCTGACACATGAAGACTTGGATCAAATTGATGAGGATGACATGGAAGAGATGGACATTAAATGGCAAGTTGCATTGCTAAGCTTAAAGGCAAAGAAGTTCTGGAAGAAGACTGGTAGGAAGATCACCATTAATGGCAATGAAACTGTAGGTTTTGATAAAAAGAAGGTGGAGTGCTGCAACTGCATAAGAAGGGGCACTTTGCCAGGGAATGCAGGAAACCAAAGAAGCTTGATAACAGGTCAACTTGGTATAAGCAGGACAAGAAGAAAGAACCTACAACTGAAGAACCAAAGGTGCTATTGGCCATTGATGGAGTGAGCTATGATTGGAGCTATATGGCTGAGGATGAAGAAGATGGTTCAGAGTCTGCAATGATTGCTACTGAGCTTGCACTTATGGCTTTTTCTGACTCTGAGGTACAAACTAATAATGCTTGTTCTAAAATTTGTAAGGCTTTAAAAGATTATGAGAAACTTAAAGAACAATATGATGAATAATTGCTAGAGTTAAATCAAACTAATTATAACTTAGCAAATCATAAAAGAGGTCTTGCTGTTTTAGAAGCACAATTAGAACATTATAGAGCCAATGAATCTAAGTTCAATGATGATATTGTTGTTTTAAAAAGAGACTTAGATTATAAGGTTTCTGTGAATAAGGCTCTTAGGGAAAAGTTAGAGAAGGTTATAAAGGCCAATGAAAATATACAGATAACTTGTAATACACTAGATCATCAATCCAAGTGTATTGACAAAATTTGGGAGGCCCAAGTAGTAAGAGGTGTTCCATCACATCCTGGTATTGACTTAGCACACACAGGGTTAGAAGAGTTTCAGGAACCAACCATGACCTATGGCCCAAAATTTGTTAAAGAAGTTGCTAGTGAGAGGGTTCAGGTTGAGGTTGATACATTTGATAGTGCTAGTGACTCATCTGTTAAAGATGAAAGTTTGAATGTTGAGTCTAAAACTAGTGTTCCTGAGAGTGTTCATGTGAAAGTTAAAAAGTGTATTCCTGAAGTTGTCAAAGAGAAGCCTAGAACACAAACTAATAATCCTAGGCCCACTACTAGATATGCTGATATGTACAGAAGTAGTTCAACAACTCCAAGGGGGAACAAGAGGAGTTGGAATCATGTTAAATCTAGACAATTTGGTAGTGACTTTGTGTTCAACAACAAACCTTGTTACATATGTGGTAGTTTTGAACATATTCATTATAATTGTAACTATCACATGGGTAGAAGGGAAGTGTTTGAGAATACCAGGGTGAATGGAAACAATGCTAATAACTTTACTCACCCAAATCCACTAAGCAAGATGATTCCCAGGTCTGTTTTGTTAAATTATGGCATCAAAACTCTTTCCACTGCTAAACCAGCAGTTGCCACTGCCAGAAATATAAACAGAGTTTACCCTAAGTCCCCTGTTAAGAGTGCAAAACCCATTACAACTTTTGTTAAATCAGCACAAACAGGGAAAAAGACCTATTTTAAAAAGAAAGTTTACTATAACCACAGGTGGATACCTAAAATTTCGAAACCAGCAGTTGCCACTGCTAAGCCAGCAGTTACCACTGCAAGGCCAAAAGTTTCCACTGGTGGTTCTGTGAACAACAAAAGGGTAAATGTGGGAAATGCTGTTAAGGCCTCAGCACATTGGGAATGGAAACCAAAAGGAACTATCACCTCAAACAATCCCAATGGTGTATCAATGACCTTTGACAGATATAATTATATTGATACACGAGGCAGATCCAAGTCATTTGTGGCTTGGGTCCCCAAAAGGAACTAATTCCTTTATTTTATGTGCAGAAACATTCAAAGCCTAAAGAAGATAAAGGATATTCAGACAGTGGATGTTCCAGGCACATGACTGGCAATAAGTCTTATCTTTTAGATTTCAAACCTTATGATGGACAATTTGTCAGCTTTGGAGGTGGTATTGGTGGCAAAGTTTCTGGCAAAGGAACTATCAAGGCTGGAAACTTGGACTTTGAGAATGTGTATTATGTGAAAGAACTCAAGTACAATCTCTTCAGTGTGTCACAAATGTGTGACAAGAAACATAGAGTTCTATTCACAGAAGTTGAATGCTATATCTTATCTAAGGATTATAAGCTCCCTGATGAAAGTGATATTTTCCTTAAAATCCCTAGAAAAGGCAATCTATATAGCATAGACATGAAGAACATAGTGGCTAAAGATGATGTTACTTGTTTGCTTGCAAAAGCCACTTTGGATGAATCCATGCTTTGGCACAGAAGACTTGGTCATGTTAACTTCAAGACCATTAACAAGATTGTGAAAGATGGTCTTGTCAGAGGTTTACCAGAGAAGAGATTTGAAAATGACCAAACATATGTTGCCTGTCTTAAAGGCAAGCAACACAGAGCTTCATGTAAGACCAAGGCATACAATTCTATTGATCATCCACTTTACATGCTGCATATGGATTTGTTTGGTCCTACATCTGTGAGCAGCATAAATTTGAAGAAGTATTGTCTTGTTGTAACTGATGACTTTAGTAGATTTACATGGGTTTTCTTTTTAAGAACCAAGGATGAAACCACTGGCATCCTTAAGACATTCATCACTGAAGTTGAAAACCAAGTTGATAAGAAGATCAAGATCATCAGGTGTGACAATGGGAAAGAGTTTAAGAACAAAGTTATGGATGATTTCTGCAGAGACAAAGGTATTAAGAGAGAATTTAGTGTTGCAAGAACTCCTCAACAAAATGGAGTTGCTGAAAGAAGAAACAGAACACTAATTGAGGCTGCTAAAACCATGTTAGCTGATTCCAAGCTACCAGTGACTTTTTGGGCTGAAGCAGTTAACACTGTTTGTTATATACAGAACAGGGTTTTAGTTGTGAAAACAAAGAACAAGACACCTTATGAGCCATTCAGAGGAAGACCCCCAACTTTGGATTTTATGAGGCCATTTGGATGTCATGTCACAATTCTCAATACCATTGATCATCTGGGAAAGTTTGAAGAAAAGTCAGATGAAGGCTTCTTTGTTGGATATTCTATGGTTAGCAAGGCTTTTAGAGTCTATAACTTAAGAACAAAGAAGATTGAAGAGAATTTGCATGTTGAGTTTCTTGAAAATAAAACTAACATAGCAGGTTCAGGACCAGAATGGTTATTTGATCTTGAGACATTATCAAATACTATGAATTATGTACCCATTACCTCAGGTACAAGAGAGAATAATCTTGAAGAATCAGAAGAATTCATTGATGAAGATGAATCTTGCAAAGATGATGAAGATGATAAAGATCAAATTGTTATGCCACTTTGGGACTTTGCTGACAATAATGAAGACTCACAACCTTCAAAGAATTCTGAAAAGGAAAGTGATGCAAATGTTGTGAATTTTGATGTTTTGAATAAAGAAATTCCTACTAGTAGTGGTAATTCAATTCCCACTGCTACAACAGAAGTTTCCACTGATGATCCAAATGTGGAAAATTCAACTCAGGAATCACCCAGTGATGATGTAGAGATCTCTAACATGCCAATAATATATGATATTCCTAGCACATCACAGACTTCAATTCACAAAGTGCATCCACTTGAAAATGTTATTGGTGAATTACAATCAGGTGTCAAAACAAGAAGGCAGACAAAGAAAGATGATGTTCATGGGTTCATTAGTGAAGTTTATGAGTCCAAGAAGCACAAGAACAAGAATGAATGTTTTTTTTTTTTTTTTTTTCTTTTTTTTTTTTTTTTTTTTTTTTTTCTGTTTTCTATCACAAGTGGAGCCTAAAAATGTTTATAAGGCTTTAGAAGAATCTAGCTGGGTTGAAGCAATGCAAGAGGAATTGTTGCAATTCAAACTTTAGAAGGTTTGGGTTCTTTGTGATTTGCCTGATGAAATGAAGGTGATTGGTACTAAGTGGGTTTTCAGAAACATGAAAGATGAAAGAGGTATTGTTATCAGGAACAAAGCTAGATTAGTTGCTCAAGGATACACTCAAGAGGAGGGTATTGACTATGAAGAAGTTTTTGCTCCTATTGCAAGGATTGAGGCTATTAGATTGTTTCTAGCCTATGCATCATTTATGGGCTTTACTGTCTATTAAATGGATGTTAAGAGTGCCTTCCTGTATGGAAAGATTGATGAGGAGGTCTATGTCTCTCAACCTCCAGGCTTTGAAGATCCTCAACACCCTAATAAAGTATATAAAGTTGTTAAGGCTCTTTATGGCTTACATCAAGCTCCAAGGAAGTGGTATGAAACCTTAGCTACTTATCTGTTGAATAATGGGTTTCATAGAGGAAAGATTGATAAAAATTTGTTCATAAAGAAAGACAAGGGTGATATTATACTTGTTCAAGTCTATGTTGATGATATCATCTTTGGATCTACTAGACAAGAGATGTGCAAAGAGTTTGAAAAGTTGATGAAGGATGAACTCCAAATGAGTTCTATGGGAGAACTTACTTTCTTTTTGGGGCTGCAAGTACAACAAAGGAAAGATGGCATCTTTACCAGTCAAGACAAATATGTGGCTAAGATTATAAGGAAGTTCAAATTTACTGATGCAAAACCTTCAAATACCCCTGCTGATAAGACTACTCATCTATTGTTGAAGAAAGCTAGTGGAGCAGATGTTGATGTGCACACTTACAGATCTATGATTGGTTCCCTGATGTATCTCACTTCATCAAGACCAGACATTATGTTTGCTGTATGTGCTTGTGCAAGATTTCAAGTTACTCCAAAGACATCACATATGAAAGTAGTAGAGAAGATTGTCAGGTATTTGAAGACATATCCTAATCTAGGATTGTGGTATCTAAGAGAATCCCCTATGGAATTGATCACATACTCAGATAGTGATTATGCTGGTGCAATTTGGATAGAAGGTCAACTACAGGTGGATGTCAATTTCTTGGATGTAGATTGGTGTCATGGCAATGCAAGAAACAAACAATGGTGGCTACTTCAACCACTGAATCAGAATATGTAGCTGCTGCTAGCTGTTGTGCTCAAATCTTATGGCTTCAGAATCAATTATTGGATTATGGGTACAATTTCATGAACACCAATATCTATATAGACAATAGTAGTACCATATGCATTATTAAAAATCCTGTGCAACATACTAAAACTAAACATATTGAAATTAGACATCATTTTATTAGAGATTGTTATGAGAAAAAGCTTATTCAAGTTGTCAAAATTTATACTGATGACAACTATGCTAATTTATTAACAAAAGGGCTTGATGTGGGTAGGTTTCAGTAACTTGTATGCAGAGGAATGTAAGCACAGTGGAAATCATGGTACAAACAGTGGAAATATTTGCTCTCTCAGTGACAAAAGAAGAAGATAAAAGTACTTTCATTATTTCAACAAACGATAACTAAGTACATCCATTCAGAGAGTCAAAACACAAACATAACATCACAAAACACAATGATTCACAACCTAACACCTAAACTTTCAGACTAGCTACTCCATGGGTTTCTTCCCTTTACCCTCATAATCATGCTTGTCCTTCGAAGCTTTCTTTCTCTTGATATCAAAAGAAAGTTGCTTTCTTGGACAAGCAAGGCCCAACACTTGCTTGGGTGGCTTTGGTAATCTTGAAGGCTTTTCAATTGCAGGCCACTTCATGTTGACTATGGCTGACTCCAGAGCTGTAGTGAGGGCTTTTGGAAGCTCCTCAGACAGGGTGTAGGTTGGATCATCATCATCAGAGGAAGAGCTTGAATAAAACTCTAGATATGGAGCAGGAGCAACTGAAATCTTCTTGTTAGGCTTCATGTTGGAAGATGTAGCTGTTGCAGCACTTGGAGGAAAATATCCACTCCATCCAGCTGAAAGTTCTTCTGAGTCAGAGCAGTAACTGATTTCCTCATCAGATGTGTCATCAGATGAGATGTAGATTAAAGGAAACCAACTCATGATGATGTTTAGGGTTTGTGATATTGGAGATAAGTTTTGATGAAGAATTATGTGTTTTGAGCCCCTTTTTATAAGCAAAGTCAAGGTCGAAGGATAATTAATGAAAGTTATTTACTCTTATCTGTTTTGGTAGGTTGGAGGAGTAAATTTGGATATTATTGGGTTGACTTTGGAGAGATATTTTATAAATAGTAACTTGGTCAAAAATTTACTTTGAGTTAAATTATATTGGTTATATTTGGTGTTTCTTACTTATGCAGAATACAAACCAATATTGTTTGAGTAATTGGAGTCATAAGGTGTGTATCTCAGACACACAACAAATGGTTATTGATTCACCATGTTTAATCAACATAAGAATCAACTAGTCCAGAGCAAACGGCTACTGGTAAAGACTTATCAAATCCGTTTATGGTTGATAGTTTACCCAAAACTATATGGTCATCAACTCACCATATTCCTTGTGATGAAGAGTTGGCTAGTCCATAGCAAACGCCTCATGGTAAAGACATATCAAATCCGTTTATAGCTGATAGTTTGCTAAAAACTATGATTAGAGCAGCTGATTTTACATGTTTTACTTACCACTGCTCTTTGAAGTTTTGTGCATATTTACCACTGTTAGTTCACAGTTACCACTGCAAGAGTAATTTTTACCACTGGTGAACTAGCCGTTACAACTGTTGTGTCAGTAATCTTATTTTTAACTAGCCGTTGTAAAATAACCGTGTTTCCTTATTAATAGGGTAACTTTTTGTGAATTATCCACTTACCAATTTTAATTTATTCTTTTTCGAAAGATAAATTCTTTCTTAAGATAATTCACATTACGCATTCTCCTCAAAACCCTATTAGTATAAATTAATCATCATACGGCTTGATTCCTATTCTCGATTACTGACACTTTTATCTTTCTCTCACAAAATTATGGCGATTCTAAACTTTGCTGAGGAGCATAACCAAGTGGCCTATTTACAAAAGTCAAACGAAAAGAGTGGCCCTGTTTTCCATCAGATTGTGGATTTTCTCAATACAACCTATATAAGGTATGCTTTAACTGTTAATCCCACAATCTTTGTTTCTCATATCAAACAGTTCTGGAACACTATGGAGACCATAACTATTAAACAGGGAGACACACAAGAAACTGTGGAAGCTCTTAGAGCCACAGTGGATGGGGTAACTGTCACAACTCACCATTTCAGGTCATTTCCCGAACTTTGGAAAAACACTATTCATCAAAATACTATTCATCAGTTTACTATTCATCATTTTTGATGTCAGTTTGACATTCCGAGAAGCATTCAGAAATTTTACTATTCACAGAACACTATTCATTGCCGGAAAAGATTTCATCATTCACGTGCATTATTCATTTCATCGTAAATTTAGTTTACGGGTATTTAAATTCGCGTAACCGTATTGGTTCAGGTGCGAATTCATGCATTATCAGTCAAGACATTTCATACGGACTAGAGAAAGTCTGCATATCATCAGTAGGTCATTTACATGTTATACCACTCTTAGGATTTTCAAATTTACATATTTGATACATTTAACGTTTTTCTTATAATTATTTATAAATAAACGTTAACACCCGGTTTATACGTGACGAATATATCTAAATATTCCCACAATGGTCCCGACATATTTTTATATCCATTTTATCATCATAAAAGTTATAACATTCATTTACCCAGTATTTTAGAAATTTATTTTATTTATAACGTAAGTTTATAAATATTACGACGGTTTTCGTGAAAACTAAACAATAATCACCCGAACACTCAGTAATTGTACCCAACATATTTTTAATATTTTTATGACTTTATTAAGTCCCGGTTAACTTCGTTAATATTTATTTCTAGCAAACTCGGTACCCGATTATAACTAATACTTACACTAAATTACAACTAATATTACACCACATTTCCTAAGTGATCAAAACCGATTTTTCTTCTCCTTTTCACATTGAAAACCTGCCATATAAACATCCCTAGACCACTTGACATTTATTTTAACCTTGTGTTCTCATGTAACAATATAATACATTAAAAACCTAACTAAATATCTTTACAAAAACACTTATCACATAACATGTATAATTTTTAGAATCATAAGCTCTCATCTTCATCTTTTTCTCATCAAAACTAAGGGTGAGCAAACGGACCGGATGGACCAGACCGACCGACAAAACCGACCGGACCGGACCGACCACATTCGGTCCGGTCCTCGGTCTAGGCTTTTTAGCTAAATCGGTCCTCGGTCCGGTCGGTCCGGTCTGGTCCGGTCCGGACCGACAAAAAAACCGAAAAAACGTGCCAAAATATGCCTAATTGGACCGGACCGACCGAAGACCGGACCGGACCGAGACCGGACCGACCACATTCGGTCCGGTCTCGGTCTATGGTTTTTCCGGTTCTCGGTCTTCGGTCCGGTCCGGTCTTGGCCGGTCCGGTCCGGTTTTTGGACCATGCTCAGCCTTAATCAAAACCCACGACCAAACCATGAAACTAAGATCAATCCATTATTTTTCAAAGTATAAAGCATCAAAGTTGTTCATTTCATCATCCTAATAAAGAATCATAACACAAAAACACAAGTAATCCAAGGTTTCTCATCATCTCACCACCTATTATTTCAAAGTGAGTATTCAAATTTATTTTCATGTTTTCATCTAATTAACATATGTATCTTATAGTATTCATGCTTAATTTCATGTACAAGTTAGCTATACCATATTATTTTTGTTAACTTTTTGAACATACAAACCCTAGATTTTGATTTAGGTGTTCCTTTGTTAAATTAACATGATTACTAGTGATTAGGAACCCATGGCACCCTAAGAAGGTGTATGGTAGGATTAGTATAGCTTTGTGGTGTTTGCAAGAGATTTGGTTGAAGTAGAAACTAGTTTTGAACATGAAAAATGGGTTTGTAACAAGTATATAAACATTCTGTCCCATTTTGGTAAATCTAGGAAAATTAGTAAACATAAAGTAAACTTTGGCAAAATTTTTAGAAAATACTTTCAAAAACGAATCCGTAGGCGAAAGAACGGATTAAAAAGAGTTTATAACGAAGAAGTTATGATTTTTGCAAGTTTATTGACGAAAACTATTTTCCGGAAAAATACATGCTGTTGGACGTTTTTTGTCGGACAAAAAGAGGCTTTAGACGTAACCCGGAGGAGCCTAGCTTTCCAAAATATATTACTACATACTAAGACGTAACCGTGGATATAAAGAACAAGTAAAATGGACTTATAACGACAAAGATATTCACGTTTCAATATCAGCAAAAATCCTCTATAATTGGCAGCTTTTTGAAATAATAATATTAACACTACGTAGTACTAAATTCTAGATTTTCTAGAAATATTAACCAAGTACCCAAATTCATAACTAATGAAGTATTAGTGATTACAAGTATATTTTTATCACTACAAGGCGTTATTTCAAGGATTTCAAACCGAGGATTTCAACACTAACACACAGGTTACAAGTCTCTTATGGCGGGACTTGGAACTGAGTGGATTTATGATGCCTTTGCTGGGAAATCTTCATTCATATTCATAACATTCTTTTTCACAAGACTGTATGAACTCACCAACCTCGTGCTGACACTTTAGCATGTATTTTCAGGTTTTAAGGAATGGCACGCTACATGAGGTTTTGGCAGGGCATGGCATGGTCATAGAAGACTCTGATTATTCATTTGGGGACCGTTTAAACTATTTTAAGGGCCTACTTTCGCACTACTTTTGACAATGTAAATTCAACATTTTTGATTAATCTATTTTATTCTAAATGATTCAAGTGAAAACCATTTTGTACTTGTGTTGTGGTACTAATTGAGTTACACCCCAGCTACACGTATGCTTCCGCTGGACCCGATTTTGGGGGTGTGACAGTAACTATTGATGTTACTGATTCATCCTTGAGGAGAGTTCTCCAATTGGATGATCTCAATGGTATCATCACGTTACCCAATTCATATATTTTCAAAAATATTGCTTCCATGGGGTATGATACATCTGATCAAAAAGTTACTTTCAGAAAAGGATGTTTTTGTCCCCATTGGAGATTTTTAATACATACTCTTTTACATTGTCTAAGTCCTAAGAAAACTTCTTATGAACAATTTGCATCAACCATGGCTTATCCTTTGGTTTGCTTGGCTACTGATAGGACTTTCAATTTTTCAAAGTTTATCTTCAATAATATAAAAGGCAATGTAAATAGTTCATATAAAATTTTGATGTATCCAAGGTTTGTGCAAGCAGTGTTAAATGAATTTCAACTGCAAACCCACAAAAGAGTTTATCAAACCCCCTGTCTTAAGCCAAATTTTTTTCAAAATATGTGTAAGGCTTCAGAACTTTGGAATGGGGAGGTTAAACCACTTTTTCCTGAAATGCTTTCAAAGATTTCACAGGTACAGGGTGAAGAAGCAACCATCCCAGTTGTATCCCATCACACACCCACTATTGTAGTTCCACCTATTCAACATACCCCTGCAGTAACTCACACATATGAGAGGAGGCAAAAACAGCCAACTCCTATCATTACAACATTGCATGTTGCTGAACCTTTTGGTTTAGGAACAAGCAGTGGTGGTTCAAGGCTTCATTCTAGTCCAACTAGAGAAGAACCTGAATCAATGCCCTATGATTCACCTCTCCCAACAAGTAACACAGTTGGAAGTGTTGAGGGCAGTGTGCAACCAAATGAATTGATGGAATTATGTACCAAATTAGTCAAACATGTTCAAGCTCTGGAGAAAGATCTGGCAATGACTATGCAACAACATGCCACATAGCTTAACCAGATGAAGGCAGAGATTAAGAGGTTACAAGATGAAGTTGAGAGCCTAAAGAAGCACAGATCTTCCACTCCACCTCATCATGATGATGACTCAGCCTACTTTAGTGAAGATTTGGGGAATTCTCCCAAACAGGGGAGGATTAGAACTGAAGCAGAGTTTAAGGGGAGGAGACAAAATTTTGAACAAGATTTTGCTGAGTTTGATGATTTGGATAATGTTGAAGAAAAGGAAGATGAAGCTGTGGGATCTAAAGAAATTTTTGCTGAAGCAGTTGAAACTCATAAAGTCACAGTGGAAACAGATACAGATGTAGTGGATGTTGCTGATGCAGAATTTCAAAGAAAAAGATTAGAAAAAGGAAAAGTTCATGTTGTTGATGAATCATCTGAGCAACAATCAAAGAAGATTTCAAAGAAAGAACAAGCTCAGATAGATTATGATGCAGAAATGGCAAAGGAATTAGAAGCAGCTGAAATTGAAAAGAAGAAAAAGCAAGAGGAGGAAGAGATTGCAAGTTTCATGGAAGCTAAGAGGTTGGATAAATTGGAAACAGTGATGGAAGAAGCACTTTCTATTGTTCCACCAACCATACTACATGAGAAACCTCCATTGTTTACTTATGTGCCTACAGAAGAAGAGATTGAGTTCTTAATTGCAAATGATCCAGTGACTAGGAAGAAGTCAGTAGAACTCAATGCTAATACAACTTTAAATGAAGATCAAAGGTCTGCTCAATTGAAGGACTTCATTCAGATGAAGAATCAACAGGCACTTGATGATATCATTGGCACAGTAAGAAAGGGTCAAAAGAAACCAAGACAACCTACAAAGGCACAAATAATTGATGAGATGAAGACTTATTGTTGTCATGTTGGAAATTGGAAGATGGCACAATTTAAAGGAATGAAACATGATCAGATTGAAGGAATTTATTACAGGGTTAAAAGGCAGGATAGTCATTTCATCCCTATGGATAAAGAATCTAAATTTATGAAGTCAAAAAGGTCAGGAGTGAGTCTTGAATCCAAAGATGCTAAGAAATTGAAGACTCAGGAGTTATCTCAAGCAAAAGAAGGTGTCAGCAAGTTGACTGAAGAACAATTTACAAATATGGTGTTTATTGAAACTGATGTGCTAAATGTAGAACCTTTACAAGCAAGATATCCAGTAGTTGGTTGGGAAATCTATTTTGATGATTTTGGTGTAGCATGGAAGATTATCAGAACTAGTAATGTCACAAGTATTTGCAGAGATTTTGAAGATGTTGTTAGATCTTGTGATAGAAGATTTGGATACTTTGTGGAGGATTATTTAAGATCAGTTCAAGAAAGATGAACTTGTTGATGTCAAAGCTCAAGAGTTGTGGGTTCATTTTAGAAGATTATATGAACCTGACCCTAGTGATAGATATTGGAGATTTGAAGCTCACAATATGAATACTCTGTGGAAATTCTATGATTCAAGTGATGTACATCATGTTTCTACTCAAGATGGAGTTGATGTGTTTATGTTAGCTGAGAAGGAATATCCATTGAGAGCAGGAGTTCTCACTGTTATGATGTCAGTTAAGCTCAGATGTTGGGAAAGAAGTGAAGTCATAGAAGATTTGTTACAGAGAATTTATGATCAAAGTGTGAGGGCTGATAAGGAGTTAAGAAAAAGAAGATAAGTGTTTGGAAGAATTCCCATATTCTCACATATGCTGACTACTTGAAGAAACTTATTGATTTACATGTTAATCATAAGTTTAGGGGAGGATTGTTGGGAATTATATTAACAGTTACCACGGCTAAGTATGAAGATTACAACTGCTGAAGAATGCACTAGCAGTGGAAAATTATTACCACTGCTAGTACATATTATTACCACTGCTGTTAGGATAACTGTTAGGAAACTTGTAGAGATAAATATAGAATAGATCTTATGTATATCTTATTCTATTATCATTATACGTATCTTGTAGAAGAGGATTCTTTGTGCTATAAAAGGAGGTCCTAGGTTAAGGTTACATATACATTTTTTCTTAGAGCTTCAAGGTTGTAACCCTAGTGATATAAAGATCACTCGTATTATTATTATTATTAATAATAATATTGGAGCTAACCATTTGATACATACATTCTTCTCATTCATATACAACTGTTTCATTCACATACAAACTTCTAAGTATTACTAAGTAGATTCTGCATACTTAGTGATATAACTCAAAGTATCATTCTAACACAGATCAAGGTGTTTTAGATCCATCAAACTTTCATAATGGGCATTTGCGAAATTTTTCATCTAGTACCTGTTTTTTCGAGAATACACTTAGAGAATATTTCGAGGATGTGAATTATGTGCATTTGTGAAATTTGTCCAATATACAAAGTTTCGAGATCCTTGTTATGTTGTATTTTCGAAGTCATTATATTTGTGTTTTATTATCATTTGAAGTAATGTGTGTTGTAATTATGTAACTCGGAAAATTTTGATGTTATCGTGCTTATGTGTATGTCTTGTACTTAGTGTTTGATTTCATGTCTTACTTTGATCACATCATTCATTTTGTACTCAAATGATAATCAATTGAACCATCCATGCTTACATGTCCTAGGTGTTTATCTTCTAATCAAACCTGTCCTTGTGCTAACTTGTAACAAATCTGGATGTTTGGTTTTATGATGATACCTTTACAGATAATAATGGCTGAACACACCAAGAATGTCCCTGAACAAACTCTTCCTTTGCTCACACTCAACGACATTATCCCAGCTGACTACCGCATCACCGTTGGCAGAAACAATCCTCGAGTTGATTTCGACAAACTAAGAATTCCTGAGGACTTGTGTAAGATTGTTAAAGATATACTCCTGGCACATCCATGCAAGCATTTACTCGACAACTCCACATCAGTTCCAACATTCTACCTTCATCAGTTCTGGCTTATAGCAAAGGCCAATTTGGGTGATGAGTCTTTTACTGTCACTCTGGACCGACAAGTCTATACTGTAGATCTGGAAGTCCTTCGCACAGTTCTCCTCCTTCCCAGACCTGAGAATGAATATGTTCCAATGTTTCCTGAATTGGAGATCCTGGATTATCTTATTGATCTAGGATACGATGTTTAAGATGACTTACCTCTAATTAAGCATTCTAGGTTCAATGCTAAGTACATGCCTCAGCCATGGAGAACCTTTTTTATGTTGGTCGTTCGCTCAATATCAGGAAGAAAAAACGGTCATGAACATCCCAGACTTGAGCATTTGCAAGTATTTTGGGGAATGGTCAGCATGCTACCAATTGACTTTGCAAGATCGATAATGAGCGACATGGTCTACAACATCCAAACTGATCGTGAAAAGATAATGATCCCGTTAGTGAGATTCACCATGTTACTCATCGAGCATTTTTGTAAAGATCAACCAGAATTCATCAAAAGAATGCAAGACCCTAATGAATCTAAAAACCTCTACCAGGATGACTTCATGATTGCTTTTGTCAAGATGACCATGTTCTCCACAAAGTAACAAGGCAAAAGGATTCCGGACTATGTCCTTGACGACAAGATTAGGAACACCAAGAGCTTTGAACTTTATGAAAAAGCTTATCAAGGAAGAAAGGTGGGACTCACAGGAGAGATTGTTGTACCACAAGAGAAAAGACAGACTGGTAGCAAAAGAGGTGGAAAAACAGGGAGTACGAGCAGCACCACAAGTTCACTACAATCAAAACCTACTCCCAAACCTAAAATAACTCCCAAACCAAAGCCCGCACCAAAACCAAGAAAGAAGATCACACCTAAACTTATGCTACAAGATGAACCTACACCACCACCTTCTGAAAGTGAGTAAGAATTCGACACCAAAACTGATGAAGAGGATTTTGATCGAAGTAAAAGAGTAAATGAAGAAGACTTTCCAGAAATGAAACTTGCAAAACAACAAAGCTTGGAAACTCTTGAAATGGATGAAAGGAAAATACGAGGGATTACCATAACTGAATCAAATGTAGGTGTCAATGATGATGAAGAAGAAGAACCAATAGTGGAACAATTGGTCGACAAGAGAAAATTGAAAAGTATTATTGTCGATACACGGGCCGAAGAGAAGCAATTCCTCAAAGATCAACGAGAAGTATCACTCCTCAACCGACTTCATCTACAACCTTCAACACAACCCATCAATCAACCAGAACATGAGGTCGCTTCTAGTAGTATTGTTCCTCCCATTGTGTCTTTTACTTCTGAACCAGTAATTCATCCCAGTGACAGAGAAGAAGATAAAGATGAAGAAGGGAATAATATTATGAAGGAAGCTCCAACAATTAAGGAGAAGGTTACAGAAGAAGAGAACATTACCACTGATCAGGAATTTGATCAACTCATCACTCCTGAAGAGGAACGTAGAAGGAAAGAAAGTGAAGATAAAGAAGAGAATGATCAAGAACAACAATTCGACACTAACATATTTCTTCAATCACCTTCACACTCTCTCCTACATCTCTCATCATCTTCAAAGAAAACACCTCCAGAGAAACCTCCAGTTCCTGAAGGCTCACCTCCAAAGGATCTTACTCCTCCAGCTTCTTCTTCAAGCTCACACAAGGAATCTTCTTCAGAATCATCACCAGAACATTCATCTCCTCCACCATCTGAAACTGCATCAAAACAACAATCAATCAATGAACCCACAAATCCAGTTGATCTTCAGGAGCAAGTGAAAAGTTTAACAACCATGGTGATTCGTTGTGTTTTGGTGTGTAAAAACAATTTATCAATATATCAACAAACGTGAGGTCTAAGTTATCGTGAGACAACTAGACGTAGAGAAATACGAGTAAACCTTTTAGGAAATAGATTACCTCACAAAACTCGTGAAAGTGATATTAAAATTGTGAGACCAGGAAGTGATTTCCCGGGTCGTACCCCAACGAGGTGTGAATGAAAAGTTTCGTGAAAAGATCGAGAGTAAAACCTTGTATGTTTGGTTGTGAAAGATTATTTGGTTTTGTGATACGTTAAATTAACGAAAATTAAGAATTAACGAACGAAAGTGAGATAAACGTAACTTAAATGGGAAATTAAACTAAGGAAGGATAAGGACTATTAAAAATTACCTAAAAAAAACTACGGGAAACATGTTAGGGAAAACGGGGAATCCTAAAACGCAATCTATATTAAAAACGTGACGTTTATTAAAAATAAACGTCAATGCGCAAAATAAAACGTGAATTTATTACTACACTAATTCTACGAGCTTGCAAATAATTTTCCTACGAACTAGATGACAAAAAAAAATTTAGAAAAAAGAAAAATTAAATTCCAGTAAAATTATATTTATTATGATTTGATTACTAATAAACATTATTTAATTACTAATAATTATGGAACTTATTCTAAAAATTTTGAAACTTTTTCAATAAATACTACAAGTGAAAGTGGTTCTAAGAAAAATATAAAAAATGGAGGCTTAATACAAAAATAAGCTAGGAATAAGCTAACTAGATCTGATAAGGTTAAATAAGCAAACAGAAAACTAAGTGGTTAAATATTAAGTGTTGCAAAGAAATACACAAACAGGACCCAAGGGCAAATGGAAAGCGTGGTGTGTTTGTGTCTGTTGTGTTTAGAGTACCCCAGGTTCAACTCCCATTACCCCCCATATTTTTGCAAACATTTTTCTTTTAATTTTCCTTTTTGCAAAATGATTTAACAACAATATTTAACAACTTTTTGTAAGGCATCTTTTACTGAAAAGCTGAGATTAAGCTTATTGAAACTTCGAATCCAAATAGTTTTGAGATTTTTTTTTAAAGGTGAGTTTCAATGAATAGCAGCTATCACCAATGAACACAAGAACTAAAGACAAGTTAAACAACAACCACAAACTACAAAAACAGGCTTAACAACAACAATTGCAAAGTTAAAAACAAGCTGCGATCAAGAATCATGCAAGCTTAGCGGTGAACTGATGCACCAGCAGAATAGTGGGCTGAGTGGGGCACTTGAGGAGCCAAATGAAGCTAATAAATAAGCAAACAAACCCAAATTAAGCATTCATAAATCAAGACAACATAGAAGGCTTCTCATAACAACAAGAATCATGGAAAAAGACTAAAAATTGAGCAAGTTATGGGTTTGGGAAAACGGGTCAATATGGCTAAACTTGGGTGCAGGGCGACTACATACCAACTGTCCAACTTGGGACTTAAATCAACCCAAGCAAATGATATCTAAACCATAAAATTCTTTTTGCTAGTGATAGACAAGCTACCAAGTTTCGCAAAACAACAATTTCTTACTGATTTCTAAACACGTTTGCACCCTAAAACTTCCCTAGAAATCTATCCATTTTCACAGACATGAAACTTTGACTTTTGAAATTTTCACGCAAACTGACTTTTATTATCTTCTAAAGACCCTAAAGTACTTATGATGTTGAATTAACCCTTAATGAAGGTGATTTAAGCAATATAAACCAGTTTTGAACTAACTTAAGGATTGCGCTAATCCAATATACCAACAGTTATGCAGATTTTGTAATAGAAGATTGGTTTGACTTATGAACTCATGATTACTACTTGTTATGCTTTTGTTATTCTATAATTACCCTAAGAATGAGTTCTAAACACTTGTAAAACACAGAGTAAAATAGGGGCATGCGCAAACAGTTAAATCCAAACACCCTTTAAAACACAGTCTCGGCAGCTTTTCAAAGCAACTAAGAATTTAAAACATGAAACATAACATCTAACATTACACTAAACTAGTATGAGCATAAAGTAAGCAAAAATGGACAACTATGACTAGGAAATGAAAGATTATGCATGAAGGGTAAAATCTGTCTTACAAGTGAATCAGAGCAGTATACTTAAGAACCATAACTCAGAACCACAATCCTAATGCTCCCAAGAGCTCTAACCCAAATTCCATTAAGCATCCCCCTGTTCCATACTTCTTCTTTATTTTATTTTATTTTTTGTTTTCCTTTTGATTTTCTTGTATTTTCTTTTCTCTTTTTATGGATTTTTTTTTTTTTTGTTTTGAAGCTGGAAATAAAAACCTAGAAGCTTGGGATTGCTTTTAAAACAGTTTGTGAAACAAATTTAGCATAAATAACAGTAATTGCAAAATTTGAATGAAAATGGAAAAAGCTTGAAACTGAATAAATACTTATATTAAATTGCAGAAACTGAATTACAAGTGAAAATTAAAGTTACTGAAAGTAAAGTACAAGAGAAAGGATGCCTCTCAGGCTTACAATTGTTGCCTATTTATACTAAAAACTGAGTCCAGGGTATCTTTGCCTTGTGTGCTTCTTCTGTGAGTGCAAACAGTGCAAAAATGTCTCTTGTGACCTTGTGAATAAATCCCAACCATCAATTTCAAGGAAGCTTGATCCTAGCCATCAATCCAGTCTTGGCGCCAAAATAAGTGTTGGTTGATTGCCAGGTTGGAGGGGTTAGGTATGGAATTGGGGTTGATAGTGGGATTGGGGGGAGTGTTTTGGGGTACTTTTGATGTGAGTAGGGTGGTGGAGTGTTGCAGACATGGTGGTGGTGGTGTGACTTTTGGGTAAAACGGGGGAGAGGTAGGGAAGGGGTAAAGGGTTGTGTTTGACTGAGATTTGACCAAAAGGGGGCTGGTATCGTTTTTATTAAAAACGTAAAAGGGTTTGGGTAGGGTTTTTTAGACGTGGGGTGTTAGTGGAGTGGGCTTGGGATGAGATTGGGCCAAAGGGATGGGTGGAATATTTGTTTGGGTTTGGATTGGTTAGTGTTAATACAAGGGTCCATTTGGTTTATAGGAAATGTAACATAAGGACCAAACTTGTAGATTTCTGAATTTGAGGGACTGAAATGCTGAATCTGCTAATTTTCCAAACTCACTCCAAGGGCCATTTGTATCAACATTTGATTTCCCAAAGTCACTTTTATCACTTTTCTTCAAATTAAAATTCCCCGGGGACCATATCTGTCAAACTTTGAAACTTGAGGGATCAAACATGTAAACTTGTACATTTTTGAAAAATTTTCACCCAAAGATCGTTTTTGGTTACTTTTGATTTTTAAGGACTTGGGTTGACTTTTCTTTCAAAATAAATGCTCAGGGACTGAATTTGACAACTTTTGAAAGTTGGGGGACTGAAACTGCCAATTATGCAAACTTTGTTCATTTTTCATTTGTTCTCAATCGTTTTGCATCTGAAACATATAAAACACGACCTTTGGGATATTTTCTGTATTTTGATGCATTTCTGGGTGTTTTTAAACGTTTTTGCAGTTTATATTGACTAAAAATGATGAGTATTTACACACTCATCACATGGTAACAAATCTGGCAAAACAAGTTGAAGATTTTCAGGAGGCAAAGCAGCAGATTGATAGGTTCATGAAAGCCGAATTAGAAGGAATGATCAAGACTTTCACCAACGATTACCTTACAGATAATCTTGTTGAAATTGTCACTCCTCAAGTGACAAGTCTTGTAGAACCGATTAAAGACAACTTGTAGCACAGGATTAGAAGTGTCGTGAGAAAGATGCTGTCAACAACACCGTTCACTCTACAACCTGAAAAAGCTTCAACGACAACTCCAACCGTTCCAGAACTATCAATCGAAGACTTGCTTGCTCAACTCTATGACAAAGTTGCTTACAAAACCGTTTTGACACCTGAAGAAACAACACTTATCGATACCATTGCAGCTAATTTGTCTAAAGAGTCTTGCAAAGAAGCTGCTGGATCCTTGAAAAGGCCTAGGAAAGATGATGATCCTGATCCTAACTCGAAAGGAAAGAAACAAAAGTCTGCAAGTGGTCCATCATCTTCACATCAACCACAAAAGGCTTCAACACCACCTGCTAAACAACAATATACCCCAGCTTCTGGATTAGGTCCGATAGACAAGGAAGAACCTTTCATGCACCCGGTAGAAGATTATCAGGGACAACCCGATACAGACTCTCGTGCTTCTCCAATCCTCGACTCTAGACCTGGACCATCATCAACCACTAAAGCTCAAGAAAAGGATAAAACTTCAAAGACCAAGAAGTCTAAGAAAGGAAAACATCACTCATGGATTGACAATGATGACACACCAGAAGGTGATTGGTTGACTAAATTGGTCAAAGCTCAAACCCCTCTCGAAGATGAAGAACCACTTCCTGGAAATACACTACAATACACTCAAAGTATTATGGCTGGTCTTCAAATTGAGACACTTACAAAGGCTGAGTTGAGGAGAATCAATCGGGATGCACTTGATTTTCTCAAGTCTAGATCTGGAAACAAGATGGAACTCGAATTCCACATGCAGAATATTGCTAGTGCAGTGTCAGGCAAGTTTGATTGGCTTAACCCGGAGGCGAATTTCGACATCCACTCAGGAAAACCTGACAAGCCTTACTTCACAGATTGGACCAAACCATTACCATTGCAAGGATTCCCAGAAAAACCCAAGATACCTTATCGTTTCTTCTTCAACAAAGATCTTCGAAACCTTCAACTCACTCAAGAGAATTCTAAAGAAAGATATGCTTCCTTATTGACAATCTCAGTCCCAACTGCAAGGTATAATATTCCTGCAATTGAAGAGTCGACCCCTATATTCAGCAACTCCATTATAGCCTACGACAGAGATGCTTTACTAGGAATTCAGCATTGGCCTGAACGTCATCGACTCGAGTACACTCACAGGTTAGATATAAAGTCAATAGAGAATGTGAAGCAGAAACCAAAAATCATTGCCATCTTGGAAATTCATGAGTCGAAAAGGTTTAACTACACTTTCATGAGCGAGATTGTTGTCAAAAGACAAGGTGAAAAGAAGTACAAGTTCTCATAAGCTGATTTTCCAGAACTTTTTCTAAATGACATTGAAGACATGTATCTAGAAAAGGTTCAAGGAAGAATGCGTGGATTCGAAACTGAAACACAATACAACTTCATTTCATCTCTACTCCTCTACATCAGATGACTAATAGTTCAAGAAAGAGTGGAAGACCTTCACCTTGGAGTTGAAAGTTATCAACAGAAGATCAATCTGACTAAACATCAAATCTCAATTCAAGGAATAGAACAAATGTCACAGTACACACTCATCCAAAAACCGTCATTTGGTTTCACCTACCTCAACAACAAGAAGACACTCAGTTTCATGAGGCTCGATGAGTTACATAAGTTATGTGATACCACGCTTAAAACCGTTCGCGATGGTTTAGTCAAAAGGTTGCAAGATCATAAGAGGAAGATATATAAAGGTGAATCTCCTAGATGGAAATCCAGCTGAAGAAGACAAGTCCGCAACTTTGTCGTGAAAATTGAAGAAAAGTTATTTCGTCGGGAACAGATCAGACGATTGGAAAGCTACATCGGTGTCAGATCATCATTCCCTGTCAGAATCTTCCAAAGACCAAATCCTTAATTCAAAGATTTGATGCTCCAATTGTTGATGATTCGTAAACTTGGTTACACGGGTACTAACATTTCCATTACAATTATTTCATTGATTGTTTTGTGATCATTATGGCTTGTGCACACATTACAGTGTACAACCCGTTCTTGTAAATTAAAGGACCCTGAGGTACGCATCAGTGCCTCAATCCTGACATAAGGAGCAAAGACTTCTTACTTTTGAATAGAATTAATCAAACATTTTTTGATTTTCATAATTCTGATCAAAAGACAAGTATTTCACCTCAATAAGTATTCACTTGTTGAGGGGGAGCACTTGAAAACTCATTGTTCTTATATCAAAAGTTCTTGTTGATTTCTCCCCATAAGACTCAAAAAGACATATTTTAATCAAAAAGTTTATCAAAAACATCATCTTACATGCTATTTTTGAGGGGAAGAAAAAGAAAAGTGATTAAAATATGAAAGTTCAAAGATGCTTAAAGTTGAATCTCATGCGAGCTGGACTCAGAATTGACCCAAGAATTGATGAAACAAAAGTTAGTAATCTCAAAAAGACTTATCCTCAACGGGTAATGACATCAAGTTAGTTACCAGAGCTAGTTGTCACCTAAAAGCTGACAATGGAACTCTCTAACTAGCCATGTAAGAGTGTCTCGAAAAGGATTTGTCTAAGTAGAAATGTGCCATTTCGAGAAACTTTATGTGGACTCGACCAGGCCGAGTAATAACTTCAAGCTAGTCTAACTAGTGATGTAAGTGTGTCTCAAATCGGTCTTGTTCACTGAAAGTGGATCAATTCAAAAAGTGCTTGCTCCTCCCGCATGTGCAAATTTTTTAATTACACATAAGCACATGTAAAGGGGGAGCCCATCAAATGAAAACACAAAACTCTCAAAGTGTTAAAAACAAAATGTTTGATAATCACAAACACTTTGAGAGATTTTTCAATAAAAGGTTTCATGGCAATTATAGGATAGTCATGGTGTTATAAGGTGACTAAGATAGGAAAAACCGTCCTATGATCGGCCAGAACCGGAGGGATCTACCCAACGACATCACCAATAGTAAGAATTAGAAGTCCTTAGGTATGATATGAAAAAAGGAGAAAAGAATGAAAGGAGAAAGAAGGGGTTGAAGAATTAAAAAGAAATGTAAAGAAAAGGGTGAAAAGAAATAGCCCTCCATATGTTCAACCTTAGGGCAGACACCGGGTACAATTTGTATGCTACTGTTTGTTGCTAAGGCGACACCGGTATTGAAGATAAAGATGTCATGGACCCAGTGACGCACTGCACTTAACCTTCTAAGCCACTCAAGTTCTCTTAAAAGAGCTTGTCTCATTCTCACGGGGAACCGGTGTAATCTATCAACTTATCACTTAGAGACGGTTGATATTGAAGCAGGAGACCCCTCCCTAGTCTCCGCATAGGAAACCTAAGTGTGCACTTATCGAGTCTAGAGCCATGAGATACATTAAAGATCTGTTAGGAACACTTGGTATTTCTACAACTGGTGTTCTACATCAATAGACACCAGCTGTAAATTATCGAGTCCTTTACAGATCCTAGCAATCTGCCAAGAACGTTTACGAGAGAATTTACATAAGTATTTCTCAATGATTGAATGGAAATCCTGCCAGGGTCAACATCAAACAGCCCTGACAGCAGGTCACTTCGGTAACTCCTTGTGGGTTACGCTTAATGTTCGCGGTGGTTCCAAAATGGGCTACAGTCGTGGAGTGATCCCCAGCGACTCACCCATTTGTTGAGCTACTTAGTAGGTCTTGTAAGATCCCTCGGGAGTATCCGAAATGGGAACGGCCTTGATAAGGGTTAGAAGGAGTCTTCACACTATGCTGTTGACAATCTCTAATTCCTTATCTGTAAGTACCAGTTGATTTATTGCTAACTTTTTACCTGCAGCTACAAATCACCTCCATGGCAACGGATTCCACATGCTCATACATACATCTTGAAGTCATAGAAAGCTCCCTCAAATTTCAAAGCAACACAAAGTTCAAAGAAAGATTCTACGCCAAAAAGAAGAATCTAAAAAGTAAAAAGACTCAAGATCTATGAGAATGAAAGGGAACTACGTGCATGTGAAAGTCAAAATCCAAAGATGTATGAGCATGTTGGAATGGCGGTCAACCACCACAGACGCTGAAGTGACGAATGGCAGACAACTTCATAAGATGATCACTATCACATCAACAAAGAACAAAGAACATAGAACGATGAATGATTTCTTTCTAAAGATATTTTGAAGATGTCTAAAGCTGTGAAAGTCAAAGATTAAGACAAGACAAAGACATCAAGCAACTGTGATGACCAACCCTTAGGGGGAGATTGTTGGCAACGTAGTTTTACTATTTAGTCAAGTCTCGGTCATATGTAATAAATACTAGGTTGCTAAGTTTAATATTTCATTATGTTTATATGACTAGGCTTTAGTAATCATGTCCAATGGGCTTCAAGCCCACGTTCTAGAAGAATGAGGGAGGAAGGGAGTGTTGCCCTACTCCTCCCCTATAAATACTAAGCTTATGTAACTCTTACACTTGTTGGTTATTTTGATTACTTAATGAAACTCTTTCATTTTTCTTTCTCTCATATCATATAATCAACCAATCCTTATATCTATCTCATTCTTACTTGTGTGATATCAATATAGGCACCTAACAAAAATCAAACTCAAAACTATCCAGATTCGGATCTGAACGCACACCAAAATGTTTTGACCTAAGAATCATATTTGTACAACTTTTTAACGCATACCCTTCACAGGCATACCCTTCGCAGGAAAGTCAAAGGGAATATAAAACTCAACTTCTCCAGAAGGGCTAACCCTAATTACACTTTCAAACCCACTATCAACCTCCATACTTTTACCCTAAATCTGTCCCGGTTTAACAGCTTTGACACCTTTTCTTGCAAAAATTGTTTGACTGACCTCCCAACCTCGAAATCGATCGTGGCTGGACTTTTTGGAAAGTACTTTCTTTGAACTACAATTTAGACTCAAAATTCATGTAATAACTCATCACCATCTGTTAAATAACTTCGTATCTTTATAGCTTTATGAATCTGTCCAAACCCTAACTCATTAACTAACATGTTTTATGCCCTAATCTCTTCACCAATCATCATAATATTACAAATTATTGATCCCAACATGTTTTAAATTTACAGAAGTAAACATAAAACCTAATCTATCATATCCTTGTTACATGAATTATATTAATTAATTGAATATAGGTATCAAAAATTATACATTGATCTTGATTTTTAGGCTTCAATAATAAAACCCTAATTTTTCCTTCTTGTTTCTCCCCTTGGTCGACCAAATATGTAGGAAAAATGGGGTGAGGGATTTTGATTTTGTATTTATAATACCCTGTGGATAATTATAGATGATCATTATCTTTAGGAATTGTATTAGGAATCAAATTGGTTTCCTTTTTCCCTTTTTTCTATAATTTAGCCGCTCCCCCCCCTTAAATTATATAGATTTTTTATTAATATTAATTAATACACTTAAAACCTTGTGCTTTTGATATTTTATAAGAACCTATATCTAAACCTAACGTCTTATGCGATAAACCTTCGTTTTTACGACGACTCAGAAAATTATCATTTTCAAAACATAGTTTCCAAAAATAGAATTCCACACACTTTATAAATATAACTCACAAAACCAAACTCCACGCAACTTACTAATGCTCAAATGCTTGAACGAAAACTTGTTACGCAAAAACCACAAAACACCAAAACTACGCAAGTCATTTCTACACCACCAAGGTGATCAAAATGAACTTATCCCAAAATCAATACTACTCAACTCACAACGATAAAATCACGCAAAGGAATTTCGTGCCAACACACACACTCATATCACACATATATCACACATATATATTACACATGTATCACATCAAACACCTAAAATGCACCAAACAATGTCAAATGGATCGAGACTATCAGTGAAACTAACCTGCTAAAATCACAGTTGTTACATCAACGCACCTTCACTAACGCTATCTTACCATGCTTCATACTCTTGACCTCTCGGTCCATAATCTCAACAGGCTCCTCAACAAAATGAAGGGTCCTATTAACCTTAATCTCATCTAAAGGCACATGCAGATTAGCATCCGCCAAACAGTTTTTCAAATTAGATACGTGAAACGTATCATGCACAATACTTAACTCCTCAGGCAATTTTCAGCCGATATGCCATAAGTCCAATCCTTTCCGTAATCTCAAACGGCCCTACTTATCTTGGTGCTAACTTTCCTTTCTTACCGAAATGCACAACACCCTTCCAATGAGACACTTTTAGCATCACAAAATCACCAACATTAAACTCTAAAGGCTTACGGCGATTATCCGCATAACTCTTTTGGTGATCTCTTGCTGCCTTAAGTCTTTCCTTAATCCGAAAAACCATATTTGTAGTCTCTTACACCAGTTCAGGAACAATGAGTTGGCTTGTCCCAACCTCTGCCCACAGAACAGGTGATCTACATTTCCTTCCATACAACATTTCAAATGGTGCACACCTAATACTGGAATGATAGTTGTTATTATCGGAAAAATCAGCTAAAGGTAAACTAGTATCCCAGCTTCATCCAAAATCAATAGCACATGCTCTAAGAAAATCTTCTAAAGTTTGAATCATTCGCTCACTTTGCCTATAAGTCTGTGGATGATAAGCAGTGCTCATATCTAAACGTGTATCCAAAGCCTTCTGCAACGACTACCAGAACCGCGAGGTAAATCTACTATCACGATTAGAAATAATCGACACAGGTACACTATGTCATGCCACAATCTCATTAATATAAATTCTTGCCAGCTTCTCCATCTTATAGTCCTTACAAATGGCTAGAAAATGTGTAGACTTCGTCAGTCTATCCACAATGACCCATATCGTGTCATGCCCATTACTTGTTCGAGGCAACTTGGTAATAAAATCCATCGTTATATTCTCCTACTTCCATTCAGGGATCGGTGATTGCTGTAGCAATCCAGAGGGTTTCTGATGTTCAGCCTTAACTTTCAAACAAGTCAGACATTTACTAACATACTCAACTATTTCTCTCTTCACTCCTGGCCACCAATAAGCATCTCTAAGATCATAATACATTTTGTCATATCCTGGATGAATTGAGTATCTCGTCTTATGAGTCTCATCCATGATCAACCTTCTTACACCTCCTACCAACGGAACCCATATTCTATCCAAGAAATATAGTCCACCATCCTCCTTTCTCTCCATTTGTTGATCCAACCCACGCAGCATCTCAGCTGTCGCATTCTCATACTTGAGAGCTTCCTCTTGCGCTGCCAATATCTTACTCTTAATACCCGATTGCAATGTCATGCACATAGCTCGCACACACTTAGGCTTAGTCCTTTCCTTTCTACTCAACGCATCAGCCACCACATTCGCCTTTCCAGGATGATAGCAAATCTCACAATCATAATCACTAAACAATTCAATCCATCTTCTCTGTCGCATATTTAGCTCTTTCTGAGTGAAAATATGCTGAAGACTCTTATGATCTATGTAGACAATACTCTTCGTGCCATACAGATAATGCCTCCAATTCTTGAGAGTGAATACTACCGCACCAAGCTCTAAATCATGAATGGTGTAATTCTTCTCATGGATCTTGAGTTGTCGGGATGCATAAGCTATCACCTTATGATGCATGACAAAGCAGTCAACGCAAGTCAACCACGGATGTGATCAACTAGGTCAAACCGTTTTTACATGATCTCCCATGAGCACAGTGTTTTCCCGGGTCGTTATGTCCCAGCGAGGTGTGAAATTGTATTTATAAACGTTTTGTGATCGAGTGAATTTGAATGGGTAAACGATATGAAGGATTGGGTGATTACACTAAGCAAATAGTAATGAAAACAACTTAAATAAGCTATATTAACAATAACATAAAACCAAATTAACCTAAAACGTATTTAAAATTAAAAACGCGCGTTTAAATTAAAAATAACGTAAACGCGTTAAATAAAAGGTGAAACTAGAGCAATATTAATCCTACGGGTGTGAAAATAACTTTCTAAGATCCTAATGATAAAAGAAAATTTTAGAAAAAAGAAAATTATTTTTTTGACTTTTTAACTATTTATTATTAATTAATTACTAATTAAACTAATTTAAATTATTAAAAATACTAGGTGAACAGTGAAAATTATGAAACTTTTTCTAAAAATACTTTACACTATCAGTAAGCTAGGAAAAATGTAAAAAGTTTCAAGTGCTTATTAATAAGCATTGAATTAAGATAAAAATGGAAAATAAGCTTATAAGGCCAATTACTAGTATATAAATAAAAAGGGAAAACTTAAACAGTAAGCACACCATAGGGCAGATGGTGTATGGCTCAGGTTTGGTTTTGTGTTTTGCTAACCAAGAGGTCAAGTGTTCGAATCCCACTGACCACACTTTTCTGTTTTATTTATTTATTTATTTATTTTTTACTTTTTTCTCTTTACAAAATTGTTTATACACTAATAATAACCAACTTTTATAAAAATAACTTTTCTACAAATCACAAATAAGCTCAGTGGGAGCTTAAATACCTCACAATTAACAAATAGGAGCTAAAATGGATTTTTAAGTTTAAAAAGCTATAAAACAAACTATAATCTATGCCTAAGGTTGAAAATAAGCTAAAGACTACTGAGACTAAAGCAAATAAGCTAGAAAAGAGCAAATAAGCACTCTGGGATAAGCAGATAAACTGAAACAAGCAAAAATCAAATAGGCACACCAAACAAGCCCAAGTAACTACTTGCAGGCTTAATTTGAGCTTATTTAATAAGCTCAAAAGTCCAAAAGAAGCTTGGAACTAGCAAGCCAGTACTACTGGCTTCCCAAGGAGCCCATAAGCTTAGGGTAAGGTTAAGTAAGGGGCAAAATATGAGCTTGTGAAATTTGGTTTGTGGGACACTGATGTGGATAATCATACAGTCAATGCTCAAAAGCTCAAAAGCTCAACAAGGACACTAATAAGCTAAACTGATGTGCACAAGCTCAAATTAACTCAAATGCTATTAGAGAAGCTCAAATTAAAAAGCTATAAGCTGGAACAAGCATAAAGATTCAGAAGCTTAAATGCACAATGCCACTTATACTTCTTTCTGATGAGGCACTTATGAGGCACCAAATAAGCACAAAAATAAGCAGAGAAGTGAACAAAAAGCACTTGCACAATAAGCTTATACTATAAGCTTTCTAAAACAACAAAAAACGCAGGCTAATCTAAACTAATAAACAAATTAGAGGCTTTAGAAAAAAGGGCTTATGAGCCAACTCCCCTGGTGCAGGGGAGGTTTTTGCAAAATAGTCCAAAACAAGCTTAAAAATAAGCACTAAGATAAAATTCTAAAAATTGTTAAAAATATGGATTGAAAAGCTGTAACACCCCAACCCGAGAAGGGCTAAAGTATCACATTATGGTGACATATGAGAACATACAAAGAATAATACGCAAGCGGAAGACTTCATAAATAAGATAAGTCATGAACATCAAGACTTAAACATTACAAAATCCAACATAAGTCTAAAGGAAATAAAATGAAGTAAATAATCCAACATAAGTTCCATGATCATCCAAACTATGGGGAAACTAAATAGGGTAGGTCCGCTATGCTCCTACTGTCAACACTCGAGCCCAGATTCCCGCTTATTACCTGCCGCATGGAAAAGAAAACGCGGTTGAGCATAAAAAGCCCAGTGAACAGATATATATGCAAAGCCGTAGTAATAAGCAAACGAAAGGAGAAGGATCATAAGAATAAGCATAATGTATCACAAGTCAAATGAATGAAGCATAATACAGATATCAAATGTAAGCATAATCAGATAATAATCAGAATCATAGAGCACGTATCAACAAAGGCTTGTCTACCCGAGACACTCGAATAGACACAAAGAACATAGGAAAGCCACTAGCTGACCTACCCAAGACACTCGAATAGATCTCAAATCACATAATCACATATCCGTCAATTCATAGGCTGTACATAAAGGGGAGACCTCTAAGTACCAGAAGTGAAAGGGGTACAAGGCACGTACAACCAGTCACTAAGTCAAATCATATCATAACACATCAAACATATACCTAGGATGCATCCATATGCTCCCTGAAACAGAATACATATACAAGTATGAGACTATGCATATATATAACAGAATGGCCATAAGTGCACCTATTTATATAATCATATAAAAACAGAAGGGAACGCCGGGGACTAATCACACCGTCCCAGATAGTGTCATGCCACTGGTGCCTCGATGACACGCCCATGGTACCTCTATGAGTAGAATAAAACTCGGGCATTAGAATCATACATGTCATAACAGAGCTATCCATAAACAAAGCAATCATAGCATCTCAATAATATCAACAGAATCTCATGTTAACGAGATAGTAATCAGATAATCATAACAGAATGGATAGCAAACAGAATCATATCAAATGATAATGTCAAATGGATCAACGAATCATATCAGAGGGGTCATAGCAAAGGCTCATATCAAATGAATCATATCATAGCAAATGAATCAAAGTCTAAGGATCGAAAGTCATGAGATCAGAACCCTTACTGAGAAAGGGTAAGAATATCTGTAGCTTATACAAAGCAAATAACCAACCACAGAAAGCAAACGAATATGGCAACTACTCCCTCTTCGGCGCATCTACACGAATTAATAATCAAGTATCTATAATACTATAAGATTCAGTCCCTAAATTTAATGTGGAGTTATGATGATAGAGTTGTTAGAGTTAGAAACAAGTTTGAGTCATTTAGTAGTTGCGTAGAGTACAAGATAGCTAATGCTCATAATTCAATGCAGCCTCATAATAACTATACAATCATGAAAGGAGATGAAGTGCAAGGGTTGCCGGAATTGATCACATGACATTTAGTATAAAATTAAAAGACAGTTAGATGAAGTGCAAGGGTTGCCCGAATTGATCACATGACATTTAGTATAGAATTAAAAGTCGGTTAGATGAAGTGCAAGGGTTGCGAAAGGTTGCAAGAATAATTAATGATTTAACCTAATTCATGCCTATATAAACCGGCAAAAATCACATTTAGTATGTACATTTGAAGATGATTCACACATCTTTTATATCTTTGATTGTTGGTAGCGATATGTAAATTATCTTTTGCAACATTTTGTAGATGATTCAAACATCTTTTAGATCTTTGTAATTAACTTGGTCTTCTTTTTTTTTCTTAATTTAGTTATCATATGCAGGTACTATGAAAATCACACAAGATCATGCATGCTCAGATAAATGGAATCAAAGATTGAGATACCAACTATCTTCTTTGTTTCTTACATATTTAGGTGATTGTTATAGATAAACATATATATAGATATATGTATTATGTTAATGCATTTTCATATACAAGTAATTTATGTGCGTTTTCTATTGATGTAGCTCACATGTGCGAATTGATTCAAGAAAATGTGCATGAGCATGTATGTAAAGCAACATTTAAATGGTTAAATGTTACTTTTTAGCTTGATTAGTTTATGTAAGTAGTTCCTTTCGAATGCTTTTTGAGAAATATTAGAATGAATTTATCGTGTGCAATTGAATTATTATTGAAAAGAAGGGTCGTGCATCGCAAAATATTTTCTTTTTCTATATGTAGAATCATTAGTGAGAAACTAATATTTACGCCAATTAAATGAGTTTGCCATAATAGCAAAATACATCATATTAAAAATATCACATTGAGTAATTAATAGAAAGGAAAAAAATACATAATTTTGACTTAAATCCGTTTGTAAATTGTAATATCAAATAAAAAAGTTGAGTTTTAAACATAAGCAAAAGTTCAAACTTTTATCGAAAAACAAAACCGGTGCATTTAATGTGAAGTATATACAACATCGAGATGGAAGTGCAAGGCTTGCTGAAATTTATCACATGACATTTAGTAATTAGTATACAATTAAATTCGGTTATGGATCGAGATGAAGTTGAAAAGGTTGCAAGAATAATTGATGACTTAACCTAATGTAATATATATAGATATATGTATTATGTTAATGCATTTTCATATACAAGTAATTTATGTGTATTTTCTATTGATGTAGCTCACATGTGCGAATTGATTAAAGAAAATGTGCACGAGCATGTATGTAAAGCAACATTTAAATGGTTAAATGATATTTTTTAGCATGATTAGTTTACGTAAGCATGCAACTTGAATAATGAATATAAAAGAAAAAGTATATAATTTTTGCTCAAACCCATTTGTAAATTAAAAAAAATTATGTTTAAGATATGATAGTGGAGTCCAAAGGTTTTAGGTATTATTAATAATGTGTTAATTAATATTCATTTAGTTAACTATTTAGAATCGAGTTTATTGATAAGATTTATTAATATTAGTTAGACTTTATAATGTTAATTTTCAATAAAATTAGTTGTACATTAAAATGAGATGAAGCTAAAAAGGTTTGTAACGATTTTTATACAGTTTATGTGTCATTATTATATATACATTATTACACAAACTTTAACTTACAAAATTAATAAAGAAAATATTTAACGCACATTAAACTATAACAAATTAGATAAACCCCGTGTGCTTCATATTATCATGCAAAAACTATCTAATAGACAAGTATTGTAAGGCTAAGTAAATAAGTAATAGACCAAAAGAAACAAAACCATTTTTTTATCATGCAAATAAGTAATAGGCCAAAAGAAACAAAGCCATCACAACTTAATAACCAAAAGCCCATATATAGAATACAACACCACAAAACCAAAACAACATCAAACACCTTTCAATTTTTATACAAGAAAGTTAAAACATTTCATATGATATACTAAACCATAATTAAGTATACACTCGCCAATATACAGAAAGAATACATGATTAACAATTAGATTATTAGCCCGTGTGTAGCACGGGTTCTACATGTCGTCTCGTGTTTCATAAAAGCTATTCCTTCCGTTTTAAAATTATGATCAATATTTCTCTTTTAAAATATTTTAAAATAATTATTCACTTATTATTTTTAGTAGTAAAAAGGGAATTTTGTGAAAAGTATTCTATTTGCGTGATTAAAAATTATAATTGCCTCACTTTTGTAAATTTTTTTTTTTTTTTTTTTTTTTCTTTTTTTTTTTTGTATTCTAACAATAATTTTGAAACGAAGTGAGTAGTATAAAATAGCCACGTATTTTTTAAAAATTGTCTGTCTAAAATCACTTATTCTTTTATTAACTTACTTCATCATTTATTTTTTTTACTAATAACTTGAATTGAATTTACATAATGGTGGAAGGCAAGCGAGCAACAAATAAAATAAATATATTATCCTTGTAATACTATAAGATTCAGTCCCTAAATTTAATGTGGAGTTATGATGATAGAGTTTTAGAGTTGGAAATAAGTTGGAGTCGTTTAGTAGTTGCATAGAGTACAAGATAGCTAATGCTCGGAATTCAATGCAGCCTCATAATATCTATACAATCATGAAAGGAGGTGAAGTGCAAGGGTTGCCCGAGTTGATCGCCATAGCATTTAGTATAGAATTAAAAGTCGGTTAGCTGAAGTGCAAGGGTTGCGAAAAGTTGCAAGAATAATTTTATTAAATATTTTAGTGCGCAAGGAATGGGTTTTGGGCACCAAAGTTTTGGTGGCACATTTTCATTGGTCTATAAATTATTATTATTATTTTTTTTATTTTATTTTATTTTTTTTTTAATTCAAAGTCACCTTTTTAATAGTAGTATATGAAAACAATAGTTTTACATAAAGCCCAAGAGTTGAAAATACATTGAAATATTCACTTAACACAAACCAAACCTCCAACTTTCCGGTCGTATCCGGTACTATATGTAATAACTTTTTAAAATACTATGCTTATTTTTATCTATGTTTATGGTACTGAAATGTAGAAATATTCTTATTCTTATGACAAGTTTGAAAAATATACAGTTATAATGTGAAGGATTGATAGGGAGGTTTAGCCATATTTTGCAACTTTTAAAATAAAGAGTTTGTAATGCCCGTTTATTTTCTCGATACTTTTTTTAGTTTTTGCTTTTCGCTTCCCAACTAATTAGTACATGATATGAAGTAGTCATACACTCACTGTTTATATACTTGCATCATATTAAATTAAAACAAAAGCGTAAACGAAGGTCATATACTCGATATATTGTTTCAACAATCTATAAGTGAAAGGCTAATGGCTGTGGAAAAGCAGGTCTAAAGAACAGATCGCATATAAAACAACTAAACAATTGAACTCAAGTGACTGGTTCAGTGTGCACAAAACTGTAGTAGCTGCAAATCTTTTTAATAGCTTCTCTTGTAGATACCACAGGATACCGGAAACGGCTACAACATTACGGAACCTGCGTTTTGTAAAAAAAAAATTAAAAAAAATAAAATAATAAAAAAGACGATCTTTCTGGGATGTTAAATGCTATTTTGTGACACATAGATCACATGTTTCATTAGATTTATGTCGCACAAAATAACTTTTAACAGCTCAGAAAGATAGTGCTTTTTTTTTTTTTTTTTTTTTTTTTTTTTTTTTTTTTTTTAACTGAATGTCCCAGGCTTCATGGCATCTTCTGTATGATCTTGGAAAGCTGAAAAGATATGATGGATGGTTGGACGATAATGGCTGCCAATCAGATATAAAACTACGCGAGTGAATATTACCTGAAGAGGAAGTTTCTTCAATCGGATCAGGAGTTGGTTGAATAGGCCTGGAATTTGTTTCAATAGCAATAGGCTTAGCAACAGTAACCCATGCAAATAATTAAAAAAAAGGTTAATCAAAAGAAACCACAACAAAGGAACCGAACACTTTGAAAATTTAAGAATAGCTTACATGATTAGCACATGTTCATACATTTCAACGGTTGGACTATGTGCCTGTGTCAAATGTGAAATTAGTACTCATTGCATACAATGGTATACAGGGTCTTACTAAAGCTATTAACATTCATAGCATACGGTGATATGCATAGGAGTCAGGTGTCATGTTTGGGACATATCCGGTTGTTAATAGGCTTAATGTGTTTACAAAGTGAATGGTAGGGACTAGCCTGCAGCATGAATACATGGTTAACATATTACTATCCAATACACATTACACATACACATTCGACATCTACTATAGGGACATAAAAAAGGAACGGTAAATGTTAAATGCATATAAGAAGTTATTGTTTCTGTTACAGTAAACAGGAAAAGAACCTTTTTTTTTTTTTTTTTTTTTTTTTTTTGGTAAAGGGGTTAACCCCGGTAAATATATAACCAAAAAATCGTTAAGTACAAATGGAATGTGGCAGAAGTACCACATTAACCTCAAGCAAAAGCTTGATAAACAAGAGTTTATGACAGGCCATAAGCATCACACACCTAGCTATATTACAAAGCACCTAACTAGGTATAAAAACAAGAAAAATCTTGAATCAAGCGAACGTCCAGCATCCATCCATAAGCACGAAGGGAGCAGGAAAAGAACCTGGTTGCCCTTTATTTGGGCGAGGAAATCTCCCAAACACAAATAAAACCAAAGCATTCATCTGTGTTGCAAATTAGATGACCAACCTATAATATCACACAAACAGAGGTTGTGCCTTAAGTTTCAGACTCATTAACTACGACAAAGATCAAGAAATCGTAACAAAGTCAAGCACTGCCTTAACAGCCTACATATGTGGCATGATAATTCTTCTGATTTTTCATTGATGACTGTAATAACAACAAACTACACACTTACATGTGGCATCAACTTGTTACTTATAAGCTCGTTTAAATATAATTACTTATTTTAGGTTTCTTCTATTTTTAGAGACTTTCTATTTTTAGTAACTTTCTATTCTTAACATGTTTTTCCAATTTAGAAAATTTCCATTTTTAGTAAGTTTCCCAAACTAGTAATTTAATACTTTTAAGGTTATAATTGACAATTAATAATATTCGAGGGTTAAATGATCAATATAATAATTTAGGGTTAATTTTGTTAATTTAGTAAAGTTTAAGGTCAAAAATATAAATTATATAATTATATGCCATATTTCTTAATCTTACCGAGTTTTATAAATTTTAACAACACACGCATGCAATTATTCCAACTCTTTTACATAGAGCCAAACTCGACATCGAAACAACCCGAGACCCCTTTTGTGCAATAACCCTGTTCGACCCATTTGACTCTTGTTCGACCCCAAGTAACTCAACCCACTGAGACTCCAACTTAACGAGACAAAAGAAAATAAACCAATTAATTTACTCCTTCCCTTTGGATCAAATTACACATACACAACACATGTACGTTTCCAACATTCATACGCTCATTTGTTTGACCCCCTCATGTTCCAAAATAAAATGAAAACACAGGTTGTATGCATGCTTGGTTTTAAAGATATTATTGCCCCATGCTTGACTATATCATACACATATTCACACCATGCTTGACTACATCATACACACATTCACACCCTTATTCACGTAATATACATGAACGTTCCATCTGTTATTACTTCGATCTGTTTTGATTTTGCTTTGTAACATATTCTTAACGTCATATGAGCACCCCAAATAACCAGATCAAGTACATATCTAAACATTTTCAAACAGCAAAACCAATTAGAGATCGAATATGTTATACGTTCCGATATTTTCTATGACCTATCCTTGTGTTATTCGCATATCATTATCAGTTAATGTAGTGTCTTTTAAGTTATTCATTTCTCATTTTTAATGAAGAACCAATTAGATTTACATGTCTTAACATACGTATAGATTTATATTGAATTAGAATACAAGGACGATAGGTGATATAATACCCTTGAAGCGTGGTCAACAAGAAGAAAACAAGAACCCAAGAACTACGACTAATCCAAAACCACAGCAACTCACACCCTTCGAATCCCAAGATACCACGACCAGCACCACCCTTTTCTTAACCACGATCAAATCACACTTTTCGAATTATAAAGACCACGACCAACACCTCTTCACCACAGCCTCCTTTGAAATCGATTTTCTCCAAGCTTTGAAATCAGAAAACTAGGTAGCCGACTTGTTTTGTTAACTAGGGTTTTGTAGGTTTTTGTTAATGTGTGAATTTGTTGCGTAACAAATGAGAGGGTGAGGGAGAAATAGGGGTGAAGTCAACCGAGTAATAGGGATGACCCAAGACCAATTTCAGATTTCAAAATTTTCATTTATCTAGTCTATAATTCATGTGTTAAATGTTGTGAACAACTTTATAAAATAATTGGCCCCATATCAGATATTGTAGACGTGTGATATACTTGTACTAGATACCATGGTCGGCTATTATAATAACTTAGCTATAGGTTTTAGTATTTGGTAGCTTCCAAGTTCTACCGTATAGTGTGTTTAAGTTTTATTTGTGTTCGAAAAATTTTAGATATAACGGATTCAATAAAATAAAATATATATGTATATTTTAGGTTGTTATAATTCTTCCCCTCTAAAAAGAAAATTTCGTCCGCGAAATTGAAATAGGATGGTCAAAAATGAACATACCAAATCATGAAAAGAAGTTCGGATAACTAGTACGCATCGATTCTTCCGTCTCCCAAGTAGCCTCACTCTCGGGGTGATTCCTCCAAAGAATCTTAATGAATGGAATAATTTTGTTTCTCATGACTCGATCCTGACGCTCCAAAATAGCCTCAGGCTCTTCAACAAAGGATAAATCTTCCCAAATTTGGTCAAACGGATATGAGACAACATGGAGAAGATGATAGTTATATCCTCTCAGAAGTGATACATGGAATACATTATGCACATGGGAAAGCTGCGGAGGTAATGCCAATCGATACGAAACCTCACCAACGCGGTCTAAAATCTCGAATGGTCCGATGTAACGCGGACTAAGTTTCCCCTGCATACCAAAACTTCTAACACCACGTAACGGAGAAACCTTAAGGAACACATGATCACCAGGACTAAACTCTAAGGCACGACAATGACGATCAGCATAGCTCTTCTGTCTAGCTCGAGCCTCCTTGAGCTTTTCTCTAGCAATAGCGACTTTCTCATTTGTCTCCTCGATCAACTCAGGACCCTCAATGAGACGCTCACCCACTTCCTTCCAACAAATAGGAGCCCTACATTTCCGACCATACAACAACTCAAAAGGTGCTGCCTTAATACTCGCATGCCAGCTGTTGTTATATGCAAACTCCACTAAACACAAGTACTCATCCCAATGCCCCGTCCACTCTAGAGCACAGGACCTCCACATATCCTCCAATGTCTGAATGGTGCGTTCTGACTGCCCGTCGGTCTGCGGATGGAAAGCCGTACTGAACTTGAGCTGAGTACCCCAAGCCTTATGTAGACTCTTCCAGAAATGAGAATTAAAACGAGGATCTCTGTCGGATATAATAGCTGCTGGTGTACCATGTAAACGAACAATCTCCTGTTGAAAGATTTGTGCTAATTTACTAATCAAATAATCTTTCCGAATAGGTAGGAAATGAGCGGATTTAGCTAAACGACCAACAACCACCCATATAGTATCATGCTTCTTAAAAGTACGAGGCAAACCGGTAATAAAGTCTATCGAGATCTGATCCCACTTCCAAGTAGGAATATCTAAGGGCTGCAAAAGACCACTGGTGCGCTGATGTTCGATCTTAACCTTCTGACAAGTCATACACTTAGCCACATACATCGCCACATCCTGCTTCATACCATTCCACCAGAAATGTTGCTTCAAATCTCTATACATTTTGGTGGAACCTGGATGAATAGTGAAAGGATAACTGTGTGCTTTGGACAACACAGCTTCACGAAGAGAAGGATTGTTAGGAACACATAAACGATCGCCAAACCAAACAACTCCATCATGATCAGCTCGAAACTCTGTCTGTCTCCCTTCCTCTACATTCTGGACAATCGACCACAATTCACCGTCATCCTTCTGAGCCTCCTTAATCCGTAAGATAAGGTTAGACTCAACCTTCAAACTAGCCTAGTAACCATCATATCCACGAACACATAACTCTACATCCATTTGCTCCAAATCATTGAGTATCCTAGGCTCGATCTCAAGACTAGCAATCATACCCGACTTCCTACTAAGAGCATCCGCCACAACATTGGCTTTACCCGGATGGTACTGAATGTTAGCATCATAATCTTTCAAAATTTCTAACCATCGTCTCTGCCTCATGTTTAATTCCTTCTGTGTGAAAATATACTTGAGGCTCTTATGGTCTGTGAAGATGCCACACGTCTCACCATATAGATAATGCCTCCAAATCTTTAGAGCCAAAACTACGGCCGCTAGCTCTAAATCATGAGTCGGGTAATTCTCTTCATACGGTTTCAACTGACGAGTTGCATAGGCAATCACCTTCCCATGCTGCATGAGAACACACCCCAAACCCTTCTTTGACGCATCAGTGTATATCTGATAACCACCTGTACCCGAAGGAAGAGTAAGAATAGGAGCAGAGACTAACCGTTTCTTCAATTCCTCAAAACTTTGCTCCCGCTCATCAGTCCACACAAACTTCTCACTTTTCCTCATAAGCTGTGTCATAGGCAAAGCTATACATGAGAATCCTTCTACAAACCTCCGATAATACCCTGCAAGCCCCAAGAAACTTCTGACCTCAGTCACATTCGTAGGTCTTGGCCATTTTGTGATAGCCTCAACCTTTGCCGGATCCATTTTGATACCATCAGCGGATACGACATGACCCAGAAATGCTACTTGCCTTAACCAAAACTCACACTTAGAAAACTTGGCATACAACTTCTTCTGCCGCAGAATCTCCGAAACAATGCGAAGATGCTGCTCATGCTCCTCCTTCGTCTTAGAATATACCAAAATATCATCAATGAACACAATGACAAATTTATCAAGGTACTCGTGAAATACACGGTTCATCAAATCCATGAAAACGGCCGGAGCATTAGTCAACCCAAATGGCATCACCCGGAATTCATAGTGACCATACCTAGTGCGGAATGCAGTCTTAGGAACATCTTGTTCCTTCACCCGCAACTGATGGTAACCTGATCTCAAATCGATTTCAGAGAAGAATTTAGCTCCTTGAAGCTGATCAAACAAATCGTCAATACGGGGAAGCGGATAACGGTTTCGAATGGTAATACGGTTTAACTCACGGTAATCGATACATAACCTCATACTTCCATCCTTCTTTTCGACAAATAAAACCGGAGCCCCCCAAGGAGAAACACTTGGACGGATAAAACCAGAATTAAGAAGATCCTGCAACTGTTCTTTCAATTCCTTCAACTCAATAGGAGCCATACGGTAAGGAGCTTTAGATATGGGTTCGGCACCCAGAATCAGATCAATGCTAAATTCAACCTCTCGCTCGGGTGGCATACCCGGCAATTCATCAGGAAAGACGTCAGGGAATTCACAAACAATGGGATGATCATTAATACAAGGACCGTCTAAAGAAGTGTCTTTAATTGAAGCCAGAAAACCCTTACAACCATGAAAAAGTAGTGAACGAGCTTTTAGAGCAGAAATGATCTTAACAAAAATACCAGGTTTGGAACCTTGGTAAACAAATTCCGGAACATACAAATTACCAAATATAACTCGTCTGGTATGACAATCAATTGTCGCCTGATGCTCGGACAACCAGTCCATACCCAAGATGATATCAAAATCGTACATATCCAGCGGAAGCGAATTGGCATAACGGATTTTATCGTCAAAACGAATAGGGCAGTTTAGATATTCACGATCAATAATTACACGGTTCTTCATAGGAGTAGAGATAGATAGAGTTTGTTTTAATGGTGTTGCAGGTATATTAATATGTTTAGCAAATGAGTTAGAAATCACTGAGTGTGTAGCACCCGTGTCAAATAAAGTAAATGTTGCACGACCAAATAAATAAAGAGTGCCCGAAACAGTACCTGAAGTACTGGCAGCCTGGTGCCTGGTTAAAGAATGAACTCGTCCCTGGGTAGCCTGTTGACGATCGTTCCCATAACCTCTGTCGTTATTCTGTTGACGATCACCACCATATCCCCTGTTATTGTTATTTCCACTACCTGCCTTCGGACAATCCCTAGCCATGTGCCCCATCTGATTACACAAGAAATAAGCCTCAGAAACCCGATTACACTGCCTCCCCGGATGAAACTTTCCACACGTTTTGCAAGCATCTTGATCCCTATTTCCTCTCTGCCTATACGAACCCGAAGCACGATAATCCTGTCGACCACGATTTTGTTGATCTCTATGCTGATAATCGTGATTCTGGTAATCGCATCCAGATCTGTAGTTACGCTGATCCGATCTACCATAACCCCGATAATCATGTCCCCTACGATCACCTCCTCTAACATTGCTCCCTCTCTGACCATTCCCCTGACCTGACTGCACTGGCTCTCCCTCATAGTTCCTCTTCACTCCCTGCTTGGCCCTTTCTTTCAGAATCTCCAGATTACGAACCGCATTCGCCACTTGGGCGACATCATCAAAGTGTGTGTTGAAAATACCCTCTAGAACCTCATTCCTTAACGCCCATTTAAACTTCTTTTCCTGCTCAGCCTGAGTGCCAGCTCTTGCACCCATAAAACCAGCCAACCTAAGGAACCTCTTCATAAAATATGTACTAGTCTCCTTTTCGTACTGGTAGATATTATGGTACTCATGCTCAAACTTCTCCTGTTCGGACACTGGAAAATAATGAAGAAGGAAGATTTCCCGAAAACCAGCCCAAGTCAAAGTAGTCATAAAGTCATCACCCTTGGCCGCCTTGTAGGATTTCCACCAATTTAGAGCATCGCCCTCAAACTTATAAGTCGCCAACCTTGCTTTGAACTCGTCCCTGCATCCCAACACTTCAAACAAATTTTCAATGTGACCAAGCCAATCCTGCGCCTCAGAAGGAGAAGAAACGGAATTGAATGATTTGGGTTTCTGTTTCGAGAATTTCTACAACCATGTAGCGATAGTAGATGGTGGGTTACCACCACCCGAACCTCCACTAGAACCTGGGTGGTTGCGATGCATCTCTTCAGCAATACGGGCAGAAATGTTGGGAATCAATGCGTCCACCCGCCGCTGAACTGCTGCTTCAAAGGCAGGATTGGAAGTGAATTCATCGGTGAAACGAGTGTTAACCATCTGAAAGATCATAAACGAACCAACGAAAGAAATTAACGGTTAGGAATCAAAATACGAAAGGAAAGATCAAATCAGAAGGAAGCCTAATGTCTACCCAATCCTCACAGGTCATAGTTAAAGTCCTACAGGTCAAAACCTGTCTTTGATACCATAATTGTAACACCCCAACCCGAGAAGGGCTAAAGTATCACATTATGGTAACATATCAGAACATACAAAGAATAATACGCAAGTGGAAGACTTCATAAATAAGATAAGTCATGAACATCAAGACTTAAACATTACAAAATCCAACATAAGTCTAAAGGAAATAAAATGAAGTAAATAATCCAACATAAGTTCCGTGATCATCCAAACTATGGGGAAACTAAATAGGGTAGGTCTGCTATGCTCCTACTCTCAACAATCGAGCCCAGATTCCCGCTTATTACCTGCCGCATGGAAAAGAAAACGCGGCTGAGCATAAAAAGCCCAGTGAACAGATATATATATGCAAAGCAGTAGTAATAAGCAAACGAAAGGAGAAGGATCATAAGAATAAGCACAATGTATCACAAGTCAAATGAATGAAGCATAATACAGATATCAAATGTAAGCATAATCAGAATCATAGAGCACGTATCAACAAAGGCTTGTCTACCCGAGACACTCGAATAGACACCAAGAACATAGGAAAGCCACTAGCCGACCTACCCGAGACACTCGAATAGATCTCAAATCACATAATCACATATCCGTCAATTCATAGGGTGTACATAAAGGGGAGACCTCTAAGTACCAGAAGTGAAAGGGGTACAAGGCACGTACAGCCAGTCACTAAGTCAAATCATATCATAACACATCAAACATATACCTAGGATGCATCCATACGCTCCCTGAAACAGAATACATATACAAGTACGAGACTATGCATATATATAACAGAATGGTCATAAGTGCACCTAATCATATAATCATATAATAACAGAAGGGAACGTCGGGGACTAATCACACAGCCCTAGATAGTGTCATGCCACTGGTGCCTCGATGACTCGCCCATGGTACCTCCATGAGTAGAATAAAACTCGGGCATAAGAATCATACATGTCAGAACAGAGCTATCCATAAACAAAGCAATCATAGCATCTCAATAATATAAACATAATCTCATATTAACGAGATAGTAATCAGATAATCATAACAGAATGGATAGCAAACAGGTTCATATCAAATAATAATGTCAAATGGATCAACGAAACATATCAGTGGGGTCATAGCAAAGGCTCATATCAAATGAATCATATCATAGCAAACGAATCAAAGTCAAAGGATCGAAAGTCATGAGATCAGAACCCTTACTGAGAAAGGGTAAGAATATCTGTACCTTATACAAAGCAAATAACCAACCGTAGAAAGCAAACGAATATGGCAACTACTCCCTCTTCGGCGCATCTACACGAATTAATAATCAAGTATTACTTATAAGCTCGTTTAAATATAATTACTTATTTTAGGTTTCTTCTATTTTTAGAGACTTTCCATTTTTAGTAACTTTCTATTCTTAACATGTTTTTCCAATTTAGCAAATTTCCATTTTTAGTAAGTTTCCCAAACTAGTAATTTAATACTTTTAAGGTTATAATTGACAATTAATAATATTCGAGGGTTAAATGATCAATATAATAATTTAGGGTTAATTTTGTCAATTTTGTAATGTTTAAGGTCAAGAATATAAATTATATAATTATATGCCATATTTCTTAATCTTACCGAGTTTTATAAATTTTAACAACACATGCATGCAATTATTCAAACTCTTTTACATAGAGCCAAACTCGACATCGAAACAACCCGAGACCCCTTTTGTGCACTAACCCTGTTCGACCCATTTGACTCTTGTTTGACCCCAAGTAACTCAACCCACCGAGACTCCAACTTAACGAGACAAAAGAAAATAAACCAATTAATTTACTCCTTCCCTTTGGATCAAATTACACAAACACAACACATGTACGTTTCCAACATTCATACGCTCATTTGTTTGACCCCCTCACGTTCCAAAATAAAATGAAAACACAGGTTGTAAGCATGCTTGGTTTTAAACATATTATTGCCCCATGCTTGACTATATCATACACATATTCACACCATGCTTGACTACATCATACACACATTCACACCCTTATTCACGTAATATACATGAATGTTCCATCTGTTATTACTTCGATCTGTTTTGATTTTGCTTTGTAACATATTCTTAACATCATATGAGCACCCCAAATAACCAGATCAAGTACATATCTAAACATTTTCAAACAGCAAAACCAATTAGAGATCGAATATGTTATACGTTCTAATATTTTCTATGACCTATCCTTGTGTTATTCGCATATCATTATCAGTTAATGTAGTGTCTTTTAAGTTATTCATTTCTCATTTGTAACAAAGAACCAATCAGATTTACATGTCGTAACATACGTATAGATTTATATTGAATCAGAATACAAGGACGATAGGTGATACAATACCCTTGATGCGTGATCAACAAGAAGAAAACAAGAACCCAAGAACTATGACTAATCCAAAACCACAGCAACTCACACCCTTCGAATCCCAAGATACCACGACCAGCACCACCCCTTTCTTAACCACGATCAAATCACACCTTTCAAATCAGAAAGATCACGACCAACACCTCTTCATCACAGCCTCCTTTGAAATCGATTTTCTCCAAGCTTTGAAACCAGAAAACTAGGTTGCCGACTTGTTTTGTTAACTAGGGTTTTGTAGGTGTTTGTTAATGTGTGAAGTTGTTGCGTAACAAATGAGAGGGTGAGGGAGAAATAGGGGTGAAGTCAGCCGAGTAATAGGGATGACCCAAGACCAATTTCACATTTCAAAATTTTCATTTATCTAGTCTATAATTCATGTGTTAAATGTTGTGAACAACTTTATAAAATAATTGGCCCCATATCAGATATTGTAGACGTGTGATATACTTGTACTAGATACCATGGTCGACTATTATAATAACTTAGCTATAGGTTTTAGTATTTGGTAGCTTCCAAGTTCTAACGTATAGTGTGTTTAAGTTTTATTTGTGTTCGAAAAATTTTAGATATAGCGGATTCAATAAAATAAAATATATATGTATATTTTAGGTTGTTATAAAAGCTCTACTGCCAAATATTCCAAATCCAAAAGCTTAGAATCAATGGGTTGAAAATGAGATCATGAAAAATCTCACCAATCATGGATTTGTAACCTTTGTATGCTATTTGACTTTCTGATTAATGAACTAATGTTGACTTTTTTGAGATTCTAATGCTCCTAAATTATTGAGAAAATTGTTTTAAGCTAAAGTGAGACTAAAATAAGCTATTTATACTACTTATGCACTAATGTCCATGATTATGCAACTAAAAACTTCATCAGTGAGTGAAAACAAGGACTTAAAGAAGGATTTTGACTTTTATTCAAATGACCACTTGATTTTCTGACTTAACTGATCTACCATAACCTATTGTGAGTTATCACAACCAAAAGCAACAACAAAAAACTAACAAGAACACAGCTAACACTCTTATACCAAACACCCCTTTAGATTAATTGATTTTTAGTTTTCAAAGGTTTTGAATGTTTTAATCTTAAACACTGATTCATAATTACATGTAATGATGTCATAACCCATTTGAATCACAAAAACACCATTCTTAACAACAAGTAACCACTAGAACAACATTTTCTATAAAGGGCAATTTTACTAATGAGATAGCATATATGATTTCTATGAATGGAATCTAACAAACAAGCATCAAATCAACTCAACTAAACTTAATTAACATAAAAACACAGATAAACACATCTAATAGCAATAAGAACAGTAAATGGCCAAGAAATGAAAATTGAGGCTTACTAATGATCCAAGCATAGAACATAGGTAACCAGGGCTCAATTAACCATCCTAACACTTCCTATGAAGTTCTAAAAGCATGGCCATCAAGAATTAACCATGCTCCATGCTTCTTCTTCTCTTTTTGATTTTCTCACTATTTTTTTTTTTGAATTTTTATAACTAAAAGCTTTTTAAATGCTTTCTGAGCTTAAGAAAGCTTATAAATGACTTAAATAAGCTTAATGGAGCAGTAATAATAACTTTTAACAACAATTAGGCTAAAATGAATTTTTCATTAAGATTGAGCAAAATCTGAATTCAACAAAAGGACTTGAAATTTATATATTCAATTTACACTAGGAATACTGAAAACAAGCTTTTTAAACTAAGGGTCTGTTTGTTTAATTTTTTCATTAAGTCATGTTAATTAAAAGATAACTTAATGCAGACAAGCTCCGTTTTATTACTTAATATTTTCAGCCATCTTTTTCTATTAAGTCACAAACAAACAGTTTTTATATGACTTAATTAATTTAGTTTTTTACATATTAAGTCAATTAAGTCGAAATCAAACACCCCCTAAGTCTTACAACTGAAGATGGAAATGACATAAAAACAACATGGAAAAATTAAGCTAAAACGACCCCTTGAGCTCTCTGCTACAATACACCATTTATAGAGATGAATTAGGGTTTAGGAGCTCCACTTGTGCTTTCCCAGCAATAATATTGACCACTGGATTGGTAAAACTGATCCTAGCCCTTGAATGTATTTTGGCGCCAAAATGAAATGATAGCAATAGGCTATGTTAACTTGTGCAGCGGAGAAAACTTTGGACTGGGGTGTTTTGAAGTGAGTAGGGGTGGCAGAAGAGGAGGGAGGTAGTCGGGGTGATAATTTTTGCATTTTGCAGGTTCACGTGTGGAGGGTGGTATTGAAGGGTGGTTTGGAGGGAAAGGAGTGGTTTTGATGGGTTTGACCTGTGGTTTATTAAACGGGGTGTTAGTTGGGCTTTTTGTGGATTGGGCTTTGGTGGGAATTATAAGGTGCAATGGATTTGGGTTATAAGTGTTGGGTTAACAAATTTACAAAGGGTCCGTTTGGTTTAGTAGATAAATAAGCACAAGGACCAAATTTGTAATTTGCTAAAAGTTGAGGGGTGGGTTTTGCCAAACTTCCAAAATTACTACAAGGGTTAAAATTGCCAAGTTTCAATTATTCAAGGATCTTTGATGTTTATTTTCCAAAATAAAGCATCCAGGGACTAATTTTGCCAACTTTGAAACTTGATGGACTATTTCTGCTAATTCTTAAAAATTGTAACCCAACGGCCATAAGTGTCATTTCTTGATTCTTGGGGGACTGTTGTTGACTTTTCTTCAAAATAAATCTCCAGGGACCAATTTTGACACTTTTTGAAAGTTAAGGGACTGATTTTGCCATTTCTGCAATATTTGCTCATTTTTCATCTATTTTCAATCCTTTTGTACCTGAAACACATAAAAACACAATCCAAGGATATTTGCAATATTATCTGGTATATTTGTGTGTTTTTAGTTGTTTTTGCATTTTAAATGGGACAAAAATGATGAGTATTTACACACTCATCAATCCCCCATACTAAACTATTGCTAGTCCCTAGCAATCCAATCATATAAAGTAATGAAAGGATACCAAAATACCAAGTTCATCCCGTTTTGACTTTTTATTACATGCATGAAACTTAAACGAGAACAAAAATATATAACATGCTTGATTTTCCAAAAATAGCATCCTGAAACGGGATTCACGCAAACTGGGTGTCTCCAGGAGTCCAGGGAATTGTAATCATCATCCTCTTTTTATTACTCCCAACTAAATTAAAAAAACCTTGTGCAAATGTTTTTAAAAAATGCTAACACTACTTATACTAGTAATCTATGTAAGTCAAGACTTAACTTTTTACTCCCACAATTTATCAAGTTAGGTGTGTGTGCTTATTTTCAAAAGTTTGACCGCAAAAATCGACATTCATCATGGTTGTTATCTATTTAAGTCCAATACTAACCCACCGAGAACCTCGGAAATTTAAGAATCAAGAATGGCCTTTTCCATGTAGCGGCTTTCTTCTCGGCACATCCCAAACCAGTTGGTTTTAGGTGATCAGGCTTTTGACACCCCACGGAGACTAGTACTGGAATTGGCGGGATTTTGATTCAAAGATTTCTGATATTCCCGACAAGTTAAAATTAAAAACTTAATTAGATAGCAACAAACGGTCATTTAGAGATTAAAGATTCAAAGGTGAGATCACTCCATGTGCCGACTTTCTTTTCAGCTTGTCCTTTTAGCCGAAGCTTAGGAGGCTAGGTTTTTACACCCTCGAGAATAGTATCGGAGCTTCCGGGGTCTTTGACTTCGACAATCTATAATTTCCCATTAATCTTTATGACAAAATTAACAAATACTAGTTCAAATTTCTATTCAACACATTTTTTTTCTTTTATTTTTCTCATTTTTTTCATTTTTTTTCACTTTCTTTCCATTTTTTTTTCATAACACAACATACTTCTTATTTCACTTTTGCAACATTCAGCAATTTTACATACTTCACTGTGCAACATTATTCAACGTTGCATAAAAACTTGTTTACATAACAAAACGATTTTGATGTTCAAAAGTTTAAAAACAGCACGTATTAAGTCAGATTAGGAGCTACTAGGAGAAAAAGCCATAGATTTACTTACATAAGCTCTAAAGAGAACCAACTACTCTACGCTTAGCATTTTCATTTGCACAATTTGTAAAAACTTAGCCTAAAGTTAAGGAAGCCGCCAGATCAACACTCTGGCAGAGTCAGGATTCCCCTTGTTCTAGCCTAATCAAGACTAAACACTTATTTTATTTTTTTTGTATTTTTCATCATTTTTTCATTTTTTGTGTGCAAAGCACTTCTTTTTATTGATTTTTTTTTTTTTTTTTTTTTTAATTTTTCCAAAAACTGGGGTACTAGGGCACTAGAAGGTACACATGTGATCAAATTCGCTAGAATTCCCCCAACACTTAGAATTGAATATTGCCCTCAATATTCAAAGTCACGGCTATTATGCCAACGCTTTGAACGTAAAAAGGTAACATTAATAGCTAAGTGTACGAAGGAAATCTTTTTTCACAAAAAGGTTTTATAAGTTATCCCTGGATAAATGTTAGCAAAAGAATCAGATATTGGGCGGCTTGATTGAAAACAGGCGCGTCAATCATCATAAACCAATGGAAACCTTAAAACATGAGCAAACACACAAACGCAAACAACAGCAGAGGAAACTCCCCCACACTTAGTATTAAAAAATAGAAAGAAGACAAAAACATGGGTTGTCACCCATGTGGTTCTAATGTTTTTGTTTACCGAGTCACTAGCCTAACTCGACCCCGAATTTATTAGATCATAGGGAAAGTTTGGAGATCTGGGACTGATGAGGCGAAAAATGATCCGTTTTTAGGGGGTCATTTAAGCCCGAATCCGACTTTATTTGATCAAATATTGCCCTAAATCGTTCCTTTTGTGATTTTAGGTGTTTGGAGAGTGAATTCTGGAAAAGAAGCTATTTTGGACGTTTTTGGAGCATAAAAGTGAAGAAAACGGCTAAGTACCTAATTTGCATGCTGAAAATACAAGGTGACGGCGTCAAGACCAACATCTTGACGGCGTCAGACATGAAGAATTAAACTCCGAAGGTGGTGACGGCGTCAGAAGGACTCGTGACGGCGTCAAAGTGGCAAAATTAATATACCGTGGGTGGTGACGGCGTCACATAGGCCGTCATAAGTGGATCAAGGCCGTCCGAGGAAGTATATGGCGGCGAGGTGACGGCGTCAGAAGTTACTCTTGACGCCGTCAGACTGTTTTTCCTATATATAGTTTTCTAGTTTTTTAATTAAGGGGGGAGAAGTTTTGGTGAAACCTTAAAGATGATTTTGGTGTCTCTTTTACAGGTTTTTCAAGGGTTCCAAACCCTTGAGACCTTGTATTGTAATTGAGATAAGTGTACTTTCAATTCAATCAATATGTCTATGTGTTGGTTGTTTATCTCTTGTTCTTGTCTCAATTCCATTATGCTAGGCTAGATCTCTTTTGTGTTTGCTTAGATCTAATGAAACCTAGATGTTGATTATGTGTTGATTACTTGTCTATTCTTGTTTTGAATGAATGATTTATATGTTAGGCTTAAGAAAACTGGCAGATCTCCAAATGGTAACATGCTTGAACGTCTTAAGAAACATGAACCGAGGCGTACTAGGTCTTTATTGGTTGTATTTAATGCATGAGCCACTGTTTACAATCCCTATAGTTGTGCTGGGTCATGGTGTAGGAGGAGATAAGAGCTCATAGAGTTGGGGAGTTATGTATGCCACCCCACGAATGGTATTAAGGAATACAATCCGTCATTCATACAAGTGTAACAAGTAATTAACATGTAAAAGATATCTAGGGAGTAGTGAAGTCTAAGTAAACACAATTTCTCCAATTACTGCTCACAACTTTAGTATAATTTAGTTTAATTTCATTTTCATTATTTTAATAGCTTTGGGTTAGTTGAATAGCAACTAATTCCGCCCACTCTTCCAAAACCCGAGATTTTACTTGCTTTCATAAAAATATAAAAATACAAAAATAATCATCTTTCACCTCTAGAACTATTAATTAGGTTTTCTAATCCTAGCGACACTATTCCTAAGCTGAACGATCAATCCCCCGGTACTTGTCACTATACTATACTACAACGATCAGGTACACTGCCTGGTGGGGGTTGTAAGCTTCTCGAGATCCCTCGAGAGGTAAAGCAAGGTGCGATTCCCACGCATCAAGTTTTTGGCGCCGTTGCCGGGGAATAGTTATTGTCTAGGTTAGGATTTCTTTTTATTAGGTCCACTTGCTAGATTCCTTTCTAGTAAGATTTTTATTTTTATTTTTAGGTCTTCTTTAGTCTATCTTATTTCTTCGTGCCTTTGTTCGTAACTCTTTACCATCCGACATCATGGAAGGTGGTAACATCTTTGAACCCATCATCCCACCACAACAAAACCCACCACTAGAACCCCATAGGCCCCGAACCTTAGGAGAGTATTCCCGACCTAGCCACCAAGGCTACTGAAACACCATCGAGCTCACCGGAGCCAATGTGACCCCCTTGCGATCCGACACCATCCGGTTGGTGCAAAGCGGATGTGCATTCCATGGACTTCGTTCCGAAGATCCAAACCAACACCTTAAGGACTTCCTCAAAATCGTAGACTCCATAGACCCAGGTGTTGAGACTAGAGAGACAACCCGATTACGCCTATTCCCATTCTCTCTACGAGATCAAGCTAGTCAATGGCTTGAACGTTTACCCGCGGGATCCATCACCACATGGGACAATCTCACCAACCGCTTCCTCACCCAATTCTTTCCGCCGGAAAAAACTGCAATGCTTAGAAGGGACATTTTGATGTTTGAGCAACAGCGGGGTGAACCTTTCTACGAGGCTTGGGCCCGTTTTAAGGATCTCCTCCACAAGATCCCTTATCATGGCATAAACCTTTGGTTATTAGTTCAAATTTTCTACGACCATGTTGACTATCACACTAAGCGTACCATCGACAGAGCCGCGGGAGGCAAATTGCGTGATAAGAATGCCGAGGAGTCATGGGCAATTATAGAAGAGCTCGCTGTCGATAATAATGAGATTTGGGAATTTAAACATACGGTGGAAGCGGCCATCAATGCAGTCTCGGCATCTGGAGGAACCACCGAAATCCCTGATGAACTCTTATGCAAACTTGAGGCAAAAGTTGACTATTTTGAGGAAAGGCAAAGGAGACCCTTAAGTCCTAGATAAGCCACTGTCAATTCTGTCTCAAGATCAACTTCGGCACCATTATCTGAATCACCTTCTAGAGAACATGTCGAAACTTTTCAGAGATACACCCCACCTTGCTCCCCTCCCAAGGAACTTAGCTCGGAATTTGAGGCTAGGATGAGAGAATATATGGCGACTCACTCTGATCGGCTTGCTAGATTCGAAGAAGCAGTTTATAAGCAAAAAGAGGAGATGCAGGAGAAAATGAATGAGATATTGAGTCTATTGGAGGAGTATGCCAATCAGAAAACCCCCGAACGAATACTGCTAAGGAAAGAAAGCGTCACTCCCACCACCCAATTTGTTAACTCAATCACCATTGTCCATAAAGATAACGAGAAGGTAAAAACTCCTGCTAAACAGACCTTAGAAAAACCGCCTGAGTCCCAACCTTTGAGCTACTACCTGAAACACGACATAAACAAAAGCACCATAACAAATTGGATTAAGGGTGATAGGCGTAACCAATCCTTCGAACAGGTTCCCGAGAAAGAGAAAGAAGAGGAAGATGAGTATGATACGCTTATTGGAGGATCAGTGGTCGAGAGGTTACTGGTACAGAAAGTGGCCACCAAGCAGGTAGCATGTGGGAATTTTGAATTACCAACGAGCATCGGGGACTTGAAACATCTTAGTGCTTTCGCCGACCAAGGATCGGAAGTGAATCTTATGCCCCTGACTATCTACATCCAACTGACGTCAAAGATGCCAATACCCACTCGTGTTAGGCTGTCTCTTGTTGGGCACTCGTACATATACCCCCTAGGAATAGCAGAAGATGTATTAGTCAATGTTGCAGGATTCATGTACCCCGTCGATTTTATGATCATTGATGATAAAGGGGATGGATGCATGCCAATAATCCTTGGGGCACCATTCCTCACCACCGCTAGGGCTGTCATTAAGTATGAAGATAGGAAGATTGAGCTTAAATCTGGGAAGAGAAAGATTAGCTTCCACATGACTCCGCGAAGTGGGCATGAGAATTTGAGTTGGAGAATGATTAAAAACAACATTGGCACGACGCCCATTCGTGTTCAGAATAAAATTCTTGCATGGGAGGCAAGAATCAAAAGCTATAAGAAAGCTAAGGATGAAAGAAGAAAAAGCAATAAGGTTCCGATTGAACTCAAACACACTCAACACGAAAGCACTCATACACCGTTTGAGGAAGGGAACTTAGTACTCTTGAGACACTTAGAAACAACAATACCACCCGATAAACCAAGTCCTTGGTGGTATGGGCCATTCTCAATCGAAGGATTGAGCCAAGATGGGGTAGCTAACTTGAGAAGCAAGTTAGGTGGAAAGGTGATTGCAAGTATTGATAGATTAAGGCACTACCACCATAACAATAATGATCGCAATTATATGGGGTACATCATTTCAAATGATGAGATTACGTAGTAACCCACGACTTTGAGTCTAGCTACAAGACTCGTAAATAAAGAAAAGCGCTTCTTGGGAGGCAACCCATGTTTTGTGTGATTTTATTTGTTTGATTGTTATTTGCTTCCGTATGCATGTTTTATTTTTATTGTTGGTTGATCATGTTTCTCTACTAAAATGTGAAATACTTTACTATGTTGTTTGGCCTAGTCTTAACTTCAAACTAAAGGTATTTTTGCAAAAGATAAGTGTAAGGGGAAACCCCAAATATGTTTTTAAGAAACAAACCGATCATGATTCTCCACAATATTTAATGAACATGTATATTCGTATTTGTTAGAGTCAAATGCTTGTATTGAGTCATAATGAAGTTTTGCAGGATTTTCCAGGAAGTAGGACAAAGTTTTTCCAGAAATTTTCCGGAAACTTAACATAAGAATTTCTGCAGGTCCATTCTGACGGCGTCATGGTATTGCTCTTGACGGCGTCAGGAGTTAAAATCTAGAAATTTTATCGGTTTTGTTTTTCTAACGGAGTCTTATGGTTTTTGTGAATTATTAAGTTTTATAATCTCCAGGAAATCTGCAAACTTCATTCCACAAGCATTATATCTTACTTTGTTTTCTAGGATTTAGTAACTTATATAGGATACCGCCGATTTTACGCGAGGTTGCCTTGTCTACTTTTTTCAGGATTTACAGGTTATTTATGACAAGAAGATGATTTATATTCTGGAAGGGAAGCTTTGATTGTTCATTTTCTTGGAGGAAGATTTAACCTGGCCAACCTAAAATCCATACCGAGCGAATCAGGGGAGTATTTGATTTCACTCTCTTTACTTTTTAACTTTTACATTCTTTACTTGAACATTGGGGACAATGTTCATCTTAAGTGTAAGGGGAGGGTAAAAAGATGATACCTTACATATGCACTTTCGCTTGAGTTTGTTTTGTTTGATAGTAGATGAGTAATAAAACTATGAGAAATACTTGTTAGTGTAATTTTAGCGCCAAATTTAAAATTTTTTACAACATTTAGGAGTGAAACTTTAGTCATAGCAAGCGTCTCATGGATAGGAGGTTGTATGACTAGCACATAACCGTATATTCAGAATAATTTTCCACCCAAAAATGTGAGGTTCGCCTTTAGTTTTGATAGGAAAAGCATTTATTATTGGTGCTTATGAGTGTACCGGTAGCATTTAGATTCTAGAACTTGCGTTAGTGATGCATCCCGAGACCGCTAGTGAGACTACATTCGTGTGGTAGGATTTACTACATGATAAGAGGCATTAGGATCACCCTTGTGTTAAACCCGTATTATAATTACTTGACCATTTAAGTCATATTACTTGGCTAGTTAAGTCAACTAATTTTTCCCACACCCTTAGCGTTGTACTCATTTTTAGTACACGAAACCCCTAGTACACCCCTCCGAGCCTATCTTTTCGTTTCAAACTTTAAGCATCTTACTTAAAGGAAGAATTTGTTACACCCCACTTAAATGTACACCCAAATCGCCTTAGCCTTCCGTATATGCGCTCATTTTTAGTGCATTATTGTTATTTGTTAAACCCTAAGTTAACTTTCTAATTGATTACATGGTTGCTAGATCGAGTCATATCCTTGTACATATTGTTTTGGGACGATTGGGACTCATGGGTAAGTACTTATTTATGGAGTAATGGGGAAGAACATCATTTATTACCCCCATATGTACGTTAATCTTAAAAGTGCTCCAAGTGTTTTGATTTTCTTAATTCGAGTCATTAGAATAGTTTAATGTAAAGTATGTAAAGATTCAAGTGTAAGGGGAATTCTCATCCCCTATGATGTATTATTTTGGATGGTAGGGTAAGAGTGTATGCAAAACAAAAAAAAAAAAAAAAAAAAAAAAAAAAAAAAAAAAATCGAAAAATCAAGAAAAAGAAAAAAAAAATAGAAAAGAAAAAGAGAAAAAACATACGGACTACCATCCCGTTTTTATTCTATGTTTATTTTATGTTTTTGTTATTTTTCATTTATTAGCTTAAGTCGAGTCTAGTCTTGGCTTAGCAACGCCATATTGTACATGTAATTAACTAAGATTGTTAACTCGCCACCAGTAAAACTTCCTTTATCCAACAAAACCGTGTAATTCATATCCCTACACCTAACGTTATAACCCTTTAAAAGACCTCTTTGATAGTTTATCCTAGGTGCTTACACCATGTGCTGGAGGTTTGATCCTTTCCCAAGCCTATGGTAATCTATTTTGTTATGACAGATAGTGAGAGATATCTTCCATTTCCATAATGTTATATTACTTTATTACACCCGAGAGATGTGAGTATCTAAACACTATTTGTGAGGTGCTTGTGTATGACCTCCGTGCTTGTCTATTGGTCTTTAGTGGAACGATTATTTGTTGTAATTACTTTTATATTAGTGTTAAATGACCCCTAACTTGTCTTTTGAGTAGAATAAAAGCTCATTTGCTTGAGGACAAGCAAATCTCAAGTGTAAGGGTATATGATGAGGCGAAAAATGATCCGTTTTTAGGGGGTCATTTAAGCCCGAATCCGACTTTATTTGATCAAATATTGCCCTAAATCGTTCCTTTTGTGATTTTAGGTGTTTGGAGAGTGAATTCTGGAAAAGAAGCTATTTTGGACGTTTTTGGAGCATAAAAGTGAAGAAAACGGCTAAGTACCTAATTTGCATGCTGAAAATACAAGGTGACGGCGTCAAGACCAACATCTTGACGGCGTCAGACATGAAGAATTAAACTCCGAAGGTGGTGACGGCGTCAGAAGGACTCGTGACGGCGTCAAAGTGGCAAAATTAATATACCGTGGGTGGTGACGGCGTCACATAGGCCGTCATAAGTGGATCAAGGCCGTCCGAGGAAGTATATGGCGGCGAGGTGACGGCGTCAGAAGTTACTCTTGACGCCGTCAGACTGTTTTTCCTATATATAGTTTTCTAGTTTTTTCATTAAGGGGGGAGAAGTTTTGGTGAAACCCTAAAGACGATTTTGGTGCCTCTTTTACAGGTTTTTCAAGGGTTCCAAACCCTTGAGACCTTGTATTGTAATTGAGATAAGTGTACTTTCAATTCAATCAATATGTCTATGTGTTGGTTGTTTATCTCTTGTTCTTGTCTCAATTCCATTATGCTAGGCTAGATCTCTTTTGTGTTTGCTTAGATCTAATGAAACCTAGATGTTGATTATGTGTTGATTACTTGTCTATTCTTGTTTTGAATGAATGATTTATATGTTAGGCTTAAGAAAACTGGCAGATCTCCAAATGGTAACATGCTTGAACGTCTTAAGAAACATGAACCGAGGCGTACTAGGTCTTTATTGGTTGTATTTAATGCATGAGCCACTGTTTACAATTCCTATAGTTGTGCTGGGTCATGGTGTAGGAGGAGATAAGAGCTCATAGAGTTGGGGAGTTATGTATGCCACCCCACGAATGGTATTAAGGAATACAATCCGTCATTCATACAAGTGTAACAAGTAATTAACATGTAAAAGATATCTAGGGAGTAGTGAAGTCTAAGTAAACATTATTTCTCCAATTACTGCTCACAACTTTAGTATAATTTAGTTTAATTTCATTTTCATTATTTTAATAGCTTTGGGTTAGTTGAATAGCAACTAATTCCGCCCACTCTTCCAAAACCCAAGATTTTACTTGCTTTCATAAAAATATAAAAATACAAAAATAATCATCTTTCACCTCTAGAACTATTAATTAGGTTTTCTAATCCTAGCGACACTATTCCTAAGCTGAACGATCAATCCCCCGGTACTTGTCACTATACTATACTACAACGATCAGGTACACTGCCTGGTGGGGGTTGTAAGCTTCTCGAGATCCCTCGAGAGGTAAAGCAAGGTGCGATTCCCACGCATCAGGGACAACCATGGGTGGTATGTCCCCTCCAAAGTAATGCTTCAACCTATGACCGTTCACTTTGAAATTTGGTCCGTCGGTTTGAGATAACTCGACAGTACCATATGGAAAAACTTTTGCTATAGTTAATGGTCCAGTCCAACGGGTTTTAAGCTTCCTTGAGAATATCTTCAATCGTGAATTGAAAAGAAGGACTCGATCACCAACGTTGAAAAGGCGGTTCTTAATTTTTGAGTCATGAATCTTCTTTGTCTTTTCTTTATAGATCAAAGAGTTCTCGTAAGCTTGATCACGAAGTTCATTTAATTCATTCAGTTGAACATTACGGTGATCACCTGCTATTTGAAGGTCAAAGTTTGCATGCTTCAAGGCCCAATAGGCTTTGTGCTCAAGCTCAATCGGTAGATAACATGCCTTTCCATACACAAGCTTGTAAGGAGTACACCCGATGGGTGTTTTGTAAGATGTACGGAAGGCCTAAAGTGCATCATCTAATTTATCCGACCAAGAGGCACGATTTTCACCTACGATCCTTTCAAGAATCATTTTAATTCCACGATTGGAAACTTCCACTTGTCCACTTGTTTGTGGGTGATACGCGGTAGAAAGACGGTGAGTGACACCATACTTTTGCATGACTTTTGCAAATTTGTCATTGCAAAAGTAGGTACCGCGATCACTAATTATGGCACGTGGAGTTCTAAATAGATCAAAAAGAGATTTTAAGAATTTCACAACAACTTGGACATCATTGGTGAGTAATGCTTTCGCTTCAACCCATTTAGATAAGTAATCAACTGCCACGAGTATGTATTTGTTTCCTCGAGAAGACACAAATGGCCCCATAAAGTCAATGCCCCATACGTCAAAGATTTCACAAACTTGAATTGCATTTTGTGGCATTTCATTCCTTTGTGATAAATTCCCGTGACGTTGAAAAGCATCACAAGCTTTGACTAATTCATGGGCATCCTATTAGATTGTGGGCCAATAGAAACCGGAGTCAAACACCTTTTTGGCGGTGTAGTTTGGACTATGATGGCCCCCAGTGTGTCCAGCATGGCAAGCCTTGAGAATATCAATAGCTTCCTGACCATAAACACATCGCTTGATGACTTGATCCGCACAGATCTTAAACAAGTAGGGGTCATCCCAGAAGTAATGTTTCACGTCTTTAAAGAATTTATTCTTCTGTTGGGACGACATCCCTTTTACAACAAAGTTACCCGCATGGTATTTTGCAAAGTCAGTAAACCATGGGGTAGTAGAATCTCCACGAAAAGAAACCGCATTGAGTGTCTCGAGAGGAAATGTTTCATTTATTTCCTTTTTCTCGAACACATCTTGGTGAGGATTTTCTAATCGGGACAGATGATCAGCTGCTAGGTTCTCAGCTCCTTTTTTTATCACGTATAATGATATCAAATTCTTGTAGAAGGAGAACCCATCGGAGCAATCTCGGCTTTGCATCTTGTTTAGCAAAGAGGTATTTCAGAGCCGAGTGATCCGTATACACTATGCATTTAGTCAATATCAAGTACGGCCGAAACTTCTCAAACACATACACCACGGCTAATAATTCTTTTTCCGTTGTGGTGTAATGAGTTTGATCCTCGGTCATAGTTTTGCTTGCATAATGGATAGGCTGGAAATGTTTCGTTTTTTGTTGCCCCAGGAATGCACCTATAACAAAATCACTTGCATCGCACATTAGCTCAAAAGGTAAGTCCCTGTCGGGGGCAACTAAGATGGGTGCTTCAGTAAGCTTTTTCTTAAGAGTTTGAAAAGCTTCAATGCACTCAGGAGAGAAAATGAAAGGAGTTTCCTTCTCAAGGAGATAGGTCATAGGCCGGGCAATTTTTTAAAAATCTTGTATGAATCTACGATAGAAACGGGCATGACCAAGAAAACTTCTAACAACTTTGACGGTTGTGGGAGGAGGCAGTTTAGCAATAACATCAACTTTAGCTCTATCAACCTCAATCCCGTTCTTGGAAATCTTATGGCCGAGGATAATGCCCTCTTTGACCATAAAGTGACTCTTCTCCCAATTTAGACAAAGATTAGTATCTTCACAACGTTAGAGCATGTTTTCTAAATGGGAGAGACATGATTGGAAAGAATCCCTAATGATCGAGAAATCATCCATAAAGACCTCCATAGTTTTCCCGATCCTGTCGTGGAATATGGCCATCATACACCTTTGGAACGTGCCTGGAGCGTTACATAAGCCAAAAAGGCATACGTCGGTAGGCAAATGTTCCGTAGGGGCATGTGAATGTGGTCTTTTATTGATCTTGAGGATCAATGGGAATTTGGAAGTAACCCGAGAAACCGTTGAGAAAGCAATAGTACTCGTTTCCCGCTAATCTCTCGAGCATTTAGTCCATGAAGGGTAGAGGAAAGTGGTCTTTACGGGTGGCTTCATTTAACTTTCTATAGTCAATGCACATACACCATCCCATAACCAATCGAGTCAGAATCAACTCGTTTTCATCATTTCTGACAACAGTAATGCCACCCTTTTTAGGCACACAGTGAATGGGACTAACCCAAGGACTATCAGATATAGGGTAAATCAATCCGGCATAAAGAAGTTTGAGAACCTCTTGTTTGATAACCTCGTGGATTTTAGGATTAACCCTTCTTTGTTGTTGAACTACTGGTTTAAAGTCACCCTCTATTAAAATCTTGTGTGTACAAAATTCTGGGTTAATACCCTTGATGTTGGAGAGTTTCTAAGCAATGGCTTTCTTGTGTGACTTTAAAACCTTTATGAGAGTAGTTTTCTCCTCATCATTCAAGTCTTTAGCAATTATGACGGGTAATTTATCAGTACCCTCCAAAAATACGTATTCGAGATGAGGTGGTAAGTCCTTAAGTTCGACCTCGGGAAATTCATCAGCTTTATCAACAGATTTGATTTCCTCATTATGAAGTTCTTTGGGAGGAAGAGGAGGATAATTGTCTTCATTTAACAATTTCTCAAGAAGAAGATCTCCTTCCGGATCAATCTCATTGTTATCAATTCTTAGAGGAATCGAATCACTTTTGAGAAAAGCTTTGATCTCTTCCAAAATGAAATCACTTCCCTCAAACGGCTTGAGAGAAGGGGAAGAGTCAGCTATGATAGGTTAGAGAATGGAGTGGGACTGCCACTCCGAGAAAAACCAAGAACTTCTTGAGTGTACTCCTCAGAAGCAACATCAATGACATCTATTCGGTTAATCGACTTAGAGTCATAATTTGAGGAGTACCTCGAAGTTTGATGATGAGACAGAAAGTGTTACGCTTTTAAGGGGTCATTCAAGCCCTAAGTCGCGATAATATGATCAAATATTACCTTAAATCGTTCCTTTTATCATTTTAGGTACTTTTAGGAGGAATTCTGGAAAACATAGCATTTTGGACATTTTTGGAGCATAAAAGTGAAGAAAACGACAAAGTCAAAAATTCAAGCTGGAACAGTACCTGACAGCGTCAAAAGTTACAAAGTGACGCCGTCACTTGTTGATAAAGAGGTGGATATTTACTTTGCACTTGATAGGCCAGAAAGATTTTGAGGCATTCATACGTGACGGCGTCACATGTTATTTCACCAAGGTGGTCACGTTTTAAGTTAAAAAGAGACGGCCCAGAACACTTTCCAACCATACGGCGTCAAGAGTGGATCTAGGCAATCAAGAAATCCTAACACGGCGAGATGACGACATCACATCCTAAAAGGTGACACCGTCAAGTTGTAAAATCTATATATACTTTTCTATTTTTCATTAAATAGAGAGAGGACTTTTGGTAGGAACTTAGGGTACGAACCCTAGTCGACTTTTGAAGCTATTTTTCATTCAATATGTCTATGTGTTGTTTGATTTTATCTTACGCTTGTCTTTCTTTTAACATGCTAGGATAGGTTTGTTTGTGTTTGCTTAGATCTAATGAAACCTAGTTATTGATTATTTATTGAATGGTTTGTTATTAATTGTTGTAGGTGGATGTTTATCGATGTTAGGCTTAAGAAAACTGGCAATAATCCAATGGTAACATGCTTGAACGTCTTAAGAAACATGAATCGGATGTGTACTATGGTTATTTGGCTGTATTTAATGCATGAGCCACTGTTTATAATCCCTAGGATTGGGCGCTTAACGTGTCGTCTTAGGAGGAGATAAGAGCTTATAGAGTTGGAAAAGATCGTACACAGCCCCACGAATGGTATTAAGGAATACAACCCGGCATCCACGTAATTGTAACAAACCTATCATTCAATAAAAGATAACTAGGGTTAGTTGACTAGCAACTAATTCCGCCCACTCTTCCAATACCCGAGATTTTACTTGCTTTCAAAAAAAATATAAAAATTCAAAAAGAATCATCCCTCACTCCTAGACCTAATTGACTTAGTTTTCAATCCTAACAACACTATTCCCCGAGAGAACGATCAATCCCCCGGTACTTGCCACTACACTATACTACATCGGTCAGGTACACTGCCTGGTGGGGGTTGTAAGCTTCTCAAGATCCCTTGAGAGGTAAAACCTTTTGCGTTGCAATCCACATGCATAATTTGATCAAGGTTAAAGGTAACGGCTTCATTACCAGCACGTAATGTGATTTCTTGTTCAAATACATCAATTAGAGCACGACCCGTTCTTAGGAATCCTCTTCAAAGAATGAGAGGAACCCTCGGATCAGCATCGAAATCAACAATCACGAAGTCAGCTTGAAAATGGAACTTTCCTACTTTCACAAATACATCCTCACCAATGCCGAGTGGACGAGATATGGAACGATCTGCAAGCTCAAGAGTCATGCAGGTAGGAGTAAGTTCGGGAACAGAAAGTTTCTTCCATACTAAATGAGGCATCAGGTTGATGCTAGCATTAAGATCGGCCAAGGCAAAGCATTCAACCATTCCTGGAAAAACACAAAGAATGAGAAATTTTCCGGCATCTCCAAACTTTTCAGGAAGCTTTTTCAATAGAACTGCGGAGCAATTCTCGTTCAATGGAGTTTTAGCCATTTCATACAACCTTTCCTTGTTGCTTAACAAATGTTCATTGTTGATGCAAACTTGGGCAACAGAATGATAGCATCCGCAAAGCTTATGTCAAAATTCAAATCTTGAAAGATTTGAAAGAATTTGTCCATTTGGTGACTAGCTTTTGCTCGTTTAGATGTGATGGATAAGGAATTGAAGGTTTGGGGTTAGACTTAGGAACTTCAGGAATCTCAACGGGAGTTTCTTGAGGTTCAAAAACAACTTTTGGTTTGGTTTTCGGGACAAATTGAGGATGGACGTGTGCGGTACTTCGTGGGCTAGTAAATTGCACTTTGTCCATTGTCGCATCAGGTTCACGTTCCATACCTTGGGAGGAGAAGAAGAGGTAGAAGGAATCGTGGGTCCATCATATGAAACACCACTTCTGGGTGTGATCGCCTTCACATCGCCCCTCGAGTTAGCGATCGTATTGCTCGGAAGTGTACCTGAGCCCGATGGTCGATCATTTAAAGACTTCTTGAGTTGTGAGATCTGACTGACCAATAGCCTATTCATTTCTTGGGATTTCATGAATTGTTTCAACAACTCATCAGATGCTGGTTGAGTTTGAACAATGGCTTGAGTTTGGTTAGGAAAATTATGGACTCAGTTGTTTTGATTGAAACCTTGGTTTTGAAAATTTCCCTGATTTTGGTTGCCATTTCCATAAAAATACCCTAGGTTGAAATTACCCTGACCTTGATTTTTGTTAAAGTTTCCTTGGTTTTGGAAACCTTGTTTTGACCTTGAATGAAATTCCATTGGTTTTGAAAACCTTGGTTCATTCGATTCTGGTTTTGGTTACGGTTTTGGATATTTTGGTTCTGATTGAAACCGGGTGGTCCAGGGTAGTTGTTAGGACGATAGTTCGGTTCCAGTTGAGGATGGTATTGGTTACCTCCTTGATTGGAAGTCCCGACTATTTCATTAGCTTCATATGGATTACCATCGGTGGCCGTACAATTATAGTATGCGTGTGGGCCACCACAAGTAACACAGACTTCTACTTTCTTGACTTCAGCATGTGAAGAAGTTTGTGGAAAAGAAACTTTCTTTTGTTTGGAGAGAACCAAAACTTGAATAGCTTCCGTGAGTTTGTCAATCTTAGCATCGGTGCTAGAATGACTCACGAGAGATGAAGTAGAATGACCAACATTCACTTGGGAAACAACCGGCTTGCTTCGTGTAGACCGAACCTTAGACTTGTTCTCGATGATATCTAAAGCTTCTTTTGTGGCGAAAAATGATCCGTTTTTAGGGGGTCATTTAAGCCCGAATCCGACTTTATTTGATCAAATATTGCCCTAAATCGTTCCTTTTGTGATTTTAGGTGTTTGGAGAGTGAATTCTGGAAAAGAAGCTATTTTGGACGTTTTTGGAGCATAAAAGTGAAGAAAACGGCTAAGTACCTAATTTGCATGCTGAAAATACAAGGTGACGGCGTCAAGACCAACATCTTGACGGCGTCAGACATGAAGAATTAAACTCCGAAGGTGGTGACGGCGTCAGAAGGACTCGTGACGGCGTCAAAGTAGCAAAATTAATATACCGTGGGTGGTGACGGCGTCACATAGGCCGTCATAAGTGGATCAAGGCCGTCCGAGGAAGTATATGGCGGCGATGTGACGGCGTCAGAAGTTACTCTTGACGCCGTCAGACTATTTTTCCTATATATAGTTTTCTAGTTTTTTCATAAAGAGAGGAGAAGTTTTGGTGAAACCCTAAAGACGATTTTGGTGCCTCTTTTACAGGTTTTTCAAGGGTTCCAAACCCTTGAGACCTTGCATTGTAATTGAGATAAGTGTACTTTCAATTCAATCAATATGTCTATGTGTTGGTTGTTTATCTCTTGTTCTTGTCTCAATTCTACTATGCTAGGCTAGATCTCTCTTGTGTTTGCTTAGATCTAATGAAACCTAGATGTTGATTATGTGTTGATTACTTGTCTATTCTTGTTTTGAATGAATGATTTATATGTTAGGCTTAAGAAAACTGGCAGATCTCCAAATGGTAACATGCTTGAACGTCTTAAGAAACATGAACCGAGGCGTACTAGGTCTTTATTGGTTGTATTTAATGCATGAGCCACTGTTTACAATCCCTATAGTTGTGCTGGGTCATGGTGTAGGAGGAGATAAGAGCTCATAGAGTTGGGGAGTTATGTATGCCACCCCACGAATGGTATTAAGGAATACAATCCGTCATTCATACAAGTGTAACAAGTAATTAACATGTAAAAGATATCTAGGGAGTAGTGAAGTCTAAGTAAACACAATTTCTCCAACCACTGCTCACAACTTTAGTATAATTTAGTTTAATTTTATTTTCATTATTTTAATAGCTTTGGGTTAGTTGAATAGCAACTAATTCCGCCCACTCCTTCAAAACCCGAGATTTTACTTGCTTTCATAAAAATATAAAAATACAAAAATAATCATCTCTCACCTCTAGAACTATTAATTAGGTTTTCTAATCCTAGCGACACTATTCCTAAGCTGAACGATCAATCCCCCGGTACTTGTCACTATACTATACTACAACGATCAGGTACACTGCCTGGTGGGGGTTGTAAGCTTCTCGAGATCCCTCGAGAGGTAAAGCAAGGTGCGATTCCCACGCATCAAGTTTTTGGCGCCGCAGCCCGGGGAATAGTTATTGTCTAGGTTAGGATTTCTTTTTATTAGGTCTACTTGCTAGATTCCTTTCTAGTAAGATTTTTATTTTTATTTTTAGGTCTTCTTTAGTCTATCTCATTTCTTTGTGCCTTTGTTAGTAAATTAACCCCATTGACTATTCCGTTGACCATTATGGAAAACGCGAATCCACCCCTTTCCCCTGAAGAAGTGGTTGTGTTACGTGAACAGATTGAGAGTGAGATTAGAGAGCTTAGAGAGCTTAATAGGTTGGTTAAGATTGAACTCGAACATACATTTAGTGACCTAGCAACCGCCTTGTATTCAAATAAGGACCTAGGGCCTAATGACTTTGTGAATATTGTTGAGAGACTAGAAGAGGAAGCAATGGATCCGAAGCTTAACGACTACTTTAATCTATACCCCACTAAGGAGGAGATTGCATATTATAATAATCTTATTGATAACCCGCGATCTCCTTTCACCATAATTGAACCTAAGATCAAGAGAGGCGATCCTAAGAATGCTAAGATACCATGTATGATTGGATATAGGCACATTAGCAATGCTTACATTGACTTTAAATCTCCAATCAACATTATGTCCTCAACGGTTTATAATGATATAGTGAACACAAGACTTGAACCTAGAAGGGACCCCAAGTACCCCGGTGGAGTTTGTAACTTTGTCGGGAGAGTTAAAGGTTTACGTGTCTTTGTCGGTAATTTCACTTTTGTCACCGACTTTATGATTGTGGAGGATCTTGCTAATGTTATTGATTGTCGATTATCCAATGTTGTGTTTGGCCAACCATTTGTTGAGGAGTCTAAGTTAGAATATGATGAGGTAGAAGGCACGATTCGATTTGCAAGTAACACCGATAGTATCACTTATAGGATGCCCAATAGGATGAAAGAATTTCGCTTTATATCTCGTTTGGATAAGGACAACGTTGGTGCTTTTGAGGATATTGATGAGAAGGATAAGAAAAAGGGCATGGACTATGTATGGGAAAAAAGGAGTCTTTACTACAAGGATTGCTTGGCCCTTGGACCAAGGTATAAAGTCGATGAAGAATTTGCCCAAATGATTATGGGGGCGATTGAGAAAAAGGTGATTGGTTTCTACAAGGAATATCTACAATCGGAGAGTGAAACCAATGATGAGATCACGTAGTAACCCACGACTTTGAGTCTAGCTACAAGACTCATAAATAAAGAAAAGCGCTTCTTGGGAGGCAACCCATGTTTTGTGTGATTTTTATTTGTTTGATTATTATTTGCTTCCGTATGCATGCTTTGTTTTTATTGTTGGTTGATCATGTTTCTCTACTAAAATGTGGAAATACTTTATTATGTTGTTTAGCCTAGTCTTAACTTCAACCTAAAGGTATTTTTGCAAAAGATAAGTGTAAGGGGAAACCCCAAATATGTTTTTAAGAAACAAACCGATCATGATTCTCCACAATATTAAATGAACATGTATATTCGTATTTGTTAGAGTCAAATGCTTGTATTGAGTCATAATGAAGTTTTGCAAGATTTTCCAGGAAGTAGGACAAAGTTTTTCCAGAAATTTTCCGGAAACTTAACATAAGAATTTCTGCAGGTCCATTTTGACGGCGTCAGGGTATTTCTCTTGACGGCGTCAGGAGTTAAAATCTGGAAATTTTACCGGTTTTGTTTTTCTAACGGAGTCTTATGGTTTTTGTGAATTATTAAGTTTTATAATCTCCAGGAAATCTGCAAACTTCATTCCACAAGCATTATATCTTACTTTGTTTTCTAGGATTTAGTAACTTATATAGGATGCCGCCGATTTTACGCGAGGTTGCCTTGTCTACTTTTGTAAGGATTTACAGGTTATTTATGACAAGAAGATGATTTATATTCTGGAAGGGAAGCTTTGATTGTTCGTTTTCTTGGAAGAAGATTTAACCTGGCCAACAAAAATCCATACCGAGCGAATCAGGGGAGTATTTGATTTCATTCTCTTTACTTTTTTTAACTTTTACATTCTTTACTTGAACATTGGGGACAATGTTCATCTTAAGTGTAAGGGGAGGGTAAAAAGATGATACCTTACATATGCACTTTCGCTTGAGTTTGTTTTGTTTGATAGTAGATGAGTAATAAAACTATGAGAAATACTTGTTAGTGTAATTTTAGCGCCAAATTTAAATTTTTTTACAACATTTAGGAGTGAAACTTTAGCCATAGCAAGCGTCTCATGGATAGGAGGTTGTATGACTAGCACATAACCGTATATTCAGAAAAATTTTCCACCCAAAAATGTGAGGTTCGCCTTTAGATTTGATAGGAAAAGCATTCATTATTAGTGCTTATGAGTGTACCGGTAGCATTTAGATTCTAGAACTTGCGTTAGTGATGCATCCCGAGACCGCTAGTGAGACTACATTCGTGTGGTAGGATTTACTACATGATAAGAGGCATTAGGATCACCCTTGTGTTAAACCCGTATCATAATTACTTGACCATTTAAGTCATATTACTTGGCTAGTTAAGTCAACTAATTTTTCCCACACCTTTAGCGTTGTACTCATTTTTAGTACACGATACCCCTAGTACAGCCTTCCGAGCCTATCTTTTCGTTTCTAACTTTAAGCATTTTACTTAAAGGAAGAATTTGTTACACCCCACTTAAATGTACACCCAAATCGCCTTAGCCTTCCGTGTATGCGCTCATTTTTAGTGCATTATTGTTATTTGTTAAACCCTAAGTTAACTTTCTAATTGATTACATGGTTGCTAAGTCGAGTCATATCCTTGTACATATTGTTTTGGGACGATTGGGACTCATGGGTAAGTACTTATTTTATGGAGTAATGGGGAAGAACATCACTTATTACCCCCATATGTACGTTAATCTTAAAAGTGCTCCAAGTGTTTTAATTTTCTTAATTCGAGTCATTAGATTAGTTAATTGTAAAGTATGTAAAGATTCAAGTGTAAGGGGAATACTCAAACCCCTATGATGTATTATTTTGGATGGTAGGATAAGAGTGTATGAAAAAAAAAATAGAAAAAGAAAAAAAAAAATAGAAAAGAAAAAGAGAAAAAACATACGGACTACCATCCCGTTTTCATTCTATGTTTATTTTATATTTTTGTTATTTTTCATTTATTAGCTTAAGTCGAGTCTAGTCTTGGCTTAGCAACGCCATATTGTACATGTAATTAACTAAGATTGTTAACTCGCCTCAAGTAAAACTCCCTTTATCCAACAAAACAGTGTAATTCATATCCCTACACCTAACGTTATAACCCTTTAAAAGACCTCTTTGATAGTTTATCCTAGGTGCTTACGCCATGTGGTGGAGGTTTGATCCTTTCCCAAGCCTATGGTAATCTATTTTGCTATGACAGGTAGTGAGAGATATCTTCCATTTCCATAATATTATATTACTTTATTACACCCGAGAGATGTGAGTATCTAAACACTATTTGTGAGGTGCTTGTGTATGACCTCCGTGCTTGTCTATTGGTCTTTAGTGGAACGATTATTTGTTGTAATTACTTTTATATTAGTGTTAAATGACCCCTAACTTGTCTTTTGAGTAGAATAAAAGCTCATTTGCTTGAGGACAAGCAAATCTCAAGTGTAAGGGTATATGATGAGGCGAAAAATGATCCGTTTTTAGGGGGTCATTTAAGCCCGAATCCGACTTTATTTGATCAAATATTGCCCTAAATCGTTCCTTTTGTGATTTTAGGTGTTTGGAGAGTGAATTCTGGAAAAGAAGCTATTTTGGACGTTTTTGGAGCATAAAAGTGAAGAAAACGACTAAGTACCTAATTTGCTTGCTGAAAATACAAGGTGACGGCGTCAAGACCAACATCTTGACGGCGTCAGACATGAAGAATTAAACTCCGAAGGTGGTGACGGCGTCAGAAGGACTCGTGACGGCGTCAAAGTAGCAAAATTAATATACCGTGGGTGGTGACGGCGTCACATAGGCCGTCATAAGTGGATCAAGGCCGTTCGAGGAAGTATATGGCGGCGATGTGACGGCGTCAGAAGTTACTCTTGATGCCGTCAGACTATTTTTCCTATATATAGTTTTCTAGTTTTTTCATAAAGAGAGGAGAAGTTTTGGTGAAACCCTAAAGACGATTTTGGTGCCTCTTTTACAGGTTTTTCAAGGGTTCCAAACCCTTGAGACCTTGCATTGTAATTGAGATAAGTGTACTTTCAATTCAAATCAATATGTCTATGTGTTGGTTGTTTATCTCTTGTTCTTGTCTCAATTCTACTATGCTAGGCTAGATCTCTCTTGTGTTTGCTTAGATCTAATGAAACCTAGATGTTGATTATGTGTTGATTACTTGTCTATTCTTGTTTTGAATGAATGATTTATATGTTAGGCTTAAGAAAACTGGCAGATCTCCAAATGGTAACATGCTTGAACGTCTTAAGAAACATGAACCGAGGCGTACTAGGTCTTTATTGGTTGTATTTAATGCATGAGCCACTGTTTACAATCCCTATAGTTGTGCTGGGTCATGGTGTAGGAGGAGATAAGAGCTCATAGAGTTGGGGAGTTATGTATGCCACCCCACGAATGGTATTAAGGAATACAATCCGTCATTCATACAAGTGTAACAAGTAATTAACATGTAAAAGATATCTAGGGAGTAGTGAAGTCTAAGTAAACACAATTTCTCCAACCACTGCTCACAACTTTAGTATAATTTAGTTTAGTTTTATTTTCATTATTTTAATAGCTTTGGGTTAGTTGAATAGCAACTAATTCCGCCCACTCCTTCAAAACCCGAGATTTTACTTGCTTTCATAAAAATATAAAAATACAAAAATAATCATCTCTCACCTCTAGAACTATTAATTAGGTTTTCTAATCCTAGCGACACTATTCCTAAGCTGAACGATCAATCCCCCGGTACTTGTCACTATACTATACTACAACGATCAGGTACACTGCCTGGTGGGGGTTGTAAGCTTCTCGAGATCCCTCGAGAGGTAAAGTAAGGTGCGATTCCCACGCATCAGGTTCGATCCAAAAAGTTACCTTCCGCGGAGGCATTAAGAGAATCTTGATCAGTTTGGCTCACACCATTGTAGAAAGTGTCGAGTTGCATCAAGTCGGAGAAACCATGATGAGGACATTTGCGAAGTAATTCTTTAAAACGATCCCATGCTTCACTAAATGATTCATCAAACTTTTGGGTAAATTTGGTGATTTCATTCTTAAGACTTGTGGTTTTAGACGGGGGAAAGAATTCATTCACAAATTTCTTAACTAAATCTTCCCATGTTACAATTAAACGAGGTGGTTGTTTTTCAAGCCAAATCTGGGCAGCCCCTCGAGGGAAAATGGAAAAAGAAGAAGTTTGATTGCCTCTTGAGGGACGTTATTGTATTTGATGGTGGATGTGATCTTGTTAAACCATCGAATGTGAGAGTGAGGATCGTTCCTCTCAAAACCATAATATTGGCTCGAGGTTACTAGATTCAGTAACCCGGTCTTGAGCTCAAAATTATCAGCCACGATGGATGGAACAACGATAGCATCTCTATAACCCTGGATGGGTGCTTGGAGAAGCTCAGACATAGGACGGTCTTCAGCCATGATGGTTGATTGAGCCTAAACCACCTAACTTATATTGACCAAGGAATGGTCAACAAAGTCAAATAGCCTAGATCAATGCTCCGTGGAAGTATAAGGTTTCCCCGGGTCGTTATGTCCCGACGAGGTGTGAAATGTTATCAAACGGTTATTTGATCGGGTGAATTTGGACGAGAAAGGGGTTTGTGTATGATTAAGCTAAGGAATCTACAATAAGAATAGCTTACATAAGCTATGTGAATAAGACGGGAAGCTAAGAAAAACCAGAAATGATTAAAACCTAAAAACGCGTACGTTACGTTTAAATAAAACGCGAGTTTTGGTAAAATAAAATACTTACAAAAGTAAAAATCACATTTTACAATCCTAATAATAAAAGAAACTATTTAGAAAATTAAAATTACTTTTTACACTATTTAATTATTTAATATTAATTAAAAACTATTTAATACTTATTATTAATACTTAAATAACTAAAATACACTACAATATTATTTAAATACTAAAAAGGTGAAAATAAAATTTCTAAAATTATAAAATAACTAAAAATAAGTTTTAAAATTAAAAATAAATATTTTTGTCTTTTTGTGGTTTTTCTATTAATTAATTACTAATTAAATACTAATTATCTAATTAACTATTTTAAATTAAGAAAATTACTAAATGAACAGTAAAAATTCTAAGAAAATTTCTAAAATTATTTTACAACTTATAAAAGCTATAAAAAATATAAAAACTAGGTTTTGATTAATAAAAACTAATTACGCTATTTTAAACTTAATATTAATTAATAATTAATAAAACTAAAATTAATTCTAATAAATACTAAAAGATAAAATAAAAATCTGAGAAAATTATTATAATTACTTTAATATAAGAGGAAATTAATAAAAATATAAAAATGACAAGTACTTAATTAAAATCTAAAAATGAAAAATAAAATTTAAATAAAATTAAATAGAAACTATCACTTAAAAATTAATTTGATTTTCTGGATTTTTCTTTTGGAAACTTATTTTATACCTAAATATGAAAGACTTTTGTGAAAACAAACTTTCTGGAACTTAAAAATAAGCTGAAATGAGAACAAAAAGCCAACAGTTGACTTTGTTTGACCAAATGGTAAAATGAGCTAAAATGACCTCAAGTGGGACCCACAATGGTTAAGTTAGGTCCCAATAAGTTGTATGAAAAGGTATAAGCTGGAAAAAGCTGAATGAGATCACAGAATAAGCAATAAGCTAACATTAAGCACATTTAAACTTATTTGAGACTGAAAATGGGGACAGAACTTTGAGCTTAATTTAAGTGGGTCCCAGTGGACCTCAGGTCAACCCAATGGTCAATACATGTTGCCTGGTAGGAGGGGGGTTGGGAGGAACAATATTGATGGCCTGGGGCCCACTGGTTTGGCTGGAAAACCACCACCAAGTGGTGGTGGTGGTGTATCTGCTGAGACAGAGCAGACTTCAGCCCTGCAGCTCACTTTGGAGCTCAATGGGGCCCACAATAAAAATGATAAAAATTAAGCAACTCTGGGGACTTGTAGAAGAGGTGGGGGGCTTATAAACCTAAAAGTTTCAAGGTCTCAATCACAGTACATAAATCTGCAAAAATCTTGTAAGATTTGAGAAAATTTAAAACATGCAATTTTGACTTTTGCTAAAAACTTGCTTATTTGACTTTTATGAAATTCTAAGGGCTCCTACTGATTTATTAAGCTATATTAAGTTAAAAGCTAATGAAATTAAGCTACAATTGTGTCTAATGCAATGAAATGGATGGGTTTGGGATCACAACTGACTAACAGTTGACAGTTAAGGAACAATGAAGGTGATTTTGACTTTGGCCACTACACTACCTGATTTTATGGATAATATGCAACTAATGGACCTACTATGACATGTATAAACATTAAACAACAACTGAAATGCCCATGAGCTTAGTGAGAACTTCTGATCCAAACACTCCTTTAATATGATGAAATTTTGATTTTCAAGGCAAGATGCTAGTACAGACCATGAAAATGATTCAAAAGATTATATAATGATAGCCTGAGTTCATATTATCACCAGAATACAGATAGTTGCAACACAAACTCATGAGTCTCTAAATATCATCATTTGACAGTTAGAATGAAAGGTTTAGCAAGAATGAGAAATAATGAACAAGCCTGAGATTAAACACCCTAAATCATCTTAAATACAGTAAAAGAACACAAAACTACTAAAATTAATTACATTCACCAAAGCTCCAGTGAATTTCAAGACAAATGAGATTAGTGAGCTTACAATTGATCATGTGTGATACACAACCAAGAACCATGGATCTACCCCTAACCTAGCACCTCCCTTGAGGTAACTAATAACCACAGCAATCCATATCCCCTTGCTCCAAGCTTCTTTCTTTGTCTCCCCTGATTTTTTTTTATTATTTTTTATTTATTTATTTAATTGTTATTTTTAGTATTTTTCTTGATTTTGAGTATTACAAGCTTAAATGCCTTGAAAGCTTTAAAAAGCTTTCAAATAGGCTTAAATGAACTAAAACAAACACTGAAAATCAACTCTTAACTCCTTTGAGTGAAAATGGAATTTTTCTTCAAAATGCTAAAAAGTGAATTATATAAAGAAATCTTTAAACTGAAATAACATAAAGTTCAAATTACACTAAAAAGGCAGATTACAAGCTCTTTAAACTAAAAATTACAATTGAAAGATAAATTCTACACTAAGTCGACATTAAATTTAAACTAAATACTACACTAGCTAACTACTCCTTTTTTTTCTTCACTTTTCTTCATTCTTATAGACCCTGGAGTGTCCCTTTCTCTTTCCCACATCTTATCACAGCGATTGGATGGCTTAGTTTTGATCATGGCCGTTTAAAGGTTTTTGGCGGGAAACTGAGATTGGCAGTTGTAGTGGTGTTTGGTGAGCAATAAATGAGGAGGGGGTTTGGAGTGTTGGTTGAGTGATATTAATGAAGGTAGGTGGAGAAGGTGAGGAGGGGGGGCATGAACCTGGTAATTAGGGGGTGTTAATGGTGGGAAATCTGAGGTTAGGGGTGAGGGTGTTGGTGTTTGACCGGGTCAACGCCAGGGTATTAAAAAAAATGGGTAGTGGGCTTGTTTTGGTGGGCTGGGGTTAGTGGATTAGGATTTGTTGGTTTAGTGTTTGTTTATTTTGGGTTAAGGATAAAAAGGGTCCAAATGGTTAAGTTAATAAATCACAAGGACCAATTATGTAGTTTAGGAAAAGTGGTGGACTGAAAATGTAAATTCTCCATAATGCTCACAAGGATAAAAATTGCCACCTTCCCATAATATAAGGACCATGAATTATTTTTTTTTCATTTTAAAATACCAGGGACCAAAATTGACAAGTTTGTAAAGTCCGGGGACCAAACATGTAATTTCATAAAACTTTTCACCCAAAATTCATTTTTGATAACTTTTGAGATTACAAGGACCAAAAATGATTTTTCTTTCAAAAATACCCCACCAGGGACCAAATCTGCCAATATCTGAAACTCCAGGGACCAAAACTGTAAATTTCCAAAACTTTCCAATTTTTCACCAAAGGACTAAATATGACAATTTATGATTTCAAAATGACCTTTGGTGATAATTTTCTATATTTTGAATGACCAGGGACTAATTTTGTAATTTTATGAAAGTTGGAGGACTGAAACTGCCAATTTTGCAAACTTTGTGTGTTTTTCATTTGTTTTTGCTCGTTTTGCATCTAAAACATATAAAACACAATTTTGAAATATTTTTAGTATTTTGATGCATTTCTGAGTGTTTTTGTATGTTTTGCAGTTCGTATTTGACCAAAAATGATGAGTGTTTGAGCACTCATCAATCCCCCACACTAAACTATTGCTAGTCCCTAGCAATACTGTTTTGAAAACTTGATGGATTTGAAAAACTCTTTACCAAAAGCCATCACTTCTGGAGTAGCCAGGTGTAAGAACTGTGGCACACCTGATAACCGTGTGATTTTGAGCAAACCACCAGCTGTCAACGGATTTGATTAGTCTTTACCAAAAGCCGTTTGCTTCTGGACTAGCCAGCTCTTGATGGAATAGTCAACATCTTGGTGAGCTGATTACCAATTATGGTTTTTCCACGGCCTTTACCACAAGCCATAATCTTGCTGGCTAGCCAACTCATTTGTTTTTGGGGAGTTGAGGAACCGTACAATTTTGGGCAAATTGCAAGCCATAAACGGATTTGAGATGTCTTTACCAAGAGCCGTTTGCTCCTGGACTAGCCAATCCCTTTTGTCGTTTAGACAAGGCGGACTGATTACCACAAAAATTTTTGAAGCACCAGTGAAATTTTTTTGAAAATTTTGAAATTTTGGCAAAAACGGGGGTATTATATAGTAAAATGTGATAAAATTCGCTAGAATAGCGAAATACCCCCCCACACTTAGCATGAATATTGTCCTCAATATTCAAAATCCCGGCTATTATGCCGACATTTTGAACGTAAAAGGGCAACATTACAAGCTAAGCGTGGAAAACACCATTTTGTTTTTTCACTCTTGTAACCATAGCATGGGGGACTCCCCCACACTTAGGGTGAAAACCCTATAAACATCCGGCTCAAGGTAATGATACATGAAAATGCCGGGATCAAAGATAGTGTCTTCATTCCCGAAGGAGTGAAGAAGAGAAGAAGTCACCTTATAGGTGAAGAAAAGGAAGAAAATCATGATAAAAAGCATGATTTGATCTTCTTCCTCAAGAGGAGGCTCAATAGCCTGAGTTTGGATTTCAAAAGGTAAGCTCGTAAACAACCCGGGAGGGTGGGTGGGAATTTGCAAATTCTCATAATTGAGAGCATCTCCCCCCGGGCTATCAAACTGATGAGCGAGTTCACCGGAGAACTCCTCATGAAGAGAATCATTCACAAGGTGTGAATCTGTGGACTCATGTTCCATTGTGGACTCATCACAATCCTCGTCAAAGATTGGATTATTAGAAATCATAGTGAATTCAGAATCGAATTCAAATAGAGGATTGGTGAGAGTCGTATTAAATGTTTCGGGAACAAAGAGATTAACATTCTCTATTGGATTGTCAGGATAAGAAGTGAGTGACGGATCATGATGTAGGAGACTTTCAATTTCTCCCAGATCGGCTTGGAAGTCAAGGAGACCATCATCACTTTCCAAGGAAAGTGGATCGATGTTAGCAAGTTCATCAGCGAACTCCTCAAGAAGATGGTCAACATCAGTTTGTGGAACTGATGCCTCAACATACTCGATGTCTCCATAAGATATACAATCATCGCTATAATCTGAGAAAATCTCAAATTGATCTTTAGGACACTCAATAGGGAAAGGAATATCACACATATCATCCAAAGTTCCCTGTGACTCTCCTGGGATTGGGACAAGGATCTCAACACTAGACTTTATTAATTCGTCTGATTCCTTATCAGGAACAGTGCTAAGATGCTCATCCCCCATGATCGGAGGGTGAGTGTGAACTTCGGGTGTGATAGCAGTTGTTTGAGATGGAATCACAACTGCTGGGATATCAACTGATGAACTTGATGGATCTTTATAGAATTGAAGGATATCAAGTGTATCCTCATCATCACTGTCATCAGGAATAAAACGGAACAAAGAACTAGACTTGGCTGCTTTTTCTCTTGCAATGGATTCCCGAATAGATTTTTCATATTCATCTTGGGAATTTATTCTAGCAGCCTGCTCTTCAGCCAGCAATTCTTCCATGGATTTTTGATGAGTATGTCTTTGGGCAAAGTCGTCAACTAAACCCTTAAGCTCATCAACGATTTTCATCAGATTTTGCATTTCTGGAAGAAGTGCTTGATTCATGTCGCACTGTGGAGGTTGGTCGTAACAAGGTGTGTCAAAATTGTCACAAGGATATGGATTCCCCGTTTGACAATCTGAACTGAAGTGTGGACCTCCACAGAAATCACAACAGTAAAACTGTTGAGGCTGTGGGTTGTACGTGCTAGAGTCATAATCGTTATCAGTAAACTGCTCATAGACAAGCGTGTTTCCCGATTGACAATCAGAACTGTAGTGTGAACCACCACAGTACTCACAACAGTAAAACTGCTGAGTATCATGGTGTGGCAGCTGATGGAATAAATCAGTCGTGTCATGGTAAGAATAGGGATCTTGGTTATAGACAGACCCGTTTCCTGACTCTACCATGCCACAACCGGGGCAATTACCACCATTATGAGAACTACCACACCACTGGCAAACTAGAAAGTGTGGATGAGACATAGAAAGAATCAAATGGTTTGGGAGGGGTAGGGATGAAGAATCAAAGGTGCGAGAGGGTAAAGGTGAATATTTTTGGGTTTTTGGAAATACATTTTGTACAAATGAGAAGGAAAATCTTTTTGGGTTTTAGTTTTTATGAAAATATGAACAAGGATGGATAGATGTACAATGGAACGAATTCCAAAGACACTAATCAGAAAAACCGTTTAGATAAACGCGCACAACCTCCCCGGCATCGGCGCCAAAAGTTGATTGAGCCTAAACCACCTAACTTATATTGACCAAGGAATGGTCAACAAAGTCAAATAGCCTAGATCAATGCTCCGTGGAAGTATAAGGTTTCCCCGGGTCGTTATGTCCCGACGAGGTGTGAAATGTTATCAAACGGTTATTTGATCGGGTGAATTTGGACGAGAAAGGGGTTTGTGTATGATTAAGCTAAGGAATCTACAATAAGAATAGCTTACATAAGCTATGTGAATAAGACGGGAAGCTAAGAAAAACCAGAAATGATTAAAACCTAAAAACGCGTACGTTACGTTTAAATAAAACGCGAGTTTTGGTAAAATAAAATACTTACAAAAGTAAAAATCACATTTTACAATCCTAATAATAAAAGAAACTATTTAGAAAATTAAAATTACTTTTTACACTATTTAATTATTTAATATTAATTAAAAACTATTTAATACTTATTATTAATACTTAAATAACTAAAATACACTACAATATTATTTAAATACTAAAAAGGTGAAAATAAAATTTCTAAAATTATAAAATAACTAAAAATAAGTTTTAAAATTAAAAATAAATATTTTTGTCTTTTTGTGGATTTTCTATTAATTAATTACTAATTAAATACTAATTATCTAATTAACTATTTTAAATTAAGAAAATTACTAAATGAACAGTAAAAATTCTAAGAAAATTTCTAAAATTATTTTACAACTTATAAAAGCTAAAAAAAATATAAAAACTAGGTTTTGATTAATAAAAACTAATTATGCTATTTTAAACTTAATATTAATTAATAATTAATAAAACTAAAATTAATTCTAATAAATACTAAAAGATAAAATAAAAATCTGAGAAAATTATTATAATTACTTTAATATAAGAGGAAATTAATAAAAATATAAAAATGACAAGTACTTAATTAAAATCTAAAAATGAAAAATAAAATTTAAATAAAATTAAATAGAAACTATCACTTAAAAATTAATTTGATTTTCTGGATTTTTCTTTTGGAAACTTATTTTATACCTAAATATGAAAGACTTTTGTGAAAACAAACTTTCTGGAACTTAAAAATAAGCTGAAATGAGAACAAAAAGCCAACAGTTGACTTTGTTTGACCAAATGGTAAAATGAGCTAAAATGACCTCAAGTGGGACCCACAATGGTTAAGTTAGGTCCCAATAAGTTGTATGAAAAGGTATAAGCTGGAAAAAGCTGAATGAGATCACAGAATAAGCAATAAGCTAACATTAAGCACATTTAAACTTATTTGAGACTGAAAATGGGGACAGAACTTTGAGCTTAATTTAAGTGGGTCCCAGTGGACCTCAGGTCAACCCAATGGTCAATACATGTTGCCTGGTAGGAGGGGGGTTGGGAGGAACAATATTGATGGCATGGGGCCCACTGGTTTGGCTGGAAAACCACCACCAAGTGGTGGTGGTGGTGTATCTGCTGAGACAGAGCAGACTTCAGCCCTGCAGCTCACTTTGGAGCTCAATGGGGCCCACAATAAAAATGATAAAAATTAAGCAACTCTGGGGACTTGTAGAAGAGGTGGGGGGCTTATAAACCTAAAAGTTTCAAGGTCTCAATCACAGTACATAAATCTGCAAAAATCTTGTAAGATTTGAGAAAATTTAAAACATGCAATTTTGACTTTTGCTAAAAACTTGCTTATTTGACTTTTATGAAATTCTAAGGGCTCCTACTGATTTATTAAGCTATATTAAGTTAAAAGCTAATGAAATTAAGCTACAATTGTGACTAATGCAATGAAATGGATGGGTTTGGGATCACAACTGACTAACAGTTGACAGTTAAGGAACAATGAAGGTGATTTTGACTTTGTCCACTACACTACCTGATTTTATGGATAATATGCAACTAATGGACCTACTATGACATGTATAAACATTAAACAACAACTGAAATGCCCATGAGCTTAGTGAGAACTTCTGATCCAAACACTCCTTTAATATGATGAAATTTTGATTTTCAAGGCAAGATGCTAGTACAGACCATGAAAATGATTCAAAAGATTATATAATGATAGCCTGAGTTCATATTATCACCAGAATACAGATAGTTGCAACACAAACTCATGAGTCTCTAAATATCATCATTTGACAGTTAGAATGAAAGGTTTAGCAAGAATGAGAAATAATGAACAAGCCTGAGATTAAACACCCTAAATCATCTTAAATACAGTAAAAGAACACAAAACTACTAAAATTAATTACATTCACCAAAGCTACAGTGAATTTCAAGACAAATGAGATTAGTGAGCTTACAATTGATCAAGTGTGATACACAACCAAGAACCATGGATCTACCCCTAACCTAGCACCTCCCTTGAGGTAACTAATAACCACAGCAATCCATATCCCCTTGCTCCAAGCTTCTTTCTTTGTCTCCCCTGATTTTTTTATTATTATTATTTTTTATTTATTTAATTGTTATTTTTATTATTTTTCTTGATTTTGAGTATTATAAGCTTAAATGCCTTGAAAGCTTTAAAAAGCTTTCAAATAGGCTTAAATGAACTAAAACAAACACTAAAAATCAACTCTTAACTCCTTTGAGTGAAAATGGAATTTTTCTTCAAAATGCTAAAAAGTGAATTATATAAAGAAATCTTTAAACTGAAATAACATAAAGTTTAAATTACACTAAAAAGGCAGATTACAAGCTCTTTAAACTAAAAATTACAATTGAAAGATAAATTCTACACTAAGTCGACATTAAATTTAAACTAAATACTACACTAGCTAACTACTCCTTTTTTTTCTTCACTTTTCTTCATTCTTATAGACCCTGGAGTGTCCCTTTCTCTTTCCCACATCTTATCACAGCCATTGGATGTCTTAGTTTTGATCATGGCCGTTTAAAGGTTTTTGGCGGGAAACTGAGATTGGCAGTTGTAGTGGTGTTTGGTGAGCAATAAATGAGGAGGGGGTTTGGAGTGTTGGTTGAGTGATATTAATGAAGGTAGGTGGAGAAGGTGAGGAGGGGGGGGCATGAACCTGGTAATTAGGGGGTGTTAATGGTGGGAAATCTGAGGTTAGGGGTGAGGGTGTTGGTGTTTGACCGGGTCAACGCCAGGGTATTAAAAAAAATGGGTAGTGGGCTTGTTTTGGTGGGCTGGGGTTAGTGGATTAGGATTTGTTGGTTTAGTGTTTGTTTATTTTGGGTTAAGGATAAAAAGGGTCCAAATGGTTAAGTTAATAAATCACAAGGACCAATTATGTAGTTTAGGAAAAGTGGTGGACTGAAAATGTAAATTCTCCATAATGCTCACAAGGATAAAAATTGCCACCTTCCCATAATATAAGGACCATGAATTATTTTTTTTTTCATTTTAAAATACCAGGGACCAAAATTGACAAGTTTGTAAAGTCCGGGGACCAAACATGTAATTTCATAAAACTTTTCACCCAAAATTCATTTTTGATAACTTTTGAGATTACAAGGACCGAAAATGATTTTTCTTTCAAAAATACCCCACCAGGGACCAAATCTGCCAATATCTGAAACTCCAGGGACCAAAATTGTAAATTTCCAAAACTTTCCAATTTTTTACCAAAGGACTAAATATGATAATTTATGATTTCAAAATGACCTTTGGTGATAATTTTCTATATTTTGAATGACCAGGGACTAATTTTGTAATTTTATGAAAGTTGGAGGACTGAAACTGCCAATTTTGCAAACTTTGTGCGTTTTTTATTTGTTTTTGCTCGTTTTGCATCTAAAACATATAAAACACAATTTTGAAATATTTTTAGTATTTTGATGCATTTCTGAGTGTTTTTGTATGTTTTGCAATTCGTATTTGACCAAAAATGATGAGTGTTTGAGCACTCATCAATGGTGGAAATAGTACGAATCTCGGGTTCGACTATTGGGGCAGAACGTCTATGGTTATGTCTTCGAGGAATCTTGAAAAGCTCACGTAAAGGGCTTGATGACCTGGAAGAATGAGTGCACATGCACTAGAAACAACTTTGAAAATATGTAAAGGAAAGTGAATTTTGAAAAAGGAAAATCTTTTTGGGTTTTATATGTTTTTGAAAACTGAATATGATTTTTTTGGTGATCGATTCATAAAACGAAATCGTTTCCTTTCAGGTTAACCTAAAAGTAATCCGAGATAGTAAACTTCAAGATTCGTTTTTTTTATATGAAAATATACAAAGATGGTAAATATACAAAGAGTGAATTCCAAAATCACTCATCTTCAATGTGTTTTGACGAATACGCACACACCTCCCCAGCAGCGGGGCCAAAATTTGATGCGTGACAAAGCAGTCAACGCAAGTCAACCACGGATGTGGTCAACTAGGTCAAACCATTTTTGCACGATCTCCCGTGAGCACAGTGTTTTCTCGGGTTGTTATGTCCTAGCGAGGTGTGAAATTGTATTTATAAACGTTTTGTGATCGAGTGAATTTAAATGGGTAAACGATATGAAGGATTGGGTGATTACACTAAGCAAATAGTAATTAAAACAACTTCAATAAGCTATATTAACAATAACGTAAAACCAAATTAACCTAAAACGTATTTAAAATTAAAAACGCGCGTTTAAATTAAAAATAATGTAAACGCGTTAAATAAAAGGTGAAACTAGAGCAATATTAATCCTACGGGTGTGAAAATAACTTTTCTAAGATCTTAATGATAAAAGAAAATTTTAGAAAAAAGAAAATTATTTTTTTGACTTTTTAATTATTTATTACTTAATTAATTACTAATTAATTACTAACTAAACTAATTTAAATTATTAAAAATACTAGTTGAACAGTGAAAATTATGAAATTTTTTTAAAAGTACTTTACACTATCAGTAAGCTAGGAAAAATGTAAAAAGTTCCAAGTGCTTATTAATAAGCACTAAATTAAGATAAAAATGGAAATAAGCTTATAAGGCTGGTGTGTGCTTATTCATACACCTTTTTCTGGCCCTATTAAGACCAAAACAGATACAAACTAACCATAATTGCCAAAGATATTGTACTTTTGTGTTTGTGATCGTGCAGGAACGTATATTTCAGAAATTGGCAAAAATCAGGCCAAAAAGGACAAAAACGAGCACGAGTTTGGAAAACGTGTCAAAAGCCAGAGCAGGGGAAGCAATTAACCACTTTTGAGCTCAGATTGTCAAAACACACCCTGAGGAATCACAAAATGCCGAAAATAGTCCTTGGAGTAAAAGTTTTAAAAATTGGCATAAATGGTCCCTCAAGTTTAGAAATTGACAAAAATGGCCCTTGAGCATTGGATTTGGGTGAAAAGTCAACAATGGTCCTTGGGAATGCAAAACTTTTCATGATTGGTACCTGAGTGAAAAGATTTGAAGAATGTACAAGTTTGGTCCCTGGAGAGAACCAAAACTTGAATAGCTTCCGTGAGTTTGTCAATCTTAGCATCGGTGCTAGAATGACTCACGAGAGATGAAGTAGAATGACCAACATTCACTTGGGAAACAACCGGCTTGCTTCGTGTAGAGCGAACCTTAGACTTGTTCTCGATGATATCTAAAGCTTCTTTTGTGGTTCGATTCAAAAGGTTACCTTCCGCGGAGGCATTAAGAGAATCTTGATCAGTTTGGCCCACACCATTGTAGAAAGTGTCGAGTTGCATCAAGTCGGAGAAACCATGATGAGGACATTTGCGAAGTAATTCTTTAAAACGATCCCATGATTCACTAAATGATTCATCAAACTTTTGGGTAAATTTGGTGATTTCATTCTTAAGACTTGTGGTTTTAGACGGGGGAAAGAATTCATTCACAAATTTCTTAACTAAATCTTCCCATGTTTCAATTAAACGAGGGGGTTGTTTTTCAAGCCAAATCCGGGCAGCCCCCTCAAGGGAAAATGGAAAAAGAAGAAGTTTGATTGCCTCTTGAGGGACGTTCTTGTATTTGATGGTGGATGTGATCTTGTTAAACCATCGAATGTAAGAGTGAGGATCGTTCCTCTCAAAACCATAATATTGGCTCGAGGTTACTAGATTCAATAACCCGGTCTTGAGCTCAAAATTATCAGCCATGATGGATGGAACAACAATAGCATCTCCGTAACCCTCGATGGGTGCTTGGAGAAGCTCAGACATAGGACGGTCTACAGCCATGATGGTGGAAACAGTACGAATCTCGGGTTCGACTATTGGGGCAGAACGTCTAAGGTTATGTCTTCGAGGAATCTTGACAAGCTCACGTAAAGGGCTTGATGACCTGGAAGAACGAGTGTACATGCACTAGAAACAACTTTGAAAATGTGTAAAGGAAAGTGAATTTTGAAAAAGGAAAATCTTTTTGGGTTTTGTATGTTTTTGAAAACTGAATACGATATTTTTGGTGATCGATTCATAAAACGAAATTGTTTCCTTTCAGGTTAACCTAAAAGTAATCCGAGATAGTAAACTTCAAGATTCGTTTTTTTTATATGAAAATATACAAAGATGGTAAATATACAAAGAGTGAATTCCAAAATCACTCATCTTCAATGTGTTTTGACGAATACGCACACACCTCCCCAGCAGCGGCGCCAAAATTTGATGCGTGACAAAGCAGTCAACGCAAGTCAACCACGGATGTGGTCAACTAGGTCAAACCATTTTTGTACGATCTCCCGTGAGCACAGTATTTTCTCGGGTTGTTGTGTCCTAGCGAGGTGTGAAATTGTATTTATAAACGCTTTGTGATCGAGTGAATTTAAATGGGTAAACGATATGAAGGATTGGATGATTACACTAAGCAAATAGTAATTAAACAACTTAAATAAGCTATATTAACAATAACGTAAAATCAAATTAACCTAAAACGTATTTAAAATTAAAAACGCGTGTTTAAATTAAAAATAATGTAAACGCGTTGAATAAAAGGTGAAACTAGAGCAATATTAATCCTACGGGTGTGAAAATAACTTTTCTAAGACCCTAATGATAAAAGAAAATTTTAGAAAAAAGAATTTTTTTTTTTACTTTTTAATTATTTATTATTAATTAATTACTAATTAAACTAATTCAAATTATTAAAAATACTAGGTGAACAGTGAAAATTATGAAAAAGTTTTAAAAGTACTTTACACTATCAGTAAGCTAGGAAAAATGTAAAAAGTTCCAAGTGCTTATTAATAAGCACTAAATTAAGATATAAAGGGAAATAAGCTTATAAGGCTGGTGTGTGCTTATTCTTACACCTTTTTCTGGCCCTATTAAGACCAAAACAGATACAAACTAACCATAATTGCCAAAGATATTGTACTTTTGTGTTTGTGATCGTGCAGGAACGGATATTTCAGAAATTGGCAAAAATCAGGCCAAAAAGGACAAAAACGAGCACGAGTTTGGAAAACGTGTCGAAAGCCAGAGCCGGGGAAGCAATTTACCACTTTTTAGCTTAGATTGTCAAAACACACCCTGAGGAATCACAAAATGCCAAAAATAGTCCTTGGAGTAAAAGTTTTCAAAATTAGCATAAATGGTCCCTCAAGTTTAGAAATTGATAGAAATGGCCCCTGAGCATTGGATTTGGGTGAAAAGTCAACAATGGTCCTTGGGAATGCAAAACTTTTCATGATTGGTCCTTGAGTGAAAATATTTGAAGAATGTACAAGTTTGGTCCCTGAACTTTCAAGTTTTGGCAGATTTAGTCCTTAGAGGACCAAAATTGGAAATTACTGATTTATAGTTCTTGGATAAGTCAAACTTGGCAAATACTACCCTTGGGTAACTTTGGAACATTATAAAAACCACCCCTTGAAATTCAGTAAATTTCAAAATTGGTCCTTGCATAATTCCTACACCAAACGGACCCTGTGTATTATTTACTACCCAAAACCAAATCCAACCCAACACAAAAGTAAACCCAATCCCACAACCTGATCCACCACAACCTCAGGCCCAACTCCCCCTTAGCCCATCTCCCTTTTTACATGTAAAATGCAGGGTCAAACCTCACGTCAAACTTCACCCCCTTCCTCACTTTCCCTCCCCAACTTGCCTGCACCAGTCCAATCCACCGTCCATCCTATTAGCATTTTCATCATCACCAAACCACTTTGCATCTAACAAAACAAGCCTCAATAAATGCCACCCCCTATGGCATCAATCAGAGCAAATTAGTCTCAACAATCTTTCCCGCCAAAACCAATTCAAGGGCTGAGATCACTTGTATTGATCCAAGGGTCAGGATTATTGATGGGAAAGGATCAGAACACCTCAAGGAACCCTAGAAGTCATCTATAAAATGAGAGAGAAGCAGATGATGAAGACAAGTAGTTTATTTAGTGTAATGTTATGTCGTTTTAGTATAAACTCATCTCTTAGTTATTGAAATTGCTTTCCAAAGCTTGTATTCAGTTTCCATATTGTAATTCAAACTTTGCTTAATCCAAATTTCAAGTTTCATTAGTCCTAATTAGGTATGGTGTTGTTGTTGTATTAGTCCTAATTAGGAATTGCATTTTCAATTGAAATTTCTCTTTTTATCCTAAACCTGCTACAACCTATGTTTTTCTGTTTCATAAGCTTGTATAAGCTCACTTATAAGTTTCCACCAGTCTAGTTTAGTAATTAACCCAAAGTCACTCATAAAACTCAAAATACAAAATATATATATATAAAAAATAATCCAAAAATAAAAAAGGTAGTTATTGAAGGTGAAGATGGCTGGAGCACTGTTTATCATGGATGGCAGTGGTTTAGTGTCTCAGGGGAGACTATAGGATTGGTTCTTGGTAATTTCCAGATTGCAATTTGTAAGCATTTTCCCATTTTTTTGGTATTTTAATGTAGCACCTCTTAATTACTGCTTATCTTTGATGTTTAATGGTTATTTAGTATACGTGAGTTGGTCTCAAGTCTTTATTTACTCATTGGTTCATTGGTTATCTTTATGCTCATTTCTACTAGTTTAACTACCATAATTACATAAATTGGAATTATGAGTACTATTTGTTGATCTATGTGGTTTTGTGCTTAAACTTTCTACTTATATCTTAATAGGTCACCATGAATCAGTTGTATGGGTTGAATCAGTGATTTGTTTCAAAAACCTCAAAATTAGTTGGAATTAGGGGTGTTTGGTTTTACTGCATTGGCTGTGCTTAAGGGTGTTTTAGTTGGTGGTTGTTTTAGAGACAAGTCATAATAGGTCTTAATAAGACACTTGACCCTTAAAATCCAGTAGTCAATTGATTAAAAGTCAAATCTCATCTTAAAAATTTCCTCACAATCTCACTGTTAGGTATTTAGGCTTCATAATCTTTCAAATCAGCTCAACAGTTGTTAAAATAACTTGTTTTAGTCTCACAATAGCTTAATATTACATTTTCAGTACATTAGAACCAATCAAAATCCAAATTAGTCAACTTAGTGTTAAAATCTCAAAAAGTCAAAAGTGTTAGGTTTTCAAAAATCCATTTTTTGCAAGAATTTTCATGACCTCATTTCTCCAAATCAGCCCTTGAGCTTTTTGGAAGTTAAAACATGGCAGCTAAACTTGTTGAAACATATTTTGTTTTATTTTTAGGAATTTTTATAGTGGCTTATTGGTGTGCTTATTTAGGCCTGCAGGGCAAACACCTCCCCTGCACCAGGGTATTGGTCCCATTTTCATAAGCTCACCCTGAGCTTGTTTGTGGACCCCAGCCCCCAACCTTTGGCTTTTTAGGAAGCTTGTTAGTCTAGCTTATTGGATTTGAGCTTATCTTGGATCTCAGGTCATTAGCTTATAGCTTATTTTGGTCTTGAAGTTGACCTGACCACTATAGGTAACTGAGTCACTCAGTGTGACAGACCAAACTTCACAAGCCCACATCTTGTTTATTAGTGAACCTTGAGGCCTGATTCTTGGCTTATTGGAAATCCCTCCTGGCAAGATTTTTAGATCACCCTTTAGTTTGGAACCCTGATCACTCTTGTGGGCCCCACACAGGCCTGCATATTGGCCTTTTGGCCTGCTTGTACTCAGGTTTTAGGATTGTGCTTATTTGTGTCTCATGGATTATTCAGAGTGCTTATTCATTTGTTTTAGCTTAATTTGTGTGCTTCTCACCTAGTTGTAGCTTATTTTGTCCATTCGTAGCTTACCAAGTAGCTTAATTCACCAAAAATCCATTTTAGCTTATTTAACTTTCTATTAAGCCATTAAGCATGCATACTACTTATTTTTTAGTTCCAAAAAGTTTGACTTTACAAAATCCAGAAAAACCAAAAATAAAATAAGTGATACTTTCAATTTAAGCCATTTGACTTATTTTTTTGCCCTTTCAAAAAGCAATTTTCAATTTTATATTTTTATTAAGTTCCTAATATATTAAAGTAGTTGTGTAAAAAGTTTCATAATTTTCTGATTAGATTTAGTATTTATAATAATTAATTCTAGTTTATTTAGTCTTAATTAAAAAATCAAAAATAAAATTCATTATTGCTTATTTTTAATCTCTAGTACCTTTTTATAATTTTCTTAGCTTTTATAATTCATAAAGTATTTTTAGGAAAATTTTCATAATTTCTACTATTCATTTGGTAATTTTTATAATTAATTTAGTTTAATTAGATTTAATTAATAATTAGGTAATTAATATTTAAATTAGCTTATTAATAACTTTTATAAACTTTTTGTAATTTTTTAGGATTCCTGTGATGGTTAATTAGTTTTTTAAAATTTTTTATAATTTTCTAAGTCATTTTAGTATTTTTCTTAATTTAAATTAGTTTAAATTAAATATTAAATAGTTTTTAATTAATATTAAATGATCAAATAATCAAAAAAATAATTTTCTTTTTTTATAAAATTTTCTTTTAATATTAAGTTTGTAGAAAAGTCATTTTTATCCCCTTTAGTTTATTTCTGCTTGAATCTCACCTTTTTCTCTATACGCAATCGCGTTTGTTTTAAGTTTGGTTCACGTTTTAGATTTAAATACATATCTGATTCCTGTAATTGTTAATATTGTTAATCTCAATCATTTCCATTAGTGTAAGTCAAACCCAAATCATTATCTGGTTACTAACTACAAATCACTTATTCCCATAATGTTTAAAATACAATTTCGACCTCGCTGGGACTTAACGACCCAGGGGTTCCCTATACTTCACCAGATTATACTTGCACTCCTACTCCTGAGTTGACCTATTGACCACACCTGGTTGATTGGTTAGTTTGGGAGGAGTCAAATTTTGGCGCCGCTGCCGGGGAGGTTGTTGCGTGTTTCAAAACGTTTTAGGTTTAGTGGTTTTTCAAAACCCTCACTGTACAAATTCCACCATTTTTGTAATAATCAAAATCATATCAAAAAGTCATTAAAAATTTTCATAAAGTGTTCAACACCAAAAAAATCATAAACAACAAAACAAATCGTGAAGTTAAATTACTTCGATTTCTTTAAGATTACAACCTATACAGGTGGTAAAGGCAAGTTTTGACATTAAATTGCGAACTGAAAAGAGATTCATTCTTCTCTTCCGCCACTCTGCGAGTAATATTAAAGGAACGATTTTGGTTAACGAATCGATTCCAAAAATATTTCCCAAGTTTTTTTACACATACACAAAAAGCCAAAAACTTTTTGTTTTCTTGTTAATAAATTACATAAAAGACACTATCGAGAAACATTTGACATAATACCTACCAACTGAGTGTATGAACATTAATAAGTTTCCAAACTAAAGATTAAAACTTGTCTTTATATCCTTGTGAATTGGTGTACCTTTTTCAAAGAAGCCATTAACATTGTGATTATTAGTTGAAGTTCTGTTGTTTTGCCTCGGTCTTGTTTTAATTGAAACTGTTTTTGGTGCATGCGCACTCGTTCACAGTCAAGGCATAATCGTAATAGAAACGTAACTGAGTTACGTACTGTTGAAGAAGAACCACCTTTAAAAATGGACGATGAGCCCCCACCCTTCCTAAGGATGACCTAATTCCCGATACTCGAACAATGGAGGAATTATGTCAGCCTACCATGCACGGAAGAGGTGGACCCATTGCACCACTCACTATTGGAGCCACGGACTTTGGACTAAAACACCATATGATACAATAGGTCCAAAATTCGTGCCAGTTCCACGGATTTCCAGGTGACGATGCTAACAAGCATCTCAACAAATTTTTAACCGTCACCCAAAGTATGAAACAAAATGCCGTCACCGAAGACGGCATTCGTTTGTACCTTTTCCCATACTCTCTCACTCATCATGCGACTACCTGGTTCGATCATCTTTCAAAGAATTCGATCCACACTTTTGATGAGATGGTTACCAAATTTTTGGCCAAATACTTTCCACCATCTATGGTAACAAAGCTGAGAAATGATATCAGCAACTTTAGACAGCTTCCCGACGAGTCCTTATTTGAGGCATGGGAACGCTATAAACTCGCAATTGATCGATATCCCAATCATAATATGCTTCTTGTCACCATTATAGATACCTTCTATAATGGTTTGACACTTCGTCATCGTGACACAATCAATGTTGCTGCTGGGGGCACCTTTATGAAAAGCACCCCTGAAGAGTGCTACGATTTAATCGAAAACATGAATGCCCATGACAATTTTTGGGATTCCTCAGCTGAGAGGAATGACTCATGTAAATCCGTCACTCCATCAAGCAATGAAATAGCTGCCCTTGCTAAAAAGCTTGATGATTTGTCTACAGCAATTTTACGTATCCATCAGACAAATCAAAATCAGCATGTCAAAGTTGTCAACCCAAGTTGTGAAACTTTCGGTGTTCTACATCCGTACACTGAGTTCCCAGCCTCCGGTGACTTCGCTCATGAAAACGTGTACGCAGCTCAAGGTTCCTACAACGTAGGGGGTAATCTTACCAACCACAAGGGGACCGAAATCTGTTGAGCTATTGTTCCAATAACTACCTTGGACCACTAGGTTTTAATCAGTCTCAGAATCAAATTGGTCAAAACCGGAACCACAATTTTAATCAGAATCAGAACCAAAATAAAATGAACCATGGTTTTCAAAACCAAGGGAATTTCAATTCTGGTCAAAACCAGGTTTTCCAAAATCAGAACCAAGGAAACTTCAACCGCAATCAAGGTCAAAACAATTACCATCAGGGTAATTTTCAACAAGGAAACAATTTCCAGGGTCATAACAACCAGCATCAAGGGAATTTCTAGAACAACCGTGTTCAAAATTTCCCTAATCAAAATCAAGCCATTGTTCCAACTGGACCATCATCTGATGAGTTGTTGAAATAGTTTATGAAATCCGAAGAAGAAATGAACAAGTTGTTGGTCAGCCAGATTTCTGAACTCAAGAAGTCTTTAAATGATCGACCCTCGGGCTCAGTTACATTACCTAGCAACACGATCACTAATCCGAGGGGCGATGTAAAGGCGTTCACAACCAGAAGTGGAGTTTCTTATAAAGGACCCACGGCTCCGTCTACCTATTTTCCTATCCAGGTAAAGGAGCGTGAAACTGAGGATACAACTGACACGGTACATCCTAATAACAATGGAGGTACCAATGACGTCCCTCCTCTAGTTATCCCGGTCTCGACTCCCACAAAAGTCATGTTTGAAACTCCCTAGAATCCTGTTGAAAATCTGAAAGCCAACCTAAAACCTTCAATTCCATATCCCTCACGTTTACAAGACCAAAAGCTCCGCGAAAAAGCAAATCATCAGATGGAAAAATTCTTCCAAATTTTTCAAGATCTACACTTTGATATCAGCTTCGCGGATGCTATCCTTTTGATGCCCAAATTTGCATCAACAATAAAAAACCTATTAAGCAATAAGGAAAAACTATTCGAGATGGCAAGAACCCCACTCAATGAAAACTGCTCTGCAGTTATGTTGAAACAGCTTCCCGAAAAGCTGGGAGATCCCGAAAAATTTCTCATTCCAAATCAGCCCTTGAACTTTTTGGAAGTTAAAACCTGGCAGCTAAACTTGTTGAAACATATTTCGTTTTATTTTTAGGAATTTTTATAGTGGCTTATTGGTGTGCTTATTTAGGCCTGCAAGGCAAACACCTCCCCTGCACCAGGGTATTGGTCCCATTTTCATAAGCTCATCCTGAGCTTGTTTAAGGACCCCAGCCCCCAACCTTTGGCTTTTTGGGAAGCTTGTTAGTCTAGCTTATTGGATTTGAGCTTATCATTGATCTCAGGTCATTAGCTTATAGCTTATTTTGGTCTTGAAGTTGACCTGACCACTACAGGTAACTAAGTCACTCAGTGTGACAGACCAAACTTCACAAGCCCTCATCTTGCTTATTAGTGAACCTTAAGGCCTGATTCTTGGCTTATTATAAAGCCCTCCAGGCAAGCTTTTTAGATCACCCTTTAGTTTGGACCCCTGATCACTCTTGTGGGCCCCACACAAGCCTGCATATTGGCCTTTTGGCCTGTTTGTACTCATGTTTTAGGATTGTGCTTATTTGTGTCTCCTGGATTATTCAAAGTGCTTATTCATTTGTTTTAGCGTAATTTGTGTGCTTCTCACTTAGTTGTAGCTTATTTTGTCTATTAGTAGCTTATCAAGTAGCTTAATTCACCAAAAATCCATTTTAGCTTATTAAACCTTCTATTAAGCCATTAAGCATGCATACTGCTTATTTTTTAGTTCCAAAAATTTGACTTTACAAAAGTTGCTTATTTTCAATATTAAAATAGTTTGGTAAAAAGAAAATCAAGAAAAACCAAAAATAAAATAAGTGATAGCTTCTATTTAAGCCATTTGGCTTATTTTTTTGCTTTTTCAAAAAGAAATTTTCAATTTTATATTTTTCGTAAGTTCCTAATATATTAAGTAGTTGTGTAAAAATTTTCATAATTTTCTGATTAGATTTAGTATTTATAATAATTAATTCTAGTTTATTTAGTTTTAATTAAAAAATCAAAAATAAAAATCATTATTGCTTATTTTTAATCTCTAGTACCTTTTTATATTTTTCCTAGCTTTTATAACTCATAAAGTATTTTTAGGAAAATTTTCATAATTTCTTGATGCGTAAGGATTGCACCAGGCTTTACCTCTCGAGGGATCTCGAGAAGCTTAAAACCCCCACCAGGCAGTGTACCTAATCGTTGTAGTATAGTATAGTGACAAGTACCGGGGGATTGATCGTTCAGCTAGGAATAGTGTCGTTAGGATTGAAATTGATCTAACTAGGTCTAAAGGTGAAGGATAATTCTTTTTGTGTTTTTATATTTTATGAAAAGCAAGTGAAAATCTCGGGTTTTGGAAGAAGGGGCGGAATTAGTTGCTAATCAACTAACCCAAAAGCTACGAATTAAACTAATGTGCAAGAAAACTAAACTAAGGTTCTACAAGATAAGTGAAGCATGTCTACCCATGATATGTTACTTCTTGCTAGCTATCTAATTCTACCTATTGAATTGTAAAACCTTATTTTAATTGACGGGTTGTATTCCTTAATACCATTCATGGGGTGGCGTACTTACTTCCCCAATCCTATAAGCTCCTACTTCACTCCTATGTCGAGCCGGCTAAGAAGCTCCTAACATAGGATCACTAGAATTCGCTCATGCATTAAATACAACCATAAAAACCTAGTACACATCGGTTCATGTTTCTTAAGACGTTCAAGCATGTTACCCTATGGAAGTCTGCCAGTTTTCTTAAGCCTAACATTGATGAGACATTCAATCAAAACAAGAATCAATAGGAAACAAGAATTATAAACTAAACCAACTAGATCTATTGAAGTTGTCACGCCTTAATTGATGGAGATAGACACACACATCAACAAGCCCCTCATTGATGGAGATAGACACAACATCAACAAGAAATCAATGAGATCTAATCAATTATATACAAGTTTCACATAATCATAAGTAGACACAAGGTGAATTAGCAATTCATCATCAAAGAAGAGCAAACAACAATGATAATGGAAAACATAATTAAGATAGAATCATCAAACCAATACATGATGTTTATGGAGTGATTGAAACCCTCTAAGTTTCTGGAAAAATACCCACCTAAACCCAGGAATCGACCTTAGGGTTTAGGGCTTACAAAAAGTGAAGTTATGATGTTATATTTATAGCCAAGTTTTCTGTCGGCCCATCTTGACGGCGTCAGCTCGTTCTCTTGACACCGTCAAGACCATTTTTACCCCAAATTGTAGATCTCTTCATCCTCTTCGCGTGGGCTTTTGAATCACCTCAATCCGAGTTCGTATGCAAAAGTTATGACCAAAACAATATCAGCTACTCCGCGCGCAAGTTTTGACAAGTTAACACGTGACGGCCTTGGGTGACGCCTTCACGTTCTCTCTAGGCCGTCACCACTTTTACTCTTGACGCCGTCAAGATTTTATCTCGACGCCGTCAGGTACTGTTCGCAGCATGGAAAATTAAGACTTTGGAGTTTTCTTCACTTTTATGCTCCAAAAACGTCCGAATTGCTTCCTTTTCCAGATTTCTCTCCCAAAGTACCTAAAATCACAAAAGGAACGATTTAGGGCAATATTTGATCAAATAAATTCAATTCCGGGCTTAAATGACCCCCTAAAAGTGGTTCATTTTTCGCCTCATCATATACCCTTACACTTGAGATTTGCTTGTCCTCAAGCAAATGCGCTTTTATTCTACTCAAAATACAAGTTAGGGGTCATTTAACACTAATATAAAAGTAATTACAACAAATAATCGTTCCACTAAAGACCAAAGACAAGCACGGAGGTCATACACTAGCACCTCACAAATAGTGTTTAGATATTCACATCTCTCGGGTGTAATAAAGTATAAATTACAATATGGAAACGGAAGATATCTCTCATTACCAGTCATAGCAAAATAGATTAGCATAGGCTTGGAAAAGGATCAAACTTCCACCACATGGCGTAAGCACCTAGGATAAACTATCAAAGAGGTCTTTTAAAGAGTTGTAACGTTAGGTGTAGGGATATGAAATACACGGTTTTGTTGGATATATGCAGTCTTTACTGGTGGCGAGTTAACAATCTTGGTTAATTACATGTACAATATGGTGTTGCTAAGCCAAGACTAGACTCGACTTAAGCTAATAAATGAAAAATAACAAAAACATAAAATAAACATAGAATGAAACGGAATGGTAGTCCGTTTTTTTTTTTTTTTTCTTTTTTTTTTTTTTTTTTTTTTTGCATACACTCTTACCCTACCATCCAAAATAATACATCATAGGGGATGAAAATTCCCCTTACACTTGAATTTTTACATACTTTACAATCAACTATTCTAATGACTCGAATTAAGAAAATCAAAACACTTGGAGCACTTTTAAGATTAACGTACATATGGGGGTAATAATATTATGTTCTTCCCCATTACTCCATAAAATAAGTACTTTACCCATGAGTCCCAATTGTCCCAAAACAATATGTACAAGGATATGACTCGACTTAGCAACCATGTAATCAATTAGATAGTTAACTTAGGGTTTAACAAATAACAACAATGCACTAAAAATGAGCGCATACACGGAAGGCTAAGGCGATTTGGTTGTACATTTAAGTGGGGTGTAACAAATTCTTCCTTTAACTAAGATGCTTAAAGTTAGAAACGAAAAGATAGGCTCGGAGGGGTGTACTAGGGGTTTCATGTACTAAAAATAAGTACAACGCTAAGGGTATGGGAAAAATTAGTTGACTTAACTAGCCAAGTAATATGACTTAAATGGTCAAGTAATTATGATACAGGTTTAACACAAGGGTGATCCTAATGCCTCTTATCATGTAGTAAATCCTACTACACGAATGTAGTCTCACTAGCGGTCTCGGGATGCATCACTAATGCAAGTTCTAGAATCTAAATGCTACCGGTACACTCATAAGCACTAATAGTAAATGTTTTTCCTATCAAATCTGATGTGTGGGAATCGCAACAGGCTTTACCTCTCGAGGGATCTCGAGAAGCTTACAACCCCCACCAGGCAGTGTACCTGATCGTTGTAGTATAGTATATTGACAAGTACCGGGGGATTGATCGTTCAGCTTAGGAATAGTGTCGCTAGGATTAGAAAGCCTAAATACTAGTTCTAAAGGTGAGGGATGATTATTTTTGTGTTTTTATATTTTTTTAGAAAGCAAATTAAAATCTCGGGTTTTGGAAGAGTGGGCGGAATTAGTTGCTATTCAACTAACCCAGTACTAAGATGCAATCAAAATAAAATACTAGAAATGAAAGTAAACTAATTTATACTAAAGTTGTGAGCAGTAATTGGAGAAAATGTGTTTACTTAGATTTCACTACTCCCTAGATATCTTTTACACGTTAATTACTTGTTATAATTGCATGGATGACGGATTGTATTCCTTAATACCATTCATGGGGTGGCACACATAGCTCCCCAATTCTATGAGCTCTTATCTCCTCCTACACCATGCCCAGCACAACTATAGGGATTGTAAACAGTGGCTCAGGCATTAAATACAACCAATAAAGACCTAGTGCGCGTTGGTTCATGTTTCTTAAGACGTTCAAGCATGTTACCAATTGGAGATCTGCCAGTTTTCTTAAGCCTAACATATAAATCATTCATCCAAGACAAGAATAAACAAGTAATCAACACATAATCAATATCTAGGTTTCATTAGATCTAAGCAAACACAAAAGAGATCTAGCCTAACATGATGGAATTAAGACAAGAACATGATATAGACAACCAACACATAGAAATATTGATTGAATTAGAAGAACACTTATCTTGATTAATCATGCAAGGTATCAAGGGGTTGGAACCCTTGAAAAACCTGTAAAGTTACACCAAAATCGTACTTAGGGTTTCTCCCAAAACTTCTCTCTTTAAATGTGAAAAATTAGAAAACTATATATAGGAAAAGGGGTCTGATGGCGTCAAGACCAAATAGGTGACGCCGTCACCTCGCCGCCAAAACAATCCTCGGATTGCCTAGATCTACATTTGACGCCGTCAAGAACATTGCATTTCCAGGCCGTCGCGACTTTAACTCTTGACGCCCTACCTTCATGACGCCGTCAAAACTCTTCTGGGTCGTCATGGACTTTTACTCTTGACGCCGTCAGGAAACTCCTCTTGACGCCGTCATGCACTGTTCCCAGCATGGAAAATTAAGACTTTGGCGTTTTCTTCACTTTTATGCTCCAAAAACGTCCGAATTGCTTCCTTTTACTGATTTCACTCCCAAAGTACCTAAAATCACAAAAGGAACGATTTAGGGCAATATTTGATCAAATAAATTCGGATTCGGGCTTAAATGACCCCCTAGAAACGGATCATTTTTGGCCTCATCATATACCCTTACACTTGATATTTGCTTGTCCTCAAGCAAATGCGCTTTTATTCTACTCAAAAGACAAGTTAGGGGTCATTTAACACTAATATAAAAGTAATTACAACAAATAATCCTTCCACTAAAGACCAATAGACAAGCACGGAGGTCATACACAAGCACCTCACAAATAGTGTTTAAATACTCACATCTCTCGGGTGTAATAAAGTGTAAATTACAAAATGGAAACGGAAGATATCTCTCACTACCTGTCATAGCAAAATAGATTACCATTGGCTTGGGAAAGGATCAAACCTCCACCACATGTCGTAAGCACCTAGGATAAACTATCAAAGAGGTCTTTTAAAGGGTTGTAACGTTAGGTGTAGGGATATGAAATACACGGTTTTGTTGGATAAAGGAAGTTTTACTGGTGGCGAGTTAACAATCTTGGTTAATTACATGTACAATATGGCGTTGCTAAGCCAAGACTAGACTCGACTTATGCTAATAACTGAAAAATAACAAAAACATAAAATAAACATAGAATGAAAAGGGATGGTAGTCCGTATGTTTTTTCTCTTTTTCCTTTTTTCTATTTTTTTTTCTTTTTCTTGATTTTTTTTTTTTTTTTTTTTTTTTTTTTTTTTTTTTTTTTTTTTTTTTTTTGCGTACACTCTTACCCTACCATCCAAAATAATAAATCATAGGGGATGAGAATTCCCCTTACACTTGAATCTTTACATACTTTACAATAAACTAAACTAATGACTCGAATTAAGAAAATCAAAACACTTGGAGCACTTTTAAGATTAACGTACATATGGGGGTAATAATATTATGTTCTTCCCCATTACTCCATAAAATAAGTACTTTACCCATGAGTCCCAATTGTCCCAAAACAATATGTACAAGGATATGACTCGACTTAGCAACCATGTAATCAATTAGATAGTTAACTTAGGGTTTAACAAATAACAACAATGCACTAAAAATGAGCGCATACACGGAAGGCTAAGGCGATTTGGTTGTACATTTAAGTGGGGTGTAACAAATTCTTCCTTTAACTAAGATGCTTAAAGTTAGAAACGAAAAGATAGGCTCGGAGGGGTGTACTAGGGGTTTCATGTACTAAAAATAAGTACAACGCTAAGGGTGTGGGAAAAATTAGTTGACTTAACTAGCCAAGTAATATGACTTAAATGGTCAAGTAATTATGATACAGGTTTAACACAAGGGTGATCCTAATGCCTCTTATCATGTAGTAAATCCTACTACACGAATGTAGTCTCACTAGCGGTCTCGGGATGCATCACTAATGCAAGTTCTAGAATCTAAATGCTACCGGTACACTCATAAGCACTAATAGTAAATGTTTTTCCTATCAAATCTGATGTGTGGGAATCGCAACAGGCTTTACCTCTCGAGGGATCTCGAGAAGCTTACAACCCCCACCAGGCAGTGTACCTGATCGTTGTAGTATAGTATATTGACAAGTACCGGGGGATTGATCGTTCAGCTTAGGAATAGTGTCGCTAGGATTAGAAAGCCTAAATACTAGTTCTAAAGGTGAGGGATGATTATTTTTGTGTTTTTATATTTTTTTAGAAAGCAAATTAAAATCTCGGGTTTTGGAAGAGTGGGCGGAATTAGTTGCTATTCAACTAACCCAGTACTAAGATGCAATCAAAATAAAATACTAGAAATGAAAGTAAACTAATTTATACTAAAGTTGTGAGCAGTAATTGGAGAAAATGTGTTTACTTAGATTTCACTACTCCCTAGATATCTTTTACACGTTAATTACTTGTTATAATTGCATGGATGACGGATTGTATTCCTTAATACCATTCATGGGGTGGCACACATAGCTCCCCAATTCTATGAGCTCTTATCTCCTCCTACACCATGCCCAGCACAACTATAGGGATTGTAAACAGTGGCTCAGGCATTAAATACAACCAATAAAGACCTAGTGCGCGTTGGTTCATGTTTCTTAAGACGTTCAAGCATGTTACCAATTGGAGATCTGCCAGTTTTCTTAAGCCTAACATATAAATCATTCATCCAAGACAAGAATAAACAAGTAATCAACACATAATCAATATCTAGGTTTCATTAGATCTAAGCAAACACAAAAGAGATCTAGCCTAACATGATGGAATTAAGACAAGAACATGATATAGACAACCAACACATAGAAATATTGATTGAATTAGAAGAACACTTATCTTGATTAATCATGCAAGGTATCAAGGGGTTGGAACCCTTGAAAAACCTGTAAAGTTACACCAAAATCGTACTTAGGGTTTCTCCCAAAACTTCTCTCTTTAAATGTGAAAAATTAGAAAACTATATATAGGAAAAGGGGTCTGACGGCGTCAAGACCAAATAGGTGACGCCGTCACCTCGCCGCCAAAACAATCCTCGGATTGCCTAGATCTACATTTGACGCCGTCAAGAACATTGCATTTCCAGGCCGTCGCGACTTTAACTCTTGACGCCCTACCTTCATGACGCCGTCAAAACTCTTCTGGGTCGTCATGGACTTTTACTCTTGACGCCGTCAGGAAACTCCTCTTGACGCCGTCATGCACTGTTCCCAGCATGGAAAATTAAGACTTTGGCGTTTTCTTCACTTTTATGCTCCAAAAACGTCCAAATTGCTTCCTTTTACTGATTTCACTCCCAAAGTACCTAAAATCACAAAAGGAACGATTTAGGGCAATATTTGATCAAATAAATTCGGATTCGGGCTTAAATGACCCCCTAAAAACGGATCATTTTTGGCCTCATCATATACCCTTACACTTGATATTTGCTTGTCCTCAAGCAAATGCGCTTTTATTCTACTCAAAAGACAAGTTAGGGGTCATTTAACACTAATATAAAAGTAATTACAACAAATAATCCTTCCACTAAAGACCAATAGACAAGCACGGAGGTCATACACAAGCACCTCACAAATAGTGTTTAAATACTCACATCTCTCGGGTGTAATAAAGTGTAAATTACAAAATGGAAACGGAAGATATCTCTCACTACCTGTCATAGCAAAATAGATTACCATTGGCTTGGGAAAGGATCAAACCTCCACCACATGTCGTAAGCACCTAGGATAAACTATCAAAGAGGTCTTTTAAAGGGTTGTAACGTTAGGTGTAGGGATATGAAATACACGGTTTTGTTGGATAAAGGAAGTTTTACTGGTGGCGAGTTAACAATCTTGGTTAATTACATGTACAATATGGCGTTGCTAAGCCAAGACTAGACTCGACTTATGCTAATAACTGAAAAATAACAAAAACATAAAATAAACATAGAATGAAAAGGGATGGTAGTCCGTATGTTTTTTCTCTTTTTCCTTTTTTCTATTTTTTTTTCTTTTTCTTGATTTTTTTTTTTTTTTTTTTTTTTTTTTTTTTTTTTTTTTTTTTTTTTGCGTACACTCTTACCCTACCATCCAAAATAATAAATCATAGGGGATGAGAATTCCCCTTACACTTGAATCTTTACATACTTTACAATAAACTAAACTAATGACTCGAATTAAGAAAATCAAAACACTTGGAGCACTTTTAAGATTAACGTACATATGGGGGTAATAATATTATGTTCTTCCCCATTACTCCATAAATAAGTACTTTACCCATGAGTCCCAATCGTCCCAAAACAATATGTACAAGGATATGACTCGACTTAGCAACCATGTAACCAATTAGAAAGTTAACTTAGGGTTTAACAAATAACGATAATGCACTAAAAATGAGCGCATACACGGAAGGCTAAGGCGATTTGGTTGTACATTTAAGTGGGGTGTAACAAATTCTTCCTTTAAGTAAAATGCTTAAAGTTAGAAACGAAAAGATAGGCTCGGAGGGGTGTACTAGGGGTTTCGTGTACTAAAAATGAGTACAATGCTAAGGGTGTGGGAAAATTTAGTTGACTTAACTAGCCAAGTAATATGACTTAAATGGTCAAGTAATTATAATACGGGTTTAACACAAGGGTAATCCTAATGCCTCTTATCATGTAGTAAATCCTACCACAGGAATGTAGTCTCACTAGCGTTCTCGGGATGCATCACTAACGCAAGTTCTAGAATCTAAATGCTACCGGTACACTCATAAGCACTAATAATGAATGCTTTTCCTATCAAATCTAAAGGCGAACCTCACATTTTTGGGTGGAAAATTTTTCTGAATATACGGTTATGTGCTAGTCATACAATCTCCTATCCATGAGACGCTTGGTATGGCTAAAGTTTCACTCCTAAATGTTGTAAAAAATTTTAAATTTGGCACTAAAATTGCACTAACAAGTATTTCTCATAGTTTTATTACACATCTACCATCAAACAAAGCAAACTCAAGCGAAAGTGCATATGTAAGGTATCATCTTTTTACCCTCCCCTTACACTTAAGATGAACATTGTCCCCAATGTTAAAGTAAAGAATGTAAAAGTGAAAAAGTAAAGAGAATGAAATCAAATACTCCCTTGATTCGCTCGGTATGGATAATAGGATGGCCAGGTTAAATCTTCCTCCAAGAAAATGAACAATCAAAGTTTCCCTTCCAGAATATAAATCATCTTCTTGTCATACATAACCTGTAAAACCTGACAAAATAGACAAGACAACCTCGCGTAAAATCGGCGGCATCCTATATAAGTTTCTAAATCCTAGAAAACAAGATAAGATATAATGCTTGTGGAATGAAGTTTGCATATCTCCTGGAGATTATAAAACTTAATAATTCACAAAAACCATAAGACTCCGTTAGAAAAACAAAACCGGTAAAATTTCCAGATTTTAACTCCTGACGCCGTCAGAATTGACCTGCAGAAATCCTTATGTTAAGTTTCCGGAAAATTTCTGGAAAAACTTGGTCCTACTTCCTGGAAAATCCTGCAAAACTTCATTATGACTCAATACAAACATTTGACTCTAACAAATACGAATATACATGCTCATTTAATATTGTGGAGAATCATGATCGGTTTGTTTCTTAAAAACATATTTGGGGTTTCCCCTTACACTTATCTTAAGCAAAAATACTTCTAGGTGGAGTTAAGACTAGGCCAAAACAACAAAGTAAAGTATTTCCACTATTTAGTTTAGAAACATGATCTACCAATAATAAAAAATAAAGCATGCATACGGAAGCAAATAACAAACAAACAAATAAAATCACACAAAACATGGGTTGCCTCCCAAGAAGCGCTTTTCTTTATTTACGATTCTTGTAGCTAGACTCAAGGTCATGGGTTACTACGTGATACGGGTGAGCTCCTTGTTGAGGACATCTTTGGGATCAAACTTAGGTTCCAACTTTCTATCAGTTTCCTTAGTATGGTATGACCTTTCAGACTTTTCTCCATCCGGATCATACAAAGTCATTCTAATATGCCATGACCCGTCACCTTCTTTAGGTGGCTTGTCCCACCTCCATTTACACTTGTCTCCCTCTCTTTTCCATTTATTCCTCTCTATGTTGTTGAGCATTACGCTTAATAACTCAATCATCTTCTTAAAGACTAAGGGATCCTCAAAGGGGTCAAGCTCTTCATCTCTAGCTATGAGTTGTTCTACCGAATGTGTCTTTTCAACAAAATCTTTTTCTAGATAGAATGGGCATTGAGGTCCTATAAAGTTCCTTTCTATCCAAGGTCCATATCTAGACGGTCTCCTATTCATCTCTACCCAATGCGGTGTCGGTTCATCATCACAATCATAACTATGCTTCTTAACATCATACACCGACCAAGTATCGCCTTCACCTACCGTTATCTTGGATTCCCTGCAATCTATCATGGCACTAGCGGTTGCTAAAAATCCTCTTCCTACCAATAATGGGCATGTAGTGTCACTAACCATGTCTAGGACGTGAAAATCCGCTAATATAGTTAACTTTCCTACGTGAACAACTACATCCTTAATCATTCCAACAGGGTGGGCAATACTCCCATCCACTAGCCCTATCAATACCTCCGTTTCCTCTAACTTTCCTAGCTTAAGAGCGGTGAATAAGGATAAGGGAATCAAGTTGAGGCTTGACCCTAAATCGGCTAGTGTGTCGAAAGCTTTGGATCTTCCTATCTTACAAGGCAAAACAAATATACCCGGATCATCGAGCTTTTTAGGCAACTTGTTTTGAACGAAGGCGATCCCATTTTTACCTAGCTTACACTTCTCATATTTTTCTAAGAGGGCACTATAGTAAGGAGCACGCGCTAAGACATCAATGACGGGGCGTTCAAGGTGAAGTTCTTTGAATTCATCGTCAAGGTCTTGCGTAAGAGGTGTTTCAACTATGCTTTTGACCGGCTCTATAGTGGGTGTTTTATTTGATTGGTCCTTTTGGGGAACTTGGTTTTGTTTGAAACACATGCTCGTTGATTTAACCGAGTAGTATTGTGGACACGAAGTGGGTGACGAAACTGAGGATATGGAATTAACGGTTAGTTTCGGATTCTTGACCGTGTCGCTCGGGAGTGCACCCATTTCTCGGACATTGAGAACTTTCAACAATGCATCAATTCTAGTGGTCATCTCGCTTTGCTTTTGTTTGAAATAGGCTTCAAACTTAGATATGCGAGCTTCTTGAGATGCCATGAACTTTGACATCAATCCTTCAAGATTGTTGGTACTACCATAGTTGTTAGAAGGATTGTTGTTGAAAGTACGGTTGGATGGTGGACCGTTTGGTTGGTAACGATTAGGTGGATTGGAAGAATTGGGTTGATTTTGCTTCCACCTAAGGTTTGGGTGATTTTTCCAAGAGGGGTTGTATGAATCACCGTAAGTGTTTGGCTCGGGCTTGAAAGTGTACCACTTATCTCCCGCTTCGTCGGTACGCGTGGATGCGTAGTCCGCAAAAGCTGTTCCGGGGAGTTCCACACAATCACGAGTGTCATGGGGACCACTACATAATTCGCATGAAGAAGTGATTTTTTTCACTTGGCTTGAAGACTTCGGAGCTTCGTAAGATTTCATGAGAAACTTGACTTGGTCCTCAAGTTCCATGATCCTACGGTCGGGAGTGCTAGAATTGTTCGAAGGCAAAGATATTGCCCTGACCGTTTTGTTCAAATCACGGGGATCATTCCAACTTTCGTTGTCATAGAGAGCAAGATCTTCCATGAGTTCCCATGATTGTTCCGCACTAAGATCACGTAGCTTACCACCGGCCGATTGGTCAATGGCTCACCTCGTGGAGATGTCGATATGATGCGTGGGAATCGCACCTTGCCTTACCTCTCGAGGGATCTCGAGAAGCTTACAACCCCCACCAGGCAGTGTACCTGATCGTTGTAGTATAGTATAGTGACAAGTACCGGGGGATTGATCGTTCAGCTTAGGAATAGTGTCGCTAGGATTAGAAAACCTAATTAATAGTTCTAAAGGTGAGGGATGATTATTTTTGTATTTTTATGTTTTTATGAAAGCAATTAAAATCTCGGGTTTTGAAGGAGTGGGCGGAATTAGTTGCTATTCAACTAACCCAAAACTAATATATAATCAAAATAAAATACTGAAAATGAAATTAGACTAATTATTACAAAGGTTGTGAGCAGTAATTGGAGAAATTGTGTTTACTTAGACTTCACTACTCCCTAGATATCTTTTACACGTTAATTACTTGTTATACTTGTATGGATGACGGATTGTATTCCTTAATACCATTCGTGGGGTGGCATACATAACTCCCCAACTCTATGAGCTCTTATCTCCTCCTACACCATGACCCAGCACAACTATAGGGATTGTAAACAGTGGCTCATGCATTAAATACAACCAATAAAGACCTAGTACGCCTCGGTTCATGTTTCTTAAGACGTTCAAGCATGTTACCATTTGGAGATCTGCCAGTTTTCTTAAGCCTAACATATAAATCATTCATCCAAGGACAAGAATAAACAAGTAATCAACACATAATCAACATCTAGGTTTCATTAGATCTAAGCAAACACAAGAGAGATCTAGCCTAGCATAATTGAATTGAGACAAGAACAAGATATAGACAACCAACACATAGACATATTGATTGAATTAGAAGAACACTTATCTCAATTACAATGCAAGGTATCAAGGGTTTGGAACCCTTGAAAAACCTGTAAAAGAGGCACCAAATTCGTCTTTAGGGTTTCACCAAAACTTCTCCTTTTTAATGAAAAAACTAGAAAACTATATATAGGAAAACTGGGCTGATGGCGTCAACACAAGCATGTGACGCCGTCACCTCGCCGCCAAATACTTCCTCGGACGGCCTTGATCTACTTATGACGGCCTATGTGACGCCGTCACCTCTTACGGTATTTTATTCTTGGGACTTTGACGCCGTCAGGATGGATTTTGACACCGTCATCAACTACGGTGTTTTATTCTTGATGTCTGACGCCGTCAGGGTGTAACTCTTGACGCCGTCACCTAGTGTCTTCTGCATGGAAAATTGATACTATGCCGTTTTCTTCACTTTTATGCTCCAAAAACGTCCAAAATGGCTTCTTTTCCAGAATTCACTCTCCAAACACCTAAAATCACAAAAGGAACGATTTAGGGCAATATATGATCAAATAAAGTTGGATTCGGGCTTAAATGACCCCCTAAAAACGGATCATTTTTCGCCTCATCATATACCCTTACACTTGAGATTTGCTTGTCCTCAAGCAAATGAGCTTTTATTCTACTCAAAAGACAAGTTAGGGGTCATTTAACACTAATATAAAAGTAATTACAACAAATAATCGTTCCACTAAAGACCAATAGACAAGCACGGAGGTCATACACAAGCACCTCACAAATAGTTTTATTACACATCTACTATCAAACAAAACAAACTCAAGCGAAAGTGCATATGTAAGGTATCATCTTTTTACCCTCCCCTTACACTTAAGATGAACATTGTCCCCAATGTTCAAGTAAAGAATGTAAAAGTGAAAAAGTAAAGAGAATGAAATCAAATACTCCCCTGATTCGCTCGGTATGGATTTTAGGTTGACCAGGTTAAATCTTCTTCCAAGAAAACGAACAATCAAAGCTTCCCTTCCAGAATATAAATCATCTTCTTGTCAAAAATAACCTGTAAATCCTGACAACAATAGACAAGGCAACCTCGCGTAAAATCGGCGGCATCCTATATAAGTTACTAAATCCTAGAAAACAAGATAAGATATAATGCTTGTGGAATGAAGTTTGCAGATTTCCTGGAGATTATAAAACTTAATAATTCACAAAAACCATAAGACTCCGTTAGAAAAACAAAACCGGTAAAATTTCCAGATTTTTAACTCCTGACGCTGTCAAGAGTAATACTCTGACGCCGTCAGAATGGACCTGCAGAAATTCTTATGTTAAGTTTCCAGAAAATTTCTGGAAAAACTTCGTCCTACTTCCTGTAAAATCCTGCAAAACTTCATTATTACTCAATACAAGCATTTGACTCTAACAAATACGAATATACATGTTCATTTAATATTGTGGAGAATCATGATCGGGGTGTTTCCTGAAAACATATTTGGGGTTTCCCCTTACACTTTTCTTTTGCAAAAATACCTTTAGGTTGGAGTTAAGACTAGGCCAAACAACATAGTAAAGTATTTCCACATTTTAATTGAGAAACATGATCAACCAACAATAAAAATAAAACATGCATACGGAAGCAAATAACAATCAAACAAATAAAATCACACAAAACATGGGTTGCCTCCTAAGAAGCGCTTTTCTTTATTTACGAGTCTTGTAGCTAGACTCAAAGTCATGGGTTACTACGTGATTTCATCATTGGTTCCATTCTCTAGGTCGTCTTCTAAACTAGTATCGCTTTCATAGTGCAAGTACTTCGGATCTTCGAATTCGAAAACATCTTGTCGATACTTAGAACCAAGCTTACTAACATCCTTAAAGAATCCACATGATAAATCAGAAATATTCCTACACCCTCTCCTAACATCCTCATCACACAAGATAAGTTGGGAACTCATCATATCAAGCCCGTCACAATCTATTCCCTTAAGGTCTTTTCTCTTGTATGGCGTTTGGTATGAAATCCTCCTAATCCCATCAGTGAAGGTCATGATTCCGTTCAAGTCATCCACTATCAAATTAGTGATTTCACAAAAGGGTGCTCCAAAGACGACTTGTGATAACCTAGGGTCGACATAGTCCTCGATGTTATCCACAATTGTGAATTCCATAAGGAATGCCATATTTCCTACAAACACCTGGATTTCATGATCCTTACCAACCACTTTCTCTCCTTTGTAAATCATCCCCCATCTGCAGATATTGTTATAGTGAAACAATGACATAAAATTCTTTGGCAGGAATACATTAATGTATATGTTATCGAAGTACTTATGACCGATCATGCAGGGGATTTTGAGATTATCCGGATCACGTCGTCTTATCTTCCCCAACTCTCCATCCTTTGACCCATATAGATTCCCCTCAAGAGATGGACGATACTCGTACACCTCCTCACTATCCCTACGAAAGATTACCTTCCTAACACCATTGGTGAGTACTACACTACCATCTTTCTCATCTAGGATTGCTCCTGATTCATTGATAAATGGTATCCCAAGGACAAGGTGGGTTAACGTTTGATTGGTGAAAGGGTCCATGTCATCAACCACGGTGAGGTCAGTATTGTAAACAAGCTCTCCAATCCTAATTGTTAAATTTTCTATTACTCTCTTGCACGCAACGTGCTCTGGGAAGGTTTTGTGGTATAGGGAGAGGGGGATTATGTTGACTGGGAAGCTAGGATCTATATGACTATCGGTTAAGAGCCTTTCCTTAATGGTACAGGGGATCTTGAAAACTTTAGGGTTACTTTCCTTAGTATGATTGTTACCCACACTAATAACATCCACCATTTTTCTCTCGGGTTCTTCTATAATAGATTTACCCAAAATGGTTGGATCTTTCTCGTGCTCTTCCGATTTCTCTTTCCTTTCATCCGGTTTGTCGGATTCTTGCGCGGTGTATTGCTCGGGTGAGTCGGTAGGTTTTCTTGCCAAATCATGGTCAACCCTTGAGGTCTCATCTTTCGCTGTCTGACGGAATTTGTTAGGTTGTTGTTGGGTTGGGTTGGGTGTTGAAGCAGATATCGTGGTGATGGTGTTTACGAAGTGGATTGGTCCAGGGGGGATGACAGGTTCTTTTCCGTTAGGAGACAGATGTTTGAATAGCTTGCTAGGACTTTTTATTTTTACAGGGGAAGCTGGTGGACTCATGATGGTAGCAGATTTAACCTCATTAACGGGAATGGGCCTATTATCAATATGCTCTTTGATAGCAGTCAACAGATTACAAATCTTGTTGTTTACATCATCTTGCTGTTGTTTAAATTTGGCCTCGAGCGTAGCGAGCTGTAGTTCTTGAGAGAGAATGAATTTCTTTAGAGTATCTTCACAGCTTTGCCTAGGAGTGCCTTGTGATGGAAAATGCTCGGACCAAGTGAGTGGTGAGGAGTCATTGAAGGATACGCTTCGCGTTTGGTACCCTCTAAAATCAGGTTTATCCTTCCATGCCTCATAGGCTTTGGCAGAAGTTCGAGGACCCTGACCTATGTGCGATGATGTGAATTCGTTATAAGCACGTTTTGGAAGTTCCATCCAGTTATAGGTCTCATGAGGGCCATTGCATAGTTTGCATGTAGAAGCGATTCTGCTTACTTGGCTTGAAGGTTTATGGGCTTCATAGGATTTCATGAGAGACTTGACTCGACCTTCAAGTTCCATGATCCTACGGTCGGGAGTGCTAGAATTGTTCGAAGGCAAAGATATTGCCTTGACCGTTTCGTTCAAGTCACGGGGATCATTCCAACTTTCGTTGTCATAGAGAGCAAGATCTTCTATGAGTTCCCATGATTGTTCCGCACTAAGATCACGTAGCCTACCACCGGCCGATTGGTCAATGGATCGCCTCGTGGAGATGTCGATATGGTCATAGAAGATTTGGACTTGGAGCCAAAGATCTATGCCATGATGAGGGACTTTTTGGAGTAAGTCCTTGAAACGAGTCCATGCTTCATAAAGAGATTCATTTTGACGTTGTTGAAACATCAAGATGTCATTCCTAAGCTTAGTAGTTCTCCCCGGTGGGAAAAATTGAGCAAGGAAACGCGTGGTGAGATCATCCCATGTGGTGATGGATCCCGCGGGTAAACGCTCAAGCCATTGACTAGCTTGATCCCGTAGAGAGAATTGGAATAGGCGTAAACGGGTAGTCTCTCTAGTTTCAACACCTAGGTCTATGGAATCTACGATTTTGAGGAAGTCCTTAAGGTGTTGGTTTGGATCTTCGGAACGAAGTCCATGGAATGCACATCCGCTTTGCACCAACCGGATGGTGTCGGATCGCAAGGGGGTCACATTGGCTCCGGTGAGCTCAATGGTGTTTCGGTAGCCTCGATGGCTAGGTCGGGAATACTCTCCTAAGGTTCGGGGCCTAAGGGGTTCTACTGGTGGGTTTTGTTGTGGTGGGATGACGGGTTCAAAGATGTTACCACCTTCCATGATGTCGGATGGTAAAGAGTTACGAACAAAGGCATGAAGAAATAAGATAGACTAAAGAAGACCTAAAAATAAAAATAAATTCTTACTAGAAAGGAATCTAGCAAGTAGACCTAATAAAAAGAAATCCTAACCTAGACAATAACTATTCCCCGGGCTGCAGCGCCAAAAACTTGATGCGTGGGAATCGCACCTTGCTTTACCTCTCGAGGGACCTCGAGAAGCTTACAACCCCCACCAGGCAGTGTACCTGATCGTTGTAGTATAGTATAGTGACAAGTACCGGGGGATTGATCGTTCAGCTTAGGAATAGTGTCGCTAGGATTAGAAAACCTAATTAATAGTTCTAAAGGTGAGGGATGATTATTTTTGTATTTTTATGTTTTTATGAAAGCAATTAAAATCTCGAGTTTTGAAGGAGTGGGCGGAATTAGTTGCTATTCAACTAACCCAAAACTAATATATAATCAAAATAAAATACTGAAAATGAAATTAGACTAATTATTACAAAGGTTGTGAGCAGTAATTGGAGAAATTGTGTTTACTTAGACTTCACTACTCCCTAGATATCTTTTACACGTTAATTACTTGTTATACTTGTGTGGATGACGGATTGTATTCCTTAATACCATTCGTGGGGTGGCATACATAACTCCCCAACTCTATGAGCTCTTATCTCCTCCTACACCATGACCCAGCACAACTATAGGGATTGTAAACAGTGGCTCATGCATTAAATACAACCAATAAAGACCTAGTACGCCTCGGTTCATGTTTCTTAAGACGTTCAAGCATGTTACCAATTGGAGATCTGCCAGTTTTCTTAAGCCTAACATATAAATCATTCATCCAAGGACAAGAATAAACAAGTAATCAACACATAATCAACATCTAGGTTTCATTAGATCTAAGCAAACACAAGAGAGATCTAGCCTAGCATAATTGAATTGAGACAAGAACAAGATATAGACAACCAACACATAGACATATTGATTGAATTAGAAGAACACTTATCTCAATTACAATGCAAGGTATCAAGGGTTTGGAACCCTTGAAAAACCTGTAAAAGAGGCACCAAATTCGTCTTTAGGGTTTCACCAAAACTTCTCCTTTTTAATGAAAAAACTAGAAAACTATATATAGGAAAACTGGGCTGACGGCATCAAGACAAGCATGTGACGCCGTCACCTCGCCGCCAAATACTTCCTCGGACGGCCTTGATCTACTTATGACGGCCTATGTGACGCCGTCACCTCCTACGGTATTTTATTCTTGGGACTTTGACGCCGTCAGGATGGATTTTGACGCCGTCATCAACTACGGTGTTTTATTCTTGATGTTTGACGCCGTCAGGGTGTAACTCTTGACGCCGTCACCTAGTGTCTTCAGCATGGAAAATTGATACTTTGCAGTTTTCTTCACTTTTATGCTCCAAAAACGTCCAAAATGGCTTCTTTTCCAGAATTCACTCTCCAAACACCTAAAATCACAAAAGAAACGATTTAGGGCAATATATGATCAAATAAAGTCGGATTCGGGCTTAAATGACCCCCTAAAAATGGATCATTTTTCGCCTCATCACGATATGGTCATAAAAAATTTGGACTTGGAGCCAAAGATCTATGCCATGATGAGGGACTTTTTGGAGTAAGTCCTTGAAACGAGTCCATGCTTCATAAAGAGATTCATTTTGACGTTGTTGGAACATCAAGATGTCATTTCTAAGCTTAGTAGTTCTCCCCGGTGGGAAAAATTGAGCAAGGAAATGAGTGGTGAGATCATCCCATGTGGTGATGGATCCCGCGTGTAAACGCTCAAGCCATTGACTAGCTTGATCCCGTAGAAAGAATTGGAATAGGCGTAAACGGGTAGTCTCTCTAGTTTCAACACCTAGGTCTATGGAATCTACGATTTTGAGAAAATCCTTAAGATGTTGGTTTGGATCTTCGGAACGAAGTCCATGGAATGCACATCCGCTTTGCACCAACCGGATGGTGTCGGATCGCAAGGGGGTCACATTGGCTCCGGTGAGCTCAATGGTGTTTCGGTAGCCTTGGTGGCTAGGTCGGGAATACTCTCCTAAGGTTCGGGGCCTAAGGGGTTCTAGTGGTGGGTTTTGTTGTGGTGGGATGACGGGTTCAAAGATGTTACCACCTTCCATGATGTCGGATGGTAAAGAGTTACGAACAAAGGCACGAAGAAATAAGATAGACTAAAGAGAACCTAAAAATAAAAAAAATAAAATCTTACTAGAAGGGAATCTAGCAAGTAGACCTAATAAAAAGAAATTCTAACCTAGACAATAACTATTCCCCGGGCTGCGGCGCCAAAAACTTGATGCTTGGGAATCGCAACAGGCTTTACCTCTCGAGGGATCTCGAGAAGCTTACAACCCCCACCAGGCAGTGTACCTGATCGTTGTAGTATAGTATATTGACAAGTACCGGGGGATTGATCGTTCAGCTTAGGAATAGTGTCGCTAGAATTAGAAAGCCTAAATACTAGTTCTAAAGGTGAGGGATGATTATTTTTGTGTTTTTATATTTTTTTAGAAAGCAAATTAAAATCTCGGGTTTTGGAAGAGTGGGCGGAATTAGTTGCTATTCAACTAACCCAGTACTAAGATGCAATCAAAATAAAATACTAGAAATGAAAGTAAACTAATTTATACTAAAGTTGTGAGCAGTAATTGGAGAAAATATGTTTACTTAGATTTCACTACTCCCTAGATATCTTTTACACGTTAATTACTTGTTATAATTGCATGGATGACGGATTGTATTCCTTAATACCATTCATGGGGTGGCACACATAACTCCCCAATTCTATGAGCTCTTATCTCCTCCTACACCATGCCCAGCACAACTATAGGGATTGTAAACAGTGGCTCATGCATTAAATACAACCAATAAAGACCTAGTGCGCGTTGGTTCATGTTTCTTAAGACGTTCAAGCATGTTACCAATTGGAGATCTGCCAGTTTTCTTAAGCCTAACATATAAATCATTCATCCAAGACAAGAATAAACAAGTAATCAACACATAATCAATATCTAGGTTTCATTAGATCTAAGCAAACACAAAAGAGATCTAGCCTAGCATGATGGAATTAAGACAAGAACATGATATAGACAACCAACACATAGACATATTGATTGAATTAGAAGAACACTTATCTTGATTAATCATGCAAGGTATCAAGGGGTTGGAACCCTTGAAAAACCTGTAAAGTTACACCAAAATCGTACTTAGGGTTTCTCCCAAAACTTCTCTCTTTAAATGTGAAAAATTAGAAAACTATATATAGGAAAAGGGGTCTGACAGCGTCAAGACCAAATAGGTGACGCCGTCACCTCGCCGCCAAAACAATCCTCGGATTGCCTAGATCTACATTTGACGTCGTCAAGAACATTGCATCTTCAGGCCGTCACGACTTTAACTTTTGACGCCCTACCTTCATGACGCCGTCAAAACTCTTCTGGGTCGTGATGGACTTTTACTCTTGACGCCGTCAGGAAACTCCTCTTGATGCCGTCATGCACTGTTCCCAGCATGGAAAATTAAGACTTTGGCGTTTTCTTCACTTTTATGCTCCAAAAACGTCTGAATTGCTTCCTTTTCCAGATTTCACTCCCAAAGTACCTAAAATTACAAAAGGAACGATTTAGGGCAATATTTGATCAAATAAATTCGGATTCGGGCTTAAATGACCCCCTAAAAACGGATCATTTTTCGCCTCATCAAAATCTAAAAGCGAACCTCACATATTTGGGTGGAAAATTTTTAGGAATATACGGTTTTGTGCTAGTCATACAATCTCCTATCCATGAGACGCTTGCTATGGCTAAAGTTTCACTCCTAAATGTTGTAAAAAAATTTAAATTTGGCGCTAAAATTACACTAACAAGTATTTCTCATAGTTTTATTACACATCTACCATTAAACAAACAAACTCAAGTGAAAGTGTATCTGTAAGGTATCATCATTTTATCCACCCCTTACACTTAGTATGAACATTGTCCCCAATGTTCAAGTAAAGAATGTAAAAGTGAAAAAGTAAAAAGAATGAAATCAAATACTCCCCTGATTCGCTCGGTATGGATAATAAGGTAGCCAGGCTAGATCTTCCTCCAAGAAAATGAACAATCAAAGCATCCCTTCCAGAATATAAATCATCTTCTTGTCATACATAACCTATAAATCCTGAGAAAACAAACAAAGCAACCTCGCATAAAATCGGCGGCAATCTATATAAGTTACTAAATCCTAGAAAACAAAATAAGATATAATGCTTGTGGAATGAAGTTTACAGATTCCTGGAGATTATAAAACTTAATTATTCAACAAAAACCTTAAGACTCCGTTAGAAAAACAAAACCGGTAAAATTTCCAGATTTTTACACGTGACGCAGTCAAGAGTAAACTCGTGACGCCGTCAGAAGTGACCTGCTGAAATTCTTATGTTAAGTTTCCGGAAAATTTCTGGAAAAACTTGGTCCTACTTCCTGGAAAATCCTGCAAAATTTCATTATGACTCAATACAAGCATTTGACTCTAACAAATACGAATATACATGTTCAATTAATATTGTGGAGAATCATGATCGGGTTGTTTCTTAAAAACATATTTGGGGTTTCCCCTTACACTTATCTTTTGCAAAAATACCTTTAGGTGGAGTTAGGACTAGGCCAAAAGAACAAAGTAAAGTATTTCCACTTTTTAGTTTTGAAACATGATCTACCAACAATAAAAATAAAGCATGCATACGGAAGCAAATAACAAACAAAATAAAATAAAATCACACAAAGCATGGGTTGCCTCCCAAGAAGCGTTTTTCTTTATTTACGAGTCTTGTAGCTAGACTCAAGGTCATGGATTACTACGTGATACGGGTGAGTTCCTCATTGAGGACATCTTTGGGATCAAACTTAGGTTTCAGCTTCCTATCGGTTTCCTTAGTATGGTATGACCTTTCAAAATTTTCTCCATCCGGATCATACAAAGTCATCCTCATATGCCATAATCCGTCACCTTCTTTAGGTGTCTTGTCCCACCTCCATTTACACTTGTCTCCTTCTCTTTTCCACTTATTCATCTCTATATTAATAGGCATTACACTCAAGAACTCAATCATCTTCCTAAAGACTAAGGGGTCCTCAAAGGGATCTAGCTCTTCATCTCTAGCTATGAGTTGTTCTACCGAATGTGTCTTTTCAACGAAATCTTTTTCTAGATAGAATGGGCATTGAGGTCCTATAAAGTTCCTTTCTATCCAAGGTCCATATCTAGATGGTCTCCTATTCATCTCTACCCAATGCGGTATCGGTTCATCATCACAATCATAACTATACTTCTTAACATCGTACACCGACCAAGTATCGCCTTCACCTACCGCTATCTTAGATTCCTTACAATCTACCATGACGCTAGCGGTTGCTAAAAATCCTCTCCCTTACAATAATGGGCATGTAGTGTCACTAACCATGTCTAGGACGTGAAAATCCGCTAATATAGTTAACTTTCCTACGTGAACAACTACATCCTTAATCATTCCAACCGGGTGGGAAATACTTCCATCCGCTAGACCTATCAATACCTCCGTTTCCTCTAACTTTCCTAGCTTAAGAGTTGTGAATAGGGATAAGGGAATCAAGTTGAGGCTTGACCCTAAATCGGCTAGTGTGTCGAAAGCTTCGGATCTTCCTATCTTACAAGGCAAAACAAATATACCCGGATCATCAAGCTTTTTAGGCAACTTGTTTTGAACGAAGGCGGTCCCATTTTTACCTAGTTTAAACTTATCATATTTTTCTAGGAGGGCACTATAGTAGGGAGCACGGGCTAAGACATCAATGACGGGGCGTTCAAGGTGAAGTTCCTTGAATTCATCATCAAGGTCTTGCGTAGGAGGTGTTTCAACTATACTTTTGACCGGTTCTATGTTGGGTGTCTTATTTGGTTGGTCCTTTTGAAGAATTTGGTTTTGTTTGAAACACGTGCTCGTTGATTTAACTGAGTAGTACTGTGGACACGAAGTGGGTGACGAAACTGAAGATATGGAATTAACGTTTAGTTTCGGATTCTTGACCGTGTCGCTTGGGAGTGCTCCCATTTCTCGGTCATTGAGAACTTTCAACAATGCGTCAATTTTGGTGGTCATCTCGCTTTGCTTTTGTTTGAAATTGGCTTCAAACTTAGATATGCGAGCTTCTTGAGATGCCATGAATTTAGACATCAACCCTTCAAGATTGTTGGTACTACCATAGTTGTTAGAAGGATTGTTGTTGAAAGTACGGTTGGAGGGTGGACCGTTTGGTTGATAACGATTAGGCGGATTGGAAGAATTGGGTTGATTTTGTTTCCACCTAAGGTTTGGGTGATTTTTCCAAGAGGGGTTGTATGAATCACCGTAAGGGTTTGGCTCGGGTTTGAAAGTGTACCACTTATCTCCCGCTTCGTCGGTACGCGAGGATGCGTAGTCCGCAAAAGCTGTTCCGGGGAGTTCCACACAATCACGAGTGTCATGGGGACCACTACATAATTCGAATGAAGAAGTGATTTTGTTCACTTGGCTTGAAGGCTTAGGAGCTTCGTAGGATTTCATGAGAAACTTGACTTGGTCCTCAAGTTCCATGATCCTACGGTCGGGAGTGCTAGAGTTGTTCGAAGGCAAAGATATTGCCTTGACCATTTTGTTCAAATCACGGGGATCATTCCAACTTTCGTTGTCATAGAGAGCAAGATCTTCTATGAGTTCCCATGATTGTTCCGCACTTAGATCACGTAGCTTACCACCGGCCGATTGGTCAATGGCTCGCCTCGTGGAGAGATCGATATGGTCATAAAAGATTTGGACTTGGAGCCAAAGATCTATGCTATGATGAGGGACTTTTTGAAGTAAGTCCTTAAAACGAATCCATGCTTCATAAAGAGATTCATTTTGACGTTGTTGGAACATCAAGATGTCATTTCTAAGCTTAGTAGTTCTCCCCGGTGGGAAAAATTGAGCAAGGAAACGAGTGGTGAGATCATCCCATGTGGTGATGGATCCCGCGGGTAAACGCTCAAGCCATTGACTAGCTTGATCCCGTAGAGAGAATTGGAATAGGCGTAATCGGGTTGTCTCTCTAGTTTCAACACCTAGGTCTATGGAATCTACAATTTTAAGGAAGTCCTTAAGATGTTGATTTGGATCTTCAGAACGAAGTCCATGGAATGCACATCCGCTTTGCACCAACCGGATGGTGTCGGATCGCAAGGGAGTTACATTGGCTCCGGTGAGCTCAATGGTGTTTCGGTAGCCTTGGTGGCTAGGTCGAGAATACTCTCCTAAGGTTCGGGGCCTAGGAGGTTCTAGTGGTGGGTTTTGTTGTGGTGGGATGACAGGTTCAAAGATGTTCCCATCGTCCATGATGTCGGGTGGTGAAAAGTTACGAACAAACACACAAAGAAATAAGATAGACTAAAGAGAACCTAAAAATAAAAATAAAATCTTACTAGAAAGGAATCTAGCAAGTAGACCTAATAAAAAGAAATTCTAACCTAGAAAATAACTATTCCCCGGGCTGCAGCGCCAAAAACATGATGCGTAGGGATTACACCAGGCTTTACCTCTCGAGGGATCTCGAGAAGCTTACAACCCCCACCAGGCAGTGTACCTGATCGTTGTATTATAGTATAGTGACAAGTACCGGGGGATTGATCGTTCAGCTAGGAATAGTGTCGTTAGGATTGAAATTGATCTAACTAGGTCTAAAGGTGAAGGATGATTCTTTTTGTGTTTTTATATTTTATGAAAAGCAAGTGAAAATCTCGGGTTTTGGAAGAAGGGGCGGAATTAGTTGCTAATCAACTAACCCAAAAGCTACTAATTAAACTAATGTACAAGAAAACTAAACTAAGGTTCTACAAGATAAGTGAAGCATGTCTACCCATGATACATTACTTCTTGCTAGCTATCCAATTCTACCTATTGAATTGTAAAACCTTATTTTAATTGACGGGTTGTATTCCTTAATACCATTCATGGGGTGGCATACTTACTTCCCCAATCCTATAAGCTCCTACTTCACTCCTATGTCGAGCCGGCTAAGAAGCTCCTAACATGGGATCACTAGAATTCGCTCATGCATTAAATACAACCATAAAAACCTAGTACACATCGGTTCACGTTTCTTAAGACATTCAAGCATGTTACCCTATGGAAGTCTGCCAGTTTTCTTAAGCCTAACATTGATGAGACATTCAATCAAAACAAGAATCAATAGGAAACAAGAATTATAAACTAAACCAACTAGATCTATTGAAGTTGTCACGCCTTAATTGATGGAGATAGACACACACATCAACAAGCCCCTCATTGATGGAGATAGACACAACATCAACAAGAAATTAATGAGATCTAATCAATTATATACAAGTTTCACATAATCGTAAGTAGACACAAGGTGAATTAGCAATTCATCATCAAAGAAGAGCAAACAACAATGATAATGGAAAACATAATTAAGATAGAATCATCAAACCAATACATGATGTTTATGGAGTGATTGAAACCCTCTAAGTTGCTGGAAAAACACCCACCTAAACCCAAGAATCGACCTTAGGGTTTAGGGCTTACAAAAAGTGAAGATATGATGTTATATTTATAGCCAAGTTTTCTGTCGGCCCATCTTGACGGCGTCAGCTCGTTCTCTTAATGCCATCACGACCATTTTTTCACCAAATTGTAGATCTCTTCGTCCTCTTTGCGTGGGCTTTTGAATCACCTCAATCCGAGTTCATATGCAAAAGTTATGACCAAAACAATATCAGCTACTCCGCGCGCAAGTTTTGACAAGTTAACACGTGACGGCCTTGGGTGACGCCTTCACGTTCTCTCTGGGCCGTCACCACTTTTACTCTTGACGCCGTCAAGATTTTCTTCTTGACGCCATCAGGTACTTTTCTCAGCATGGAAAATTAAGACTTTGGCTTTTTCTTCACTTTTATGCTCCAAAAACGTCCGAATTGCTTCCTTTTCCGGATTTCTCTCCCAAAATACCTAAAATCACAAAAGGAACGATTTAGGGCAATATTTGATCAAATAAATTCAATTCCGGGCTTAAATGACCCCCTAAAAGTGGTTCATTTTTCGCCTCATCATTTCTACTGTTCATTTGGTAATTTTTATAATTAATTTAGTTTAACTAGATTTTAATTAATAATTAGGTAATTAATATTTAAATTAGCTTATTAATAATTTTTATAAACTTTTTGTAATTTTTTAGGATTCCTGTGATGGTTAATTAGTTTTGTAAAAATTTTCATAATTTTCTAAATCATTTTAGTATTTTTCTTAATTTAAATTAGTTTAAATTACTTTAAATTAAATATTAAATAGTTTTTAATTAATATTAAATAATAAAATAATCAAAAAAATAATTTTCTTTTTTTATAAAATTTTCTTTTAATATTAAGTTTGTAGAAAAGTCATTTTTACCCCCTCTAGTTTATTTCTGCTTAAATCTCACCTTTTTCTCTATACGCAATCGTGTTTGTTTTAAGTTTGGTTCACGTTTTAGATTTAAATACATATCTGATTCCTGTAATTGTTCATACTGTTAATCTCAATCATTTCCATTAGTGTAAATCAAACCCAAATCATTATTTGGTTACTTCCTCCAAATCACTTATTCCCATAACGTTTAAAATACAATTTCGACCTCGTTGGGACTTAACGTCCCGGGGATTCCTTATACTTCACCGGATTTACTTGCAATCCTACTCCTGGGTTAACCTATTGACCACACCTGGTTGACTGGTTAGTTTGGTGGGAGTCAAAGGCCAATTACTAGTATATAAATAAAAAGGGAAAACTTAAACATTAAGCACACCATAAGGCAGATGGTGCATGGCTCAGGTTTGGTTTTGTGCTTTGCTAACCAAGAGGTCAAGGGTTTGAATCCCACTAACCACACTTTTCTATTTTATTTTTATTTTTTTACTTTTTTCTCTTTACAAAACTGTCTATACACTAATAATAACCAACTTTTATAAAAATAACTTTTCAACAAATCACAAATAAGCTCAGTGGGAGCTTAAATACCTCACAGTTAACAGAAAGGAGCTAAAATGTATTTTTAAGTTTAAAAAGCTATGAAACAAACTATAAGCTATACCTAAGGTTGAAAATAAGCTAAAGACTAGTGAGACTAAAGCAAATAAGCTAGAAAATAGCAAATAGGCACACTAGGATAAGCAGATAAACTGAAACAAGCAAAAATCAAATAGACACCCCAAACAGGCCTAAGTAACTACTTGCAGGCTTAATTTGAGGTTATTTAATAAGCTCAAAAGTCCAAAAGAAGCTTGGAACTAGCAAGCCAGTACTACTGGCTTCCCAAGGAGCCCATAAGCTTAGGGTAAGCTTAAGTAAGGGGCAAGATATGAGCTTGTGAAATTTGGTTTGTGGAACACTGATGTGGATAATCACACAGTCAATGCTCAAAAGCTCAACAAGGACACTAATAAGATAAAATGATGTGCACAAGCTCAAATTAACTCAAATGCTATTAGAGAAGCTCAAATTAACAAAGCTATAAGCTTGAACAAGCATAAAGATTCAGAAGCTCAAATGCACAATACCACTTATAATTCTTTCTGATGAGGCACTTATGAGGCATCAAATAAGCACACAAATAAGCAGAGAAGTGAACAAAAAGCACTTGCACAATAAGCTAATACTATAAGCTTTCTAAAACAACAAAAAATGCAAGCTAATCTAAACTAATGAAAAAATTAGAGGCTTTAGAAAAAGGGCTTATGAGCTAACTCCCCTGGTGCAGGGGAGGTTTTTGCAAAACAGCCCAAAACAAACTTAAAAATAAGCACTCAGATAAAATTCTAAAAATAGTTGAAAATATGGATTGAAAAGCTCTACCGCCAAATATTCCAAATCCAAAAGCTTAGAATCAATGGATTAAAAATGAGATCATGAAAAATCTCACCAAAAATGGATTTGTAACCTTTGTATACAATTTGACTTTTTGATTAATGAACTAATGTTGACTTTTCTGAGATTCTAATGCTCCTAGATTACTAAGAAAGTTGTTTTAAGCTAAAGTGAGACTAAAATAAGCTATTTATACTACTTATGCACTAATGTCCATGATTATGCAACTAAAAACTTCATCAGTGGGTGAAAACAAGGACTTAAAGAAGGATTTTGACTTTTATTAAAATGACCACTTGATTATCTGACTTAACTGATCTACCATAACCTATTGTAAGTTATCACAACCAAAAGCAACAACAAAAACTAACAAGAACACATCTAACACTCTTAACCAAACACCCCTTTAGATTAACTGATTTTTAGTTTTCAAAGGTTTTGAATGTTTTATGCTTAAACACTGATTCATAATTAAATGTAATGATGTCATAACCCATTTGAATCACAGAAACACCATTCTTAACAACAAGTAACCACTAGAACAACATTTGCTATAAAGGACAGTTTTACTAATGAGATAGCATATATGATTTTTATGAATGGAATCTAACAAACAAGCATCAAATCAACTCAACTAAACTTAATTAACATAAAAACACAGATAAACACATGTAATAGCAATAAGAACATTAAATGACCAAGAAATGAAAATTGAGGATTACAAATGATCCAAGCATAGAACAAAGGTAACCAGGGCTCAATTCACCATCCTAACACTTCCCATGAAGTTCTAAAACCATGGCCATCCAGAATTAACCATGCTCCATGCTTCTTCTTCTCTTTTTGATTTTCTCACTATTTTTTCTATTTTTTTTTTGTATTTTTGAATTTTTATAACTAAAACCTTTTTAAATACTTTCTGAGCTTAAGAAAGCTTACAAGTGACTTAAATAAGCTTAATGGAGCAGTAATAATAACTTTTAACAACAATTAGGCTAAAATGAAATTTTCATTAAGATTGAGCAAAATCTGAATTCAACAAAGGGACTTGAAATTTATATTAAAGATCATTCAATTTACACTAGGAATACTGAAAACAAGCTTTTTAAACTAAGTCTTACAACTGAAGATGGAAATGACATAAAAACGACATGGAAAAATTAAGCTAAAACTACCCCTTGAGATCTCTGCTACAATACACCATTTATATAGATGAATTAGGGTTTAGGAGCTCCAAGTTTCAATTATTCAAGGATCTTTGATGTTTATTTTCCAAATTAAAGCATCCAAGGACTAATTTTGCCAACTTTGAAACTTGAGGGACTATTTCTGCCAATTCTTGAAAATTGTAACCCAAGGACCATAAGTGTCATTTCTTGATTCCTGGGGGACTGTTGTTGACTTTTCTTCAAAATAAATCTCCATGGACCAATTTTGACACTTTCTATAAGTCGAGGGACTGATTTTGCCATTTCTGCAATCTTTGCTCATTTTTTCATCTGTTTTCAATCCTTTTGTACCTGAAACACATAAAAACACAATCTAAGGATATTTGCAATATTATCTGGTATATCTGTGTGTTTTCAGTTGTTTTTGCAGTTTAAATGGGACAAAAATGATGCGTATTTACACACTCATCACCTTACCTCTTTGCATTAGTACACACCCAAAACCTTGATTCGACGCATCACAATACACAAAAAAATCGTCTGGCCCATCAGGTAATGCCAGAATAGGTGCATTGCACAAACTATCCTTTAGTGACTGTAAAACCAACTCTTGTTCTTCTCCCCAGACATACTTCTTATTCTTTTGAGTCAACAAAGTGAGGAGTTTAGCAATCTTAGAAAAATTCGCGATAAATCTTCTGTAGTACCCTGCCAATCTGCTTCGCAACAAAGTATCTTAGGCACTTTCCACTCTTCACTACTTTTATCTTAATAGTGTCCACGAAAACTCACTATTGTTGACCACATGCCTAAAGAACGTACATCTTAAAACTGAACCTCTCACTTGGACAACTTGGCAAACATCCTCCTCTCCTTCAACAAACGTAATGATAACCAAATCGACAATCCATCCTAAGGAAACGACGTGAACCATGACCGGTCGAACCAAAATGCATATCAAACGAACTCAAAGCGTTACGAATTATCGACTAATTTAGTAAACAAATATCGATTCAAAACTAGAAAACACAATGAGGAATTTCACCAATAAAAGTAGACACGGATCAAATGTTCATGAAAACCCATACAAGAAAAGATAGAATACACGTACCCATAGAAAATCCACAAGCATACCACAACGAAAGAAACACTTGATGAATCAAATACATATCAAGTTTTGTAAATGAGAACCATATATTGTTCTTATTCCCATACTCGACCTTACCCAAAAACAAATGAATATCATTTCCACAGGACATACCTTAAACTTATACATTTTTTTTTTTAAATATACAAATCATTTTATGTAAGAAAATCATTTCAGATATATTAAGTCGCTTTAAGCATAATTTTCTTAAATTCCATATTAGACATAGTTTTTATAACATCAAGAGTTAATTATATAAATATAGTATCTCACCTTACTTGTTTAAGATATTTAAATCGTGCTTATTAAGATAGTAAAATAAATAGACTTTCATAGCAGAATTGTAGGATATTTTATTCGTAATGATTATGTTATAAATAGTTTTGACAATAGACTGATAACACCTTGAGCTTATGACATCATTATAACCACTGTTTTTAAGAGCCAGTTTTTAAAATAATATCGTCATAAACTTACCAAAACAATCTTCCTAAATGTCTTCAAAATTATTTAATAAAAGATTTTTTTTTCACACTTCAATTTCACCATAAAAATAATAGTTTTCAACAAATGACCTTGAAATGCCCAAAACGAGTTGTAAAATATCATAAGGGCTCTAACACGACCTTTTAATCGAATGCAAAAGACATAAAAGAATCACATAGTCAAAATAATCATCAAACGAACTCATACCAGTGAACACTCCCGCAAATACATTGCAAACCAAGTGAAGAACGTAAAAACTCATTCGTACAACGATCAAATTAAGATCATAGAAAAACATCGATACTAACAGGTCACAAAACATGTCACGAAATCTAATTGGTGTGTAAATGAGGGATTAAATATCCGCACCAACTTGTCACGAACCAACAGTACTCGAAGAATAATATAATGTTCATTTGAGGAATGAATGCAAGAAATAACCAAAGAAACGAATCAGTATCCAACAGAAACAAATCCGAATGACCAACACCTACCACGACGCCAAATAGTAAGGATAAGGCATCTGTACCAACACGGTACGAATAGGGATGCTAACCAGAAAATTAGGTATGCGAACGGAGTGTCTAGTAAACGAACCAACTTAAATATCACCACATTAATACCAACAGATAATCGAGGTATCAGCATATGATAGGTAGAATGGAATCTTACCACCTACACATTCCAACATATGACGACTACCCCAATGGTTAAGAGAATACTTCTATAACCATACAGCCATCATCAACATGATATCACATAACATCTACCACAACATATAACAACAAGCATTAATCAATGTAATCATGGTCACAAGTCCACATGTGTGATAACCTTATAATTATGTTCGCGACCATAGTTATAAGGCCTATTCCACACGCATACTTACTTCCAAAACCACACATCTCAATGATAACACACATATACCACATAGCACCTACTACACAACGTAATACATGCTATCATACTCGCAAGTCCACCTGTGTTGTGACGAATACATTATTATGTTGGCCACCATAATTATCTATGCCCCCTTTCACAAATGTACTCCCTCCTATGACCACACTTCATGCAAACAATCATCTTACATGGAATAATTCCAACAATCACGTAAACCCTATAATCAAAATCACTTGGATAAGATCGATCCAATATCCAGGAGTAATCATGTTCCAACATGGATCCAGACGGCAAAAGACAATATAAGAATTCCAAAACATGACACAAAACAAAAGATGTCACACAATGGCTCAAACTCCACTCTCGCACTTGCCCTCCACTCAGATCGGGGAAACTCACTACCTGCTGCGGACTCCATATCCAAATCCACATCATTCCATCCTAGCTCCCCTTCATCTTTACTCAACCATCCATTCATTTTTCCTACACGTTGAGGTAGTCGACAGCGTGCCAAAACCATTCCTATTTCTTTCTTCCCATTCCGCATGATCCACAAGTGCATACAAATCATAAGGTTTAGACTGAACCACCTCTCCTTCCTCTGAGAAATGAAGACACTTCCTAGAGTAATTGGTAACGGCTCCATCTCCAGCAGTCACTGTAGTTACAAACCTCTCCACTTCTTCTCCACCAATTTTTTCCATAAACATCCTCTCCTTGTCCGAACATGAGTACATGCTAGCGGAAACTCGGATTCTGCGGTTAGTCCGCTTCATCCTACCACTTTTCTTGCAACCAACAGCAAAAATGATAGCCCAACAAAACTTTTTACGAGAGGGAGGTGACACACTAAAATTGACATATACAATACTACGTATAGGGGACAAAATAGACATCCAAAAATCGATAGAAACAAATCATGAATTTAGGGAAAATAATCATATAAGTTACCATACTTATACATAGACCCTAAATGCATCTATATGAGGGACTCTTAGGTTATAGTCTAGATTCAACCACCTACTTCTCTATAACCAAGGCTCCGATACCAAGCTCTCACACCTCACCAATGCGAAAACGCGAGTGTAACTTCATGGATATCATCACAACACATGGTGTCTAAATAGATAATTTCTACATGCACATAAATAGAGCAAAGTACAGACACAAAGTGTAACACCCCCATTTTTAAAGTTTGTAGCAGCGGAAAATTTATTTGGGTGTTACGGTGAGGATCGAAGTTTTAACCACATAAAATGGTTTAAAGAACATTTTGAAAGTCATTTGTCATTTAAATAATAATTTTGATAAAATATGAAACATTTGATTTAAAAATCTTATGAAAAGATATAAAGGCTTGTAAAAATGACAAATTTGATTTTTACACCATTTTAATTTATCAGAGTAATAAATGCCCACTCCGTGTCTTGTCCTGCTCCGTTAAATTACCTGAGATACACATGCTTAAAAGTGTCAACACAAAGGTTGGTGAGTTCATAGAGTTTTTAGGAAAAACTCTTTATTTGATTTGATTTCAGGAATATTTGGTATTAATAAAATACTAACAGAAATGAAACAATTATCGAATATATTCACAAATAAATCATATAATATTCAGCCACATTAGATAAAGAATCAATAATCCTGACATGAGCTGGAAACTCATGATACTAAATTAATCAGATAAACAATTCACATATGGGCGAACCTATACAGCTGTATCTAAATATATATGTTGAATACATATATATACTATTCCTTTATAGATATTGCACCAAGCCTCATGACACGCAAGGCGTTAACAAATACCGTAAACGGCGGGTGTTCATCAAATCAATGATGAATTTTCCCTCGTGTAATAGGTGATTTGCCAATTCCTATTTACTCAAATATAGTGTATCACGACTAATGCGGCTAACCAATTGCAATTGGCATTCCGTCAAGCATTAGTAGGACCGGAGGTCAACCCGAAACAGGTTTCGAAGCTGTCCACTATATTCGCGCTCACCGCAGTGATTAATGGCTCATGATAGAGGGGCTTTATGGCAATAGGGTAACTTAGGCAATATCAAGGACCTGTGGGCTCATTTAGCATATTATCATGAAATCAAGTATCGCATTACAGAGATCAATTTGAAAACAGTATCATTTGAGTATCAGAAATTCAGTTTGAAAATAGTATTGCTTGAGTATCAAAAATTCAATTTGAAAATAGTATCGCCTGAGTATCAGAAATTCAATTTAGAAAATAGTATCGCTTGAGTATCAGAAATTCAGTTTGAAAATAGTATCGCTTGAGTATCAGAAATTTAATTTGAAAATATTATCCTTTGAGTATCAGAAATCCAATTTGAATATATCGCCAGTAACACATTTATATCACATATCACAATAATCGAATTGGGAACAACTTTCACATGAATATCAATATTTCAGTCAAATAATTCATCAACATATATATATATTTCATATATCACAATAATCATATTGGAAACATTAACATAATATAAATCACAAATTATATTATTTTAATATCAATTAGGAAATTGATTTGAATCATGTATTTTATTTTATTTCATATACTTATCAATTTATCAAAGTATATGTAAGCATGTACCTCCCCCAATGAGTTAAAAACAATTATTTGAAATGGGGCTATGACTCACCTGGGTTTGATAAAGAGATGACGAAGAGTAAATTTGAATAAGATTATGGAAACGTCTTTGAATAGGAACCTGATAAATAAATTTATCTAAGAATTTGTCCAAATACAATTTGGCAAATACGAAATGAATAACGATTGATAAACAATCGTCATGATGAATGAATGATATGCAAATGATATGCTTATGTTTAAAATGATATGACCAGTTTTATTATTTACAAAGTTTTCCACTTTTTATTATGATAACGATTATACGTAATAAAAATTAGTTAATATACGTTATATATTAGTAACAAAAATTAAATAAATAAATATATATAAAATGAAACGAAAATGCATATGCCGTGAGGGTGACCGTAAAATAGAAAATAAAATAAGAATGTCAAATAGATTAAGTGTAGTCCTTGTCCTTTTTCCAATTTTACAACTTTTATACTAACGGCGTTAGCGTCACACCGTTAGTCCTTTTTATATATATTTACAATTATAGTCCACTACATGTTCAATATTACAATCTAAGCTTGTAACAATATTATATTATCAATTTTTATCCTTTCTTTCTGTTTCTACATTTTTAGTCCTTAGTTTTCACAGTTTTCACATTTAGTCCCTATACGTGTCGTCGCGTTACATTTTTAGTCCTATTTTTGCAAAAGTGATTATAAAAATTTTAGAAAAATTTCCTTAGCTTATTTTATAAATTTCAAGCTTATTTTAACTGCTTATTTCATAAAAGCTTTATTTATTTTGCTTATGGGCTTCAATTCGAACCAACTAAAGCCCATTTAAAAATTTAGAGGCGAGGGCATGAAATTTCTTTTGGGCTTGAACTTGGGCTTACTTTGTGATTCTGAAAATATATTTTATAGGCCCAGTGGGCTGTTAAAACGTGATGTCTTGTTGGGCCTTAGTTAAGCCCACTCGACAACTACTTATTAATTTTTATATAAGTTTGGTTTTTAAAATCTGGTTTGTGTCGATTTGAATTGGTTCGAGTAGGGTGTCAAAAAGTGAATATTTTTACAAGTCGTGTATATGAAACTATTAGTTTTCTAGGTGGTCTATTAGTACGTATAAAAATATGGTATGCTTGTTACGTGAAATAAAAAGATATACGTCGATTTTGTATGGTGTTTAGCTCGTTTTATATATGAGAAAGTGACTTAGTAATATTTCTATGTATGCATGAATTTTATACGTATATATAAGATTTTAAAACAAGTAGATATGATGCATGAACAATAACTTTATACGTATTTTAAGCGTGATACGTGACTCCTAGGCCTTCCAAGATAGAGGCTAGTCACGTAATACTTTCTATATGTATATACATACGTAATTATATGTTTGAAAGAAAAATTTAATAAACATGATGCATGTAATGAAAGTAACGAGTATTATGAGATGAGAAGGATTGGAAACGACTTACTACACCTCTAGGGTGGTAGAGAGTCGAGAGAAATGGATGAAAAGAGTAGTATAGATACACGTTCGACTAGAATAGACAAGTATGGATCGTATAACAAGAGTTACAAACGTCTTGCTTCCAACTGTACTCGTATGGTTCTCTTGAGGTTTTTAATTTACCTTAGAATGGAAAAAGAGTAGAAACTAATTGTGATGATGAAGGAAATGAAAGGTGATCGGTATGTATATGTATATATATAAAAATTTGAGATGAATATGGTACAAATAATTGTGAGGGACAAGCACAACTATGCATTGCCAGGGAATAGAAATCCTATGGTAGCTAGAGTAGTATTAAAAGAGTTTGTGGAAGGTGGCCAAACATGAATCGTCCTTGTGAGCATTTGATATGTCGACATCCCTTTAGTAACACAAACGATTTGCTCATTTGTTTTTCAAGGAGTCTTAGTCAATCATACTTATTATTTACACATGATAACATGTTACAAATAATATTTGGAACTCATAGGCACGAACGGGAACAAAAACGGATAAGAAATGAATAATTTATGAACCGTGTGGGTCGAGTGATGGCAAAACGGAAAACCTTTTAAAAACGTATCAAATCTCAACGTATGAACGTAAAATTTGACACACTAATAGTCGGCTAGGAGTTTAACGAGATTGTGCAAAAATATATATAGGTCGTGTGTACGAATTTGAAATGAACGAGGGGTTTTGTAGCTTACTTAGTCGATTTGAACTTTTTATTATTATTGAAATTGGGTTTTGGGTGTGGGCCGGTTGGGCTAAAGGGATTAAAGGCCCGATTGGTTTTAGTTAATTTTTAGTAATTAGTTTTTATTAATTAGGTTTAGTTAAATAATTATTTTGTTAATTTTGTCGAGAACTTGTTTTGTCGTTTGACGAATTTGACAATATCGTAATCGTAACCATTTTAATATACAAAGAAAATTTTAAATTTCCCCGTAAAAATGGTAATTACAATAATGACAGAGATTATTTATTTAATTAACCGAAGTTAATTATACGAATTTTTGCGAGGTTTTACAGTACCCACATGTCATTCTGAATTTCGTCCCGAAATTCAAATTTAATGTGATTACTTGAGTAAGGAATTTTGAACAGAGGGTTGTCGAGAGATTTTTATCCGAAATTCAAGGAAACGGGATTCAGTTAGATTTACCTGTACTAGACAAGACAAAATAACTGAGGTATTTAAGGGTTGTGAATTTTGAAGTAGTGAAAAAAATAACGGCTAATGAATAGTGAATATTAACGGTCGTGAATAGTAACTTAACGGCTATATTTGGTCCTAACGGCTAGATTTTTAGCCTATAAATACCAACTTAAATTTCCTATTCTTTCATCATCCATTTTCCTATCATTTCACATTTCCTATTCTTAATCCTTTTCTCTCATTAAATACTTCCGAAAATGCCGAGCCTAATTACTATTATCGCAATGATATATATTGTGTTGGCTATCACCTATTTAACTTTTGTTACGGATGAAGATTATGCAATTTTGGTCGGGATGGTGGGGTTCATAATACCACTCACGGTTCTATCATATGGTGTTGATAAGATGTGGAGGCACTAGTCTTAAGCTAGGTTTATTTAAAATGTATCCTTGTTATATTTCCATGTAATCCTCAATAAATATGAAATAAAACTTATTTGTCTTTATGTTTAAGAACTAGGCTTGCTATTGTTTCTAATGGTGTACTTATACTTAGCTTTTAGAATAATTCATCCTATGTTGGTTCTTGCTATGATACTGTTGATGGGAATTTTTATTGTTGTGTTGGGTCGACCTATTGGAGATTCTATACTTTTTATTGAAATCCTTGAAATAATAGCACTTCCTATGCTAATTATATGCCTATGTATTAATTTACGTGGTCTCTAATAAAAATTTTGCTATTGATGTTTTCCATAAGCCTTTGTGAAATCTTAGATTTCTAATATTTTTACTTTTCTCGACTTACTATAATAAAATGATGGATATTAAGTGTAAATATCTATTGGAGTTTGTCAAAAATAAGGTTTAAGAATAGTTTATTTAATCTAAAGATTTTTGTTTTTAAATGAAGATTGTTATTAGAAAATCTGAAAACATAACTGTTCCATTTATGACATAATTCTTCCTAAATTATACATAGGTAGCTAGGCTATGTATAATTGAGGACCAAATGATGTAATGCTTGGCTCAGTAATAATGGCATTTATTTTTCTTTAAATTGTTTTAGATGATTCAGTCTCAATGATTGAATGACATCTAATCATTTTCAAAAGAATTTTGTAAATTTTTGTTCATAATAGGGGGATGAGTCAGGAATTTCTAAGGTGATACTAGGATATCTTTGGTATAAACTTAAAGTTCATGAGATAATTCTTACAGGGTGGTAATAATCTATCGTTCAGTCACTCTTATTGTTCTCTTAAGGTGAGTTGGTCTAAAATCCGTAAAACTTTCATGGTTATGCTTACAAGATATGGCCGTCTTATTTTCTTTTCTTACTATATTGTTGCTAATCGGAGAAACTATGGTTACTTCAAGTATTACTGCAATGATACTGATTACTAACCTCTGGATATTCTTAGTACTTTGTCAGGTCCTTTAGAATATGAAGCTAATTATTTCATTGATGATAGATTGAATTGAATCCCTACTGTAATCTAATTTCAAGATATGTCTGGGTAGTATCTTAGATAATTTAACAACTCTTGGTATAGGATTGCTAAGGAACAAATAGACTTATCTACTAAAGCTAAAGTTCAATAACCTTCTCTCTATTCTTCAAGTTATCTTCCAAAAATTTGTCTTATAAAATTCCATGGTTATAGCCTAATCATGGTAGGTATAAGGTATCATAATAATCCTAGGTATTCTTAAGGTAAATTTGAATATATTCACTATAATCAACATTATATTAATAACTTGATTGATTGTTTTTGCAAACAAACGATACAAGATCTTTTATTAATACTTTATTGATATGAGAGGAGTCATTTGTTTACCAAAGAGATTAACAAATGGTGAAATTTTTCATGAAGGAATGGGAAATCATTACATGCATGCATAGCATCATGATGGAAAGAATTTATTAACAACAGAGGGTTAAAATGAAAGGAGATTTTTATTGGAGGTTGGTTACAAGTTTTGAGAATTTCAGAATATTAGGAAATCTGTCATCACTAACCAAAAACTTTTTGGTTTAGTGGGTACAACTTTCTGTTCAGGGGAATTGAGTGAAGATACATCGTTTGAGATGTATTGTATCGAGAAATTTGGAACGTCAGGAAATAGAGAATTTGGAAATATTTGGTATTGAGAAATATGAAGTATAAGGTGACGGAGAATTTGTCTCAACGTTCTTCTACGGCATCTCTTGGCTTGAACTTCGTCCAACTTCAATTGCGGCTTGACCACCAATCAAATCTTCATATGATTCGGTAGCTCTTCTGGTTTTTGACGTAAAGGTGAAAAAAATAGGTGACGATGGAAGTGATCTTCTGAGTGAGTTCTATATCAGACTGGGGTCGTGATATTTGTACGTAAGGATCTTCAGTATTCGGAGAATTTTTATTGATAGATGAGGTATTATTATTATGGATATTTGTTTTGACATTCACGGGCGTTCCTGAAGACATGCTACAGTAGTAACCGAGAATAATATTTTATGAGTATTTTGTATTGTTAAAGATATAACAATACAGAGGAGATAACAATTGTATATGAGTAACTATTAAGCATGTAAAATAATCTCAACAAATAAAGTATGGAGCACGGCAGTCTGCAGACACGGAGGGCATAAAATATTATGGTGTAAAATCATTATTTTGAAAATGAAGTTATAGTTTTAATGTTTGAATACATTTAATTCTCTATAACTGTATCTCTGATACCAATCTGTAACACCCCCATTTTTAAAGTTTGTAGCAGCGGAAAATTTATTTGGGTGTTACGGTGAGGATCGAAGTTTTAACCACATAAAATGGTTTAAAGAACATTTTGAAAGTCATTTGTCATTTAAATAATAATTTTGATAAAATATGAAACATTTGATTTAAAAATCTTATGAAAAGATATAAAGGCTTGTAAAAATGACAAATTTGATTTTTACACCATTTTAATTTATCAGAGTAATAAATGCCCACTCCGTGTCTTGTCCTGCTCCGTTAAATTACCTGAGATACACATGCTTAAAAGTGTCAACACAAAGGTTGGTGAGTTCATAAAGTTTTTAGGAAAAACTCTTTATTTGATTTGATTTCAGGAATATTTGGTATTAATAAAATACTAACAGAAATGAAACAATTATCGAATATATTCACAAATAAATCATATAATATTCAGCCACATTAGATAAAGAATCAATAATCCTGACATGAGCTGGAAACTCATGATACTAAATTAATCAGATAAACAATTCACATATGGGCGAACCTATACAGCTGTATCTAAATATATATGTTGAATACATATATATACTATTCCTTTATAGATATTGCACCAAGCCTCATGACACGCAAGGCGTTAACAAATACCGTAAACGGCGGGTGTTCATCAAATCAATGATGAATTTGCCCTCGTGTAATAGGTGATTTGCCAATTCCTATTTACTCAAATATAGTGTATCACGACTAATGCGGCTAACCAATTGCAATTGGCATTCCGTCAAGCATTAGTGGGACCGGAGGTCAACCCGAAACAGGTTTCGAAGTTGTCCACTATATTCGCGCTCACCGCAGTGATTAATGGCTCATGATAGAGGGGCTTTATGGCAATAGGGTAACTTAGGCAATATCAAGGACCTGTGGGCTCATTTAGCATATTATCATGAAATCAAGTATCGCATTACAGAGATCAATTTGAAAACAGTATCATTTGAGTATCAGAAATTCAGTTTGAAAATAGTATTGCTTGAGTATCAAAAATTCAATTTGAAAATAGTATCGCCTGAGTATCAGAAATTCAATTTAGAAAATAGTATCGCTTGAGTATCAGAAATTCAGTTTGAAAATAGTATCGCTTGAGTATCAGAAATTTAATTTGAAAATATTATCCTTTGAGTATCAGAAATCCAATTTGAATATATCGCCAGTAACACATTTATATCACATATCACAATAATCGAATTGGGAACAACTTTCACATGAATATCAATATTTCAGTCAAATAATTCATCAACATATATATATATTTCATATATCACAATAATCATATTGGAAACATTAACATAATATAAATCACAAATTATATTATTTTAATATCAATTAGGAAATTGATTTGAATCATGTATTTTATTTTATTTCATATACTTATCAATTTATCAAAGTATATGTAAGCATGTACCTCCCCCAATGAGTTAAAAACAATTATTTGAAATGGGGCTATGACTCACCTGGGTTTGATAAAGAGATGACGAAGAGTAAATTTGAATAAGATTATGGAAACGTCTTTGAATAGGAACCTGATAAATAAATTTATCTAAGAATTTGTCCAAATACAATTTGGCAAATACGAAATGAATAACGATTGATAAACAATCGTCATGATGAATGAATGATATGCAAATGATATGCTTATGTTTAAAATGATATGACCAGTTTTATTATTTACAAAGTTTTCCACTTTTTATTATGATAATGATTATACGTAATAAAAATTAGTTAATATACGTTATATATTAGTAACAAAAATTAAATAAATAAATATATATAAAATGAAACGAAAATGCATATGCCGTGAGGGTGACCGTAAAATAGAAAATAAAATAAGAATGTCAAATAGATTAAGTGTAGTCCTTGTCCTTTTTCCAATTTTACAACTTTTATACTAACGGCGTTAGCGTCACACCGTTAGTCCTTTTTATATATATTTACAATTATAGTCCACTACATGTTCAATATTACAATCTAAGCTTGTAACAATATTATATTATCAATTTTTATCCTTTCTTTCTGTTTCTACATTTTTAGTCCTTAGTTTTCACAGTTTTCACATTTAGTCCCTATACGTGTCGTCGCGTTACATTTTTAGTCCTATTTTTGCAAAAGTGATTATAAAAATTTTAGAAAAATTTCCTTAGCTTATTTTATAAATTTCAAGCTTATTTTAACTGCTTATTTCATAAAAGCTTTATTTATTTTGCTTATGGGCTTCAATTCGAACCAACTAAAGCCCATTTAAAAATTTAGAAGCGAGGGCATGAAATTTCTTTTGGGCTTGAACTTGGGCTTACTTTGTGATTCTGAAAATATATTTTATAGGCCCAGTGGGCTGTTAAAACGTGATGTCTTGTTGGGCCTTAGTTAAGCCCACTCGACAACTACTTATTAATTTTTATATAAGTTTGGTTTTTAAAATCTGGTTTGTGTCGATTTGAATTGGTTCGAGTAGGGTGTCAAAAAGTGAATATTTTTACAAGTCGTGTATATGAAACTATTAGTTTTCTAGGTGGTCTATTAGTACGTATAAAAATATGGTATGCTTGTTACGTGAAATAAAAAGATATACGTCGATTTTGTATGGTGTTTAGCTCGTTTTATATATGAGAAAGTGACTTAGTAATATTTCTATGTATGCATGAATTTTATACGTATATATAAGATTTTAAAACAAGTAGATATGATGCATGAACAATAACTTTATACGTATTTTAAGCGTGATACGTGACTCCTAGGCCTTCCAAGATAGAGGCTAGTCACGTAATACTTTCTATATGTATATACGTACGTAATTATATGTTTGAAAGAAAAATTTAATAAACATGATGCATGTAATGAAAGTAACGAGTATTATGAGATGAGAAGAATTGGAAACGACTTACTACACCTCTAGGGTGGTAGAGAGTCGAGAGAAATGGATGAAAAGAGTAGTATAGATACACGTTCGACTAGAATAGACAAGTATGGATCGTATAACAAGAGTTACAAACGTCTTGCTTCCAACTGTACTCGTATGGTTCTCTTGAGGTTTTTAATTTACCTTAGAATGGAAAAAGAGTAGAAACTAATTGTGATGATGAAGGAAATGAAAGGTGATCGGTATGTATATGTATATATATAAAAATTTGAGATGAATATGGTACAAATAATTGTGAGGGACAAGCACAACTATGCATTGCCAGGGAATAGAAATCCTATGGTAGCTAGAGTAGTATTAAAAGAGTTTGTGGAAGGTGGCCAAACATGAATCGTCCTTGTGAGCATTTGATATGTCGACATCCCTTTAGTAACACAAACGATTTGCTCATTTGTTTTTCAAGGAGTCTTAGTCAATCATACTTATTATTTACACATGATAACATGTTACAAATAATATTTGGAACTCATAGGCACGAACGGGAACAAAAACGGATAAGAAATGAATAATTTATGAACCGTGTGGGTCGAGTGATGGCCAAACGGAAAACCTTTTAAAAACGTATCAAATCTCAACGTATGAACGTAAAATTTGACACACTAATAGTCGGCTAGGAGTTTAACGAGATTGTGCAAAAATATATATAGGTCGTGTGTACGAATTTGAAATGAACGAGGGGTTTTGTAGCTTACTTAGTCGATTTGAATTTTTTATTATTATTGAAATTGGGTTTTGGGTGTGGGCCGGTTGGGCTAAAGGGATTAAAGGCCCGATTGGTTTTAGTTAATTTTTAGTAATTAGTTTTTATTAATTAGGTTTAGTTAAATAATTATTTTGTTAATTTTGTCGAGAACTTGTTTTGTCGTTTGACGAATTTGACAATATCGTAATCGTAACCATTTTAATATACAAAGAAAATTTTAAATTTCCCCGTAAAAATGGTAATTACAATAATGACAGAGATTATTTATTTAATTAACCGAAGTTAATTATACGAATTTTTGCGAGGTTTTACACAAAGTTTCGTAACAATACCCCAAAAGGAAATAACCAAAACAAAACTCCAAAGGTATCCTCAATAAAACATAAAGTACTAGTCGCTGAACATTAAAGTATCACAATCAATATCCAACAAATTCATAATCCAAACATAAAGATAAATTATTCTTAATGCAACTAAAGTCTCGTCTAGTCGCTGCCTTCTACCTTAGCTTTAGAAAGCTCACCTAAAAATGATGCTTAAAAAAGTCAACATAAGAGGTTCATAGGTTTAAGACACAAAATATATATCAGGCAACCAATTCGCTGTTATTATAAAACAAAGCAGGACAGTAGGACTAGTTATTATACAAGTTAGCATGCAATCTCAATCAATCAACCAACCCACTATCTGAATACTATATCAACATCAATTGGGACGGAACGTGCCCACGATCCAAGTTCACAATAATGGTTAATCATTACCCTCTGATCAGACCACACAGAATAATAATGGGTAAGGCTTCTACCCTTCAATTGGATTGCTCAAATGAACAATGGAAACATAGCCACCCTCCAATTGAACCACACAGAATATTTACACAATAATAACATAGCATGCAATACACATATAATAATCCTTACAAGTCCATGCATTTATAATACCACATAATCACAGTAACTTAAAAAGTATTTCAACATAAGCATCTGTTAGCCTTGCACTTTTATAAAGATAATGTCACATACGTGAATCGGACTAGATATATAGCATGTTGTGTCCTTAGGGACTACTTATGTAGATTAGGCAAACATGTAGTGTGATGAGCCTATAAATACCCCTCATGACTCTCCATGAGGGGTGTGGGAAAGCATTGTGTAAACACTCACTTATCAATCTAATATATTTAGTGTTTCTCTCCATCTTTTTCTCTCTACTTTCTCTCTCTAGAATAATCATGTATTTCGATCAACCGCGACCTCCGGAACGTGTTTCTTATCATAGCAAGTGGCATCAGAGCTAACCAGGGGCCAAATGTGGTGTATTATGGTGATAAAATCATGTTTTTTGGGCTGAAGTTATGTATTTTATCGAGTAAGGAAGGGGTTTATCGAGTAAGGGAAGCGAATTTTTAGGGTTATCGAGTAAGAATGAGGACTATCTAGTAAGGGTATCGAGTTAGATGTTACTTTTATCGAGTAAGCTTAGGTTTTATCAAGTAAGACTTTATGATTATCGAGTAAGCACTGAAGTTATCGAGTAAGGCCTGCTCTATTGAGTAAGTTCATTTTTTGGCGAGTTAGCCATTTACCTTATTGTTTATCGAGTAAGGTTTTCTTGCTTCCATCGAGTAAGAGGATACTATACCTCGTTGAAAACTTGTTACTGAGTAAGGAGTGTTCATCGAGTAAGGGATTTCAGCGAGTAAGCTTTCGAGTAACAAAATCTATCGATTAAGCTATTATCGAGTAAGGAATTCTGGGTTTCGAGTAAGGTTACATTTATCGTGTAAGGAAAACTTTATCAAGTAACCTTTAATCAAATAACCTTTGTTTCAAGTAAGGCTTGTATCGAATAAGGATTACTTGTATCGTTCAAGGGTTTCGAGGAACATTATCAAGGAATGAAATTCTTTAGAGTTTCTCAAGGTTCCATTAAAAACCTAACATACAAACCCTAGTCTTTCAAACCCTAAACACACCAAAACCACACCACGTATAGCTTAAAATATCTTGATCAAGAATCACAATCAAATGACAACGACTAGTATCGGATATTTGTGACTATGGGGATAATTCTTTATCACTTATCTGGGTTTAAACTTCATTTAAAGAGCATGTGTACTTATTTATCTCAAAGTCTAGGGGTGGATGGATGCATGACTTTTGAAGATACTTGTTTGTGCATTCACTGGTAATGATAATGATTAAGACTTGGTTTATCTAGTTATACCCTATGTAAGGAGTTACATTGTAGTACTCACGGGTTATAGCTATCACTTTAAGGAGTTACATTGTAGTACTCAGTGTCACACAAAGTTATGGATAGTCCAAGAGGCGGATTTCATATACTATTTGTTGGTTTGGGTATATGGCTCTACCTATGCTTTAAGGAGTTACGTTGCTCAGTATAGGTTCTTAGTCACAGCATCGTACAAGATTAAGTCACATATCTAAGGGATGTTTACTTCATTTTCAGATTGGTTATATTGGGTTGTTTCTCTAGTCAGTGGTCATTTACTAGCTGGTTGGAATTTGAAGAGGTCGCTTGTAGGTTGAAGGAAAGAGATGAGATTGTAGAAAAAGAGAGTCATATCTTATCGACATAGTCTCACAGAATTATGCTATCATGGCTTATATATTGCATCAGAAGGGTAAAGTAAAGGTAATTTATGGCATGTACACTACACTATGATGATTCCGATACCTCGCAACCATTAGGAGGGAGAAGAACATGCCAAAAGTAGTGTTTCGCCTTCAGTGATTGGATTGACTGAGAGAACTGAGCTTAACATCGTGAATGGAGAAGTAGTGTGCGTACATCGGGGCTTGTTACCAACTTCGATGCAATACTATGTGAGTTATGTTGTTATGATGCTCCCCGAACGACAACCATTGTGCTACAGTTTAGAGTCTACTTTATCCGTTGCGTGATAGAAGAAGGGTTGTTAGTTCAGGAGGGAGCAGAAGTAAGAAAAAGGCTCACTAGTTAGGAGGGAGTAATAACCTAACTAGAATATTACAGTTGAAGTTCAGAGATTTGTAAATCAGTGTCGTCAGTGCCAAAGATCAAATGTCGAGATTGACGGATGGAAGATATCTTGGAGGGAGATTGTTAGCCTTGCTCTTTTATAAAGATAACGTCACATACATGAATCGGACTAGATATATAGCATGTTGTGTCCTTAGGGACTACTTATGTAGATTAGGCAAACATGTAGTGTGATGAGCCTATAAATATCCCTCATAACTCTCCATGAGGGGTGTGGGAAAGCATTGTGTAAACACTCACTTATCAATCTAATATATTTAGTGTTTCTCTCCACCTTTCTCTCTCTACTTTCTCTCTCTAGAATAATCATGTATTTCGATCAACCACGACCTCCGGAACGTGTTTCTTATCATAGCAAGTGGAATCAGAGCTAACCAGGGGCGAATCATGGTGTATTGTGGTGATAAAATCGTGTTTTTTGGGCTGAAGTTACGTATTTTATCGAGTAAGGAAGGGGTTTATCGAGTAAGGGAAGTGAATTTTTAGGGTTATCGAGTACGAATGAGGACTATCGAGTAAGGGAATCGAGTTAGATGTTATTTTTACCGAGTAAGCATAGGTTTTATCGAGTAAGACTTTATGATTATCGAGTAAGCACTGAAGTTATCGAGTAAGGCCTGTTCTATTGAGTAAGTTCATTTTTTGGCGAGTTAGCCATTTACCTTATCGTTTATCGAGTAAGGTTTTCTTGCTTACATCGAGTAAGAGGATACTAAACCTCGTTGAAAACTTGTTACCAAGTAAGGAGTGTTCATAAAGGATTTCAGCGAGTAAGCTTTCGAGTAACAAAATCTATCGATTAAGCTATTATCGAGTAAGGAATTATGGGTTTCGAGTAAGTAAGGTTTCGAGTAAGGTTACATTTATCGTGTAAGGAAAACTTTATCAAGTAACCTTTAATCAAATAACCTTTGTTTCAAGTAAGGCTTGTATCGAATAAGGATTACTTGTATCGTTCAAGGGTTTCGAGGAACATTATCAAGGAATGAAATTCTTTAGAGTTTCTCAAGGTTCCATTAAAAACCTAACATACAAACCCTAGTCTTTCAAACCCTAAACACACCAAAACCACACCACGTATAGCTTAAAATATCTTGATCAAGAATCACAATCAAATGACAACGACTAGTATCGGATATTTGTGACTATGGGGATAATTCTTTATCACTTATCTGGGTTTAAACTTCATTTAAAGAGCATGTGTACTTATTTATCTCAAAGTCTAGGGGTGGATGGATGCATGACTTTTGAAGATACTTGTTTGTGCATTCACTGGTAATGATAATGATTAAGACTTGGTTTATCTAGTTATACCCTATGTAAGGAGTTACATTGTAGTACTCACGGGTTATAGCTATCACTTTAAGGAGTTACATTGTAGTACTCAGTGTCACACAAAGTTATGGATAGTCCAAGAGGCGGATTTCATATACTATTTGTTGGTTTGGGTATATGGCTCTACCTATGCTTTAAGGAGTTACGTTGCTCAGTATAGGTTCTTAGTCACAGCATCGTACAAGATTAAGTCACATATCTAAGGGATGTTTACTTCATTTTCAGATTGGTTATATTGGGTTGTTTCTCTAGTCAGTGGTCATTTACTAGCTGGTTGGAATTTGAAGAGGTCGCTTGTAGGTTGAAGGAAAGAGATGAGATTGTAGAAAAAGAGAGTCATATCTTATCGACATAGTCTCACAGAATTATGCTATCATGGCTTATATATTGCATCAGAAGGGTAAAGTAAAGGTAATTTATGGCATGTACACTACACTATGATGATTCCGATACCTCGCAACCATTAGGAGGGAGAAGAACATGCCAAAAGTAGTGTTTCGCCTTCAGTGATTGGATTGACTGAGAGAACTGAGCTTAACATCGTGAATGGAGAAGTAGTGTGCGTACATCGGGGCTTGTTACCAACTTCGATGCAATACTATGTGAGTTATGTTGTTATGATGCTCCCCGAACGACAACCATTGTGCTACAGTTTAGAGTCTACTTTATCCGTTGCGTGATAGAAGAAGGGTTGTTAGTTCAGGAGGGAGCAGAAGTAAGAAAAAGGCTCACTAGTTAGGAGGGAGTAATAACCTAACTAGAATATTACAGTTGAAGTTCAGAGATTTGTAAATCAGTGTCGTCAGTGCCAAAGATCAAATGTCGAGATTGACGGATGGAAGATATCTTGGAGGGAGATTGTTAGCCTTGCTCTTTTATAAAGATAACGTCACATACATGAATCGGACTAGATATATAGCATGTTGTGTCCTTAGGGACTACTTATGTAGATTAGGCAAACATGTAGTGTGATGAGCCTATAAATATCCCTCATAACTCTCCATGAGGGGTGTGGGAAAGCATTGTGTAAACACTCACTTATCAATCTAATATATTTAGTGTTTCTCTCCACCTTTCTCTCTCTACTTTCTCTCTCTAGAATAATCATGTATTTCGATCAACCACGACCTCCGGAACGTGTTTCTTATCATAGCAAGTGGAATCAGAGCTAACCAGGGGCGAATCATGGTGTATTGTGGTGATAAAATCGTGTTTTTTGGGCTGAAGTTACGTATTTTATCGAGTAAGGAAGGGGTTTATCGAGTAAGGGAAGTGAATTTTTAGGGTTATCGAGTACGAATGAGGACTATCGAGTAAGGGAATCGAGTTAGATGTTATTTTTACCGAGTAAGCATAGGTTTTATCGAGTAAGACTTTATGATTATCGAGTAAGCACTGAAGTTATCGAGTAAGGCCTGTTCTATTGAGTAAGTTCATTTTTTGGCGAGTTAGCCATTTACCTTATCGTTTATCGAGTAAGGTTTTCTTGCTTACATCGAGTAAGAGGATACTAAACCTCGTTGAAAACTTGTTACCAAGTAAGGAGTGTTCATAAAGGATTTCAGCGAGTAAGCTTTCGAGTAACAAAATCTATCGATTAAGCTATTATCGAGTAAGGAATTATGGGTTTCGAGTAAGTAAGGTTTCGAGTAAGGTTACATTTATCGTGTAAGGAAAACTTTATCAAGTAACCTTTAATCAAATAACCTTTGTTTCAAGTAAGGCTTGTATCGAATAAGGATTACTTGTATCGTGCAAGGGTTTTGAGGAACATTATCAAGGAATGAAATTCTTTAGAGTTTCTCAAGGTTCCATTGAAAACCTCACATACAAACCCTAGTCTTTCAAACCCTAAACACACCAAAACCACACCACGTATAGCTTAAAAGATCCTGATCAAGAATCACAATCAAATGACAACGCCTAGTATCGGATTTTTGTGACTATGGGGATAATTCTTTATCACTTATCTGGGTTTAAAGTTCATTTCAAGGGCATGTGTACTTATTTATCTCAAAGTCTAGGGGTGGATGGATGCATGACTTTCGAAGATACTTGTTTGTGCATTCACTGGTAATGATAGTGATTAAGACTTGGTTTATCTAGTTATACCCGATGTAAGGAGTTACATTGTAGTACTCACGAATTATAGCTATCACTTTAAGGAGTTACATTGTAGGACTCAGTGTCACACAAAGTTGTGGATAGTCCAAGAGGCGGATTTCATATACTATTTGTTGGTTTGGGTATATGGCTCTACCTATGCTTTAAGGATTTACGTTGCTCAGTATAGGTTCTTAGTCACACCAACGTACAAGATTAAGTCACATATCTAAGGGATGTTTACATCATTTTCAGATTGGTTATATTGGGTTGTTTCTCTAGTCAGTGGTCATTTACTAGCTGGTTGGAATTTGAAGAGGTCGCTTGTAGGTGGAAGGAAAGAGATGAGATTATAGAAAAAGAGAGTCATATCTTATCGACATAGTCTCACAGAATTATGCTATCATGGCTTATATATTGCATCAGAAGGGTAAAGTAAAGGTAATTTATGGCATGTACACTACACTATGATGATTCCGATACCTCGCAACCATTAGGAGGGAGAATAACATGCCAAAAGAAGTCGTGTTTCGCCTTCAGTGATTGGATTGACTGAGAGAACTGAGCTTAACATCGTGAATAGAGAAGTAGTGTGCGTACATCGGGGCTTGTTACCAACTTCGATGCAATACTATGTGAGTTATGTTGTTATGATGCTCCCCGAACGAAAACCATTGTGCTACAGTTTAGAATCTACTTTATCCATTGCGTGATAGAAGAAGGGTTGTTAGTTCAGGAGGGAGCAGAAGTAAGAAAAAAGCTCACTAGTTAGGAGGGAGTAATAACCTAACTAGACCATTACAGTTGAAGTTCAGAGATTTGTAAATCAGTGACGTCAGTACCAAAGATCTAATGTCGAGATTGACGGATGGAAGATATCTTGGAGGGAGATTGTTAGCCTCGCTCTTTTATAAAGATAACGTCACATACATTAATCGGACTAGATATATAGCATGTTGTGTCCTTAAGGACTACTTATGTAGATTAGGCAAACATGTAGTGTGATGAGCCTATAAATACCCCTCATGACTCTCCATGAGGGGTGTGGGAAAGCATTGTGTAAACACTCACTTATCAATCTAATATATTTAGTGTTTCTCTCCACCTTTCTCTCTCTACTTTCTCTCTCTAGAATAATCATGTATTTCGATCAACCGCGACGTCCGAAACGTGTTTCTTATCATAACCGCATCATTCCTATCCCAAGTTTAAAATAAAGTAAAAATATTGGACTATGAAACTCACCTCAGTCTTTGCAGCTTCAAAATTAATAATCACAAATCTAAACAACAAAAATAAATCCACGTTACACGCGATCAAGCTAAAAGCTATAGTTCATGTAACACGCATATGATGGATGTATAAAGGTCATATAAACCACTATGGTTCACCTAGACTCCATACTAAACACTACCAATCACTAACACGCACTAAATCCGTTGTAAACAATTTATCATAAAACGTAGATTTTTGGGGTACTTCTACCTACATAAAATCATGACAATATAAGCTCCACAACTCACACCAAAAACTCACCATGGTCCCTCATGAGCATATAAGCTTCTCCCAGAAGGCCATGCACTAAAAACACACACAAGTACTCTTTGAAAAATCAAACTCAAAAACTATCCAGATTCGGATCTGAACGCACACCAAAATGTTTTGACCTAAGAATCATATTTGTACAACTTTTTAGCGCATACCCTTCACAGGGAAGTCAAAGGGAATATAGAACTCAACTTATCCAGAAGGTCTAACCCTAATTACACTTTCAAACCCACTTTCAACCTCCATACTTTTACCCTAAATCTGTCCCGATTTAACAACTTTGACACATTTTTTTGCAAAAATCGTTTGACTGACCTCCCGACCTCGAAATCGATTGTGGCTGGACTTTTTGGAAAGTACTTTCTCTGAGCTGCAATTTAACCTCAAAATTCATGTAATAACTCATACCATCTATTAAATAACTTCGTATCTTTACAGCCTTATGAATCTGTCCAAACCCTAACTCATTAACTAACATGTTTTATGCTCCAATCTCTTCACCAATCATCATAATATTACTAATTATTGATCCGAACATGTTTTATATAATAAATTTACAGAAGTAAACATAAACCCTAATCCATCATATCCTTGTTACATGAATTATATTAATTAATTGAATATAAGTATCAAAAATTATACCTTGATCTTGATTTTTAAGCTTCAATAATAAAACCCTAATTTTTCCTTCTTGTTTCTCCCCTTGGTCGACCAAATATGCAGGAAAAATGGGGTGAGGGATTTTGATTTTGTATCTATAATACCCTGTGGATAATTCTAGATGATCCTTATCTTTAGGAATTGTATTAGGAATCAAATTAGTTTCCTTTTTCCCTTTTTTCTTTAATTTAGCAGCCCCGCCCACCTTTAATTATATGTATTTTTATTTTTTTTATTAATATTAATTAATACACTTAAAACCTTGTGCTTTTTGTGGAAAACTAGAAGGGGGGTTGAATAGTTTACCGCTTTTTGAACTTAATTATCCTTTAAAAACTTTACGTTTCATTAAAGATATAGACTCACATTACTTGTTAATCTTTGAAAAGTTTTACGGGTAATTAACGATTCTAACTAAAGACAATATGTAATATGCAAAGACAACGTAAGAAACGATCAAACCACAACACGATTGTTTATCGTGGTTCGGCTACAAGGACTCTTTTTCATTGCCCTACATCCACGCCCCGAGTTTCCAACTCGAGAGTTTCAAGCACTAGTCAACAAGCTCCTTTCACGGGTGGAGAAACCTTTACAATCGTCGCTTACACTTTATCCGTTACAAAAATAGATACCGGGTCCTAGTTCAAGGTAGAACCAACCTAACGTCGCCTATCCACTATTTATGACACTAAGCTAGATGTCGAGTTCTTTTTACAAGGGTACAACCACTCCCGATAGTTCTTTTACAAGGGTACAACAACTCCCGTCACACTATGTATTTTGAGGCCTAAAATACTAACCGATCACTTCAACACAAGATACAAATGAAGTATAAACTACCAAAGTTCATACATAATAAAGCTAACAAGTCTTGCAACTTTTGAGTTGAAACTTGTAACTTCTTGGAAGAACTTGTGAACTCCTTTGCTACATAAGAGAATCACACAAGTCAAATGATACTGAGTTAGATGAGAGAATATATGTAATATATGTCCTTAAGTGATGGGTGAATTCTTGCAAGTGGCTTGGTATTTATAGCCAAACCAACCAGCAGTCTGGCGGATATGGCGGAACCCTAGAATGGGTTCAGGGTTCCGCCCATGTACCCTGAGGGTTCCGCTAGGACTGACAGGAAAACATGCAAGAACTCTTTTCATATCAAGCAATGTCACATCAAGTTATTTCTAGTCAAACACATAATTGTGTAAGAAGTCTTATGGAGAGTCAAACACATAAGCTTTCCATAAATGCATGATGTGATGTAACATATACTATATTAAGAAATAAGTAAGTTTAATGTTTTATATGAAAATGTAAATGTATGCAAGACTTAAACTATAATCATTTTTTACTAAAAACTAAAGTTTACACTTTGTCGTTAACAAAACTTAGCAAAGATCGTAAAATATAAATAACGTTTTTAGGCGATATTTGTATTAACAATCTCCCCTTTTTTGTTGATGACAAAATATAAACTTTGTTTTTAAGTAAATCACTAATTATAGTGTGAAGTCTTTAAAAATTTTATATCCAAACTTGTTTTACTTAATTTATGAAAATCATTTTAAGTTTTATAAGTTTAGATATATTTTCTCCCCCTTTTTATCGAAACAAAAAGAAAAGTTGCGGAGACGCTCCCCCTTGGACAATACTCCCCCTAAAATGAGTGCCAAGATAGGAAACATGGATTTTGAACCTACAAAAAAATATGTTAGTTGCCGCACAAGACAAGTGTAGAATAAGTCACGAAAGCTCTTATTGTCTAAAACACAAATAATAGTAGCGAAGCGGAATAATGCAATTCTCATGCTCCCCCTTGAATATTACTCCCCTAAATGGAGTATCAAGGAAAGAATACATGGATATAATCCTACAAAAAGGAAGGTTAGTTTCTAAAACACAAGATATATGTATGCTACCATAGTAAGGCAAAGTTTACTCACAATACCTAAATGGTCAACAAACAATGCATACCTTATAGTAGAATGAAATTCATTTCATGTAAATTTTGATTTTTTAGAATGTCAAAGACAAGAAATTAGGAAGATAACATCCTACTTTAAAGAACAAAAATAAAATAAAAGGAAAATAAAAAAAATATCATAATCCTTAATGAGATACATCCTCCTAAAGAATGTTTTAAGGTAGATAATGATGAGTGTTTTGGCTTGTTAGGTTGTGTTTTTGGTGCTACTAAGGATGAGGCTCTATCATTGTTGGAGACTTTAAACTTGAGGTGGGTGAGACAAGGATTCTAGGCGGTCCAAAATGTGGTTTAGGATAAACCTCATTTCTTCGATTAGCATGCGAATATCCGTTCAACACCCTTCACTAATGTGAGCGGTTCTTTCGCAATGTCCGCAATCATGGCGGGGAAATTTTAGTGGAAGAGAGGTTTGATTTCTTCGTGGTGGATCATTTGAACTCGAAGGAGCAAATGTGGATGGTCGGGAGGTGTTTTTTGTTCCTTCACTAGATGAGTGTAACGTTGTTTGTAAAACCATAATATGATTGATTTGAGAGTCAACCATACGTTTGAAGGCATGAAGGTGGTTTAAATGAGTGTCCATTTCATTATTAAGGTTTGGAGATTTTTCCCATATGGATGCTTCTATTTTCTTATAAGAAGGAAATAGAGATTCAAAGTGTTGGGAATGCTCTTGTAGTGGTGGTAGTTGTTGTTGTTGTGGTTCTTGTTGTTGCGAGACTTGTTGTGGTGGTTCTTGTTGTGGTTGTTCTTGTTGTTGAACAAAGTGGCGGAAGCTTGGTTCTCCAAAAGGATTACCATGAAGGTCTTTGTAAATGGGGTGAAACACAAATGATTGTAGGTGTGTATGACCTTGATCTTGTGGAAAAATTGATGGTCTAGCATAACGGTAAGCCAAACGTTCAACCAATGATGGTTGATGAGGTTCATCATCTAATTTCTCACTTGATTGTTGTTGGGTTTCTATTTTAGTAATGGTGTCAAAGAGTGACAATGATGGAGGGCTTGATGATTTAGGTGAAAGGTCTTCTAAAGTTTCCAAATAGGGTAGTGGTGATGTTGGTGGTGTATGGAAAAGTTCCATTGGTGTAAGTGTTGGTGATTGAGGTGATGGAGTTTTTTATGGTTGAGTTTGTTGAGAAGGTGATGTTGAATCACTTGAAGGTCTAGTTGGTGGCGGAATAGTGGCTATGTTGGTGTTGCAATGTGTTAGAGAGGGTGTTGGAGTAGCAAGATTAAGCAAATCTTGTATAGTGATCACATTGGTATTGCAAGGTGTTGAGGTGGTAAGGTTAAGGAAATCTTGGATAGGTGAAGAGATGTCAAGTGATGCATCACTTGATGATGATGAGCTTGATTTGATGGTTTTGTTGAAGCAACATGGTTTTACACTAATCCTAGCGGTTTTTGTAAGGAATTTTGATGTTTCAGATGAGGTGTTGGATTTAGTCATTTCAAAGGTGTGGTTTTGAAGCTTTGAGAGAAGAAATTTTGATGGTGATAGTGTGATTTGAAGTGTTGCAAAATTATCAAATTTATAGGGTGGAAGAGATGTTGGAAGGGGTGTTTGGATTTGATGTTCTACCATACAAATGTTGAGTTTTCTAACATGTCAAATCATTGGATGTCAATCCAATGGAATTGGGTGGAGTGAAAGACTAACTTATGCACTCAATGCTAAGTGATCATGGGAAGTGATTAGGTTGAAAATGTTCTAAGGGTTTGAAGGATCCTTTTTAAGGGTTCCTTGGGTTAGTTATGTTTGAATTTGAATTTTTTGGCGGGAAATGACTTCCTAATTGTTCTAGTGAGTGAGAGTGATGCTAATATGTTTATTGGAAGTAAGGAAAGATGTTTCTCACTAAAGATAAAGATTTGACATTTAACAAATTTTGAAATTTAGAAAAATGACAAAAAAAAATGCATGTGACTGGCGGAACCCTCGCGAAACACTGGCGGAACCCTGTTTTGGGTTCCGTCTGGTCCGTTGGGCCAACACTGGGTTGCCTAGAAATTTACACTGGCGAAACCCAATTTTTGGTTCCACCAGTTCCGCCAGACCTGAAAAACAAGGCAGTCCACTTTTTTGAGGGTCAAGACGATTTTCAAATTTTTCAAAAACTCTTAAAAATGAAAATTTATTATATGTCTGATTAGGAAATGCAAAAAATAGACATGTAGACATTCATATCATAGGACTTTGATCGGGGGCTAGCGAATTTCACTATACAAGTGAAAATTTCCTTATGCATGAAAAATTGACAAACACTTCAAATATCGTCAATATGCATAAAGTCTCATAAAAAACATAGTCCGACGAAAATAATAAAGCATGGAAGTAAAAAGCAATATAAATCACATAGTTTAAGACATACAAAGTTCTAAAACCTTCATAAGCCAAACATTCCTTAATTACACATCTCACAACCGGTCTATCTTCTTCTTGAGCTTTCCTAGGTACCTTCCAAAGCACTTGAACATTCCTTTGGTTTGGTTGAACTCTTCGGATGCATTGCTAATGACGGGAAGTTCTTGAAGGTAGTCTAAAGGAGGTAACTTGGAGTTAGGAAGTTTAACGTCATCGCTTATATCGGATGATGAGGATGATGGTGAAGGAGAGCGAGTACGCTTGCCCTTAACTTTGAAGACTCTTTTATCACTTAGAGGGACGAATATGTGAGGAACGAGAGAGTAATCAAGGAACATTCCCTTATCGTTAGGAGGAATGGGCGAGATTGCTCTAAAGAGGCGGGTGAGAAGCATTCCATAAGGAAGAGTGGTTGTTCCTACCAAGGATATGTCGGCCATTCTTTTGGCTAGGTAATAGGCTAAGTTAAAAGGTTAACCGGTGGATATGCTATAGAGCATGTAGCTAAGACATGTGTTGACATGATCTCTATTTCCTATGGAACTTATAACGTTGGCTCTAAGAATTTCTTCCCATTTCTTAAATTGTGGTTTGAGCTCATTGAGTTCCATACCGAAAGGGTCCTTATCTACCTCATTTCCCGAACGATTCTTCCTAGTTGTTGAGGTCCTAACAAAGAGATGCTCATGAATTTCTTCTTTATTAGCAAGAGGAGTGTCGTATGGATGAAAACGCTCAATGGAATCAAGACTAGAAAGGGGCCACTTATCCGTGTAGAGACATGTACCAACATTAGGGACACCAAGAATTATTGCAAAATCTTTCAAGGGTATGATATTTGGTACTTGATTGGTTGTAAAGGTTAGTGAGATCTCACCATCGTCATCGAAGAAAAGGCTTATGGTTGCATAGAATTCTAAGATGAACCAAGGAAAAATTTGCTCATCAATGTCTAGGAGGGAATCAAAGTTGATTGCGGCAAAGTTTTGGCGAATGGATGTTCCTTTTAGGAAGGATGGATCAATGGTTCTTCCTTCATGAACATAGCATTTTTCTAGACTCTTAAAAGTTTCAACTTGATCTTTAGTAAGGCCTTTGGTCCTATGGTGTTTGGGTAAGTAATTAAGAGTTTCCTTGTGATCGAAGAATGTTGCGGGAGGCATGTTGATTCCTAGAAAATACAAAATTTAAGTTTAAATTAATGACTTTTATAATGTGGATGTTCTAGTATAAACCTATATGAAAACAATGTGGAGGTGCGGTTATCTTAACTCATTTTGATGCTTGAAACATTTTTGTAATGCAAGTTATGTTACAAAACAAAGGATAACCCAAACGCTCCTAATTCAATATAGCTTCGTTTGAATGTACCCGAAAATACATATTAGTTATGTATTCCCTTTAGCATTCAAGAGACATTATGCAAGTGATGTTTCAATGACGTTTTTCATTTGTTTTAACAATGTGGTGAAATTTGGTGTTCTAGTGACTTTTTAAAAGATAATGAACTTGGTGTGTTTGGTAAATCATGATAATAACAAAGAGGATACAATTCCTAACTAATGGAAATTATGATTAGTTTACAACCAAGGTTTTTCATGAATCAACAAGTTTATGCATAAACCCTAATATTCTAGTTAATGTATGTAGATGAAAGTGATAGACTTTGATTGAAAATGCAATTATGATAAGAATACTTACAAAGTTGATTGGATTGGAAGAGATGTGAGTGAGAGCCCTAATTTTCGTGTGGTAAGGTGTTTGTAAGTTGAAGTTGTGAGTTAAGAGGTGTTTGGTTTTGATTTTAAAATAAAAATATGCTGCAGATTCGGCGGACCAGGCAGAACCAAAGGGAGGGTTCCGCCCGTTTGGTCTCAGGGTTCCGCGGGAACAACAGAGAAAAAAATAATAAAAAGGATTTTTCTTGATTTTTGTGGTTTTATCCTAATGTTCAAAACTAAGGTTTTAGGTCTCATGAGTCTTTAACTAAGCCTAGGGAGATGAATGATTCTTATTCAAGAGGTTTCGTGAAAACGTAGAAAATATGGTTATCGAGTAAGACTTTCTTGGTTGAGATGTTCCTCAATGAGCATTTTTACCAAGGTGATGATGATGGATCACAATATGTCAATTAAGAACATAATGGATTGGATTGTCGCTGAAGTCGATGCTTCCTTTGTTGAAGGAATAAAATTGTTGATAAGAGGAATTCCATTTGTTGACGCGGGTTTGCTTGTTCTAGTGGAGCTTGTTGACGTGCTTCTTCATCCGATACCAATTTGAGAACCTTAAGCGTTTTGGAGAATCATTGGATAAGTAAGTATAAAAGTGCAAGTGCCACTTGTGCTTTTCTTATCAACTTATTACCGACATAATTCCATTTGGCATACACTATGGTTTCTATTCCCGTTCTTTTGGGATACCATAATCCTAGTTGTGTAGTGCCTTTTGATGTATCCAAACAGGCTCTTCTGAAAGAGTTGTTTTAGGATCTTCTCTAAAAACGAGCACATAGACAAGCACTAAACATAATGTTGGATCTTATTTATTGTGAGAACAAGTAAACTTCCAAACATTTCTCTATGTTTAGTTTTACCTACGGATTCACTAATCTCATTCTTGATAAGTCATAAAAGACTTAATCATTGTGAACTTGTGAATAACTAGGAATGTCTTTGAGTGATTATTCCTTGCTTTTGGAGCTTGCTTAGGTTATTAAAAAGTTTTTCATAGATTTACACTATTTTCTATTTTGAAAGATCTATTTTATTTTAATTATTGCTTTACTCTAATGTCCAAAAACTATTTTTATCAAATTTGTTTTAATCACAATTATGACCCATGATTCAAGTTTTTATGACCTTGTCAATATTGCTTGACTCAATGTTTGACACAAGACGAAAAGATGTTGTTTTTCATTTTTAATAGTTCATCTTCCTTGTTATTCATCTTAACTTACTTGTCTTATCAATGTTGGACTTTCGACTAAGTCATCATCTACCAAAGATGATGTCTTAGAAGGAGGTGGTCTTTCATCGAATGTTAAATTCAACGACTCCTCGACTCTTTAGGTTTATTTACTTAAAACACTATGAGTGTAAATGTCCAAGAGATACAACATCGTAAGACTATGGGTCGAATTTGATGTGCAAATCCTAGATGTTTATAAATCATTTTCTCCCAATCATCCTAATGTATTCAAATGATTTATTTTTCTTTGTGTGTCTTATATTTTAACAAAAGAGTGGTTGAATTAAGGCACGATTGAAAATATAAGGTATAATGTCAAAAGATGTTGTACCACAAACATCTATGAAATGTTGTGGTTTTGCTAAATTTGCAAGCATCACAAAAGTGTTGGTTGTTTAATCACTTAGGAGATTCTTAGTTAGCTCACTTGTAGACAAGTATTAAGTGAGACTCACTCAAGAGTTTCTCGTGTCTTTTCCCGAAAGTTTAAAGAGGTAAAACACCTTATATCTCCTACTAGATGTAGTGTCTAAATTCTTTAATCACGAAGGATCTAATCCTTGTTGATACTAACACAACATAAACACCTTAGAGTAAAAACTATTAATATTACCCATGACAAAACTTAATGTTAATCAACAAGAAGCAATGAAAGGTAAGTTGAAGAGACGTGTACCTTTTAAGCTCCATAGATGAGCCACCAAGAAGATAATCTTTAAGCAAGTTATCTTGACTCGTAAGAAAGCTAAACTCAAATACTTATGAATCCAAGGAGGTTAGATAAACATATAAAAGTATTGAACATGATATCTTTATCCTTTTATCATGAGCTCCTAATAGAGATAGAATTACTCCTACAATTATCTCCTAGGTTTCACAAACACAACTTGTTTTGTTTTACTTGTTGATGGTGCATTTGAGTCAAATCCTAATCCGGTTTTATCTCTAAATGACTTTTGACTTTTTAATAAGCTTTTGAGAGCTTTTGAACTTTTTTCAAATTTAGCAAGCATTTTTCCTTTTTCATTTTGTCTTTGAATTTCATATTTGTAATCTTGACATATTTTGCATTCTAGAACAATTTCAACATTGCTTTCAAGTCTAGACATTTTATCTTCTAACATTATCTCTTTTTCAAGATTGTTCACAAAAGATTTTGAATGTTCATTGTTAAAGATAGTTTTTAGGTCCATGTTGCATAAAAGTTTAGACTCATTTTCTAGTTTAGAAAACTCTAGAATAAATGTGTCAAAGCAAAAGTGTTTGGTTTCAAATTGTACCTTGCTTGATGTTTTATCTAGTTGAGAATCACAAACCGGATGGTTAGCTTCATCTTCATCCGTGTCATTCCATGAATCGTAAGCAGGGCCACTTTGAGCTCGAAATAAGTAATCATCTTCACTTACACCTTCATTTAAAACATTTAAACTAGTAGCACATGTATTTACTTCAACTAAATGTCTATCTATTAATTTTTCTAAGACTTCTAATTCATATGTGAGATCAAATTGATCATCTTTGACTTGACATATTTCTTGATTAAAGTTTAACATATTTTTCCAAATATCATTAGCCGTTTGACAAAAATACACTCTTTCATATTCGGTCCTTGGTAAAGCTTTATAAATCATTGTCATAGCTTTAGTGTTTTTATCAAGTTTAGGATAATCATCTTGATTTTCAAAACTTGTTTTCGTTGGTTTGAAATCACCAATAGAAATAATATGCCAAAGATCTTGTGTTAGACCTAAGACCTTGATAGATCTTTGAGCACTCGTGGATCGTTAGTTATGTTAATGTAATCACTAACACACTAAAAGAAAATCTCTGAAACTTGTATTCTAAAGCGGAAACAAACACAAGTGTAAATAATTGAATACTAAGAACACTTGATCCTCTATGGATCTTTTAATAATACTGAAATTGTTTTCTAAAAACGTGCCTTCAATACATAATGTTCCTTTTATACACAAGGAACCCTAAACCGTTTCACAAGAAACGTATATTCTAAAAACTTTAAAAGATATGCATTATCACTTCCTAAATAAACTCATGCATATCCTAACTATATTACATAAAATACAGAATAACTATTTCCGCAGAAACTAATAATGTTGAAACTAGTCTTCAGCACATACACTGCTTCAGCAGGAATCAGCTCTTCAGCAGTATCCTTCAGCAGTAACCGTCAGCAGAATTCTTACTTAGCAGAATTCCCAACATCTTGTCTAGTAATCGTAGGTTCAAGAGGTGTAGGTACTTGGGTACCAAGAGACTGAATTGTCTCTTCAACCACAGGAGTAAGCTCATCAGGAGCAACCTGAGATGGTGATGGAACATGATTGGGAGACAGAGGTAAAGGGGAAGGTGGAGGTTGATCAAAAGAAATAGACGATGGTTCAGCAGTTGTAGATGGCCCTCCCTCATTTACCACTGAAGGATTACCATCAGTAGCTACACCAGAAGATGATGGATTACCATCATCAGCAGTATTTGGAGAGGGAATAGTACCAGTAGCATCACCCTCAACTGCATTATCATTGCCATGTGGCAACATAGCAGCTAACATAGGGCGATGTTCCCCATCATAGTTAGTTTGCATAGAGGCAAATAACTTAGAACCAAGACTCTTAATGGGCACAAGAATTCTGTATTCAGTGATTATGTCTAATATAATTTGTAGAAACCTAGGGTACATTAAAAACTTATGACTTTGTTTCTCAATATTTTCTAGCATATTAGCAAAAATAAACTTTGAGAAATTATAAGTTAACCCTTTAGAAAGACAGACAATACCACAACCCAATTGGGTAGAGAACTGATCCCAGCCACCAGACATATTGCTGATACATTGGAGTAGTAAATGCACCAAAAACCTCCACTTGGGACAGAACTGATTCTTCAGCCACTTAGTTGTGTCAGTGCTTTGGTAACCAGCTTCCCTTAGCCCAGCAAGAATTTCTTCAGTGTTGGAGTGAAAAACTCCATTCTCATCATCCAGCTGAAGCTTTGTCCTTATCAAACTTTCAGTCACCACATACTCAGTTCCATCAATCGTAGCCACAATCTCTGTGTCAGATCTTTTCCTAGCAGATGCCCAAAATTGCTTCACCATCGATTCATATATCACATTTGGAGAATGTGTTAGAGCATAATGAATCTTTGAACGCTGTAGAAACTCCACCATTCAATCATACAGTTCATGTCCTTTAACCTTTTCCATAACAACAAACTTGTTAAGATCTTTCTTGAATTGAATTCATGCCATTTGAATGATTTGTAAGAATCGGTTATGAATTTTGCAAATGAATGATGGGTTTAAATGGAGTGATGGGAGAATAATTTAGTTTTGGCGAAGATATGCAAAGTAGGTTATATATGGAAGTTCCCCAATCGTGGTCAAAATTATCAGAAAAAAAGTTGACCATATCTGATGTGTAAAGTGGATCCATCCAATTTCAAAATTACCCTTCAGCAGAAACGAAGGTCAATCTGCTGATGAATGGTCAATCAGTAGAAACCACTTAAGAGTAAAAATATCTTCAGTAAATATCTTGATTTTACTGTGCCACCCAACTCGAATTAATTATCATAAAGCCTTGACTTCGCCTATTTAATAACCCCCAAATCACACTTTTACAGATATCAATTACCCCCAATTCTTATCAAAACCTTAATTTCTGAATTAACCCCAATTCTTCACCAAATCATGTCTTCTAAACTAGAAATCATTGACCTAACCTCCTCCACTTCCTCCTCTTCATCATCAGAGGATCTTCCACCTTATCCTTCTGAATTAGATGATTCATATTATGCTAGAGAGCTGGAGAGACGATGGAATGCATTGGAGAAGGGGGAACCAAGCAATGCCCCCATTCATGCTGAGAGACAATATGTTTCTCCCTTCATCTTTACTTCTGATGAAGACTCTTCACCGGATGAAGACGAAGATCCATAATTTATTCCTCCTTCCACACCAGAGAGATCCCAACCAAGGCCAAAGAAGAGTAATCCATCTCTTCCAACATCACGGGGTGTGGTGTTGGGTCTTCCTGCTCCAGGATCTGGTGCTTCATACCATGGACACAGGGGAAAGGGCAAGAAGGTAGAGGTGGTGGGTAAAGGGAAAAGGAAGGTGGAGTAGTTGGTGATGGGATGTTGCCAAGGACCAAAGATGTAAAACTAGGTTCTTGAGCATCTTCTTGCCTTGAACTAAAGATATAAAACTCGGTTCTTGAGCATTTTCGTCATCATCATCATCATTCTCTCCTTTCCATTTTCACCTTCAGCTTCTTCATCGTACTGGTCATGCATATCCACCAGCCCTTTTGTAATAGATGATAGAAACTTAGTATTGGTTTGGTAGAATTAGCATAGGAATGATCTTTGTAATCCACTTTTAAGTTGATTGTAAGCTGTAAATTGTTTCTTGAATGAATGAACAACTTTTCTTATTTGTCAATTTATGAATTTTACTTTAGTAGAAGCAATGAATCTCAGCATAATTGACTCTTCAGTAGAAACAATACTCATCATACATGACCATATTCCCTTTGAGACAGCTCTTGGTGAATTTCAAATAAATATCAGCAACTTCACTTAAGGACATTCTACACAACAGACACAGAATAACAAACAAGACAAACAAATCTTACAGAAACATTAGTTTGTTAGTGTTAGCCAAACAATAATCTACAAAAATTATACAAAGTTTACAATGACAATCCTCCCCTGAGGCATATGCCTCCCCTGAGGCTTATGCCTCCCCTCAAACTTTTCAGTCATGGGTTAAGTATACCAATATGGACCACTAAGTATTGAAACCTAGGTCCATCAAAAGCTTTAGTTAACAGATCTGCCACATTATCATCTGTGTGAATTTTAACCACTTTACTCAAATGTGTTTCATATGCATCCCTGATAAAGTGGTGCCTGATTTCAATATTTTTGGTTCTATTATGAAAAACTGGATTTTTAACAATGCAAATTGTACTTTGATTGTCAATAAAAATGGTGGTATTCATGAAATTAAACCCATAATCCAGCAATTGATTCTGAATCCATAGAACCTGTCCACAATAATTGGCAGCAGCAACATACTCTGCTTCAGTAGTAGAGGTAGCAACAATGGTCTGTTTCTTGCATTGCCAAGAAATCAATCTTCTTCCAAGAAAATGGCAACCTCCAGTTGTGGATCTCCTATCCATATTGGCACCAGCATAGTCACTATCACTAAATGCTTCCAACTTAAAAGGAGATTTTTTTGGGTAACAAAGACCTAATTTGGGTTGGCCTTTCAGGTACTTGAAGATCTTTTTGACAGCATTCAAGTGAGAAGTAAGTGGAGTGACTTGATGCCTAGAACAAGCACTCACAGCAAATGTAATGTTAGGTCTAGAAGCAGTCAAATACATCAAAGAACCAATCATGGACCTGTACAAATGGACATTCACAGGAAGATCAGGTTCAAGTATGTTCTTTGGTTTGGGAGCTTCATAGGGTGTAGTGGCAGTTCTGACATTTTCCATATCAAATTTCTTCAACATATCCCTGACATACTTATCCTGACTTATAAAGATACCATCAGGTTTCTGCTGAACTTGTAAACCCAAAAAGAAAGTGAGCTCCCCTATGGCACTCATCTGAAATTCTCCCTTCATCAGATCCTCAAACTCTCTACACCATTCTTCTTTAGTGGAACCAAATATGATATCGTCCACATAAACTTGCACCAGAATGATATCCCTGGAGTCTTTCTTAAGAAAGAGAGTCTTGTCAATGGCACCTCTTCTATAACCATGCTTCAGCAGAAATGCAGAAAGCCTAGCATACCAAGCTCTTGGTGCCTGATGTAGTCCATAGAGAGCTTTAACAACCTTATAAACATACTCAGGATGATCTGGATCTTCAAAACCCTTGGGTTGAGTCACATAAACCTCCTCTTCAATCTCACCATATAGAAAAGCACCTTTTACATCCATCTGATATACCATAAAACTCATATAAGATGCATAGGCCAAGAAGATCATGATTGCTTCAACTCTAGCCACTGGTGCAAAGACTTCATCATAGTCTATGCCTTCCTCTTGCCTGAACCCCTGAGCTACTAACCTTGCTTTGTTTTTTACCACAATATCCCTTGCATCTCTTTTATTCTTCAAAATCCATTTTGTCTCAATTGCAAATTTACTATCAGGAAGAGGAACCAGTATCCAAACCTGCTGATTCTTAAATTGGAGCATCTCTTCTTGCATTGCTTCAAGCCAACTTGAATCAGCAAGTGCTTGAGGAACACTGGTTGGCTCTATTTGAGAAAGGAAGCAAGCAAACAAACAATGTTTAAAGTCTATATGATTGTCCCTTTGTTGATTGTAGACATAGGAAATGAAAGCAACTTCACCATATTTAGTGTTCTTCACAGTACTTCTAGTTCTGACAGGTGCTTGAGGATCTCCAATTACCTTTGATAGGGGATGAGCAATATTGATCCTATTTGTTGCTGTGGGGTTGACATTGATGGTGGTGTCAAGGTTGTTCACAGTGGGTCCAAACTCACTGCATAGGAAGCGGAGTTGAAGATGCCAGCTTTGGGTTGGTAATTGCCAAGATCAGAAGGACTTGGAAATCTTGTAAAAGGTTTCCCAAAGTCTGTAGACACTTCAGTAGAAATGGGAGATTATGCAGCAGGACTATCAGCAGTTTTGATCACATCAGCAGGAACAGGAGAGCCTTCATTAGGACTGTCAGCAGCATCCTGGTTTCCACTGACTGCTTATACTGATTGTTGGAGTAAAGCCTCAGTCTCTTTAGCAAACTTTTCACTGAGCCTCTTAGCTTCCTGAGTGGCTGCATGTTCTTGCTTCTTGAGTCTAGCAAGATCCTCTGCATAATGTGACTCATCTTCATGCTCATCAGTAGAATGATCACCTGCAAAATGGTTAGGGGGAAAAGAAGGTACAACAATGGTTTGTTCATCTTTCTCAGAGTCACTCTCTGAGTCATCATCCAGGGAACCTGCAGGGTTAGTAGGAGACTCTTTTGGACCTGCAAATTGGTTAGAAACATGTCTAGTATAACCCAAGTGATCAGTTAAGTAATCCAGGTCAAAATACCATGTATGACCTTGTCCTTGAACATTAGGGTGATCTTCTAGGAATCTTAGGTTAAGGGTCTCCTCTATCCTTTTAGCATTTAAATCGTACACCCTATAGGCCTTGCTATGAGCTGAATAACCCACAATATATCCCTCATCAGCTTTCCCATCAAACTTTCCCAGTGTATAAGCAGTAATCAAAATGGTCACTTTACAACCAAAAGGTTTAAGGTAATGAATATCAGGAACCTTCCCAGTGAGAAGTTCATAGGGTGTCTTGACATGAGGTCTAGTGATGGATACCCTGTTCAAAACATAACAAGCAGTGTTTACTGCTTCAGTCTAGAACATAGTGGGTAACTTAGAGTCTGCAAGCATGGATCTTGCTGCCTCTATTATTCTTCCTTTCAGCAACCCCATTTTGTTGTGGGGTCCTTGGAGTGTTGTAGTCCCTTTTTATCCCTTTAGACTTACAAAGTTTTATTAATATTACATTTTTGAACTCTGTCCCATTGTCACACCTAATGCCTTTAACCTTTTTATTTAGCTGGTTCTCAATCAGGGTAATGAATTCTTTTAAAATAGGAGTTGTTTCATCATTAGTTTTCAAAAAGAATACCCAGCAAAACCTGCTATAGTCATCAGTGATAACCAAGCAGAAGTACTTATGATCAATACTTCTAATAGGAGTTGGACCAAAGAGATCCATGTGCAGCAACTGAAGAGGTTCTGAGATGGTGCTCACAGCTGTTATGGATTTGTATGAGGCTCTGTGTTGCTTTCCTTTGTTGCATGCAACACAATTATGTTCATTGGTGAAGACTTTTAAAGGAAGTCCCTGAACCAGACCAAGTTTGGAAAGCTTATTAATGGTCTTGAAGTTCACATGAGCCATCCTCCTATGCCATCTTGTAGATTCATCCAGGGAAGCTTTGGCCACCAAACATGTTAGATCACCTTCAGGTTGAACATCATTCAGATTGAATGTGTACAAGTTGAAGGTTCTAGGAACTCTTAGCAAAATGGTTGTATCTTCTGGAAGTTTGAAGTCCTTTGAGAGCACAAGACATTCATCCTCAGAGAAGAAAACTTTATTCTTGGTGTCACATATTTGTGACACAGAGAACAGATTGAAGTGCTAAAGTTCCTTCACATAATATACATTCTCAAAATCTAACAGAGGTGTTTTAATAGTGCCTTTCTCAGTAATTTTGCCATCTCCTCCACCAAAAGTCACATTGCCTCCTCCCTCTATAGGTACAAAGTCATGCATCTTATCCTTGTTCCCTGACATGCTTCTGGAACAATCACTATCTACTATGCCTACTTCAGTACTCTTCAGGGGATGATCCTACAACAACAACAACAAAATATACAAAATTAGTACACTTTGGAGACTCAAGTCATTGCTGACTTGAGCCTGCCTTGTGGATCATAAGAGTTAGGCCATGTAGATGCATTAGATCTACCATTGTTCTTGGTCCTGTATTGAAAATTAGGTCCCTTCTTTGTCCAAGAACAACCTGCTGAGGGCTTAACAGCAGTATCCCAATACCCTCCACCAACATTCATAGAGTCAAAATGTCTAGGCCAATAACCATTATGAAAGTAAGAACTAGTGGGTCGCACATAAGGTCTAGTACCAGTTCTTCTCCATGAAGAATGTTTTTCAGCAGAATTGTGTTTCTGCTGATGTGGAACAAAAGATGGTATATCATTAACATTTTTCCACATTTGCCTAGGTTTTCTTTGACTAGTACATACACCCATTCTTTGCTCATGAAAAGTACAATCCTTAATCAAATGAAATTTACTTCCACACACAAAACATTTCTTCTTTTTAGAAGATTTATTCAAAGTGAAAGATGTTCCATAACATGAAAAAGAATTCAAACCACAAACATTAATAGAATTATTTTTAACAGAACTAGAAACATTGTTTTGCAAAGAATTAAATAAGAAGTCTTCATAAGAAACTGTCTTGGTATCAGCAGTAACTCTAACAGGCTTGTGGGGAGTCTTGGGTGATGTCTTGGGAAGGTCTGACTTTTCACTTGAATCACAATTGGTATATGCAGTAGACCCTTGGTCAGAAGACTTGTCACTGTCACAACAAGAGACAACGTCAGTAAATTTAGAATCAGGGTCTGGCAAGTCAATTGACTTTTTGCCATAAAGATGGTGTGATCCATCAAAGTCAACAGTTATGGACAGGTCTGTGGGCATGTGTTCTCCTCTAATAGGTCCAAGTACAGCATGTAATTTACCTTCTTTTACATATTTAGCTAATCATGCTAGTGTTGATTTACCTAGGTCATTCCTAGCTTCTAAACCAACATATTTTTTAAATCCTAAACCTATTCCAGAGTTCACAGCCTGACTACCATAAAGTACACTAGCTAGATTATCACCTGATATTAACCATTGTTTATGTCTAGCTACCTCTTCATCTAGTTTCTCTTTCAGCACTAGATTTTCTAAAACAACATCAGCTTTTTCTTTTTCAGTACGCCTTAAATCAATCTTAGCACATTCTAAGTCACTTTCTAAAACTCTTATATTTTCTTCATATTTAAGCTGATTCTTTTGAAACCATTCCTTTTGTATTTCTAAAGTTTTTAAAGCCTTTTTATAGGCCTCAACTTCTACATAACATTCATTATATTTAGGTTTCAATTCATCATATTCTTGTTTAAGTTCATTATATCTTACACAACATCCAAAAACACAGTTATGTACCTGAGAGATGCCCATTAAAGAAACCTGATCCTTCTTATCTTCTATGGGACAGTATGCCAGCATATTCACTTGTTCAGAACCAGAAGCTTCCTCCTCAACAGGCTCATGAACAGTCTAATTGACATGTTCATCCACAGTCACCAAAGCTTTGGAAGTACCAGCTTTAGAAGTTCCTGCTTCCAATAGATATGAGCCATATCTAACTTCATCACCAGGCTTCCTATCCTTGCATTCTCTTGAGAAGTGACCCATCTGACCACAAGTGTAGCACTTAACCTTCCTTCTGTCAAATCTTGCTACATCTCTTCCCTTGAAACCAAACTTTCTCCCAGACTTATTCTCAAACCTTTTGATATTCAGAGAAATCATTGCCAACTGCCATTTCAAGTTTATCTCTTCCATCTCCAATGGATCTAACTGTTCAAAATCCTCATAAGCTAGAAACTGCTGATGTTCATATTCAGCAACAAAAGAGTGAAGTACCTCTTCCATTATATTACTGGATTTTGATTGAGGAGTTGGTTTAGTGTGGGTATGAGAAGATGATGCTGAGGTGTAAGAGCTTGAGGCATGATGCACTGGATTGGATGTGGTGCTAACAAAGGCTGAGTGAGTGGATGGACGAATAGGACTTCTAACATCAGGCTCAAGAGATTTAAGTTTGTTGTAGAGGTTATCAAAAGAGATCATATCGAATCCACCTTTAGTTTTGAGAGCAATGCTTACTTGCAACCAAGATGGTGGCAAAGATCTTAGGAACTTAGCATTGCAATCCTCATTATCTGGTCTAGCCTTCAGCTGATTGAGTTGACTCAAGATCTTGTGGAACCTGTCATAGCCCTTGTGGATTCCTTATTCCTCAGTTATCTGAAACTCTTGAAACTGTTGCTTCAGCATTGATTTCTTCATCCTTCTTGACTCATCATTCCCACTAAATCTAGCCTTGATGGCCATCCAAATGTCCTTGGCATCTTCCATAAAGTGGAAGTCACCCATGTGGTCATCTGGTATAGCCTGAAGGAGAGTTGTTCTGACTTTATTCTCCCTCTGCACTGCTAGAACTTCTTCAGCAGTTTTAGGACCCACAATGGTAACCACCCCATCAGCATCTTTGACATGTTTCTTCAAGCTGTTACCCTTACGGACAACTTCCCAAAGATTCCAGTCAATATTTGTGATCCAGTTTTGCATCTTCATGGACCACAATTCATACTCCTCTGCAATCTTAAGGTATGGGAATTTGGCATTACTGTTTGAGAGAGTGAGTTGTTGGAGAGAAGTGGTGTTTTGGTTCTGAGTTGCATCAGATTCATCATCTGTTCCAGGCATTGTTTTTGGTTGTTTTTTATTAAGAGGGTGTAAGATTGATGTTACTTAGTATCACAGAGACTCTCCCGAGGCTCTGATACCACTTGTTAGACCTGAGACCTTGATAGATCTTTGAGCACTCGTGGATCGTTAGTTATGTTAATGTAATCATTAACACACTAAAAGAAAATCTCTGAAACTTATATTCTAAAGCGGAAACAAACACAAGTGTAAATAATTGAATACTAAGAACACTTGATCCTCTATGGATCTTTTAAGAATACTGAGAGTGTTTTCTAAAAACGTGTCTTCAATACATAATCGTGTGTTCCTTTTATACACAAGGAACCCTAAACCGTTTCACAAGAAACGTATATTCTAAAAACTTTAAAAGATATGCATTATCACTTCCTAAATAAACTCATGCATATCCTAACTATATTACATAAAATACGGAATAACTATTTCCGCATAAACTAATAATGCTGAAACTAGTCTTCAGCAGATACATTGCTTCAGCAGGAACCAGCTCTTCAGCAGTATCCTTCAGCAGTGACTGTCAGCAGAATTCCCAACATCTTGATCAATTGATTTCACATAGTTTTTAAATTTACTTTTCCATTCAAGGAAGTTTTCTTTTTCAAATAGTGGTGGCTTTTGAATAGGTTGCCCTTCTTTGAGATTTTCAAAATCCATGGATCGATCCAAGTTTCAAAATATAATATATTTTAAAGATCTTGAGTAACGTAGCTCTTGATGCCAATTGTGGAAAACTAGAAGGGGGGTTGAATAGTTTACCGCTTTTTGAACTTAATTATCCTTTAAAAACTTTACGTTTCATTAAAGATATAGACTCAAATTACTTGTTAATCTTTGAAAAGTTTTACGTGTAATTAATGATTCTAACTAAAGATAATATGTAATATGCAAAGACAAAGTAAGAAACGATCAAACCACAACACGATTGTTTATCGTGGTTCGGCTATAAGGACTCTTTTTCCTTGCCCTACATCCACTCCCCGAGTTTCCAACTCGAGAGTTTCAAGCACTAGTCAACAAGCTCCTTTCATGGGTGGAGAAACCTTTACAATCGTCGCTTACACTTTATCTGGTACAAAGCTAGATACCGGGTCCTAGTTCAAAGTAGAACCAACCTAACGTCGCCTATCCACTATTTTCGACACTAAGCTAGATGTCGAGTTCTTTTACAAGGGTACAACCACTCACGATAGTTATTTTACAATGGTACAACAACTCCCATCACACTATGTATTTTGAGGCCTAAAATACTAACCGATCATTTCTACACAAGATACAAATGAAGTATAAACTACCAAAGTTCATACATAACAAAGCTAACAAGTCTTGCAACTTTTGAGTTGAAACTTGTAACTTCTTGGAAGAACTTGTGAACTCCTTTGCTACATAATAGAATCACACAAGTCAAATGATACTGAGTTAGATGAGAGAATATATGTCCTTAAGTGATGGGTGAATTCTTGCAAGTGGCTTGGTATTTATAGCCAAACCAACCAGCAGTCTGGCGGATCCGGCGAAACCCTAGAATGGGTTCCGCCCATGTACCCTGAGGGTTCCGCCAGGACTGACAGGAAAACATGCAAGAACTCTTTTCATATCAAGCAATGTCACATCAAGTTATTTCTAGTCAAACACACAATTGTGTAAGAAGTCTTATGGAGAGTCAAACACACAATTGTGTAAGAAGTCTTATGGAGAGTCAAACACACAATTGTGTAAGAAGTCTTATGGAGAGTCAAACACATAAGCTTTCCATAAATGCATGATGTGATGTAACATATACTATATTAAGAAATAAGTAAGTGTAATGTTTTATATGAAAATGTAAATGTATGCAAGACTTAAACTATAATCATGTTTTACTAAAAACTAAAGTTTACACTTTGTCGTTAACAAAACTTAGCAAATATCGTAAAATATAAATAACGCTTTTAGTCGATATTTGTATTAACACTTTTGATATTTTATAAGAACCTATATCGAAACCTAACGTCTTACGCGATAAACCTTCATTTTTACGACGACTTAGAAAATTATCATTTTCAAAACATAGTTTCCAAAAATAGAATTCCACACACTTTATAAATATAACTCACAAAACCAAACTCCACGCAACTTACTAACGCTCAAATGCTTGAACGAAAACTTGTTACGCAAAAATCACAAAACACCAAAACTACGCAAGTCATTTCTATACCACCAAGGTGATCAAAATGCACTTATCCCAAAATCAATACTACTCAACTCACAACGATAAAATCACACAAAGGGATTTAGTGCCAACACACACTCATATCACACATGTATCACATCAAACACCTAAAACGCACCAAACAATGTCAAATGGATCAAGACTATCAGTGAAACTAACCTGCTAAAATCACGGTTGTTACAATACTAAATATATGTTTGTTAGAGGCAAAGGCAGCAAGTCTAGAAACATCCCCTTGTACATACCTCAATGGAGCAAATTCAAAGAATCTATTATTGTGCATGTTGAACACAATTTCATCCTGATAAGCAATTAAACCTGCCACCGTTTATATTCAAACGTCAATAGTCAAGATATCAATCCTACTTACTGAAGATGCAAACCTATTGATTATGTATCTAAAGTCCCCTTTGGTTTGTAGTCGAGTTTAGGATTAGGATTTGAATTTGGATTTGGATTTGAATTGTGTTAAAAGTTGTTTGTTTTATATATTATGATATAAAATGAGGTTAAGATTTATATTTATTTTTATATTAAAATAATAAATAGAGTCATGACTAGTACATGTATTTTTGGACACAATTAATTGAATGGAAAAAAAAGAGATTGAGAAAGTTAAACAGTAACTTTTGTCAGAAAACCAAGGGTAGCAGGCATGATTTGAGTATGCCCTATCGGGTTCAATTCCACTTTCAAACCACTTCCTCTTCAACCAAACAAATAAATTAACCATCAATCCCAAATCCAAATCCAAAACCCACCAACCAAACGGGTCCTAAATAGTTGTAGTTTAGCTAATAAGTCAATGTGAAGACTTAGTTAGTATAGCAGTACAGCTGCTATGCCAAATATTCTCACTTATCATATTCTAATAGCCTACTTATAACCATAATACTCTGTTTATCCTAAACATACCAATCAGGGCACTCAATCATGCCACTCAAAGGGGATGCATATAAAATTCTATAAAAAAATATCATACCATTCAATATAAGTAAATTAAAAATGACGGGAAATTGAATTATAATACATTAACATACCAAGATTCGTATCCTCTTCCTCCCACTCCCAACAAGCCTTCTCCTCTTCCTTTATTGTGTCATTGTACTCGGATTATGACTCCCCTCCTTTTTCTTCCCACTCCCAACAGGCCTTCCCCTCTTCCTTTTTGGTGACATTGTACTCGGATTATCGATTGGTACAAAAAAAGTTACTTTTTTTCTGGGTCTTCCCCTCCCTCTTTTTGTCTCTACAACTACCTCATTGGAGCAACCGCTACCACTTCCAAGCGTAGGAATAGATATTGCACCACTACCACCCATATTTTGTTCATTCAAGGTTATATTCCACATCCATTGAAGAATAACTTCTATTATATCCTTCTCTATGTTTGCATATAAACCATACTTGGCAATTACTATATCACCAAATGTATCCAAAACTTCCTCAAAGACTTTATCATTTAATAAAACTTTCCTCTATGACTTTTTTGATGATTCCCCCCCCCCCCCCCCCCCACAATGAGCGAAGACTTTCCCTTATCATTATTCGCCATAGCTGGGTTTGGTTGTTCAAAGCTAGAGTTTGACGGTTGATTCTCTTAATGTCTGAAATGAAGTTAAATGAGGTTGTTTTGGGCACTTAATGTTTTCTGAAAAAGCCTACTCTAGAGATCTTGTTGCTTTAATGAAGTTTATTTATATTTGCAAATATAGTCCTTGAAGTATAATTTGTGGGAGAGACTATCAACAACGAAATGACGATAATACCCTCAGTGACGTGGCACTTAACGAGAAAAATAACGGGCGTCAGCAAAAAGTCGCTCTTGGTGGCCGTTATGCAAAAACACAAAACATTAATGTCGTTTTTGCACAAGTTTTTGTCTCGGTGTATTTTCTGCGCATTTGAACAACTTTAGTGACTAAATTTTCAATTTACCCAAATAAAATGTGAAAAAAAATGTGAATAATAAGAAAGATAAAAAGACAAAGAAAAGGGAAAAAAAAACATGAAATTAGGTTTCAATATTTAATCTTAGGTTAATCTCCACCATTAGATCAAACTCGATCGATGGTGGAGATTTGTTCCTTGGTAAGCACTAAAATAAGAGTATGCAAAATAAAGTAACTTTACTAATTAGTATTTGCTAATGACAAGTTTTAGGGTTAAGGTTAGATGTTAATAACTGATTTCCGAAATTTAAAATAGGTTATATGCAATGCCCAAATAAATCGTCATCAATCACCAACAATTCTTTTTAGGTTTTCTCAAACAAATATACAATACACTCTCTCTACTAGTCACATTTTCGTAAAATGCAGCGTTGGTTGTTGTCTTTGTCTAAGTATCACCAAATTTTCTAAAAATTCCTTGGTAACAATCAAATGACATGTTGAGCAACAAACAAATGGGGTGTTGTTACCATTTTCTTACAATTTAATCAAATCCTGAATGACTAATTTGTATTACTCCTTCCACTCTGAATTTGTTGTCCTCAACAAGAAATACAGTAATGATGATTGTTATTTTACTTTTACCCTTTTTAATCACAATTACAAGTACAATTTAGTGAGTATATGATAAGATTATAAGAAAATTTATTTTTGAACAACCAAATATATAAAAAAGGAGTATAGTTTTACGAAGAAACACAAAATAATATACTACTACTATTCTATCTCAAGGAGCCATAGAAAATGGTATGATACATACCAGGAATTATTTTTGAACAACTAAATATATAAAAAAAGAGTATAGTTTTATGAAGAAACACAAAATAATATACTAGTATTCTATCTCAAGGAGCCATAGAAAGATACATACCAAAACATGTTCGAGACAACGACCAAAAAAACAAAGACTTTAACCATTTGACTTGGCCCAAAAGCCTAAACACATGTGTCACATACTCGGTATTGGATGAATGTTGACAACTAATCAGTTAAGTATAAACAACAAAAATAAATAATAAACAAACTTTTTATTTTGCTACTTATAGACTACATTATCATTTCCGTCCCGTAGAAAATTACGTTTCAATATATATATATATATATAGGGTGAGGATCAGGTACGTTTTTGTCTTTTAGTGCGGATGGTACGGACGAATCTTAGCCCTCCATCTAGTCAACTATCTGAAAAAGGCGGAGTGACAATATCGTAAATATCCCGTCTTTTTTCAAAATCGTTACTATCGTATTACCTTTTTTTCTGAAATAAAATAAAAAAAATCTGGAAAAATTAAAAAAATAAATAGGCCAACAAATAATTAAAAATCGCTGAAAAAAGTTTCAAAAAAAATCGTTTTCATCGTTAAAGGTATTGTGATATTAGCGTATGATTTTGACTTTTTTACAAAAGTCAAGATCTAATATTGACAAAGTCAAGATCAGATCTTGACTTTTGTAAAAAAAGTCAAAATCAGATTCTGATATCACATAAACTTTTTTTTTAATAAAAAATTTAATATCACAATAACTTTTTTAATATCATAAAAACTTTTTCTTAATAAAAATTGTTAATATCGTCGTAACTATCATGTTTTCTTAATATCACTCTAATATTCATACATTCTTTTTCAGTTTTTTAATATCACCGTAAGTTTTTTTAATATCGTAATAAAAAAGACAATTATATTAAGCTTTTCACTAATATCACGGTTCATTTTTACACGTAAAAAAGTTTAATATCACGTTGGTCTTACAATATCACCGTAGCTATCATGGGTTTTTAGTATCACGGCTCATAATATTGTTAATATCACGGTAGAACTCATAATATGGTTAATATCACGGTAGCACTCATAATCAAAAAAACAAAAAGTTCTCAGAAAAATCTGAAAAAATTAAAAAATGAAAGAAGATAACAATATTAAGGATCGCTCAAAAGAAAAAAAATTAAAAAAAAAATCGTTTGAATGGTGATTTGGTACCGTGATAGTTGCGTAGTACAAAGATTTGGATTGGACGGCCTAGATCTATCCGCACGTCCGCACTAAAACAAAACATCCGCACGTGATCCTCACTATATATATATATATATATATATATATATATATATATATATATATATATATATATATATATATATATATATACACACACACACACACACACACACACTTTGGTTTTGCATGTAGATTAATTTTTCAGATTTATATAACGACAATGTTAGTTTCTTAAGAAAAGAAAAAAATATAGGTGCCAGGTATAATGTTCACCAAACTCACTAACTTCACGTTAGTGTTACATTATCATTCAACTCATCATCAAATAACCGTAATGATGAACAACAAATCAGACACATATAAATACACCACTTTAAACAAGCATACTCCACAAATTACCCCCCCCCCCCACCCTCTCCGCGCACGCACACCAAAAAAAGTGCACCACTAAAACGTTGCTTCTTTCTTCCTTTCACGTGTGCCACTAAATGTCTTTTTTTTTTTTTTTTTTTTTTTTGTAGTGTAGGTCAGGGTGGGTTTAGTGACCCTTACACATTGTGTTAAGAAACATAATTACAAATTTATAAGATTGTGACTACAAAACGATTTAACTTTTAACCAATATTTCCAACTTAAGCCCTAATTTGCAATGATAATAGCACATTATGGTATATGTTTATATATGGTATGTAATCGTTGGTTTGGCGTGATGTAGATAACCGTATGTTTGGTTTCCCGCGTTCGGTAAGAACCCCAAAGTTAGATCGACGATCTAGAGTTGGGGTAACACTCACCATATATAAGACAATTAGTGTGTGTTGGTGTGTATGAAATGGGGAAGATAGATTAGCTTCACTTTGGTTCATCTCATGAAAATGAACCGGTATTTATAAAGATGCATTTAGGGTTTGTGCAACCAAAGAATGCAATGTAATGGTTTAGGATGGTCCATGTGGTGGACATCCAATGAAGGAGACAGGAATTACGTTTGACGTGGCATCCTTGGCTCTGCCATATTCATGGAAAGTTCCATGTATGATTGCTTATATCAGCGTGATATTCGCAGCACTACCTCTACACAAATGAGGTGGTGACACATGTTGTTTGTTATAACTGCTTGGGGGATAAGATTCCAGTCTTATCCTTTGCCTGGATACGCTTGTCCAGACTTAGTTTGATTGTGTTTAGCCTAGGAACTTGCGTCCCAGGCAAAGGGTAATGGGTTCTAGCCTTTGTTGACCTGTTGTAGGTATTTGGGCTTTAGCCATTTGGGTTGGAACTCTCATACGCTATCATGTCCGCCAATCCATTAGTATATCATACAGTTTTTATGATATGGTGATAGACTTATTCTATCATTGACATTTATGACCTTGCTAGACTGATGAGACGTTTTCCCAGGCTATGCTTTTCATGATGCAATTGGGAAGCCTAGCCTGTCAACGTACAGTTATCACTTTGTATGTATCTTTTGCCCAAGCAGCATACGCATTAAATGCAAAGATGGCATGGTTCTTTGACTTAGTTGTCTTATAGCCGTCAACCTTCTCTTTGTTTCCTGGTTGACGTGATAATCATTTCAGATATTTGAAATTTGCGTGTATGTTCTATTTTTAACTACGTGCATGTCCTTTCAACCGTCTTCCTGTTTTTCCTGGCTTTGCGGTTCCTTTCTTAGCACGCATGCCCTTGTTTGGTTTGGCTAAGTGTTGGATGTGTTTTGTGGGCCCAAAAGATTTGAGGTATATAAACCGAACATGCCTTTTCATTTTTCTTTTTACACTTTCTTTGTATCTTTCCAACTCCTTTTATGTCACTTTCTCAATATTTTGAACATCTGTTCATTGTTTTCACCTTTTGTTTTATCATTCGACGAGCGATGAATCCTACTAATCCATGCTTTAATTTTCACATTTTTGATGATTTGGCGGAGTTCTGTCACCCTCTAGGTATGTAACCGTGCTCTTTCTTTTTCATTTTTTGTTGTATATGATTTATGTAGCCTTTCTTTTTGGTCGTTTATCTTTGGGCCATGCCTCCAAGAGCTGCTCCCGGTCCTCCTCCCACTATAGGGATTAGTGATTCTTCCGTAACCATTGCTAGGCTTGAGTCCTTTAGAAATAAGTTTCTTTGGATCATAGAGCTCCATCATTGTTTTTCCAGGAAAGAAAAACGTGCTAATATACCCCAAGAACCAGACACCATAGCTTTATATCTTGAGTATGCCAGCCAAGGTTATAAATAGCGTGAAGCATGACGTGGTGGTATAGCCAAGCCTCACGCCTTAGAAGCGGTGGCGAAGCCATAACATTTTCTAGACGTGACTTAAAGTGGCACAAAATATGAAAATATTTAAAGATTTATATATTATATCATATTTCATAAGGTTGCAAAAATCACGAATCGGTAGTGAGGCGGTCGACCCTTTTGTAGCTTGTAATCGGTGTAGGCGGTATTAATCGAATTGGCAGTTTTGGCATGTTTTGGGTATTTCTGGCGAGTTTTGGTTATTTATGGCGAGTTTGGGTATTCCCGGCAAGATTTTCCTTAAAAAATCTTATAAACTATAAGTGATTAAAACTAGTTTACGACGAGTTTTGGGTATTTCCGGCAAGATTTGCAAGTTTCGACAAGTTTGACCATCGTTGACAGTAGTTGACCACCGTTGATCATGGTTGACCAATTTGTTTAACCGATTTACACAAATAGGAAAGGTTGCTGGCCCAATAGCGCCTAAGCGACGATTAATCGGCCTTGTATGCCTTTTTTGCAACAGTTATATTTCATATATATCAAGTTTATAAAAAATGTTGGTATATATAAGGAATTAAGTCAAAAAACTATCTTTGCATGTTTTTCATTTTTTCAAAAAAACATTTTTCATCGGAATTAAATTCAAAAAAAGGCACAACGCCTCGCGCCTTTTCATGTCTCATCTCACGTCACGCCTAGAACCGACGTCTTGGTCTATTGTGTAACGTAGAGGTCGTGCCTCGCGCCTTAGCGCAGCCATGACGTGACTTTTAAAACCATAATGACAGCCATGGTAATCTTAGGTTTCCTCTACACCTTTTTCCGGCAACTGTTCAACTTCTATGGCATTCGTTTGTCATATTTGCATCCAAGTGGGGTCTATAGGATTACCACTATCTTGCTTTCATGCTATATTGTGAATATGCCAGCATTTATTGATGTATTTCGTGCCTTCTTTTTGAAACCATGTGGTTCTTGCCCTTGGTATACCATAAATAAGAGGAAAAATGAGAAAAAGTTTACACCGGAGGCCGACTCTAGTTAGGCAAGGATAAAATCAGACCCAAAGTTTCTTCACAGGGAGGCCGCCTATATTTTCCGAACCATAAGGACGAAACATGCAACTTGGCAAAACCACAAGGACAAATTTTGTAATTTACTCATAAAATAATAAACGCACTTTTATTTGTAATTTACACATCGGGTACGTTTAGTAGTTCGATTAAAAAATAAGAATAATAATAAAAATCATCTAGCTCTCTGTTGCTAGTTTTGTAAGAATTTGCAATGGCAATTTTATCTTCACAAAATATGCTTGAAAATTCCAAAAAGGTATTTAGTTGATAGTTTGTATTTTTCAGATTTATATGAAGATGTCATTGTCTTTCGAAACACAAGTATAAGAGCACTAGGTGTGATGAAGAGGGTAAGTTACTCTTTGGGGTCTATGGGGTGCCACATCACTTTAACAAACCTCCACAATTACTCACCCCTCCTCTCATAACTAACCTCAACTTACTCATTTGGAGCACTTCACTTACAATTTTTCATTTATTATATAAAAATACAAAAAAAAAATAATAAAAAAATAAGATATATTTACAAAACCCATCTTCCTCAACAAAACCCATCTTTCTGCACACACACTCTCTCGAGTTTATTCCTCAACAAAACCCATCTTCCTCAACAAAACCATCTTTCTGCGCGCACACACAACCCACAACCCATTTATAAATTGAAAAAAAAAAGAATAAACTCACACTTTGGCCCCACAAACTGTCACGATGTCAGAATTTTACCCTCGCCGTGCAGACAATGAGGGTTCAAATGGCAAAGAAAGAAATGGGGAGGGGTGTCATGGCGAGGCATAACGAGGTGCCACCGTGGCACAGCAAGGCACAACGACAATCACACCGTGTGCTCTAAGAAAATGAGTACAAAAGAATTTACTAGTTTCTAACTAATATGTTCAAATTAGGACCTAAGTTGCAATGATAATGATGCATTTCGTTATACATGTATTATGTCCTTCAATCTAACAAAAGTCTAATTACAAAAAGATTATATTGTACAAGATAAAAACATAAAGGCCCAATATGATGTGTTACCTGTCAGACAATTTTATAGAACATGGACCAAGTCCACACCACATTATCAAACCCTAATAGCATTCTGTAAGGTAACCAAATTATTGGTTAAACTTTAACCAAGTCCACGTTAAAGCGAGGTTAACATACCCCCCCCCCCTCTGATTAAAGGCGCGTTAACGAAGGTAGTTAAATAATGTGGCGTTAAGCTTGATCCGAATAAAAAAATCACTTTACCCCCCCCCCCCCCCCCCATTTATTGAATCAAGGCGTTCCATTTAAAAAAAAACATTTTGCCCCCTCAACGTCATAAAAGTTTAGAAACATAATAAAAACATAGAATACAATACGAAATTCAATACAACACAATAAAAACATATAAAGATAAAATAGTCGTATGTAATTTAAAACACATATTAAAATACGATACGAAAACACAACATGTTAGGAATTAAATAAACAAAAGAATCTGAAGATTCAGCATAAAGGTTTAAAGGAAATACGACAAGTATGTTTCTGCTGAAGACCGTTTCCACTGAAGGTGATTCTGCTGCTGGATCCTGCTGCTTGATTCTGCTGCTGCTATGACTCTGCAGCTATGACTCATACAAACAGCTTTGTAGATAAGAACGACTTATTCTACTGTTGCATATATAAGATAATATCTTAGTTGTAGTCATCAAATTGAACACTCCAAGTGAGTTGTAAACCTAGATACATGTTGTATCTTAATGACTAACATGATAAGTCATCATCTAAGCTAGAACAAGTGATTAGTCATAAGCTAGTTATTTGTTGAGTCATGAAGTTTGTAAAAGATCTTTCCTTGGACTATAAAAGGAAAATCTTAGATGTGTATAAATATATCAAACTAGAATGTGCATGTGAAAAGATATACACAGACAATACAAAGAACAAACATAAGTCACATAAGATTCAAGGTCTTGTAACCCTAGTGATAGTAAAGATCACTCGTATTATTTTGAATAATATTGAATCATTTGGTGTTAACTATTCTATTTCCATATCCAAAACATAAATCTTCTAAAGTGTGGTTAAGTAGATTCCGCATACTTAATCATATTCACACAAACATATCTTATACACAAAGAACGAAGGCTTAACCACCTTACCGTGTAATCGACCCTCAACAAGTGGTATCAGAGCGTCAGGTTGATATTTTTGTTTTAGAAGAAGAAGCTAGAAATGGATGTTGAGTCTATTCAAACAAATGTTGCTGCAAAATTACCAATGCTCAAACAGAATGAGTTTGAGATGTGGAGGTTAAGAATAGAACAATATTTTCAAGTGCAAGATTATACACTTTGGGAAATTATTGAAGATGGAGATTCTTTCAAGTCTACAACCACTACATCAACAGTTGATGGTAAGGAAGTTGCAAAGCTGCAAACCAAGCCACAAACTGCAGAAGATAGAATTAAGAAGAAGAATGACCTAAAGGCCAGAAGCATGCTGATGATGACCATTCCAAATGATCAACTTATAAACTTCAGTAAATTCAAAGATGCAAAATCATTATTTGAGGCCATTATTGCAAGGTATGGTGGGAATGATGCCACCAAGAAGACCCAGAAAACTCTTCTTAAGCAACAGTTTGAAAATTTCACATCAACCAACCATGAATCTTTAGACCATATGTTCAACAGGCTACAGAATATTGTGAGTCAACTTGCTATTCTTGGAGTTGAAATACCTCAAGAAGATTTAAACTCAAAATTTCTGAGAAGCTTACCTGAAGAGTGGGCTATGCATGTTGTTTTCTGGAAGAACAAGTCAGACATTGACACTATGGATCTTATGGATCTGTATAGCAATTTTAAAATTGTTGAGCAAGATTTGAAGAAAACTGGAGGTTCTAACTCAAGCACTGGGAACATGGCATTTATGTCATCTCCTAGTAATTCAGTTCCAGTTACTAATGAGAAAGTTCATGATGGTGTAAGTGCTGCAAGTTCATCAAGCAGTACTTTTGGAATTTTGGATGAGAAAACATGTTGTGCTTTTTTCACAAGCAAGCATAATGGATCCATGTTAACTCATGAAGACCTTCAAGAGATCAATGATGATGATCTGGAGGAAATGGATATAAAATGGCAAATTTCTCTTCTTAGCATGAGAGCTAAGAAATTCTATCAAAGGACGGGGAAGAAGATCACAATCAGTAGCAATGATCCTGCTGGTTATGACAAGTCAAAGATAGAATGCTACAACTGTCACAAGATGGGACACTTCTCAAGAGAGTGTAGAAGACCAAGACAACAAGATAGCAGAAATAGAGATGTTGGAAGCAAATCCAATACAAGGGAGATTTCTGAACCAAAAGTTATGGTAGCTATTGATGGGTTAGGTTTTGATTGGAGCTTCATGGATGATGAAGAAAAGGGTTCTTCACAGATGGCTCTTATGGCATTTACTGCAACTGAGGTACATGATCATAAATCTTGTTCAAATTCTTGTACTGCTCTTAAAGACTTAAAAATCTTAATTAAACAGTATGATGACCAAAAGGTTCAGCTAGCCAAAACTGATCAAGATCTTTTCAATTATAAATGTGGTTTAGAATCTATAGAGAGGCAAATCCTATACTATAAAAAGAATGAACTTACCTTTACTGATGCTAAAACTTTACTTGAAAATGACAATCAATTTAAAGATCAAATCATTGAGGCTTTAAAAGAAGCATTGGATAGGGTTAAGACTGAAAAAGAAAACATTCAATTGACTGTAGAGAAGCTTGAACATGCTTCTAAAAATGTAAACAAAATAATAGACAGTCAAGTAAATAATAAAGTTAAGTCAGGATTAGGATATAATACAACCCCACCTCCTTATAGAGGTATCCCAAAACCCCCAGGGATAGACCTAGAGCATTCAGGATTACCTGAATTTCAGCTACCTAAGTTACAATATGGAGTTCAACCAAACTCTAATATAGTAGCTGATGAGCCTAAGAAAGAAAGTAAATGTTCATGTAAAACATTACTTTTTCAGGACAAGGTGTCCTTTGTAAATAAACAGGTTATGTCTAAACCTGAAGTGGTTAAGAAAGCAAGAACAAAAGTTCCTAAGATAGTCAAACACAATACTGATAGGCCTAAAACCAATGAAAAATATGTTAGGCAACCAGTTAGATATTGTGAACAATATAGAACCACAAACAAGCCCAGAGGTAACCAAAGAAATTGGAATAACCTCAAGTCTTACCAACTAGGTTATGACTTTGCTTTTCACAATAAAGCTTGTTTCATTTGTGATAGTTTTGACCATCTTGCAGCTTTCTGTAACCAATGGGTATCTGGGTATGAAAGTAATAGAGTGAACTACAAAAGGCAAACACCTAAATCTCATTTTCACTCTAATTCTAAAAGATCAAAACCCAAAACAGTCACAAAAACTGTTCCTGCTGAAAGGAAAATGGTTTCTGCTGAAAAACCATATATGATTGTTTACCCAAAATCAACAATTAAGGGTGCAAAAACAACTTTCAAACATGCATCTAATATTGTTCAAAGGCCCATTCAAACAAAAGCAGTGGTCCAAAAACAAGTTTGGAGACCAAAGGGTACAACTACAAAGCTAGCAGTTTCTTCTGCAAAGCATACTGCTGCTAAGGGTAACAGGGCAAATGCTGTTAAGGCCTCAGCATGTTGGATTCTTAAATCCAATGTTGCATCAACAGTCCTCAAGAGATTACATTTCATTGATGTAAGAGGCAGATCCAAGTCAGTGTTGGCTTGGATCCCCAAAGAAAACTAATTCTTTTATTTTGTGCAGGGACATTCACCAACAGATCATGAAGATCAAGGATATTCAAATAGTGGGTGTTCAAGGCACATGACAGGCAACATGTCTTATCTTTCCAACTTTCAATCAATTGATGGTGGATATGTTACCTTTGGAGGAGGAATTGGTGGAAAGATTACTGGTAAAGGTACTATCAAAACCAGTAAATTAGATTTTGAAGATGTGTTTTATGTGCAAGAGCTTAAGTATAATCTCTTTAGTGTCTCACAAATGTGTGACAGAAAGAATAATGTTCTTTTTACTGAGACTAAATGTCTTGTACTTTCTCCTGATTTTAAGATGCCTGATGAAAGTCAAGTACTTCTTAAAATTCCTAGGAAGGGCAATATGTACAGTGTCGATATGAATAACATTGTTTCTAAAGATGCTTTAACTTGTCTTGTTGCAGAGGCCACATTAGATGAATCTATGTTATGGCATAGGAGACTTGGTCATATTAACTTCAAAACCATAAATAAGATTGTCAAAGATGGTTTGGTAAGAGGTTTACCTCAAAAACGATTTGAAAATGATCAAACATGCATTGCTTGTCTTAAAGGCAAACAACATAAAGTCACTTGTAAGCCCAAGATTTTTAACTCTATCAATCAATCATTGTTTATGCTTCATATGGACTTATTTGGACCTGTTTCAGCAAGTAGTATAATGCATAAGAGATTTTGTCTAGTTGTTACTGATGACTATAGTAGATTTACATAGGTATTCTTTTTAGGAACAAAGGATGAGACTTCTAGCATCCTTAAGACCTTCATTACAGAGATAGAAAACCTAGTAAGCAAAAGAGTAAAAGTCATTAGATGTGATAATGGGACAGAATTTAAAAATAGAGTTATGGATGATTTCTGTAAAGAAAAAGGTATTAAAAGAGAATTAAGTGTTGCTAGAACTCCTCAACAGAATGGAGTAGTTGAAAGAAAGAATAGAACACTAATAGAAGCTGCTAGAACTATGTTAGCTGATTCAAAGTTGCCTATAACTTTTTGGGCTGAAGCAGTCAACACTGCTTGTTATGTTCAGAACAGAGTTTTAATAGTGCAGCCTCACAATAAGACATCATATGAACTTTTTAGAGGTAGAACTCCTGAAATAGGATTTCTTAGACCTTTTGGATGTCATGTGACAATTCTAAATACCTTAAACCATCTTGGAAAGTTTAATGGTAAAGCAGATGAAGGATTCTTAGTTGGATACTCTATCAATAGCAAAGCATTCAGAGTGTACAACATAAGAACTAGAAGAGTAGAAGAAAATCTGCATGTGAGATTTTTAGAAAATAAATCTAATGTAGAAGGTCAAGGACCAAAATGGCTATTTGATCTTGAATCTCTAACCCATTCAATGAATTATGTGCCTGTTGTTGCAGAAATTAATGATTTTTCAGGTTCACAAGCAACGGATGAGGCAAGGTTAGACAAGAAGACACATCAAGATTATGTGATGATGCCAATATGGTCAAATACAAGTGTGGAATCAACTTCAACAAATGGTGAATCTTCTTCTGGAAAAGCTAAAGAAGGTGTTGAAGATAAAAACAGAGAAGGAAGAACACAAGAACAACAAAACATTCCTGCCAATGAGCAAAACGTTCCTGCTGACGAGCAAAACGTTCCTGCTGATGAGCAAAACGTTCCTGCCAATGAGCAAAATGTTCCTGCTGATAAGCAAATTGTTTCTGCTGATATTTCTTCAGAAGAAACAAAAGTAGACTTTTCAGAAGATGAGGTGGATTTAAGTAATATTCCATCTGATTATCAAGTTCCTTCCACTCCACAATCAAGGATTCACAAAGTCCACTCCCTGGACAATGTAATTGGAGATGTACAATCAGGAGTAAAGACAAGACAACAATTGATGTCTTCAGATCAAAAAGGGATTCTTGATGCCCTTTATGCTTCAAAGCAGCATGAGTTTTCAAACTCTTGTTTGTTTGTATGTTTTCTCTCACAAGATGAACCAAAGAATATTCATAAAGCCCTAGAGAATTCAAGCTGGTTGGAGGCTATGCAAGAGGAGCTTCTTCAGTTTAAGATTCAAAAGGTTTGGGTGCTAGTTGATTTACCTAATGGTGTTAGAGTAATTGGCACTAGATGGGCTTTTAGAAATAAAAGGGATGAAAGAGGCATAGTGATTAAGAATAAGGCTAGATTAGTAGCACAAGGGTACACACAAGAAGAAGGGATAGACTATGATGAGGTTTATGCTCCAGTAGCTCGAATTGAGGCAATTAGGCTTTTCTTAGCTTATGCTTCATTTATGAACTTCACAGTTTACCAAATGGATGTCAAGAGTGCATTTTTATATGGTTCAATTGAAGAAGAGGTGTATGTTACACAACCTCCAGGATTCACTGATCCTGACCATCCAGACAAAGTGTACAAGGTAGTTAAAGCTCTATATGGCCTACATCAGGCACCAAGAGCTTGGTATGCAACACTAGCTTCCTATTTATTAGAAAATGGATTTCAAAGAGGAAAGATTGATCAGACACTTTTCATCAAACAGCACAAGAAAGATCTTCTGTTAGTACAGGTGTATGTGGATGACATTATCTTTGGATCTACAAGGAAGGAGATGTGTTTAGACTTTGAAAAACTTATGAAAGATAAGTTTCAGATGAGTTCTATGGGAGAACTTACATTCTTTTTGGGTCTGCAAGTTAAGCAATCATCTGAAGGCATATTTATTAGTCAAGACAAATATGTTGCAGAGATTCTTAGAAAATTTCAATTTGCTGATTCAAAAATAGCAAGCACACCAATGGATCCTGAGAAGCCACTTCTTAAAGATGCAGATGGAGAAAATGTGGATGTACATACATACAGATCTATGATAGGTTCTTTAATGTATCTTACATCATCCAGACCTGATATCATGTTCTCTGTTTGTGCCTGTGCAAGATTTCAAGTAACTCCAAAGGTTTCTCATTTAACAGCAGTCAAAAGAATTTTTAGATATCTCAAAGGTCAACCAAGGTTGGGTTTATGGTATTCTAGAGAATCACCTTTTGATTTGATAGCATTCTCAGACAGTGACTATGCTGGTGCTAGCTTGGACAGAAAGTCAACAACCGGAGGATGTTAATTCCTTGGATGCAGACTTATCTCATGGCAGTGTAAGAAGCAAACAATTGTGGCAAATTCAACAACTGAAGCTGAATATGTAGCTGCTGCAAGTTGCTGTGGTCAAGTTCTATGGCTTCAAAACCAACTTCTTAATTATGGGTACAATTTCTTACATACCATAATTCATATTGATAATAGTAGTACAATTTGCATTATTAAAAATCTAGTGCAACATTCTAAAACAAAACACATTGAAATAAGACATCATTTTATAAGAGATTGCAATGAGAAAAGGTTAATTCAAGTAATGAAAATTGCTTCAGATCAAAACTTTGCAGATCTTCTTACCAAAGCTTTTGATGTTGGTAGATTTCAGTACTTGGTAGCAAGTATTGGAATGCTTAATCTTTAAATTTTTTCAATATAATGTGTTTTTGTATATAGATTTTTGTTAATGCATCTAACTTTGTTATTTAAGACTACTATTAACAATATTTGAAGTTATTCATACAGTTAGTCCTATGCATTATTCTAATTCAAGGCAAGTACTTTGTACTTTGTTCTTATGGTTTTAGACTAACAATTTCAGGTATGAATATGTAAGCTGAAAGGTTATTTCAAGTGAAATCTGCTGATCATTGCTGCTGAAAGCTGATCATTGCTGCTGATATAATAGGTTCATGATAGAAAAAGTTTGGGACTTCAAAACTCCTTAAAACTTCTTTCTTGAAATCTGATTATGATGTTTCACATTGAATTGATAAATTAGTTGATCAGTTAATAACTGATACAACTCACTTTCTATCATTTTATACTCTCAAGTATAATGTGACTAATCTACGGATATCTGATAGAAAGAACAGCAAGCAACAGTGAATCTAACACTTGTGTTAGAGGTAACAAATGCCACGAGCTAGAAACCCTGTAAAGAAAGCCTTTTGAATAGGTTTATCTATACACAGGCGGTTATTTATAACTGAAAACATTGGTTCTCACACAACCAGAGGTTGCTTTAAACCGAAATTTTGACTAAGTGTCTGTTACACACTTAATCCCTTCAAAATGGTTGTAAGCAGTATGATTTTTCATAATAAAATCATATACATACTGCTAAGGCAAAAGTTTCTTAAAAGGATTTTTTAAAAGATGACTTTAAAAACCATCATCAGATGGACCATGAGTCAAAAACGTCCATTGAATCACCTCTCATAGGAGTTAACACACCTAGAAGTGATGAGGGCAGAATCTTAAACTCTTAAGGAATTGATGGCTTCATGTACAAATTGTCTGAAAACATGGAACAATGCTAGATCAGATGATGATGTTATGATTGTGAGAAAATCTTTCAAACAAGGGGAGGATATGAATATAAGATGTTATTTGAATCTCAGGGGAGGAAACAAACATCTCAGGGGAGGAAATACAAGCCCAGTTTAAGGAAGATTAACCAAAAGAAAAGACAAGATCATACAAGATGATGACATAGAGGTTGAAAATGACAATAACATTCTTTAATGTTGTATTCAGAAGAGATGAAGCATTTCAAAGGAGAAAGTTCTATCTAGGTCAAAAGTTGAAAACTCATTTCGTGATCTTCTAAAATAAGTTAACTTGATCGTTTATGGGCTCAAGGTTGTTACACCTTTGATCTAGGATTTTGGCTATGAAAAGCATGATGATAATATTGGCGGAATATTCTAATGAAAGAAACAATACTATCACAACAAGGTTTTTCTAACTTTTCACCGTTTGTTATTCCAACTAGCCCCAATGCTATGTGATCAAGTATAGCACGGTTTACAATCTAACAGGGATCAAAGATCCTTGAGGCTAAACAAACCTAACAACAACAGACCCCTTGTCTGATGTTCCCACACACACTCTTTTAGATGCTTTTACATTTTAACACACTTGGTGTTATTGTAATTTCTAAGTACGAAGCACCTTGGAGGTGACGTTCACTTTGTTTCACTGTGAAGCATGCACTCACCACATTTTATCTAAAGGGGTGTGATCTCCTTTTTATACAATAAAGGAGATCATTACAAATTTGATAAGCTTAGTCATCTACTATCTAGCTTATGACTAGGATGTCAAGTCATCTAAGATACAACACGTATCTATGTTTACAACCCACTTAGAGTGTTCAATTTGATGACTGATGAAAGATATTATCTTAAAGATATACTTGACTTTTATGCACATAATATCTTCTTTCATCCTTATCCATTCAGTAGTATGACTCACTGATCAGCAGCAGTGTCAATCAGCAGAATCTATCAGTAGAATCTTTGCTCTTCAGCAGAATCCATCAGTGGAACTATTTTGCTCTTCAGCAGAATCTTTGCTTTTCAGCAGGCTCTTGTTCTGCCCTAGCAGGCTCTTTTTCTGCACCAGCAGGCTCATCAGCAGAAACGCATCATCAGCAGAATCCTTCAGCAGAATCTTGTTCTACTTCAGCAGTATCTTTTGCTTATCATTTCAGTATTCTTCATGTTTCATTCTTCTTGTTTCAGATCATCAAATCTATCAAATCTATGGAATATTTAATTCCTTACACAACATTTAAACATGTTTTTTAGTTTTATATAGATTTGTAATTGTCGATAAGATCTGACTTCTCCTCCCACACTTGCAACACTTGTTCCCTAACCATCTTCAAGGCGACATGAAGTTGCAAATCTGTTTCATCATTTCTAAGTCGAATATAGTTAGTCAGACTATATTCCAGCAGGTCACCCAAGCCTGTACTACTCTCGCATGAGCACGCTTAACCGTATGGGCGATTAACCGTTAGACCACAAAACGCGTTTCTAAGACGATTTGAGTTTTCAACTTATTAGGAAAAGTCAACATATTTTTCCCTCCTCCATTGACCAAAAATCATCCCTTGATGTTATAAGTCATTTCGTGATTTTTAGGCTTACGGTTTGATGTCTAAAAGACATTTAATACCAACCGACACTAGACTGAGCCCAGTCTAGACATTATAAGTCATTTTAAATCATTTTTATCACATTAGAAAAGTAACATTTTACTTTTCTCAATTTTACGCAATATTCGTACGTTTTACGTATTACGCGTTTTAGACCCGTGTTTCCAGTTTTTAGCAGGGTTTTACCACCCAAATGGAACCTACCACTCATTTTATATTTTATTATGGAGTATTTTGACAAGTTTAATCATTCCTCCAAGTTTCGTATTTTTACGATACCCGGTTTTACGTTTTGTGACGTAACAACTTACGATTTGCATTTTACGGAGTCAAAACATACTAGATATCTTGGATAATATCATAAAAAGTCCACACCTTGTTCCCCAAGCATATGAACCGCCACTAGGAGGGGGGATTCACACTATGTGGCTCAATCTTATGCATTGAACCCTTAGATTTCATCCATGTGTTAACCTTGGCCTTCAAGGGTTGACAAGTCAACCTTTCTAACCTCCTCCAAGCCATATAAATACCCCCTCCCTCTCCTTGGCCGTCCACCATAACCACACACCAAACCCATCTCATTTGTTCATTCTCTTCCAAGTTTCATGCAAGATTCAAGTGCTAGTTCAAGGTAGAAACCCTAGATAGGTTATCATTCATCAAACACTTCCATAACCTCATGAACTTTGGTGATTTCTCTTGAGTTTGAATCCACTCAATTCACCTCAACCTTCATCATCCATCTTTCAAGATTACAAGGGTAGAAAGATTGCATGAAGTGAAGTGGGTTGAAGCAAGTCTATCAAAGTCTTTTTCCTTACATGTTACTTCCTTTCATCTTTGAAAGCCAAAAGTTGTAAGCCAAACCCTAACATGATTCTTGTTAAATAATCATGTTCATGTTATTTACATGTTATTCTTGCTATATTATGTCTTGTAGTTATGTCCATGATGTATAAAAGTGAGCAAAACAAGTTATTGTTATTGATTGTTACAACAAGTTACTAAAACAAGTAAACTAGTGACTTTCTTGGTAAGACCTGATCAAAATGGTAAAAATATGATGTTGGATCATTACATATTACAGTAGAGGACTTAACAAGGAAACCATAGCAATTTGAACCACCTAAAACGAGTATACGAGTCAAAAGTTACGCCCATTTGAAATTACCAAAACTTTGCGGCAAACTGCCAAATACCATTCTGATCAAATTTGGGTTTTGAAAGTCACACTTCTGGTCTGATTCATCAAAAAGTTAAAACACGAAAGTTGTCCGGAACGACGTTTTCGTTCAGGAATAAAGAAGCTCGAGCCCTGAAAACGCTTTTTGAGTGATAAATTCTTCAAAATCTTAACAGCCCATTTTTAGACCAAAGTCATTACATATAAGTTATGGTTTATGAAGACCAAAGGGGTCTTATGACCTAGAATCAAGACCACAACCATGGCTAGAGCCAAGGTTGAGTCTCAAGACCATGGAACAATGACCAAAGGTCATGGCTAGGCCATGACGAAATGACCATACAAGCTTACCAAGGCAAATACATGAACTAGAGAAGTTGGCGATAACTTGAACATACAATTTGGATCTACTTCATCTAAAGGAACCATGAGATATTACAAAGAGAAAATGGTCATACAAGACTTATGAAACTACCCCTAATAACAATCTTCATGTACAAATAAACTTTCCTAAGTTTATTCAAGTATCGGACATGTAACTTTTCGGATCAAAACTTATATCTATATATTTCATCAACTACTACAATAGTAGGGAGCCTCATGTGAGGAGTTCATTATGTAAGCCGTCGAGTTGAGTTGTGGATTTACGAGTTAAAGTGTCCTGGCTCCTCGAACGCTTACTAACATGACTTCTGAATTATGTCGGCCTGAACGGTAGTAAACGATATACAAAACATACATGTTTCATGAATCATTACTTTCAAAGACTTACACTATACATCATACCACATCATGGACTAAATGCAAGATATATATATAGGCACTTATTCATATTCATTACTCAAATCCTAAGTCGCAACATTCTATTATAGGTTGCTCGTAGAAACCTTCACGATTCAACCGTTACATTCATTACTTGCTATCTTACTTTAAGGTGAGTTCATAGCCCCACTTTACATTACTTCAATGTTTTACAAACCCTTGGGGGGAATACATGCTATTTTTAACCGAGCACAATGTTTTTAAATTGTATGCTTACCTGATTGTTTTATTATCACTAAGTACCATCCTTGCCAAACCGAGATCCCTTATTATGAACCATTTAATCACTAGAAATAGTGAGCGCGAATATTGTGAATAGGCCTATTGGGATTGACGAATCCCATTTGTATTGACTAAGTTCAAACAAATGCATTAATATTTGAGACATTAGGTATGACGGCAAAATACCTACCGGGATAACTCCGCCGATTGATATTGGTACCCGTTAACGTTTTGGTGTCATAAGCTTAGTAATTGATAATAATTGTTCCGGGCATATAACAACGTGGCCCATCTTTGTTTTCCAAACATTGGTGTGAGTCTATAGCTCACACTACCAACATATTGTGTTCAAACATTAAACAAACTCTATGAATATCACTCAACCTTTGTGTTGACCTCTCAATCATGTATTTCAGGTTCATGACGATCAAGGATGGCATGGAAGGACACGGATACTCAAGAGGGCTATAAATTTTATTATCATTCAAAAACTCACTTAATGTGATTTGTAAACATGGAACCAATTGGGACCTCATTTTATAATCTCTGATATTTATATATTTTGAATGATACATCTTTTAAAACGACTCAATTGGAGTTCGTTTTCTATTATTGTGACTATTGTGCCGTCGAGTAACACCCAATTTGAATTCCGCTGCAACCATGAATTGGGGGTGTTACAAAAAGCGTATCAAATAAATCCTTATCACCGACCCTGATAGCTGGATGGTCTTGAGGCATCTCACGCAATCTTTCGACCTCTGGAGCACGATCATGCATTTGTATCATAATACGAGTTATCTCACCTAGCAAATTGTTAATCAGCTTGAGTTCTTTTTCTTGTTCATTGCGTAATCGGGTAAGGATAGCCTTTTGCACCTCAGTTGGTTCGTTAGCCATAGTGTTTGTGTGTAAATACTGAATATTAGTGATACTTGTGTCAGAAAATGTAGTGTTGTTAAATTGACATTTATAGGGAAAAATAGCCGTTAAGCAACTAGCCGTTGGAGCATATTTTAGGGGAAACTAGCCGTTAAACATTTTATTCAAATTCAAACTTAAAGCAACAGTACAACATATTAAAAACGATACGGAAAAACAAATTAACATGATACGAAAAAAATAAACACGATACAGAAAACAAAACATTCAACACCATTAAGCATTTCATTCATCCTATTTGGAGTGGTTCCACAAAACCTCCCACACGTGAACATATTGGGAGCTTCTCATATGGCATTGTTCAAAAATTGTCTTTGCATTCTTGAGGAGAGCAGTATCATTTTCCTCGCTTGTACGCTGCAACTGATTGAAAATAGCATTGAATTTTTTACATTCGCAGCTAAGTCTTTTCCATTTACCCGTGACCATATTTTTGTTATGGTGGCCACCTTCAGACTGATTGTTGAAGCTTTCTACAACCTGTTCCAAAAAGAGGGTTCATTGTAGTTGGTTACATCTTCGGAAACTGCAACCCAAACTTCAGCTAGCAAGTGTTCTTCTTCTATTGACCAACGATTATTCATTGTAAAATGGTTTAGATACAGAAGTGTGTGAAGAATAGTATGTTATGGTATGTTATTTATAAGGGTTTATAGAAATTTAAAATTTGAAATTCAAAATTCAAACGTAAAGCGGGATAAATTCAAATTCAAAACCGAGCGGGATTTGTTCAAATTTCAAAATTCAAACTTAAAGCGGGATAAATTCAAATTCAAATTGCAAAAATGGTCCTATAAATAGCCATTCACAGACTCATACTAACAACTCACACACAACAATGTCACACAACGATTTCTCTCAACAATTCTCAAGTCCACCGGATAATGAATCTGTTTATCACACCCCACCGGAATATCTCTTTCCGATATTCCCAAATGAAAACGAACCACAAAACACTCCACATGCAGATCTATTTCCTGTATCCCAAATGAGAATCAACCACAAAACACTCCACCGGAAGTTCTCTTTCCGCCGGCAAACACTCCACCGGCAAATACTCCACCGATGGACCTCCAAAACAAT